>CAJFCV020000001.1:8727179-9973317 GCA_904066235.2 Bursaphelenchus xylophilus
AATTGAATTAGTGATGTCGGAGTGAATATACAAGACATATACCATTCGAAAGGTAACCTCATAAAATTTTAGCACGGCAAGTCCAGCTCACGCGTGCACAAAGCAAGAAGCGTATTTGGCGCTCAAAAGTTTTCTTTGCAAAGAACTTATTTGTTATTATAAGTTCTTATTTGTTTTTATAAGTAAAGAGAGATAAGCCCCTCCTCTTTTGACGTTATTTTGACTTATAAGTCATTATCTGTTCATATAAGTCGTTATATGTCTTTATAAGTCAATTTGGGTCCGCTATGTGGGCTGTCAAAATAAATGTAATAAGCTGCTATAGAAAGGCTCAAAATTAATTACCTTTTCTATCAGTCGAAGCGCTGACGCCAAATCGAGACATATTATGGGCTTGGAGGAGTCCGCGATGAGCAAGAACAGTGACACCACTATACACAAGACGAACCACTGATGGATCGCTCTCATCCGAAACGAGCCTAATGACACAGTAATTCTTACAGTTATCCTTGAAACTACTATAAATATAATTTAGAGAGAAATTTTAAAAATTTCCAAAAATTTTATGTTATTCGTGGCAAATCCCACCTTTGGACGAGGTCCGAGGCCTTGGGCCAGGCGGACGATTGTGTATCCGAGCGTAGAGGCAGGCTGCCGCAATAATCTCGTCGTAGACGTCCGCTAGGAACAACTGCTTTGGTTCGCCGACTTGGCCAATCAGTTTGGCCCACTCTCCATTTTTAACGGCGTCAAAAACAAGTCGAGGGATCATCACATCGCCGATTCCCAGCTTTAGAGCCTCTTGCATCTTCCCGAGAAGGGTCGATTTGTGCGACTGGAGATAAAAAATTATTCCATTCCTCGCTCTGCTGGAGTCAGCTGAATAACTGGATGACCATAAATGTCCAATAGATGAGGCGGCTTGCAAAGGGGAGCTGAAATCTAATTTTGATTGAAGGAAGCCGGATGCGGAAACTCGGACGCAATTCCGTATTGAAAGAAAATGTACATACACGACGAACCCCAAAAATTCCGCTTGTTTCATGGCTCATACCGCCGCGTTAAAGACTGGTCGTTTGTCTGTAAATCTGGGTTTTGTCCAAGACGTTCGTTCTCGAACCGCTTTTCTACGCTATTGTGGGAGTGTGCCACAAAACCTGGTTCCGACCAAAAGGTAGAACTCTTCCGCTAACGGCCAGAAAATTCTAGGTCCGCCAAGCGTCCCGTTGCCCAATTTGCAATGGATCTGAGGCTAGCCAGCCGGAGGAACAAGAATGGAGAAACCAAGGGTCCCCCTGCCAGGCCGAACACTCGGATATTATATTAGGCACCAATTAAAAAAAAGTGTATTGGAGGTGTCGGAGTGAATTGACGTGATCTACACCATTGGAAAGAGCACAGAATTGTAACGCGCAGGTCTCCTGTATTATCATATGAATGATGAAACTACACTGCTGGACAAAATGATATGACCACCTCAATTTTGTGCTGGCAATTTGTCCATGGTAAATGAATTGCTTTAATATTTGGTGAAAGTGAGTATGGAGCAATGTAACTTCGCGTTTTTCCAAATTTTACTCGCCTTGCACTTTTTGAAATCCTTTGATACTTTTTGGGTACATGTTACATTGCTCCATACTCACTTTCACCAAATATTAAAGCAATTCATTTACCATGGACAAATTGCCAGCGCAAAATTGAGGTGGTCATATCATTTTGTCCAGCAGTGTATGCCTTTTTAAATAAATTTTATTAAAATTGTAGAAATCTGAATCGTTCATTGTGAGATTATTCGCACAAGGAGCAACTGGAAATGCATTCTTGTTTCTTCTGCTCCACGGAAATGCTTTCGTCTTCACAATATCCTTCTTTCTTCCGCTTGGCACAGCTGTAATCGTGACTTTTTCGCTAAAAATACTTACTCTGTTGTTGTGTCTGAACAACTTATCCATCGTTTCGTTGTTTTAGTGGCTACTACGTATTGAGAATTGCATAGGTTGCATGTCATAGCGCACATTTTGCTCATGAGTTTTTCGTAGAACTGGAAAAATACAGGGTGGGGCATCTTGTGGCCCGATTTGAATTGGCTATAACTTCTTTAGTTTTTGGCCAAATCTTAAAATTCTTTTTTTCCCTGAATCCTCTGACAACCCTATTTTGTTTGATACCAAGTATCTTATACATAGTAAGTGTATGTCTACAGTTATTGGATTTATTCTTGGAGTTCATTTTTTCGGTCGTTTTTCGGTTGTTTTTTCGGTCTTTCCGGGTGCGTCCGGCAATGGAGTACGGTGCGGAAGAAAAATACGGTGTAATTTCCCCTTCCGAAAATCGACGATGAGAATAAGAACAAAAAGTGAAGATCAACCTCCAGAGTTCGTCGAATGGTCCATGGTGAAGGCATTCCCTCGGTTCTGGCCAAACTTCGTGTACTCATATGCGGATTTTCTCGGAATTTTGACAAAACTTCTTCAATTTTCAACTCCGTTCATACCCATCTTTCCTGCTTTTTTTGTTTCCTGTTGACGCTGGCAGTCTCAAGAAACTTATTCCACGAACGTCGAATTGTCTTGCGATCTGAAAGTTGGGCATACGTCCGTATTTCATGCGGTGTTCCCTTTGAAAATTTATCGGCGAACCGTACTTTCCGTACCAAACCACAGACCAAGCTTTTTCTTCCGCACCGTACTCCATTTTCGGACACACCGAGAAAGACCGAAAAAACAACCGAAAAACGAACGAAAAAATGAACTCCAAGAATAAATCCAATAACTGTAGATGACACTTACTATGTATAACATATTTGGTATCAGACAAAATGGGGTTGTCTGGGGATTCAGGGGAAAAAAGAATTTTAAGATTTGGCCAAAAACTAAAGAAGTTATAGCCAATTCAAATCGGGCCACAAAGATGCCCCACCCTGTACTACTGTATGAGCAGCGTTCTTACGGGGTTTTCACACATCTTAGTTTTATTTTGACATCCCGCAATCTTGTCTTTGCAGTCACCATTAGGAGTTGTTCTTTGTATTTCGTCGCCTAAGGCGATTTTTAGATTCATAAATTAATCAACTTACAGCACCATGACTTATCTCCCGATTGTTGACATGGTATGCTGAAGTCGAATGGACAGACATTATTTGAACATTCTGAAATTGAACACTGCGATTAGGTTTCAGTGAAAATGACTATTTCTTTTTAGCTGGTGTATATTGTACATACAAAGTGGTTCAAAAAAATTGACAAAATTCAAAATCTGTGTATCCCGCCACGGGTACCGTAATCTGTCGGAAGAAAAACATATAATATAATCTTTTTTTTGTTTTTTTTAAGTTCTGCCAAGCTTGACGACAAAGTTTAAGCTCAGCTCTGTCGGAAGAAAAATAGCATGATGACCAAAAACGCGAATATTGCCAAAAATGCACTTATGGTAATCGTGATGCATTATTGAACCCCGTCATTCCATTTTTTTAAAACACCCCGTAATTACCCCGTGCCTTGGTCCCGTCTTTGCACGTTTTCTTCGAAGTTGTGGATGATATTATTGTTGTAGTTGCTGTCGATATTGTGGTCGGATTAGAAGTAGTTATGGTTGTTGGTGTAGTCGTTTGCTTGGTCGATGTGGTTTCAATTTTAGAGGTCAACGTAAAAGCGATGGCTGTTGCGGACGTTGGGACTCTAGTCGTACTTGTACTAATGGAAGTAGGAGTAATTGTTGGAGTGTTTGTAGCAGTCGTAGCTGTTGTTGTCATCTTGGTTGTCGTCGTTGTGGGAGTTTGAGTTGTACTTCCTGTTGAGGTTGTTGCAATCCTTGATGTTGACCTAATCTCTGTAGAAGCTGTCGATAAAGTGGACACTATTGTGGTGGGTATTGTGGTTGTTGTACTGGTAGAGGACGTGGAGGTGCGCTCTTTCGTTGTCGGTGATGTGGTTGTCGTTGTAGTTGTGGTTGACGTTCCAGTAGTTGTAGGCGCTGTTGGACTGGCTGCTGTTGTTGTTAACTCTGTCGTGGAAGTCATTTCCGTACTGGTTGAGGATGTTATTGTCGATGTTGTCGGAAACAAAGTAGTGGTTGATGATATTCCTGTACTGCTTGTACTTGCTGTTGTTGTCTTGAAGTTAAAGTCTGGTTGACGATACGGGCAACAGTACGGGGTATGTTCGATAAGTTCACAAATATAACCATCACCCAGAGGACACTTAGACTTTTCACAGACTGTCAATTACGTGAGTGGAGTGAAGAAAGGCTTACCTTGGGGAGATGTAGTCCCATCTTTACAGACTTTTTCGGCCGGGGTTGTTTTGACCGTGGATATTGTTGTACTTTTCCATTCAAACTGTGGAGGGACATAAGGACAACATCTGTTTTCTCCATCAACAATCTCACAAATATAGCCATCACCCAAGGCACATACATGATTATTGCAAGCTTAAATGAACATGAATTTATTACATATCTCTTACCCTCGGGTGAGCTGCTTCCCGATTTACAAAGTTTTTCAGGGAAGGACACAGTGACTGTCGTCGACACCGGAAGTGTTGTTGCCTTGTATGGGCAGCAATAAGTCTGCTTCCCTATTAATTCGCAGGTGTAGGCGTCACCAAGAGAACATTCTCCGTTTTCGCAAGCTGAGTACATGAATATTGTAATCACTATTGCTTGTTGTTACCTGCACCGGCTTCTGTTCCATCTTTGCATATATGGGATTGTGATGTAGTAGTAGTCATCAGAGTACTTGTTGATATCGTCGTCGTTTTAAAGTTGAAATCCGGCTTTTGATAGGGACAACAGAAAATAGAGCTTTCTATCAGTTGACACACGTATTTATCTCCCAGAGGGCACACACTGTTTTCACAGGCTGATTAAGATTAGATGCAGGCTTGAGGACTTACGTAATGGTGGTACACTTCCATCAGGACATTTTTTAGACGGTAGTGTGGATGCTGTGCTTGGTTCTAAAGGATGGAAAGATTACTTAAAGGTGTTTTCTACCTGTTGTGATGATTGCTTCTTCTTTATCGTCGTCGACGCCTGGGAAAGAGGATTATTACCATATGTGTATATTTGTGCAACTTACAGCAAAAAGTGACATCATCAGTTGGGTTCTTTATGCATTCTTTGGTCGCATCGTCTTCACAGACATTGTTAGTGCATACTGTAAGTTATCCTTGTTTAAAAAATTGAGTTACCTGAAAGTTTTGTAAGCCCGGGATCTGTGCAAAGCTGTGAGTGGACTGAAAAAAGAAGGAAGCAGAAAAGGAGAAAGCGTTTAAACATAATATTCAGATCATTTCTGGATTTGTATTCTCTATGTCAATTTATTAAAAAATCGGAAACAAACAGCTGTACAAACATAAGATATCTCTGATGGAATCTCATCCAGTCGTTTGAGGAGATAGATGTTCGGTGAAAATCCATTAGCAATATCCGCACGTTTGCGGGCAATATTGTGGGAATCCCCCGCAATAAGTAGGCTGACAACTCGGCCACAGGTCAGTGCAAGGGTTGGGTAAAGCTAAACTATAATTAAAGGTGTGAGGCCACATACCGTACGAATTATAAACCGGGTAGTCACAGCCAGCGCTGACACAACCGGGCGGACGGGCATAGCTGGATTGGGGCGGGATTTGAGAATAAGGAAGGGGATAGGTGGGGGGAGGGGGGAGTGTGGAGTATGTGGAGTTTGGAGCCGGGGCAGAGTAGTTGTTCGCTTTTAAAGTCTCTTGTAATCGTTCAAACTCCAATTTGACCGGTTTCTTCTTGTCATCATGTTGCGTTTTCTGTTCTGTGAGAATTGGCCGCCGTTCTTCCTCCTCCTCAAACATGTGATTTAATTTGAAGTCACAGGTATCTTTGCATCTTCTTTGCATAAATTCTCCAACCAATTCATGTTCACAGAGTGAATCATATTGCTGGCAATGATGAGATTCGCAATATCCACAGGTCTCGGCGCACATGACCTATCAATATGACATTTTTTTGGGGACCTTACCTTAAGCACGTCTGCTCTAATGCGGTCTTCACAAAAGTCGAGCTCTTTATCACAATCGGAGCTCTTATCGCGACACGTCTCCAACATATCGGCATGTGCCATTTCAGGATCCATATTTATTTTAGGGGCCTTCTTGTTTGCCTTGGATTTTGTTTTCCTGGAGAAACCACAGAAACCACAAGTTTTAGCACAAAATCGCTTTAAAATCGGCATAAAGAAAACTTCCGAACAGAGCAATCGGGATTCGCGACAAACGATTTTACCCTTGGAATCCTCGCATGGTTCACAGTATCCACAAGTTCGACGACATTGTCTTTTCATAACGTTTTTGTACGTCGGTAATTCACATAACTCCGGATTGCAATTTAATCTTGAATCCTTGCAGAATTCTATGATCTGACGTTCCTTATTTTTTATATCCAACTTACCGTCTCGGGTATCAGCAAGGTCACTAAATATAATAAACATTAGCAAACTCGCCCACATAACTTTATTTCCAGTTATAATCTTCACTTTCAACCTTTTCCCTACTGACCATTTAACCCGTTTCCTTTCGAAAATGAGTCACAATGGGAAAGATACGAACTAAACACAATACAATTTATGCGATTCTTGTATTCTAATCGCATAGTCCACAACTCTTTCCACAGAAAAGTAATTTCACTTCGCGGGAGTAGAAACGGACTCTGCAGAATCCATTCTCAACAAAGTCCTTACATCGGAGGTCCCTGTCCATACAGATGCAAGACTGGCAAGTTGTGGCGCACAACTTTTTCATCAAGTTGAAGTAGACAGGCACATGACATTGAGCTCGTTTTGGATAACAATCCCAGGCTCTATCATTTGCGCACTCTGAAGTAGAGTAATCCTTAAATTATTATATAACTCTTACTTGTTGAGTTGTAGGGACTGGTTGTAGTCATGGAAGGCGCCGTTGAATAGAGTTGTGCCCCTTCGGTAAACGATATTCTTTCCGTAAAATATACAAATTCTGTTTGTTCCGTATACGAATAACTGTTATTGTCAACGCTTATCCCATTGGCCTTGGCCGCATTTTTGGCCCAATCTAAGAAAGAAGCGTCAGAGTTCTGAACCAATAGAGATAAATGTAGGACTAAAATAATAAAACGAAAGAAAATGGGCATGCTGAATAAGCTGAAAATGAACAATTTGTTGCCCCAACTCAATCTACAACAATGTGGGGTCCTGAACAAACATGTGGGAATTCAGATAATTTGACGTCGGACAAAGCCCTGTTTACATTGCGACCCTACTTGGATAAATTTAATTCACAATTCGTAAATGAGGAACAGAGCAATGGCAATTGCAAAAGTAAAAGAAGGGGGCAGGAATCCGCTACTGTTCCAATTATAGTCATAGATCGTTTCACACGTTTCTTTACTGTTTTCATACGTCGATACTCTTGGCAATGGTTTAATAAGATCGTTGCCATCACAACTCCACGTCACTTCATCTTGATTAGTCCAGCATTTCAAAATCTTGTAGATCTAAATTTACATCAAACCGTAAAAAAAGTTTTAAAAAAATTAACCTGTTTTCTTGCTTCAACGACAGACTCAGGGTCACAAGAATTTGGCCATCGGAGGTCAAGATGATGTGCAGATGCATCAATTGTGAAATCGAATAGTTGCTGACTGATCGCTGTTTTGGGAAGGGTTGGCCTTCCTGATTTCCAAGGATCTAAGTCCCCCTGGGTCAAGATGAGGTTTGTGGATTCGCCTGCGTTGAAGCCATAAAGCATTTCAATGGCGTCGATGTCGAGCATGCTAACATCATAATCATCGATGTATTCTTTAAGGCCCTTGCAGGATTCAATCATCATTTCTTCTTTTGTTTTATTTCCGATCTCATCCCAAAACACGTCATTTGGAGAGCCTCGAGATCCCATGGCCATTCCAATCTCGGTACAGGTCTGCCAAAACCATCCGGGCAACCATCCAAGGTTCTTGGTGGCCTGATTTCCGCAAAAATCCGGGTTTACGCAACTTTCTGTTGTATTGTAATAAACACTTGCAGCCTGGTGCAAGGCCTTGGCCAGTTGTGTATTGTCTGTTACATTTTTCTGACTTAGTGGAGCACAAGTTGGCTGGAAAATTCAGTCTTTGTTGAGTCGCAATAAACGTACCACCAGATGCCACGCAGGTAGTTGTACTAGAAATTCGGCAGGGTATGGATAAACAGTCATCGCTCCATACTCCAAGGCTTCTCTTACATATGTTTTTACTAAGTGGACATCTTTGTTTTCCTTTAATTCAGACTCCCTTTTTATTTCAAATATTTGGTTTAGGTCCTTGTAATCGACTGAAAATAAAGGATGTATTACAAATAAATATGTATGTTATTGTTTACTCACGGTTGTCGAGGGCTTTGAACGCCGCAGATACCGTATTCCGGTCACAACCAAACTTTTCCAACGTCTCAGAAACCACTCTAGAAAACGCTTCAGGCTCTACATTTGCATTTCTAAAGTAAGCAATAGGAGCAGAGGAGGCCCACGCTCCATGGATGATATGTGGATACTTCTGTCTCATCCACACAGCCAACATTCCACCATACGAACCGCCAAAAGCGATTACTTTGGAAAAATTGTAATCAACCCGAAGCTGATTAATAAGTTGAGCAAAGTCGCCAAGAGTCTGTTCCGTTGTTAAATAACGGGCTCTTTTAACTGACTGAATAAACTCTAATCATAAGTAAAAAATATAAGAATTATCTTGATGAACACTGCTTACTGTGTAGCTTTCATTTCCAAAGGGCATTGATGACTCATTACCGTAATATCGATGCTCTCCGAAAACAATTAAGGCATCGAAAGCTGGTGCCATGCTGTACATAATTCCAGTATTCCGTGCGAACCCTTCAATCGTCCCTTCATTTCCAGCATAAAAAAATAAGGGCCCCCCAGGCTTAAAGTGAGTGCCGTTGATTAAGTACCTGACATTGACTAGCCTTTTTCACGTCAGAGACTTACTTCAACTTAAATGTATCAGTATTCGTATAGTCACTGTGATCTAATTTAACATGGGTCTCCTTCGGCTCATAAAGATCAACGTTTAAAGGAGCTGACTGATCCAAATTAAAGAAACGGAACGATCCCACATCACGCAGCAGTAAGAGAAACCCAAAGAAATACAGCATACTTCACAAAACCATACAATTTGGGTTTAGTATTACTTCTTTTTATAGCCGGCAATGATAATGGAAGTAATTTAACCAAAAATTGGACACTGAAAGGGCTGTCCTTATCAGTAATTCGACGGTTTATTGGTCACTAACTAATTTAATTAAAGAACTCCCGTTCTTCTTTATGTTATTACGAATGTTTGCTTTTTCCAACTCCGTGGACATATATAATATATATATATGTATGTGGTGTGTTGAACTCTACCGTAGTCAACCGAGCCATACTCTCGGACCTTGCGGTAGATCTAGTGTATGGAATCAGTGCAACGAATGCATGCAGGAAGAAGACTCCTTACTGTTTTGTATGCATCTGATGGGAAGGTCTCTTTGCATGAAGAATTGCGTAATATTCCTTTGTTTGCTATTCCTAAAAGTCGCCCCGGCTGATTATACAGGGTGGGCCACTCGAAACTCCCAACCTCTTTTCAAGTATTTCTCCGCCAATAATGCACCAATTTCTTTAAAATTTATATCAAATTGAAGCTGAGACACCCCATTTTTTGTCCACCAAATATGGCCCGTCTAACTTCTCGGAGGTACCCGCAATGACCTTTTACATTTTCATTCCAAATTTTGGAGCCCGAAATCGGTGAAACTTAGAAATTTTTTGGAATGATTTTCAATTGAGTTTCTCGGACTTAGAAAATTTTTGGATTACCGGCAAGAAAAAAGTCGACAAATTCGCGGAAAAATTTTAAAAACATTAAAGTTTACGTCCGTACCAAGTGTGTGTTAAACCCATATTTCAATCAGGCGAGGTACCAATTTGGGCGAATCAGAACGAAAGCTGTTTTCTCGGGCAATCTAAACCTGGAAAGTTTCTGTGCATCTTCGGGGTGGATGTCCTCATGTATGCAGACAGTTTCGTCCATTTTTTCACATTTTGAAAAATTCCGAATAATTAAGCCTATTGCCCCAGAACACAAAATCAACACCTAGAAGAATAATTTTGACTATTCCGTTGACTGCCATCATTTTTTTCTGCTGCTTATATGAGTTTTATTTAGCCAAATGCGCGAACATTTTCCAATTCCGAGAAACTCAACTGGAAATCATTGCAAAAATTTTCTAAGTTTCACCGATTTCGGACTCCAAAATTTGGAATGAAAATGTAAAAGGTCAGTACGGGTGCCTCCGTGAAGTTAGACGGGCCATATTTGGTAGACAAGAAATGGGGTGTCTCAGCTTCAATTTGATATAAATTTTATAGAAATTGGTGCGTTATTGGCGGAGAAATACTTGAAAAGAGGTTGGGAGTTTCGAGTGGCCCACCCTGTACAGATGACGACGTAAGTATATGATGTACAGGGTGTTTCAAGAAATATGACAAAAACTTTTTACGAATATCTTTGTGCTCATCGCATCTCCAAGAAGTTTAAATTGATTTTAACATTCGACGATGGGCGATTTTAGAATATGCAAAAGAATTTTTTCTTCCATCGGCGGAGACACCATTTTTCGGCGGAAACATTTGACGTCTTTTTTGAAAATTACATCTCGTTGCAAAGGCCAGACAGCTAAACTATAGATGAAAATCAATAGTTCGTCGGGATTCTGACTCCTCGTAGCATCTATTATAAAACACCAAAGTCAGGGAGCTTTTGGCTTTATCCCGAAATTTATGGTCAATCTTCTCAAGCTGTTCCAAACTTTTGACGCATCTATTCTAAAAAGATCTTTTTTTTAACTCCAACAAGCTTTCTGATTTCCACGGCTATGTATCCATTTAGGGCCTTAACACATTGAGCTTCAAAATAAATGGAACTCCCATCTCAAGCCGCAAAGAAGATCTAGCCTGTTCCAAACTTTTGACGCGCAGTATACTTCAATGTATATGTTTCATATCACTGCAATAACTTCAAAATCTTATTTCATTTTTTTTTTTTGTTCCAATCAAGCATAATATTCCCAGACACTATGAGATTGTAATCACCAAAAAACAACTAAATAATAACAGTTTATACAACAGATATGTTAAGTGATAACATCAGACCGTGAGAGTAATAAAAAAGTTACAGTATATTCATGAAGATTCCTCGATTTCCCTTTCGGCCGAAGAAGCCTTGAATTTGGAACGGAGATCGGCCTCGCCTAATTGGGCAGCGAATAATCTCATCTTGTCCTGGAAGTCCAACTGAGACCCATCTCTCTGAAAAGAATAAAACACATGAAGTGGCCGGTAAAATTTCAGTACCAATCACCATGACTAATACCAGGAATTCAAAAAATATGTAAAACCTACTGAATTACTGTTTTGCGAGTTCTGAGATTCGTTGATCTGAATTAATCTCCTTTGTCGAGGATCGTTATATACTTCACTAGCGCCCAATACCTGGACCCTTGGTTCGTTCTCGAGATATTTAAAATTATTTACATTGTCCTCGAGTTCATAAAGTACCCGGTCCTGTTCATGGATGGCTCGATTTTCCTTGAGACTTTGTTTTCGTGGCTGGAATTCTTGGAATCCACGTTGAGAACTACAACATAATATCAATTCAACAACAAAAAATATCAAGTATAATAAAATTGCTCCCTTACTTGTCATGCGACTCATCATAAACAAGGCGATTAGCCTGTTCCTGAAGAAGATCAACTTGTCGCACAAAATCATCATCGTTTTTGTTTTGAGGATACAACTTTCTGGAGTGATTGGAGGGCATAGAATTTAAAGAAATCCTCTTTTCGAACTCTTTATTCAGCTCGTTGAGACATGCTTCACGACTTCGGACGATATCATTGACCGGTGCTGGTTGACGATGGACCAATCTGGATGTCCCATTTGTCAAGGGAATGTATCCTGAAATCATATTTTCAATAAAATATATTATCGTACCCAGAGATGGTTTCCGATCGAGATCTTCTGGTCTTTCAAATATCGGAGCCGATCTTCTGCCGGATTCTGAAGCCATAGGAGGGAGTCTGACTTCATTTTGCATGACTTTCAGTGACCCCAAAGATCCCCTCCTTACAAGGGAAGTCACTTTTTTCGCAGACGGACTTCGGAACGGGACCTAGTAGCTTTCAAATGTGAAGCGTCTGCGATCATAAAACTGATTTCCAAAAGTGTTTACGGGGCTTCTAGGCCGAGAAAATCGACCGCAAAGTTTAGCCGAAATCAGCGAATAGCCTCCTCAAAAGAAACCGCTTATTTCATCTGCAGTGGTGGCCGAGTGGTCAGCGCGCTCGCTTTTTGCGCCAGAAGAGGCGGGTTCGATCCTCTGCGCAGTTTATTTTCTTTTTTGGTTCGTAAATATTGATTTAGTATGTAAACATAAAATGTATACACTTTTGTAATTTTTTATAGTGATTTAAACATAAATTCAAAGCTGAATGTTCATGAATATTGTAAAGTCAAAACAGGGCTGGATTAACGAAGATATAGTTTCTAAATTTGTGTTTTATTAAAAATTGCTAATAATTAGTATATGTGATGTTAACGGCATCTCTCTATTTGATTCAATGGTCAAAAGAAATGCATCCGCAGACGACCGAAGTCGAACTCACGTCTTCTGGCGCAAAAAGCGGGCGCGCTGACCACTCGGCCACCACTGCAGATGAAATAAGCTGTTTCTTTTGAGGAGGCTATTCGCTCATTTCAGCTAAACTTTGCGGTCGATTTTTTCGGCCGAGAAGCCTCGTAAACACTTTTGGAAATCAGTTTTATGACCGCAGACGCTTCACGTTTGAAACCTACTAGGTGCCGTTCCAAAGTCCGTCTGCGAAAAAAGTGACTTCCCTTGTTAGAAATGCATGATCTCCTTGCCCATTTATCTGATGATCTGGATGTGTTTGGTAGTGATATGGGGATTTTACAACTGGTGGACGAATAGCGACCGGTCGAAATCGTTCCGGAAGGCGTTGAGATGACTGTGATGGCAACGAATTCTAAAAAAGACACAATATTCAAGGAACGAGACCCAGCTCTAAATTAATATCCAAAAAATTACCTGACTAAAAGTCCCGGCTGGACTAATAATTTCAGAAGTTGTAGCATAAATTTGAGCGGAATTTTTAGATTGTGGTTGTTGTGACCGTGTGCCTAACCATGACTCCAGTCCATTATAAGAGGCGGCACTCTTTATGACATCTAATCTGACCACCCCACCAGACGCCGATATATGCTTTGCAGCGATTTCTTGAGAAACATTTAGCAAGGGGAGGCCATTTACAGCCAAAATTTGGTCGCCTCTGGCCAGAGATGCCTCGTAGGAGGCCGGGCTGTTCTCGACGACCTTCTTGATGTAGATCCCCATATTCGAATCCCCCAATCCCTGAGCAGCCACAATCGAAAGACCAAGTCCAGCACCGGGCGGTCTTCTGATGGTCACCGTAATTCGTTCTGCTCTATTTACAAAACTCGGTGTCTGTGATGGAGGTCGATAATGAGGGGGTGCTCTTTGAGACTGGATGGCCGGAAGTTGATGAGAAAATTGATTTGCCCAAGGGGAGGCCGACTGTTCATAGATGAGATCACAGAAGCCAGTGCGTTGAAGATTGGCAAGAACTGTTGAAAGGGAGGAGGGAATTGTCTCCAAAGTATCTGAAATTACAAAGAACTATTGTTTATTAACGAGTCTTCATTCATATAATTTTTATTAACTTACCCAAAACATAGCCGTCGTCTGGAAAGGAAAAGGCCAGTCTTAATACGGGATCTTCTTCCAACGTGACTTCTCCACCTTCCTCTTTGATTATCCGATCAGCATGACATTTAGCAAGTTGAACAACGTTATCCACCAGCACTTGAGTCACTGGCAGTTCATTTACATCCGATATATACCTGCTCAAAAGAAAGCCGACTTGCCGGGAATTGAGTTTGTAACAAGTAGCACCAAGGCTGGCTATCTGGTTGACCGTTTTTGGGGTGACCAGCAGATGGAGAGTCTGGTTTATTCGATCCAATTCACATTCAGCCACCAATTGGAGGCCATGGAGTTCTGACCATCGAGTTAGTTCGGATAACCGAGAACGAAATTGAACTGCAAATTGACGAGTAAGGCTTGAGTTTCCCTCTGAAAATATGCAACCACAATCAACTTTTGCCTTATTGATCATGGCGAATATAACAGATGACCTTACCGTCAGTAGAAATGAGCCAATTGAAAGAATACATGTTGATGGTGTAGAAGATATGAGAAAAGAGCTGAATGATCAACGCCGGGTTCAGTTGGACTCTCCTCACATGGTGCGAGACATCTTCCAGGAAATCCATGAGCTCTCTGACTGCAATGTCATGTCTCAAGACGACGTTCAAGAACTTGGACATTCTCTTTTCAATCTCAATCCGACAAGATTCCACGAGAAAGTCAAAGCATCTGATCGTGGTCACTTTAATATTCTCATTCAAATTATTGGTGGTATGTTTGAAGGCAGTCGTATCTTTGGCGATTACATTTCCCAGTTCCAGGCAATTGGCCAGCCAGAAATTAGGGATTCTCCAATCATCGGGGCGCGACTGAAATCATCGTTAATTACATTTAAACATGTTTTCAACACGAATGATTTATCCAATAATTTTACCTGTACAAACTCGTTGACTTTGTTGCAGAACAAGAGGATCAAAGCTGTGGTCTCTCTGTTTTGTGGATCTTTTATGGCCAAATATGTGATAAAGGCTGGAGCCAGAGGGAATTCGGTGTCATTTGAGCGGAAGTGATCGAAGAGAGAGGTCAGGAACTGAGACGCCGAGCCCAAAATAATGTCATCATTCCAAGTTCGTATTATTTTTATGTATAACCTTGCATTCTTCTAATTTCTTATCACTTTCGCTGAAAAAATTCCCGCCGCTCAAATAATCCCGCGTTAAGTAGCTAACTATAATATTTACATCCGACGGCGACAAAAGAACGAGCCCCACTAACAATAAAACATTCCCCACTTACAGCGCAACTGAAAATGACAAGGAATATTGGCCGGAGGGCCGAGGTCTGGGGTCACATCGAACTGTGTGGCCTGCCTGTAGCTAGGCGGCGGATCGATGACCATCTACAATTTGAGTATAAATATGTGACGGGGATGGTAGCAAATCGGTCAAATTAAAAGAAAGCGACGAGGTCGGGCGATAAATCTCGGGTCTCCCGCAGTCGTCTTGCCCCGTCGTTCGCCCCTCTCCGCTTACCGCGTTCTCCTTCCCGTTCAACGGAGTCGATGTCGTTGGAGGCGATGAAGTCCGTTTCCTCAGATGAAATGACGTCTCTGCTACAATATAATCCGATTAGGAGCGCTGGAATAGCCGCTTATGATCGAGGGTAAAGGGAATGCAAGAGTCAAGGAAAAACAACAAAATGGACAGCACTTGGGGTAATTGGATTACTTTAGAGAGGAAATACTACTGGTTAATAACAAGGCAGTCAACTCACTTCCAGAAGAATTGTTTTTGGCAAAAATAACAGCCGGGCACTCGTCCAAAAGAAGGGCTCTCTCCGACCGTCGCCCGTTTCTTTGCTGGATCTGCAGGAGCGAAAAGATATTAGAATAGATAAGAGAATAAGATCGTTAAATTTTGATGTTCACCCTCTCGAAAACCCTCATAAATACAACAATCAGTCGGTAGAGATATCAACTAATCTAGCCGCATTCTAAAAATTATATTATACTGCTTGACTGACCTCAACTAACACAAATTCTCGGTGATCCAAGGTTCCAAAGCTGAACTTTTCCACTGCTTCGAGCAAAACTTTATCCGCACAATCCAATGGCCCAACCAATACAGATACATAAGCTCTATTCGGATCTAACTCTTCACAATAAATCTTCAAACTACCTCCAGTGAGTCCTCTTTCTCCTAATTCCTTCAATTTCTGATCAATCTTCTGCTCCCTTTGACGCTTCATGACAACTTCTGGATTTGAAATGGTCCTAGTGAAAGTATTCTCGGGCAATTCCTCGTATAGACATTTGTTCATGTCATCAGCATAAGTATTGGCTGCAATAAATTATAGATATTATAACTACCTAAAACTAACCTTTATCCTTCCCGTTTCCCTTCTTCTTAAATTTATTTGACCGCTTTGACGAACGCACTTCATCCCCAAATTGTAGAGCCTGCAAAAACAATGTAATTAGTAATATTTACAAAACAAATTATAAAATTTTTGAAGTGTATAAAAAACAAACATAGAATTCTCAGAGTGATATCACCACGCCTTATCAATGATTAATCATCCCCTTAACACATAAAAAAGGAATTTCCGACTTGGCAATTGATCAACAAGCCATAAACCCCATTTATTACCTAAAATCTGCCTTCCGAAACCCATTAAACCCGGAAAAGGGCCATCTGTCAAGTCAAATCCACCTCAAAACCAGTCCGAAATCAACCCAAAGGAAGACCCACACCATGAAATAACATATAAAGTACAGCTTGAATTCAAAACTGCTCCACAAAATTAATTGTATTACTTTAGACATACCGAAAACGGAAGATAAACAGGCTGATCCGTGGATTTCAAGAGGAAACGTCCTTCACGATTGCTCTGATGCCAACTTAATTGGACGAGGAGAGGCCGCTCATCGAGTTCGAGCATTCTTTCTTCACTGTTTTCGTGAAGTTCCCATATCGAGTAATCTGGATCCGTTAACATCTTCATGTCTGGATGGAATTTCTCTACCAGGGCATCAATTACAGCTTGTGTGGTAGTTGACGAAGATACTCTTATGCATTTCGTTGTCACTTTCTGCCCTGGTTCGTGGTAATAAAAGCGCATAACACCGTAAAATTCCATGTTCTGTGACAAAAAAATCGTCAAATGCAGGAATGTCAAAAAAAAAGCACAGAACACACTAGAAACTTACCTCATTGGGCTCACTAATACTAAACAGATCCAAGCGGTTCTCGTTCCACTGATGGATTAGAGTCCGCAGCCTCTCCCTTTGATCCAACTCCATTAGGTTCTAATTACAATATCGATACAAAACGGACAAAATAAATGCTGCCAGATACAAGCGGTTTGACAAAATAAGCCCTCTGGGAACGGGGATGGTCCACTGTTTGGCTTCGAAGAAAGCTCTCTATCTGATTCAACTCAAAAATCCGGGCGCAGTTCGCTCAAAAAATGATTGCGCATTCGAAGCGACGTGAAAATCGAGACAAATAAAGGCAGGTCGCGCCCGGAAAACGGTGAGAGTCTAACGATTCGAAACAGTGTTGTAGCCGGTAACATTTCTGACGTTGTGTTCTACCAAATACGATATATAAGTTGATTTCCGACATCCAGATAAACTTTTTTCCGATCGCTTCTATATGAACTTCGTTCGTTATAAAAGAGTTTGTCCGCGGGCATGTCCGATCTCGTATCTTCTTCGTTATCACTTATGATCAAATCAGACGGCACACAATTTGCTGTTTTATACGATGGATTTTTTTGCAACTCGAAACACTAGTAAATCATAATTTAGCCATACCACCGGACATTGCATCAATGAGTCAGTCATATTGCATAACATCACAAAATTCATAGCTTACGCACGGTGCACACAAGGGCGCAGCTTGCCCAGATCAGACTCTTTTTATCTCCTTTTGATGCGCGCAAAATCAAAAAAAAAAAAAGAAGAAATGGCATTTCTTTTTTATGGCAAAACGACAGAGAAAGAGGGTAGGTACCTCAGAGGGTGAGTAAGGTTGTTTTGTCCCGGAATAATGTTATTCCCATCTGACTTTACTCTTCCCATCCCAAATATTCTTTTTACGCTTTACTTTTTACCGTATTACCGTATTTCTTGAGTAGTTTGGATAATTTTAGATCTTAATTACTCTGTCGTATTGCTTGTAATGTTTTGTGTTACCTAAAATTTAAAAGAATGCTTAGATTTTCCGTGATTTTATTTTGATCCCCATGAACAATATAAATATAATGGTTTTCCGCCTTGAAAGCCGATTTTTGAATGTTTGGGATCAAAGACGCCGCGTTTAAATAACTTTGAATTATATTGTAATGCTCTTTTTTGGCCATATGAGAATGTTTCTTTTTTCCCCGACAATTATGATTTCTTCAAAGGTGATGCCGCCCAATTGTTATTCCCACTATGGGGAGTGTGCCCTTGTCTTTGTGATCAATTGAGGTTTCATAATTCTGATATCTAATGATTTATGGGGGTGATGAACGGTACCTTATTGTTGGTCCTATTTACTTTGGGACGCGCGTACTCTCTGCCCTCATACATCTCATAGGACTATGCAATTATAAGGTATTATGAGTCGGAGGTATCTTCCGTATCTTCTGATGCCTTGTTTAATAGTTATTAATGATGTTATTCGCACTTCCGATATTACCTTAGCCTCCTATTGTCACCTGATTTTTTGTTACTTTCGAATCGACGGCGTCCTTTTTGGCGATAGAATTTCCCGAGGTTCGAGATTACGGTACCTTTTGTCTGATATCTGGAACAGTCCGAATCTGAATTCAAAAAAAAATTATGCGGGCAGGAAGCGGGGGACAGCTGTGTTTGGAATGTCGCGCGAGTGAAATCGCGGCGTCGTCGAGGCTTGGGGTGAGGAAAAAAGGTTCGCGGCCTTTATGTTCTGCTCTTTTTGAATACGACGCTGCTGGAAGACACTCAACTCGACTGACCAGTGCCCGATCAGTCGCCCCTCCCGCGCGGCATCTGACCAAGAGATGGAGGGCGGGGTGAGGGCCATGCCGAAAAACGACGGCGTTCTTTTCTGTCGCCTTTGTGTTGCAGCGATGGCCATTTGCCTTTTCGCCTCCCTTTCCCCCGTTGGAGAAGAGATCTGAACGGCCTCTGATCCGCTTTGTAGGGCACTGTCAGCGGGTGTTGTGATTGATAACCGTCGCTGATAATCCCGAGATAGGTAAATGTTTGTTCGGATCAAGATTTAGTGAGTCTCGAGGGTTACTGTAATGGGGATGGTTATCATCGGAGTTTTGTTTTCGAAGGGAACGTGAAGGTCGGAGCTTCATTTGTGGCACCTTAGGTTGTCGGAGGCAGTCGGTTTGTTAACGAGGGCCGGCATTCTAGTCAATATTTATCACACAAGTAGGTACCGAGGTACCGCATTGTTGTTTTATTTGTACTTTGCTCATCCAAAAAGTCCCCGATTTGTCCAAAACCTTGCAACACCTTTCATGACAAATGTGTCCGCACTGCTGAAATAAATAATTCGCGGAGAATACGACATTGAAATGTAGGTGTTTCCCTTTTGATTTGGGTCATTTTTTACACCCATTCTTAATTATCGACGATTAATTTGATAGGTTTTCCGCGTTACCTTAAGGCTTTTTTGACATAACAAAGCCGTCTGAGTGAGGAACCCTGATCTCGGGTCGATTACGTAATCGGTTGAAGAGAGAAAAGGTTCGCGAGCGATGGAAAATGACAGAATTTGCATATTCTGGGAAAAGATTGGTATGATAAGTGAAGACAGAGAAAGCTGTGACATAACAAGGAGACTCTTTGTTTGATAAACAACTTTGAAGTGTTTCTGTCCCAAATGTCCACAGTCTTATGTAATTTTGTTCGAAATGTCTGTACCTTTATCACCAAACTCTTTTTCATAAGATCGCACTAAAAACGATGGGATCCCCGGCTCTATCTGCACATTGTAAATGGGATCGAACGAATATTAATCACCTCGATGTTCTTATCAGTGTTATCTCGGGGCGAAAGTTTTTTTTCTTTCGCCAGTGGCAGTATTTTTTGGTCGTTCACACCGGCCTTGGCGCTGTCAGTCAAGTCTTCTGGTGTTTTTTGGGCGAGGGGAAACGAAGGAAGCCCGGGTGATGAATGACAACGCTTCTGCGCACGCGTCTTTTTATGTCTTAACAATTCGTTGTCTATGCGGCTTCAAGATGGGGCTGAGGACGGCGAAATTCGGGACTGGCGCGGCGTTGGGACACTGATTTGCCGCTTAGTGATAATAATTGATCTTACACTTAGAGGGGTTTTACTGATAAGGAATTCTTTGCAAATATAGAAACGGAATTCTGTATGATTTTACCTGTAAAGTTTTGTAACAGTTTCTCAGAAATCTAGCAATCCTTCATGCTCAATTACTGATCCCATTAGGGTCCCATCACTCCTATCTCATCCCGGAGCTCTTTTCTGTCACCTTTATATAATCCATGACATCTTCCCCATCCCATTTATAAAAGGCCGGGTATTTTTCATCCTGATTTATGGGACGGTGTCGATCCGAAAAACGGCCCGAAGATGAATGACATCCCAATTAAAGCATTATTCTCAGTCCTTGTGATAAAACTTCATATTGTTCTTGCTTCTCCCTTCTTTGCCCTCCGGGGTTTTTCTATTTTTTGGAGCTCTTTAAACCTTGAGAACGCCTGTTTTTGCCGTCTCGGCCCCCGCATATGTTACTTAATCGATTTTAATTTAATTAAATATTCATTTTTTTTTTTATTAGTACTAATTGGTACTATTCTTTGGTACAATTCTCTCATTTCCTGCCATGTTTTAATGAAATTCAAAGTATCAGTGTCTGACTTGAACAAATTAATACCTAATTTTAAGCTTTCGTTTGTATTTTTTCGTGTTTTTATAAACTTTTGGGCTCTGAAATTGTATTATTCATCTTCAGATAATGACCTCTATGGAGGAAACGGACGAGGTGAAGGTCTTTCGGAATAACAATGATCCAGAGGAAGTGGTGGACACTCCGCAGTCATCGCAACAGTTATCCGATGACAAGAAGGAGGTCGCTTTCGAGACAGAACTCGAAGGACAGAATATAAACCGTATGTTTTATATTATTTTTGTCTCATTCAACTATATCCTTGCGTTTTATATAATGTCAGGGTATGTAGGCCGAGTTTGTACTGTAATATTGTTATTCTAGCTACAGTAGCACCATTTGCCGATCTCCAATTTAAACCTCACACCCCGATTGGAACCCTCAGCCCGGCGTTTCTATGTCCATTATTGGTATGTAGATATTAGTAGTGTAATATCCAATCTTTAGGCAATGAAATCACCGCATACTTTGCTATCTCCCGGCTTCCAAGGGCTCAATTTTGCTTCTCCCAATTACGGGGTGCTCTCGCCCAACTTCATGCCAATCTTTAACCCCTTCTACAATATGCAGAATATGCAAATGCACAATCTATTGAAACAGAGCCTGCCAATGGCCAACATGACTAACAATATGGCCGGCTTGGGAATGCTGAACCCAGGTGTGAGATACCCATCATCTACCCCATCAACTCCCCGAAGAGACAAAGGAGTAAGGATCGAGAAGGATAAGAACCGGATAAAGAAACCGTGCAATGCATTTATGATCTTCATGAGAGAGAATCGAGCACAAGTGGCCAAGGAAAATCATTGCAAACAATCGTCGGAACTGAACAAAGAATTGGGACAACGATGGCAGAATCTGACCAAGGAAGAACAAGAAAAATACTTTGATATGGCCAGAAGGGAGAAGGAAGATCATGCCAAACAGCATCCTGGATGGAGTGCCCGGGACAATTATGCGGTTCATAAGAAAAAAAAGCGGAGTCGAAGGGAAAGGTCTTATGGTAAGTGGTTTGATTGTTGTCGGCAGCTTTAACGAAATTGGAAATAGTTTTAGTTTCATTTCTGTTATTCTAATCACCTTTATTTAGATCCAACGAACGAGAACAACGAACAGAAGAAATGCCGAGCCCGATT
Organism: Bursaphelenchus xylophilus; assembly: GCA_904066235.2. Taxonomy (NCBI): domain Eukaryota; kingdom Metazoa; phylum Nematoda; class Chromadorea; order Rhabditida; family Aphelenchoididae; genus Bursaphelenchus; species Bursaphelenchus xylophilus. Next base: position 8,748,997 of record CAJFCV020000001.1, read on the forward strand.
TGGTGTCGATAATCAACAGAAATGGTGCAAACACTGCAAACGAAAGAAGAGATGTCTGAATGTCCAGGACCTGGAGGTCTCTTCCACGACGAATCCGTCCACTCCGCTGTACCTTCACAGTTCTCCGAACATATATTCGCCTTTGGCTTGATGTTAGGCCTCAATATTTAATTTTTCTGATCTCTTATCTTTCTTGTGCTGACGGGATTGGGGCTCGATCTCAGGGATCTCTGGGATTAGATTAGAATCACTTTTGGGTAGAAAGTTTTAGGAATCTATTCAAAAGTTGTTGTAGAACGGTTATTTTGTTATTTTAAGGTTAATAATCGAACAATGTAAGAAAGCCCCGCCCATCCAGCACCCAACTTACTTGTTTGTTTCTTTGTCACTCTCCTCCATCTCCACTCTCCCATCTTCCTCAATCCGGGTTTTATTTTTTACCAAAAGTTTGTTCGATTAAATTGCTCATTGAATCCAGATGTAAATAATTTCAAGAACTTTTAAATTCTCCATTTTTTATTTTCAGCGACAGTAAAAGAACAATAAATCTGTTACATATTATACAACGAATTTACAATAATTCATATGCTAGGAGGAAAGCGAAAACCGGGAATTTCATGTCGAGAATAAAAGGTATGCTCTTCGAAGTCTTTGGTATCAGATCTCGACTACAATATGTAATCAGGCGGGGATTCCAAACCTACCACAAAGTGAAGATATCTCTATCGACGCTGTGATACATCTAGAGTGATTAAATATGTAATGCTCTGACCTAATAATAAATATAAATAATGTCATGTTCTAGCGGAGACTTGGACCTACATTTAAGCCTGAATTACAACGTTTGGCACGATAAATATTTAGAATTATGTTTGCTAGCTCTGATACATGTATATTACAGTCACCGGGACGAACTGGAACGTTGGGGTTCATTTTAAATGGGTATTAAAATTAAATTATGTCATCGTAATTAGTACTAAACTACTTCAAATAAAGAATTCCTCCAAATTTAGACTCCCAAATAATTTCTAAATTATTCTACAGTAATCTCTGGTCTATTGAAAAATTTTCAAAGCAAAATATTTTGATGCCATGAAGAATATAGCCCGCTTATGACCCCCATTGTCCCATTCATTGCCCGATAAACCCTGAAAAAAATCTCCGAATAAATAGAGGTCAGATGTAAATAAATAAATTAGTGGGAATGTCTATGTCATCGGAAATGGGAAATGGCTGAATGTGAAATGCTACCAACACTAGGGATTGCACCATCTAAACGCGACTAGATGTAAAATAATATGTTCGAAATCTGATCTAAATAATAAATAATCTTTGTGATCAACACTAATTGCTTTTGGAGTTCGGGGTCGGAGGAATAGGGGACATGGATGCCAGTGTAATATAAATAAATAAGCGACTCTCATGTCCCCGTCGTCCAATGTACCCCTTAGCACTTCTTAACTGTCTGTGCATATGTCCTGCGTTTGTCTTCGACCTTGGGAGGTGGTGGTTGATGTTTTCTGGCCACCACTGCATTAAATTGGGGCTTTTTGGTCTCTTTTATCTGCACCGTCTTCACCGGCCGTTCCTCTTCGATCAGGCAAGGGAAGTCGGTCTCTCCAAACTTGGTGGTATCATGATTAGCATCTTGATGTACTTCGGCTTCTTCTTCCTTTTCTTCTCGCGCTTTCCATTTCGATATTGGCTTCATGGCTGATTTGACTGGAGGAAAGGGGGTGTTATTATTGTTATTGTTGGTCGGAGTTGGTGGGGAATTGTTGACGGGTGTGACGGGGGTGGTGGGGATACTCCTGGGCTTCTCTCTAAACGATATTCGGTTATCTGTTTTAATGCAAGCAAATTACTTTTCGAGTTTTGATAATTCAAAGTTACAAAATTGATAAAATTTTTACCGCAAAAAAATATTTTTTAAAAAGAATAATGAAAATGAACTTACACTTCCTTAAACTCGACCGTTTTCTGTGCCTTGGGTGGTTTTTGATTATGATTTGTGGGATTTGATGGATATGGACTTCTTCGGGGATTGGATGGCCGAGATTTGTAACTGAAACTGGACCTCTCCGAGTAAACTTCGTTCGCAAATTTGTGCTTGGAATCCGGGATGGATGGTTTTTCTAGAATAAATAAAGATAAACACCAGTTTTTGAAGATGTATACATATGTATGACAATAACGTTTACCAAAAAAGCAAATTCTTTAGTCTTACCAGTAGAATATCCTCGATTACTCAAGAATTTGTTCTGTAGAGACCCCACCGAGATGGGCATGGAAGCTGGGACCGTCGGAGTGCTGAATGCAGGCATTGCAGCCCCACTGTTGTCCGTTCCCTGAGCCGCAGCCATGGCGGCCGTACTAGTAACACTCGGTCGAAAACTGGCTCTCGGAACAAATCCAGAGCTGGCCAGAATCTGACCCAAAGAGAAACTGGAGTTCTCCTTGTCATTGGAGGTCTTGGGAATGTCATTGATGGCGAAGGGAAGGTCGTGGATGGTGATCTGACCTGTTATCACGGTCTCCCCGCCCGGTGACATCCCCACATTCGTTTTGTAAGCAGTGCCGGCATTGGTCGTGATCTTGTCCTCGGCTCCGAACTGATACGAATCTGTTACAATCGGCGCTCCACCTGTCTTTATGCGCGCCTGAAATTATTACGCTATTTTAGATCATCCTATGATTTAATTTATATTTTTTCTGTCTATTCAAGTAAAGTTTTAATTGTCTATATTAAATTGAATTATAATACAATATAATTATTCCAAACGCGGACCTAGATGAACAACTTTTAAACACATCCCATATGGCAAGCGCAACTCACATAAATGGGCTTGCCACGAAACGTCCGGCCAAGGCTCTGCAGATGCATGAAGGCCTTCTGGGTATCCTCCTCGGTCGCGAATGTCACATACCAGCTGTTGTTGAGTCCGTAACTCAGCGACACGTAGTTGACACAGTCATCAAACATGGCCTTAACCTCCTCTTCCTTTGCGTCCTCGGGGATTTCACGCAAGATTATCGTGCATCGCTTGTTACATGGCCGCACTTTCAGGCCCGACTCGTCTACTTGGACTTGAGGAGAGTCTGAAAAAATTATTCATTGGTGGATTAGAGCTGAAGGACTTTTTACACATTCACAACAGAAAAATATTTGATGGGATTTGAGGTCTTCATGAGATAAAAACGTACTTAGAATACTAAAATCTGCAAAATTCTTACCTCGGAGTACCTGTACAATCAAATTGAAGTCATCCGTCAACTTGGAGACCTTCGGGAATCCCGCTACGGTCTTGATAGGCACGTATTGATCGGCGTCCATCTGCGACCTCAGATATCTGTCATTCATCAGATTCTCCCTAAATTTGGAATATTTAAATGTCATCCTGTCCCTTACCGACTAAAGTAGTATTCGAGCTGATTCTTTAGGCGCTGATTCAACTGTTCGGGGGATAATCGGGATGGGGGTTCGGGGGTCGAAGAAGGCTCATAGCCTGAGGGTGTGGAACGGCCTTGAGGGCCAGGCACGCTGAGGAGTTGCTGTCTACATTCGGAAGTGAACCACCACGGGAGGAAGGGGATGTGAGGCGACGACTCGGCCGGTGGCTGTCGATTGTTGTCGCCATTCCGGGCCGAGTTCTTGTTTATGTCATTCAAGGCGCGATTCACATCGCTCACCTTAAGAGAGGGAGTAAATAAAAGGGTAAATAAACAAAATCACGTGGTGTTCTGCAAACGAAGTTATCGAAAAGTCGAAATGACGTGACCTCTGGACTTGGCCAAAACGATGACTCATCAGATTTACGCAAAGTTTGATAATTCCTCACCTCTTGAATAACAAAACATCTCGGAGTGGTCTCGGTACAGATGAAGAAGCCATTGTCCTTGAAGCCGAAGCCGCGCATCTGAAGCCGGAAGGCGGCAGATTTGAATAAACAAAGCCGCACAGGGTCCTGCAATGGACGGATATCGAATATCAAGGTGTCATTCGGACGGGGCGAGACGTCAATCGGGCACCTACCTCAGACTGCGAGCTTCAGGATTGTCGCTCCGTTCCGAACGCTCGGCGAGAATCGGCGTGAAAACACCGACCGGACCGCAAGAAGGCGAACAAGACGAGGCCGGAGGGCCGCGGAATCTCTTGGCCACAGGTCCGGGGGACGGTTTCTCTCGCCCTCTCTCCAGAAGCCGCACGTCTTCGCTCTCTCCAGAATCCGGGGCTTCTCTCGCTCGCCCGCCCGCCGTTGACGTGAACCGAGAAAAAGAGAGAGAATCGAAGAGCGCGCACTCCAAACAACGTGGCAGAGCCGTTTGTCTGCACCTCCTCCTCGCTCCACACACTCTCTCGTTGACGGAGAAACGGAAAAAGAGCAAATGCCCCCGACTAACCCTCGGATCTTGTCATCAGGAGGCCAGGCCGAAGTCAATTACCCCGGCGTCGCGTGTTTATTTTTTATTAGATGCCCTCAGGGGAAAGGTCGAGGGAAGTGGACGAGATTGGACCTCAGCTACTCATTCACAACTAATATTAAAAATTTTCTTTATTCGGCTACAAAGATGATTACAATGACATAATTATATTTGGAATAAACTCAAAAAATGAATTACAGTTAATCAAAAATATACAAAGTTACATTAGCTGTGACAAGAGGGTCGTAAAAACATTGCAATTTGATTAATGGATTAGTTACATTATCTCGTAATATTAGGTGAGTCAGCAGGACCCCACATAAATCTCCTGAATGTAATCAAATATATTTTTCTTCCAAAAGTAAAGGATAATATTTTCGCCCCCCTCCCTTTCCGGCGATGTCATGATGACGTCATCTAATCGAATTACACGTTTTAGATTACAATTTTAAAGCGTTGGAGGTAAGGATAATTTAGTCATTCGAACTTTAGGCATTCGAACTTGCGGATTCGAACTTGCGGTGTGTCTCCATATGATTATTGTGTTTTGACTAGTCGATCCAGTGCTTCCATGGCAAGCTGAGTTTGCAAAAAGTAATGATGCAGTTCTACTGCTTCTTTTCTCATCGATTCCAGTGTGGATTCCAGTTTCTTGCGATTCCTTGTCCATTCCGAGAGATGACGAACATTCTCCCAATCTTCATTCATATTCTGTTGGAAGGCACTCATCCGTGTGCTGGCCATATTGGCCATTCGGATACATTCCTGGTTCATATCACGGATCTGCATCAGTTGGAGTTCATGCCTAAAATAATACCTTCGGATATCAAGTGTAAAATAAAAAAGAGCTCAAACTAATATTATTATTAATTTGCTCCTCATTCTCTCTTGAAAAAACCCTTGACCGTTTATTTTTTCCAATCCCCCGCAATTCAACGAAAGTCCAAAAAAATTGCGCAAGAGATTACAAAAAAAGAAGATGATTTCTAACAATAAGAAGATACTTTTTGCAAACACATACTTACTTGGCGAGAATGTCGTCAACGCCGGGCTCTCTACTCAAAAGTTCATAAAATTCTTTCTGCACAACATCTGACTCGTTTCGATTAATCAGGGTTATATTGGACACCAGATGCTCCAAGCCACTGAAAATTTTAAAAATAATTGATTAAAATTTGGAGTTTGAAGTAAATCATGCATCAAAAAAAATTTTTTTTTTGAAATTCAACAATATTTTACTCTAAAACATTGCTTTGTAATTCATAAAAAAATAATTTCCGTAAAATCCAATAAAAATATTTAAAATTGGCGAAAGAATCGATTAAAACGCTCAAAATTACTTTTCTTACCTGGCCACAGGACCCAATTCCTCGACGATTCGTTCTCCGAGCAGACGGACGCTTTCCATCGACGACTTCTTTCTTTTTTAGCAGTAAAAAGAAGTCGAATAAAATCTTTTTTCTTTTTTCTCTCGAATATAACATTATGCCAAAATGTCCGGTTATTGAGTTTCTGAGGGACGAAATGTCAGTAATCATGCCGTGTTTCTACTCCTATTGTCAGTTACTTTATTTTGCATCATACGGTAAACTTGATAAAGAGTAAAGAGAAGAGAGAAAAAGAGAAATTAATGTTTTTCTCGCTCGGAATGCTTGTACTTTGCTTGAGAAGAATGCTTAGAATTTATCAGTGAATAACCAGTTATGATCGCCAAGTGAGAAACTTCTCTTTCTCCCACTAATTCTTCGCATTTTTGTGCGCGGATTCGGGTTTGGGTTCAAAGATTCGGGATTACTGTATATATTGTGTATGTTGATCATAACAACCAAACTTTCGGTTCTAAGATTTGTCTAGATTATGAGTTTTATGTTCTTTTGCAATTCTTCATGTGTTATCAGTTCTTGTTTTTTTCAAAGTTAAATCGTGCTTGTTAACTTTGCGCTTTGTCTTTTTTCAAGTGTAATATCGACAACTTTTTGTTTCTGTAATCCAATCGTATTTTAGGCTCCTTTTTCCGTTCTTTTTATAATGTGAATCCGGATGAAATGACTATGGAGACTTTACACGAAACCACAGATTTGAATATTCTCACGGACGAGTTGCGACGTTTAATTGTGGGCCGCGATATTCCCCTTCCCAGAAACGATAACGATGATCTGAAGATCAAGTTCCAATATATGGATGAGAGGGGCGCCATCAATCTCCAACGTCCTCCCAAGTACTCGTATCTGCAAGAGTATTTCGAACGGAGATTCAAATTACAATTGAATATATATTACACAACGTCCAGCAAGGAGTTGATGATTCAGATAAGATCTCAGCCAGACCTGGAACACGTGGTGGCATTGCATGAGAGGAACAACAAGAAAGGAAGGCTGAAGTTGATCTTGGCCAAGAAACGAGATCAGGACCAGTTTTATATCCCCCCTCAGGGCATCTATCATGGAGTCCAAGAGACGGCCTTGTCTGAGACATCTTCGGTCTTCTCAACTGGCTCCACTTCCTACAATCACTACGGAAATAACAGTAGATTAGGAGAAGAAGAGTACAATCGAATAGGAACTCCATTAGCACCTTCTCAATGGAGAGAAAGCAGATGTTTGGGACGAGGGAGCTTCGGAACTGTGTACGTTTGTCTGAATGTCGATACGAATGAACAATTGGTCGTGAAGAAAATTCAGTTTGGAACCAATTTGAGGCATCGTAACAGACGATTGGCCTCCTTGGAGAATGAGGTGAACTTGCTGAGTACTCTCAGACATCCCCATGTCGTTCAATACCATGGATGCGCAAAACTGCAGGACTGTTTTTGCATTTTCATGGAGTTCATGACGGGAGGAACTCTCAAAGAGCAGGTTGGAATTATTCGAATATTTTTTAAATGAGATCATGGCATTATTTTCACCTTTTTATAAGAGGTTTATTTTAGATAACCGAAATGGGAGCTTTAAACCAAAACTTCACCATCGACTTCACCGCCCAGATCCTGAGTGGCCTGGCCTATCTCCATGGCCGTAATATCATCCACCGAGATATAAAATCGGCCAATATTCTTCGTCATACCAGAGCTCTAGTAAAGATCGCTGACTTTGGATCTGCAATGTATTTGCAAGCAATATGCAGTGAGAATGGGGTAGATATTCATGGAACTCCTCATTACACCGCCCCTGAGATCATTCTAAACACACGACGGTACGATCAGTCATCTGATATTTGGAGTTTAGGTAGGAGATTACTGTAGTTTATAGTCATCATGTGTCTAGGAATATGTGTGGTGGAGATGCTGACCACCAAAACTCCATGGCATGATGTAGATCCTTCAGCTGTCCATATAAAGATTGGATATGAGGCCTTGGATCTTAAATTACCTCCTCGGATCAATGCGAACTTGGAGTTGGCTATCTTGAAGATGTTGGACAAGACGCCAGAGAGTCGACCGTCCGCCGAAGCACTACTAAAAATGGCTCCATTCAGTTCGATTGAGGCCTAAACAAGTACCGGTTACCCAGGGTCTGTTAACTGAGGAATAGGATCTGTAAAATATTTATATTACTCATGTATATGACTGAACAAGATTTGTATAAATAAATTTCTATTTTCAATCTCAATTATAGTCGCTAAATAACAGAAAAGCGGTCAAAAAAGGAAGTTTTTATTACAATGACGATACTTTTTATTAAACCCCATCGATTTTAATTATCATTTGAGGGATCTCGTGACCTTTACTGGGAAAAGAATACCTGCGCATCCATTTCTCCGACTTTCCGCTGATCTTTTTGGCATTCTGTGGCATTTGAAAGTGGAAGGAAAGGGAGAAAAGGGGATTGGATCCGCGTCTGATCGCCCTTTCCTTCAGTGTTTTGAATAATCCCGAAATTTATTTGTTCTGGAATTTAAATTACTCTAATTAAACCGGATTCCGTTCTTCCCGTCACTGATTCTGGATGCCGGTTTTCCCTTTGATCCTACAATGTTTGGTATTTAGTTTAGATAATCATTCGCTTTATTTAGCTGAACTTTTGATGGTTTCCGCGATTAAAACACTCATTTCTATAGTTTAAATTAAATTATTAGACGTTTGATGACTAATTATGAGTCAAACTTGTACTAAAATTATTAATGGTGATGTAAGGTCAAAGTAGTTTTGAATACCACGAATCCCCCTTTCCGGAGTACCGGCATGGAGTTCTCGATGTTTTATGGGCGTCCAGAGATCAGCGACTTTTATTTGTCTTTCCTCCCTTGTATAATATCATATAAACAGAGCATTCCCAGAGCGTTTTCTGTTCATATTACATTAGAGAAAACAGATCCAAAGATGTCTGCATTAAGTTTTTCGCCTCAACAGTTCTATTAAGACCTCATGAGGACTCATTTCATTGTTATATCAGACTTGGATTCACAAAATCTTGGCGTTCCGACGCAAGTTGATCAGGAAGAATCAGGTGTTCTTCAAACTTCTCGCGCAATCTGAGAATTGACCGCCTTTTTTATACGTTTATGTTCATAGGTCCCATTTTGAGACGTCAAATTACCCTCTCTTTGATGTTTAAGGTTTCGTTTCCCATCATAACTTTTTATTTTTTTTTGCACGAAAGTTTTGTATTATTCATCATGAATAATGTTTTGAATAATTATTTAGACTCTGTGTTTTGCTGTTTCTTGTTTACTCGGCTCCACTGATAATTTTCTTTTTATCGATGTTTTATCGATTATTTTGTTAATTAAAATGTTTCAATTTTATTACCTAAAATCTTTCAAAATCAAATTTTAGTCGGAAAAGACCATGCAAAGGAGATAGCTGCCGTGCCAATCCATGAACGATGCGCCTTTTCTCCCGTCCACTCCTGCTTTGTGGACTGGGTGTTCTCCTCGGCTTTCTGGGCGGGATCCTCCTGTTCAGCTTCAGGAATGTCTCGCATCTTGTTATCCAGCACACGGCCAATCTTTCTCCTCAGCCTTTGCGAACTCAGAATGGGCAGAAAAACAGTATTTTGGTGGGGATCATGACAGCCGCCAAATATGTGGACAGTCGAGCCTATAATGTGTGGAGGACTTGGGGGAAGCAGATCCCGGGGAAGGTCCTCTTCTTCGTGGCCGAAGATACCGTTAGTGTATATCCGGAGATGCCATTGGTCCGACTAAAAGGTGTTGATGACACGTATCCCCCGCAAAAGAAGAGCTTTGCCATGTTGAGGTGGATGTATGATAATCATGTAAGTCAACTTATATTGTTTTTTGAATTTAGGTAATAAAAATTTTGATGACATTTTCAAAGCTAAACGTTTACCATTGGAAAGCGCTAATGAAGGTTAATTGTTTCAGCTGGATGACTTTGACTGGTTTCTTCGTGCCGATGATGATCTCTACGTTAGAGGCGATCTTCTGGAGGAGTTCCTGAGATCCTTGGACCCCTCAAAAACACATTTCATTGGACAAGCTGGTCTTGGGAATAGTGCAGAATACGGGCAGTTATCTCTGGGTCCTAACGAGAATTACTGTATGGGTGGCCCTGGTGTTATCTTGTCCAAGGAGACCTTGAAGACCGTCGCCCCATATCTCCAGTCTTGCCTCTCAGAACTGCTGACAACTCATGAAGATGTTGAAGTGGGAAGATGTGTACGAAAACACGCTGGAGTTGCCTGCACCTGGAATTATGAGATGCAGACCCTCTTTCATAACAATCAGACAGTCCCGAATGCTTATAGCAATGGAATCTCTGACGAAGTGAGCAGAGCCATCACATTACATCCAGTAAAAGATCCTCAGGTCATGAAGAAGTTACATGTTACCATTAACACTCTGAAACTGAAACAGTTGAGAGCACAGAAGATTGAATTTCAAAGATTAGTAAAGAAGATTGCTCCTGCTACATTGACGAGGAGAGTTGCCAATAAGACCAACGATCTACAGGTATGGGACTTCTTGGCATTCAACAAGATAACATTTTGTGCTAATCAAGTCAATTGCCCCCGACATACGGTAGATATGAACATTCATACTGCCACTTCGGACATCGTCACTCAATTGTTTGATGAGTTCAATGTGAATGCGCGACAACGAGGCCGGATTCTTCAGTTCCAGAATATCCAATATGGATACAATCGAGTTGAACCGAGACATGGAGTGGATTATGTTCTGGATATGATCCTTTGGTTCAAGAAATTTCGACCTCCACATAGAGCGACTCTTTCCGTCCGTCGCCATGCTTATATCCAACAAGTATTTGCTGAGCCCGAGGCTATTAGTGAGTATGGAAAGAGGTCTTTAATGAGATCTGGAGCTGAGAGAAACTCGACTGAAGTTATGAAGAGTGGAATCTTGAACAGAAAAGTGTACTTCATCATTCCATTGAAGGGAAGAGCGGCCACTTTCTTGAGATTTACTGAGAATCTGAAACAGATTCTACCCGCAAATGACTCCAGACATCAATTGGTCATCATTTTGTATAGGTAAGCAAAAAAATTTTCCTGGATTTATAATTTTAGCTCCGGCGATGTAAATGAGGACTCAATGATCAGATCCATCCTCACCGAACTCACATCCAAAATGGAAGTCCGAGTAATTGATATGGGAGATAAGGAATTTAGCCGAGGACAGGCATTAACAGCCGGCTCGAGCATTCTCCCAGATGACGCTCTCATGTTCTTCACGGATGTGGATATGTTATTTAATTATGATACGGTTCAAAGGATCAGGCTAAACACTATTCAACATTATCAGGCAAGTCGTGGTCATAGTGATCTTATATTAAATATAATACTAATCATGATTACAATTATGATTTTAGGTATACTTCCCGATTGTTTTTTCCGAGTTCTCCCCCAAATTCTGGAACCCGACCGAACGAAACGACCATCATCAGATCTCGTATGCCCGCCAGCGTGGCTACTTTCGCCATTTTGGATATGGTTTGGTGTCCATATTCAGAAGCGACTTCCTCCGTGTGGGCGGATTCAATCTGTCCATCCGTGGATGGGGCATGGAGGATGTAGATCTGTTCGAGAAGGTGATCGCGGCCCCCAAACTACGGGTATTCCGGGCGCCCGATCCCGGCCTAGTCCATGTTTTCCATGATATTTATTGTCCTTCCGACATTCCCGCTGCTCAACATCACATGTGTCTCGGGTCCCAGGCGGCTTCCATGGCCAGCCTTGACTCTCTTGCCGAACATTTCACTAACTACGCATAATTCTATATTATTTTAGTCATCTCTCATCATAATTAGTTGTATTTATAATTGCATTTGCAAATACTTGTTAATCTCACAAATTCGATTGCTTAATGTTATACCAGTCTTTCCCTTTATTTCTCACGAACAATGTCATAATACCCGTTCATAATAATAAAATTCAACAATGACGTTAACCTATTACTGTAACATCGCTTTTACCACATGAATCTCTGAAGATTGCCAGGTTCATGAGACCACTCAAAAGGTCGAAATAAGAATAAATAGACAGTAATGGAGTTTAAAACAACATGAAGAGATAGTTCGGCGAGATTAATCAGAAGGTTATTCGACTTTTGATTAAAATTTAGCCGCCATATCGAATATGGAATAATAAAGTATCGGAATTCGACTAGATGGGCTGGAATGATGGTTAAAGCAGTGCAAGAAAGCAATGAACAGACAAAAAAAGAATTAGTGGCATTTAGGACATGAACAAAATAAAGAAATGATACGAGATACAATGGAATCAACAGGAATTTGCACAAAGAATGTCTTAACATCCATTTTCGCCAGATGTAGAAGACATAATGACGGTTATCAGCGAGCAAGTAAGGATGATTGTAGGAGAAGAAATGAATTGTAACGGCCATAACAACAGAAGCAGCCAATAAACGATACCGGTAATTCCATAAAGCTTTACGAAGTACAGTTATTCTTGTAGGGAGATGGGGAACAGATGACCCCAAAGTGAAAAGGAGGAAATAGTAGACTTGAGGAACATGGAAGTGGATTTGATGAGCCGTCTTATCTCCCAAAACCAATGATCCGTCGTTCCAATAGAGATATCCAAGGAATCCAGCGCCGAGAAAAGCAAATGGCCAATGAATAAGGAGACAGATAACAGTATTCTTGAAGAGATCCCTCTCTTTCGCTTTCAAATGCTCGACTAAATTAGAGAAGCAGTAAAAACCCGCCCAGATAATGTTGGTTTGCCTCGATAAACATGAAGCAGCAAAGACGACTGCCGAAATAAATCGATTCTCTGTCCCAAGTCCCAGCAATACCAACGATAAGGACAACATATCCGTGTAGTAGAGACATGAAGTTTGGAAGAGGACGGGAAGAAAGACCACGGCCAATGCGGGAAACCACCCCCGGCTTTTTGTTTGTTTTCGACCGTATCGGAGCGCGGCCAGATAGCAAAGGCCAATCAACAGCGAATTGAAATATCTCTCCTTCCCACAAGCACCAGCCAAAACAGTCAAGATGTAGATCAAGGGTGGAGTTGTGATCATTGGATCCCACTGAGTGTAATTCCCATCGCAATACGCTCGAGCTTGAGGAATATGGAAGACCTCGTCCATATAGGGATTGGGAACAATGTCATAGTAGAGACGAGTTACGAAGAAATGGATGACAGAGATAATTGATGCAAGGACCACATCTAAATTTATATTATTCTATTTGATTTCGAACTTGCCGAAGAATGAGAAATCGGGGATCTTATCTGTTACTCTGCGGTTCATCTCCTGAAAATTAAGACATGAAAAAAATTATCAAAGGAATGCAACTATTGGAATTTTGACACTCCATTCTTTTATGCGAAGTTTAATTCTTTATGTGCGCTGTGGGACCTTCACAAATTTTATTTCACTAGGAGACTTAGAAAATTTAAGCCTAAACGTACTGTAACATATTCAAAGCGGGTTAAAATGTAATTTCCGGACCATAAAAATTCGCACTGGCGTTCGGCTGTTCTAGTACAACAATTTTTTTAAATATGGTATGGCCGAAAAATCTACGCAATTTCGCACCTGCAGAACCCAGCGTAATAATCATTTGTTATAACTCTGCTCCATAAATTTTAACAGTGTTTTCGGTTAAGGATCATTAATCTAGGTGTTATTTATTACTGGCAGAGTGCAGTTACACTGCTTTCACACTGACATTACAATAGGTCAAGGTCAGCTCTTCCTTTAAAAGGAATCATTAAAATGATTAAAAAGTAATGTAAATTGTGCTTTCATGTCGTGCTTTTCTACATTGTTGACTACGGTTGTGCTGCGTTAACTGACACAACCACTATCAATCCGGGGACTGTTGACCCATTCCATTCCGTCCCTTCCCTTTGGAATGGAGTCACAAACATGGAAATGCTGCTTCTGAAGAGGGGCAACGACCTTGGCGGCGACTTCTACTCTCCCCACCTCACCTCCGCGGTCTCTGCTCTTATTCCCATCTCACGCGCACATCGTGGTCGTCCCCCGACCCCGTCTTTTTTTCCTTTTCCGTTGGCTGCGGCAACCGACCGATTGGAGAGTGGGGGCGCGACCGCCGTCCCTCTTTTGTTCGCATTCGCACACGACGTGAATTATGAATATAGTCCAGGGCCTGTTGTCCAAGATCTCTCCATTGCCCGATGGAGACTTGGCGGACCGACTAAACTATAGTTATACCAGCACCATTTTGCTGGTATGTTCTGTCTTTATTTCGGGATGGAGGTGAGTTCCATATTTCATTCAAGATGTTATTGTTTTAGTTTTGTTGGACAGCCGATCCAATGCTGGTTCCCTGCCTATTATCGAGGTAAGCCGCACAGTTATCTGTCATTTTTTTCGTATAATCGTATATTATCCTTGATCGTTGTTTTTATCCCTTTCAAATCCCTTTTTTCAGGCTGGTGGATGGAATATGCACTAGACTATTGTTATGTTCAGAACACATATTTCGTGGGGTTCCACGAATACAAACCCGATAATTACTTTGACTTTGCAAAACACGTAATCGAAATCCCGACCAATGTAACTGCCAGGGATGAGAAGCAGATCGGTAAGACAGGTCATCCGAAACATTAAACATTGTATTGCGTCATCGAGCGCTGTCCTTTTGGGTAAACAGATTTCGAGGATCACTAATTTCGCGCAGTTTTTGCATGGTATTGATTTTACTGTGTTTGAAAATTTCGAAAATAACACAAACAGATTACTCAGACTACAAGAACCGCTAACAAACAACCTATCAAAAAAATTATTGCAGGTTACTACCAATGGGTCCACTTCATCCTAGCCATTCAAGCCTTCTGTTTTTATCTGCCAGTCCAACTTTGGAGATCTATCTACAATACCCTTGGATTCAGAGTCCGAGCAATCTGCGAGACCTGTAACATCCGCGCTAACATGGATCCAAACGACCGGAGTAAAAACATCGAAACTGTGGCCCGATTTTTGGCTAGTGATCACGAACTGGCAGCAACTCTGGGAGGGCGGATACGACAACATCTGGAAGGCAGAGTTGTGCTGACGACTTATTTGGTAGGTGCGAAAATCTGTTAATCCAACTAGCGCGCTCTTTCAGGTGATCAAGTTTATCTACTGTATTAATGCGCTTTTACAATTCCTGATCGTGAAATGGCTTCTGGGGACGGACAGTATCTTCTGGGGATGGAATGTCGTAGTTGATCTGTTCTATGGTCGAGAATGGCCCGAAACTGGAAACTTTCCTCGAGTGACACTTTGTGATTTCGCGGTATGTACTTTCCTTGCACTCCGTTTGTGATTTATCGATTTTAATGGAATTGGCTCTTCAAATTAACCTTTTTCCCTCAACCTGTTTCTTTTAAGATGATTACCTTGTGAAGTTTGTAATGTGCTTACAATTACTTTCTTGTGGTTTTTCAGGTCCGTGTTCTGGGTAATCTACATAGACACACCCTACAATGCGTGTTGATGATAAACATGTTCAACGAAAAGATCTTCATGTTCCTTTGGTTCTGGTTCCTCTTCATGGCTCTGGTGTCGGCGTATAGTTTCTTCAACTGGATAATTGTCAGCTTCAGCGACCGCGCAGATCGGAGTCTAATTGCCACTTATTTGGCCAAGATCGATCCCCAGACCCTGAGGTCGAATACAAAACGAGAGAGCATTAAGAACTTCGTCAGACACACACTGAGAAGTGACGGAGTCTTCTTGGTACGACTAATCTCCAAAAATAGCGGCGATTTGGTGACGTGTGAGCTGCTGAGGACGCTGTGGACGGACTACTTGGCCCAATCGCCACCTCCCAACTATCAGCCCGAGCCTCTTCTCGAGAAGAAAAAAGCTGAGGAATAGAGCCAATTAGAATAGAGACCGAGAGATATAAACTTGAAGACCTTCTATTACTAATTTCTTGTTACTTATATTAAAGACTACGATACTGTATATCTGAATCGATCTTTTTGCCCTGATTACTTTCCGAACATTGATATCCATGCCACGCGTTGTGACTATATTATTCGTTTATGACTTCTGAATCGTCTCATATCATCATGCTGCCGACTTCTATTGAAACACTCTGTTATGTGCTTTACTCTACGTTTGACGCTCATAAATATTCATTACTGAGGGCTAGCTGATGGTGATTCGATTATACGGGAATGGACGAAACAAAAAATCAAAAACTGTCGCTTTTCGGGGGAATGACACTCTAACGCGATCAAGTCGCCATTCACATTTCCACGACAAGGTCGTCATGAAGGCGAGGAAGGGGGACTGGGCATAGCCCCCTCAAGGTCGGGGGTCGGAAACTCCTCCGATCGGGGGAGAGGAGACTCAACCTTGGGGCTTCACGACATCGTACGACCTCGGAACTCATTCCCCCATGGTATGACGAAGACCCGGGGATCGTCTTCACATTCCCCTGCCCCTCTCGACGGTCCGTACGCACTGCCGCGAAAGGGAAATGTGTGATCTGAGCCATCCTTTTACATGTTCCCGGTCCCTCGCCCGCCTCACCTCGGATCCTCACCGACCGTGCGAGTCGGGCGGGCGTCGCGCACTCCAGAAAAGGAAAGAAGACAACCACTTTTCGATCTTTCCCCGGTTTCGGGGGTGCAACATCAATTCTATTTTTTTTCAGCCCACTGCCCCACCTTCCTGACCGTGGATGGCCGCGCGACTGATCGCCGGCAGGCTGCCGTTAGGCTCGTCGTTCTTTAAGCTATGCTAAGTTCGCTCCCTCCCCTTTTTTGATTCCAGTTAGTGCTTTTGATTACTTTCTATACTTCCGTTTTTTTCTATCTTCACATTTCCATTAAGGAATCACAAAGCAGATTCAAAACCCTGAACAACCCGCATCTCTTTGTCCCTATACATAATTCATGCAAATGTAGCGAGAAGTGTCTCTTTCTGATCACTTATAAACCCATTGTTTCAGACCGTCAAGGGAGGATCATGATCTTCCTAGACAAGTTCCTGCAGGGTCTCAAGCCGCAGTTTGACGATGACGCTATAGATCGGTTGAATTACTACTACACTCCCTTGTTATTCGTAATATTCGCCCTCACTTTGAGCGCTAAGCAGTAAGTATTACGCAATCTTGCATTTTATTGCCGGAATAGGTCAAAATTGGTTCAAATTTAACGCGATTTCCTAAAAAAATCACTTTGGAAGGCCGTCGAAAATCTAATTGGCTCGCTTGCTTATAAAGTAAACAAAAGAAATGGGCTCTGCATACTGTAATTTTGTGTTTTTAGATATGTGGGCCAACCAATCCAATGCTGGATTCCCGCTCAATTCACCGGTAAGTATTCAGTTTTTTTAATTACTCTTTAGGTGCATGGGAACAATACAGTGAGAACTACTGCTTTGTGCAGAACACCTACTTTCTACCATTGAATTACTACATCCCCAACAGTGTATATGAGAGGGAGAATGCGGAGATAGGATATTACCAATGGGTACCCTTCGTTTTGGGGCTGCAAGCCATCTTATTCTACCTGCCCGCGCTCGTCTGGAGAATCTTTAATTGGCAATCCGGGATCTCAGTAAAAGGAATTATACAAATGTGTGACGACGTTGGAAATATGCAGGTAGACAAGAGAAAGGCGTCAGTAGAAGTTGTGGCTGCTCATTTGGTTGATTCACTCAAAATGCAACAAAACTTGACTGGGAAAAGTAGGTAAAGAATTGAGTACAGCTCGTCATCGAATATTTAGATGTATTCTCATTCCTATTGAACAAAAGTACATACCTCACAACTCTGTACCTTTTTGTGAAAACCTTGTACTTGATACAGGTGTTCTCTCAGTTCTTGATTCTCAATCGCTTCCTGGGTACTGACTACACTTTCTATGGATTCGAGATCTTAAGGGATCTGGCATATGGTGTTGAATGGCAAGAGTCTGGACATTTCCCCAGGTGGGTATACTAATCGAAATACTAAAGCCTTTCTAGAGTAACAATGTGTGATTTCGAAGTGAGGGCCCTTGGAAATGTGCATCGTCATACAGTGCAATGCGTTTTAATGATCAACATGTTCAACGAAAAAGTTTATATCTTTATCTGGTGGTGGCTGTTGATTGTGTTGTTTGCCACAATCGGAAACCTGGTCTACTGGCTGGCGGTCTCATTCTCCGGCTCGCAGAAAGAGACATTCGTCACCCAATACCTTCGAGTTTTCAATCTTTTAAAGAATGAAGGTAAGAGTAACGTAGAGAATATCTCATAAGACTTTATAAATGGCTCAAGAATATTATTTTAGACAAGAAAGTGGCCAAGAAATTTGTCCACAGTTATCTGAAAAACGATGGAGTCTTCCTATTAAGACTTATAGCGACAAATGCGGGAGATCTGATCACTACAGACATTGTTTACAATCTGTGGTTCATGTTCTTGCAAGAGGAAGCTTCCCGAGCTCCAACCCTGCCTCGATCACCTAGTGCCCCCACGAATGACAATGGATTAGACGACGTTGATGGAAGTCTCGATGGCGAGAAGAAGAGACTGACGTAAACAAAAGATCTTTGTTAAGCGAATTACTGCCAAGAGTTTGAATATTATAAAGCTTTCCAATTTCTATACTATCCTTAACAAGTAAAGTAGTCCAGAGATTTCAATTATTACCAAAACGTTAAACACAGAAGGTCTTTCAGATCAATCTCGATCTCTGACCATTCCTTTACTTATTCTCCTAGGTTTTCAGCTTAAGACGAATAAAAAAATCAAAATTATAATTTATTGTCAGAAAATATCAACATCAAAACATCTACGGACAAGAAAGAAACGAGATTAGACAAAGGGAGATAAAATAAGAGGTCTGTTCTGGAAGTCTCGACCAAAACCGCTGGGCCTAATCAGCAAGAAATAAATTATTCTCCAAGAATAATAGGCGATTTAATTTAATAACTTTAACTGGCGCCGCCATACCAATTAGCTTTCTGGGCGTAATGGGCTCGATTGGCTTGCATAGCATAGGGGTCGTGGAAGTTATTGGGCTGAGGCGACTGGACTGCGGCAGCTTGAACGGCAGCGCTGGATTGGCTAATGGTCGCGAGGAGGGCGTCGCAACGGTCCTTTTCGCGTTGCAGCTCGCGTCGCAACGTTTCCACCTCGTGCTTCAATTCGGCGTTTTCTCTTTGCAGATCCGGAAACCCAACCCCTGGGGGTATAAAGGCCCGTCGCTTGGCGTCGCCATAGTCATCCATCGCGGGGCGTCGCCGGGCAGCGGGATGTTGGAGCAGCGGTTGGGGTGGACGAAAATCGAGGCGAGCGCTGCAGCCCGGCGGTTGATTGTTGCGCATCTCCCGCTCCATCTCCACATTCACATGCCAGTAGCGACAGCGAGGACCGCGCGTGCAGCGGTTGGACTGGAATTCTTTGCAGAATGGGATCCCCTGAATGTTATCAGCCTTTGTAACACCGGCGATAGCGCGGGCCAGGATGTTTGAAACGTCTCCAGTCCGCCGATAGCGTTCGACCTCTTCTTGAGGAGCATGGATAAAGCGGCAGGACGCGCGAAAACAGCCCTGGTTCTAAAATTGGGAACGTTAGGACACGCATGCATAAGCAAGTATGCTACGCTATGATCATACAGACGCCAAAGGGGAAGCCACTAGGCAACTCAACTCCTAAGCTTATGTTCAGCGGTAAAAATACAGAAATGCCATCAACTTTATGCAGCAACTAGCTCCCTGCGCATTTCTCCATTTACTTATCATGACCTAGACACAAAAAGACAAAAGGATGATAACTAACCTGATAATCAATACAAAATTGAAAATCGTCCTGAGTTCGCTCTCGCGGTGCACTTCCATCGGTACTGGGTGGATGGTAGAATTTGCAGCGAGTTCCTCGGTTACAGACCTTGTTCAAGAAGTCACGGCAAACATCCTTACGATCTTCATCACGAACTGGACTCTCTTCGTCTTTGGTCATATTCACCTAAAATCTACTAGTTCAAAAATAGAAAAAATCCAGCTGAATAATCAGCAACGAACGAAAGATTCGGCAAACCAAAGACTATACACACCCCAGATTTGGCCACTAGTCAAAGAAAAGTGGCCGTAGAGAGCCACTTTCCCAGCTGAATCATCGCCCAACAAAACGGAATAAAACATCCTAGGCTTCCGAATAAAGCGCAAAACAAGAAAACTCTTTAAGAATGCAAAGCAAAGGGGTTAATTTAAATTCTCCAGAAACCTTATCCCCCGGCAAACATTGCCAAAACGAATGTTAGGATATCTAAAATCTTCTTCGGGACAAGTGCGCGCGTCCAAAATTATTTTTCTTTGGTTCGTGGTGAGACGCGCAATGAAACAAAATGCCAAATGGTAAACGGGTGTTTGGTTTGCAGATACGAAAAGCACATTGCAGATACGAAAGGCGACAGAGTTAGATGTCGCGGGTCAAACGCAATCTTCTTCTTGGCCGCCGCCAAATTCTGTTACTAACATCGTGTTGTGACTGTAAAACGAAGATGTCGATACCTGATAAATGCTTTAGATTCCATCAAATAGGATTTTCTGGTTTACTTGTATAAACAACAAAAAAATGTACAACACTCTTTAATACAAAATACAATAGTATGATGAAAATATGTCTGAATTGGAAACAGTGTCATTGGAGGTATACAAGGAAATGTACAGAGTTGACAAAGTCAGTAGCCACCACTGATGCCATTCATCCAGTACTAAACTTCATCGTGGAATTGTAGATGACATCAAATAACTTCACTGAGAGTATTCATGGTAACATGGCAGAACTGGTCGGATTCTGAAGTTCTTGATATCCGTACCTCCAGAAGTCGGTTGGTCTTTCTGTTTCTAGCACTGTACTCCACTTGGATGCTGTGTTCATATTCCTTGATGATATCTCCTCGGTAATAATCGTTGATAGTTTGATCTCGGCAATGGGCAATCTCAACATGATTTACCATACATTCCATATTCTGAGACATAACGAAGCGCTGAAAATTATACCCGTAAACCTTGATTTATTAAAATTACAATGCTTATAATTAATACCGCCTTACATTCAGAACCTCCTTCACAAATGTATTGGACACATTGGGACTGTCGATATAAAGACTATTTCTGCTCGGGAGATCTGCATTTCCAAAGATATGCTTCAAAATAATGTCATCCTCAATCTCCAAAGTCATGTCCACATCTGTGTTACTCTCAACATCATAGATGGTGAAGTCGTCAGCCCTCATAATGCTCTCTTGTTCCATTAATCTTCTGTCGAAATGTTCTGGTCGAGCCCCTCTGACGGCCTCCAAAAAGTATTGACTGGCTGGAATCGTCTTTCCAATCAGCTTGTGGAATGCGACATCAGAGACATTGGCCAGATTCATGGCCAGGAATTCAACCCTGACCACTTCTAGATTGATCGCCGTCAACGATTTGTGGAGTTTCTCCACGATTTCATTGCTCAAATTCACATTCAGAACAACCCATCGCTTGACGGAAGTGTTTTTGAGAAGTCGACTAAGAGTTTGATAGAGTTGTGGACTAAAAATATGAACCATATATGCATATGTAAATGATGATGTCTTATATTTTACATGAAGATATCTTACCCTCCTTCCATCTCCTCCTTGGGAAAAGAGAATTCTTTGCGTTTGTGGCCGGAGGTGGCGGAGAGGTGGGCGATATTATCTTTGCAGACCAACTTCAACAGATTAATGGGACGTCGCGGGAAGAGGGCCGGATTTCGTTGGATCAGCGCATTCCAGGACTTGCTCACAAGTCGGCACCGATCCAAGTCATCGCGGTTCAAAAAGCGGAATACAATATTGAATACCTCAAGAGGCAATGGGTTCTCCTCATCGGTCTGAGTGCCTTTATCCACACCAGGTCTGCAAAGACATCAATTAGATCTTTGCAAACCCAAAAACGATAGCAGCGCTCAGACCCTACTAATAGTACTTTAGTCACTAAACCAAGTTCTCTCTAGAGCAATAGTTCCAAGAACACATATCGAAGATCTTCTTATACTACGCTAGATGAATTTGAATATTCGGCCAAAAAATCAACCCCACAAATTCAATATTGAATGTCAGCCTCTCCTCCAGACAAAAGACGTATCCTTACATTAGTCTGGATCTTTTAGACTCAGAATCTGTTGAAATTGTAGCGTTTTGCCGCTTTCGGCCGCCCACATCCGACTGATTGGTTCGTTGCTGGAAAGCCTGCAACAAAAAATCGATTAGTCGGACAGAAATCAGGCCGAACCACGACAGCAAAACTCTAGACTGACCTGCAGCAGGAGCTGAGAGGTGCGTTGAAGGCACGTTAAATGACTTCTCAACAACTCCAACTCCAGATTCTGAAGATGCGACATGATCGACCAAAGGCTGCCTTGTTATCAACCGGGTGTTTTGTCTTCGACGCTTTGCGAAAAACAATTCGAAAACCCTCTTTCTTCACCCGCACGTGAAACTTTCTAGATCTTTTGAATCTCCAATATTGACTCTCTCAACGGAATGTCACAAAAATTATTGGTTTTTTAAAGGATGACATTTGGAGGTGGTAGCCAATGTAAACTATCTAACAGATGTTTTAAGCCAGTTTCCGTTTGTTTTTGTTATGAACGTGACAAGTGACTTTTGGGGTTATTTAGAGATTCATACGGTAAGTAACAAAAAGCCGGCATTACTTGTTATTACGTCATTGTAATCTTATATTTTTTGTCGTTTAAATTGTGACGTTGACGACATTTGTTATATGATCATGTCGATTAAAACTTTTTAGTGTCTTGTCATTCGATTCCTTAGCGTTCTTACTGTAATTACAGCCGCAGTGTAAAGCGATAAGTGAACAATAAGTCGGGTCCGAAAAGTATTTTTTAAAAAGAAGTGCCAAAAGATGGATTGCCAAGAAGTCGAATGTAGCACGTGTTCATTTCTTTAATATCTTTGGAGGATATTTAGTGAAGTGAAGGCGTTGTTTTTGGGCCAGATGTTTAAGAAAAAGAGAGTTCCCAAGCGGAGAAAAGAGGATATCTTTTTAATGTCCCGTCGGATTGGTAGGGATTCGTTTGGATCAAGTTGAGGCTTCTGTGGACCATAAACAAGCTGATGGAGGCGAAGGATGGATGGGATGGGGGGGATAGGGGAGAGGGATTGAGATAAGATTTTAATCCGAAATAACGAAAATTTTGTTGCCATTAATCAGCCTTTTATGTCATCAAATTTGCGGCATTTTGTCTATCAATGGACTAAAAAACGACCTGAATTTAAAAAAATTATATCACAGCCACCCGATTAGGCGCTAGGAATATATTTAATTCGCGACTTTTATGCGGAATAAATATATTTTTCCGGCGGGCGTTTGAGGAAGACGCTCCCGCCAGAGCCGCCGCCATCTAACCCCTTGTAATGCCCAATCTTGGCCAAGAAGGAATTGGCTTCGCAAGTTGGTCGGGCCCGGCCTTCTTCTTTATCAAATCCCCAGAAGTGCCGTTTTCGGCACCCTGATAGATGGAAACGGCGTCTTAACGTTCAGGCATTGGTCACTCGGCGTCGAGGACCTCTTCGCCCGACATACCCTCGGGGCCCCAGAAGAGGGGGTTTAATTTGTTTCCATTTTCAAAAGCGTCGCGCTTTTATAACTGTGGTGTAGGATATGATGACACTTCTAGGCTTCCTTCCTTTTTCATATGTCACAGTATCTTCTATTACAGTAGTAAAAAGCAAATGTATTTTTTGGTATTACAGTATTAAAAAGCAATTGTATTTTTTGTTACTGTAAGTGTGCGTTTCTTTAAACTATGAAAAGTTTAAAAATTTATTAATGTAGCTTACAGTAATCAAGGGATCGTCGTATGTCTTACGAAATGTGTTGTGGTTTTTTTTGCATTCAATTAGCAAATGGGAAATTCTATAAAAATAGGCACGAGATTCTTAGTGGCCTGGGTTTTGAGTAAACTAATTAATTATTCTGATTCCGTCATCGCTTCAAGTGCGAAAGTTTTGATATTCCAAGTAAACTTGCGGTGCCTTTTGACAACTACTCTTTGGTTTTGGAAATTTTGGTCGTTAAAAATATTTGAACACTAATTTGTAGTTAAATTACTTTTGCCAAAAGAGTAGGGTTATTGCACTTGTTAATGGATTTTTTGAAAGCACCTTGTCTTTACTCTTTTGTAGATGTCTTTTCCCTCTCCTTGACGTATAATTGAAATTTCAGTCATAATAACTAGTTACATGAGTGTATTTACTTTTGAGGAGGGATTAATTCCGTTTCCCCGTTACTCTCTGCCACTATTTTCCGTGGTTTCCCCATAGGCAGTAAGTAATGTTTCCAAGTGAATATATTCGTTTTTTGCTAAAATTTATATAAACATCTTTCGGTGGCCACAGGCATTTATCATGATACCCTGGTATTAATATTTCGAAGGATTCCTTTACTTTACTGCCTTCATTATAATTCTCTCGGCCGGCATTTGCTGCTTTACTTCCTCTTTTGTTTGATAAAGAAAATGAATTTATTTTTAGCTATCATGTCCCCGAGTCACGGCCATCTGATACGGGTGTTGGTCGGGTCCCTTTTACTCCAACTGTGCGATGCCATCAAGGCCAAGGGGAGTCTGCCAGCAATAATTGAGGTAATATAACACTAGAGCTGGGCCTCAAATAGTGATTACGTAATCGAGTATTAAGGGCGAGCTGAGATTTGACTAAAATTTAAAAACACCGTTCACCATTGAAAAAATAATTGATGACTATGCATAAAATTGCAATCTAAAAAAATTAAGCATAAAATTGCAGGTAAATGCAGCAAAGGGTCATCCAAACCCGATCCCAACCTCGTTACAACCCTTAAAGCTATGGTGTCAGGCTATTGATGATCAAGGCCGACCTCTTCCCCTGATTTCTGCTCAATTTCGATCAAAAAGTAATGCGTATCCAGCCACTTTGAGTCCCGACAAAACTAATGCCAGCATCTCGATAGAAGCCGCTCAATCTTCAGAAGCCGGCAAATGGAGTTGCGATCTTCACTCTGGCTATGGAAATATCACGGGAATCATTGATGTGTTCGGTAAGTTCACCATTAATTTAATGAAGATTAATAAATTTAGTGAGACCAGTCATAAAACACAATGGAAATGTCCGAGTTGATGAAAAGGATGGCTCAAAGTTCTACTTGGAAATCAGCGGCCATACAGTGACAGTGGGTGATAATGTCACCTTATTCTGTCCGGTTTACGGTCATCCACCACCAGTTGTTTCGTGGAGAAAGGGGGGCAAAATTATACCTGTAAGTGATCTGATTCATTGAACAAGCTAAAAAGCTTTAATTACTCATGTTTTTGGTGCATTGATGTAGGCGTTTCGTCGGGGATCATTCGGAAAACAAAACAAATCGGCCTTGGATCTGATCTCTCGGTTCGAAATGACATAACAAAAAGGGCTGACGTTTTTTGAAAACAGGAAGTAGTTGGCCATGAGGACTACATAGAAATCGGATATGCGGTACAAACAATAACGCA
Organism: Bursaphelenchus xylophilus; assembly: GCA_904066235.2. Taxonomy (NCBI): domain Eukaryota; kingdom Metazoa; phylum Nematoda; class Chromadorea; order Rhabditida; family Aphelenchoididae; genus Bursaphelenchus; species Bursaphelenchus xylophilus. The sequence continues at coordinate 8,774,344 of CAJFCV020000001.1, forward strand.
ACAATCGTAGTTGTAAATGCTCATACATCTGATATGAACAACAATTGGTTTCTACAGTAACCTTCCTTTAGGCATCCCCATCCAACTCGTATGCTCTTATATTCCCCTCAACGACAGATGCAGATGAAGGTGTATACACGTGTGTGGGCACCAATACTATCCATCAGAATGGTCGGCCGAAACAACATTCAGTCACCATTGATCAACATCTTCGGATCAAGAGTAAACTGGCATGGTTGGTGCCTTTCCTGATCATCCTGGCTATCTTGATCACTCTGGCCGCAGTCATCATTTTTTGTGAATGCCGGAGGAAGAAACAAACCAGGGAACTCAAACCTCAAGAAGACGACTAGTGGCTGGTTGTTATAGATTGTATACAAAGACAATGCTGTTATATATTCGTAAATTTATTCTTTCGATAAATCCATTTTTACATTATTCTAGGTTTTCTTTTCTACTACGCGTTTCCTTCGGAACCAAAGCATAAAAAATTTGATAAACAACAACATTACAATATACAATATTGGAGAGAGAAACGACGGGAGTTTGGGAATAAGTTTTAAAACCGAAGCGTCGGCGAAATTTCGGGTCTTATCTGGTAGACACCAGATATTCAAAAAGAGCTCTACAAAAAAACGAAACCACCTTCACCATTTTCCCATGATTTCTCTCAACGACTGAATAGTAATCAAAAGTTCAGATATCAAGTCCGTTATTGTTTACGTTATTAATGATAAAACGATCTCTGAACAGACAACAAATAAACTACAAATGAGGTAAAGACCTGATAAAAGTTTACATTCCCGATCCGGAAGGGCTTTAGCTCGACCTCTAGGAGATCTGGCCTGTTATTTTCGGAAATCGTATTTCAAAAATCGGATTAAAAACATTTGCGTATTTCCCCTAATCAGAATCACATTTTACGCCCTTGTGTTAGTAGATATGGTTTTCTGTCTGGTGATGACGGTTTAGAAAACCCTTTCGGATCCAAAATAAAAGCAGAAACAACCCATGCTAAGTGCAAAAAAAAAAACAACAAACAATACTAAATCAAAAATTAACCAACAACAAAACATCGCTGGCGGAAGATAATGACCGAAATGGACGAGAGAGACCCTTTAACTACTTAATACTGCTCAACTTAGAAATAGAACCCTACCTAAGACGATGTCAAATCGCTGAGTAGACGTAATCTCGATATATACTTTTAGACGTCATCGGTTAGATGAATCATTGTTAATCTAATGCCATGATAGTGTACATGTCAACATGACATAATCATTTCCATCATGACGTTGAGGGATCAGCAGGAGGCGTAGTTTCGTCTAACCGAGGAGGTGTGGGGCCATTTTCATCCGGTGGTTCAGCTTTCAAAAGGGTCTCATTTGCTGCAGACGTGGGCTCCAATGAAGTGGCGGTTGCCACTTTCCCATTAGGAGTGGCGGGCTTCCTGTTCTCCACAGCTATCGAGGTTGAGGGGGTTTTTGTCTCGTCCGTTTCTTGGACTATAACTTCCTCTGCTCGTTGGATAGTGTAGGCAAGAAATCGCTGATGTTCATCCATTTCGTTTAACATGGGGCCGAAGGTCTCCTTATATTTGGGGTCTAATATACAAAAAGGTTGAATTAAAGCCCACACGGCCGTCGTGAGTGCCGTCACCCGCGCTTCCGTCAGCCGTACATCTACTTTGCGGGCAGCAAGAGCTTGAAGGACGGCATCAAATCGAGGTACAACTCTGGCAGTGGCTTCGCAGATCAATTCGTTCAGTTGAGGGCTCACTTCCTCCAATGACACTGATGAGAGCTTGTCGGTTATCACATGGCAAAGCTTGAGGATGCATACGGAGTGTTCCAGAACTCCATTTACATCAAACACCCATTCATTGTTGCTTAGGGCTTGTGCTGAAACAGATTAATTAGATTTCGATTGGATTCCGGCTCTTTCGGTTTGCAAATGGCTTCAGAAATCCACAAAAAGATTGCTGTTTGGCACGTCCCTGTCCGCTGTATGGCTGCACCATACCGCGAATAAGAACTCCTACAAAAAAAGAATTTCGAAATCCCTGTTGCCACCTAAACCAAAACAACAAAAAGCCAAGGAACTTACAAAGATAAGGGCTCAACTCCACAAAATCATCCATGTTTTCTCGTTTGAGTTTGGAGAACCTCAGTGAGTGAGCAGTTAACAGTCGGTTGTATTCGTACCTCCGCCGACACATGACCACCAAAAGGACTAGGGAGATGATGAAAACGGCGCAGAGAACGGCAAGTGCGAGATAAACGACAACATCCATGAGAATCGACGGTGGAATGTCTCGATCACATAATATTCACCCAGCAAAGTTGTGTGGGTACCCAAACAATGTTCTTCTTGCCGTTAAATTCAGATTGGATAAAAGATGCGGCGATTAAAAGTGGGACCGGCAGTTGCGATGAGCTGAGGCTCCAATCTGAAAAACAAAAACATTCGGTGCGTTATCAGAAAACAAACATAAAAATCACATACATTATGCATACCGAAACTTTTTGATTTCACAATAAAACGACCAAAATCCGCGCGAAACAAGCCGCCAAGGAAAAAGGTGGGCAAAGCGGGCAGAGAAGAGAATGGTATGGAAGAAGACAACACAAGAATTGGCTGCGCACTCATATACAACACCAAGGAACGCGCGTCGGAGGTCAAAAGGGAGAGAGGAGGGCTGGCGAGAGAGCACCTCAAGGATGCTCCTCCGATGTCCTCCAACCTGAACCAAGACGAGCTCGCGCGAATCGAATGCGCACTACGATCATTCCTCCTTTTCCCCATCTTCTCGCTGCTCGCGGTATCATGCGAACGCAAAAAAGATAAAGCGGATAAAAACAAGTGTGAGGAAGACTTGACACGTCGCTTGTTGTTGGGTCAACTCTTGCCCCGCACGCAAGACTTGACACAAAGAAACAAAAACAAAATAATGTATAGTTGGGAAGGAGATGGGATAACAGATCGAGAGGAAGGGAAGTCTGCTGAGGTCACTGGCGTTCGATCCACTCCGCTTTATCACTGATATTATTCCTAGTTAAGTGTGTGTGGACTTGTTTCCGCGATCGGAACGCACAGTGCAGGTAGATTTGTGTTTAACAAGACGGGATGAGTGTTTTCCAAAGCCATGCGGTCGGTCGAACACGGCGATAATCGTTGTGGTCTTTTTTGGACTTAATTTGTGGGTTTAGGGCTGTTTTGAGGATTTGGTGATTCAGCGACAAGATTGTTTGATTTATGCCTAAAATGCGACGTCAAACCATCTTGTCGCTGAATCTTTGTCGAAAGTGTATTCGTCTGTTTTATAATTTAGGCATGAGAATGAGGTGAAATTATGATTTATTGTCGGACATCACACATTCTCCAGCTGTTGTCTTGAGGTTTCCCTTCAGAATAACACCTCCAGACGGTCGGTAAATTGAGGCCGTACGTGCCTTTATGATTCCGAGTGGCTTTAGTTTTATTTTTTAAAATGTTTGGGTTAGTTTTCGTCTTGGAAACAAGTTATAGATAGATAAGGGGATTCTTTGCTAATTACTCTACTCTCTTACCTTACCGACCCAGGGATAGGGTTATTTTAGGAAGTAATTAAGGCTTTGCTGACAGCAATTCCCTGTCCTCGTTCTTCGTTGTATTATAGATGGCAGATGTCTTCCTGTCTGTCCCATTCTCCCTCCCCTTTTAGTCAGATGTTCTTTCACACATTTTATTCTCATCAAATTACTTTTATTCGAGATATTAATTCCGACTGACTTTATTTGGCACTGCCCAAGTGGTGCGTCCCCCTTTCCGAGGCTTCCCTTCTCCCTTTTTTATCGGCGCTTGCTAATTCTTGGCCTGAGCAAAGCCAATAACACCTAATATGTGAGTCCTAATCCCAGAATTCATTGTATTAATTGTGCGATGACATTCGGCATACGTCAATGGCTTCGGGAAAGCGCAAAAAGGCTGCGGCATGTGTTAAAATTTGCGTGATATGGAGTGGTGGCCGGAGGAAGGGGACGGATTTACTCGAAATTTCCAAAGTTCTCAGCCAACGGCTTCCTTTTTCGGCCAAGATGGGAGGGAATTGATATCAATTTGAAACGGACTGTTTGTCGAATTACGTATGGTCCTGAAGTTGCGAAAATGACTTTACTGGTTATAAAATTGATTTCGGGTTCATTTTTATTATCATATGGTTGTACCATCTTTCTTTTTTTACATTAGAGGTGCATTTTATACGCTTGTATAGATGCGTAAACGAGTATCACAGCAGTATAATATATATTATGCCTTTTACAATCGATAATGTCGTGCACTTAATCGAACGAAGTTGTTTGCCAGAATAACCATGGCATCGGTCTGATTAATTGGTGTTCACGTTTTCAGGGAGATGAGAGGTGAGATGTGTGAGGATCTGAAGTCGTCGGCTCAGAATGAAGAGCCGGTGTCTGTCGAGAAGCAGCAAGAGTTGTTACTCATGAACAAACTCGCCTCTGGTGGTCGCCTTCCTCCGAAAACACAAAGCAGTTTCCTGCAGAAGAAATTGCAACAACGGGTGAGTGTCGTATATATTTTGTTGTTTTTAGGCGTGGTTTTTAATGCTTTCTTCTTTTACACATGTAATGCAAAACATGATTGCAGAAGTTCTTCGACTCCGGTGATTATGCCATGAATCAAGATAAGGAAAAGAAACACCAACGCCAACCATTTGCCAAAACGATTACTGAAGGGAAGCCATTACCCGCCCCTCCGGCACCAGTAACCCCAGTGAAAGTAGTCGAAAAGGAGGAAGTGAGGATCGCACCGCCACCCTTGGTCTCAGAACCATCTCAACAAGCAGATTCGGGGTCAGATGAGGAGGAACATCTTCAGATTCCTCGGCCAGAGAACGTCCCTCAACGAAAAGCGTCGATTCTTCATCCATCGGTCCACTCCAAACTTAGTCCCCAGCCCCATATTCATCACGAACATAACGATGACTTGTCTTCCTGATCCCATTTGCCCAGTGATTTCCTTGTCATACCGTGGCTTTACAGACTTGTATTTATGAATTGTACGCCAAGTACAACGCCCCTTTCTTACTGTCGACAGAGTTCTTACTTAGCCGCAAGTCTTGAATTTCCTGCACCTTATACGACTGGCACCCTATTGTTGTCTGTAGTGTAGTGAATGTCCGGATATTAACTTGTTTTTATTGTCAATTGTAATTACAGTTCCACAACTTCCTGATACTTATTAGCTGCAGAAAGGTCACGGTATCTATATTGTCTCTCAACATTAATTAATCGCACATAACGCCTCTGTAACCGGTGGCGGTCCCTCAAAATATCTACCAGTCATAGACTGTACCTTTATTTTACAATACCCTAGCGTCTAAGCTTGAGTCATTCCCCTTCTTCTATCCAATTGTAATTATATAGAAAAAATAAATAATATTTTATATGCGAGTGCATGTTATGTTGGAACACCGACGCGGAATATCGGGTATTTTATTTCGTCGCTATTTCGAAACAAAAAATTATTTTTTTCTACCAGTGAAAATCCGAAAAAACTTTTTCTTTCAGGTTTTCGAGAATTCTTGCAAAAATGCAAGCTCCCAGAGAGTTGCAACATTTCGCAGATGCATTTAGTAAGGTAATATTTTTTTGACAATTGGTTCCCAAAGAAAACAAAATTTATACCGAAGCTCTGTAACTTTTTTAGGCCTCCGCCAATGCCATCCGTAATGTCTGCATTATTGCCCATGTAGACCATGGAAAAACGACGATTGCAGATGCACTTATCTCCTCCAATGGCATAATTCCCCGTGAGGCTGTTTAATTTTATTTTATTTTGGATGTTTAGCTCGATTGGTTGGACAAATGCGATTTTTGGACTCAAGGGAGGATGAACAGGAAAGAGGAATCACAATGAAATCTTCGGTAGTGTCCTTATCCTTCGATCCCCTTCTTTTGAATCTGGTTGACAGTCCGGGACACGTTGATTTCTTGGCCGAAGTTAATTCTGCTGTCAACGTAGCTGATGTTGCTCTCCTTGTCGTCGATGTGGTTGAAGGAGTGTGTTCTCAAACAGAGAGTCTTCTCAGACAGGCGGTTCTAAATCAAGTTCAAGTGATATTGGTGCTAAACAAGATTGATCGATTGATAACCGAGTTGAAGTTAACCGAATCAGAAGGATTTCAACATATCAGACAGTTGATTGAGAATGTCAACTCCACATTGTCCCAGATCTTCCATGGATTGCTCCTTGAGGAACAAACCGATCAAATCGAATGGGATAAGATGGATGCAGTTGAGCTCCGGCATCATTTCCATCCCTCCCATGGAAATGTCCTTTTTTCTTCCGCTATTTTTGGATACGCCTTTTCGGTAGAAGATTTTGCATCCAAATGGGCACCAAAACTCAAGCTAGAAGCATCATATCTTCAGGATAATCTCTTTAGTGATTGTTATTTTGCCAGTGGCCAATTACAGCATGATGCCGAAAGGAAAGGAAAGAAGACTCTCTTTGAACAATTGGTCCTCACTCCCCTGTGGGAGGTATACAAAGTCGCGTTTCAAGATAAAGACGTCGATAAATTGAAGACGACAGCATTGAAGTTAGGTCTTCCCGCATTGAAGTCAAAGAGATGTGAAGAGGCCTTCCATGAACTGATGAGAACATGGATGCCGTTGAGCTCAGCAGTCGCAAGAGCTGTAGCCCGATGTCAAAGTGCCAAACAAGCGTTTACTTCGGATGCGAGAATTGCCAGGATATTTCCGGCAAATGATTGTGATGAGATTGTGAAAGGTCTGAAGAGTTGTGATCCTGAAGACCCACTTTTGTTATTATTCATCATGAAGTTGTATGTGATCGATGATAAGAAGCTGGCTGTCTGCAGAGTTATGAATGGAATCGTCAAGAAAGGTATTTTTTTAATGACTGGTTTATTGTAAATTTTTCAATGCTACTTTATATTTTTTTAGACCAATTTGTATTTCCTGTCCGAAAAGATAAGGAATCGGATTCTCAACGGGTGAATTCGATAAATATAATGCTTGGGAAGGACCTTCATGAAGTTGAACAAGCAGTTGCTGGTTCTATCGTCGCCGTTGAGTTCACTGACTTCCCATCTTCTTGCACTTTGTCCAATCAGAAGATAAATTCAGAGGGACTTGGGTTTGACACAGCAGGAATGGAACCGTTAGTTCGGGTAACCCTCAGGACATCTCTGGATCTCCAAACCGCCACTCAATTAAAGCAAGGACTTAAACATTTGAGTATTGTGGACCCTTCTGTCAGAGTATTCGAACAAGAAGATGGAGATCTTGCCTTGGTTACTGCTGGGGAAGTTCATTTACAGAAATGTTTGCAGGTTGGTCTAAGCCCTTACAGTTGTGTAACTAACATGTTTTTCATACATTTAGGATCTAGAACAGCTTGGACTGACAGATCTTGAAGTCTCCGAACCAATCGTTCCGTTCCTCGAAACCACAGTACCCGACTTGCAAAGTTCCAACGCCAAGATTGTCGCAACTCATCTTACTGTAAGCTTTGATGTCCCTCCGGTTTAAAACCCTATTTTAGGAATGTTTCCTGAAGAACTTCAATTTGAAGTTGAAGTTGCGAGCAGTTCCCTTGTCTGAAGAAATCGTACAAGTCATGAAGAAGTACGAGAAATGCCTTTCCCAGTTCAAAGAAGGTTGGTTTTATTTTTATCGGTTTTTTAATTTTTTTGTTTTTTTTTCTTGTGGCTTATTATGTTATATATATTGCTTTAGGAATACGGTCACCTGAATTGTTGACTTTTTTGAAAGAATTGAAAGAAGCCGCGTCTTCAACGTTGCCAGGAACTAAGGGAACGTTCTGGGTACGGAAGACAAGAGAGGATGTCGAGAAAATATTTGACGGACTATGGACATTTGGCCCGAGAAAGGCCAAGTTTAACATTTTGTTCAACATGATCACTGAAAAAGGTAAACACAGAGAAAGCTAGTGTTTTATTTTGATTCTTTTAGATGACACTGTAATAAGATCATTGGAAAGAGCTGTAATCGGTGGATTCGAGTTGGCGATGAGTCTTGGCCCATTATGTGATGAACCAATGCATGGAGTGGGAATCGTGGTGGAAGAATTAGGTTTTGTGGCTCCAGAAGAAGACTCGGAAGAAGAAAAGGAACCAGTGGAAGTAACAGATCCTCAACTTCAAGGTCAGATGATCTCGGCGGCCAAACAGACCATACGAGCAGCGTTGCGGAAGACCCCGATGAGATTGGTGACTCCCATGTACAAGTGTAAGATCCAAACATCCGCTCAAGCGCTTGGAAAAGTACACACAGTACTTGGGCAAAGACATGCCAAAGTTCTCGATGAAGACATCAACCAAGCGACAGGATTCTTCGAGATCGACTGTTATCTTCCTATTGTTGAGAGTTTCGATTTCTGCGAACAACTGCGAAAGAAGACCTCGGGTGTAGCGTCTGCCCAACTCCACTTCAGTCATTGGCAGGTTATCGACGAAGATCCGTTTTGGCAACCTTCGACGGAAGAAGAACTCGAGGAATTCGGAGAAAAGGGCGATACGGTAAACCAGGCTCGGGAATACATGAATAATATCCGGCGAAGAAAAGGTCTCCCAACCGACGAGGTCCTGGTCGTAAATGCAGAGAAACAAAGAAACTTGAACAGAAAAAAATAAATTTCTATCTGTTATTCTTTATTATTATCCTTTCCGTTGTTAATTGTTACATTTGTTGTTACTATAAACTCGGTTGTTTCCATTAAAACAAGTTTTCCGAGAGACTCGAGCTTTCAGATTTGCCTTGTGCACATGAAACAGGATGTCACAGTAGAGCCATGAAACACTAACCATGTGTTACCCTAACCTCGAGTACTAAATTTCAGAAAAAATTTTTTTGATTACTGGCCTACTGTAGGTGTACTGTAGCTTTCCCGCATTTCCAGGATCTCAGCCACGAGAGGTTGGATTCTCTCCGGACCTTCTCTGTGTTATAGAATGGACAATTCTAAGCAACTTTCGTATTGACACCTTTTCCCTAGGACTTCTGGAAGTATGTGAAAAATTTGCATATTTGGCAAAAAATTTATATTTCTTAAACTTTCTAAAAAAATTTGCATATCGGGACGTCCTTTTTATTGCTCTAAATGACGCTCCATGAAGCAACAATTCAAACGGTATATAGGTCATCGCAAGGCGTTCTGCCTATGTTGCAAACGAGGCTTCTAAAGGTCGGGTCATCACGGATTTTTCTCGGGCTAAAATTTTATATGCGAGATATTGGGACAAAATTTGGTCTTATTATAATCTACGCAAAATTCTAAGACTTTTGGACCACACTTTTATGAGTCTCAGACCGACCGGTCGAAAGATACGACCGATTCTTGAGACTTTTCCGGTATTTTACAATTTTTACCCGGAAGGTGACGGAATTTCGAGGTTTCTTTGATTGCGTTTAATTCAGCGTCTGTGAATAACTCAATGTTTGTCGCTTTTCATACTTTAGCTATTCAAGTTTTTTTGAAAAGTTGGTTGTCGCTTCTAGGAATATTCTGAGGTACATCTGTATTTTTTTTGGAGTCTGACACCATGCCGCAAGTAAGCTTCTAAGAGGAAAAATTGACAAAATTACCTTTTTTAGTTGCCGCATTTCGAGATTATTCTATAGACCGAATCGATCAAAATATTTTCCATTTATTTTCAGTTCGGAAAAAATCATGCAAATTTTTGTCGGTTTTTCCTCAAAGAAATTTTAATATCTAAAATACGAAACGCTAATGTGATGAATGGAGCACGTATCTAGTTTAAATTATATGTTCGGATTCAATTGTGCCATCAGAATGCTGAATTTCAGTCATTAAAATGGAGTTTTGTTAGATATTGCGCAAAAATTTTTAGACAAAAAATCCTTTTTTTTCGCGAACATCCGTATCGGTATGCGGGATCGATGTACGTAGGCAACTTTGTACGTGCTACATCGAATACTGCCATCAGAATCCTAGAAACCCAGAAATTTCGTCACCTTCCGGGTAAAAATTGTAAAATACCGGAAAAGTCTCAAGAATCGGTCGTATAAAGCGGGAGATAAAAGATTTTCTGAAAAATTTTTGAAATTTTTCTGTTTTTACTTTTTTTTTTAAAAAAAAGTAAATTTTCAGTTTACTTCAAGGAAAATGCAAAAGAAAGTCAATTTTGTTTCTGGCTTTCCGACTTCAAGGTCGGGAGTAGGACCGGATCTTACTCCCCGCTCGGAGTCGCCGAAAGTCAGAGCTTGTTTTTACTTTATTCCTCTTTTTGGCCCCGCACTGCAGATTGCAAGGTTGATGCCAAGTCTTTCCCTGATGTGTCAAGTTTTTCTCTTCCGAAAAACTTATTTTTACGTTTGTGCGACGTTGTGAAGCTATGTTCTCCACGAAGATGGGCTGGAAAGTGATCAAGTAAGTTAGCATTGGCAAGAGGAGATGTACGTTTTTCATTTGACATCAAAAATTTCCATTTTATTTCAGAGAAAGGTACAAAATTTTTCCAATTCGTAAAGCTTCATGACCATGGATAATGTAAGTGAGATTATCTCGTTTTTTGCTACGACGTCAAGATTCTAGGTCGGGAAACGTTTAGAGGAGACCCCACTCTCATGTATATTCTCCATGTATGAAACCCCATAAATTTTGAGGAATAACGACGTAAAAATTTCAAATACTATACTAACTTTCCAAAAGTATGTTATACTAAAGTAAAACCTATGCAAACTATCTTCAAGTTATTGTAACAACGTTATTTGAGCCTTATTACGTTATTACCTCAGTTTAGAACGCATTCGTGGCAAAAATCCGGCAGATCTGAGCGGATTTCGATATTGTACATGACACCTAGAAATCGAATTTGGTGGCGTTTGATAGATAGAGTATATAACAAAACTAAAGTGAGGTGTCCTCTAGAACTCGCCAGCCTAGACCTGTTAACTCCAATAACGGAACAAAAAACGCGATAAGCGCACTTACATTATCCATGGTCATGAAGCTTTACGAATTGGAAAAAATTTGTACCCTTCTCTGAAATAAAAGGAAAATTTTTGGTGTCAAATGAAAAAAGTACATCTCCTCTTGCTAATGCTAACTTACTTGATCACTTTTCAGCCCATCTTCGTGGAGAAAATAGATTCACAACTTCAAAAAAAAAATCAAAACGTTTCTTCCGGGAGAGAGAAATTTGACACATCTGGAATTCCCGGGCGCAGCTCGCAAAAATAGTTTTGAAGAAAATAAATTGGCGTGCAGGTGAGTAAAAACGGCATCCTACTCACCAGCCAAAATGGGCGAGCCATTTTTGTTTCAACTTTGCGGATCGACCTTTTGGCGAGCCATTTTTGATCCAACTTTCCAAAAATTTGTCGTTCGGAGTAAGAATGTTTTTTGACTCTCCGAAATCGAAAATTTCCGGAAATTTTTCAAAATTTACTTTTTTTTTTAAAAAAAAGTAAAAACAGGAAAATTTCAAAAATTTTTCAGAAAATCTTTTATCTCCCGCTTTGTATCTTTCGACCGGTCGGTCTGAGACTCATAAAAGTGTGGTCCAAAAGTCTTAGAATTTTGCGTAGATTATAATAAGACCAAATTTTGTCCCAATATCTCGCATATAAAATTTTAGCCCGAGAAAAATCCGTGATGACCCGACCTTTAGAAGCCTCGTTTGCAACATAGGCAGAACGCCTTGCGATGACCTATATACCGTTTGAATTGTTGCTTCATGGAGCGTCATTTAGAGCAATAAAAAGGACGTCCCGATATGCAAATTTTTTTAGAAAGTTTAAGAAATATAAATTTTTTGCCAAATATGCAAATTTTTCACATACTTCCAGAAGTCCTAGGGAAAAGGTGTCAATACGAAAGTTGCTTAGAATTGTCCATTCTATAACACAGAGAAGGTCCGGAGAGAATCCAACCTCTCGTGGCTGATATCCTGGAAATGCGGGAAAGCTACAGTACACCTACAGTAGGCCAGTAATCAAAAAAATTTTTTCTGAAATTTAGTACTCGAGGTTAGGGTAACACATGGTTAGTGTTTCATGGCTCTACTGGGACATCCTGTTTCATGTGCACAGCTAGCTCGACCCTTACAAAAAAGCTGTTTTAAGTTACACTGCACTCGCTTTCGGCCTGTGATGTCATTTTTTAAATGACTAAATATATTTTAAATGTGTTTCCTGGCCGATTACGCAATATTGTGGAGAGCACGTTCTCTAATGTCCTCTTCCACACCCCGAACCCTACAAATATTAAGCGATTAAAGTACGGCTGGGTGCCACGTACCTTACCAATTACACTTTAATGCCTAAGGCCAGATGTGAGGTTATTCAATTGCAAATAGTTTGGGTTTTGTATTTTTAGATTATCCATGACGTAATCTTTTTCTGTGGATTAATACCGCCGCTTTGCTGTGTTTTAAAGTTTTGCGCGGAGGGAGGTATAATATCAATCTTTCCTTCCCTCCCGAAATAGAATGATCTTATCTGCACGGCGGCAACGCTAAAACCTTTGAATATATGGGTATTCCTAGAGGGGATCGACTGGGCCGGGTTGTTAAAACTATACTTTATTTACCCTTTGCTTCCCTTGCTCTGCCTTGCCCGGCCACTCTCTCGCCAGCCACGTGGTGTAACACTACATTTGGGAAGCGCCCGGTGTCCTGCCTCGGGGCACTTTGCTTATTAGGCGCTGCCTAATATATTTTCACCTGTCCTTTTTTCGTTTCTCCCCTCTCCGTCAGCGATGTTTGACTTCTGAATGTGGTTTTATTCTCTGACAATCTCCTCATTTTCAGCGCTCTCTGATCGCCTCCGGTACTTTTTCTTTCCCTCTCGCGGTCGACCCCCGGCTTTTTATTAGAGTTCACGGGAGAGTGAAGGAAGGAAGGAGTAGGGGAGAAGGAAACCAAGGCGAAACGAGGGGATTGTTGCAAACACAAAAAACGCTCCGAAAATTCCAAAAAACTCGTCAGAAATTTGCCGCTCTTCGTGTTAATTTATGAACTCTTAGAGGATTCGCAATGGATTTGGGTAAGTCTCTTATGCTCTTTATTGTACATTTCCTATTTGATTGTCCTCTTGTTGAAAGTCACCTCATATTTTGTAGTTCAATATTCATCCGAAGTTTCGGATTACCTCTCATTTTTGAATTTCTTGGTTTGATTTCCATTATTATTCAAGAACTCACATGCCTTTGAGAGCGGGTCCAATATTCTGCGGGTTTGTTCGGCTCTCTGGCTATAAATTGTAGCCCTTGCGCAATAAATAATTTATAAATAGTAATTCCAAGGTTTTGGCAATACTATTGTTTTGATGACTGGAAACTGAAAATGAAATTGTTTATTTTTTTAAACGATATATTGCCCCGGAGGATAACAGTTTAAGTACGGGATCAACAAGGAGTCCTAACGACCAATTTGTAGGCTTAGAAATGTAGGGTAGTAATCAGTATTAGTGTTTTTGTGGGGGATAATCCTTGTATGGGCTATGGTTTGTATAAATAGAAATTTTCAGTTGACCCTCTGGCCGAACCCTGTGCCGTTTGTGGCGATAAAAGTACGGGTACCCATTATGGAGTTGTTAGTTGTAATGGATGTAAAGTAAGTCGTGCTCGTTAAAGGTTTGTATGAATTTAGGGATTCTTCCGTCGAACCATCCTCCGCAATCAACGATTCACTTGTCGTTTCAACAAACAGTGTGTAATCGATAAGAACTTCAGATGTGCCTGTAGATTCTGCCGTTTCCAGAAATGTCTGACCGCAGGGATGAAACGGGAAGGTAAGGAAAAGAGCCATGTGATATTATAATAAAGGTCCTTATGATCAATTTATTTGCTACTAATCATATTGTTTTAGCCATTCAATTTGAACGTGATACAATTGGATCTCCCAAGAAAGGCCGAGCCAATTCCCCACCACCAATGTCCGCAGGGCCTTCAGGAATGGGAGGACCGCCCGATGAGAGAGCTACGGATGTTATCGACGTCCTCATGGACATGGAGATCCGGGTCAACGAGGAAATGTCTCAAAGATACAGAAACTCGATGCTGTCTCAAGCCGCCGCTGCTGGAGAGAATGATCCGAATGGAGACCTGAAGTCATGCACGGTGGATGACCTGAACGAAATCAGCCGAACGACCTTACTTTTGATGGTGGAATGGGCGAAAAGCCTGTCACCGTTCCCCGAATTGAGTATGGAAGACAAGATCATCTTGTTGAAGAACTACGCTCCTCAACACCTGATCCTGATGCCGGCTTTCAGAAGTCCGGACACCACTCGAGTTTGTCTTTTCAACAACACTTATGGCCGAGAACAAAACAATGGAGCAGAACTGAATGGATTCGCGGCCTTCAAGACCTCCAATATCACTCCCAGAGTCCTGGATGAGATCGTTTGGCCAATGAGACAACTGCAGATGAAGGAACAAGAGTTCGTTTGCCTCAAGGCCTTGGCCTTTTTACATCCAGAAGCCAAAGGATTGAGTTCATCCAGCCAGACGTTGATTAGAGATGCCAGGAACAAGGTTCTCAAGGCCTTGTATTCATTCATCATGACTCAGAATCCAGAAGATGCCCCAACCCGATATGGAAACATCTTGTTGTTGGCTCCAGCCTTGAAGGCATTAACCCAGCTGCTGATCGAGAACATGACATTGACCAAGTTCTTCGGACTGGCTGAAGTGGACTCACTTCTTTCCGAGTTTATTCTCGATGATTTGAACGATCAGACCTCGGCTCCGGCTTCTCTGAAAGAGCATTTGTCCTCAGCCCCGACCTTTAGCACTGTCGGGACCTCCGCGAATAACCTCCCTTCGACTCACAACTCCCAGATGTCTATCCCGATGTCCTCCTTGAGTTCCGGCTTTGGTAATGTGACCACCTCGTCCGCTTATTATCAACCCCAACTGAACGCAATGATGGCGCCAGCCATGAATTCGGCGATCTACAGCCAGAACTCGAACCTGTTGATGAACAACCTCTCCCAGGCGATGCCCGCGACCAGCCAGAATCCCACTGATACCGTTATGACCATCCTGTAATAACCTCCTCTCTCTGCAGTTATCCGCCCAATACACAAAAGTATCTTGTTTTTATGTTGTACTTGACCATCAGGTGGTAAAGTTGTTTTAATTAACCCTTCCACCCACAGAATTCACTGATTCTTTGATGTTTATGTCATTTTGGTGTCTGGATATCACTTTTTTTACATGAGAAGATACCATGATGATCAGTTTATATTACGCTAGATCAGGTTTGATTACTTTAGGTGTCCCCGATTTCAGAAAAAGTACTTTTTTTTACTAAGTTATGTTGTATTTGCCAAAAAGCCAGTTAAAGTATGTCCTCCGCAAATCTACCGTCTCTTGGCATTACTTCATGTTCATGTACATTAAAATCTTTCAAGATGTTTTCAAAAAACTGGTTGGTATTATTGTTGAAGAGTCATGTTGAATGTAACACACGTGGTTGTAACCAATTGAAGGACCATAAACCTCTTGAATTATCCATTTTGCACACCCAAAACACCTGGGGGAATGAAAAAGCAGGAGTTAGGGCACCAATTACTTTCCCCATTATTTCATACACTGATCAATGAGCTCATTTTGTTCGGTAAACAGTTGAATTCAGAGTCAGGTATGAAAAGCCCCAAGGAATATTGAGGAAGAGATTTTAGTTTGCTTCAGAACACCAAAATAGGCTCCAAAATCATTTTTTTTTCGATTTTTTTGATCTCAAAAAGTATGAATTTGGATGATGCTTTCCGAAAGCTGAAGAGATTTGTATTGGGTGTTACTATGCCAAATACAAATCATAATTATAATCGTTTTGGTTGGCCTTTCTTTCCCGCTTATCAGCGCCAAGAAATAATCGAAGGGGGAGAAGTTGCCAGGGTCACGTGATCGCTGCTCGGGCCCTGAGGGAACGAAGAGAAAGAGAAATGGAGAGAGCGAGACAGGCGTCTTCTTGTACATGCCCCTTGTAGATTGGGGCTTCTTGGCGTCCCCCGAGAGAAGGAAAGTCATTTATTTTTGTGCGAAAACAATATTTCTGTGAGTGCCCTACCTGTTGGCCATTAAAACAATTCCCGGTGCAGTTTAATCTTTTCAAAAAAATGTTGACTCAGTTGTGGCGAAAGCGGGGCTCTATTTTGACGCGTTTTTTCCACGGGGAAATGTTGGATCGCCGGGGGATACTAGGGTTTACAATTTAAAATCATCAGAAGTCCGGGTGATCTCTAATGCAATACGATTTGAAATATGATTACTATTTAATTTACAATCTTATTACTGCAAGTTTTCGAGTACATTCTTTTCGCTTATAATCTTGTTTTTATCCGACCAATCCTCGAATTTTAGCGAGATATTATCCTTCTTCACGTGTCCACACTTCATTTGTGAGAAGGTGTTACTTTATTAGAGTTTTAAATAAGTTTTCAAAATTGATAAGGCCGTTGTGAACAACTTTATGGCTTATCTGATGCCATCCCCATCTTCATCGGCCTCTTCGACGTCCTTGAATCCATCACTGAGTCCCCCAAATATGTCACAATGTGCAATTTGTGGGGATAAGGCGACCGGGCGACATTACGGGTGTGTAAACAGTTGTGATGGATGCAAAGGTTGGTAATTATAATCAAAAAAATTTGCCAAATTCCTTGACATTTGCGTCTAACTAAATAATATACGATCAATTTTTGCAGGGTTTTTCCGTCGAAGTATCAGAAAAGAACACATTTACAAGTGTCGCTTCAAAAATGATTGCAATGTCGACAAAAGTAAGTTTTCTTCCCGAATAATTTTACTTTGCATTTCTCAGTTTTGCATAATTTCAAATGCCCTGGGGCATCCGGTTAATTGTCTTCTTTTCTTGCATAAAAAACCGGTTTTAATTACAATTTAGAGTATAAACAACACGTGGGCATAAAATTTAAAGTAAGGAGATTAGAAATGGCGTGATCAGGTGCTTTTTTGGTTCATACGTAACAGCAGGTAGGAGGCGATGATTATATAATTGAGCTTCGAAAACAAATGACAGAACTCATTAGAGCTGCACGGGAACATAAGACTCATGGCATGTTTATCCCATTGTATTTTTAAATATTCTGTCATAATGCATTAAGGCATGAGATTTTGGAAGGAAAACAGGGATCATTGAGGTGTAATATCGTTGTTCGATATACAGTAGGAACTCTTTTCGAATGAAACGGTGCTAAATAGGCATGCGTTTGTTTTGTACACGGTCCCATGGGATTCAAATTCAACTTTCATGTACAAAATTTCAATTTTTTGTGTTTCAAATCTCCGTTACTGATGCCTACAATTTCTATCCACGTGTTTTCAGCCCACCGTAATGCCTGTCGCGCCTGTCGTCTCCGGAAATGTTTCGTGGCTGGAATGCGGATCGAAGCCATCCAAAATGAACGAGATTCCATCGGAAAAAGACGAAAACTGGACCCGGAATTAAATGAAGGGGCCAACTTCTTAAAGGACCTGACAAATGCCGAAAGCCTGTGTATACAGTTGAGGGAATCTGTGATCAAAAGTACCGATCAGATTAGCTATGACAAAGGGAAGATCAAGTATGAAGGAAACACCAAAATGGCGACACTAAATGATGTGGGATCTAGTATTCATCAACAATTATTGCTGACTGTGGAATGGGCAAAAAGTTTGGGGCCTTTCAGAGAGCTTGAGTTGGATGATCAGGTATGCATTGGCTTTGGATGTCAACAAAAATAAGATAGAACTGCAATAGGATGCTTTTTGGATTAAAAACCCGCTCAGGAAGTCAACCTGACTTTGCGATTTCCACTTAGTTCCTTAAAACGGTAAAATTACAAATAACCCCAAAGATCTTTGATCCCTAACCTTGCTTGTTTACCAGTAGTGGACTTGGAGAGCTTCTAAAAAAGGACAAAGCGGGGGTCATACGAACATTGATTTGATTGATTAATCAAGGTAATTGTAAACTAAAATGTGATTATGGTGCTTTCTCGACCCAAAGAACACCCGTATGTTTTATCACAAACTATGGCATGATGATTAAACATAATAAAAAATTATATTATCCATGACTTCAGGCGGCTCTTCTCAAAGCAAATGCGACTTCTCTAATTGTTTTGGCGGTGGCCATTCGATCCATGGCCTTGGATGATGGGATTTGTTTGGCTAACGACACTTATCTGCCTATCGAGAATGCTGCTTTGGTCGGTGATATCAATGCTGTTGTTGTTCGGATTGTCAGAGAATTGGTTCGGCCGGCAAGGGAGTTGGGAGTTGAATTGTCCGAGTATATTGCACTCAAGGCCGTCCTTTTCTTCAATCCTTACAATGCTGGTGAGCAATTAAAGACATATTTTTTTGAATTTTACAACTAGGTCATCTATATACACGTATATATTAATTTTAGTCTCCGTTTCCCCCGAATGTGTCAGAAAATTGCAAGAATCCCGTTTGATTTCCCTGAAAGCTCTGAAACAGTCGGTCCGTGAAGGTGCGGACAATGAGTGTCGGATGGGAGAACTCCTTCTGCTTCTTCCCGCAGTCCAGGCCGTAGCCCAACAATTGGCTGAAGATGTTCAACTCTGTCGATTATTCCAATTAACCTCGGTTGATTCGTTGATGGAAGCCCTTATTCTCCAGGAATACAAAGAGGATTCGGTCGACAAGAGAATTTTGGTAGAACGATTGACCAGTATGAACCCAGGATAACTCAGAAAATCATCTTGCCTACCGTATTCCGCCAGGCCAAATTCATCTTCATCGATGCTCATCGGGTGTAAAATGTGGCTCACAAACCGTTTTACAGTATTGCGAGTAATTCTACAGTACGTTGTACATAGTTGTTTTTTTCGAACATTTCTACCGTAATCCAAAGCCATATCTTCGAGTATTATCTTGTGTAAAACCAGTGCTCTGTTTCAGTATTCCCAACGAATAATCACCTCAAACTGTTCCAGTATCACAAGTTTATTTATGATCATCAATTATACTTATGGAAAATAAAATAACCCGATGAGAAAGAGGAATATTACTATCTAAAATTATATATCTTTTCACTGATATGGTGTTCATTATGCAAGAAATGGCGCTCTCTACACCCCGAGATTGGCCCAGGTGCAGCCGGAAAGAATGGGCAGGAAGAAGATTAAAAAATTAAATCAAAATACAGGGTGGGCCACTCGAAACTCCCAACCTCTTTTTAAGTATTTCTCCGCCGATAATGCACCAATTTCTATGAAATTTATATCAAATTGAAGCTGAGACACCCCATTTCTTGTCCACCAAATATGGCCCGTCTAACTTCACGGAGGCACCCGTGCTGACCTTTTACATTTTCATTCCAAATTTTGGAGCCTGAAATCGGTGAAACTTAGAAAATTTTTGGAATGATTTCCAGTTGAGTTTCTTGAAATTGGAAAATGCTCGCGCCTTTAACTATACTCCGCGTACAATGTTTTGACCCCCCTTCTAACTCGGCCCAAAGTGTACCAATTGGGACCAAATTTGGTATGTAGTCTACTTACAGGCTAGTAACAAAAAATAACATAGCAAGACAAAACATTTTGTTGAATTTCAAAATCTAGGAGCAATTTTCAAAAATCACCTTAAAAAATCGAGGAAAAAGTTTTGACCCCCCCTTAAAAAAAGTTAGATATCGCCAGCGGATGCCACGCAAACCTATTGTAACCGACGTCCCATACCTGAATACAGGTTAATGAATGGTTTTCCGTTGAATGCTTCGTTGCATTTGAGGATTCAACGCGTTAAACCGTTTTTGATGTAGAGGTGCCCAAAATGGTAAAAATCTTGCCCTAGAGTTTTCCTAGAGCACTAAACTGGCTTATATTATGTTATTTAGACCTGTATTTACCTTCTCCTTTCGATAAAAGTGCATGGTGGCCTGGCGGTGTAGATTCGGCAGATACCCTCTTATCATGCCCAGCCTTGGTGAGCCATTTGCTCTTTGGCTAAAGGTCTAGATGTGGTCGTTAGGTCCTCAATCTAATCCTGAGACTCCTAGTTACTCTCAAACAAAGAATAAACTCCCGCTGACACGGTCTCGTATGGTTTGCAGGCGCAACATCGCCGACCGGAGTTGGACGATTGGGGAAAAAGACGATTGGGGAAAGGGACGATTGGGGAAAAAGACGATTGGGGAAAAGTACGATTGGGGAAACCGAAAAGTATTATTTTTCTTCCATGCAAATGTCGAAGTTAGGATAATAGAGGGTGCTTATTTCGAAAATGACATTCATTTTTTTGATTCTTACTTTTTTCCTTAAGTAGTACTGTAAAGTAGTAATTTTTGATTTTTTTTCATAAATACTCGAATTAGGGGTTTTCGAGGGTGCTGATTTCGAAAATCATGTAAATTTTTCCTCTAGTACTACATAGTACTATTCTGATACTATATAGTACGAAGTGAAAATATGGCTTTTGACGTTAATGGTGTCGTTTTGATGCTTAGTACTCTTCAAAAACACGTTTTAAAGACTTGGTGCTATATAGTACTGTTTGATACTATGTAGTACGAAGTAAAAATAGGCGTACTAAGCACCAGAACAACACCACGAACGCCTAAAGGCCAACTTTACACCTCGTACTACATAGTATCAGGTAGTACTATATAGCACCAAGTCTTTAAAACGTGTTTTTGAAGAGTACTAAGCATCAAAACAACACCATTAACGTCAAAAGCCATATTTTGACCTCGTACTATATAGTATCACAATAGTACTATATAGTACTAGAGGAAAAATGAACATGATTTTCGAAACCAGCACCTTCGAAATCCCCTAAATCCAGTATTTTTCGAAAATTTTTAAAAAATTAGTACTTAACAGTACTACTTAAGGAAAACTAGTAATGTTCAGAAAAAATAAACCCGATATTCGAAATCAGCACCCTCGAAAACCCCTAAATCGAGTATTTATGAAAAAAAATCAAAAATTACTACTTTACAGTACTACTTAAGGAAAAAAGTAAGAATCAAAAAAATGAATGTCATTTTCGAAATGAGCACCCTCTATTATCCTAACTTCGACATTTGCATGGAAGAAAAATAATACTTTTCGGTTTCCCCAATCGTACTTTTCCCCAATCGTCTTTTTCCCCAATCGTCCCTTTCCCCAATCGTCTTTTTCCCCAATCGTACTTTTCCCCAATCGTCTTTTTCCCCAATCGTCCCTTTCCCCAATCGTCTTTTTCCCCAATCGTCCCAGTTCCATCGCCGACCTGCACCTTAACGAAAAACCCGCGTTTTTCAAATGGATTTTTAGCCACCAAAAACGGCTTTAATTTGATGGACCAGGTAATTTAAGACGCTACAGCACCCACCATACTCATTTGAGACTTATGAAACGCCAAATGGGAGGTGGGGATGTCATCGTACTCGGGGTCATCTACAGTAACGGCAAACTTAAGATTAAGGTGAATGAAACCCATTACAAAACGTGTCAAATCGAAACATTTTACATTACTGAGAGTAAATAGGAGTCTCCGGATTACATTGAGGACCTAACGGTCACATCTCGACCTTGAGTCAAAGAGCAAATGGCTCACCAAGGCTGGGCATGAAGGTATCTGCCGAATCTACGCCGCCAGGCCACCATGCACTTTTATCGAAAGGAGAAGGTAAATACAGGTCTAAATAACATAATATAAGCCCAGTTTAGTGCTCTAGGAAAACTCTAGGGCAAGATTTTTACCATTTTGGGCACCTCTACATCAAAAACGGTTTAACGCGTTGAATCCTCAAATGCAACGAAGCATTCAACGGAAAACCATTCATTAACCTGTATTCAGGTATGGGACGTCGGTTACAATAGGTTTGCGTGGCATCCGCTGGCGATATCTAACTTTTTTTAAGGGGGGGGTCAAAACTTTTTCCTCGATTTTTTAAGGTGATTTTTGAAAATTGCTCCTAGATTTTGAAATTCAACAAAATGTTTTGTCTTGCTATGTTATTTTTTGTTACTAGCCTGTAAGTAGACTACATACCAAATTTGGTCCCAATTGGTACACTTTGGACCGAGTTAGAAGGGGGGTCAAAACATTGTACGCGGAGTATAGATAAAACTCTTACAAGCAGCAGAAAAAAATGATGGCAGTCAACGGAATAGTCAAAATTATTCTTCAAGGCGTTGCTTTTGTGTTCTGGGGCGATAGGCTTAATTATTCGAAATTTTTCAAAATGTAAAAAAATGGGCGAAACTGTCTACATGCATGACGACATCCACCCCGAAGATGCATAGAAACTTCCCAGTCTTAGATTGCCCGAGAAAACAGCTTTCGTTCTCATTCGCCCAAATTGGTACCTCGCCTGATTGAAATATGGGCTTAACACACTTGGTACGGACGTAAACTTTGATGTTTTAAAATTTTTTCCGCGAATTTGTCGATTTTTTTCTTGCCGGTAATCTAAAAATTTTCTAAGTCCGAGAAACTCAATTGAAAATCATTCCAAAAAAATTCTAAGTTTCACCGATTTCCGGCTCCAAAATTTGGAATGAAAATGTAAAAGGTCAGTACGGGTGCCTCCGGGAAGTTAGACGGGCCATATTTGGTGGACAAGAAATGGGGTGTCTCTGCTTCAATTTGATATAAATTTTATAGAAATTGGTGCATTATTGGCGGAGAAATACTTGAAAAGAGGTTGGGAGTTTCGAGTGGCCCACCCTGTAGAAAGAATAGAAGACTTGGGGTGAAAAAGTGGAAGAGTAAAAGCGTAAAGTTGTGAAAATAGAAGAGTAAAAATAAAATTCTATAAGGCCGATGAGGTGAGTTGGTGGTCATTTTGGCAATTGGCACAGGTCTCGTCATCCGAATCCACGGCGCCAAAACGTTCATCTGTATTTGATAATAAGGCGTATCTAAAACAAGGCAATTTGGATAATCAGAGCAGAGAATGCATGGCAAAACTGTCAAAACTATCACATACTCGGCTGATTTGTCTTCCCCGCCACATACATTTCCTCGGATGAAGGAATAAATACAGTAAACCAAGCCTCCAAAGATGGCAAACACGACAATCGAGCTGAACAAATGACTGTCGGACTCTTCTACAATCTTCTTCGAGCAGTCTTCACATTCATGATGAGTATTTTCGGGTGTTTTATCTCCAGTACAGCATTCTCTACAGTATCCAAAAGTCCCATTACGGTATCCATTGGCGCAAGTTGTGCATTCCAGAGAACCTGCAAGGATTTGAGTCGTTATCAGCGACACTTACCCGGTCCGTGACACGTTTCGCATGCCTTATCGCAGAGCTGGCACTTCCCATTCATTCCCAGATAATAACCTATGGAACAGACATCTTCACGAATCATGCAACGCGCTTGGACAGCGTGACTGTCTAAAGAGAAAAGCAATTAATAAAAAAAGTTATACTCACAGAGGGTCTAGTATAATACAAATAAATTTTAACTTACAATCAGGGACCAATCCGATGGGGCAGGTCTTCACACAATGTCCTTGATCCAATCTTACAGTATGCGTCTCAATCAGAAGCAGCGACCCTTCACAAGAATCACATTTCTCGGCCCCAGAACAGGTCTGGCAATTGGCCGCACACTTTTTACATTTATCACCTTCGGCGAAAAATCCGCTGGAGCACTTGGGCACGCATTTGAAGCCGGCTCTATTCCTCATGGTCTGCGTGAAATGCTTGCACGAGAAGCAAGAGTTAGCTGAATTGGATTCTGAACATCCATTACATTCAGGATGACAGTTCCCGACTGATTGCAGATCTCCGAAAGCTGGCTGATGCGGCTCCGAAGTGGAAGCGGGATGAGTCTACAAGAGATTACGGTAGAAACTATTAAAATAATGACAAAGGTGTTCAACAGAACGGGATAACCGATACAAAGACCGCGCAATCTTTGATTGTAATCATAATTTTATATTCATTTCCAAACAAACCATTCTGATATTGTACTTTGTACTTTTTCAATTGCAAAAAATCTGACAACTTTGCAACCTTCGGTAACACTTATACCATAAATTCTCAACCAACCACCACCACAACCAAAGAAAATATGACTATTCTAATATACCGTATATCTGTATTCGTATTTATAAATTGAAGACATTGAGAATCCATGTACAACGTAAATAAGTAATAGAAAGGGAAAGGAAGAGAGCATCGTGCATTGCGGAGATTCAGAAGGGCCGAACCAGATCGAGGAATTTGTTCCAGAAGCCGCGGGAAGTGGTCGTTGTGATATGATGCACGTTCTACAAAAAAGCTCTGACTCAAACAGCCGGATCAAGGGATCATGGGTTAGTGCTAGATGGACGTTAATGTTCCCCTGAGGCAGTAGAAATGCGTCAAGAGATAAGCAGGGAAGTAAGTTGAGACCCGGATCAAGCATGGATAATATAAAATCGCTACGTAAATAAACTCCGTCTTCATTAACAGCTTTATGTTCGAATCATGCAATAAATGCAACAATTATTAATATTATTTACTACCCTATTCTAAGATATGACCCTGGTCGAAAGATATATAGGGTTAGATACATTTACATGAAAAGATTAGCTCTGATGACAACATAAATGAAAAAATAATGCGACTTACAATGTTAGAAATACCTGACAAACAATAAAAGACAAGATACGATACGGGAAAGACAAAACATTTCATCGGAATATCCACGGAATAAACGCTCTTCTAATTCTGAAAATATATAAAATACAGAGAGAGTGCTACCTTCTTCATTGAGCATACGAAAATCACCCGAAATGTGTTGGGAAAACAAAAATCACATCAATAAGTGCTAGTTTTGGGGAACCTAAAGGCAAAACCCAAAAACAATTAGTTGGAAATATCATTTTCGTTATATAATACTACTAGGCTATTAGTATAATAATACCCAAAGTTTTTTTTTCACAAATTAGTATTAACTTCCCGTATTCTTAGATACTAGTTAATCTCGTAAGGACGCTTGTATTTGATAGGAATGACACCGGTTACTGGTCGTTTTAAAAAAGGGTACCCGAAATTATCAACAAAATAAATATAAAGTGAAAAAATTGAAAACTGCAAATATCACAATGCAAAACGATCTTCTCCTTGCGCTCATTGAGTCGTTTCCTGAGTTTCTTGAGAAGTTGAATGTAATTCATGAGTTGAAGGGGGATTTGACGCCTTCTTCGGACGACGACGACACAATTGGTAGACTGAGAAGAGAGCGACGAGCGCCACCAAACCGACAGTGATGACTTGGACGAGGAAAAGGAGCCAGGACGTTGAGAAGATCTGGAGAATCATCAGTCAAAGGGAGCGAGGATAAGGGTTATGATCAAGATCATGGGACCCAACATTGTTGAATTCAGAGTGTGCGGATACTCAATTCTACCGACGATAATCACTTTCCGCAGACTTGATCCTATTTCTTCTTGCATTTTACTATATTCCGTTGTAAATCAGCCTTTTTGTTTTACATATGAATCAAACTTTCATAAGATTCGTATTTTAAGAGGATTCCAGGAAAGCACTTTTGGCACGATCGACAGTCACAGAATACAAAACAGACTCAGAACAGAGAAGAGTGTCGGAATTTCCTGTTTCGTATTCCGTGCCTGACAAAAAGAGTGATTTCCGTGCTGAACTGGAACCCTTGACTCAACGGCAGAAACGGAAATGGAATCAAGAAACACGAAATTCCGCACACCCTGGACAGAACAATATCGAGGTGTTATGAAAGGGGAAATGTGAAAGTGGACATCAAACTCATGTCACGACCCATGTTAAATCACATCAAAAATACAAGACCAGACTTCCGAAAGGACTAAACTAAGGAACCCGGTCATCAAAAGCAACAACTTCGCAAAACGACTTACTTGAGATGTGATGGACATCGATTGACCCTGAGATGAGGGCTTAAACCTCGAGGGCACCGGGTTGTCACTGTGTCTGGGGTCATTGGACTGGGCTGGGTATTCGGTTCCGTATAACAGAAGGGTCCAGTCGCTGATCATACCTGTAAATTGCATATTACAAACGATGGCTCGCCTCTACACGTCTAAATCAACAAAAAGAAATAAATGTATACCTGATATCGCTGGGTTGTTGGTGACACTTTCAACGATCAACGTCCAGGTTCCTCGAGGATCTTCGCCCCAGGTCTGCACACTTAGGAAAGGCCATTTATGGAACCCGTTTTGATTTATATCCTAAAATCATCGAATTAAAAGATTAAAGTAGAGATTCATTATATATATACATCTTTGTCCGCCTTTAAAAAGTTTCCGCCGAACCTTCGCCGATGTGTGAAACATCCGCCAAACTATCGAGACTAACAGATTACGTCCTGCCAGATGCGGCATACCTGATTTCATCCGTAGTAGAGGAGTCTGAGCTTTGTAGCGAGGTGTAATTTTCAAAAAAGACATCGAATTTTAAATACAACTTAAATTTCTTGGATAACTGCAAAGAGCACAAAAATATAAGCAAAAATTTTGTTCAAAATTTCTTGAAGGACCCTGTACTCTGAAAAAAAGAAATACCTGAGGTCGCGGTGGAAGAAGAACAGATTCAGTGCCACTAGGAGAGTAAAGAGTCAGCTTCAAATCTCCTCTCTTTCCATATCTGATCGTTGATACAACTTGAACATGTTCTAGATAGAGGACTGGTGTCCCCTCTCGACAACCATTCACATCCAATGTGAAATTGAGTTTAAATCGCCCAACAATTGGTCGTGGACTAAAATAATATCATATATAACAATATTGTTCTCTAAAAATGACGACAAATAAAGGAAATTGCTTACTTCGGCCTCTCCAATCTGTATTCGTAAGTGCACATGTGCTGTTCAGGGACAGTTCTCCAGACTTTTGCCAACTTGACCAATTTCCCAGCATCCATTAACCCGTAACCAAATTTATTGCTGATATATCGTCCAACTCCATTCACCGACCATCCAGCATTTCCCAAAAGAGGTGCAGGGTTAGCAGTTCTAAGAACAATATGCTGCATATCCCTCCAGGTGAGAGCTGGATTAGCCTCCAATGCTAAAGCAATAATACCAGCAGCCAGAGGAGCAGATGCAGATGTTCCTGTATGCATTTTGGTGCACCCACTGGGAACATCGACTGTAACAATGGCTGGTTGATTGATGTTGGCCGAGGAGTAAGTAGTGGCGATTGTTGATGGGCATTCCTCTAGATACCATGGTCTTTTGTTATCGAAAGTAGCAGAAGAAATACTGAGGGTGTAGATGGAAGTAGTGTAGCCATCAGCCGAGCAGGAATCTTGTCTTGATCCTCCATTTCCGCTGGCCCAAACAAAAATATTTCCTCTTCCGTTTCGGCCGCGTTTGATCCCTCTGTAAAAGGCTTCCTGGGCCAATGCTCCAGGCCCATCAAAGGTCTTGCCATCATCCTCGGGACCCCACGAAGCTGAGTAAATATCAATATGATCTTGTCTCAGATTCAAGGAAGCGGCTTCGACCGAGTCAGAGACCGGGCCATCCAACATCCTGACTCCACCGATATTAGATTTGAAAGCGACACCAACTCCACAAACATTATTCCCAGCAACGGCAGCAACTTCACCAGCACAACGAGTTCCATGTTTGTTATCTCCATTATTCTGAGGAGTGGGATCATCATCGTGATCATTGATGTCGGTACTGGAGAGCGGATCATAGTTCTGGGCGATGTCTGCGTGATCTCTTTGGATTCCGTCATCCAGAATAGAGATGGACACATTTCTTCCAGCCAATCCCATCATCCACGCTTCTCTCACATTCATATCGTATCCTCCTACAGCGCGACCAACAAGATACCATTGGTCTTGGTACAAGGGATCTGGGAATGGGAGTTTGGGGATTGGTAATGCTTGGCGTTCTTCCCTGGGGCCATAAATAAGAGAGTCGTCCACAAAGTCCCTCTTCACCCGTTTCTTTGGAACATCTGCAGCAACCCATTCAACGTGACCATTGAGACCGATCTGATCCATGGTCTCCCTTTTCACACGATGCCCTTTTTCGTGATACATAAAGTAGTGAGAGTCCAGAAACGGCTCGCCCTAAAATTATACTGTATTAAAAAATATAACGGATAAAATAAACACAAATTCGACAAGACGATGCAGTAGCGCGCGGTGGCTTAAACTTTACTTTGGTCTCTCTATCTTTTACCTTGATAACCATTCCGTGAGACCTGGCAATCCTCCTGGCCAGTTCATCATCTCGTTTAACCAGTTTGAGAGTAGCCCGATCAGTAAGTTCTTCTTCTTCGGCAATAACAACAACAATAAGCGATAACAACATGAGAGCGGCGGACCATGGGGAAGCCCATAGCCGTATCCGAAAACTCATCACAAACACCAGTTCGGACGCCCTTCAGACTAACACCATGGCTCTGGATCCCTGCAATAACAACATTCCCCTTTTGCATTCAAATCACACGCATTGAGGATACACGAAATTGAGGTTGTTTGGGTGAGAAAGATTGAGGGAAAAACAGAGCAAACACGGGAAAAACATAAAGATCAGAACGAGATCAACCGTTTATCACATAAAGGCATAAAAATATATTTCCTTCATTTCTGACTAGTAGAATATAGGTGAATACCATGAAAGGAATCTAAAAATTAATCGAGACATGGTCGACGTAAAACAAATTCAGTGACTCATTTTTAAATTAAAATGTCGATTCACGTTCAGAACAGAAGTGAATATCCTAGATATTATTATAATTGAATATCAAGGTCATTTCCATATGAAACGCCAGGTTGCTAGGGATCAATCCTCGGTCGGTCTAGTTTAATTTTGAAAGAGGAAAAAAGAAGAGTATACAAAATCAACAATTCTAGCTTTTGTCTCGATAAATGGGGGTGTAAACAAGAACACAAACTTGTTACAAAATACGGTAAAGAAAGCATTGTTTGTAATCTGGAGTTTCGAAAATGGCTATTACAGCACACAAATACTATTACAAAGTCGGGTTCGAAGCAAAAGCAATATCAATTTTTTCAGGTTTACAAACGTTTAAATCTAGTCATGGAAAGAAATTATGAAATAAAAATGGTCATAAAGAGAGCCAACCGTCCAATAATTGGAAAATGACGCTAACTAAGAATTGCAAAGCTTCGTTGTCATCACACATTGGAGGCTACTTATAAATCCTATCTTTCTATTCAGTGAAAATTGTAGGATTCAATCCGATTTTCTTCGAAATCCGCTGGACCGAAAAATAAGTTCAACAAGTAACCTCCAATACATCCCCAATATCCGAACAACCCAAATCATCAGCTAAACGACGACGACTTGGATTGGCTAGATTTATTTCCGCCCCCACTATCACCTGCAACTTTTCTCAAACTGCCATTCCCGAAATATGATTACAACGCGAATTCCGGAAACAGTAAACGCCGATGATTTATTCATCGAAAAGAGAAATACAGGAATAAAAAAATCGGGAATTCTCCGAAGAATACCACTTTCCGTCCAAAAGTGCGGGGTCAGCCTCAAATATGGGAGGGGATCTCGGCTGAGTAAGCAGCCCTTCCATTTTGATAATGAAAGGTTTACCAAATACAAGTGTGACTTGAGCTTAACACCGAAATATATAACAAGTCAGAGACCGACAGCAAATCCGCCTTCCTTTGGCTGTTACCTCACGATTACATCTCGAAATCCAGGTCTCACGGTACATTAAACCATCCGCAATCTGATTCCCGGTTACAAAAAGCCTTGTCTGTCTTCCAAATCATTCCGTGGAGGGATTTTCCGCTTTCTCACTCTCACTTTTAAGCCGGCGTTTATCTGACCGCAAAAAGCGACGGAAGGAAAGAAAAAACATTCCGAATAAAGACGACGACAATGGATAGCGTAATCATCCTAATGACACCACTTCCGAGAGACATTCAACTCGGAATATTAGTTCCGAGAGAAAAAACAAAGTTGATTTGATACAAATGTATGATTCCACGGATGACACCTTCTTATTCGCGATGGGCAAGTAAGAACAAGAAGTGTAGACAAATATTTTCCTCAAGATATTCCAAACAACAAACAGTTGGGCTCTCCAACTCTTGGGATACGAGAAGATACGAAATAACAAAAGACATAAAAAAAACTATCTCTCCACGTTCGTTCATAGAAAGAACCCATTATATCCATCCCTACATGTCTCAAATCACCAAAGACGGGGTCGAACTTCGAACTCGGAGGGATTTGACAATGATTGATAGCTATTGTAGGTCTGGAACAATGGGAGACGTTCCCTGTAGAAGGTGGGGGGATGTCTGCTAGAGCCAGTTCTTCTCTCTCTTCTCTTCGATCGCGCAGACACGGAACGACTTCTTTTTTGTGATGATCGCGCACTCTTTCGCTCTCTTCCCCATCTCCAGCCAGGCTATGGATATCTCGGTGGGTGAGTCTTCCGCCCGGGGAAAATCGGTCAAAACCAGAAACTGCATTTCTTTTTATTTGCAGTTATTAAGAGTGGCGGAGACTGCAGTATTTTACACTTATCTCATCTCGGATTCGCACTTTTCAAAGTTTCGAGCCATCTCCAAGACGAAAGTCGTGTAAAATGTGTTTGCGAAGACTTCCGTTAGGGATAAACAACAAAAAACTAATCAAAAAAGATTGATATGTGGAAAAAACAACTACAGATGACTCTAGGAATATTTACCGCTTTCAAACTTCATGTTTCTACATAAAAAACCTTACAACATTTACCTGAACCAAGAACGAAACACCCTTTTTAGTCGCGAACACTTCAGAAATCAGGTCCTGGAACTAGAATAAAAAAGGCGGGTCCCCTGAGGGTCTTTACGCCTTAAAAGTGAAAGGTTAAATTACTTCACGATTGACGTAACCCTCTCTCTTTTCAGAATTTTTACCTGTTTTTGTAAAGATATTTCTGTTGCTTATACAAAAAATATAGAAATCAATCGAGTAGATCCATCACTTTGACTATAGTCCCGGAAAAAATAAAAGGATGACATGCTTGAACTTTAAAGGACCCCACCAACTACATTTGAATCGAGTTTTTACGGCTTGGAGGTGCGCCTCGCCAAAAGTTGCGAAAATCCCGCGAAAAAAATAAATACAAAAAATAATCGAGAATTTTTCTCGAAAATGCAAAATTGAAAAAAGTTTGAGCTAGTTCATGTTCCAAAGTTGCTGAAAACGCTTCTTGTTCACGTGGATCCTGCCGACACTTATTCGGATGCTCTTGGGGAAAGTCTCATGTAAGTTTTTCTTGATTTTTTACGTTTAGGTAGTAGTGAAGGATCATGTACAATATTTATGCGGTTCTTCCAAAAAACAGCACATGAGCAGCCTTGAGGAGAGCAAGTGTTGGACTCAAGGCTCGTGTTGTGTCCATGTTCTTGCTTGTTCGGGCTGTTTTTGCCCATTTAGAGGTGTTTTATATGTTGTTTTAGTCAAGCTTTCAATTTCAGAGTTGTTCAATCGCCTGGAACACGATCCATGGAGATGAAGTAACCAGCGTGTCAACATGCATCTGTAATTATATCTAAATATGCTTCAAAATGAATATAATTAATCTTGTAATATATCTTTTATTACATAATACATCAATAAAACATATTAATCGTGAAGTTTTTGTTCAATATGCTGGTGTACAACCCGTTTTCGTTTCCCTCGCAGAGCCATTGATTCGCGAAGACAAGTCCCAGTCTGAAATTAAATGCATAGGGGCTGAGAAATTACGTACCGAAAATTTTAGCAAAAAAGTAAATAACACATTATCTTACATGAATATCCCATAGATAACGTCTCTGACTCGAATCTTGATGCCAAGGAATCTGAATGAAGAGAATTCTTCTTCATGCATCGCGTTCTCGGCGATTGAACAACTCTGAAATTGAAAGACTTGACTAAAATAATTAAAATATCTCTAAATGGGCAAACACTGCAATAACAGGGCAAGAAAATGGAATACACACAAGCCTTGAGTCCAAAACTTGCTCCTCAACATTTCGTTCGGGCCGTTTTTCAAAAGAAAAGCCGAAATATTGTGCAAGATACTTCACTCCTACCTAAACGTGAAAAACCATGCAAAACCCAAGAAAAACTTACATCAGACTTTCCCCAAGAGCATCCGAATGAGTGTCGGCAGGATCCACGTGAACAAGAAGCGTTTTCAGCAACTTTGGAACATGAACTAGCTCAAACTTTCTTCAATTTTGCATTTTCGAGAAAAATTCTCGATTATTTTTTGTATTTATTTTTTTCGCGGGATTTTCGCAACTTTTGGCGAGGCGCACCTCCAAGCCGTAAAAACTCGATTCAAATGTAGTTGGTGGGGTCCTTTAACGGATATGAGAGTCTATATTTGGGTTGGGCAGAAATAACAGTCGCAAAAACAAACGCAAGCGAAAGCTATCAAAATAGTCAGAGGGAGACATTTACGCTAAAAAACGGGCCAACAGCAACCTTTTTTTGTCAACAGGACCATTTGAAAACAGCCTCAGGCAAAATTAACATTCACTTTACGGAGGATATATTAGTCAAATTAAATAACAAAGTGCATAAAACTATAAGCGGATTAGTCAAAGAGAAGCGAGATGAGTAGAGAGGTAACGAGCAATAGCAACAAATGACATCAACTCCAGAACCAGTCTTGCCCGGCAGAATTACATAACCATCACTCAGAGAAACCAGTCACAGACGTAAACATATAAATAAGCACAAAAACTGCTGGCAAATAGATTGAAATAAAACTGAGTCATCAAATCGGCCCCCAAAACATCAAATGACTTAAAACACCAAGGATTAGTCACCTTTATTACATCCGCAAGACCAACTGGAAGTCAACCTCATTGTAGAGGTGAAAAAGACGAGAGATATTGGGCACGGGCTAAAATGCACAGAACTGTTTTCTGACGATCACGGTTTATATTTCATAGAGCGCAGATGGCGAAAATAAATAAATCAAGTTGGCTAGTAATCTTCGGGAAAACCACATGAAACCACATTTACAATGCGCAAAAATATGCAAGAAACATGCTTCAGGTCTTCACACCCACATAAAAAGAACCCGACGATCCAGGTTCCAGGATAACATCACTTAATCCCCACCAACCCTTCCATAATTAATTCACGCCTGAAATATGAGCCGCAATGTAAATAAATATATAAGGCCGCCACGTCTATTCAAGCTCATATCGAGGAGTATTTATAACCTTTGAGCAGAAAGGCCGTCATTAAGAAGTTAGACAGCAGAACATCTAAAGAAATATAGATCTCATGCTTTCAAAGTCCTTAAGTAAAACTAAGGCTTGCCACGAAATCAGTTCATTAACCCGATATCGAATATCCAAAAAAGTTATAATTCTTTTCTTTGCGTATTTGCAGAATGCCACAAGTTTGGCGTTTGTTTATTTTCGTGTCGGAACTTAGGACTGTACTGTAAATAATTGATGCAATTTTCGGAAAAAAAATCTGGAGGTGTCCTGTCCATGTGTAAAATTTTGGCAATTTATATTGTGCAGAAACAATTTTCGCTGAAAATGATATTTCTAGTTTCAGGAAACTGAATTTTTTGACTTCAATTTACCCATTCCACGAAACCCCTTTAGGTATTTTTATTTACAATTTGTTTACAGGATGTCGAAGTTCTTCAAACTCGCCGTGACTTCTTCGGATTCTTCCGAAAGCGAAGAAAGTGATCATGAGGTACCAGTGCCGACCACTCATAAAGGGTGAGTGATTTCATTAATTTTTACAATTTTAGGTATTAAAACGAAGCTGCTTTTACGGATTCTTTTCTTTCAGTCTCCGCGACTTCAGCTATCCAAGCGACAGTGAGGATGAAGGGCCGAAAAGAGTTGTCCGAGCCCAGAAGGACAAGTTCTACACCGCTTTGAAGGATCAGATTAGACTCGGCAGAAACGCCAGAAATATTAAGGATTTCTCCAAGTTACTGAATGGTAAGTTTATATTATTGAGGAATTTGATTGCTGTTTGTAGGATTTGAGAGTCTCATACGTTCTTATGACAAGGCCAAGCTTATTATGGCCAGGGAGAACTTAACCATCCCTCGTTTTTACATTCGATACCTTGTTGAATTGGAAGATTTCTTGAATGAGCAATGGGAGGACAAGGATGGCCGTAAGGTAAGGGATTTATATCAGCTTTATATTCAATGTGTAAATTTTTGATTATGAAAAAAGATATCTTCAGAATATGTCCAAACTTAATGCCAAAAGTTTCTCCGCTCTTAGACAGAAGATCCGAAAGTACAACAAGGACTTCGAGACAGATATCAATGCTTACCGTGAGGGTCCCGACCCGGTTGGATATTCCTCTGGTGCCGTCTCTGAAGATGATGAGATCATCGACGAACAACCAGCTGCTGTGGCCGAAAAGGTGGCCAAGAAGAAGGAAGCTGCTGATTCCGAGGATGAATGGTCTGACAGTGAATCGGATTCGTCGGATTCTGATATTGACCTCGAGGGAAAACAAATGGAAGAATTGAGAAGATACTTCTTAAAGTATGTTTAAAATGATTTATTGGTAATTGTTGTTTAGGAAAGAGAAGACTACCACCAAGAAGGATAAGTCGGACCGTGCCCAAAAAGAGAAGAAAGAAAGAGTTAAGAAGGAACTTACCGACGATGAAGACGATGAAGGATGGAGTAAGGTCACCCACAAAGACAACGCGTCTAAACCTTTGTTTGATACCAAAGTCGAGATTAACACTGAGGTAAGTTTATGATATTCTTAATCGTTTATTGCAAACGTTTTAGGTGGTTATCAACAAACTCACCGAAATCATTGCCCAAAGAGGAAGAAAAAATACCAACAGGAAGGTCTTTGTTCGCCATCTGCAAGAGTTGTACCAGATTGCTGATGAGCACAACCTTGGCCCTGGAGTGTTGGCAAAGATCTTGGTGTCAGTTGTTTCGTCTCTCTTCGAGATGAATTCCAAAATCACCGAAGCGATGGATTTTAATGCCTGGTGTAAGACACTCGAGACCATTGATGGGCTTCTGAGTCTGTTGATTGAGAATGACAACGTCTTCATCTCCATTAAAACAACTGAAGAAGAGGAAAACTTATCGGTAAATATTTATATCCCAGTTTGAGTTCTGTATTTAGGATCCTTCCAAGCCATATCGATTCCATGGATCAGTAGTCATGCAGGTTAAGCGTCTTGATGACGAATTAACCAGAATTTTTCAACAATCGGACTGTCACTCTACCGAATATATTGAAAAGTGAGTGATAAGGCCGATTTATTATTATTTCTTCAGACTGAAGGGAGAGAAACTTCTGTGTGAGTTGGTGGAGAAAGCTCAGCGTTATGTGGACTTACGGAGGGATAATGTTGGTTTCGATCTGAATGAAGTTGCCACCATCTACATGATCAGAATTGAGCATTTGTATTACAAATTCACTGAGGATCCTGAGGCCGAAGCCACGTTATCTGAACTTTGCAAGAAGATTTATGCTCTTAAAGATGAGAAACTCCAGAGACAGCGAGCTCTTCTGTGTCAGATCTACCATCATGCTCTTCATGATCGATGGAACAAGGCCAAGGAACTGCTTCTGATGTCTCATCTCCAAGCTATTGTTGATCACACCGAGGCCAGCACTCAGATTTTGTATAATCGAACCATGTGCCAGATCGGACTCTGTGCTTTCCGTCATGGATTTATTAGAGAGGCTCACCAAGCATTGTCTGAAATTCACAACACTCAGCGTCCGAAGGAACTTCTGGCTCAAGGTGTTGCCCCCAGGCAATTGGAGAGAACTGCCGAGCAAGAATCTAGAGAAAGAAGTCTCCAGGTACCCTACCACATGCACATTAATCTGGAAGTCATGGAATGTGTTTATTTGATCTGCTCGATGCTGTTGGAGATCCCCAGCATCGCTTCCCATGAACATGATCTGAGACGAAGACTTTTATCCCGTCTCTTCCATTACCAATTGAAATTTTCTGAACGATCTGCTTTGGTTGGACCTCCCGAAAACACGCGTGAGCATGTTGTGGCAGCTTCCAGAGCCATGTTGAAAGGTGATTGGATCAAGTGCAGAGACTTCATTATCAATGAGAAAATGAATGCTAAGGTAAGATGTGGTAATAATATATAGAACAAAAATTGGTTTAGGTATGGAACCTGTTCCGTGACTCCGAGAAGGTTAAGACCTTAGTTATCGAAAGAATCCAGGAGGAGTCGCTGAGAACGTACTTGTTGATGTTCTCCACCGTCTACTCGACAGTTTATTTCCAAAGCCTCTGTCTTCTCTTCGAATTGCCCAAGGAAAGAGTCTACTCGATTGTGAGCAAGATGATCATTCAAGAAGAATTGAGCGCCACTCTGGATGAACCCACTGATTCCATTATTATGCACAGAGTTGAGCCTTCTAGGCTTCAACTTTTGGCGCTCAGTTTGACTGATAAACTCTCCCAATTGGCTGATAATAATGAACAGATCATCGAACCTAGGGGAGGCCGGTCCGGATTCTCTGGGGCTGGTGGTTGGGCTCAACGCACTGGAGGAGACAGAACTGGAGATGACAAGAGAAGAGCAGGGGGATTATTCCAAGGGCAGCGAACACAGGATCAACGTCGTGGTGGTTGGAACCAGAGTCAGCCTGCCAATCGTCGTCGAGAAGTCCGAGTTCGTTTCTAATCCGCTATATAAAGTGTTTTTGTTTCACTGATTGTTATTTCTATGTTGGGATAAACTATTTTTAAATAAATTACTTTTCTGGATCATTAGTATTACTTTTCCTAACGATGTTGTATTATATGGAGAGGGTGTTTGCGGCTAAATGATCCACTTATGTTGGTAGGGGCGTTATATGACGGCTTTATCTAATAAAGATTAGCCTTCATTAGATCAGAAAGGAGGAAATCTAATTTCCAAAACGGGGCAACAGATGGCAGACGGCCCGATTTCTCGTCCAGGACATTTAATCTATGTTTTTCTTTTCTTGATAGTACTTTTACCTTTAATTGTAGGAAAGTTTTATGTTGCGATTGAGTTAATTTTTCTCTTTGTACTTCTAACCCGAGTGTCTTGAGTTACCCGACGTATTTCCGGATAAAGTAACCCCATCCTAAGCTTGTCTAACGAAAAGTAAGAAGTCAAAATTGAAAATAAATTTCTGGTAACTTCTAGTTTAAGTTTTTGGTCCAAGTTGGGTCTGAAAGAGCGCCGAGAACGGAGATTGTTCAGGTTTCGGCCTCCTCGTTCCCTCTGACACTGAAATGTACAAATTGAGGCAGGGGTGGGGGAATTCTTTTTTTCTTCCCGGCCTTTTTCGTTTTCGGCTTCCGGATTTGGAGTTTTTGAGCGGCCTTGAAGAGGGCCGCCTTGCCGCCTTTTCGGCCGCTTTTCCCAATAAC
Source organism: Bursaphelenchus xylophilus (assembly GCA_904066235.2). Taxonomy (NCBI): domain Eukaryota; kingdom Metazoa; phylum Nematoda; class Chromadorea; order Rhabditida; family Aphelenchoididae; genus Bursaphelenchus; species Bursaphelenchus xylophilus. The sequence continues at coordinate 8,811,712 of CAJFCV020000001.1, forward strand.
TAAGTAAGAACGACGTCTGCCCTGAGGTCATCCCTCTTAGCACTTCCAGCGATTGTCCAAACCGCTTTTTTCCATGTTTCCATGCTTTGTGGCCTAATTCGGTTATACGGTCGATAGATTGCGCATTCGACCGTTATTCTCTCGAATTAATTTTGTGTCTGGACACACTCTAATTCAATTATATTGTTCGTGAAACAAGTGGAATGTTTCTCGGCTTTCTTTTATGAAATAATGATAGAGATGCCTGCGAGTAATTAGGGTCTATTGATGTCTCCAGTAATCCATAAACTTTTCCTTTTATCCCCTCAGGCTGAGAGAATTTTTGAGGTTAGAAAAGCAATTTTTCATCAGCTTGTGACATGTCCAACACGGCCATAACGATTATTTCTGGTTACGCAACATACCAATTGTATTCTCGCCCTTCTCAATGTGACATCCTTACGTGTTTGTTTCGTATTTTAAGGGCTATCTAATCATCTGTGGGTAATTAGATATTTCGTCCGTTTCCTCATATTTCTGTCGCTTCTAATTTACGTATTCCAGCCATAAATTTACGGGTGCCGCTGTAGCCGAGTTTAAAAATAAATTGGTGAGGATGTCATACATCTAATTCTTGTACGTATTTTGACGATCGTTTTGGGATAAATCGGCCTATTCGTTTAGATGACTTATTGCTGGGTATTTTCATTTATAATAACTTTTCCGTAATTAATAGTGATTTGCAAAACCGTATATGCCATCGTTTTCTGACATGATTTAAAATTCTTCCGTTTTTTTATTTATTTTGATCCTGATATCAATTTTTGAAACAAGAATTTATTCATGAATAAAAAAATAAAATTGAAATTTTGTAAAAGAAATAGATGATCACTGAGAGGAAGACGGTAGAAACTACTGGTACTTTTGGAAACGGGTTTTCTCACTCTTCCTGATAACCAATTTTTACCCTTTTTCTTTTGCGGGCAAGCTAGTTATCAGCTGATTGTGAGGCGCGTAGCCCTGTTGTAATTTTGAGCGAAAACAGGCCAATTGGTGGCGGCAAAGAAGTCCGGGATGCTGTGCCAAGTAATAAAAGCCAAGTTCCACTTGTTCTCCAGAGAATAGAAATGTCAAAAAAATGCTGAAGAGTCTTGCTGTAGACACATGTTTTATTCCCTTCTACTAAAGATTGTTTCGAAAAAGATGTCATGTTTAACAAAACTTTTTTGTGCGATGTGTATTGGTCATAATTGCGTGTTTTTTATTCTCAGCATAGACCACAGATCGCTATGCCACCCCTTGAAATGTGAATTTCATATTATCTGACCCCCAAGAATAATATAAAATTATTTATGATATAGTCGATGATCACGCACTTATTACATCAGCACGTTTGCAGATCAAAGATTCTTTTTCATCGACGGAAACGGAGCGATAATCGACGAAATGAAAAGGCCTTTATTTCGTTGCAAAGAGGAGGGGCAAGCGGCGCTGATATGGACGTTGATAAAACCAAACCCTTTGCTTATCATCACTCTTAATTCGATTGGTAAACAAGATCATGGTTGACGAATTTCAGCAGGTAGGTGACATTATTCTTGATAAGGAGTTTGTTTTCGGAAGTAGGAAGGAGAATTTAATATAGGAGGGTGATAACGTTGATCATTGTGTTCTAAGCTTTTTGTTGTTTTCATTAAAGTGGAATGTTGCATAAAAAAGCGCTGAGAATACACGCTAACAAAGAACTTGAGAGTAGAACCTAGAATGATGTTATGGGAAGATCCGTCAGTACAATACCTTCTGGTACAACCATGATGTGCAATCCTACAAACTGAAATCGATCCTTTTCTCTTACGTTTTTTCAAGAGTGCGCAGACCTTTGTCGCGGTGCACCGTGCATTTTGTTCCTTTCGCATGGTGCTAACCATTTTCAAATCATTTTGCACTGTGCACTTTGCCTCACCGCGCATGATCACTTCAGACAGCGACACAGTTGAGGAAGTCTTGTTTTGCACGACATCTCGGATACTGAAGGAATTAGTATTTAATGACAGTCTGAAGAAACTTCTTCAGCACTTGATTATTAGATGACTTTTTTCAGCTGAAATACCTGACCGGATTTGGAAATGAATTCCAAACCTATGATCCCCGAAAGCCGAATGCTGTGCCCTTAGGGCAAAACAGTCCCCAGACCTGTCCATATGGCCTTTATGCCGAGCAACTCTCGGGAACGGCTTTTACTGTGGCCAGGGGTGGAAATAAAAGAAGGTAAATTTACATTATTTTCATGTGTTTTCTTATGATGTTTTTTCGATAAAATGGGGCTCTATCCCTCATATTTTAGTTGGTTATACCGCATCCGTCCTTCCGTAATCCACAAGCCTTTCAAATCCATCGACATCAGCCCCGACGTCGTCAATGATTTCTCCAGATTCCATCCTGATCCCAATCAATATCGATGGAAGCCACTTCCATTAACCGATCAGAAGAAGGATTTTGTTGAGGTAAGCCCTTATTTCCACGCAATTTCAATGTGTTTTCACGATGATTATTCAGTTCATTTAGTCTTTGGTCACATTTTGTGGAGCTGGTGAGCCCTGCGGCCGAAACGGTATCGCCGTCCATATGTATTCTTGCAACTCATCAATGGGGAATCGATGTTTTTACAATTCTGATGGCGATTTTTTGATCGTACCTCAAGAAGGAGAACTTCGAATCAAGACTGAGTTTGGTCGATTGCTCGTGAAACCTCTGGAGATCTGCGTTATCCCTCAGGGAATTCGATTCTCGGTGGACGTCGCTAAGAGTTCCCGAGGCTATATTTTGGAAGTATTTGGTACTCATTTCCAATTGCCCGATTTAGGACCAATTGGAGCGAATGGGTTGGCCAATCCAAGAGATTTCGAGATTCCAACTGCTTGGTATGAAGATGTAGATGGCGTTGACTATGAGGTAAGTGTTGATTTGTGTAATCGCCAAAATAATTTTCTCAAAGAATTGGCAACATTGTTGTAGGTGATTAACAAATTCCAAGGAGCTTTTTTCACCGCCAGTCAGGATCATTCTCCATTTGATGTGGTGGGATGGCATGGAAATTATACCCCTTATAAGTATGACCTAACCAAGTTCATGGTCATCAACACGGTCTCATTTGATCATTGTGTAAGTCGGATTACTGTAATGCACGTTGAAAAGAAGCTTCCGTGTTATGTATTCAAACTTATTTATTTTCCAGGACCCCTCCATCTTCACAGTTTTAACCGCTCCGTCGACCCGACCAGGAGTGGCTATTGCTGATTTCGTGATCTTCCCTCCTCGATGGGGAGTTGCTGATCATACATTCAGACCTCCTTATTATCATCGCAATTGTATGAGTGAATATATGGGACTGATTAAGGGGAATTATGAGGCGAAGCAAGGTGCTTTTAGCCCAGGCGGAGGCTCTCTTCATAGTATGATGACTCCTCATGGCCCTGATCACAAATGCTTCCAGGTGGCTTCAACCGAAGAGCTGAAGCCAACACGAGTTGCTGAGGGCACTATGGTCAGTTTGGATAGATTTGTTAAAAAGTTGATGACCTAAAGTTACTATATTTTATTTTGCTTTAGGCATTCATGTTTGAGTCCTCATTCAGCATGAAGGTGACTGATTGGGCCAAGGAAAATCACGTGGATAGGGATTATTTCAAGGATTGGCAGCCGTTGGAAAAGTTATTCAAATAAAAAAATCATGTAATTGAGAGAAATAAATCTATTATTAATTGTATATGTTCTTGATGACAATATGTATCAATAGCATTTCATATCTTATATTTATAAACTTTTAAATTTCTTATTATGGAAGGTAAAGCAGGTTAATTTATTTTTGTAGGCATGTCAGAATGTCGATAAGTGAATATCGACGGAACAACAAGGCCAATGGAAGTCAGCCCTCCTCTTTGTTGGAAGGTAAGGGATAATGAATTGTGTTGTATAAACAACGTATATATCTATTTGTATTTAATTTCAGAATGCCAGCAATTTTCTCTTGATGACGAACCCGAGACAGTTCATGTTCATGTTCCCTCTACCCACAACAGTGATTCCAAAACCAAATTATTATCGCAGTCAGAAGAAAAGAAGTCCAATGGACATTCTGTGATGGACAATCGATGGTCCACTCAATCCACAGATCGGCGAACTCATGAGATATCTCCTTTAACAGATGAGATTGACCTGGGGAGGGATTCGGATTCAGATGATCAAGATCTCCTCCCTGTCATCACTCAGTCCAACTCCAAGAATAAGGACTCTAAAACCAAATGGGCACGCCTTCTCAAATGTTGCTCGCCTTACTGGGTACGGCCGCGATGCAATATAATGTAAATGTGATCCTCAACAACCTCCGAATGATCTCCCTTCAAACAAATTGTATCTCAGAATTGTATGATCTCCATTCTTTTGGACGAAACAAGTTTCTAGATGTATGTAGAATAAAGAAAGTGTAATTTGGACTGACTCTTTGATTCTCGGGCTGTGGAGATGCATTGTCCAATAAATGATGTCGCTCTCCGAGGGGGTCTAAAGTCTATAAACAACGTAAACAATCACAGTGTTTAAGGTTCGAGAAATTTATCCTATTGTAATGAATACAGACCAAGTATTCTATGTAGAAACAAACGAAGTATTTGGTCAGGAACGGCACCTAAACTTATATGATATTAATTACCTGCGTTCAAAGAGCCTTTTATGTGGTGCATTGTGATCACGTATACATATATATGGAGGGAGTCACATTCGAAACGGAGCGACGGTACCAATTCCATTTCCCTTAGCGTTCTGTGATTTTGTTTTATTTTTGATAACCTTTCCAACAAATGAAACATTTAAAATTTCAAAATATACCAGAACAGTTCTCTCCCAAGTCCTGTATTGTCATCATTTTGCATTTTTCCCCCGCTTTTGCACTGTGCATTTTGTTCGCGGAATTGAATTCCTCAAGAGTGATAAATGGGCGGAAATTGGAGATATAAATGTTACTGGACGGAGTTGTTTTTTGTGATGAAAATGTGTCAGAATGAGGGATTTCCTGGGCATTTCCCGGGACCGCTTACGGCTTGCGGAACCTTTGCCGCCCGGAGGGGCGAGCGTTGAGACGAAACGCGAAAAACGCAAAAAAGGGCATCCGAAGAGTGGAGAAGACGAGTACGAAGTGACGGATGGAATTTCGGGACGGAGATGACTTATTGGAAACGAGGGCCGCGCCCCCTTCGGGAAACGCAATCTGGCCATAAAAGGTAGTCCAGAACCCCCCGCTCTCACCTTTAATCACATACTTTACGGTAAATTTTAAGGGTGTTCAGAGATCGTTGTTGTTTTATCCACTCTGATCAAATTTTTTGATCTCAGTCTTCTTCCATTACATTTTTTGACGCCTTCTCCAATCACGTCTTCCTTCTTTGTTACTTTTTTACTGCCCCCGTTCCCTCCTCTTTACCCCATCCCATTACAACCCCCTTCATTTTTTAATTTGCATGCCTGGCAACTCTTTTTTGTCCCCATCCCCGAGTGGGTTGTCCTATGTCATAATGAGTAAAAGAAAGACGGAAATTGTTTCTTTCTAAAAAACATTTCCGCTCCGATGACTTCGGATATTGCACTTGGTCGACGATGATATTCTTGTCTCGGAATCCGATGACTTTTTGAAATTCTATTGTTATTCCCAATTGAAATGGGTATTAACAGACTCCCTTTCGTTACTATATCATGTTTTTGTTCCAATCGTTTGTCAAAAATGTGATAAAAAAAGACCTCCGGGGAGTTTTTTACTGGTCCTCGCCGTCTCCCCGGGCACTCGGGATCATGGTTTCGGAGTTTATAGACTCAGTAAATGTTACTATGGCACTGCGTAGGAACGGGGGTAAGATCTTAATGAGGTGATTTGAGCTGGCAACAGTTTTCTGAACTAAAAAAATTTAAATAAAAAAAGTAATCTGAATAGTTTGTAAGACTAAACCACCCACCTGATTACTTTGTAATACATTATAGTTTAAACCACCGGTGTTCTGAAGTGCGTGTTCAAAGTTTATTATGCTTTTTTACAACGAAATTACTGCGTAAGAAATAATTATACATTATGTACACATATCTCCCTCTAATTACTTTTTTTCTCCTTTCAAACAATCTGTGAGGTAAATTGTTTAGGCAGTAATGCAGTTCTGATGGGGGTTTACTCGGTTACAACTTTACTTTTTTTTACACTTACAATTCCACAAGATATTTTTTTTATAAATTCGGCTTCTTTTGGTCCTTTGATAACTCATTTTTAATTAAAAGTAAGGATTCTGATACAATATACTGGAATAAAATTATTGCTGGGAGTTTCTGGATGCCCTACGGCTTCAGAGTAAGGGAACAACACGGATAATAAAATGCATTTGTGGGCTTGTTTGATTTCTTTTACATTTTTTGTAAATATTTTGCCGACTTCTGGAGTTTGTCTTTTTAATGTTGTTTTTTGAATCCTTGAAATGAATACTCAAAGTGGATAGACAGATTCTGGAACAAGATATCTGCTCGGGAAGTTGGACCATTCCACTTTTTGTCTCAAAATAAGCCGCGAGATATCAATTTTATCTAAATGTACCCCCAATTCTTGGGAAAGTACAGGGTGGTTCAGCTAAGTTCGCGGATGTAAAATGCTTATAACTTTTTATAGGATTGTTCAATTTTTATGAGCAATACCTCATTTTATTCCTTAGTAGTTACCATTTTGTTTAAAAAAAAGATCATTAAAAATTATCAGTCCTACGTCGAGTTATGACCCTTCAGAGTCAAACATGCTTTTTCACGTAAATTTTAAAAAAATTTACGGATTTTTTCGGATTTTCGGATTTTTTTTGATTCCGTCGTATTCTACGCAAAATTCTATGACTTCTGAAGCCCACTTACAATTTACAATTATCGACCGGTCGAAAGTTATAAGCGATTTTCGAGATTTTTCGGAAATTTTCAGATTGAAGCGTGAAAAGGCAAGTTTGACTTTGAAGGGTCATAACTTGACGTAGGATTGATCATTTTTAATGATCTTTTTTTTAAACAAAATGGTAACTACTAAGGAATAAAATGAGCTATTGCTCATAAAAATTGAACAATCCTATAAAAAGTTATAAGCATTTTACATCCGCGAACTTAGCTGAACCACCCTGTATTGATTGTAAACTGTAACTGAGGTCAGCGTCGTCTTCACTAGAGTTTGAAGCTGCTTTTTGAGAACGTTTTAGTGAATTTAGCCAATGTAAAACAGGATTCCGAGTGCAAATTAATGATGCATAGCCATTGAACAAAAAGAACTTCTCCAAAAAACGAGAAGATCCCAATTTGCATACATTATCCCAGCCAAGATAAGGTCACAAATGGTGGCAATTGGGTTAGGGTTCCGGGAATGACCTTTTTAGCCTCATAATGACTTATATTTTACAAAAAAGGGTTTTTTTTCAAACTCAAGACCAACAAAAAGGTCGAGTTTAAAGCTCATCTTGCGGACCCAGTAAATCAATGGAATCTTCCGTTTTCCTCGGTTATTTAATTTCACATTTTCGGCCAAAAACTTTGCGAACGTAGACCAAAGTAAAGGGAGGAAAAGTAAAGAGTAAAAGAGAGTAAGAGAGTAGCGCCCTCTGGCTGTTGGCCAACAAAGGGAAAAGACGCGAGGCCGGGGCATTCCGAAAAAGAAATGGCTTCGGTCTCAGGAAAATTGAAGAATTTTTCGCGGCCGAAAAAGCCAAGGCTCCCGTTTCCGTTTAAGGCTTTTACGGGCAAGGGGAAAGTCCTTGAACAACGGAGGGGAGAAAATAAAAAGTTGCGCGACTGATTGGCCAATCCAATTTCTCTGTTATTGTCGTCTATTCTGAGAATGCCTGAGGCAATGTCGAGGACGGTTTGTATCAGGGGATCCCTGCAACTTGAACGGATTTTTGTGGCCTTGGCCGGTTCCTGAAGGGGTCGTGGCTCCAAAAAGGCCATCTTAAATTAACGGGCGTTTGCAGACGTGGGCAATTATAGATGGTTGACCAGTGGAGGCAGCCGGCTTCAGCTTGTTTTCCATTTTCCTCTGTTTTTGGCCGTTTTTACATTATTTCTTCATTTTGATCGACTCTCAGCTACTTCTATCTGTTTATTTGGCCGTATCGTCCTTTAAAATTTGCTCCTAATTAGTTTTATTATTTTTTTGATTCCGTGTAAGATTTTTCCGGGAATTGTATTAATTCGGTTAAAGTAACCTTTGTTCTCTTTTTTACAACGTATTTTTTGCCAGGATTTACTTCAAAATCCTAAAATTCTCTCCGTTTTCTTGTTTGTCAACTTAATTTCGACCGTTCCCCTCTTTTACAATCTAGAAGTTTATTTGCCCTCAGGGTATTTTATGCATTCCGACGTCTAGTTCGACTAATTCTGAGAGTTTCATTTAATTTATTTCCTTCCTTGCACTAGTACATTTAATTTCGACATCATTTTAATTGTGTTTCCTTCCGTTCATGCATTAATTTACATTGTAAGGCATCTTTTTTCATTTTCCACCGACGATTGGTTTACCATTGTTAAGTAATTCATATCCCCCGCACTCGAATACTACTCTATTTTTTAGTTACAATTTAGCGCCGACCTTTTGTTTGTCATAAAACACGTCATCAGAAAGGTGGGAAGGTCACAATTCCTTTATAATAATGTTATTTTTGGAGGTGTAAAATGATATTTTCGCTGGGGTTCCGCTGTAAATTCATTACTTTCAGGTACTGGCCGCATATTTTCAGGGTGTTTTCGTGTCAGGTTTCGGTTGTTTTTGTGTCCATAAATAGCGTCATCAGGACGGATTTAAAGGCCGAAAAGAGTTTGGCGACGAAATAAATTGGATTGGGCAGGAAAAATGGAAAAATTCTAGAGTAATTGCAGCCAAATTAGAGTAGAATAAAAGGAACACAATTTAATGCCCTGAGGGCACAAGAAGGGCCTGAGACACATTGGACTTGTGCCAAAGGGTTTACAGCTTCCGTTAGGGTCAAAAGTTTAGTTAAAAGTTTTGGGGTTTCAAAGTAATCGAAATTACTACGTAAGAAATATGTAATAAGTTTTCCTTCAAAATAAACTGTGATTACTCTATTAGGGACCTTTTTCTTTCATCAACTTTTTATTTCCCACACCTAATGAAGTTGAAAACATTTACAAGGTTTTCGTAATGCCATATGCACATATCTAAAGGTTATATTCGACATGCCAATTTGATTATTCCTCAGGGATTTCGGGAAGGATTTTATTTAATTTTGTTATGTTTGCAGAAAAAAAGTGGTGGATTATAATATATGATTTTGTAATATTGCAGCATTACTGTAATTACAGTAATGAATTGTTACTTTTGTTTTATTAAAAATTCTTGTTTTTTCTTTCAAACCTTTTATTTCACTTTTAAAAAATAACGGCCATATTTTTTATATAGTAAAAAAGACGGTGGCAAGCAATCAAAAAGGTGGTTACAAGTGGTGAAAATCCGCTTTCAGCCAACTAAACGGTTTAAGATCCGAAAAATGATTAGATGATTAACTGTTATGGTAACAGGGGAGAGAGTCCCTTTCCATATTCATGAAAAACGTCTTCTGCCTATCCTCGCCTTAGGGGTTTTATTGTTTTGTCTTCTGGCCTTCAGGCAATATTTTTTTTTTAAATTTTTTTCCGATTTCTCAAAAAATTTCCTATTCTTAAATTTACATCTTTAAATTTTATTGTAAATATTTTGATTGAAATTATTTGGATATGTGTGTAGTTAAGGGTGCAATGACTACTTTTTGCGTTTGAATTTTAAATTTCCGGTCATGGGTTCCATCTGCAAGACCTGGAAACTTTTCGGTCTCCAGAAGAATATGAATAAATTATGAAAAAAAGAGCAGAGGAAGGGTAAAATGCAGGTATAAGAGTAGTCTTAGGACCTGTTTCCTTATCTTTGTTACACTTGTTGCTGAAATTTGATGCCCGATTTTTGAGATTCAAGCCTTTCGTTCTCTGAATTGTATCATGTGTAATATAAATTAATGTGAATGTTTGGCTTCTTGGCCTTTCTTATTAAATTTTAAGACTCCCAACATCTACTTTATAGCGTATCAATTGCAATTTGTTTTAGTCCCTCCACCTTCTTGTTTCTGTTTTATAATGCAAAATTTCCTGATGTCTCGATCTCCTCAAGTCTTTAAGTATGACGTTGTGTGTAGTCCCAAACGTCTCTCCCTCTCTGGGCATCATCAACTGCCCCTTCTAGAGTCTATTCGGGTAAATTCAGCGAAGAAAAATGGAGGGAAATGGGCAGAGGAATTGTAATTTAATCTTTTTTTCGTTAAACGGGATTTGTTTTATTGATACATTTACATTTTTATCGGTTTTCGGGTATGGGAATCCTTAATTTGCGCGTTCTGGGGTTGTTATCGGATTGCATGGGATTTTGCGACAGATGACGTGAAATTAAGAGATCGGGAATGGAGCCGCCTGAGTGTTTTATGGACAGTCATTGTCGACAATGCCCCAATTCTCAAATTTTCAATCGATTTCCTGCCTAAAGAACAGTCTTTTTTAAAGTTTTACAAATTTCGAATGATGACAATTATCCTGCCACAACAGCATTTAATTTTACATCACCAGTTGTCGAACCTTTTGATTTGCCAAACGCCTTCAAGCGTGATCGACATATCATCCCAATATTTTCGTTTCTTTCCTTCGATCTCCTGGTATTAAATGTAGATCTCCTTGTTTGTTGTTGCAGGTATATATGCCCGTTCCACGCCATCCCTTACCTCCGCTGAGCCCGTGCCGTCCGTAGTCAGCGATGTCCTTGCTCTGTGTGACCAGTAAGTCCCTTCGCTTTGCTGATTCGTGTGCTTTTTTCTTTCGCTCTATCGCTGCAACGATCGCTAACGTTTTTTGGTTCCTTTTAAGTATTTCCTGCCTGATTTGTGTATTGTGAAAATGCTGCGACAGAGCAGTTTGGAGGTGTTCACGATTATCGTTTCAGTCAAACGTGCGCAACTTCACGGAACAGCAGGTGAGTGTGGGACGTTATTATCAGTTTGTCAGGAAATGAGATTGTTTTTGTGTCATCAAAATTCGAAAATCTTTTAATTGCTGCATCGGATGTTATTTTGCATTAATCTCGATTATTTTTAATCCCCAAGATGACCAGGAAACCCAAATATTCTTAATCTTTGATATCCTACATGTCACAATTCCAAATGTGCCTTGTTGCACGATATTTTATATAATCCTTGCAACCGTTCGGGCAACTTTCGTAATAAGTACCAAACTTCCCTAATAAAAATGAAAATTGGATTGAAATATAATATAATATATTTAGATACATATGTTAGGATAAAGGGGCATACCAGGGATTTAGAGATGTCAAATCTTGCATAATATTCTGTGCATTTCCAGAGGAATTCCACTCGTATGTGACGGTCAAATTACAAAACGTAAAGTCGACGACGGTCGCAGTCAGAGGGCCCAAACCATCTTGGGAACAGGAATTCATATTGTAAGCGGTCTTATTATTTAGTAGCCCTTTAACAATTTTACCGCCTAACCAACTCTCTAGTGAGACGAATCGCCTCGATCAAGGGCTGATGGTGGAGTTGTGGAACAAGGGAGTTCTCTGGGACAAACTGATCGGGGTCCACTACCTTCCTTTGTATCAAGTCCAATATCGAGCAGGTCCAGGGCCGGGCGTGTGGCTTCAGATTGATCAGGAATTGGAAACGAGGAATGGCCAGACTGTGGGGACGTGTAAACCAACCGGACATTCGGTGATGGTGGATGTCAGATTCGAACTTCCTTTTGGCAAGCTATTCTTTGATCCTCAACTAGTCCAAGGCTACTTTTGCATAAATTTATTCTCCTTAATTGGTCATGAATATCTTGATCAAAGGCCATTTACATTTATTTTGTGGTCCCTCTGGTCTGTTTTTAGATTACTTTTTCGAAATTATTGCCTTTTTTTCCGATTAGACCGCCTTAAGCAGCAGCAAAAGGATGACTTTAAGGGCGTGTTTAATGAACTCCGTCATGCTCTACACGCTCTCTAATTATGCGGCAGTTCCTTTTTGGCTCTGTTTGTATTAGATATTATGCCTCCGGGGAAGTGTGTAAAATTTTATAAAAAGATTGTTGAAAATGTTTTGAAAATCCCGAAATTTCCGGCAGTATAAAAGGAAAGGCCTCGCTTTGGGCAACAATTAGCTGCGTTCTTTTTGTGAATAATTCAGACTCCATGAATTCGCTGAAATCTTAATTCTCTTTCGCGTTTTCGGCCCAAAATTCACCTGAATGGGGGTTTGGACCGACTTTTCCGGTCCGGTAATTCAGTCCGCTGTGCGTGGAGAGGCGGGTGTCCAGAAGGCCAGGTTTCTGGAGCCCCGATTCCCAGATTTCCCGCTCAATGCCCTGGGGGGTTTTTTGCGCCGGCCGCTTATAGTTGTGTTGTTATTATTGGGGCCAGGCATTCTGCGGGGAGAGTACGAATCTTCAAATGTTGGAGGGAAATACGTGCTAATGTGACGTATTCTGAATTGGTTTGGGCAGGGCAGGGGACAGGAGGGAGGGGAAAGATCTCCACGCTTTTTGTTATGGAATTGCTGAGGTCATGAGGTTCAGAAATTTTGGAATCTCGTCTTTGTGCGGCCTTTTTTATTATTTCTTTTGACATTTTTTACAGATTTTGTTAATGAAGTTAATTTAAAGCTCGAATAATATTTTTTTTGTTTTCAACCTTTGCCCTTTTCGAATACTTATCTAAGAACGGGTTGTTTAAGACGCCTTTTATCTTCAATTCCCATTAATTAATTATGCAAATCAGGGTCTCCGTAGACAGCCAAAAGTGGTAAATATGAGGAATCGGAGGTGTCCCGGGGAGATGACAAGATGGAATGTCCTTGGCCGCATATTCAAACGGAGTTTATGCATAAATTATGGGACCAAAATTATTTGTTAAGGGACGAGGGGAGTGGGTGGCCTCACGCAATTAAATTTAATTTTCCGGTAAAAGTCTTTATCCAGAAGAAATGGCCCTGGAAAAAGTAACTTTGGCAGCTGTAAATACAAGATTAGAATTGCCAAACGCTGCTTAAAACCGTTTTCATTCCTTCAAAAAGTGCATTTTACTCTTTGATTTCTTTTTTTGGGCGATAACTAGTGGCCAAGACGGAGTTTTCGGGATTAGTCCAATTACTTTTAAATGTCGCATGCAGTCCTTTAACTGCTTTCCTTTTCTTTTTGGGGAAATTCTTCCAATCTGACACTTTAATATCATATTTTCCAAATCGAATTACATCCTCTGGCCGTTAATTTTTTCTCCGAAAACGTCGAGAAGAGCCTGAAAATGATATTTTAAATATTTTTTTTAGCTTATTATCAATAATTGGAATCGTATTTTAGAGGCCCAATCGGCGGATGCAGAGGAAGTTCAGCGCCGACTTCAAGAGCTCAACCGATTTGTGGAAAACGTAAGTGAAACGCTGTTTAATTTTATAAGAAGAACTGCGAGGCCTCGGGTGCTCGGATTATCTTGGAATGTTGCGTTCGGCTTCTGAACTAGCCATAAATCTCTTCCTGGGAGTTTTAGCCCCCAATTTAGCCCCCATCAAGTTTTGGAACGGTCTTTTTTTGCGAGAGAGCATGCGAAATGAGGAGAGTCGGGCGGACAAAAAACGGGTTTTGCCCATAATGTTTTCGGATGTATTTTTTTTTGATAAATTGTGCACAATAATTGAGATTGACGTTGTTATTTTGATGTTCGAAAAAAGGACAAAACTCTTCGCTTCCAGTCCGAAGAGTCGGCATTTTCTGAGAAGCGCGGGCTAGGAATACATAATTATATCTCAGAAGATCAACTCTAAATTTGAGCCCACTTTCCTCCAATTCTGTTTGCTAACGTCAAAGATTTCCCCTTTTAGTCATCGGTTTAAATGTTATACTTTTTATCGACACTATTGTCACCACTTAAATTATTTTTTTAGGAAGGTCAGATCTCACAAAGAGCACCGTTTAGTCATTGTAAGTCCATTTTCAAGAACAATTGCATTTGTATTGTAGTTGGTATTACATTTGAGTTGTTATCTAATTTATGAAGGGGTATGTTGTACCTTTGGCAGTAGTAGATTGTAGCAATGTCCAAGCTATGCAGTTGGCGTTGCCTTTTGAAAATTTTTAACATTAGAAGGCAGAAGTGGCTATATTTTAAAGCGTCTTATATTCAATTTTTGGAGAGGTAATAACATAATTCTCTTCTTGGAAACCACATTGCTTTGAGCGTTTATAGGGAAGATATGCGTTTGAGAAGCTTGTTACATTTTAAGCAGTATTCTAAGATACTATGGCTATGAAACCTGAGGATTACCATGAGAAAAGTGAGTTTTGGGAAGAATAATTTTATGTAATTACCAGAGGCAATTGGTTACTGTAAGCTGGGAAAATGAGTCTTTACCTCACCTTTCACAATTTTTGGCGTCGGTTTTTGAAATACAATAACTTCTCAAGGCCTCTCGAACGGTGTGTAGCACACGTAACTTGGCCGTGGATAGTTTGTACAAGTCCCTTGTTAGGTCATAAATTAACAATTTACTTAACGCATTTCCAATATTTTGCCTCTCCTTTGAGAAAATATTACCTTGAAGGACCAAATTTTCTAACCTTTTGCGTCGGATGCTTAGTATAATATAATGTATAAAATGATTCCCCCCGCCCCTGCCGCATTGCCTCCGGCACTTTGAGTGCATTCATCCAGTGATTCTTTTTTGTTTAATTAAAGTTTTTTCTTTTCCCCGTTTAATCGCCGAGATTAAGGCCAAAAAAAGGAAGCGAAGAGAGAGCGGGCCCAGATGTATAATATAACTAACAAGCCGTTCTTTTGTTGCCCTCCTCACTCCTTCTTATCCCACTGAATATTTTAGCGGGAGTGTCGGAGGACAGTGATTACACTTCTGACGTCTCTTTCCCGATCCATCAGAACAACCAATCAGTGCATCAGTGGGGATCGCATCTGCATCCCTCGAACGTCGCGTCCACAAATTCGTGTACAATTCAGAATCCACCGTTCGAAGAGGAGTTTGATGGGCATCCGGAGGACGTGCTGAGTGTGAGTACCAACTTCCAGAACACCCAGGAATATCAGGAGAATACATACGGATTGGTGAGTGAAATGTTTCCTTTTCTTGAGTTTAGAACTGAACTTAGAACTGAACTCTTCTTTAAAACATTATCTCTGTATCAAATTGCTACAAATATTTTTATCTTTTTGTCTCTTTAGATCTCAGATCGTATCTCCAGTTTTTCACCGTACTTATTTTAAATTTAATTCGGTTATTCTTTTGCCCTTCTCCAATTTAATTTTATCTCTGCAACGCCTTGCACTTAAATCAAATGCCAAATATTTACTTCCATTTTTCCATTTCAGTCCAATTATTCCGAGCCCTACAACTACGAGCTCGACCGGCAGAGTCCGCACGGGCTTCGCAGATTCCATCTGAATCCGGCCGAGAACCTGGAGGAGGAGAGCTACGGGAACGGACAGATCTATCAGTCCGGCTACTACGATGCGTATATGCATTCTATACCGGAGGACGAATACAAGGGCGAGGACAACGAGGGGAATGTCTACAGTGAGGATGGTGAGTGATTTAAAAGCACGTTTCTTTGATTGCAGGGAAAGATTTTGGAACTAACTCGGCAAAAATTTAAAACATTCTAAAACTCGTGTGAGATTTCTAGCTTGCGCTTTTGAAAACTCCGAAATTTTTGATAGGATATAAAAAAACCTTTTTTGTGAACTTTTGATGCGAAAATTTGAGGCCCAATTATAGTACATAACATAAGGCGCATGCGTTCTACATTTCTTCGGACCCCCTCGTAGAAACCCGGATTTCTTGTCTGTGGGTCCTCTAGACAACATTTGCGTGTTTTCCGTCTAAAAAACAGACAAAAACTTGTTTGAGATAACAGACAAGTGGAAGATTACCGTGATCGATGTCGGCGACGACGGTCGCCGGCCTTCGGTTTCGGCGAGTTCCGTCGCATAATTTGGGATGTGACGTGTTGTTTTTCGTCTTAGAGATTGTCCCAATTTCGTCGCCAGTGACAGTTCGGGTCAACGAAATATTTTTATATGTAATCAGGGGTGCTGATTGGGATAATCCTATCCACCACATGAAAAGCTTTGATTCTCAGCTATTGGTTATGTTAGTCTATATACTAATAACGGACTTTTTAGGGGCTTATCCCACAGGCTCATCGGTAGAACGGACCTCAGGAGAGGAGTACAACACGACCCCTTCCTTCCCGGATGCCTCTCTCCATCATCTCCCCCAACCCTCGACGCCTGATTACACTAAGCCTGAGGGCATGAACGGGGGATTTGATATTCATCAACAAATCTACAATGAATACGCACAATACGATGACACGGGTCTTCAGCCTTATCCAGAGGAAATTCCAGAAGAATTCGATGCAGAATTGGAGGACATTGAACCGACCTATATGGATCGGCAAGACCCCGGAAGAAGGGGATTAAGGAGGGTCCAAGTCCAAGGAGAGTACGGGTACGATAGTCACGAAGAACCGGGTACTTCTGAATATCCACAGGAAGACTATTCAGGACAAAATTATGACTCTCCAAAGGAATATGAACAAAGTTTGGATAAGGGATTTCAAGGAGAAGATCATCAATTTGAAGAAGTCAATCGACAATACGATTCTGGTCAGGAATACGGAACTACTCGACAATATGACTCCGGAAAAGAATTTGAAGTCATCCATCGGCAATACGACTCAGGGAATCAAATCAATGATATCCACTATGAAGAACAATATGGGGAAGATCAAGGAGAACATTACGAGGGTCCCAGAGCATACGAAGAGAAGAATTACGGTGAATATGAGCCGAATCAGGAGTTTGTGGAAGGCCAGACATACGATCAGCCCAATGATTACCATGAACAAACATATCAGCCCCATGAATACGAAGAGAACGAGTATCAGCAATACAATGACACCGACTACAGTCATGATACTTATGTTGACAACACTCAGTATGTGAGTGATCATTCGGAACAGAAATCGGAATACGGGTCCATCAAGTATCAGAGCCATGATGAACAGACAAGACCGTCGAGTTCGGGGGAAAGGATTGGGTATTCTAATGCAACATCGCCTCTGGCAGTGGCCGAAGTGCAAGATTATATGGCTCAATTGGCAGCGACGGGGAGAAGATACGACAGTAAACCCGATGAATATGACTTCCCGGCATATGTGGAGGTGGAACATAACCAGGCCTATAATGAATATGGGGATAAAACGAGGTAGGCAAGGCTAATCTACTAATCGTAATGTACATATAATATGAAATCGAAATACAAAGCAAAACTTCACGAAAAAATTTTTGGGATGTTTCTTTCGGGATCTTGGAGAAAGCGTGGCCAAAATTTTTTATTTGAATTTAAACAATGCTTGGACCACCTTGTGCAGAAACTGCAGGAAAATTGATAATCAAAGCTTTTTTTCTTCTTGGGTTTTAAAATTTCTAGTTTCAAAATAATGATGTCATTTATTTTTAGACCATATTCACAGCAAAACACCGACGACGAACACCTTTCTTATTCAAGTCGTCCCATCAGCCAAATAAATCAAGTAAAAGAGCCAAAAAGTACCGGAAATGGCTTCCTCCCCAACCATCAGCCTGCCAATGATGCTGATTTGTTGAGAGGAATATACGCAGAAGAAGAAGAGGGGCATGATCAACAGGTGCCGGATGTCTATGAACATGAACATGAGAGGAATTACCAACAAGGTCAAATGGAAGGAAATAACGAAGGAAGGGAGCAGAATGGACTTATAAGGGAGAATCAGCCATTTGATGAGTATGGAGTTCCAATCAGAGAGGAGGTGGATGAATTTGGGAGGGTTGTAGAAGACAGAGATGAATTTGGGAGAGTTGTCGACGGCAGGGATCAGTTGCGAGAGAATGGAGAATATCGCGAGGAAGAGAGGTAGGGCAATAGAGCATAACTTTTAATCTCCAAACTTTTATTTAATCATGTCAATATCTCTTTTGTAGACAGCCCAAACCCCCTCGAAATTACCGCGATCTCTGGCGATTGGCCTACCAGAAAATCTGTGAAAAACATGGAATCGAGGTAGGTGACGTCATTAGAAAGTTGTAGACGCTATCGAAAAGCGATTTTTTTGCCAACTACCCAAATTTCTGGTTGTTATTAATCTCGACGGCCCAATACAGGTCGCTTTTCATTTTTCTTTTTTGTGTTGAGATCGTTTGGGATATACATAAACAATGGAGGGATGGCTCGGTTTACCTGCCCGCGAGGTTTGATGTCCTCATAACACCGAGCGAGAGAAGGAGGGTGAAAGTTGTTATTGTTTCTGAGTATTCTGTATGTTGTTGTAAGGGTGGATGTCTAACTTTTGATCCCAATTTTGAAGGAGACGCAAATCTGCCAGATTCCAAAAATGGGTGTGCACTTTTTGGGAGTCCCATTGCCTCAGGCATTATCATCTTCCAGTAACGTTCGAGTATCTTCTCATCATCTAGTGTAACATAAGACGTTCTTTCTCGTTCTACGTGTACTTTTTGAACTTTCAGCTACTAGTTCATCCAGTTACAGTAATCCTAATTTGGTTATCTGGCCACTTTTGTCTCTCCCTCCTTGTTATCGGAATTTAATTTCTTCAAAACTTCATTTCTTAGCCAAAAAAGAAGTGTAAACAACAACCCGGGGATGTCGTGTGTAGCGGCAATTGTAATGTCAGACGTGTGCTTGTTGGTGTTGATGTCATTACGGATCCCTTTCACCTATTCCGAATACTTTCTTTCTTCTTTTACATCCTTTTTTATGGCCCATTAATAATTCGAATCCAATTGTTGTGGATGTATTCCTTGGCCATATCTAATATCCTCTTAATCATTCATGGCCTTATCGAATTTCCCTTTTTTTGTGCCCAGATTCAGGTGAATTTATTTCTATGGAATTCTTTTTCCCCCGGAAGGTGTATCCCTACTATCATTTTTTCCGTTGACTCTTGATAGCAAAATAAACGTCTGAGGGAGGGAAAATTTAAGAAAACCAAAAAGGATTTGGTTCCTGTTATTGTAAAGAAGCGAAGCAGTAGCTCTTAATAACGCGTTACGGGAAGGGCCGAGCATCTGCCATCTGGCGGTTTACCTTTGTGCCTGCGGGCATGAAACGCGTTTCTTTTTTATGTCAACTTAGACTGGGCGTTCTGCGGTTGTGCGTGACTCGAGAAGGGGATTCAGAGTGGGTAAAAAATGCCTGTAATCATTCTCTAAAATACACTAGTTACACTATTCAACGTTACAGTGTAGACATTTTTTTGAGGCTACTTTTCAAGGTCATTACTGCATTTTTTGTAGAATAATAGTACCAATAAAGAAATATTTCAAAAAGGGCGATTTTTATAATATTTAAAAAATTATGTTTTGTTGTTGTCGGAGCTGCAATTGCATCTAAAATGGCCTAATTTTCTCCTTTTTGTCGAACTGTTCTATTTATTCGCCTACACTTTCAAACATGCCCTTAGGCGTTATTTGTTCCTGTCTCAGACGTGTTCAGTCTATTCCCCATCTTACACACTCCTTCGAGCTCTTATGTACTCTTATGCGTTCCAATGTGCTCTTATTGTGCCCTTATATACACCTGAATAGCCCCGAATCCCGGGAAGAGCGATGACATCGTCCTTAATTGGACCCCGTTCTCTTCTTGCCGCACAACTTCTTCTTTGCATTCCATGAGAATTGTTTGTGGCCAAGGAAAGTGCGGACCCTGAGGACGTCTTATAGATTAACTTTTGCGCAGGGTTAATTGCCTCTGGCCTTGTTCACGGGTTATTCCTTCTTTGCGACGAGTTTTTCTCCAATTTTATTTTCTCTCTTTAATTTCCCCGCCTTCGGACTGTTTGTGGGGATGGTAATGGCTGTTTATTTGGACAGTATAGAGCAGTTGGGGAGTACTTGCCTCAGGGCAGACTTGATTTCAACATCAACAGGGCTTTGTTGATGAGTCCTCATTATATTTCAGATGACTTTTACTGTCAATAGGTTGTCTTATTTTATACTTGAAAACAAATTTACCGCATTACATTCGAAAGTGTTTTTATGACCATATAGCGTTTTTTGGTCATAACACGATGTGTTTCTGGTCACGTCATGTTATGGAGTCGGCTCTATAATATTTTAGAACTGTTGTAGTTATTTCTTTATCATATAAAACTTTGAGCCGAAAAACAAACGGAAATGTATTCAGAAGGTGCTCTGCACTCTTCGGCTCATTTTTTTTTGTTCTTCTTTGCTATTTTTGGCCCGAGCGGATGTTGTTACATTTAAGGAAACATTCGATTTCTGATTTAACATCCTGCATTTTTGGATTCAAATTGGGGTTTCCGTTCAAAATACGTGTTTGATTTGGTAATCTGCACGGAAAGTCTAAAAATTAATCTCCATCGGATCTCTAAAAATGCCACAGCCTTTAAATTTATTTCCTAATGTTTGATTTTTCCGTTCTATTTCCCTTTATTCCAAGTTTATTTACTAGTAAATTGGCCTGATCTTCTAGGATATGTGCATTCATTACCCACATCCGATGCCCTCAGGGCTTGTAGGCGTTGTTTTTGTTTGCACAGTGCACTTGTAATCGGCCATATACATTTCTGGAGTGTCTAATTTTACATCTCAAGTCACAAAAAATATTTTTGGAAAATTAAATTCTCCCCTTTTATATTACCCCGGCCCATAACAGTTTAAGTAGATTGGGAAATGGGCGTCAGAAGTTTGGTTGGCGTATTCCCGGGGATTAGGAAACACAAAGTTTGAAAACCCCTCAGGCAATGAATCCGAAACCCCCATTTTTTGATTAAAAATAATTTCCGAGGACATGCGATTTATGGCCAGATAAATAAAAATAAAAATACTTGGCCGCCAAAAGGACGTTCTTGGCCATATTTATCCCAAATTTAATTAGACGCGAATCCAGGAGAGCTCAATCTACTACCGTAAGGTCGGGGATAAAATTGAAGGAAGTAGGACTACATGTCGATCCAATATTCTGGTTATATGTACAAAACAAGCCCTTTCAAGGGTGGTCTGTCTAGCTTCCCCGTTGAAATTTGGCGATCTTGTACTTGAGAAGTTTAGAGAACGGCCACTTATTATAATGCAGTTGTAAGCCTCAAATTTCTAAACCTATAATCTCCTTTCCTTCCCATCATCTCTCATCATCGCACAGTGCATTTCTTTTCTTCCCCCACCGCACCGTGCAGCTCTTCTCCGTTCTTTGTCACAGGATTCATTAATTTTTGAGCTTTTGGATACAAATTATTTGAAGACACGAGTCCGGGATATTGACGGAGGTTCATTTTACATCGCCCTCCCTGCCCCTCGATTTATTTTCGATATGTTCAAACAATTTTATCCTTTTTTTGGAATTTAATCAATTATTTTTATGTAATGATAATCAGATTAGGAAAAGTAGGCCAAACATGACGGAACGAAGACCTCTGATCTCAGAGGGATGTAATTTTGTATTAGTTTCTATTATATTGCACTTTGGGGATGTCTGATTTTTGTGCTCTTTCATCCCCACCAATTTTAATGCAGAGTATTTGTAATTCCAAAGTTTTATTGCACTCTTTTTGGAATTAGGTGAGCCGGTGTGGCTGTTCCTCGTCGTCTCGCCGCAGGCACTTCACACCCAATTGTTTTATATTTTATAAATTGCGAACAAAAAACTTTTTTTGGTTTTGGCACGCTCGGAAAGGGGTTGAATTACACGCACGGCGGGATTATAATACATCTTCTGCCGGCTTCAGACGTTTTGATGTGCTCCTATCCACCCATCCTCAGGTTTTAATTCAATCTGTTTGGCGGCATGCCCTGCGGC
Source organism: Bursaphelenchus xylophilus (assembly GCA_904066235.2). Classification (NCBI taxonomy): domain Eukaryota; kingdom Metazoa; phylum Nematoda; class Chromadorea; order Rhabditida; family Aphelenchoididae; genus Bursaphelenchus; species Bursaphelenchus xylophilus. The sequence goes on from CAJFCV020000001.1 coordinate 8,833,659, forward strand.
GTCGGTTCGGTCACCCGGGAAACTCGGTGAAACCGTTGATTTGGGCCCGGTTTTATGCTCCCAGGCCCGGAATTTGGCCTCTCTGTTGGCCCCGCGAAACACCTGTCTTATCCACCTGCATTGGTATCTTTGTTCTACACTCGGCCGTCGTATCTTGTACTAAAGAGTGATTGTTGCGTCGCGATTCTGTAACAACTGTACCCTCCAGTAAATTGTGTCGAGTTTAGTCCTGTTTCGAGACGCAAAAAGCAGCGCCAGCGCTTGTTTTATACGGCCCACTTGGCTGATGATGATGTAAATCCATGTACTCGGGTCTCTCTCCCTCAGGCTATCATCCCCGTTCGACGTTTCCCCCGAGTCCCAGTGTCCACAAGCGCGGTGAAGGACGATTAATCTGAGCACGAGCACGTTGGTGGGCGCGACCGCGTTCGGCCAGTCCAACCTGGCGTCGCGACGTCGCGCCCGACGTGAGTCCAGTATGGTGTTGGCGTCGCTGCCTCCTGCTCATGTCCTGCAGGCCCAGTTAAGACCGGATAAGGACCGACCCCACCCGTCGTCAGCCCCTCCGAAGTCCACAATTTCCGTGGCCTCATCGCCCGTTGCAAGTAGTGTCTCGGGGACCCTAAAAGCAATTGGAAACGTTCTGGATACGGCTTTCAACTTGCCTAGGATGATCTCGGACGAAAGAACTACCAGTTACAGCCCTCAGAGTCTGCCTGAACCCCTTCCGAAGAGACATTATTATGATGTTAGAGATGTGAAGGCACATCCAGTAGTGGTGATCTACAACCCTCATACTGGCGGATTCCAAACCATTGATGCTCCTTCCGGCAAGTTTTTACCCATTATGTTCAAGTTTATTTCGTTTGAAATTCGAATTTTCAACTTCCCGCCAATTAAAAAATTTCTTGGCATTTCGTTGCATGTCACTCTAGTTTAAGTTTTTGAGTAATTACATTGTTTTTTGAGTGTTTTTGAGTTCTATTTAGTCAAAAATCATTTCGGAACTAAGAAGGAAGTTCCAATTTAAAGAAAACTTTTACAACCCATTTGAGGAAAGAACGCGCGCCGAAAGACGTAAAGTAATCTAGCTAAAACAGGACCTTAGGGCTTGTTTAGACAATTTAGAGGTCTGACTTGATTCCTCGAATTAACTTTGATGATCAGAAAACGTAAGTTTTGTAGTAGTCATACGAAATGTTAGGTCTTCTAAGATTTTTTGATAGAATTTTAATCTGGACGGGATTTGACAAGTTTTGATCGAACTTTAGAGCCCTCGTCTCCGATTATCCGAATCCCATCGGCCGAAAATCAACGGGCCAATGCTCTTCTGGCATTCTCCAAATCCTTCAAAAAGATAAAACGGGCCAAAACAATGACCAATCATGATCATCGCAAGAAGCGGAAGAGGAAAAGAAAATGCCTGAGGCGTCGACGGTCCGCTCCCATTCTTCGAACAACCGTAAAGGAGGAATTGATCTGGGCATTTGTGAACAATATTGACCTGAGCCAGCCGGGGAGATTACAGACGGTGGAGAATAATTTAAATGGCGACAGGTTGAGTGTCTCCAGCCATGATCGGAAGCGCAGTTCATCGCTGATTCCATACAGTGACAAGGAGAAAAAGAAAGCGCCCGATAAACAGGAGCTGCTGAAGAAGAAGGTCCCGCTCACAGAAGTCTACAAGAATAAGGTTAAAAATTAAAAAAAAACTTTTGGCCTAAAGGTCGTTGGCAAAGAAATCTAATAAGAAAAGTTCGAGAAAGAAGAATAATATTAATTTTTGAATTTCAGAGCTCTTTATTCAACCGAGATCAAAAGGAGAATGACCCCGGGGCGTTTTATAAATCGATTGATGTCATGCCCAACATGAATGTGGGACCCAACAAAAAATCGATGCCTTTGGTTGGCGAATTGGTAAGTAGAACCGTTCAAGTGTCAGAAATCTACTGACTCTTTGAATGAATTAGGGATTTTCAATGAATTCTAAGATTTCTAAAAATAGAAGAAGTTCTGACAATAAAAGAAATCAATTTCTTGATGATTGAAAATAATCTATTTCCAATTGCACAATCTGTTCTTTCTATTTACATCGCATATGAATGCCATAAATATCATCCACAGTCTATCTCACCTGCTTCAGTACTTTTTGTACAATCACAGATCTTATATTCCGTTCCTATCCATCACCCTTTACAACGCCTTTATAAATTATCGAATCACTTCTGTCCATTATAAACAATCTTTGGTTATAGGTGCTCCAGGTAAGCCGGTGGCGGTCACAGTTCTGTAGATTACTCGGTGAAAGGGCCAAGTTTATTTCTTTCGGTGTTTTCTTCCCGTTTATTTCACCTTCCACATCAGCACTTTGGAAGGATTTGAAGGTGTCAGGATGACTTATTTTTTGGAAATTACGAAATAAAAAAATGTCATCTCACACCTTTGTCTCCATCCCAGTGCACTGTAATTTAGTTTTTCTCACTTTCCGCACTTCGCACAGCATATATTATACCTAGCGTAATATAAAAAATATCCGGTATAATATAAAATAGTGTTACATCTAATGTAATATTGCCATCTTGTAATGTTTTAGTGAGCTTTTCCCAATTTCAGTTTTGATTTTCATAACTTTTGAATGGTTTCCCTTCCCTAACCCTTCGTATTTTACATCACTCGTTTCACTTGGTTCACTCTCACTAGTCCGAATGTAAAATACTTTATTGTATTTTACATCAAATGTGATCGTCCTCACCTTTATCGACACAGTTTTGTGATTAGTCCACTTTTTCTCATCACTGGTTACTAAGAGGATTACTGTATCAAGAATTTAAATGGTCATTTCAGACTGTGGCCACGAATCGGGCTCAGGCCGTATTGGCCAATGCCTCCAAAACGACGATGCACGATGAGGAGCTGGTAAGTTTGGACTACTGTTGCATCGTATTTTGCAAATAAAATATAATTTTTTTAATGAAGGTTACTGAATTTAATTTTTAATAGGGGTTCTAAAGTAATGTTTTAGAAAATGCTTGTGTATCGAAAGACCCTCCAAGCCCTGATCTATCCCATCAGTGCCACGACTCCTCACAAATTCCAGACCACCAATTTCCAGACCCCCACTTGGTGTTATGAATGTGAAGGATTACTCTGGGGATTGGCCAGACAAGGCCTCAGATGTACTGAATGCGGGGTCAAAGTTCATGAAAAATGTCGCGAACTCCTGAGTGCTGACTGTTTACAACGTAAGGATCCTACTTTTTCGTGAGCTTGCACTGCTTAAGAGTAATGCTTATAAGGATTAATTCATCCTTTAGGTGCCGCTGAAAAATCAAATAAACATGGAGAAGGCGATAAAGCCCAGAATTTGATAGCTGCAATCAGAGATCGAATGAAAATCCAAGAACGAAATAAACCAGAGATATTCGACACCATCAAGACTATCTTTAATGTGGATGATCGAACTCAACAAGAAACGTTGAAGAATGTGAAGAACTCGATTCTCGAAGGGAGCTCCAAATGGAGTGCTAAAATTCACTTAACTAGTAAGTTATTCCTCGAGTCTACTGGTAGTAAAATTTCTTAATAGTTCATGGAAACCTAAGGATTAACAATCATGATATATAAAGTAATATAATTCTTTTAGTAATCTGTGCCAAAGGCCTAATTGCCAAGGACAAAACGGGTAAGAGCGATCCTTATGTGACAGCTCAGGTGGGCAAGACCAAGAAGAGAACCAGTACCATCCATCAGGAGCTGAATCCAAGTTGGAATGAGAAGTTCACATTGTAAGTGGTCCAAGAGCCAAAAAATTTTAAAAAAATCATTTAGTGAATGTCACAACTCAACGGATCGCATCAAAATACGGGTTTGGGATGAGGATAATGATCTCAAAAGTAAATTGCGACAGAAATTGACTCGAGAATCGGACGATTTCCTGGGGCAAACCATCATCGAAGTGAGAACATTGAGCGGAGAAATGGATGTCTGGTATAATTTGGGTGAGTGTTCACCTTGAATAAATATTTTTTTTTAGAAAAGCGAACTGACAAGTCTGCGGTCAGCGGAGCGATCCATCTGAACATAAAAGTGGACATAAAAGGAGAAGAACGCCTCGCTCCCTACCATCTACAGTACACCTGTCTTCACGAACATATGTTCCAAAATTATTGTCAAGGAGATACGGTGAAGATCCCTGAGGCCCGAGGCACGGAAGACAGTTGGAAGACCTACTTCGATGATGTTGGCCAGGAAATTGTCGACGAATTCGCGATGAGATTCGGCGTTGAGAACATCTATCAGGTATGTGCGTTGAAAGGAGAATAATTTTGCAAAGTGTTCATGCATAATCAGCAACGTTATCTTTCAAATCTTCAGGCAATGACGCACTTTGCTTGCCTGTGCAGCAAGTACATGTGTGGCGGTGTCCCGGCGCTTCTGTCGACCTTATTGGCCAACATAAACGCCTATTACGCGCATGCGACGGCCACGTCCGCCGTCTCGGCACCCGATCGATTCAACGCGAGCAATTTTGGGAAGGATCAGTTTGTCCGGCTGCTGGATCAATTACACAATGGCCTCAGGATTGAGTTGGGAATGTACAGGGTCAGTTCAATTTTGTTTTTTTGTAAAGTGGAGGGGCGGAGTAATGAAACAAATGTTTTAACTCAAAGTAGTCGTTTGTTAAATGTATTATAATTAAAAAAATACAACGTCAGATTAATTTGTTGTTGTAATAAGTGTAATTGAAGCCAGGATTTCAATATCCTTAAGTGATTTCGCCTTGCTTTTCTCGTTTCCCTCAAATTCTGTTGGAATCCGAATCTTCTCGAATCTTCTGATAGTCTTTCTTTTCCAAAAAATTTACACTTTATTGTTTGAACACAGTTTTTCCGTCTTCTGCGGTCTTAAAATTACATCTGAAATGTCTTTTTTCCCGAATTCAACATCATTTTTTCGCGGAATTTAATAATAATATTCGAATTTTTGGAGGAATTGAGAGTGGATGGAGAAAAAAGTGCAAGTTATGATATCAGATGTTTTGAACTTGGGAGTTTTGACAACAAATATTGACCCCTAGGAGTCATCAGATGATGTTTTTATTAATGGTTTTCTGAAGAATCCGAAAAATGTCGCTACAAACCCTTTTAATTTTAGCGGTAATCGGGATATAACATTATATACTTCGATATAACATAGGCAAACTCTGGGTGGGGGCGAAGACATTAATAGAGAGTTCAGGACCAAATCTAGTCATGGATAATATCAGAACACAAAGGTGAGGCCCTAATATTTTTGTGGAAGCTGCAGAGGACCTCGGGGTGGATAAAGCGGCCGTAATCAGTGGCCGGATTGACGCAAAAGCGGCCCTTTCCGGACTCCCGACCAGCGAGAGATTTGAGGATACATAACATAACGCCCCAAGGGTGCGCTCTCTTACATTTCGTTTAATTTGGAATTACATAAGTCTGGAGGGGATTTTTATGGGGATTAGGAATGGAAGCGACTCGATTCACGGGTTCATAGCCTCAGGGAAGGGAGTGTTTTCCGATGATACGTAGGTAATAATGGGCTGATTACGGAGAATATAATTTACTTTTATGGGCTTTTTATGGGCACGACGGCAATTGGGAATGAGATAGGACGAAATTCTCGAGTTTTCTGCAATTTCAAAGACTTTTTTTTGGATTAAATATCTACTAAATACAATATCAATTTCATAAGCCGTCATGTTGTTGACAGACGAAGGGGCAGGAACATATCTTTCCCAAGTCTTCGGCTAATCTCACTCCCATGCCCTATAAATTTTAAAGAACTGCCCTTGAGGCAAAAGAAGTTGAATCCTCGCTTTTTGACCGTTGAAAACGAAATTAATCTCAATTATGGTTCTAATATGAGAAGAGTGGTGTCTGGAGGTCTTCCATAAGTCCTATTCGATCTTTCGTTTGCTCAGAAAATATAGTAAGCGGCGTAATTTCCCTTCGATTATTTACTAATGTAATTCATGACCCATCCCAGAGAACTGTTTCTAGAAAACCCGTCCCAAAATTCAAATTTCCTGCCCTGAGGGCACCAGTCCATAAGAACTTTTGTTTGAAACCGCGACCTCATTTTCGATTCAGATTTTTTTACTTTGTGCCCTAAAGGGATTTTCATGTTTTTTTAGGGCCAACGCGCCGGCCGAACGGCCGAAAAGTCTATGCATTGTTTGGATGTAACGTCTCTTGCTTTTTTGTCGGTTAATCCGTCGCTAATCCCGTCAAGGTCTTCCTCGGGGTTCTGGGTTTCAGCTTGATGGGCCTGGTCTGAGATAATTCGACTATTCCTTTGACTGTCACACTACTTTGTTTTATTGTTGTCCTCGATTTCCTTGTAAATAGCCCAATCCTCTTACATCCTATCTATTCCGTCAAGACACTTGTTTTTTTGGCGTCAAGATGGCTGATGTAAAGTCTTCCAAATCGCGGCTGAGTCGTTGTCGATCGGTGAGACCAAACAGAGCAGTCAAAGGCTCCTTTCGAAAGGTCTCGCAATTCCCGGGACCCACAAGAACCAGATCTGTGGATGGACTGTCGAATAATCTGAACACGGAGGTCAGAACTACTCTCAAACCGACAGTAATCGATCTGGATGATGAAATGCCTCCAGTTTTCGCCCGTGATTACGAAAAAGAAGAAGAAGAGAAGGAAAATCCATTCAAAGGAATGGATCTGGCCATGTTATTGCAACTCAGCGACGAGGAATTAATTGAAGTGCGACCTTGTTTACATTACTGTTTACAAATCGTTGGCTTTAATTTCACTTTTTGGGACAAAAACTTGATTAAAAACATTATATATAGAACAGAAAAAAATGTAACCTCAGTAAAATATGTAAAGGAGAAGGGGGTTATAAACGGTAATATTTAATTAATTAATTCCTTTCAGAAATTCTTCCCAGCCACGGACAAGGGCAAACTACAGGACCTGAAGAGCACCGTGGATTTGCTCACATCCATTACATTCTTCCGAATGAAGGTCTTGGAGCTCGCAAGTCCCCCCAGGGCATCTACCGTAATGCAAGGATGCGTCAAGAATTGTATGGAGGTAAGGATATTCAATGATGCATTCTTCTGATGACTGATCTCATGGATACTGTAAATTGTTTCAGCCGACTTACCACGCTTTGTACGAGAACTGCGCGAACGAGGCGGGTGATGACAATAGTGTCAAATTCTGGTTCGACTTCCTCGATTACATAATGCGAGTCATCGAGGACGACAAGAACATTTACACCCCGGTGCTAAACCAATTCCCTCAAGAACTAAATGTCGGAAACATATCAGCCGCCTGTTTGTGGAATCAGTACAAAAATGATCTACAAGGCATGCTCAAAGGTAAGAATTATGTTCTGATTCTGACGAGGGGCAACGTGATATAAAAATTGTATTGAAACTACCTAAATGACTTACTCTTCGGCTTGTGTGAAAGGACAGGGAAATAAAAATGATCTTTCGATCTGATCTGTTCTTTGGAATATCAGATTTACAGTTAGTGATGACGGATTTTGCGATTTTATTAGCGAAAAATTAAAAATTTTTTTAAAAAATTAAAATATGTCAGAATTACTGTCATAAATGAAATAAAATATTTTCAGAGCACGCGGAGAACCCGAACGCCCGCCAATCGAAGAATGGCGTCACCGAGTACATGAACCTCTATTTCAAAGTCAAGGGTTTCTATTTCAAGTACATCGCCGACCTGCCCGAGTACAAGAACTCGATACCCGAATTCCCAGCGTAAGTATCGAGTGTCCCATAAATATGTTGGCTGTTTAGATGGTTCGGCGGTTTCGTGATGGAATGGTTGGGTGAGAACGACGAACATTCCATGGACATTCTCCGGAATGCCTATCTGCTGGACAAGGACAACAACTTCCCGCAGACCTCGGAACATACCAAGTTCAGTAATAGTGTGGTGGATGTGTTTGCCAAGTTAAATCAGGCCTTGACACTCCTTAAACAGATGGATTGCCCGAATCCAGAGGTGGCAGTGGACATGATGAAACGGTAAGAGCTTATTTTTTATTTTTCACTAGCCATCTAAAGCTTAAGGTGGCTCAATTCTGATGGCTTTCGATTTTATATTCAAAGTTATTTATGCGGAACATACTATTATAAACCCTAGCGAACGTGTGGTTTGTTTGTATCTCACATTAATTTTGTGATTTATTTATCCTTTTCCCAGATAAATCTTAAATTTTCTGTGTATTATGTATGTATTCACTTCCAATTGAAGCCACAACCAGTTACAGTAACCCTATTGACTTAAATACCTTGTTTTCAGATTCTCCACGACGCTGAACAAGGTGTTGTTGGCCTATGCTGACATGGTTCAGAAGGACTTCGGGAAATTTGTGGACTCAGAGAAGCTGGCTTGTATTCTCCTTAACAATATTCAACAACTTCGAGTGCAACTGGAGAAGATTTACAAGGAAATGGGGGGTGATGACTTGGATGAGGAGTCCAGAAGAGTCCTCAATAATCTCCAGAAGAAGCTGAACAGTGTTTTGGACAAGTTATCTTCCCAGTTTGTATCCACATTGGAACCTCATATTCAAGAACAAACAGCCAAATTGGGAGCATTACTCTGTAAAATCAAGGGAACCCAAGTGGAATCCAGTCAACTTGGTCCAGATGTGGATATGGTGCTGGTTCCGTTGATGGATTTGCTGGAAGGATCGCTGCAACGATATGCTCAGCAATGCGAAAAGACCGTGTTGAAGTACATCCTGAAGGAGTTATGGAAATTGACTATCATGAATATGGAGAAGATGGTCGTTTTGCCGACTATGAGCGATAAGGCGGTAGGTTTCGGGCCAGTTTAGGGTTTTGTCAGACCTAAATTATATGATTTCTGACCAATGTTTTACTATCCGCGCCATCTAAATCAACATTTTCCAGTTGATTAAACAACTTCCCAATGCCAAAATCGGAGATGTGACCAAGATAATGTCCCATGTTAAGGATGTTAAGGGAATGAGTTCCGTGAAGGAAGTAATGGACATTGCCCGAGATTCCGAGAGATCCTTGACCCCCAAACAATGCACCGTGCTGGACGCTGCTTTGGATGCGATCAAAGAATGTTTCCACGCCGGAGGACAAGGACTCAAGAAGACATTCTTCGAGAAGTCTCCGGAATTACAATCTCTAAAATACGCCTTGTCGTTGTACACTCAGACAACTGAACAGCTGATCAAGACCTTTATCAGCACGCAGAAACAACAAGATCAGCCATCGCAGGATCAACCGGTCGGAGAGATCAGCGTTCAAGTCGATCTCTTCTGCAATCCAACTACCGGAGAGCAAAAAGTTACTGTGAAAAGTAAGCGTTCTCCACTTTGACCCATACTGTGATCGATTTTGCCGGGTTTATGATACCAAGTACAATGTAATTTCAGTTATTGCCGCCAACGATCTCCGTTGGCAGACCACTGGTGTCTTCAAACCCTTCGTTGAAGTCCATTTGGTTGGCCCTTATCTGAATGACAAAAAAAGGAAATTCGCGACCAAAACCAAAAATGGAAAATGGGATCCGAAGTTCAATGAGACCTTCGTATTGTAAGTAAATCCTATTTTTAATAAACTGCTTCTTTTAGTTTGCTCGGAAACGAAGGAGAACCCGAAAATTACGAACTGATGTTCCAAGTAAAGGACTATTACATGGTCAGAGAAGATCGAATCGTCGGAGTGGGGGTTCTGCAGCTGGCTCAAGTGGTCACTGAAGGTAGGAGAATATCTGAAAAGGGCCTTGAGATTAATGACCGGCAATACATAACAAATAATTTCAGGTTCTCTCGCCCTCTGGGTCCAACTCGGACGTCAACTTTATATCGATGAAACCGGCCTAATCCTTCTACGAATCCTCGGCCAACGCCAAAACGACGACATTGCCAAAGAATTCTACAAACTGAAGACGGACAGTCGTTACGAATCCGAATCCGTGATGACAAATTCAGCGTCGAGTCAGCAGATCCGCCAATAGATTCCAAAGTTCTCGCCGCCAACAACCTCAATTCATCCCCCAAATCTTTTCCAAAAATGGCTCTTAACTGCATAAAACCGGTAAATTGGACTTTACTTATGAGATGTTACGGTATACTGTAACAGGATTACAAGTACAAGTTCAATCCTCAAATTATCTCTTGGTATTTGCTTTATCATTCCGCTTATCTCACCAATGTAAATTATGTAAAATGTGCCTGATTTATTAATAAAAAGATATATGAAGGTGTGAGGGTTACTGTAACAAAAAAAAGTCCAAAGAGTTAAAATTAGACATTTAAATCTCGCAAATGAAACATCCTGGTCTCATAAATAAATCATTTTAATTTCCATTTCCTTGGCTTTCCGTTACAAGTCTGAAATTAACGCTGAAATCCCGTTGAATCTCGTTTTGGACAATTCGTTTTCGGCAGCCTGCGCCCCCGCAAGAGACAACGCTAATGAAGACTAAACCGAAGAGAAATGCACCATCTGGGCAACGTCGCGACTTCAGAGAGCGAACAGAGAAAGCAATTAGCCCTCTTCGACACTGCGTTCTCTCGTTTACCTCGGGCGCAGCTTGCGCAAAATAAATATTTCTGTCTCGAATGCCAGGGAAATGTTGTAAATCGCATATTTTCTTTATAAATTGAAGTGATTTTCATAGTATTTTATATTGTAAGAAACATGGCCACGGAGGAAGTTGTCAAGGCCTTTAATAAAGAGGTGAGCTGGGCATTAACCTAGGAGATGGGTGGATATCTTGTGGTAACAGTCTTTTAACACTCCCGATTTCAGCTGGCGACAATGAAGAATGCAAAGTCAGCTTTGAGTAAGGATAAGATTATTGCCATTACAAAAGCGGCGATGAGTGCTTTAAGGTACTATAAACATGTTGTCTATGCTGTCGAGAAGTTCCTTGCGAAGGTAAGTTGTTGTTATCACGGTTCTTATTCTTTATTTAGTGTAACACAAAGCTGAAAGTACCCGGAGTTTATGTTATTGATTCGATTGTAAGGCAGGGACAGAAACAATTCAAACATAAAGATGTATTTGGTCCAAGGTTTGCTGTGAATATTCTTCAAACCATCGAAGGGATCCTCGGAGAATGTCCAGTGGAAGATAGGGTAAGTAATTAGTGCAATTATTTATGTTTTTAGTTAAAAGTTGTTCGGGTGATAAATTTGTGGAAGAATCATGAAGTCTTCTCTCCAGAAGTCTCGGACTCGTTGCTCGAATTATGCAGACGACTAAATTTAGGTATGTTTTATGTTTAGTTAAATGCAAAAGTCGCATTTGAGTTGAAGTTCTTTCTTCATTGACTTTTAACACTGTACAATTTTTTATTATTTTTGCTTTTTAGAAACCGATGTGGAAAAAGTTGAACATCGAGTAAAGGGAGCCAAAGCGGACATGTCCATCTACAGGAATGTTCAGAAGAAGCGAGGAACTCCTAGGACTCCACCGCCAATAGCTGAAGAGCATTCCAACGGAAATGGAGAAGTTCTAAGCTTGTCTGAAAGCCAATTTAACGACTTATTCACTCGAATGTATCCAACTTTGGCTGATGGATTAAATCGGGATAAGGAATCTTTGAAGAAGAGTTACAAAATATTCCAAGGGAAGCTGAAAGATTCCGTTGAACGGGAGAAAGCTGCAACTGGTGGAAATATAGCTGTAAGTTGTTATTTTTCATTGGTTTATATTACTTTTGATTTCACCGAGTAGTAATTTATTATTTTAGCAACTTCTTACAACAACTTTTGATTATTCGGATGATGAAGATGAAACAGCTGACCGCTCAAAGCCAGAGCCGATATCGAAAGAGCGTTTGGAAGCGTAAGTTCACCTAAATATTGTTGTTCATGTGTTTAGATTGGCCAGGAACATCTGCGAACAATCAGAATTTGTCAGCGAAGTCCAATCTACATTAAACAAACCATTGGAATCACGAAGAAGAGAGTCTTATAATCGAGATGACAGGAGTTTCGATCGAGGTCAGAACAGATCTCAGGAAAGTAATTTGAATACAAGCATACAGTCGTTCGATAGTCGAGTAAGTCGAGTATAAAAAGATATATTGTCTTGATCTTTATAGGCTTCACGGAATGGGCGACGGAAAAGATCTGTGTCACCACCGAGAAGTGACAGAGATCCTCGGAAAAAGAGGCATCGAGAGAGGAGTCCCGAGAAGAAGTCAAAGCGCAGATCAAGATCCAGGACACCAGAATCAGCTGCTGATAAGGACAGGGAGAAGGAACGGAAGAGAAATGGGCTTCCTACCCATCCGAAGAGGGATTGTCTTGTCTGTAAGTTGCGTTTCCACTTGATTATTTATTATTTTAGTGGCCACTCGAACCCTTTGGTTTGGTCGATTACCCACCAATTGTGTGGATCATCAGATAAAAGAAGCCCTCAAAATCTCCGGATATGAACCAGAAAAGGTTAACATCATTCCTTCGAGAGCTTGCGCTTATGTTACCATGCCCTCAAGAAGAGCTGCATTCAAAATTATGGATAAGTACAAAAGAGATATAAAGATTGCTGACCGCTCCATCAAAGTCGATTGGGCAACTGGAGTGGGATTGCAGAAGAATGATCGATTGATGGATTACTGGGATGCGGATAAAGGGTATGCTCAGATTCCACATCAAAGGTTGCCATCCGACATTGGACAACTGATCCAAGGAAATTATGTTGACGTTGATACACTCCCAAGCAATCTGAAGGGTTGGTTTTTAATTTCGTTTTTGTCTTGATCCTTCGGTGGTATTTATAATGTGTTCTTTGTAGGGAAGTATCACTCAACAGGACCAGTCGAATCAGATCCAATCCCCCCTCCAGCTGATCCAGATCAGGCGATGATAGCCAGTATTCCAACTCCAGCAGCTGCTAATCAGCCACTTCCGCCCCCTTTCCCTCCATTACCACCGAATCCAGCAGCTCAGGGAATCCAGCCAACTCTAACCCAACAACTGCCCGCTGGATTCCCTAACCTTGGATTGGCCCCACATCTTTTACAACCCAACATTCTGGCGGCTGTTCTGGCACAACAGCAGAATTTAAATTTGGATCAATTGGTAAGTTTTTGTCGAAAATATGTTTTCATTTATTGTTACCTCGAATAATGTTGCCTTTTAGATGAGTCAGTTTCAATCCAACAACTTGGTGCAAAATGCTGGAGGAAATCCACCACCATCGCAAAGTAGGTTGTTTGAGGCTCAGTATCTTAAATTTCATAGTATTTTTTAATCAATTTAAATTTTTAGTTGAACAGCCCGATTCTCGAGGGCCTCCCCCACCTCGGCCCCACTTCCAAGGTCGAGGGGGTCCCAGGTTCAACAACTTCAATTCCCCTCGCCCGGATGGGCAAACTTTCTTTAGGGGGAGAGGTCGAGGCCAATTCCGTGGCCAGAGAATGCCTTTCAGAGGGAGTCCCCGTTTCGATCATCCTCGGCCACGATTCGAAGCGCCTGAATTCCAAGGAAACGCGAATCTGATGCCTCTTGGAGTGGGACCCATGAACATTCCACCACCAGATCTGAGTGCTCTATTGGCTGCTGGATTACCTCCACCTCAACTTGGCTCTCAACCTGGACTGCCGATGGGTTTAACACAGCCTATGGAAGATCAGTCTGAGCCCATGCAAATGCAGGACGATGAAATGGATCATTCGTCAGGTCCTCCAAGCATTCCAGAATCATTCAAACTTCCAGGACAGCGGTTTGGCAATCTGCCGCCAGGTCTGCCCGGTGGACAAGCACATCCTGAAGTCCCGATAAGTCGAGAGAATCAGAATTTTCATGAAGAATTGAACTCATCGCACGGGATAAATGAGAGTGGAGAGTCTTCAATTCAGCTAGACCAGCCCCGAGAAACTGAAAATCAAGCAGGAAATGCTCAGCCAAGGACTCCAGAAGGAAATGGGGGGACGTTTGAACCGAGGAGAACAAGATTCTCGGCACCGCATGAATTCGATGGGGAAGATCCATTCCGCCATAAAGGACCCCCTCATGATGATAGCTACGAAGACAATCCCTTCCAAAATAATGACGATGATGACAATCAACCTAAATCCCCTGAGGAAAAGTTTACCAACAATGTGAGTGGGGACAGCCCCATGCATATGACCACCCCTCCCCCGGCTTCTACACCACCTCCAGAAACTGAGTAGAGAACAGAAAAGGGATAAGGCGTTTGAATAACATATATTGTTTTTGTGATGTGATCCTTGGTCTCAATGTTTAAATATTGAAATCATTCTATCAGATTATAAAGTCTGGGGTCGCTTTGAGGTTATGAGTACTTAATTAAGAATATTTTTTATCTGTGGCATACTTCAAACATCAAATGTTTGTCCTTTGTGATTTTAGGAAATAAATTTTTGGCTGAAATACGTTGTGTTTTTTTCAGAAGATGTCGGTCTTCTTGGCTGGTCTCGTCTCTTTTCTTTTTTATAAATCCGTGTTATCTCGTTTTTTCACGTTTTAATTTTTTTAAATCCATTGTTACCTTAACAGTTTAACCTCATAAACGTTTTGAATTGACTGAATGATTGAAACGTTTATTGATCCCATTGTCAGAAAGGATATTCTTCTTCAATAAGTTGATCATAACACAAAGGACAATTGATGCAAGCGGTGATTCCAACCATCATGGAAACAAGGGTAGCCGCACAGATGGCCGAGATGATCCCAACAGTCACCAGTCTCCACCAACATTCGAAATCCATGTGGTTCTAGGGATCCAGTACAATATAATTTGGGGAACTTACGAAATGGAATGGCTTCCTGTCTTCATTGTAACAGTAGGCCTGCTTTCTCCTGTTTAGTCTTCTTGTTTCCGCAGGGCATATCCAGAAGCCCAGCAGAATTAAGGTGATCAGAAGTTCCGACCGTCCCATAATCAATATCAATCTAATAATTTTTTCAAAAGTTTTTGCAATTTTTATTTTTTTTATCAAAAATTTTAGAAACTTGTTGGTAATGTGTTTATTTATACGAAGGTAACTCTAGATCCAGGGATTTCTTAACTTATGAAGCGAATTTTAAAACTTTTTTCTTTGGTCGATTTTTCGATTCACCGACCGGTTTTGGTTCCGAATATACTACTAGAATACAATATGAAGGTAGTTCAGCTGTCATTCCACTCCTTTCCATTCGTCTTGTGTCCAAACAATTCCGTCAACGCATCTCCATTGGGATGGGAATCGGAGCTGGAGGCCGGGAAGAGGACGCCCTGATAGGTGGTCCCGTTGATCTCCATGGAAACCACCATCGACTTCTCCCCATTCGGCATGGTACTGCTGGAGACCTTGAGCGCGGTGGAGTGGGAGTTCTTCAGGATCTGATCCAGCGAATTCTTGGGGCCTGGGGATTCTGATTTTAGACGGAGAGGGGACGAGGTCTTCAATTTCTTGGCTAAATTATACAAATCATCATTCAGTTGATGGCCACTATAATATTGTTTGTGATTCTACTTACCGACGGGCTCCGAATCTCCCGAGCACGTAGAATCGCGACCAGAAAGTCCATTTGCCGCAGGGTTTTTGCTCTGCATAGCCTCGGCAAACCGCTGTAAAATGTCCATTTGGCGGTTGTTTGTATCAAGCCCGTAGGCATTGTTGACTGCATTCATCATCTGGGTGTTGTGCGATGAGTGGTCGTCTGTAATTATTGCTCAATTATTTACGTCTTTCATGACTTCTCTTGCGTCCAAAAGGTTAAAGTTTTACCTTGTCCCATCAATGAGTTGAGATGTTTCGAAAAGAGGCTTGACATCGCTGCAGCAGCCGCTGAATGAGGTACCAGTGGATAGGGGAAGCCCGGAGGACCGGAGGTCCCTCGGAAAGAGCCGTTTCCATTGCTGGACCCTCCATTATTTCGTCTTCCTTCCCTTTTGTTCCCTTCGATAGCTGCATGGAGATCAGATGGAGAACTTAGTCCCTCCTTCTCACACTCGTAGTCGTACAGGTACTTCTGGTACTGCGTCCTCAGGGTAAAAGCGGCCGAAGTGATCGAGCTGGGAAGGTTGAGACCCTTGGTGATTTCTCTCCACAACTTTTTGTTAATAATTTCAACAAGACCACCATGTTGGACAACCAGGCGATAGAGTTCGTAAAGATCGAGCACTTGTTTGGCCATGATCGGGATCCGAGTCACGGATTTCCCTTTTTTGTGCATGAACATAAACCAATCGTCCAGCCATTCCTTGCGTTTCTTGTCATCGGACAGTTCGTAGAGCTAAAATAATTTCAATAAATTCGTTTACTGTAATTTTAACTATTATTTTGGTACCGCAAAATTACATCAGAATCCGTGCAAAACGAATTCTTTGTTTTTATTTAGCTGAGGATTTTGCCCATATTTTTTGGGCCAAAGTTACGGTCCCTAAACGACCCAAGAAGCGGCCCAAGAAGCGGCCATTCAAAGAAAAAACTTTTCCAGAGCGCCCAAATTTAATAAAATATTCTCTAAAAGATATTTGGGCACCTAATTTGTCCGTTGCCCATGACAATATTATTCGTGGCCTTTAATGAGAGCCAAATGGGTTACTGTATACAGGGGAAGTGGGGGCTCGAAAGGGAGGGAAAGGGCGATTAGATGGTCTTTGGAGTCTTTATAGAAGGTTACTGTATGCTGTGGAAGTGGCCTACCTGTTTGAACTGCTCTTCGAAGGTCCAGTTGCTGGCATTACTCAGGTGATTGTCATCATTTTCTTGTTTTCCCCGCTCTCTGAAAACTCTGATTTGTGAAATCGGATTTCCCCAATAAAAACAGTTATATTGGAATATTATTTTATTTACTTACAAACTAAGGTCTTCGGGTTCATTTGCACTGGGATTGGAAGAATTTCGATCGATATCCAACGATGAAGAGGCCTGATTCATCAAGGGACCAAAGTCAAAATTCATGGAGTCCCCGGATCCAGAGTTCTGTTTGATCACTTCCAAGAAGGCGTTCATATTTCCAAAGGGGAAAGCGTTGTGCATCCCGAGTTCTAAAACCAAATAAATGCAATTAAATTCAAGAAAAGTTATATTCAACTACCTGGATGCAGTCTCGGAGGAATGGCGCCAATCTTCTGGAAAATGTTCTCCACACTATTGTTGGTATTGGTCGAGTCGTCGGTCGAATTGTGCTGGTCGTTTTCCTCGTGTGGACTGGTCGAACCGACCGATGGACTGGGCTGTTCGACTTGAGGGGCGGGACTGGGAGAGTGGGTGGCCTTATCCTAAAATCGTGTACTTTATTTTGAAATAAATTTCATTATCATAAAATGGAGCGTAACTCACCAACGATTGGAAGAAATCTTTGACGGAATCCGCGTTTTCGTTGGACATCGAATAAAAAGGAGCGTCGGAAGAGATCATGGAATGCCCGGAGGAGGTGAGGGGGCCAAAAAAATAAGTATGGAGTTGTCCACCTCGGCTGCCACCAACTGAAAATAGATCTGGGTTTAGTCTCATCAAGGGTAATATAAATTAAATTCGCGATTACACAAAAAAACGATGTCATAGTCTACTACATGTAATGTTACATAAGGCATGCCCAAACCCCTGCAGACTCCCCTCTTTTACCGTAAGATTTAATCCCTTCCGTCCCGACCCATTATTGGATATCAAAATTGGACTCATTCCTCCTTTTCTAAGCCATTTGCCCCATAAAAGGACTTTCGGAATGAAAAAAGGGCGGAGTTGGGCGGGGATTACGGTAATAATTTCACATTCATTGGGAATCCGCGGAAGAATCGGACGGATAAAGACTCTCCATTCTACCGTAATTAATGGTTTCCCATCCAACTTCATCCAAAATGTAGCCGAGTGGAGCGCCGATATTGTTTCAGAAGTAGTCAAAACCCGAATTTGGCGCCCGACTCCCGGTCCTCCAAACATAAAAAAGAGGTGGCGAAAGTGCAATCCCTTACAAATCCGGGAAAATAAAGTTCTGAAGAGAAGGAGAGGGGGATTATGAGGTAATGCCATAAGGAATTTTACTTCCCTAAGGCTAATATCCAAAAAATTTAAATTTCCAATTTTTAGACACTTGGAAGTAAAATAAAATACTCTTAACAGTTAGTACTGTCAATATAATCTCTGATTTTGTTCGCCTTCACTATCTTCTTCATGAAACTCAAGTCGCAATCATATATCCGCGGATATCTTCTTTCCAATTTTTAGAGCCCTCGAGGGAAAACGGACAAAAGAAAAGGGGAAACGCCTGAATTTGGTCTTTTCATCCGATGTAAATTCAAATAATCGACTTATTTTCTAAGGGAGACGTCTTTGGCCTGATAAATCAATTATATTCCATAGAGACATGATTAATATAATTTCTATTTGAAAAACACCTTGGGATTGATAAAACTGCTATAATTTGAACCAATTGTTAAACCATCTTCACTACAATTTTAAAAAAATTTTGTAAAATTCAAAAGAATACTTTTTCTTATCCAGCCAAAGCCAAGCCCTGCGGTCCGATCCAATGCTCAGCGCCGATCGAATTGCAGCTTTTCATTAAATTCCCCAAAATCAAATGGAAGATTTTCGCGCAACCAGAGAGTTGAATCGAGAGTAAAACCCCGCGGGCCAATTGGGGAAGCGAAATAAAAAAGGGGCGGAGTTTGTGGTTTTGAGGGAATAAATAAATGGAGAACATGGCCGGAGGGAAAATCAGCCATTCAGCGGGAATTCTCGGCAATTACGAGATAAGACACACCATTACAGTTTGCAAGAAATTTGAGTAAACACGCATAATGACTCAAACTACTTTTTTTTGTTTTTGACATACGAAATTATTAGACGTCTGGATATTAATAAAACGTGGTATCTTACCTATCCACAGTCTGCTACAACATTTAAAAGTGCTTAATTATACCGCCTAAAAATTCGAAATTCCCGCAGCCCATCCCACTCCGCCCCACATGATCTCTAACTCGATTTCGCGGAACTCCTAATAATCCCTCTCGTATTTAACCGAAAACATGGCCGGAAAAGGGCATATTGGCCAGAAGGTATGGGGACAAAACCCTCGAAACAATGGAGTCTGCAACAATATAAAAGAATCATTAATTAGACAGGTGTGCGGGAAAAAGTTAAACAAATCGCCGAGTACGGGGCCCTCTTAATGATGCGGATTTGCATCAAATATGCCCATATTGTACTTGAGGCTAATAAAAGGGCCCAAAAATATCGAATTATTTGGAAATAATGGACAAGTTCGGACATTGACGCAGCCAAGGCCAAGCCCCATTGTCCTTAATTAAACTGACCCCTTAATGCGGGCGATAACCACTCGATCCGTGACACAACAACCCCCACCGAGTCATATGGCCATCACAATTAAAGTGGATGACATAATCAAGACAAAAGAATCGCTTAAAATGGATAAAACACTTGAAAACGAGAGATTATGGGAATGGAGGAGGGCGAGGGCGAAAAAAATGGGAACGAGGGAATGCCCTAAGGGGATTCGGAGGAAGATACGGTAGAACTGACCGCTAAAGGCACGAAAAAAGTTTTTGAAAGGGGAAAAAGCGGATGGAAGCATGTAGAAGTTTATCATTTACATATACTCTTAAAGTAATATAAATAATCGGACAAAATCAGGATAAGAAATCGAATTCTTTGACCTCATTTAATCAGATATTAGATGCATTAAAAATCACTACGCCCAAAACCTTTACAGTACGTAAAAACTCTAATCTCTAATCATCCAAAAAGATTGTTTTAGGCCCTCTGAACAAGACAAACATTTTTGCGAAAGAGGATCGAAATGATATGCCTTCTACTCGGGCATAATCAGAAGATATCGGAGTCAGGTGTGTGCAGATATATTTTGTTCCAATCATTTCGTGATTAAATGACAACTTTTGACGAAAACTGAAACCGCCGTTCCCTTGACTCCGCCCCTTATATGATCTGATACGATCAGTGTTACGAGATGGGAGATGAAGAGAGTAAATGACGTCAAAATATGGGTGATTTTTGAACAATTATTTTTGCGTTAGAAGGTTGTAAAAAGTAGCCGACTTTATTCATGCTATCCGGCCCTCATTTCTTGCACAAAAACCACTTGTGATGCGTTTGTTCGCTGATATCGGATATCATTTTTTTCTGGCCCGTTTTGATCAACGTTCGTCATATCGCGGCAGGCCCTCCTCTTATCACTCCTCGCTTATCCCGAGAATTAAAAACTGGCTTTGATTCGGCAAAAAAGCAACTGTCCTCATTTTTTTGATAAAAAGCAAAATTTTCTGGCCAGATTTGATGACTTTTGATGAAATGCCTAAGGGGATGACATTGATAAGGACCGTTAACAACAACTGGCCCTCGGCAGAGAGATCTGATATTAAAAAGTCTCCTGTTTATTTCATTTATTTAAGATGAAAGATTGCTTTTTAATTTTTTCCTAAGACCCTCAGGCATTGTTATCAAGAGTTTTTTCGTTCCGAAATTTTTGGGATTAAGGAAGGGAAAAGGATTTTAAAGTACGTGACTTGAACAAGTTACTGTAACATTAATAAATAAGCAACTATAAAAAATAAATTATTGGAGCAGAAGACGAGATAACATGGAGAAGAAAAAAAATACTGTAAATAGCGGAACAGAAGATACGAAAATATTTACGTGGCTTTAAAAATAGTCCCAAATTTCTAGCCGAACTTGCCCTGATTAAGGTTGGGCCCAAGACCACCCCCGTTTCCCCACGTCTTCACAAAGTTGGATGATCAAATAGACAACAACAAGATCGTTTAATAGGTTTGGCAACAAATAATTTCGCGCACTTGTGCTGGGCTGGCCTATCCCTGACGCCCCCCCCTGCCCAGACCTACTTGTTTGTTCGAATCAATTCGCGCTCTCGAGAAAAGCAGGCCGCCCTTTGGCCTAGCGCGAGTTTGATGTGCACTTAACCATATCTTTTACAAAACACGATCCGTTTTATCCCGTTTAAATCGAAAGTCGATCAATTCAGAGGGCTCCGCTCTCGAGAGGCGGATATGCTTCGAGATCCCGTTGGGCCTCGAAATCGCTTTGATTTTGCGCAAATAAATCGCCGAGGATTACGGTAGGGGACTTGGAATGCAGACGTGTTATGATAAAGCAAATTTTCGAGACTTTTCCTACTGTAATCCGCCATTGATTGAGCTAGTGAAAGGCTGAATTTAGTTTCCAAAACACGGCATTCCTTGTAATGGAATTAAAACTTCGTTAACTCCACCAGTTGCGCAACAACCACCTAGTTCTTGTCTCTAAATGTTCATAAAGTCTCTTAATGCTCTTGATTCCGAGCACAATAATATGGCCGTATCTCCTGCCGCGCAATTCTCAAGTCCAAAAATGTTTCGAGTTTTTTTTAATGGGTTTGGCACAGCGGGATGCGGTTGCAGAGAAAGGAGAAGATGGGCCGTGCAAACACGATTCTTCGGCCTATTGATCCACCAGAAGCCGCGGAGTATTAAGTGTCTATAAACAAATCGTTGGGGGTAATATTGGGAGGCAGATTCTGGGGATTTGGACAACTTTCTTAGGGAGTAATATTAGGTTGAGTCAAAATTATCCGGCGGTTTTATTGGCGCGTTTTTTGTTAGTTAAAATTTATGTTTTGTTAATGTTTTTTTTATAAAAATAATCTTCTCTGGTTGGTTAATAAAATGGCAGTCGAAACCCATACTCATATTTGCCACATAATGCTCTACCACTTCGAGAAAAGTTGGAAGTCGGCACAGTCATTTCGCGATCTCAACGAACTTTTCGGCGAAGGAAAAAAATCGGCAGGTGTTTCGTCCAGAGGAGTACCAAAAGACGTCCACTGTAAGAAGGGTACGTGGTATGTGTGGTGGGACAGAAGCGGAATCATCCACTGGGAAATCGTGTCTATTTTTTGTTCCTTCGCCGAAAAGTTCGTTGAGATCGCGAAATGACTGTGCCGACTTCCAACTTTTCTCGAAGTGGTAGAGCATTATGTGGCAAATATGAGTATGGGTTTGGACTGCCATTTTATTAACCAACCAGAGAAGATTATTTTTATAAAAAAAACATTACCAAAACATAAATTTTAACTAACAAAAAACGCGCCAATAAAACCGCCGGATAATTTTGACTCAACCTAATAGATAATGGCTGATTAAAGTGCGGTTCACCAAGACGTGGCGCCATCTGTGATTGTTTTCGCGCCGAAACACGTGGGAATTTTTCTTGAGCGCGCGAAATATTTTTCTGAAAAATTACCAGTTTTTTTTTTATTTTCCGTGGTAGACGCCAATGAAGTGCGTTCACCGCGAAAACAATCATATTTGGTGCACTCTCTGTGGAAGCTCGTTAAGGGGAGTCGCTGAACAAAATTCTTAACATTTATACGAGAGACAATAAATTTGCAGTAACAGTCATAATTTTCTTTTACTTAACCATCCCCATCTTCATAACAATTTTGGCCTACGTCCATCAGACAGACAAAGATCGCGCCCTTTTTCCATCAACATCTCACCCTACAAATCCGTTAATAAACTAACATAAACCGACCGTAAGTCGGCAAGTTGGCGAGCACAAATGATGGGCGCATAATTTAGCAACAAACCCTCCGGCTGTTTCCTTTATTTAGTTTAGATCTTAAAGGAAAGCGAGCGGCAAAATATAAACAAAGGCCCGGCTCTTCGGGGATAATAAGCCCAAAAAGACATTAAGCCCCGTTTAAGGATAATAATTGTAAATCAAGTTAACATTTCCGACAAGGGCCTCTCTCATACGGTAATAAACACATTAAGCCGGACCGATCGGGGGTTATATATGGAAGGGGAAATAGGAATACATTTTATTTGAATATTTAAATCCAAAAGTAAAGGATTTGGATCACAAGAATGGCAGAGGATTCGGTTATTTCCCAGACCCATTTATGCCATATCCCCCTCAAAACCACATGACCCCAATGAGCAATTAAGAACTTTTATTAAGCGATCTTTAAGTAATCATTGAATCGTGCAAAAAACGTCTGCCAATCTCGCAGATGCTGGATAATAAAGAAATGTTAATGGGAAACAAATTGGGACCTCCCTTAGGGCTTTTATTTCATTTCAATTAAATTTCAATCATTGCCCGATCAAAAGAACGGAATTCCCTTAGGCACTTTGAGGGTGATACGAACAAAAGTAAAGCGATAATACAATAATATGAGGAGAATAAGGGAATATGAAGAGATGGGAATGGAGGGATCTGGATGGTAGAACAGACAGTAATGTAAAGGGAGAAAATGGAGTGGCGGATATTTTATGGGATTCGGATTTGGGTTACTGTAGCAGTTATTAGAAAAAGTTGGGATGAAAGTGAGCCTTGACATTGTGAACGAAACCCGATCGCAAAGCCCGCTCTAAAAACATCGGCAAATCAAAATCGTCATCTTTTACTCCACGATTCCGCCACAACATCTCCCATCCTATTTGGAATACTCCCCCGGATATCTCACCCCGATCCCCACGAAACATTAATCACCGTCCCGCCACCCGCCCCGCTCGTGATCGACTCCGAGAACGGTCCCCTGAGGCACTGACCATAGACGGATTTAATACCATGCCCTCCGGCCACAATCCCCACCTCGGAACATCGAGAGGTCGCAATTAAACGCGAGATGTTCAAACAACCAGACCCCAATTCCCGATAGAACCGGGCCCCGATATGAAAATGATGGGCCCCCATTCTTCAACGGACCATTCACTGGGACGGCTTTAGGACCCAACTGTTGCTTCGGGGCCGTGCGCGAGAATATGGCGCTGAGGAAATGCAAATTAAATGCAAATTACGAAGGCATGGAGTTATTACCCAAAAAAGAAGATTAATTTAGTCAGAAGTAGAAGGAAACTTGTTGATGTTTCGATAACTTATTTGATATGCAGGAGAAAATCCTCTTCAGAAAAAGAAGAACCGCTCACCGTAACTCGTTCCTAACAATATAAAATGCGACTCAACGGAGGATTACAACAAAAAATTGCCCCCATAAAGGGAATGGGGTCTTATTTCGACTCCCTTTTTTGTTATCATTCCGTCGCTCATTGGTCGGGAAAACGAATGATATAAAAGGAATTACTGTAAAAGGAAATCAAATTGCACACTATAGGAACAAGGGGTCTTGGAGAAGAAAATATGAGATAAAATCATAACCTTGAACCGACTGGTATTACCCAGTCTATAAGGTAATATTTCCTGAACACACCGCCAAAACCCGCTCTTCCAAGTGATATTACATAAAAAAGAATTTGTGAAGAAGATCCTCCAAACGGAATCCCCAAATTATAAGCCTAATCAAGATGAAAACGAGTTAATGAAGGCCTTGAAGAATATAAAAAAGGCGATTCAGAGGAGGAAGAGGCATCGCGAATGACTCTTCTTCTTTTTTCACAAGCCGGCTTCAGTCGATAATCAGATCGTTATCAAAATTAAAAAATGTTTTTTGGAGGGAAAAAGGAGCGACGGCAATTAACGATGGTGATCATCATGGACGACGTGAGGGAGTCCATAAAAGGGAGAGAACAGGAGATTGAAGAGAGACATTCCGATCCAATTGGCGTGAAGATCGGAGGGCTTGAGACGGGCTGTAAGTCGAGTAAAATATTAATGGAAGCCGTCACTATTGCAATCGATACGTCAACCTCAGAACATTCGAATCCCCTCATCTCATCCAGAATTCCGTCTTTTGATTGGCGCGCCACCCCATCCCAGTCGATGCCCATAAATTCATAGCACAACTGACAATTACCATCACTCTCCAAATATCGCTTCGAATTTTATTTCCATTCAGAACATACGAACACATATAATAGGTTACAAAACATGGAGATTCCTTTTTTGCACATAATTTCATATTGGAAAATTCAAGAATAATACAACCTGAGAAGATGCGGATTAGGCGAGCGAGCGACGTCGTCGGAAGAGCGATCGTCGACCTCGGTTGTAGGAGACGTAGCCCGCTTCCTGAGGCCCTTGAACATAACTGGGTCCAACTGGGACCGGGATTGGCTGTGGTGGGGGTGGAGGAGGTGGAGGAAGGGCGGGAGCAGCGATCGGAGCACTGTACCTGAAATAAATTATGTTTCGTCTTTGTGATTGTATATGACTTGAGACCCCATTACTGGAGCCTCCCTTTTGCTGATTTCAATCGCTCGAGGCCATGTTTACTGCACTCCAATTTCTTAATTCCCGTTTTTTACCTTTACATTTCCCTCACATTCCTCGGTCCCCCTCTTCTTGCTCAATTTCGCAAAGACAAAAAAAAATGAAAAGATACGCTCATCAGATATATGTTTTTACTTTAAATTCCCTCTGTTTGCTCTCCATAACAATGCTCATCGGGCGATAAAATGAGCTTTCAAATAAAACAAAGAAACGAAAATATACATTACATCCCCCAATGTCTAAGTATATATTACGCGGTTGGGGGCGATGAAAACAGATACCGTAATTGGGCGTTGCGCAATCCCCATTTTGATTCGGAATCAATGAAAGTAATTAGTGGGAGGGGGTTTGATTGGATGGAAATGGGGTTCTGAAGGGACGGAGAAGGGAGAAATTGGATGAAATTACTGTAAAAAGCTGCCGAATTCACGACAAAAAATTTAAAATTTTTAAAATCTCTTTTTGTTGCCGACATTCTTGACTATTGCTTTGGAAAACTAGCTTTAATTTTGACAAAATCAAAACAAAAAATGAATAGTGAGGTCGCCAGAAAACAGTGAACTTACCCGTAGCTTCCACCGCCGCCACACGGAGGCTGAGCTCCACATCCACCTCCACTTGGTGCTGAACAACATCCACCGCCGACTGGAGAACCAAGGCCTCCAAGACAGGCATGCGTTACATGGTAGGCGAGGAAGGAGAGGAATACAATCAAGAACTTCTAAAACAATAAAATTGGCCATAGGATTAATAAATATACTAGGCCTAACACTTGTAAAAATGAAATTGAAAGCGGACGAGCATCCAAAGTTCTTACCATTCTTTTGCGCGGGTGACTTTCTGCCGTAAATGCAACGACGATCTGATGACCGAAATGACGACAGCGATGAGTATTTAAATAAGATTATCCGGCAACTGCCGGACGATCGAAGAGGGAAGGGCTTGTCGAACCGGTTCTCTGCCTGAGGGAACAGGCTCTTCTCCGGTCATTTGCATACTCCCCTCCCCTTCCTTTTCCTTTTTTTGTACCTGCGAAGATACGACGACGGCGCTCTCTTGTCGCGCAACAAACGATGACGACATCGTATTTGGAGCGATGAGCCGGAAAAGAAGCCGTCGGCTTTATTTGCAACGATCCGCTTCGTTCGTTGCAAAACTTGTCTCAAGGCCGGGGCTTCGAAATCGGCTCAGCCAAAGCCGGATTTGAATCAGCCAGACTGGAATCTTTGCGTAACATTTAATTGGCATCCAGGAATGGCTTTCATCCGATATGAGTCAGGAAATGATTCGAATTCAAAGTCCGGGTTACTGTAAACCCAAATCCGCAGATATTACAATCCAAACATACTTTCAAATAACACTGAAAAAAACTCCAGTTGAACTAAATGAATCACTTTACACTACTTTGACGTCGTTTTATTTGCTCGGGAAGTAAATGACAAGATTCAATTAACAATCACGCTATCTTCCCCACCTTTATTACCAAACTTTTAATTGGAATGAATTCTTTCTGCTTTTCGTTACAGGTTGCTATCTCACTTTTCTTGGGACCTGTAGTTTTCAAACCGCTATTTAGAAAAATTTTTTGAGACGGAGAACTAAAACTTGTGTAAATATAACGTTTGTGTGTAATATAAGGTTGATGTGATGTTTGGAAGATAATTTTGAAGGGTCTAATTGTAAGTTTCGTTTTCGTTTCTATGGTAAAGATATCGGAATTGTTTACTAAAGTTCTGATATAAGTTTTCTAGATGTTTTTGTAATATTAAGAGGTGCATTTTGCATGTTTATTAAAATTTTATTTTTGAAATTTTTTCTAATTTTTTCCGAAACTAGCGTCGGCCTTGACATTTTTCATGACACCATCAAACCGGGATTAGTGGGAGTAATATTCTGCTCCAAGAACAAGTCGTAAATCATCATAACACGCATTATTTTATTGCAATTTGCCTCCTCTTTCTCTGTGCATAGGGATGTTTCTTCATTCGTAAGACTTTGAATTCTAAAAAATAGTCCAACAGCAGCCTTGCAATAGCCATCTTTTTGATGACGAATATGGTATTATTTGTTGATATTATTAGAAGTGTTTACCTTATCGTTGGCTTCTCATAACTTCTTCGTATCCATTTCTTTCCACATGTGGAGGATTTGTATTGGAAATCGTAAGAAATTTTGTTGTTTTGACATCTCGATGCATCGCCTTATAAGGCTCCCGCAAAAAACACACTTGGATTGGGAAGAATCCGTTTTTTTATTAGGCCGAATTGGCTGAATCTGGGCGCCTATTGTCGCAAAAATAATTGGATAAAACGAGACCCGGATATAAAGACAAACGCTGACGCATCCATTTCCAATTTAAATCCTCGAATTGAGCCCGGATTTGGACAGTGACCCTCTTTGTGGTCAACTTGTTGTTACTCAGCGTTGGCCATGACGCAGAGTAAAACCGGAGGCAATCAAAGTCGTTCTAAAAACGACTGTTTTGATGACCAAACTCGATCCAGATGACCATGTAGATATATAATAATAGGAAAGATGGGTATGTGTTTCCATTCACTTTAATCGTCCGTCAGATCGCCGCAACATCTGGTTTTCTAATAATCGTGTTGCTTTAAGAATATTTATACGCTACGTGAAATGGAATAAAACCTGCGATCCTTTTACGGGTAAAAAATAATGGAATTGGCATCTGCAAAGAGAAATTTTAATGATGAGAAAGTGGGGATGACATAGATGAATAGCTAAAATCCTCAATGCGGCAAACAGAGGGCAAATTTGAGGTTTCCTCAAGAAATAGGAAATTAAATTTTGGCCAGAAATTCCAGAAAATATGTTAGAAACGTTTTCTAGAGCCTCAAGAAATCATTTTTTAGTATCAGAATTTGAATATCCCTTAACAATTTCCGAGTATATCCAAAGAAAGAGGACCAATTTTGTCATGCCTTTTATGGCCAAGAGAACATGATTTGAATAACATTTTTGGGGACAGGAAGGAACCCCTAGGTGTTTACATAATTTGGTTTGGCAACTTTTGAAAAGGTCCTTTGGGACTTCTTTCATTTTATTTTTATTTGAAAACTTGTATTCCTCTACAGGTCCCTGCGTATTTTATTCCTTATTTTATCTGAAAACGTACGTTACATATAGTATTATATCAACGCCCAAAATTTTATTCTTACAAGATTCCCCGCCAGATATCCCATCTCCAACATCATCTTTCATCCAAAACATCCAGATTCCTGTACTTCATAAGCTGACCAAAGGGAATCCCCGTTTGATTGACAACTTTCCCTTCCGTCCCTATCTTCTCCACAACTACCGGTCATTCCTCTCTGACTCCATTATTGGCCATAAATCGTGGCAGAATAATGCCCGGAACATGCGCAGCAATCACCGCCGAATGTAATCATATTTTGGGCCGCGCGGCCATTTATCCGCATTTATCATGGGCCTTATGCCCGCAGGGAATGGGCGCGGACTGGTGGTCCCACTTCCTTCGTTTGCGTGTTTTTTGTTGTAACGGGATGTCAAATGTTCCCCGACTCGGTTTTCGGCCGCTTTCAGAGATGCGTTGAATTCAAATTCCATTCCGAAGATGTGGACGGCACTCATCGCACTGTGCTTGATCACTCCGGTCGCCAATGGACTCAGTTGTTTGGTCACCAGACCTGGTAGGAATATTAACTATGACGTCATCATAGGGTTACGGTAGAAAGCAACAAGTTTTTTTTTAATCTTGATCCAGCTGCGAAACTTGACTTTTCACTTTTAGTTATCATTTTTATCAAAAAATAAAAAAATAATAAAATTAATTTTAGAATTTAAAATTTGATGTAATTTTAGGTTACGGCCTGGTAAGTGAAGAATGCCCTCAGGGCTCAGTCGCATGCCGAATGAAGATCGATCATAATGCCGTCGAATTCTATCAATATTCTGCATTATACGATCGAAATCAACTGGTTTGTATCTATAAAAATGAGTACGGATTAATGGAATCTTCTGGATGTGTGCAGCGAAAAGCCGGTAAGCAATTTGGATGTTTTCTTTAGATTTTTAGAGCTTCCGATATAATTTTTTATGAAAATACATTATAATTTTTTTATTTGCAGGTCGCGCCCGATGTTGGTGTGTGGGTGACGATGACTGTAACACCCCCGAATTGGCCAAGGAATTGTATGAAAAATTCAAATCTGGCGATAAATTCATCCAAAAAGAAGAGAAAAACGAATTCGAGGAATTCAAAAAGATCGCCGTAAAAGAGCACGAGAAGTTACATCAGAAGAAACATCATCATCACCAGGAGCACAGAAGCAAGATCAAAAAGACTGTTACCACCACTTCCCCCACCACTTTGGCCTCGATTGTTTTCCCTCCCGATCAAGCAGAACCCAAAGTAATCAGGGTCAGCGATAAGGAACAATATCAGAACTTTATTGGGAGCGAGCAGTTCAAAAAAGCAATCGCGACGACAGAGGTAAGGAGTCAATAAGAAAGATGGATCGTCTCAAGGAATTACCTCTTTGTATTTTACAATTCATGGACAAATTCTTTTGGGGGTTGCGTGCGGGAGGGCTGTATATTATAATGCGGGAAATTAGGTGACAAATTGTTTGGATGGGAGAAATTCAAGAATTTATAAAATTCGAAGTCCATTTACCGGAAAATTAATTGTTTTTTTGTCTTAATAATACAAAATTCAAGTTTAACATTTGCTTTTAAATCATTTTACATCCCATTTATAGAACACTGAAGGCCTTAATTTCATATTTACTTATTTAAAAAATTCTCCAGGATCACACCGAGCTTCCCTACGACACCGAGGAGGTGGTCCTGCTTCCCTCCGAAGAGGCCGAACCCCATCTCCAATCCTTTGCCCAGCTGCGCCCTGGCTCCCATGATATCGATGACATAATGGAACCCATCTACGAATTCTCTTCCTCTTTTTCTCTGACGTCTCTTCTCCCTCTCACACTCTTCTCCCTCTTGCCTCGTTTTCTCTAATAAAGCTCAAATTTAAATATTTAATAAACAATTTAAGTATGATATTAATGTAGATGAAGATTCAGTAGGTTCTCAACATGTTGTTCTTCAGCATTTCGCGGAGTTTGAACTTCTGAATGCGCGTGTTTACCCGGGGGAAATCGTCCACAACGGCGAACTTGTCGGGCGGATATAACTGAAATGAAATATATTGTGTTAAAGGGACAGAGAATATATTAGCTAAGTTCTGTTTGAAAAATGTTGGCAACATTTGCTTGAATAAATTTCGCTGCAAAGGTATGCACCGCACCGTGCAGTTTTCCAAAAAATTAATTTTTTTAATCTGCACTATGCGGCAAAAACTAATTTTTGAAAAAAAAGGCAAATAAGGGCAAGATAGCCATAAAATCTGGAATTTGATATGTAAAATCAAAAAAAAAAATATTCGAAACTGACCTTGTTGTTATTGCAAAGGCTAATCAATTCCGACATGAAGAACCTCGGGATGTCATCCAATCTTTTGGGGACAATGATCGCGACGATTGGAGCACCGGGACACACTTGAACCACTTGGACTCCCTTGATTTCATCGTATTCCTCGGCCATTAATTTCTCCATTTTCCAATGTTCTACGAGATGATCGAGACGATCGTAGATAAGGTCCGATTTGTTGGCCAAGATCTCGACATTCCCTTCCTTGGAGATGGAAGCAATGTCACTGAAAATATCGGAGATTATAATTGTCTACTATGTTATGATGGACGTACCCAGTGTCGATCCATTCAAGATTTGAATTGAAGTCCGGCCCGTACCCGATGAATTTTGTGTTGGCCAAGGCCTTGACTCTCAGCTCTCCGATTGTGTGGCCATTCGTATTTTTGAGCTTGGGAATGGGTTTTATATCCACCTAAAAATTCAGGTTACTATATCAAATAATTTTTGCTATACAGTAAAACCAAACTACCATCAAATTTCTTACTTCGTAGCCTTGAAGGGCTTTCCCAATGGATTTTATTAAATTCGTTGTGTTATCGCTGATCACTGGTGCTGTTCCGACTTCTGTTAGCAACATTCCCACCTAAACAATGATATAAAAAAGTGATCTTTACGGCAGTAGCAATTCATCTTTGGATTCTTACCGCGATTCTTTTTGCATTTTTCATGATTTTCTCGAGATTAGCCAATAATTCCCGACCAACTCTGTCGCCCAAAAGGATCACCGTTTCCACCGAGGGTACTGTAACTTTTTGAGCCATTGCCATTTTTAGCAGTAATCGAATTGCGATGGAATTCGAGACCAAGTGAGTGCATCTGAAAAGGAATCATGTAAAAGCTCTGATTTTTGAGCAATCGAATTTTTGTAAATTCCTTTAAAACAGAGTTTTTTACAAACTGAAGCTTC
This sequence comes from Bursaphelenchus xylophilus, assembly GCA_904066235.2. NCBI lineage: Eukaryota > Metazoa > Nematoda > Chromadorea > Rhabditida > Aphelenchoididae > Bursaphelenchus > Bursaphelenchus xylophilus. Next base: position 8,865,219 of record CAJFCV020000001.1, read on the forward strand.
CCTCCAAGGGGCCCGGACATTGTTGCAACGACCATCACCAAATTTCTTGAAACTTGGCCAGTAGAAGGGCCTGAGCATGTTGATGAAAAGCGAAGAAGGGTTTCGCGAAATTTCAATCAGTCCGGGATTACTGTAACAATTTGGGTTTTGTAAAGCAGCCGTTGTCGTGGACCGGGCGACAGCCCTACGGGGCTGAAACTTCCTGTCTGTATGTTTTCGAGCATGGCCAACATTTTTCTAATTGAAACTTTTTTTGTATCTTTTCGTCTTTCGGTAGTACCGTAATCGTCATGATACCATATCGATTACTGTAAAAAATTGGAGCGAGTGTAACAAATTTTTAAACTTGATTATAAAAGTCGGACACCCTTCCCGTAAAATAAGACAATAAAATCAAAAATAAAAATATAAGTTTTTGAGATATAAGCGTTCAAAGTTGCTATGTTCGGTTACTGTAGGACCAAAATAGAGACGATCAATTTTAAAACTTTTCCATTAATCGCTACGGTTCACATATTAATAGAATGACATAAGAGAAATGTTTTCAGGTTGAAAAATTAATAATTGACCTTTTATTTTAGGGTTTATACAAAGGTTACTGTAATTTCCAACTTTTATTAAGTTCGCTAACAATTTTATTGGAATGACGAATTTAGACAAGCTATCCGGGTCAGAAACGCGCATACATCATGGAAGACAGAAATCAGAATCGTAATACTACCTATTCCTGAAATAGTGGGAGATTACCGTAGCCGTACCCACTTTTTTCGCTGCTTGGCCGCGGCATTCTTTGGAGCTGCTAGTGTAACAACTTTTGAAGCCTGAAATTCATTCAGGATGGATAGAAGAGTATTTCAGCAAAAAATCGCGAAAATAAAAATATAAGTTTTTGAGAAAATCCCGGATTACGGTCATTTTAGGGGGTTTTTGGGCCGTCTGGCCGCGGCATTCTTTGGAGCTGCTAGTGTAACAACTTTTGAGTCTTGAAATTTACTCAGCATGACAAGGGAAGTATTTCAGCAAAAAATCGAGAAAATAAAAGTATAAGTTTTTGAGAAAATCCCGGATTACGGTAGTTTCGGACAGAAAATCCCCTATAATGACCGTAATTTCGGATTTTCTCAAAAACTTATACTTTTATTTTCCCTATTTTTTCTTAAAGACTCTCCTATATATTCTGAACAAATTTCCAGTCTCAAATCTGGTTACACTAGTAGCTCCAAAGAATGCCGCGGCCAGACGGCCTAAAAACCCCCTAAAATGACCGTAATCCAGGATTTTCTGAAAAACTTATATTTTTATTTTCGCGATTTTTTGCTGAAATACTGTTCTATCCATGCTGAATGAATTTCAGGCTTCAAAAGTTGTTACACTAGCAGCTCCAAAGAGTGCCGCGGCCAGACGGCCCAAAAACCCCCTAAAATGACCGTAATCCAGGATTTTCTCAAAAACTTATATTTTTATTTTCTCGATTTTTTGCTGAAATACTCTTCTATCCATCATGAATGAATTTCAGGCCTCAAAAGTTGTTACACTAACTGTCCCAAAGAATGCCGCGGCCAAGCAGCGAAAAAAGTGGGTACGGCTACCGTAATCTCCCACTATTTCAGGAATAGGTAGTATTACGATTCTGATTTCTGTCTTCCATGATGTATGCGCGTTTCTGACCCGGATAGCTTGTCTAAATTCGTCATTCCAATAAAATTGTTAGCGAACTTAATAAAAGTTGGAAATTACAGTAACCTTTGTATAAACCCTAAAATAAAAGGTCAATTATTAATTTTTCAACCTGAAAACATTCCTCTTATGTCATTCTATTAATACAGTAGCTGCCAAAAAACTGTCAATTTTTTTGTTTTTTGTGTAACTCTGCTCAACGTGGACGGATTTAAACGAAACAAATACCATTCTGTAGAGAATTATTGCTGTTATCGAATGGCTTAGCGGTTGGAGCGATTTTACATCTTAGGGTGTAACAACTGTCGATGTAAAATTTTTGGAAAGACAAAAAACTGTCAATTTTTCCAAAAAAAATTTACCACTTGCACAGGTCGCGGCGAATCATGGGCTTATACATCACGATTTCTAAATAAAGTCCCACTGTACATTACTGACCATCAAACGGAGCCAAGAAACTTAATTTAGTTGACCATTTGGTGGTCCCAAGTTCGATACCCCAAAACATGACGTTTAAGGAAAAATCGATTTTTTCTTTGACTTAGAATAAAGGAAATGCCTTGCAGTAGAAGCTAGACAACCTACAATTAAAATAGAACAATGATTGGGAGCCGCACTGTAAGTCTACGGACTCCACTGGATATTCAAGTTTCTCCGGTAACCGAGTGTCTGAAGAGACTTGGCCTTGTTGCCCCCGCTTTTGTAACAACTTGCTAATGTTTTATCAATACGTGATCACAGATGTTCTAGAAGCATTTTATGGGCATTTGTAGGACGGCGATGCAAGTCACATAAGAATTACGGAGGGTTATGTTGTCATTAACAAAAAAATTTTTTTGTGGAAACTTGTAAGCCAGATTAAGACTTTAGAAACACCTCAGAGGGAGTGAAACCGCGTTAGAAATGTCAAGAATGGCTGTAAATCTATGACACAATATCTTGCTTGTTCTTGCACTGGGTTATTTCTATTATATGGAGAGTGCAAATCGAGACAATAATTTTTCTTCAAAAATTCCGTTTCGAAGTTTGTTCTTTTACACGCAAAGTACGGGCCTGCCGCAGTAGCGGTTCTAAACTGTTCACTGTTCACATGGGTGCCTTCTGTCGCGTTGGAACAACGACTAGAGTTGTCTACGGAAGCACCCGGGCTAAAGTTTCACGGTACATCTACTGCCAGAAAAACTTGAATGTCAAGTGGAGTCCGTAGACTTACATTTAGGCTCCCAATCATTGTTCTATTTTAATTGTAGGTTGTCTAGCTTTTACTGCAAGGCATTGCATTAATGCTAAGTCAAAGAAAAAGATCGATTTTTTCTTAAACGTCATGTTTTGGGGTATCGAACTTGGGACCACCAAAAGGCCTACTAAATTAACTTTCTTGGCTCCCTTGGATGGTCAACAATGTACAGTGGGACACTATTTAAAAATCAGACTATATAAGCCTATGATTTGCCGCGACGCATGCAAGCGAGAAAATTTTTTTGGAAAAATTGACAGTTTTTTGTCTCTCCAAAAAATTTACATCGACGGTTGTTACACACTAAGATGTAAAATCGCTCCAACCGCTACGCCATTGGATAACAGTAATAATTCTCTACAGAATGGTGTTTGTTTCGTTTAAATCCATCCACGTTGAGCAGAGTTACACAAAAAACAAAAAAATTGACAGTTTTTTGGCAGCTACTGTATGTGAACCGTAGCGATTAATGGAAAAGTTTAAAAATTGATCGTCTCTATTTTGGTCCTACAGTAACCGAACATAGCAACTTTGAACGCTTATATCTCAAAAACTTATATTTTTATTTTTGATTTTTTTGTCTTATTTTACGGGAAGGGTGTCCAACTTTTATAATCAGGTTTGAAAACTTGTTACACTCTTTCGAATTTTCGGCAGCAATCGATATGGTATCATGACGATTACGGTACTACCGAAAGACGAAAAGATACAAAAAAAGTTTCAATTAGAAAAATGTTGGCCATGTTCGAAAACATACAGACAAGAAGTTTCAGATCCGTAGAGCGATCACCTGGTTCACAACAACGGCCGCTTTATAAAACACAAAATGTTACAGTAATCCCGAAATAATGCAAATTTTGGGAAAACGTTTGACGCTTTTGATATATGCCCTGTGGGTGTTCTATGAGCCAAATTTGAAGAAATTCGGTGATGGTCACCGCAACAATTGTTCGGTCCCGTGACGAAAACTACAAGACCTTTGGCATTACGTTTTGTCCCATGGCCAAGGAGGATTATATTATTCAGTGAATGTGTGTGTTACGCTATATATTGCTATTATTGTTTCTGTAATAAATCTATCTATATTTATTACTCTACATTCGGCTGACTACATATCTTCGCGGATACAAGTGAGGATACAACAACAATGTCCGGGCCATGCTTCACTTTGTAAAAAAGTCCGTTTTAAGTTACCTATGCATCAAACAAGACGTAATTAATTGCCGTGGCACTGGAGATGGCTCCGAAATAATGGTCCTGGATTCGAACATAAACGGGGTAAATGCGACGAGGCCAAAGACCGGGATGCGATATAACGGAAGAGCACACGCCATTATACTCTAAAATAATAATGTTAGCCCGGAAAAACAACAATTGCTTACTCCTTTCCTGATCCCGATAATATTCGAAGCGATGCGACAGCCATTGATTAACTGGTAATGAGAGAGACCGGCAGCTTTAGGAGGACCCGTTGAGCCCTTGAAATAATCATTCCGTCTAAATTGTTCTTACCAATGTAAATTGAATACAAGCCAAGCGATGGGAGTTCCACTGGAGATAGTTGGGGAGTTTCTCCATCCTCGGGGGTGTGCATTTCCCGTAGATCTCGGATAAGGTCCAGGTACCGCTGAAATAAGATTTTTTTTAAAATTTCTGACGCCTTATAAAATTATTCAAAAAGATTATTTTAATGGCAAAATAAGCTGCCCAAAATAGACTTTATTGCTTCTAATTTTTTTGAACTTACGCATGTTTGTGATCCTCATCGCCCAGGATAACATGGGTTAGTTTGGGCAATCTGGCCGACTTCAGTTTACTCCGAGCGCATTTTTTGATCTCTGGACATAAACTCTCAATCAAATCATACATCGCGTCTGAGCCCCCTCCATTTGGCGACGAAAATAAAACAACGGCACGGAAGTCCCCCTAAAATATATATAAAAAAATATGTAAAGAATTGAGATGATTAATTAAAATCTCTGATGGTGAATTTACCGCTTTAAGAAGATGCTCTAATTGCTCTGGTTTGGCGACGGCGTTGGCGCCGACTAGAGAGAAGACCAGGCCAGCTCGGGAAGCGGCCAAAGCCGAGAGCAGGACCTGGCTGTGGTTGTGGCCACAGATTAAAATACGGTCCATATTTTTTAGACCGGTCGCGGCGAATCCGGTGGCCAAATAGTCCGTCTGAAAACACTTTATCAGACAACAAAAAGTTTTTTATATTTATCTCTGTCTAAGAATTACCTCCATTTTGATCATTTCGAAGCTGAAACTCATCCGTTCTGAGTCAAAAACAAAGGCCGTCTGATTATTGGTCCCCTTTTTGTTGACCAATTCGGGGATTGTGATCTCATACGGACCACTGTCACTTTGTCTCTGTAAAGATTTTAATGAAAAAAGGTATATTATCCACGGAAGCTGATATTATCCATCTCCCTTACCTGATGTGTAAAATCCAAACAGAACACACTCTCTTCCCGTATTTGCAACGGCATTGCTACAGTAACCCCCTTTACTTCCGTATATCGAAAAATGGAACAAAAATGTGTGAAAAGGAGCGATCGGCACTGAAAATGCCCTGAGGGGAGCTTTTGTTTTCCGGGCCTAAAGTCTTTTTTTGCGGATATTTTTTGATCTCAACGTGCCAGGTGCTGATCGGAGTGGGAGGCTGGAAAAATAAATCTCCTGGGTTTTTGCGACATTTCAAAGAGAAAAAAGTAATGAGTAATGTTAATTACTGCAAGGGCTCTGATAAAGTACTCGGAGGCCTAAAATAGGTCCTTGAAACTTTGGAAAAGAGCCATGTGCATGATTAAAGCTTTGGAATAGCGCCATATGCATGATGATTTAATGGACCAAATTCATTTTGAAAAATAAAAAAAATCGTTTTTTCTGGATCAAAATTTGCTTACTTTTACAGCGAAATAAAGCCGGTACAACAAAAAATAGTTGATTTTTCACTCTGTTGGGAAAATAATGAGCACTATATTACATAAAAAGTCGCAGTCGAAAAAATTAATCCTTGTGTCGCGGCAAAATCAAATGGCTGTTCACCGCGGCACAGTCGGCGAAGCGACATTGTGCTCATTATTTTCCAGACAGAACTGATGTAATAACTTCTATTGTCTGGTTTGATTGTATTTGTGCACAGGTTTAGGCAAAAAAATCATGAGTTCTTCCAAAATTGCCATTTTGTCGACGAAACTTGTCCAAAAATTGTGAAATATCTCTGTGTCTACGAATATCGCCTCAGTACTCTCTCCACTTTTCTCATTTTTTCTCAAACTTTCTTCATTTCCTGCTCTTTTACTCTTCTCCGTTCCTCCCATTAATCTGATCGATCCGTACTTCGGACATTACTTTTTTGTTTGATTTCCTTTTTATCAAACACTGCCTGAGGGCAAATTGAATTCGAAATCGTCCCACATTTTTTGTTTTTAGTGTATTCCTCAGCTGTTTTTCCTTGTCATGTCATCTTTTTTTCGAGCTCATATCCAATGATTGAGGTTATGAGAGACAAGTTTTAAGGTAAGAGGGTTAGGGTTGAGGGGGAGTTCAGAGAGGCTCAGATTACAGTAGACAGAAAGAAGGAAGCGTTTGCACAAGTGTTTTCATATCAGAGAGAACTGTTGGGGAATACCTCTATAAAAGGTATCAAAAGATTATTTTAATCCGAGTAACTTTACTCTTCTGGAATTACTAAACAGGAAGTTGAGTAATCCCCTACCTCATCGTTACGCAATTCTACGCAAAAATCCTCAAAATACTTGAATTTGGGAGTAAACAGTAGACCAGACAAGACGCTGACGTCCGAAAGTGCAAGTGAAATCCACATTTCCTAAGGACTAATAGCAAAAAGATGAAATAAAGGTCGTAAAGTCGCCATAAAAGCAACAAATGTCTTTAAGAAGAGACTTGGCGACTGGCACGTTGTTTTCGAGATCAGAAATGGATAAATAAGATGACGAGACGGGCTGATCAACAAAGTCGCGACCACATGGCCCGGCTCTTACTTCCTTGCTGACGGTAAACAACTCTCCGGCCAAGTCGAGACAGGATTCTTACAGACCATAAATCGTGGCCCTTCGTTTGCAAAAACACTCCAGAAGACGAATTGCAGAAGTCCTCCTTCCAATCCATCCCCTTTTCTGAACCTTTTTCTTGCGTTTTCGGACGGCCGAAAACGAATCGATGCAATTTCTCTGGGCCCCCAAGTAAAATTAGGCCCGCCGAAAAAGCGGTGAAAAGGGAAAGAGAACAGAAAAACGATGGCCCCTTTGGCGGGGACCGGAGAATTCTTGCCCCAGGGCATGCCATTGGGCTGCAAGCGAGGAAAGAGAGTGCAAAAGAGTCCCCGCTCTTTTCCCCCTAAAACATTGCACTCGAAACGTACGCCGGCGACTCGATGTAATGGCCATGTGGCCGCCGCCCATCAACCCGCCCGACCACACCATCGCCCCTTCCACCAACGGCGATGAGTTGCAATCTCTCATCGATCAGATGCGTAAGGAATCTTATCTCTTTTTAGAGGCTTTTAAAGCGGATTCCCAGAGGCTTTTTCCAAAATAGAATTTGAAAAATCTCAAATTCTATTGTTACTTACAGCTTTTATCCCGCATATTATAACAAATAAGGATTTTTGACATCTTCGTCAAGTGTAATATTAAACTTACAAGGGAAGTACCCCAAGTGCGACGCTCGGATTTTCTTTAAATTTTGCACACACGTCGGGTATGGACTAAATATCAATTCCTAAACTTTTAGCTCGCGCTTTGCAGGCGCCGTCGAGATATCGGGCGGGTTATGCCGCCGAGAGAGCACGCTAAACGTGGAGAGCGGTCAGAGATAAAAACGCTTTTTGGCCATAACTTTGGCAGTTTCGTGCGGAAAAATTTGATTTTTTGTAGAAACATTATCCTTTACGGTAGAAATTGGCATGAAACTTTTCGTGCTGAAATTCGGCAAAAAGTCCTAAATTTTCGCCGACTTTCGATCTAAAAATCTCGGTTGTTTCTGCAAAGCGCGAGCTAGGATTCTCGCATATATCTTAGAAAAAATTATTCTAAATTTGTGCCAAGTTTCATCAAAATCTGAGCGTCGCACTTGGGGTACTTCCCCTGTTAGAACAATTTCAAAGTGTACTCAAATCATTTCTAATGTTTTTGCATAATGTCTCTACGTTTGTGCTCCCGTGCCAACAAACTTTAGAGCTATTAGCATAAATTCCGGTCATGGATTGTTTGGAATAATCCGAGCGGAAGACGAATTTTTTGAAAAAGAAAGGTCAAGGAAAACTTTGGCGACGACAAAAATGTCCAAAAACGTATCGTAAATTCATAAAACTTAAAAGAATTCTACAAGAACCGCTTTCAGGAGTCCAAGATTTTGATTCGATCAGATTCGCGACCTATCGGACTGCTTGTAAACTCAGATTTGTTCAGAAAAAGACGAATGGTAAGTGTTATTACCCATTAATTACACTAAATTCAGTTCATCTTGTTGGAATATGGGATATGATCGAAGCTTTCCGAGAAAATGGACTCAATGCAATGCCAATTACGGCAAGTTTGAAGATCTCTCGCCTCGAACTGCTTCTAACTTCTATTTTCCACAATCTGAACAAAAGATTGCCGACTTCTCAGCATGTGGATACGGACAAGAGTATCTCTTCTCTCCTCAGCTTCATGTTAGGTGCATATGACCGACAGCATATCAATAGAGTCACCGTCTTCGCCACGAAAATCGGTCTAGCCACCCTTTGTGCGGGTAAATTGGTCGATAAATTGAGGTGTAAGTGGTGATGTAACCCGCGTTATAATAATATAAAATATTAAGATGTCTTCTCACAAATTTCTGATTCATCCGGTCGAATGGAATACGAGAAGTTTACCGAGTATTTACAACAAGTTCTTGCCTTGCCGACGGCCGTTTTCGAAGCACCAACCTTTGGATTCTCGGAAACAGCGCTCCAGCAATGTTTTAAACCGGTAAATATCCTTGCAACCCAATAATAGGGACAATTAATATAAAAAAAGTAGTAACTTACTTTCCCCTTTTCAGAACCAAGAAGTCAGTCTAAACCTATTCCTCGACACAATAATGGGAGAAAACTGTCCGCCATGTCTAATGTGGCTACCTTTACTACATCGGATGGCTTCAGTAGAACATGTTTACCATCCCGTTGTTTGCGATGCTTGCCAGGTAACTTATATTTCCTATTAGTATTTACCTTATTTTTAGGCTCGATCCTTTACTGGATTTCGATACAAATGTCAGCGATGTCCCAATTACCAGTTATGCCAATCTTGTTTCTGGAGAGGCCGGATAAGTCAATCCCACTCCAATGAACATGAAATGAAAGAGTACTCTAGCTATGTAAGACATCTCTTGAAGTAACATTTACTTTTTTAGAAATCACCAACCAAACAGATCGCTCATTCGATCCACAAATCCCTCCAATGCATGCCATTGGTATCTCAGAAGACCGAAAGACCATTTGAACCGCGGCCTCAGAGGTACCTAGACCTCTCAAACATAGTTCCCATGACTCCATCTACCCATCGTTATCAACAACCGCAAGAGCCCATAAATGAATGGACCTCAGGATTACTTCCGGGACAATATGGAAATGGATATGCGATGGATGACGAGCACAAATTGATCGCGAGATATGCCGCCAAATTGGCTGGAAGGACAAGTGTGAGGAACAAATTTAATCGAGTTTGAAAAAATATTGTCAATTTAGGATGAAGGCCTTTTCTATTCTCAACGCTAATATAATACTTTTCCTAGGTAAAAACCCTATTCATGGTTGTATTTCAGCATGTTCCAACGATGAAAAAGCAAAAAAGGCCAGGTCAAATCACGGATCCTATTGATGAAAGAGCAGTGATCGCCCAATTAGAAGAAGAAAACAATGAAATGTTGAGAGAAATGGCAGTGATGGAGCAACAACAACAACTGGTAGACAGTAATCCACATTTGGCCGGAATCCGGGATCGAACGGCCGAATTGGAGGCCAAAATGAGAGAGAAACAGCAAGTCAGAAGACAACTAATGCAACAATTGGAGAGATTGATGGGACAACTAAACGTAAGTAAAGTGAGTACATGTAGAATAAATAAATATTATTCTTCAGTCCTCCTCTGATGGAACAATAAAACGGCCTCTCACATTGGGAACAAACCCGGAGGAGCTGAACGGACTCGGAAATATGATCAGCAACGCCTTCCGGCAATCAGAACCGACTCCATTCCCAGAGATCACCCAATTACAAGGAGATCTACTCAATGCGGCCGAGGCCATCACTAGTAATATGACTGATCTGGTGCAGGAACTTGACCAAGGTAATCTTTAATCTATATCGACTCATTTTACAGCACGAATTTGATGTAAAATAATAAAATTCCGAACTTCTGAACTTTCAGCCAGTGACGAAAGTCTAAAAGAGAACGGAACGACCGTTTTGCCATGAAGAGACGTGAAATTCAAGTGTAATATAGCTGCTGAACTCCGTCGCTTCCCCCAAATTACATTGCCATAATTATCAAAAATCAAAAATATCGAGTGGACTTCTAATAAATTTATTTTGTTTTTTCTTATTTTTGGGCTGACTTCGTCAATTGACTTTTGTGACGGAATGTCAATATTGATTTTTCAAAAATATGACTGTTGCCAGTTTTAAGCAGATCAGCGAAGCCATCCCGAACCGCTGGACCCCCTCTTTTGACACAGCCCTTGTTGTGTGCGCTAAGTCCAAATAATGGCCCCGGATTACCGATAACAATTTAGAGACTATGGGGGGAATACGGTAGTACTATGAAGGTGTGATGGTTACGTCAGAATTGCGTATTTTGGGAGATTTACCTTTTTCTTGTTAGGGTGGCGGGGGATTTTCTTTTTTCAATTAATAACAGAAGGGGTTAAATATGCTGGGACTTGTTGTGACGTCGGCAGGCTAGGAGAAGGGCGCTGATGTCGGGGAAAGTCGATAGAGAGATGTATTTGCCAGATTCAACCTTGCTTTTACTTGTTCCTTTCTCTTTGCCTAATTCTTGACGTCTTTTCAGTTGTTGTCACATGTTTTTTTTGTGTTGTCTTACATCATGATCCCCTTTTTTATCACCGTTTTTGTTTGCCCCCACCCCCGTCGCCCTGTCCCCCATTTGTGACCGTTCCCGGACCCACAGCTGGCACACGGTCGTACCGAAGAACGTTCCAACTCTTGTTTGTCTTCATCTCCTTGCTCTTGTTTGCTCTGACCCTCATCGTCCCTCTTCCCGATCTGAGCGTGACCAGTGCGTGAGGCGGAAAAAGGGAAGATCTAGAGCAACGGGTTACAACCTATGAGTCCACAAGTTCCTCATACTGTCCGAAGTCGAAAAAGTCAAGATTTGGGAAGATTTCTTATATTATACTTGATCAAGCTCCAAGATCGGTCGCCTTCGTCCGTCGTAAATTCGAAGAAAATTATCAATATTATCGATAAACCCCTGCGGTCCTGATTTTACGCTTTTGCCCTTTTAAATCGCGGAAAAAGAAGCTTGTAAATGTTGGACATTGCACCAAAACAAGCCCATTCTTATTATAAATAGCTTTCCTTGAAACATTTGAGTTAAAACGTCTGTCACGGAACGGTGCGAACGTTGACTATGCAAACAGAGACCGAGAGATAGGGAATCAGCATTTCCGCAGAGAAATCGGTGTTTTTGTGGGAGATTTGGAGAAAACAATCGAGAAAATGGCGAAATCTGGAGAGCATAGACCAGGATGATAACCTTAGACCGCGCGGAATGTTTCGTCATAAAAATTCTTTTAGTAAGACCTCTCAAATCATCGTATACATTTTCTTGTATAAAGATATCAGCTTTTGACTTTAAATTTTGAACGTATAAACAAACAATGGCTCCATTCGTTTTAGGCAGTCAAAAAAAAAACGAAAACAGATACAAAATTACACCTCTGACTGTAGACCTGCACTTTTATTAATGAGTCTATTCTGAGGGACTCCCCCAATTCTTATCAGGACCAAAGAATAAAAGTCTCCAAATCAAATTTCAAAATATTTTTTGCGAAGCCTGAGGCGAGTAAATCGGGAAGTCGAGACGTGATAACAGGTTGGAGTTTCAACGAATTTAGCCGGCCTTTTATTATTGTCTGTCTGAGCACTTTGACCTCTGGGCTTGATCCAAATATTCCAAGTGCATTTCTAAATTTTTTGAAAATAGAAATGTTTGATTATGACGTTATCTAAAGCATTAAAAGCAACAAATTGCGAACGAAATGGTGCATCATGTAGGATATTAGGATGTTCTCTAATCGCTCATCTTGGACGGCAATTATGCGATTTCAGGAGTATATGTGTATGTGTAAAGAAGTAGACATGGCTAAAGAGCATGTGAGATTGCCGAGAATAGGGGGTGGATATAGGTTGTCCATTTTTGCAAAATTTGGGATTTTCCTCGAATGTTTCGGAAAATTATTTTGGGAAAATTGTTATCCAAGAAAAGCGTTTCATTCCGATACTCTTCAAATTTTTGCAACCGTGTTTTTGGACTTGGCGCCATGAAAGTCTTAGTTCCCACTTTTCAACGACAACCGATATTTTAATCGCTCTTTTATTTTTTTACAAATATTTTACGCTCAAATTTTTGGTCGGTCTACGAATTATTTAGTGTCCCATCTTCGAAATGTTGTGTAATTGCAACCACCTATTCCTCTAAACTTCCCGAACCCGCACTCTGAACTCTTGCAAGCTCCCCTTGTCCCCATCCTCAACCACTTTGCTCTCTTCTTCTCCTCAAAACTGATAACCGACTGGTCACAAAAACCTTGAAAAGAAACCATTTCGTCGCTACCGGGCCTTTTCGGGGGTAACTGTTTCTGGAACCGGGGTCTCTGATAACAAGTGCACCTCCAAAAACTAATTTTAGGGCGTCGTTGAAATTCGCAATCTGATTGTAAACATGGCCAATCGGGGGTTAATTAAGGCGATGACGGCGTTCAGGAGGTCATTTGGAAATTTTATTGGGCATGTTGCTGCGTTTTTATGTCGTCGTATTTTATCAAATTCAAATTCTTTCATCGAATTTACATATTTGCTTTCATTTTTTATTTTCAAATTTTTTGTTTTTCACGGTCCAGGCACCGAATTGCACTCTTTTCCGCAGAGTTTTTGTATCCGACACAGGTGTAGATTAGAAGGCATTGGTCGAAAAAAGAGGGGTCTTGGGCTTGTATTGTCATTACCATGATAAAAGATGACGTTGAGGAGGGTCGGTTCTGATTTCGAATATAATTTTTGATTTAGAGAACTTATAGTGATCCATTGTTTAGATTTTTAATATTTATATTTTTTTAGCTCTTCAAATCTTTATTTTCTTTACAAATTTTTAATTAGAATATGCCTGGAAATCCCCGAGATTCATCTTTTTTTTTCTTTCTCCGGCACAGAACGTTGGGTCCTCCAAATCTTGATCCCTTTCCCCGTTTCCTTTTCCCAAACGAAACCTTACCGTAATCCCGGATGGAATGGACATTGGTCAGAAATCATAAAAATCTTTTGAATTTATTTCCGCTCTCGCTGTGGAACGCCGCGATGATTCAGAACGACGGAGCAAAAGGCGCCGCCACGTCGCTGAGACTTGGCCCAAGAAATTATGCATTGAAGATGGGGGAGCGGGAAGATAAAAAAAAATTGCAAATCGGAAAGAGGAAGGTAATGGGGAGTTAATGGACACTCAACAAAGGAGGGCTTAAAATTATTCATCCATTCAAGTCGATGGATTTTTCAAAACTGTTTATTATTATCTTGAATATTCAAATTTGACATTTTAATTTTTGGGTTCCCTTCAAACTTTTTCATTTCCCCAAAATATGCAAATTTGCATTCCCAAGCACCCTTTCCTGACCTCTACTTATGCGGAAAAGGGAAGACATTTCCAATTCTTATGATTAATCATCAGAAGTTCGGAGTAAACCCAACCTCAACCCTCCATTATTTCACTATTTCAAACCTCAAAATCATTTCCTTTTTTCTTTATTCATTTAATTTCTAACCCCCTTGTCATTAATCTTTACCTGTCGCTGACCCAGAATCCTCCAAATTTATCCGTCTACGCACATGTTACCGTAGTCGACGGCCCCTTTCCCATCAAATGTTATCAAAAAAGCAGAAGATTACTCGAACACTTTATTACTTATTGCATTCCAGCTATTGTTGTGGCCTTGGCCAAATCCGTTTTTCTGATGTCATCCCAAAACAATGATTTGTCGCCGCAGGGCTTGCGCTCGGTTGGTACCGCGCGGTAAAACAGCATTTTTGGGCGATCAACTGACCGAAGGTCACAATGGGTTAGATGGGAGGACGGGGAGGAAGAATTTGTTTGTTTTTTGCGTAAAGAATCGCTCAGGTTTGATCGAATTTCAGAGTGACGTCATTTCTAGGCTAAGGGTCCTCATTAGGCGTCAATTTTGCATTGAAATTATACATTAGTGGATCTCATCGGACATTAAAACAATTTTTTATCAATTTTATTTTTTTTTAATTGCAGAAGTTTGCATTTTTTCAATTCTCGGTAGGAGAAACCCAAGATAATCAATTTCTTTTTCTGCAGAAGCGGAAAAGTTATCCCTGAAAACCGTTTTTCGTCTGGCCGACTCTTCTATTTTTCATGCTATCTTTCAAACGAGGTCATTTAATATCTCGGCAGCCGTTGAAAAGTGTGAGCTGACACTTTCAGGAAGTGGTTTGTGACCTGTTCGTAATCCCTCTGCATGACATTAATTTCCAAATTTAATCTTTTGTTCCAATTATGTTACCGTTTCTTCCAAAGTTCCCACGTCTTCTTTTGTTACACATTGCCGCCCTTCGATCCCTTAATTCTTTGCTTAACCTCTTTTAACCACTTCCCGAATGTAGTCGTCAAATAAACTCATCTCCGCCTCAGGCATCTAGCTCAAGTGTAATCGAGACGCTTCCACTTATCCCTGCATTGTGACACAAATAAGTCTTCAGTTGTGAAATTGTTCCGGCCATTGAATTGAAGACATCTTAAACCTCCGCCTGAAGAGCCCTTAGGGCAGATATTGTGGTAACTGGGCCTACAATTCCAATGTTAAGTGTATTTTTATCCGTCTTCTGATGTCCTGTTTCAATAGACGCCAAAGCGGATGTCAGGAGAGTGTTCGGATACAAAATTGGTGTACGAAAAAGTTCAAAACAGTACGTTGGCAACAAGGTTACGGTAGTCTGAGATGTTTTGATTTTATGGATTTTGGACCAAGAGAACCCAAGTACAAATCCTCTAAATGTAGTCGAAATAAATGAGATCTTTGTGTTACAGTAGACGCACAATAGAAGAGAAGGAAGTGAAAAGGTTTCCTGCTTCATTGGTCGATGATTCCGACGTCATTTACTACCAAGAATCCGTCTTTTGTTATATTACACTTGAGTTTACAGAAGGCAGAAAAATTACGGAGAAGAGAGATAACTCTTATGTGTCGTAAGTAGGGACGATTTGGCAACTTTTTGCATAAATAAACCCTATTGTTTTCGGCCGAGATAAATAAAAAAATTTTATCCTCCGGCTCGCGCCCTAGCTCCCATTTCCCGTCTTTTGTCCCAAAAAAATATTTTTTTGTCGAGATCTCTCCCACAAAAAACGGACTTGAAGAGATTTTTGCGACGCGTTGGACGTGTTTCCGCGTCGTCGCCTGGACAAACATTGCGCAACTGGCGCAACCCCTGACCTTGCACCACCCGGCTCCAACGTGCGCGCTTAAAGAGATCACCCAAAGAATGTCTCTACCGTCTCCTCAAGCTTCATGCTCTCTTCCAGGACTCTTGTCTGAGCCCAATTCAATTCTTTTCGGGGTTTTTTGTTCACGGCGCTGGACAGTGCAAACATTTCCGGAGATCAGCACGAAATGAATCAAAAAAACTTCGCCCTCTTATAAAGAGCTGACAATTAGCGGAGATCGGTGACAAAAGGGAGGATCTGCAAATTTAGAGAGTGAAAAAATCCCAAATCTACATTTTGCTTACAAATTTCACAACCTCAAACATTAACGACAAATATTTTGCTCTAAAAACTCGGAACTCCGGGAATTTTCGAACTCGATTTTCAAATTGTAATCATTCGCTCAAAACTTAACAGTAAGGTTCCGGGAATCTGAATCTGGAGGGAAAACAAGTGAATAGAAAGACCTGCGTATGCTTTAAAAATAGAAAAATTCCCAGCGATTAATCAGCCAAAACTGGGATGCATTTGTGGATTAGAGGCATATTTGGTGGGGACTTTGAAGAAATGAAGGTGTAGGAGTTGCTCAAGATGGCCTAACCAGACTATTTTTAGAGTAAAAAAAGTAATCTAAGATAAGAATGTGATGTTATTTGGACTTACTTTGAATCTAACAAAAATGACAAAATTTTAATTATTCTTGCTGAGCTCGAGGAAATGCCCCACCGAGAATCCCAGATGTCTGTTTTTATGTTTTGACGCTTATCACTGCAAGAACACTGATAGGAAGTGATAGGGGACGTGCGTGTACATTGTTTGTGTTTTCTTTTTTGTTTGATTTTCCTCAGGGACTAAATGGTGGCTCCAGGCACGGCGATTCCATTCGCATCTGAAGGCTCTCTCTTCCGCTTTGCACTCTTGATTGGAGGGCGGCGGAGGGCGATGATTTGGGTAAACAAATCACTTTTTTGTATCCGAAACCCCGTGAACTGACCCCTACGAGCCACGCCCACTTCCTTGCGAGAGTTCTTTTTTGTGCGCGGCCAGCACCAGCACCGGTAACAGTTTTTTCGGAAATTGTTCTCTTCAGAGGTCCAGGTGCGCGATGCTGGGAGGTGAGGGGTCAAGGATGGGTCGGGAGGGGTCAGGCAGGGTACAGTAGAACATTGCGCTTGTAGAAGTAGGTTGCAACCTTATACTGGATTTATATCCCTTATCCTCAAGAGTACCTGTAGGTATATCTTATAGGTATTTCTAGCTTCTCTATAGACTTCTTAGACCATAGTTCCAGTCATTTCCGCTTTTTCAACTATCAAGAATTACTTGAAATTGTGCGTAATCATTGTTTTTGGCAGCTTTTTTGTCGCATTTTTGTTTAATGTATTGAAAGGCCCTTCTTTTTTGAAGGAATGGTTACAGTCAGAAGAGGAACGGGGCTGGTCATTTAATGGCGAGAACGTGGGTCGGGAGTGAAATGGGTTTAAGGAGAAGGTCGGGTTACGGTAGAATGGGTTTTTGTCAAAACAATCTTACAACTTCAGTTAAAAGTATTGTGCTATATTTCACAATAATTTTAACTACTTCTCATGTATATAATACTATGACAACAACGCCATTCCTAATCTTTTATAATACACACATTATTTTGTATGTTAAACTTCCTCATGTCAAGTAAACAGCCTGAAATATACTTGCCCTGAGGGTCTAGACTCTTAAGGTGCTACAATTTCGAAATTCGTTCGCAAATCAGATGTCAACGGAATGCGGAGAATTGTAGGTACATGTGTTGTGATGTAAATTTAAATATCAATCGAAATGTAAGCATAAATGCAGATCATGTCCTTCATTGTGAAGTAGGGGCGTGATTTGTGAACACTGCTAACCATATAAACAAACAGGGTTACGGTGAGACATGATATTTTTGTAGACATTGTATGTGACACGGGAAGACTCTCGCGAATTTTCTGTAGACATTAAAGGATCTCCAGTTTCCTTGAATCTGGTTGAAGCCATTTTTCCATATCCTAGCCAGTATTTGGGGGTATTTAAGACCCATTGCCTAAGGTCCTGCACTTTGTTTTAGCTGACCGCTCTCTTAATACATCTGGAGTAAGGATAGAAGCCCTTCAGGTGAGGAAAAACGTATCTGAAGGGTTTCAGTGCCATAATTGGGCCTCTTTTATTGTTGGAATTCGCTGGGATTTAGGGCAAATTTATAAATTGTAAGGATAATACTAGAGATGATGTCAATCCACGCTAACTCCTCTGCCTGCCAGTGAATGTAATCTCCCGTCATGTGCATATCTAGTGTGTGTTCTTCTTGGCCAATAATTCTACTTGCTTTCGATTTTGCATATAATTTAGTTCTTACAACATGCATGCCAATGAACGTGCACAGTATAACGACCCCTCTCTCTAGCTATACAAACCACCGAGACTTCAGACGAATGTTTATCCTTTTTCTGGGGATTTGCGACTTCCTTTTACGTAGGTAATCTTGGAAAGTAAGGTAAGATCGGGGTAAGAACCTCCTCCTCAAGATGGATTAACTTTTGGGACCGACTTCTGCCTTAATTATTATAAAGTCCCTACTTTCTTGGGCCTTCTTAGCTGTGATCATTCAAATTCATCATCTTTAAGCCCGACATAGTGGCCTAATGCTACTCGGGTATGATGTTGAGTACAAGTTAGGTGCCAGTCTTGGATTTGAATAGCCGGGGTTAGATATCCTATCATTGATTGGGGGGCATCATACTACAAAGGGCTGATATCATCTTCTAACATTCCAAAGTAGAGAGAGATCGCTCAAATTTGCAATTTACAGTCTCTTAATCGCATTATCCATGGCTTTCATATCCTTGATTCCGTTCGCTTAAACCCTCAAAGATCTCCGAGATGGGCATTGGTGTGATCTCTAGCATAAGACCGTCTTATATTGTGCAACGAAATGAAAACACAGTAATTTAACTTTATCAACCCTTCTAATCAGAATGAAAGCGCTGAAATCTCTCCTACAATACTAGATAATGCACATTACATCCCGTGTTCTTTGACGTAACTTTTTACAAAATTCTCCCGTCTTTTCTTACAAATCCCTACTCAATTTAACCTATATGTTAGAAGATGGCCTGTAAAAAAATGCCGGTACATGCGTATACGCTGTTGCATGGAGGTGTCTGTCCAGAGAACGGTTATCCATACAGCGAATGCTACTTTTGGATGTGGTTGTGATGTCTGTTCTTATTACAAATTGGTCGGGTTTCCTGTTATCACCACTCTTTAAAGATGCCTAAGGCATCTCGAGTGTCTATTGTGTATTCTTCTCCCTATACGTACATTAAAATACATTCCTTTCTTGTGTGTTGTGCGTACAAAGCCCGGGATTACAACCTGCCAAACATTAGCTAAAAACTTGTATATATTACCCATTATTTATGTTGATGTAGCCATGTTACTGTTCCGTCTTTCATTGTGCTTGCAGTCTTCCGATTTGATATGTATTATAGTTGCCGAAAGATGTCTGTCTCCGATTGTAGAGGGAAGTATTTTATTATTTCAACGTCAAAATATAATCTGCTGAACTCGCGGGGATCTCTGTCTCCAGTTTTGTCATTTCCCTAATGAGTTAGATTCATAGTATTTGTTGTAATCCTCGTGGTTACAACAGACATTCCAGTATTGTAATAAGATTATTGGACATTCCTGAGGTCTGGAAGAGGCCGCTGAAGCCATTTCGAAGAAACGCCGAGGGTGGGGTGACATGCTGTTATTTACAGTGAGGCTTTTGTAATCAGAAAATTAGTTTTTTGATTCAAAGTCCAGGCCCAAAGGCAGTCGATTATAATAAAGCCTCCTTAACTGTATGCGATGTCACTTCTGTAATCGTTAGAGAAGCCGGCTTTGTCATTGTTCTATGGTTTTCTTCCAGCTTTTTGTGTTTCTTCTCCTTCTTTTCTGGTGTTTTAAAGTTTGCCCTTAACATCCGTGTTATAACATCAAGATTATATATTTCCTTATATCATCTTTAAGCATACGCCAGATTCTAATTTCAACGAATTCCTTGAATCTCCTTATAGCTCCTTAAAGGTCCGCAAGGTCAAATTACACTTAATGAAAGATTTCAGTGCAGATGTGCATTGGAATGTGTATTGCAAACACATGCCGTTGTGAAAATACATCCCGAAGATACCTCTTCGTTTACTTTGCCTTGTCTTCCGTCCATTTACCGCACCTCCAATCCTGTCTTTATAGCGGCCCCACTTCCTGTTACTTACTGCCTAAGAAAGTAATTTGGATGGTCCATAACAACAACAGGTGCCTGTTTACATCTTGGTCCTAATCCTGAAGCGATCGTTTAGCGCCGCCAATTAGCCGACTATTCTCGCCGTTAAAGCGACCGATTAGAGTTGTACTTGCAGCTTGAGGCCACTTGTTTTCCGCTGCTCGTCATTTACAGCCCTACACTCTGGGTTGTAGCCCACTCTTGTAGCATTCTATTTATGGTCTTTGAGATCAGTTGATCCAAGGGAGTTATGCAACATTTCGTGCCGATTATGTCTTATACAAGTTGTTTTGCACCGTTAAGATTATGGTTTTCTCATTCAGACAGTCCTCGCAATCCTCAGTTCTCATCTACAAGTGATACTAATTTTGCATCGCTGAAATTACTGATCAGTTCTAATGAGGGAAAGTTCAGAGATGTCCATGGGGCAAGCTGAGATCGCGATAAGCGATGCAACGTTACCCATCGACATGAAGTTTGATTCTTTCACCCCAAATTCGGACTCTATGAGTACCTTATCTCCTCTGAGCTTCTTGGATGGTCTGAATAAGAAAGAGAGGAAACGGAGAAGAGTAATCGGTAATCATGACAATACTCTCGACGGATTGGTTGCCAAAAGAGTTGATCTCGGGCCGGACACAAAAAGATATCAGACCGAGAATGAAGCCATTGAATTGCCAGATGATGAGGTCGAAATTAAGGTATGCTACAGTGAGATTTGATGAGTGTGTGCTACTACAAGAAATTTGAATTTTGCGTCATTCTAATATCCCCTCAAGTTTCAGCGTTTGGAAACAGACCCGGATGTCTCGACTCGAATGTGTTCCATCTGCGGTTACCAAGGGAAATGGGTGTCGGAAATGGTAAGACACAAGAGAGTGCATACAAGTGAACGTCCTTTCAAGTGCAAGTACTGTAACAGGACCAGCAAATGGAAGGCCGATCTGATCCGGCATGTTGCCAGTAAGTCTCTCGAAGGTTTTTGGACATCGAACTATTGATATTGTTTTAACGAGAATCAATAATTTTTATTTTCCAGAAACCCACGGTATCCGTGTAGTCTCAAAATACAGCCGTTCCAAGGCCTTCGACACACAGACGGATCAAAATACAAGACCCAAGAAGGACGAGAACAACAACAAGGTAAGAAACATCATAATACAATCTTACGCTGACTGAAACTCTAAATATCTCGTCTTCCAAACGAGTACAAAGTCTTGTAAAGCCTACCCAGAATCTCTATTTTTTTTTGTTTTCGGAGACATTCTTGGTTCAAATTTAATGTAACTGTTTCCGTTGAAGCAGACGAGCTTAAGGGGCAAAAAGCTGATTAAAGAAAGTGGAGAATGTTTGACGTGAAGTGGGAGGCGAACTCAAAACACTTCATGTTGAAACTTGCAGTTTCAGTACAATTTGGGAAATCCTTTAAAAGTCTACGTAACAAGCAAAAAGGCAAATGCCGACTAAACAACTTAAATTGGCATAATCATAAGCATTTAAAATAATATAAAAATAATTTCAGAGCCCCTTCCTGTTCCAATCGCCCGTCCAGGGTTCCCCCGCCTCCACTGCATCCTCTTTATCCCCATCTACTCCATTCTACAAATGCCAAAGTTGTTTCTTCGAATCAGAATCTGTTGAGGGAATCCAACAACATCTCGATGATCGTCACAACCAGAATCCATTTGATTGTAGAGCGTGTCAGAAGAGTTTTAAGGACATTCGCGAAGTCTCCGCCCACTTTTTACAGTCGACTCTCAAATGCACGGCGATCTCCATCAAGCTGAACTTCTCGATCAACGATTCTTCGAAGGCCTCGAGTCTTTTGACGGTGTCAACTTCTTCTGGTTTAGTCCATTCGGAATCTGATAACGCTTCGACTTCTGGAGTCTCGTCTTGTGCCTCGAGTCGTGATGATTTTGATGTGCCGAGAAGAGTCTACAACTGCTCGGATTGCGCGTTCAATTCCACTTCCGAAGAACAATTCGATCAGCATAAGCAAGGGCACGAGCCGCCTAAGGGCTTGTTCACATACAAGTGCGTCTTCTGCTCATGGAATTCAAAGAAAAAGTCGGCGATTGAGAAGCATTTGAACGTCCATACCGCCGACCCGTCTCAATTTATGCCTCAGGTCGAGAAGAATTTCCTGGCGCCAGTTCTGCAGCCAGTCCAGCCAGTTAGTTCAACCTCCTCGGCCTTGCAGTGTTTGGCTCAATTGGCTCAACAAAGCCAATTGTTTGGAGCCACTGCTCCTCAATTTCCAATGTTGCCTGAGGGCTTGAATGCCTTTGGATTACTGTCAACTTTATGCAATGCCCAGAGGAATCAGCTGCCGGGGCCGTTGATGGGAGCGGTCCCTGGCGGAAG
The DNA here is from genome assembly GCA_904066235.2 of Bursaphelenchus xylophilus. Classification (NCBI taxonomy): domain Eukaryota; kingdom Metazoa; phylum Nematoda; class Chromadorea; order Rhabditida; family Aphelenchoididae; genus Bursaphelenchus; species Bursaphelenchus xylophilus. The sequence continues at coordinate 8,887,522 of CAJFCV020000001.1, forward strand.
CCCGATGAATTTTAATGCAGTTAAAGATGTAAGTTTAGAACCATCTCTTTTTTTAAAGAATTACATATTTCAATCAATTTAATATTTTTATATGATCCATGTTAACTGATCTATTTTCAGATGCCTCAACTTCCATTTATGGCCTATGGTCTTTGTTCTCTCCTCGGCAATCTCTCAAAGCAATCTCCAACCGTTACAACGCCCGCTATCAACGGCCAATCGGTCTCTTCAAGTCCGCTGACGGCCAATTCCTTCGACCAATTTGTCTAGTCATCCAAATATTTATAATACTTTACTCGCATACATATCCACTCTTTTATGCAACGTATTTCTCTTTTCTTTGACTCTTTCTCCAGCATTTTCCCTAGTTTCTCATCATTTCTAGTTGTATCTCAACTCAGATTCTACTCGATATTATTTTTTGTGATCTGTCGAAAATCCGCAATGCAATTTTTTATATTTGGAGTTTACTCTGTTCTTCTTGTATACTCTAAAATGGTGATATTGTTAATATATCTAAATTTATTGGTTTTCCGGTATTAATTAATAAAAATTACACATTCTACTCTACTCTCACAACTTTTTTAACTCGATAAGCTGGGCCCGTTGGATTCTCTAACAGCTTTATGAGGGTAAGCCAGATAAAACAAGTATTTTAGGAACCCCAAGGTCAAGTATATTGATAAAAAAGACCTTTGTGGAATTTTTCTATAAAATCAAAAAAAATTGATCCGGGATCACCTCTAAACGCTTCCACAAAAATATGTTTTTCCGCTCAAAAGTAAGCCTGATTTATATATGTTCATGTCCAATAAGTCACCATGACAGTCAAGTATTCAGAACCTTTTTATTATAAACGTAATTCTTCCTGCATTTCCAATTTTATCCCAACCGGTAATCCCTTGAACTCTCAGTAATCAGTCAAGGGAATCCACCGTTAATTGGCAACTTCGTCTGCACCTGAAACGGTAATTCAGAGAACATGTTCGATCACAAGTGTAATCCCTGATTCCCTCTTGTTCCGATAACTGTTGGAATAATACCGAGAAGAGGAGAGTGTTAACCTCCGAACAAAGCAAGCGTTTTAAACTTGGAAAAAGACTTTGAAAAAGCGAGAGAGAAACGGAGAAATAGAGAAACAAAGATAACAAAATGGGGTTATCGTCCTTGGAAAGCAAATTTAGACAACATTTTGTAAAAGTTCATCAAAAGAAAGAGTGGCGCGAAGCGGGACTTTACACTCAAATAGCTGCAAAAAGTTGAGCGAAGGTCAGCTGAAGACGAAACACTATATAATGGGGGGCTTTCATAAAACAGAAAATAACTTTTAAAAACTGTTGATGACTAATTCTAAGACAGTATTTTTAAAGCATTTTCATGGGGAAATAACTGAATTAAGTCTCTCCAAGCCGCCCCATGCATGCAATGACAAATTGAGGAACCAAAGTATCGTCGACCCGAACTTTCGTTGACCCCAAAAGTCGTAGGCCCAAAAATCTGAACAATTTTTAAAAGGGTAAGTCTCGTATATAGGATAGAAAATCAACTTATTCCACCTTTTGTAAAAAAAATTCACATTAATTTTTTTTCGAAATTTCAAATAATTGAAAAATTTTCGAGCTCTGAATATTAATTTTGATGACGTTTTTAATTCAATTTTTAGCTCTCAAATTTTTTTATAATTTGCATTTTTATTAATGCAAATTTTTTTGTTTCGCAGTATAGTTAATCCTTTACATGATCACAAGCTTCAGGTAGAACTTGGTCTTTTAAAAAGATTAAATTTCTGTTAAGGCAAACGATAATTGTAATGAAAAGCATCAGACAATTTTTTGTTTAGAAGAGTTGAAGTTGGTAAATTCATGTTTATTTTTTTTGCTATAACAAGTGTAGGTGGGCAATTTAATCATGTGCAAATTGTTAGTTTCTAATCGAGTAATGGTCTACTTGTTTATAAATATTTTAGTAAAAATTCGTCCATAAATTTAATTGTCTCAATTAATACGCTTAAAGATCATAAATCCCTCGTCATTTTGGGATCTCACCTGTGCCGGAAAACATCTCATTATGTGTATTTCGACAATTAAATCCACTTTTATTTGAACAATTTTGTTACCCCGGGTACCTTCTTTTACTTAAAATCGAGGTTAATTTAAATTTAAAACACCTTTGTCGTCAGTTGAATCCCCACTAAAATCCCCTTTTTTACCCAACTTTTTCTTCTCCGTGGTTTGTGGATGTTGCAATTTCTCCTTTCCAATTTTTGAGCGCAACATTTGAGAGGTCACCTTTTTTACAGCCGACCATTTTTCGACTATTTCAAAGACGATTTCATCACTTTTTGTGGGCAAAGTTAATGTTTTTTACATGCTTTACAACATTTTTATTTTTGAAAATTTAAAAATCCGTTTTGGCTAATGACTCTGCAGTGGATCCACAATGCGGTAAAACCCCTACCGAACTTTATAAAAAACCATGAAGATTTTGCCCTGAGGGGCTTTATTATTAACACTTGTGGGCTCGGAGAAGGGCTCCATGTGCCCAATAAAACGAGACTTCTGGAGGATTACACCTGACGTAGCGTGTAATTGGTATTCTGGGAATGTTATTTCGGTTATGTGTTCGTATCTAAATGTTCTCTGTCTTTCGGATTTCTGCACTTTCTATTTGACGTTATTACACTTAGATTAGATCTTTTGCGTCTCGCTAAAAAAACTGGAATTTCTGAAACAAATTTTGGACGAGATTCGGGAAAGTGGTTTTCTGAGAGACTTAAATTACCTAAATTGTTGGTTTTGGGTAAAAAAAATGTGTTTCTGCCAGTTGCACTTTAGCTGTTCATTTCCTATATTTCATTATTTTCCTGTGTTTGTCAGAGTAAGAAAATTTATTTAATTTACAACAAAATGTGTCATGATGACGAATTTTCCCGAATTTCTCCAAGAATTTGATGATTTTGGATAACTTCTTTTGCGGCTTTCATCTTCCACATTCTCTGCTCCCTTCAATTGGTTTATTTACCCTCTTTGACGATTACGTAATTCCGGGATCAGCCAGATTCAAATGGCTAGCTTAAATACTCGCCAATTCTAAAATAACCCCGACTTTTTTTGTTGTTTTTGACCTTTTAGCGATTTCGGTAATGGATGGGACTGAGGGATCTGCAACGAGATTGTAAACAGAGGGTCTTCACGTGATCTATATCATATTCAAAGTTCGAAGCTCGCCCTAAGGGCAAGGGTTGGAAAATAACAACTTTTATTTTTTATAGAACCTTCATGCAAAAGAGCAAACGTTTTGATGGAAAAGGATGACTGTGTTGTCTAGGGTAATATATTTTTTGGGAGCTGCTGCAAAAGGGTGCTTTTTAGTTGTCTAAATTACACCTTGTCCCTCCTAATTAATAAAAATTTTTGCTACTTTTCTAGATGTACCATAAATCTTGTTTTTTAAAAATATTTAATTGCAATATATGTCTTCAAACACCTTTCCTTTGCTTACTTTTGACTTTCCTAGTATTACTCGTTAAGTTGGCGGCTTGATAGAAACGAAGTCGTTGAGAAATGCGGTTACCTTTTAATGCTCCAAACTTTTTTCTGACTGTATATGTTGCTTGTTCATTCAAATTTTTTATTTGCAGGATTAAATACATAAATTTAGGAAATTGTCCTTGTCTTGATGACCACTTTTCGAGTTTAAATATTGTTCTGCGATGTTATAAGCCCACTGTGTTGCGTAACTTTTAAATAGACATGACTGCTTTATCCATATTTGCGGTATTCATGACGTTTTTTTGGTGACTATCTTTGTAAAGAATTTCAATTTTTTTAGTGAACTTACCATCTCTGGCTTTTGTTATTGCTTTTACAAACTCCTTTACTGTGTTTTCTCTCCCTCTTTTCGCCCTTAATTGACCTTTCCTCTGCCGTTCTGCCACTCTCCTCATATCCCATTCTCTCTTTTTTATTTTGTTTTTTCGGTGTTCGTGGCCAAAGTTGTTTCTCGGCCCCGGAGGCCGTGTTCGTATCTTTGCTACGGAGCAGTAAACGGCATCCCGAGCCCGAGAGAAGCGAGGGAAAAAAGGAGAAGGAGAAGATCCCCCGGAGAGAGAGCGAGAGAGAGTTCCCCTTCCAAAGACCCCCGGAAAAGAGGTCCCCCGAATGGGAAGCGGGCTCTCTCTCTCTCCCACATCAGCGCTACGCACCTGTTTTTGCATTTCTCCTTCAAAACAATCTTTTTTCGCTCGCCCTTCAACATTTATTTCCTTATCAATAAGCGGCCGTTTTTGTCAGTGTTTTTTTTTTGGTTGTACTAATATGGCCGGCCGAATCCCGGTCACGAGAAATGCTCCTCTTAACAAGTATTCAAGCACATCTACCGAGCCGCTTTTTGCGAGGATCACGTGACGAATCGGGGGCTCCCTTTCGGCCGTTTAATTTCGGTTTTTATACTTCTGGCCGCGGCCCAAAAATGTTGGAGGATAAACAAAAAAGATGGTCACGTTCCGGGGTAAATTGCACTCCAAAAATACGCTGGCGCCTTTTTGTTTTTTAAAAGTATATGTGGTTGTTAATAGTTTCGGTTCAAAGTTTAATTTTCTGATATTGTTTTCGAAGTTGAATTTATCGCTTTCTTTCTCAGAGGTGGACGTGTGAATTATTATATTTCCAATCTGATTTTGAAATTGATCATCTTGTTTTGGAGCTGTTTTTCGAAATTTTTAAAATTATACAGTGGTTTTATGCGCAGAGTAGCTTTTTTTTTGTATCTTTATACATTTTTGCCGTCTAAAGTGGAAACATTTTTGGTGACTTTTGCAAGGAATACAAAGCATAAAACAGGAAAGGTTTCCTTTTCCCCACCCCCGCCTTCATATCACATGTCCCCGATAACTGTATATGCTCTTTTATCATCTCCAAACCTTCTGATCTTTTTTTATCACAACAAAAGATGTGGGCCTGCGTGGAAACCGGAGTTACAATCTAACCGAACTTTTAGACAAGTGCTTTCTTAGGGTTCACAATGGAAAACGTCATCGATTCTGTGGCCAACATCTTCGACAGCAATCATGCGGGCATGTTGAAGAGGTTGCAGATGAAAATGAGGTTCAATACCAACAGGAGTGCCGCCAGAATAAAGGTACCGATTTTCGTGAGCGTCTTATAATTTAGGTTTTGTTTTGGCTTTATACCAAACGAGTGAAGTCTTGAGATTTTCATAAATTTTATTTTGAGAGGTCAAAGTGTTGTTGTAGGCTGACGAACGATGTGCCGAGACCGCGTTAAAAGCGATAGTAAAGCGACTGCGGAAAAGCAAAGAAGCCCTCGAACAACTGGAACGTGCCATCACTTCCGAAGACCCCTCAACTGCGTGTGTTATGTACAAAGTGTAAGTCTTAATTTTTTTGTCATCTTTAGAACAATGACAACTAAAATTATTTTTATTTTTGAGAAAACGAAAGATTATCCAATGACTTTTTAATTTTAAGATTTGTTTTATCCATTTTTTGTTCATCTTAAAATTTGAATATTAAAATTTGTAATTTTTAGATCGAAAGACGAGATCAAGCCCGTCGGAAGTATGATGAAGAACTTCCCGCACTACACTTACTGTAAATTGTTTCGCTTCCCCGACCTCGTTACCCATCATCAAGTCCGCAGTCTCCCTCATTGCCTGTATCCTTTCAATAAACACATGAAAATGGAGGATTTCTGTGTCAATCCCTATCACTATGAGCTCATCGAAAACCCCAGTAAGCTCCTTTATATCTGATTCGGTTTTTAGTGCAGAACCAGCTGTATTATGGAGAATCTAAAATCTTTTCCTTACAGAAATCCCCGACGTTATTGTGCCCACTTCAACGAACCGATTGCATCCCCAGGATAAAGAGCGGCTTATCATTCTGAACGAAAATATTGATCAGATGTGTCCCCGAGGCGTCCCCAATGTCAGTATATCCAGAAGAACCCTCACCGATCCGAATAGTTCGCAATTCCAAGAAGACGAAGGGGATAAGAGGAACGGAGATGACACGGCGTCGATCTCGTCGCGAAACGACGCCGTCTCCCCGCAAAGTAGCAACGGGTTCTCGCCCCGAGGCTATATGACGGACGATATGGACACGGACGTGCAGAGTCCCTGTTCCACCAGATCCGGTGACATCTTCAGTCCGAACCCCATCTTGAATTCCGACCCTCCTCAAGTGAATATGTACCCCGAGAGTCCGAGTATTAGTGTGACGTCGCCCCAACCTCCCATGAGCAATGATTCCCAATGGAGTAATCGGCCGAGCAGTGCCCAATCACCCGTCAATATGAGTGCAGAATACCATGGAATCCCCGATCTGCTGAATACAATGACGATGAGCAATGGGGAAAGAGGTGAGCATGTTTTCCGGAAGGTTTAGTTTATTAAATCAAGTCCTGATTTCTAACTAACCATGAATTTTTGTAGCTTATGTTCCATTATTCCCGAATTATCAGCAATAACTTTTTTGAGTATGAGTTCCCTGTATTTTGACGCTTGTTCTTTAATGATTTTTACTCTTGATTAAGCCATATTGTAATCATATTTCTTTCAGCTAAATGTGTTTCCGTTCAATTTACCGAATCCGTGTTCTGGTGCACCGTCGGTTACTACGAGTACACGACCTGTTGTTCCTCTGAATTCAACGCTTCCAAAGCCTCATTTGTGGTTGATGGGTTCACCTCCAAATCGGATGATGAACGGTTTTCCTTGGGCAATGTGACCAACTCGAAGAGGACGAATGCGGCCAGAAAGATCCGATCTTTTATTGGGAAGGGTGCCCGACTGTATTATATTGGAGGAGAGGTGTTCGTGGAGAATATGAGTGATTATCCCATCTTCGTGCAATCTCCCATCGCTTCTCATCGATATGGATGGCATCCGGCGACGGTTTGCAAGGTCCCACCTCGTAAGTGAAAGGTTATATTGTTCTGTTTTTGTGAATGTATACATAACAATTCCATTCGAATTTTGTAGGTACCGAATTAATATTTATTTCTTTACATTTTTTGGTTCCAGAATGCAACTTCAAAGTGTTCAATATGCCCGAATTTGCGAAACTCTTGTCACTGGCCGTGAAGAATGGATTCGAATCGACGTATTCCTTGACCCGAATGTGCAGCATAAGGATATCGATGGTGAAGGGTTGGGGGCGAGCGTATCGTCGGCATTCCGTCAACCAGACTCCAGCCTGGATCCAAGTCCATCTCACCGCGCCCCTCCAATGGCTGGACCGGGTTCTCCTCGAGATGGGCGGCCCTCCGGCAAGATGCACCTCATTTAGCTGAAAAGTTAATTAATTAATTAATTAATTGTTAACTCTAAATCTTAGGCGTTTCGTCTACACTTCCTTGTATATTTTTTCAGTCTCTTTTTCCTTTATATCAAGATATTACGTTAGTCGGGCATTAAGAACGGTGCCTGTAGATGTTCTTTAGACCGGTTTTCGGCGGCCATCAGATGGCCATTACAGGTAAAACGGTACAGCAAATGTTACAGTGACCAATTTGAACCATCTTGTAACCCCAGTACTTCTCCTATTTGTTGGAAATAGTCCCATGAATACAAATAATACTCAAAATCACAGAAAAACCCAGTTACTCGTTACTCTTTCAAGCCGTCGCTTCACAGTCTCGACATTCATTACATAAATATATAAATAAACTCTATTTTTACCAGTTTTTCTTTCTTTTTCATTATGTTGAAAAAAATATTCTATGACGTGAATATTCAAAAATGATGACATCCGTTGTGTCAGCGGAATGACAAATGTCCCGAACCCGAGTAGCCTCATTATTACCCTGTGGATTCTGGTATATCGCGTTGTTTTTGTGGCCAAGTTTCCGGAAGAAACCGTTTATCTGAAGTCACAGTCATCCATCAGAGTCCCCCATTATCTGAAAACAAGACGTTCGGCCAAGTTTTCCTTTGGCCAAATGTGGGTTTATATCCCAGAGATTGACTCCAATTCTAATTCCATTGTCTTACGAAGAAATTTGGACATATTGGATTGTCTGGCCAGGAGCCAGACCGTATTTTGTAGAGTTCGCATCGGGTTTGTGACCTTATGAAAGCGTGAAAATCTTTGAGGAGATTTGGATGAAAGGCTGAAGCGAAATAAACCAAGGGAAAATCTGTTTTTCATCTGGTCGGCACTCCTTGTCTCGCGTGTTCTCTCGCAAAGACAGTCGTTGAATACCTTGAATGAACGTCGCTTCATGACAGACGTTCCATTAGAGGAGAGATTGCTTTTTACGGCAAGGAAAACCAAATTTCCAAAAATTTTTTACACTTTTGCAAAGGATTATTTTACTGTTTGCAACTTTACTCGCGGCAGGATGTTAGTAAGCTGGTCTTTTATGAAGCTATTGTTTTGATCAATTTCTCACCTTTTTTCTAGATTGCTTTTTTTACAACTCCTTCGGGCCCACGGTTGTCCACTTACTTATGCCATTTTATATCCCAGAGATATATATGTCCTCGTGGAAGTGTTCTCGTTTGTTCGGTTTAAGAATTAACAAGCTTTCGGAGCCCTAAAAGTGGCAATTTAAGCGGACTTCAGAAGCAGCTTCGTGATGTCTGTGGATACCCCGACTTCCAATGGATATGATCGTCGTAAGAGTAGTGTCGCTCCGATGGTCCCAAAAAAAGAAAATCTGCTGACAAAAGAGTCCTTGGAGAAGATGTTGGCCGATCCCCAATGCAATTCCCTGTTCTACGATCAGTTTGGCCATGGGGATAACCAAAATTGGTTCAGATCCATCCATTACAGTCCAACTGGCCAGAGGGAAAACGCGATCAAACAGGATTTTATTATTTGTCAGCGTTGCGATCGACTTCTGAATAACTCCAGTGGTGGGGGAACGCACTTCACGTAAGTCTAGAAGTATCAGTGCGACTATATTGCATCTATCTATAGATCCGCTAATGAAATTAGTATTGAAAAGGAATAAAGTGGAAATCCTTGTAGAACGAACTCCCGTGCAACGGGAGGTTTCTTCAGATACGTTCTACGGAGTTGTGACAGTATTTCTTTGCAGAAATCATCGGAAATACGCGTGTCCCTCAATCAAAGATGGGAATTTCCTGGTGACCAAAAGAGAGCGGCCTCGCTTGCAATCGGTCAGTCGATCTTTAACACCAATCAGAATCGCCGACAAGGCCAAAGAAGAGAAGGAAAAACCCAAACCACCAACTTATCTTGCCCTAGATGATAATCAAAAGAAACTCTTCCTAGATGCCCTCAAATTCTTCAAAAACTCGTTCGAATGGTCAGCCGAGATGATGGAATGTCAGGAGTTTTCCCATTTCGTCGACGAAGTATTCAAATTAGGGTTAGTTTATATAAAATTGCTTGTATTTTTAAGTTGACGGCTACTGTAACATAACTTTTGCCATTTTTCCGGCATTTCAGATACTCCTATCGCTGTCGAGTGGCTGTAAATGAGATAAACAGAAATCCACCGCCTAAAATAACATCTGTTCATGGGAGAATTAAAGCTGATGAGCTGACGGACAGTCTTCATGAATTGAAATGTAATGGAGAAAGCTTGACAGACAGTCAGATCAAGAGTCTGGAAGGGAGCACTCATAATGTGAGGAGTGTCGACGAGGGATATGGAACTTGAAAGTCAAGATTTGCAATAATATTTAACAAAGTCTGCATGTTCTATTTGGCATCAGTATTCCAAATACGCCTGCTGATGCATTACAATCCTAGTTTCAAAAAAAATGCAAAAAAAATGTTTTTCGTTTTATTATCGATAAAAAAAATAAATAGATTTTACAACAATTCAAATGACAGTACAGGCAACAGCGAGAGAGAGGCAGATTCGAAGCCGAGACGCGCAGTGTTCAGTACCCGAAGTCAATTACCCGACTAAACGGAACCAAGTCTTCCAAATCAAATCGTTGGCCAAGATTCAGAACCGAGGTTTGGGAAATATAATGGTAAAAATTTTAATGTGAATAAATTATTTGAAAACGCAACGATATTTTTAAGCCCGCCTTCTCCATTCATTGTATCTTTCGCGTTGTCGTTGCGCGGCAGCGCGCTGTTGCTAAAAGATGGAATTTCATTATTTGGGATTAGAAAGGACAAAGAATTTCATTAGAGCAAAATAAAAAGCTCCTTTGGAATTTTTAGACCGTCATATTACTAGAGTTTATTATAGTACCAATTACTTACCTGTTGAAGTTGTCGGTTCGCTCGATCCAGTTCTCTGGCCCTGGCCTCGGCTATTTGACGTCTTCGTTCAATCGCAGCGCTAAAGAAAGATTTGTTAACGGCTAAGTTTAACTTTATCGTAAGGAAGTCCTACTGCCTGAATTTTCGTCGGTATATGACCGTCCCTTACAGTCTGTATTGCTCCCTTATCGCTGCAAGTCTTTGTCTCTCCCGTTCTTGTCTTTCTCTCTCTAGCCGTTCTCTCTGTTGTCGTTCTCTTTCTTGTCTTTCTCGCTCTTGTTGTCGTCTTTGTGCTTCCTGTCTTCTTTGCAGTTCCCGTTCATAAGCACGTCGTTGTTCATTGTCAGATCGTCGAACTCGGACATGGGACTCAGCAGTAGTGGTGTCTAGATACGGTCAGTAAATGCTTCATATCTCTTACCAGTTACATTTTGAGAGAATATAGAAACGGCGAAAAGTGCAACTGCAAAGGCCAACAAGATATACAAACGCATGATGAGAAATTTACTATGATTTTGAAAGGTTCAACTTTCTTAAATATTGTCTGTAAATTTTAACTACAATAATACGATCAACCAAAAATTATTCAAATTGACTTTGACGACGTGTTTATTATGCTTATATTATAGCTTTCGATTATTGTCAATTTAAATCGATCTTGAACAAAGATTTTGATCTTTCTGATGAAATTGTTGTTATGCCACTGTAAGCGTTCTTTGAAGTGATATGGCAGTGCTCTGAGAATTAGTTATCAACATGGACTACTTACTTGAGGAACAACTGTAATGTTTACTTCTTTTACAAAGTACTTTTCTAAGTGAAGTAGCCGGGAAAAGGCTTTTCTGTAGTCGCTGGATCTCCAGAAGTAGATATAATAATTAATTGTGAAGCTTATTAGGCCTGTAGTTTAGAGAGTTGACAGCAATGATAGATTGCTTTTTACAAATGCCCACCTGGAATGGCTGCATAAGTCTCGGCGGCATCTATCACGTCTTGAGAAGCTCCGGAATTCCGAAAGTACAAGATTGTCAAAGCAGTAGCCACCGAGGAAATAAAAAACCCAATCACATTAATACTCAACGTGTTCACAATCTTCCGTTGTTGCATAATCTGCGATGATTTTGCATTTAATTTCTCTGGAGCTAAAAGAAAAGTAACCCAAAAATAATTTTCTTACAGACTTTGTACAACATGAAGTAAGTGATGGCATAACAAAGCACAGTTGCTGCACACGCAGCGGTCGAAAGGTAATTCCAATAAACGCTTACTATGTAAGGCATAGAGGTGGGGAGATTGCACATTCCCACGACTTCATTGGGATCAATCCCTACAACCAGGGTGGATATGGGATAAACAAAGCCGTAGAGAACGGGGATCACTATCATTCTCAGCACATAGGTCTTGGTGTCCCAATGTCGGTATCTGCCAAATAAATGTCTTATTTAACAGCTTCAGTAATTTAGGAAATAGCCTTATTCAAAACTTACTTCATCGGCGTTTGTATCGCCAATTGTCGGTCAACGGACACTGCCAGAATCATAAAGACTCCAGTGTTTTCGACTATAATATATCCGACTTGGAGGGCAAAACATTTCTTCTGAGTCATCGCTGCCGTGTCTGTGACGAGTCGAATTCCAGACCAACATTCGAAGAGAAGACTTGACCCATCGCAGCAGGCCAGAATTGCCAAGAGAAATCCTGGAATTACTAGTAAACTTTCAAAGCTCAATGCACATTTCGATTTTTCTAACAGTTGGTCGGAAAAATAACGCGGACTCGTCGCGAAATTCGAAATTTCTCGCCTCGCCGAAGTGACGCCACAAATCACAAAGCGTCGCAAAGCGACGATGTGCGAGTCCACATTATCTTCCCGACGAACTAATACACTATAATACTCACCGCATTTTGTCTGGAGCTCTTTAAATTTAATGGTAGCAATAACAATATTTGAATTCCCAAAGCACCCCAGCACTGTAAACACAAAAATGCTCCCTTCTAGAATCTGACCAGCGACGATCGAGGTTCCATTATCCATTTTGATACGTCTCCTAGATGCATTAAAGGGTAAATAAAAAGTCATTTCTACTAGTCGCGACATAAAGTCCTGACACATTTTGTCGCGGGTGTCGCTCGAGAAAAGTGGCAAGTTTGCGCAAAAGTGCATGTCGCTAGTGCAAAAATGGGGAATTGCCGCGACGGGTCCGAAAGAAAAACAAAAATGCACTGTGCAAATTTCTCAGGACTTTATGTCGCGACTAGTAAACGAGAAGTTTAAGAATAAAGCCATGCCTGCGTACAAGCAATCTAAAAAGTATCTATCTAACAATCACGGTCAACTTTTTTGTCACTCTCGGATAGCAGGTGGAAATAGCGGAATCAGTAATGTAAGACAAAAGGCGCCTACATACGTTAATTTGTGATTTATAGTACGAGGAACTCATTAAGAACGGAGAATTAATCATTACTTAACTAATCGGTGGTATCTAAGAGTTGTCTGTGATCTCTTGACCATACAAATTTTGTATATTAAGGCGCCCGTAAGTCGTGCATGGGTATTTGAGAATTTGGCCCCATTGCGAGCGCCTATCTATTCGATGGCTGCACGCCTAATCCTTGATTCGATTGATGCCGCCATCTCCGACGTTTATAAACAGCATACAAATTAAAACTATTTAAAAACTTGCCATCCGGGCAAATAATCGGCATTCTGTAATATCATCAAATTCAAAACAATTCCGTTGTTTGGTAAGTGCGGCTACACCCTCGCATTGACCCTTTTAATACGCTTACTGAGTACCCTATTTCTAAATAAGCCGTGCTTTACACTGAATTCGCGCTTATGACGCAGATTTTTCCGTCAATTTTTAAATATAAGGCGCGTGCGTTCTACTTCTCTTCGGACTTTCTCGCAGAAAACCCGCATTTCTTGTCTGTGGGCCCGCTAGACAAGAAACGCGCAATTCTTGTCTAAAATTGCGTAACATTGCGCAATATTGCGCAATTTTCTGCTCTCTCCCCGTGAAGATTTTTTTCTTTTTTTCTCTGCTCAGCCAAGAATTGCGCATTTCTTGTCTAGCGGGCCCACAGACAAGAAATGCGGGTTTTCTGCGAGGAAGTCCGAAGAAAAGTAGAACGCACGCGCCTTATACAGGGTGTTTCAAGAAATTTGGAACAAATGATTTGCTTATATCTTTGTGTTCTTTGCAGCTATCAACGAATTTCTTTTTGCTTCTAAAAATTGACAGCGTGCGTTTTTAGAATCTCAAAAAAATTTTTTTTCGTCGGCGGAGGGCCCATTTCTCGGCGGAGAAAATTAGGGCCTTTTTTAAAAATCACAGCGTATTACGTGGCGGAAACGCCGTTGCAACGGTTGAAATCAAGTTTACGTTACACCCCCGTCGATTTTACGGTATGCATTTTTTTGTTTTCGATTTTACGCGCACCGCGGAGGCGCGGCGGAGACTTCAGATTTCGGCGGACGTTGTTTTGGGCCTTCGGCTGTTGCAATTCATGTTGGAAAAGAGTTTGGGGTGATTTTTTGTTGTCATACGATGCACAGATGACAAAAATTTCGTGCTTTTTTTCCCCGGCGGAGAATTCGGCGGAGGCTTTATCAAAGGGTCAAAGCAGTCTTACGAGTCCGGGAAAAATCTCAGCTACAAGAATCATCAGAGCAGCATTGTTTTTCAAAGATTTTTGATTTTTTTGGTCCGGCGGACAAATCGGCGGAGTTTTGTTTTTACCCTTTGATAAAGCCTCCGCCGACTGCTCCGCCGGGGATAAAAAGCACGAAATTTTTGCCATCTGTGCATCGGATGACAACAAAAAAATCACCCCAACCTCTTTTCCAACATGAATTGCAATAGCCAAAGGCGCAAAACAACGTCCGCCGAAATCTGAGGTCTCCGCCGCGCATCCGCGGAAGTGCGTAAAATCGAAAACGCAAAAAAAGCATATCGTAAAATCGATGGAGGTGTAACGTAAACTTGATTTCAACCGTTGCAACGGCGTTTCCGCCACGTAATACGCTGTGATTTTTAAAAAAGGCCCTAATTTTCTCCGCCGAGAAATGGGCCCTCCGCCGACGAAAAAAAAATTTCTTTGAGATTCTAAAAACGCATGCTGTCAATTTTTAGAAGCAAAAAGAAATTCGTTGATAGCTGCAAAGAACACAAAGATATAAGCAAATCATTTGTTCCAAATTTCTTGAAACACCCTGTATAATTAACAAATTTTTATATTATTTATATGAAGACAGAAAACTGACACAGACGGTGATCTTTATGGCATTACGCTCATTAACAAGCGTAAATTACTTATGACGGCTACACCCGATACTTCTATCATTTGGAAAGGCATGAACACAACAGTTTTATTTGAAGGTTATACTAGTCGTTCCAGAAAGTGCGTAGACTTTTTTCTGCCTTTTTTCGGACCGCACAGTGCAAGTTTCATGTTTCCCACGCTACGCGATCCTTTTTGAAACATTTTGCACTGTGCAATTTCAAAAAAGTCGCGCCGGCTCCCTTGAGAAAAGCTTGCGTCGCAGCGATAGTGCACTTGCACGGCGCAAAAGGTCAAATGCACCCCGCAAAAAGGGAATTTTGTGCGGACCGCGACAAAAAGTCTACGCACTTTCTGGAACGCCTAGTACCACCACAACGGTATCCCCGCCTGTGTCGCAACGGTAATTGGAATAAGACCCAAGGCTCCCGCGCGTCTTATTTTCACGTTCACCGGGCTTACAAAACTAATTTTCCAAAGAATATAGCCGTTTCAAACGCCAGCAGGCAAAAAAATATTTTTAACGTCCAGTACAATATCGGGGCAGTGTGGGTAGCAGTGAATTTTATCTAGCTTCGTCATACACGGTTTAGAAGCGCAATTTCTTAGCTCCCAAACCGTATGTCAAACATATGCCGTAATGCGTTTCAAAGGTCACAGCAATGCGCACACATCGACGACCTAAAATGAGCAAGCCCTAATAAACCTTCAACGTATTTCAGGCAGCATTTCAATTTACTAACAACAAAAAAACATAAAAATCCAAGAAAAATTAAAATTCTAACGGGGTTTGTAGTCCTTTCCAGTCTTCTGCTTGTATTCTTTTTTCAGCTCCAGAAGCTTAGCGATCGCTGCCTTGGTGGCATCCTATAAGAATTTAATATTACAAATCAGGGCTCATTCAGATTTCTGAAAACATCGCCTTACACTTTTAGCGTCTTTTCCTTTGAGTTCTCTCACAAGTTTTCCTTGTTCTTCCACTTGGGCATAAAGCTCATCCTCAGCATTATTACCGGCAGAAGGGGCAGCTGCCGGAGTTGGAACTGGTGCTTGTCCGGGTTTATATTCTTGGCCTGTGGCTTCTTTGTATTGCTTCTTCAACTCGAGTAGCTTTGCAATCGCATCTTTAGTGGCTTGCTGAAACCTCACTTAATAAACAGTATGGATGATATGCAAAATCAAATTTGCAAGGCCACACTCACACTCTTAGCATCCTTTCCTTTGAGCTCCCTAACCAGATTTCCTTGTGCTTCAATTTGTCCATACACATCGCCGGAACTTGCAGAAGACGTTTGAGTTGGAGCTGACTCAGCTGGTTTTGGTGCTTGACCTGGCTTGTATTCTTGGCCAGTGGCGGCTTTGTATTTCTTCTTGAGATCAAGCAATGTTGCAATTGCATCCTTGGTCTCTTGCTACAAACCATATAATCAAAAACCGACAACCGTTCATGCTTACACTTTTGGCATCTTTCCCCTTCAGTTCTCTAACTAAATTTCCTTGTTTTTCAATCTGTTCATACAAATCATTTCCAGCCGAAGACGACCCAGTTACCACGGAAGTTGTGGCCGCTGATTGAGGAGCTTGGCCAGGTTTATATTCCTGCCCAGTGGTTTCCTTGTATTGCTTCTTCAACTCCAAAAGTCTTGCAATCGCATCTTTAGCTGGTTGCTACAGAAAGTATTTTCATTTTAAGACTTTAAAATGAAACAGAAACATTATAACCTTATTAGCAACCACATCAACACCGTTCAACTTACTCCTTTGGGATCTTTGGCTTTGAGATCTCGGACTAAATTTCCTTGTCTTTCTATTTCAGAATACAGAGAAGAGGCATCTCCATTATCCGCCTTCGCTGGGGCTTTCTGACTTGAACTGTCCGGAGTTGTTGATGGCTTCGTTCCATCTGGAATCAAGATGAGGGTTGGACCTTGTTTTGTCTTGGCATCGTAGGCTTGATCCACAATATAATAGCCCTTTCTTTGGAACTGGATGATATCGCCTTTGGCAAGCTTGGAAACTGGGGGTTCAGCGAGGAACGTCTCGGTTTTCTAGAAGCAAGGTGTAAATTTTTTATTAGAAATTTTAAAAAAAGGACTATAAAGACTTACAACAGAGTTCTTATCAACAAATTGTTTCCAATCCTCGTCTTTTCCGATGATCGGCTTTGTGATAACATCGGAATAAACCAATGTCTTTACCGGAATATTCGCCTCCTTGCTCTGCTCAGCCAGCCAAGTGACCTTCAACGTCTTCTTATAATTGGTGTTCTCCAAATCCAATTCGGCTTCGATCTCTTTTCCCACCGAAAGAATCTTCAGATTTCCCCAGTTTACGAATGTTACCGTATCCCCGGACTTGATCTGATCAACATCAGCTTGTTCAAGGAATACTGTAGGGCCGTACCACACATCTTTTTGTCCAATAGCAGCGTCTTTTGGATGCAAATTGACCGGTTTCTTCTCGAGATTTGCTTGACCTTTCACATTGACCTTCACCAACGGCTTCGTTGTGTCCATGGCCGTATATCTGGGGGCAACTGGGTCAATTACTTTCTTGTTGAAAGCCCAGATCTTATCCCATTCCATCGTCACCACTGACCGACTCCCTCCTTGAGCCAAGATAAATTGTTTCAAACCCTCGACGGTCAATCCTCTACGAATAATTCCACGAACCGTCGGAAGGCGAGGATCATCCCTAAAAACAATTAAAAAAAGAATGATTTACTTACCATCCATCAACAATCTTCTCATCAACCAACCAAGTCAACTTTCTTTTGGACATCACAGTATGCGTCATGTTGAGACGGGCATAAGACCATATCTCGGGAATCCGTAACCCCAGGGCATTTCCAATGAATCGGAACTGATCATCTCGATCATGATATTCGGTGGTTCTTAGGGAATGAGTAACTCCATCCAAGGCGTCGATGATTGGGCAAGCAAAGTCATATGTTGGGTACACCCTAAAAAAGAATCATATGGATGAAAAGTTTCATTTTTAAGAACGTCTTAGACCTTCTTAGGCATTAATTTTATAAAAATATTTAAAACAAAATTAGGATACACATTTTTCTTACTTGTATTTGTCCCCTGTTCTAACGTGAGGCTCATTCTTGCATCGATAAATAGTCGGATCTCTAAGAGCTCCATTATTACTCTTCATGTCTATCTTAATTCTAACACAACATTGTTGACCTCTTTCGGATCCCTTCTTCATTTCCTCCCACAGCTCAAGATTCTTTTCAACAGCTACAAAATTAATCCTTGCAGCAACAGTAACTTACAATTGTGCCAATTCTTGCTTTCAACCCTCTCCTCTCGCTCCTTTCTCATCGTTTCCATATCAGTATCATCCACATAAGCCTTTCCTTCCTTGAGTAACTTCTCACAATACTCCAACATTTTGTCAAACCAGTCAGAACTATGGGTCCAGATGTCAGGCTTAATCCCAAGAAGTTTCAAATCCTCTTTGATTACCTAAACATCCAGAATAATACTCTTAAAATCCCTTACCTCTTCAAAGTGGGCATTTTCCTTTGCTGGATTAGTATCATCAAAACGCATAACAAGCTTGCCGTTATAGATTTGTTGGTAATGCTGATTGAGGAGTGCCGCCTTGGCATGACCAATGTGAAGATAACTAAAAAATTCTGTTTTAAATGTAAGCAAAAGGTAGGAGATGCAGAAACCGAAACAAACATACCCCGAAGCTTCCGGTGGGAATCTGACTACCACCTTTCCCATTTCAGCATTTGGCAGATCCACAAATTTTCCTTCATCCTTCACTTTATCCTTAGGCTTTCCTACTGGAGGTGCGGATTCATATTTTCCAACAGCTAAATGGGCAGAATGGAATCTTTTATCCGTCTTCATTGACTCGAAGAACTTCTCAAAACTCTTCTGCAACTGAAACGAATTGGAAGAATTAACAAGGCCTCCCAAAATTTCAATAGCTTCTAAACCTTCAAACTTACTTCTTTTTGGTTTTCCAAGATCGCCCAGAAAATAAGATCAGCCAAAGTCTCGCGGCCTAAAACAACGTGGCCGGTCGCCTTCACATTGTCGCCAACCAAACGCACAAGATCATCGGTGTTGACTAAACCGCGAGTAAAATCCTCGAAGATCCCAAGGATATTTTCAATGGTTGCCTGCTCCACAAATTCCTTCCCGAGCAATTGTTTCGCATTGGAAGAGTTGGAAGCCAAAAATCTAGCAATTTGAACATCGTTCGAATAGGTACATCCATCGCTAAAAAGAAGAAAAAGGTTTTATTTACACCTAAATCCAATAAAACAAATAATAAAAACACTACACAAAGAGTTCATTCCTGTCCGAGTTGACATCAATAATCTTTCCATCAAACGACCATCCATTCAGCGAGGCCGTGAGAAGAGAGCCGTAAATAGGCGAGGACTTAGTCGATTTTAAGGAAACAGACATGGTTTACCTAAAACATACAATAGAAAAAGTATTAACACAGAGAATGATTCAAAAAGCGGATAAAAAACAACTTCCAGGACAAATTGCATCATCCTAGGCCTAGGATTAATTCTTCAATAAAAATTATTTTTTGAGGATTAAAAGAAACGAAATGTCACAATTGACTGTGTTGCGAAGTGCCATCTTTTTGTTACGTAAGAAATATTCAAAATAAAAGTGGATGATGATACTCCCTTCCGGAAAGACACCGGACTGAAATCGGCCACACGCACTGTGAGAAAGCAAAGGTTTTCTTTGCACTGTGCAATTTTTTTCTTTATGCACCGTACAATAGGTTTTTTTGGCTGTCGCTCGGACCCTGACTTTTTTCGCACAGTGCAAACGCCAAAAATCAGTCCAGCGACTTTCCAGGAAGACTCGTATTAACTACACCGAAAAAAATGGAAACGTGTTTATTCGGGTATATCAACTTTTGTTTGACATTCGTTTCACTGGTGGAGTATTTGCCATCGATTTCCTATGCTTTCCTTTGCCAATCCTTCCTTTCGGTGCTGGTGTTGATTTTACTTTCTCTTCTTCGGATCCCTGAGTAACTTTTTCCTCTGTGACTTCACATGTGACTGTGACCTGGTTCCTCTTTTTGAGCGATGATTTCCTTTGCAACTTCTTCTTGTTGCTATGCTGATCGTCCGTGGGAGTTGGGCTCTCCACAAATCTCTTAAGCTTGACGTCGTATTCAATGTTTGTAGTTATGGGAGGAGCGCCATCGGCAGTATCTTCGGCTGTTTCACAGAGAAAGGCGGGCTCTTCGTTCCCCGTGGCACAGACATCAGGAATGTTATTCACGGTTAGCTGCAATCAAAAAGTAATACAACTTTGAACCTCAATGTTTCAATTACCAATTTCACTGTCTCATACCTTATCCAAGACTGGAGCTGGGTATTTAATGCTGATCTGGATAAACAGTCGAGTTATATTATGGAAGTCCAGCCTCTTTGTCGGATCCCTGTGCCAAAGCCCTTCATTGACCATTTTTCTGACCTCATCTGGAGCTGTGGAAGGGAAGTCAATCATCTGGTTACGTCGGATATGAGTGGCAATCCGCTTGTTCTCCCAATCAGGCCAGGGCTTTTGGCCATGGCTGAAGATCTCAAACAGAAGCACACCATATGCCCTGAAATATACATTGTTCCCTGTACCAATTTTAAAAATGTTATTATAACAAAGGCTACAAAGCTTCAAGCCAACTCACCAGACATCAGAAGCTTTGGAGAATTGTGGTTTATCGGTCAGCGTTTCTGGTGCCATCCATCGCAGTGGAATCGGCATATTTTTCAGATTTTCTCCAGCCAGATCACTAACAATTTTGCTAAGACCAAAGTCCCCAATCTTGACTACTCCAGTTTTGCTGATCAAACAATTCCGAGCGGCCAAGTCTCGGTGAACAACGTCTCTGAAAAAGCCATATCATTAAGTTTAAACGAATGCATAAAAAAGGTTTAGAATTGTCTTAAATTTACTTAGAATGCAGATGATTCATTCCCCCAGCAGTTTCGGCCGCGAACTTGATTCTCTCTCCGGTAGTTATTGCTGCGCCTTCTCTTGTCAAATGCCTCAATAAAGAGCCTCCAGGACACAATTCCATCACAATCATGACAGGCGTTTGGTCGCAACAAATCCCGTAAAACTAAAATGTTAAATGTTAAACGCAATATGTATATCATAAAACGACAAAAACACTTTCAAATTTACCTTCACAATGTTCGGATGGTTGATCGATCTCATCAACTTGGCCTCTGCAATCATGTTGTTGGCTTCCCCGACTTGGATTGGGGCTTCATCGGCAGCTAAATTAAATTTTAATCATCAATTTAAATTACTTGCTGTTGATAGTGTGGCATATCTTGACTGCGCAAACTCTCTTCTCTCTGTAAAGTCCCTTATGGATGTCGCAAAAGTTTCCGCTCCCTGTAACCAGCGGGTCAGAAATCATTCAGAAAGTTACAGTAATCGAAAAATAAAGGTTACTGCAGGCTAGACATGGCTCTCGGGCCGGCCCGGGCCGAAAATCGCGGCCCGGCCCGCGGGCCGGAAGAGGTCGGCCCGGCCCGTTTCAATTTTTCTTCGGCCCGGCCCGGCCCAGCCCGCGGCCCGGGCCGGCCCGGGCCGGCCCGAAAATTAAGGAAAAGTAAAAAACCTTCCTACGTTATTAGAAAAGACATATTTTTCTTTATTCAAGCAACTAACAATCAATTTTTAAAGCAAAAAATTACCAACCATCGCATTGCCTTGTTAAAATTAATCAAAAATTACCGAGGTACTTTTTCAGACTATTAAAAATTGCCCCAAGATGAATTTTATAGATTCAGTAAAGGTGGAACCTATTTTATCAAATTTTTCGTCAGATTTCCAACTTTCAGATGATAGTGTTACTTCAGACGACTTACTAATTGTGTTTAGAAAGATGTCGATTACGTTTATTTTGGGTAGTTGCTCAAACGATTACTACAAACACTGATACACTTTACTTCTTAATAGATCTTACTAGTAAAATTACTTATTATTAATGATTTTTGAATACTTCCCTGCTTTATTTTTATAAAATTATACTTACTGTATGAAAAATAGACCCCATTCTTGGCTTTGCGTTTTAATTTTATTGGCAACCCAACTTTTCGCTTTGAAATTCAAAACTTTAATTTTGCCGGGCCGGCCCGGGCCGAAAATTGCGGCCCGGCCCGCGGGCCGGAACAGGTCGGCCCGGCCCGGCCCGTTTCAATTTTGCTTTGGCCCGGCCCGGCAGCCAAGTCTACTGCAGGCCTTACCTAACAGCTTTTTGTCAAATTTGATATCTTTTCGCTTCAAAAGGAATCTCGGTTTCTGTACCGGATTGACCAATCTAACTCCCATTTCATCGTCAACAGGCAAGTCATTCTTTTTGAAGAACTCGATGAGCTCCGTAATTGTCTTGAACTGATTCTTCTTTTTTGATGCCAATAACCACAAGTTGTTCTCGATATTTATTGGCAAGTGGTACAATTTCTTGCCCGTTTTGACTACCAGCTTGAAATTGTTTCCCTTCTTAGTCTCCGACAGTCGTACCACAAAATCGCCTTTCTGCTTCAGGAGCTCCTGCCGTAATGTTGTTAGGGACAAAGCAGGTGGACTTACCTCAGACTGAGTCTCTGGCAGTAGGCCTACGTACCAGCCCTCCTGATCCAGCTGTGCAGGAAGGTCTTTCAAAGTATTCGCAGCTTTGATTTCACTCATGCCAAGAAGCGGCCGATAATTGGAGGTAGCAGAATGATAAATGAGCATGAAGAAACCCCCGATTCAAATTCGCTTCATGTCTTTATGAAAAATTTTGTATAAAATGAAAAAAAAACATGGAAAGAAATTTTTTTTTCAAAAAAAATGATTTTCCGGAAGGCTTTCAATACGGTAGGCCCAAATCAAAGTTTACTATACAATTAATAGCTTACTGTAAGATATCCATAAAATATCCGGAAGTACTCAAAGCTTTCTTTCCCGCTGTTATAAAGTTTCAAATTTCATTAAAACAATCAACAATTTATCAGCTATGAAACAAGTAACAACAAAGTGATTCATAACAATTTTTGAAAACTTTCGATACTCTCCTTTTCGAATTCAAATATATCCGGCTCAGAAAACGTGTTTTGGGTGACCTCCTCGAAGACTCGTTGCTCTAATGAGGTGGGCATAACCATCAAAGAATCGTCGAACTGTACCGATGATCTTTCCTGGACAAAGGAAGGAATATGTGGATACTTTGACGCTATCAGAGTGTATGTAACTCGGGGAAACAGTACAAAATTAATCTTTGGCAAAAGATGAGAGTAGATGATAATATCTGATGCCTAAAACAACGTGATTAGTATCTTATAGGAACTTTTATTTTACCGTTTGTCTTACTGCTCTTTGTTCATCTTGAAGGAAGACGGCCAGAACTTGAACAGCTTTCTCTTCATTTATTTCGATGAGTTCCTTTAGCTTTTGAAGGGAAATCTGTACCAATGAGGGCTTTAAAAGTATCTTCTCCAGGTCATTCCATCCATCCTTCCCTTCTTTTACCTGTGCACAAAGCTTATTCAAAATGA
This sequence comes from Bursaphelenchus xylophilus, assembly GCA_904066235.2. Taxonomy (NCBI): domain Eukaryota; kingdom Metazoa; phylum Nematoda; class Chromadorea; order Rhabditida; family Aphelenchoididae; genus Bursaphelenchus; species Bursaphelenchus xylophilus. The sequence continues at coordinate 8,910,576 of CAJFCV020000001.1, forward strand.
GTTCGTCACTGAAATTTAATTAATATATCGTATGTCCTTACCCTGAACACTTATTTTGCACGGTGTTACCGTCACTATATTCTCCACTCTCTTGGTGCTTCCGTTGAATGATGCTTTTAGCCAGCTGATCTGGGAAATCAGCAACATCATCGACCCCATCGTGTAACAGTTCAGTTAAAATCTCCGTAGAAGCTAGACATCGCGACATTTTTCCAGACCTTAGGCATCTAATAACTGTCTCCAAACAAACTGAACGTCCACCTCTCTTGAGCTCCAAATACACAGAAAGGATATAATAGACGATAAGATCGGGTCTGAAAAACATCGTGATCCCTAAATTAAAAATTTACAATTCTTTCTTTTCAAGAAGGTCATCAAAGGCCACAGTGATCGTTTTCAGTAGCGTTTCCAGTTTCGGGGTGGCGTCAGCTTCATTTACAATATAATGAATCTGCAATTATCGTAGACAAAATAAACCGAATCTATTTCTTACAATCTGACATAACGATGTAATCCATCCAAAAGGCAGCCCGTGAATGTCATCCAACATTATCAAATATTCATGGGTCATCAATTCAGCCAGGGAATCCACTTGAAATAGACATCGGATCGCTTTAACGGCAAAAGTTCTCGTGTGGTCTGAGTGGGAAGTGAAAGCAATATAATGTAGTGGATAAATAAAGGACTTCAGACAAAATTTGTCAGTCGCTGATAACTTTGTCGGCTTGATATGGCATAAGAAAGCAGACACTGCGGTCGCACGATCGACAGATTGCTGATTCGAGGGTTCAAATTTGTTTAGGATCTCCAGAAACAAGGAATAAAGTGATTGATAACTGAAAAAGAATGATGGAGGCGGCAACCCTCCACTTACGTTGTAAAAAATTCGAATGCCGACATCCCCGTTCCTAATTTATTCAGATTCTGAGGACCAAATATCCGGAGTGTAATCGCTGAGAATAACTGCGAATAGGCGTTCCTAAGGTTCCACGACGAAGATGGTAATCGATCAATGCTCAACCTCAAGGCGTCTTCAATGTAATCATTAATCTGAACCTTGAATATCCTATTACTTATGATGGCCTTCAAGACATTAGCGCAGTGAACCCTAAATACCGATTACATTCAGTACTCCTCTGTATGATATTACTGTAATTATAATTAATTAAACCCACTCGATTGCCGTGCTTTTCCCCTCATTTCGAAGCAATTGCCGCATCGTTCTCCCCAACGATTCATTTTTATCAAACTTGCCCTCAGGCTGGAAAGCGGCAAGAATGGCTGTAACCAGATGCGGAAGACCGGCGCTTCTTCTGGTGGAGACAAGACGATGAATCCCTGGAATCACAGCATGAATCACAAGGCTAGATCAATTATATAGCCATTCTTATTCAACCTTTGTTCTCCAACGAAAATGCAAACTCCATTTATTTTAATCGCAGCTACAGTATTCGTGGGATACTGTGATTTGGAAGATGTGAATACGAGTGTGTTATATAAGACGGTCGACTTTGGAAAATGCCATGAGACGTGTGATGGAGATCTGCCCAATATGATTTTTTCTCTTTTGGAGTTTTACAATACCTACTCCAAGATGATAAAGATCTGCCAGTGAGTACCAAAAGCATTTTGCATTAGTCGTATAACATGTTTAGACAACTCAAACCCGCCAGTGAATGTGTTAAGACCTCCAATTGCCCGTTTGCCAGCCGATTTTTGCTTTTATACGGAGGGTTTTATGACCTATGCAATGGGAAAAAGTGGAATTATTTCATCAATAACGAAGGCTGCTTAAGGACATATTTGGATGAAACCCTTCAAGGTAATTGTTCTAATAAACAACTGAACAGATTATTTTAGCCACAGAAAACGAATGCCGTTTAACCCAGGAGATTGAAAGGTTTTCCCATGATCCTATCGTAGTCAGTCAAGTCCCCAAGGGCCAGCCTGCTGCTTTAACTGTGCTTGGAAGAACCGGTCCTTTGTGCAGGTGAGCAACTATGCTATGGCCAACCTATTTCCAGTTCTATGATCTGTTTCATCCCAACATTCCGGCGATTAATGGACGAGAAATGCCCTGGAGCGGGCAGTGTTGTAACTGCCGCGATGGTACGCCCCTTTTATCAGGGACTTCACATCGTCAACAGGATGGGACCAGCTATAACTGGAATGATCAAGGTCTCAACGCCCCCGCAATGCTATCCACTTGGAAATAAGACCGTCTTGCATATGATGAAACGGCAAGATTAAATTTTTCATTTCAATTTAAATTTAAGTGACACAGGCACAAAACTAATAAAACAAACGGTCTTAAAACCCACCTTTTCCAGAATCTAGAGTCTCCAAAATGTCATCAAGCCATTTGTCAGGGTTAAGTTGATGTCCATCTTCTGTGAATTGTCGCTTCATCCGCTGGCATACACGTTTAAAACATTCGGAAGCCATTTCAAACGCTCCCCGATGGCGACATTCCGTCAATTGATTCCAAAAATAGCCGACAATACGCGGTAAGTGATCCGACCAATCATTGCGTAAGAGATCGTCGGGAGACTGCAACAATTCATTTAAAAATTGGCAACTTACTCTTGTAACAATATTAGCGAAGATCTCGGAGACTGCTTTTATAGTTCTCCAACAAGCCACCAGTAATCTTTGTGACTGCATTTTCTGAGTGAGCACTTGATCCGGCACATTTTTGTCTACCAAAAATTACATCTCCGAGTCATTACTTACCCATATCATCCTCGTCATCAACGAAATCTTCATCCAAAACCATGCCTTCAGGAGATATACTGTGCAAAACAGGATTTACCATTTCCATCACAGAAAAACAAGGTAAAATAACATGGTCATTCGCCGCCCGTTGTACTGAAGGATCTGTCAGATCACATTTTGAAGTAATCGCAGACATTGCATTGAGAACTGTATGAATAGGGTTCTCGTTGGAAATAGATTGTAGATTAGGTTGAAGGCCATCAATCATCATTCTGGCTCGATTCCCGATATTATTTAGGATATCCACAACATTTTGAGGGCAAAATTCAGTTATAACTTTCATTTTGTAAACGATTCCATGCTGAGTTTTGGAGCAAGCAACAGTGTATTTCTGTAATGTCTCTTCGATCAAGGCGTTCCATCGAGTATCATCACCATATTTGTGCGATCTCAGTAGAAGGACGGCGGCCATATCCTGGCACTTCTCGTAACTGTCATCAAGTGATCTTATCATGACATTAAAAAAATGAGCGGATGAAATTATCTGATGAAGCTCCAGAAGTTCATAAATAGTAACACCTAAAAAAATCAGTTTAAAAAATGTAAAACATACCTTTCACTTTTCCATCAAAAACAGTTGAATGAAGTTCTCTAAGAACATGGAAAACAAAGAATCTGCGGTTGAAATTAGCAGACTTGTCGAGAGATACCACGCAAACATCATGCAATCTATGAAGAAAATGCTTGAAGGAACTCAAACTATTATACCCATGAGATTGCAAGATGTGTGCCATTCTGGAAAATAGCTAAAAAACAACAGTAATATTACCGCTGAGTCTTACTTTCTTCACACAGTCGACGATCGGATCTCTGATTGACGGACTCTCAATTGTCATGGAGAAGGTGATCAAGTGTAATATCAATTCCAAATCTAGTTCACTCAACGGCATGGAGACTCTAGGATGGCAACAAAGCGTTTTCAATGCTAGTAATCGTACCTAAAAAACATAAAGTCGCTAATAGAACTCCATACCGTATCATCTCCATGAATTGAAGCTAATCTCAATGTCTTCTCCTCGATAAGTTGATCCCAAGTAAAAGTATTTCCCACAGAATATGATATAATTGATTCACACACAAGAATCTTGGACTCAATTTTGTCGTTTTCTGAATTTTATGGTGATTAAGAAAAATAAAATACCTAAAAGTTCTTTAACGTGGTCGGAAAACCAATTTGCAAGATGATTATTCTTCAAAATCATTGACAGTAACCTTCCCAATACTCGAACATCACAGCAATTCTTGATCATTCTTTTCAAAAATTTGAGATGAACCTGGCGTCGTCCATCACTTACCGTTAAATCGGCTATCAAGAAGTGTAATGCCTAAACAAGGAAGGTTATTTAAACAGCAAAGAAACCATACAGAATTTCGTAGGCCCGCATTGTACAAATTTTCGTAATTCCGTTCGACGAATTCCTCTGAGGCTTCATAACTTCGTGACCATTTGCAGAGTAATAACTAAACTTAAGGAATAGAGCATAAATAAAATGTAATGCCTACCGTAATCCGTCCCCGCAACTTTTCCCGAATATTATTTTGATTAAATTTACATTGAACTTCCTTCAAAACCGTACAATCCAACGCTCCACAAGACTGACAAGTCTTTCCATGCCCTTCCAGGAACGCTTCTAAACATTCTACACCTGAGTGTGAGATGAAGTCGTTTCGATGGGCAATCATGGCAAGGATAATATCGGTCACTTTTAATTGTACAGCCGTTTCTATTTTGACGTCGCACACACTAAAATATGAACGCTATATAAAGCTTACACTTACCCCAGAAGAAAAAGGCATCGTTTAAGGCAGTGCAAATAAGAGGTATCACTTATTTCTGCAGGATACAAGGATATTAATCTGTTCAAAGCAAAATCCCGAATAAAAATTTGATGTTCACTACAGCATCTCTTCTTCCAATCATCGCTGAACCCTTTTTCAATTGCCCTTACTCCCTCTATGCCTTCAGCGTGGGCCATTTTGCCTAATTTTTTGAGATTTTCCCGAATTATTTTCTTTTTTAATCGTTACTGACATTTCGTCTTCAAAATTATTAATTTTTAGGAAAATTTTGGATTTTTCTGGCAGTCTAATACGTTTGGCGCTTCGGCGTGGTCTAGACATAAGTGTCAATGGGTGTGGATATTATGAGCGAAGTCCTTCAAGAATGCCAGATCTCCGAATCTGACGACCCTAAGAAAGCTGCTCAAGACGTAAAAAACGAGGCAAACAAATATTTCAAAGGCAAGTTTCCGGTTTACACTGACTCTTCGGAATTTTAGAACAGAAATATGACAAGGCTGTCGAATTGTACTCAAGGGCCATTGAGTTGGACCCCACCGATCCTATCTTTTACAGCAATCGGAGTTTTGCGTACATCAAGAAAGAGCTGTTTGGATTAGCATTAGCCGATGCCGATAAAGCTCTAGAATTAAAACCATCGTTTGTGAAGGCCTACTTCAGACGAGCTTCCGCCAATCTGGCATTGGGAAAGTACAAGAAAGCTCTGACCGATTATGATACCGTTCGAAAGGCATGCCCCAATGATAAGGATGTTCAGAAGAAGTATGAAGAGGTCAATAAGATTGTAAAACGCATTGCTTTTGAAAAGGCTATTGCGGTGGATGAACCCAAAAGCATTGCTGAGTCCATTCATCTTGAGGCCTATCGTGAGTTCTTCAATGTTTAATACTGATTCTTTTAGCTGTCGAAGCAAGCTATACTGGGCCTCGACTGGATGGGGATGTAACAAAGGAATTTATGGATGAGCTTGTCGAAACCTTCAAGAAACAAGGAAAACTTCACATAAAATACGCGTATAAAGTAAGTTTTTATTATCATTGTTATTTTTTTTATAGATTTTGCTTAAAATAAGGGAACTCTTTGGGAAGTACACTACGCTACGTGAGATCACCGTTCCACCAAAGCAAAAGTTTACAATTTGTGGCGACGTTCACGGCCAATTTTATGATCTCTGCAATATATTTGAACTAAACGGTAAACCATCCGAGACAAATCCTTATGTAAGTTTTATCAGCAAGACATGATTAGAAATTATTTTTTGTGAATGAAAATTAATCTCTGCAGCTTTTCAATGGCGATTTTGTGGATCGAGGTTCATTTTCTGCTGAAACAATCTTCACTTTGTTTGGTTATAAACTTTTGTATCCAGAGCATTTCCATTTATCCCGGGGAAATCACGAAAGTGATGTCATGAACAAGATGTATGGATTTGAAGGAGAAATCAAGGCCAAATTCAACATGAGGATGGCTGAGTTCTTTTCCGAAATTTTCAATTATCTACCATTGTGCCATGTTATCAACAAGAAGATCTTTGTATGTTTAAACGTGATATGTCTACCTGGAAACTTTGCATTGAGTAATATATCTGGTTTGTCTTTCAGGTTTGTCACGGAGGTTTATTCTCGAAAGATGGTGTCACTCTCGACCAAATCCAGAAAGTCAGCCGAGTCCGTCAGCCTCCAGATGAGGGAATAATGACAGATTTATTGTGGGCGGATCCCCAGCCAATCCCGGGAAGATTCCCATCAAAACGTGGAGTCGGCCTTCAATTTGGTCCCGATGTCACTCAGAAGTTCTTGCAAGACAACGACTTGTTATACGTTGTGCGGTAAGATTTGTTACGTAATTCACTTCAAATTGTGTTGCTTTTGTAGATCTCACGAAGTCAAACCCGAAGGTTATGAAAAACATCATGATGGCAAGTGCTACACGATATTCAGTGCCCCCAATGTAAGTCTTAACAATGCATTAATAACAGTGTTCCTTTGATCAGACGCTATTGTTTTTTAATTGCAGTACTGTGATTCCATGGGTAACCTTGGCGCCTTTATTACTATAACAGGTGACAACTTGGAGCCCCATTTTACTACGTTCGAAGCCGTCCCTCATCCAAACATCAAGTCGATGTATTATGCCAACTCTATGTTTGACTTCGCGTAGTTGTAGTGGATAGTCAACGAATCTTAAGGAAATCTCCATTGTTGTTTTTTGTTCTAAATTTGTTAAAGTCTATAAATCAAATTCTAAGATTTTTATAGTAATTTTTGATGTAGAAGGTAAAAGTTTTGATTTACTGATATGTTTACATAGTGTAAAAGCCATTGCAATCATTTTCCTCCGTGCGTATCTTTCAATTCTGTGTCGCGAAATATCAGAGGAAAGCGGCGAAGGAAACGGGTCCAAAACTGCATAATAAATGTGTCTCTCACTTCTATTACCCCTGAGGCTATGGTGGTGGTGCGAAGAAAGTTGGGCCAAGAAGAAACTGGTGAAGTGGGGTGTGATAGAAGGATGGAAAACACCAAGATATGTGATGGGGTTATGGTAGATAGGGACGTGTTCGTATCGAATTAATGGATAGAATACGGAAGATGTCATGGTGGGAATGTACTCCATATAAGGGCATCGAATTTGAAGACGAGGTTGAACTTTGTTCGCAAAGATGAGGTTTAGTTTACGGTTCACGACTTGCAATAAAGTGTTGAGATGTGAACTGCGATAAAGGAAAGGTTTTAAATTTTGGTGGTGACTGTTGATATTTTCATAACGAAAATTACTTGTCGATTGGAAATATTCCCTACCAAAAATATAGACTTCCTAAGTGTAATCATAACTTTAAGATTCCGAGAGCTTTTTGTTTGTGGCATTAGTTCCTTTCTTCTTACACTTCCACCCCATTTATTGACAAGAAATTCTCCACTAAAAGGCGTTTATATCGGGCATAAGCATTGGCTCTGTTCTCATTATTATCGTGTATTGTTTCGTCGGTTCTCACACCATTATTTCCATCTCTTAAAGGCACTGCACTCTTCCTTAGCTCTCTCCTTTCATCTTCTTCAACAAAAGGGGCCTTGGCCCCATTTTATGGCCCCAAAAAAGAGAAAAGGAGAGGAAATGATGGGAATGACGTCCTTCGAGATTCCTTCTTCTGTCAGTTTATTTAGGGCTTGATTGGTGCACCTGTCGTCGTTATAAACTCATTAATCAAAACTCTTGCCATCAGGTAACAGTAGCCGTTGCAAACGGTCCGAACAAACTCTAGACAATCAGAATTTAAGATGACAGTTTGTGTACATAAAATGGACTATTAAGGGGTATGGGGTTCGTCAAAGTGTGCTGAGGTTTATCGGACCGGAACTTGTACCTATCGCTTTAAATTGAGTCAGCCCTTATTCCGGTCGATCCTCAGTGAGAAGGGCTCTCAACCCACGTTGTAAAGTTTACTGTACTTTTAGAAATTTAGAAAAAATTAGTTCACCGTAACCACCCGACTAAACCCACTTTACATTTAAACCCACATCATCGGTAATCCTCCACCTACACAGGGCCATCTCTTTCTAATTCGAGTATTTATCTGAACACTACTACTACATTCCCATTGACAATGTATTTTTTATTCGTTATTTAGCTACTAACGAGTGGTTATTAATTGCAGATTATTATTCCGTTGTTGCTGGTTAAAATTGTTTATTTTATTGTTACGTATACCTGAGATAAAATTGTTTGAAGGTGAAATCCCTTGGGGAAAATAAGTGTTCCCTTCCATTCTTACTGTTTTGAAAGGTTTAAACTTTTTATTATAAGCCGTACAATCAATTACTGAGTCGTTAAATTGAAGCCGAAGATTTTAGAGCAACCTTAAATGTTCTTGCCCAATATGTAATCGGAAACCTTTGAAAACTCCAGGACCGTAGTCGTAACACCTTTTATAACCCATATAACTCCCTCAGCGCCACTTAAAAATCCTGCCAAACCACGAATTTCTCTGCGAACAGCTCTTTGCCATAAATCTTGCCCTGGGTCCAGGATTTTAATCTTTATTTCCCCGATCACAAAACTTTTTTATCCAATTTGCAGGTGAATGACATATTATTCGAAAATCTTTTCTGTCACATTTTCGGGCCGCGGGAAAGCGAGGCGCGGCCAAAAAAGCTGTGGAGGCCCGTCCCAAAAATCTTTTCCTTTTTTGCGGACAAAGCGGCGGCCGATGGGATTCGGAGTGACAGCCGGTTGTTTATAGTGTGTGTGAGGAGGGGGGAACAGCGGGGCGAGCGAGAACCTAACATACCAAGAGACCCAGTCACGGACGCAGCATGGATATTGCGGATGGGGGCAGAGAAAAGTAGTGCGCAGTAGATGTAGTATCCCCATATACGATGGGGTGTTAGAGTAGAGAGCCGGCGGGAATGTTAGACGTATTCCATGGACACAGTTGGCCATATCAAAAGAGACATAGGATACATCACGCATCTCGAGCGTCCTGGCCGCCCTCTCTTTCTCTTCGACCCGAAAAGTAGTGGTAGTTGTTGTTGTAGACGCAGTAATAGCCATGGCCGCCTTCAGTTTGCGTGTACATTCCTTTTCTTCGTATATTTCTTGAAAAAGGAGGGGGGTTGTGGATGGGCCGGATGCCGGAACTCTATCTGAAGAAGCAAAAAGAGGAAACCCTCGGGCCGTTCTCGGCGGGCCCACAAGATGCAGATGATAGACTACATGAAGGCCAAGATGAAGATGAAGCGTAGAAGGCCATCCAGAAGAAGGAGGGGGATTCTCTGCTTTCCCCGTTTTTTGCACATTTAAGTCCATGTAGTCGTTTATTTATGAGAGACGAAAGGCCATTTTACATATTTATTGACGGGCGTGAGTTGAGACACGGGTCAACGCGGCTAATAATTGATGCAAAGTTGGAGCCGGTCTTTTTTCCTTATTATTAGATGGTTTTCAATTAATTTCAATTCTTCAAATATTTTGCCACTCATTTTTTATTACATACGGCATTACGTGAAACTTATCAAAAAGATGATTAAACACAAAACTTTGCATTATTTTGCCTCCGCTATCTACGTCGATTTAGCTGTTATTTTATGCTTATGTAATTTCTTTCCCGATGCAATTACGTATGTTGCATTTACATCGAGAACACGCAACATGGCAAAGTACCTAGCTCAGCATGAAATATTTAGAGCTTGGTTAGAGAACGGGCATTTTATGTTCATCTTTTTTAATGTATTACATTTTAAATGTTGATTTAACCAAAAACATGAAACTTAATTGACTTATACGACTTGTTGATACATTTCGACTTTTTTGTTTTTCCATGAGCTTGACTACAATCCTTTTCCTCTGGGATTAACTAACTATGCACCTTTCCTTACCAACAATCCCTATAGAGTACAGTCTCTGTCCTCCAGTCGCTTCCAAACCCTTCGTCCGTTCTGCACGGATTTAATGGACAGAACAGAGAATGATGGCGTGCTGGGTTAGGACGGATGTTGATGAGAAGTCAAGGCTTCATTCTAGGCCTCTGCATTGTCTTTATGAGTCCTCATCAACATCTATTCGCTCCCATTTCCTAAATGAGAATTTACATTTTTGGGAAAGAATTCCGACTTACAATTACGAAAAGAAGACGCAGTACGTGCATCACTGTTTTTATTATCCGCTAAGACTACCCGCTGTTTCAAATCGTGGTCATTAATCCTTGGAGGCTTCTTTGGCCTGGGATTACCGTGTTTTCGATTAATCAAAGATGCCCTTTCTTTGTGACATTGTTTTGGCCAATTGGCTCGTTTATTTCTTTTCACTTTTTTCCTGATTCTTATTTAATAACACAGTGAACTCTCATTTTCAGACGTCTTATGTCACTTGGCACATTGCAAGTTTTTGTTTTGCGCGCAAATGTCGTGATGACGAAGTGACCTTTCCTTTCCCAACTCCTAAGTCGTTGCTAATCCATTGATCCCCGAGGCACTCTTTGGTCAGTCTGACTCTGACATGGGATTAGTGCCTTATATTTGGCAAGATTTATGGTGTTGATGAATCCTCGGCATTCTCGGCTTAAAGTTGTTTATGAAAATGGGGTTGTAGAAAATTACGACATTCTTTTGCTTTTTATATCGATTTTTTTGCAAAAAGAACTTGTAGCAAACAAAAGGCACAATGATAAGTTTTCAAAGAGTGCAAGACACCCCTGATTTTGCTTTTAACTCCGATTTTTCTTTCGAATCTGTCATTTCCAAACCTTTGTTATTAGGAGTAGCATATTATAACGCCAGGAGTAAAAAATATTTTTCGACCACCGCGGTGACAAGTAGCACTGTAACAAATTTTATTAAATTTCTGAAACAATCAACCAATCTTTTTCCACGTCATCATTTTTTGCACAATGCGTCTACAGTTTCCGGGGAAATCCTGCAATCATATACTTTGTTTACTCTATTCCTGAGTCAGGATTCAGACGTTTTAAATGTCTAGATAACAATTATTTTTGAATAATTTAATTTAAAAAAATCGCCTTCAGTCTTCGGAAGAACTGACAGGAAGTTTCCGATACGAAGAAGGCAATTTTGTGTTGCAGTCTGATCTCCATTTGCTTTGTATTTTCCCGCTTTATGTTAATAACTTCAAATAATTTTGTTTGGTTCCGTAAAATGTTGCTTTTACACGTCGTATTTCATATCAAAGTGGGGTTCTATTTACTTTGCGGCACGTGGAACTACTTTATGCCAAGTTAGGGGACATTTGTTTGCCCACTTTCGAACTTTGGCCAGGCCAAGGGAGTTGTAGAAGTATAGATGATGTCTCTGGAACTATCAATATTTCTTAATGAATTCATTTAAAGTACTGGCATTACGCAAATTGAACGTACCCTTAACAAATATTATGCAGGACATTTGATGAGGTTATTCAAATACGGCCCCTCTCACCCTTCGGCCCTCCCTTCGAAAAGCCATCACTTTTGATTATTAACCAACGACTCTTATTTTACACCAATGTTTATCCAAGAAGGGTCCTCCTCGGATGTTTGCCTTTCCTCGATGTATATCTCTGTTGGGGAAAGGCACCTTATATATGTATATATAGTTTCGAGGCGGCCTCACGCGCGCAGACGTGACCGCGTTTAATTGACTTGATGGCCGCAGGGCAAGAGTTAATTTGAGAGCCGGCCTTCCATTTTTTCGCCCTCAGGCCGCTGTCGTTTTTATGCTGCTATTTTACATTTTTATGTCTCGAATAAGAGAATAAGACGCTTCTTTCTTCCGGGGAAAAAGGGAGAACGAAGCCGGGTTTGGAGTGTGGAAAATTCAACAAAATGACGTCTTCATCCATCCTTATTATAATACATAATATTGGTCATGTTTTAACAAGATCATTAACGTATAAGCCGTGAAAACAGACTCATTTCGTTGGACAAGAATTAAAAATTAAAGCTGCATTAACACAGGATTTTTTTTGTCGAACTATTTTCCGCGCTTTACTTTTGTGTTGTCAAAAGGATTTTCAATGTTAAATCTTGTGAAAAAAATGATTTTTTTGCAGCCTTCCCTCGAGCAATTTGCCGCCCAGCTCTCAGATCATGCACCGAAATTAGCGGCCCAACCAGGAATCCGGAAGAAGAGAGAGAGAGAAAAGAACGCTCCGAACGCATGTGGATCAGTGCGGTGAATGTAGGTCGTTGATCTCGTTTTGATGACATTTCCATGTTCTTGCGGCCAAGGGATTTCCGTTCTTAAAATCATTTCTTGATCACCCAGGAGTTTTTTTTTTGTTAATTTGCGCAAGGGAAAAATCGTTGCAGCGTATTTTACGTTTTGATAATTTGACATTCCAATCGTTTTTAGTCTGGAAGGGAATTTAGAAACTCAATCTATATGCATGCCAATTTACGTGGCCATCTTTCCCATGGCCAATTTAGGCTTCCTTTTCCCGAGGGAGGGTCTTCATTGTTCTCTTATAATCAGCCACTTAATCATCTCTTCTGAAGTCCTCGTTACCTCAAACAATTTTATATTATTCATGCTCTGTTTTCTTCCAGCGCTTCAAAACTTTCGCCGACGCTCTTCCGTGCTCTTCCGTTCCCTTTTCCGTTTCCTTTTTTTAAGAAAATTCAGTCATCTTTTTTTCTCTGACCGTCTCTCCATTTTGGGGTGCTTTTTGTGGTAAAATGGCACAACCCCTTGATTTTAGATAAATTTTTTTGGTGACGTAACTTCAAAGAATTTCGTTAATGAAATATTTAAATTTTACTGATGATTTACATGGAAAAGATTTATTTATTATGCTTTCATTGGTTTAATATCACCCGTTATTTTTGCTCTAAATCATCTATTTTCCATTTTTTTGTACTCTGGCAAATTTTTCATTAAATTTTCCCCTTGACCTCATATGCCATTGGACCCGTCCATTCTTATAAACGTTTCCTTAATTTCCGCAAAACTGGAAATTTTGGAAATTGATGGCGTAATCGAGTTTAGTGATAACGGTAGAAAAAGAGGATGACACAGGGCAGAAAAAAACAACTCTGGAGACTCAATTGTTCCGGGCATTCATAAGTCATTCGGCCTCTGACATTTCTATTGACGGGGTAAATGTTTCGGCCACTTATGGTAGTTCCCTGTGGCTTTTAGGCTACAATTCAAATGTATTTTTGCATCTGAAATTGGCTAAACAAAAGTTGGAAACATTTTTTAGTTGTTATTGGGACAAATTAGTTTAGAGGGCACTACTTTGACAAGGTCTGCCTATTGCCGTTTCTTTTTCTCCATTGAACCAATAGACTAAACCGAAGTTCAACTCGTTTCTTTTAACCTTCAAATGCAGCTTTGCATCTGTTATGGGATACTGTGCCGTTACAGATTACTAGTTCCTAGCAATAATTGTGATTACCAGCCAGTTTTTATGCATTAGGAATAAGCACTGAACTAAGAGGTACATTTCTTCGGATGACTATTTATATATTACAAACCTAATTATCGTCTTTGCTAATAAGCTTCTAACTCCGAAAGCATTTAAAATCCCATCCCATCCACCCTTCCGCCTCTCCGACGCAGCTTTGACTAGGCATCCGTCAAGATGTACATAACATAAAAATAATAAATGTAACAATATTTCGGGCATAATGTATGTTGTAAAGCGGGCATTTGTCCTGAGCGTTTTGACCTTGGAGGGTGCATAAAACTTCATCGTCCCGAACCCGAAAAAGCACCGCGCCTGAGGGCGGCGGGAAGAAGATAGAACGTCTCAAGAAGATACGGCGACGTCTTCGGCGGGCTGTATGTATAGGTCCCCTGCTTGTGTCCCCCAGTTCATACGTGTTGAGGGGTGTTGGAGGAGTGGGGGGAAAAGTTTTTGGGCCCAAAATTGTCTCCCAATTGGCCGCAATACATCCCCCGGCATAACATAAATATTCCGGCCGCGCTCGTTTCAGACGTCCTCCTCTTCCTCAGCGCTCCACCCGTTCAGCCGTCAAGTTGTCGCAGCGATTCCCCGAGGAGAGCGCCTACCGTCCAGCCGAAGCGGTGGTCGTCGGGCGGCGCTCGGACGCCCCCGTCAAAGGCGCCGCCGACCCCGCCGACACGGCTTCTAGGCACGGTCAGAGGACCGACCGGAACACGGGGATCCTGCCCCCTTATCAGCTCGAAGATCTCGATCGACTCAGTGGACTGGAGCGGCTTGAACCCGCCTTTCTTCAGGTGGATCACCAGACTTGGCATCCGGAAGATCAAGAGGGATCCAGCTCACAAATTCTACAGGACCCTTCTTGTCGGGCAGAAATGGAGATGGATTCGCCATCAACCCGAGATCATGAATTTGTTGCCAATGGCTCGGAACTCGGCCAAAACCTATTAGTTACCTGTTCCAGCCACCTTGATGATCAGAATACAGTGCCTTTCGACGAACCTTATGTGAATCCGGTGATAGATGAAAACGATCAAGCGTCGACTTCCTCAACCTCAGCATGCTCCAGTTGTTCAAACTTGTCTTCTTACCCGTCAAATCCTTCAACGACCTTAAACATGCCTTCGAATTCGCCTCCGGAGACGGTTTGTTTCGTCCGGACGCTCCCTTCCGACCATCAGACACTAAATCTGAGTCCAGATCGCCGCCGGACCCGGGCAATCCGGACTCGATCATCGATTACCAAACGTCAAAGGATAACGTTTCTAATCGTTCGTATGTTCGCAGTGGCAACATTGGTGACATCGCTAACACTTGCTTCCTTTGCGGTCATTGAGACAGCCAGTCAAGATGGAATTCTCTCGCGACGAGCAAGGAATACAGCTGACGGGGTGGTGAATCCGGCCAATAAGGATGACTTAGACAACCTCTACAGACAGCTGGATGACACGACGACATGTAATCGAACCTTGGATACTCCATTACTCAGACAATTGCTCAATTCGACCATTCAGAACATGCAGATTCAGAAGCCGGTGCTCCAATGGCTGGCCAATGTGGCCCCGCGCTATCCCTACCTGCTGGAGATGAAAAGTAAGAAAAAGATGACGCTCCCTGTAGTTTTAGAACCTGACAAAACAATTTTATTTTGCAGACACTCCATTAAACACCACGGTCACCAAAACCCCATTAATCCGGCCTGTTCCCGGTTCCCACGGCCCAGTCCATGTTCTTCATCTGGACTGTGCTCCCTCTCCAAGATGGGTACCAGTCTCCGTTTATGGGACCGCGACAACCGAGACTTTTGTGGAAATGAGACTTCCGGAACTGGAGCTGAACGCCTGTCCGTTTAGTCAGTGCTATCAATCCAAAGTAAGTATGGCTTAACGTTTTTCTTGGTAAAAGTTTAGATCATTCAACGGAGCAATGCATACATATTTTCTCAAAAAACAATTTTTCAGTGTTCCTGGACCTCTCATGGTGACCTAAAAGTCTATGCGAAGCCTTGCTGCGATGCCGAGAGCAGATTCTGCAGAGCTGATTGGACAGCAATGCTCAACTTGTTCTACATCCTCTCAATTCTCTTTGCCTTGGGGTCATTGGCCATGATCCTGGTGGTCGTTCGAGAGCGACATCGACAACAACAAGAAGCAAGGGGATGGGCTCTAATGGAGTTGTTTTTCGTAGGCGCCGCGATTCTTTACACTATCGTAAGTTCTTATTTGGAATACAGTTTGTTACTCATTATTAATTTGTATGGTTACATCCCATTATGTCATTATGATTACAAATTTTTAGCCGTTAATTGACTGGAGTGGAACAAGAGCCCATGGTTGCGCAATAGCAATATGGCTACGTGAGATCGGGTTCACGTTGTTCTACGGATCCGTGGTGCTAAAAATCTATAGGTTAGCTTGTAAATAATTTTTTTTTAATTTGAAAAAGTCATCCCACACTAATTGCTGATAATTTCAGGAATCTTCAAGAGTATAGGGTTAGGAAAGCGCATCATGTCATAGTTCGCGAGCAGGATCTCCTCAAATATTTAGCCGGCTTCATGGTCATAACGCTCACAGGTAAATCATTTTCGAATTTGTCGTTAAATTGGTTTTACTTAGAGATAAGATTTGTTAATTTAGGCCTCGTCGCTTGGACATTAGGCGTCCAACATTCAACCGAACTCTGGAACAGCCAATGGCCCCAATGTCCATTCGAATCGTGGTCTTGGATGTGGACTCTGTTCGAGCTGCTTTTCCTCTTGTATGGAGTCCGACTCTGTTATAAGGCCAGAAGCAGCAACTGGGTAGAACGGTATCAGTTCACGGCCGCCGTCTGCCTCGAGATTCTGGTCAACATGGCCGTCCAAATAGCCAGATATTTCATGAGAGACACCGGGTCCCACGACTTTCTATTTGTCACTGCCATTATTAAATTGCACCTAACTGTCTCGGTGAATATTGCTGCCATTATCACCCCTAAATTTATTGTAAGTTACAGTAATAGGCATGCGTAACTGTTGAAGGTGAACTCGGAGACCAACCGTCGATCGCTCAGTATGTCTGGCACTGGGAACAGCAGTCGCGCCCATCCCTCTCTAGCCAAACTCAGGGATAATCTTATAAATGGGACGATCGACTTTGCCGAGATACCCATCATTGACATGAATCCAGAAGATATTAGGGTAAGATAAGTGGAATAAAGACAATATTTTTTAGGCCGAGCTCAAACGAGTATACACTCAACTGAGGATGTATAAACTGAAGAACCTCTATCAAGACAATCCTCATATCTCTAAAAGGAAAGGCGGGAAGAAGGTGAGCGACAAGAACACAAAGAACCGTCGTATTAGTATCCCCCCAGCTAGCTCGCCCAAGATTAAACGAGTCGACGAGGAAGATGAGAAGAGTGATCTGACAGTTGAATCGGCTCCTCACAATGTTTACTTGTCCACTAATAAGCTCCAATTTGAGCCTAATGACCATTCAGTGCGGGTCTGATGTCCTCATTTTTCAAGCACGCCTAATTTCACTTATTCTTTTATATAAATGAACCCAGTCGACCTCTCAGCACCAGCCGCACCAAGTTTGTTATTGTTTTACAAGGCTTTCAACTTTTTGTAGTACAATAAAGAGAGCTCGCTCAAGAATTGGATGATACTATAAACTAATACTGGAGATATCGAGGAATATAAATCGAACATAAACCTTCACCTCCGGAATATAAATAATACACTTTTTCAAAATTTTATCATAAAACAGTCAAACAATCAACAATTACCAAAAACCAACTTTAACGAGCAGCGGCGGTGGCGGCCGTAGTTGGGCGAGCTGGGAAACGTTCATTGGGGCGACGGCCGAATCGTGGTGGAGGATCTCTGTCACGACGGGCTTCACGGGAACGGTTACGCACAACTTTGGAGTGAATGGCGCACGACACGCAGTAGTGGAGCTTGTGGTAGAGCTTTGGAAGTGGGTATTCTGAAATAATAAAGATTTTCATAACGTTTTCATATAGAATCATCTCCGGTGTTCCAAACAAGACAAACTTTGAAACAAATCGTTAAGAGATAAGTGCATTAACATTACCCTCGATTGAAACAATACTAATTCGTGCAAAAAAAAACATTTCAATCAAAAAGCCCGTATGCCAACATTTTAGATATACCTAATCCTAAACTCAAGAATAAAAAAGTAAAATGCAACATACGTTCATAGACGGAAGCCTCGGTGATATCACGGACGGCAGCTGCTTCGACGATGTTTCTAACGACGAACTTCTTGATAGCCTTGTCCTTAGGGCAGCAACGGCCACAGTTGGTGCAGCGAATGAAGCAGACGTGTCCGCGTCCCTTCTTGTTACGTCCGTGGTTTCTTCTCTTGGTGGTCATAATGACAGTTCAGGGACCCTGAAAGTAAAACAACTGCAAATCTGAATAGTGGTATTCACAACTTCACACACGTTCTTCCTCGAAAATAGCGTTGAAACTATAAAAACAAAGCGGTATAAACCCAGGAACGATAATTCCACATACAACAAAATTTTACAACAATAAGATCGTAACTGAAATATACTTTTACATCAAACATCCAAAAAATTTTGCTCTAGACCTCAACGAAGAAAAAGAATTTTCAATACCGTAAGTTTCGTTTCGGGACCTAAACCGCTTGATTGTGGCGTTCCGTCTCAAACAAAAATTAATATTTTTTCTCAACAAAATTGGTACCAATTTTTTTACTACATAAGTCCGCAATTCGTACAAGCAAAAAAATTATTTACCTCATTTTACGGGTATGCTTCCTAGTAGCTTTCGTTTTTTAGTCTGTGAACTAAAATAATAAACACATTCAATAAATATTTATTCACAGGTTACGAAATGGTCTAAATAAATAGAGTACTCGATGACAAGAATGATAGATGTGTAAATACCTGTTATTAAATAACCAATACGGTGAGACAAATTAGAGAAAATAAATTAGAAATGATTAGAAAGTATCGGATATTGGGGTAAGGCACGTATAGCGGTAGATGTTCATGGGTGTTGGGGTGGTGGAGGAGGGACGGGTGGAGCTTCAAACATTCCATCGGTAAGGTACCCAGCAACGGAGCCGCCTCCGGGTCCTTAAAAAAAGAATTCGTTATGTTGCAAACGGTATGGTATGAGTTAAGATAACATTGTCTAATTACTTACCTGCAATGGCTTGAGTTCGTGAAGCTGGTAGAAATAGATCATGGCGTTGGTCTTTATACTGGGTCCATACAGTCGACTTATTTAATATTTCTTCGATTCTTTCTCCATATTGCAGGTCTCTGCAGATGCTTTTCAATGCATCTACAATCTCGGCCTTGGCTGCTGACACATTCCCAGTTCCCGTGAGTTCTCCAGATAATACCTTGAGTAAAATGTTGATGATATCGGTTTTCAAAAACTGTTCAGCGAGTTCTGGCTTCGGATTCTTGGTGAGGCATTTTAGAGAATGGGCGGCTTCAGACATTAGATCAGGTTGTTTACTCATGCATACTTGTATTCCTTTGATTACCGGCTGAGAAGCCAGAGAATCGGCACAGTATTGGTTCTCACTCATTTGTTGGAGAATTAGGAGTGCTGATTTGGCGGCATCCGGGTTGGGATTGTGCATAACTCGGCAGAATTGAGGGAGATATCCTTGTGCTGGTATCTAAAATGATTTCGCTATTAGACATAAAGCTTAACTCCATTCGCAATACTATTTAAACCAAACTAACCTGATCAACGGTTGTCGGGTGGTTGGTTATCAATGACACCAGAGCTGAAGTTACTGGTTGCAGATTTTCATTCGGTTTTTGCATCAACTCCAAGACCGACTCCATGAGTTCGGTGGCAAACTGTTTTGGATGTCTGACAATCCAAGACGGGTTCTGGTTGAACAAGCGAATGAATACTCCTCCAACAATTAGTTCTCCTGCAATTGTAGACGAATAAGCCGTCGTCTGGTCATTCGTGTTTTGGAGAGTCTGGGACCATTTGGCATTGAGATCTCTGGATTGAGTGGTGAGCAGTTCCTGGAGCGACTGACCGACTTGTTGGCGGACGTTGGCTCTGATCGTGTCGTTCCAAATCAATTCCGGGTTCTCGGTGTTCGAATCCAGCATACGAATTCTAAAATCGAATAAGTATTCAACTTGATGCTCACTTACGCATTGGCCGGACTGTCCCTTAGAGAATCCGCGAAAATGGGAGGAAGATACTTTATGATAAATCGGCTCCATCTGGGCCCGCTGAGCTTGTCGGCTTGAAGTTTGGCCAACAACTCTGCTACCAGGAGTCTGTTCTCTTCATTTTGATCTCCTTTTTGTTGCATCAGGATATGTAACAAGTACAGTAATCCGCCAAATTCAAGAAGATTCTTGACGACAGTTCCGTTGGAGGATAAGGCAATCAATGTTCTCAGGATTCGATCAGCGGCCGAGGGATTCTTCACCAGCAGCAGTAACAGCAAGGGAAGCTGAACCGTACACGAGATATCATTCACACATTCCTTGTTGTTGGCGGCCTTTGAGATGACACTCAATGCAAGAATTTGCACATTTTGGAGATGGTTTAGCCGGAGGTAATCAAATATGAGTTGGAAATGCCCAATCAAAAGGATCTCGATACCTAAACCAATAATCAACATAGGCCTGATGCATCACAATCGTACCTGCATAGTTGAGTAGGACATTATCCAAAGCTTTCCAGACCATTTCGACTTTCTCACTGAGAGGTATCTGACTGGCTGATTCTTTGATGTTTATTGGTTCTTCTGGTTCATCTAAGTCAATTAGATTTTCTGGATTAGTAGGCTTCTTTGGTGCACCATTCAAAACAGGCTTCTTCACTCCCATCAAAGTATCGATATGTCGTTTCAGATACTCGACCAGGTCCACACACACAGATTTTGGATCCTATGAAATAACAGTAAATGTACCAGCTTCCTCGACTTACATAAAGTTTAAATTCCGGTTGTTCGTTGTAAATTCTGACAAAGATGTCACCAACAATAAGCTCCTTCGCGTACACACTCAGAGTAAACTCGGCTCCAAAGTCGTTCTCTGGAGAAGTTCTTTTTTTCTCGACAAAATCCATAAGCTCTGCTCTTGTCCCATTGTCCCAGATGATATAAGGATCTTCTACGTTCGAGTTTAGTACCTTCAGAACCTTATCCATCTCATCGTCCATCATTAATTTACAGACAAACTTGGTGATCAACGCGTTGAGACTGTTCTGCACACCATCATTATCGGGCGTATCCTGTCGGAAGCCAGCTAGACAAGCGAGGGCTTCAGCAGAACTTCTGGCAAGTCGATTATGGACCGCTTGTTTGTTGGACTCCTCGCTGTGTTGAACTCCACCTTCGTCAAGAGTGTAATCGAATCGGAACAAATGAGGTAGCAGGTGCCAGATAACACCAGCTTGGTAAAGGAAGGTCTGGAGAAGGGTGGAGACCGAGAAGGAACAAACACATTCCGCGGCAGCAACAGCAAGGTTTGGAAGATGCTTAAAAATAATATCATCAGAAAAGGTTGAAGTCATAACCAACATAATTGCGTAATACCTACCTCGAATTTGAGTAAATGACATAACAATCCGAAGATCTGCTTCATTTCACTGATCTTTTCGCGACATTGCTCGAACTCAGCTGCCACAGCAAAGCAGTTGCAGACATGACGACACACTTGAACGGGCATATCCGTTTCCTTGGAGCCTTTGGAAATCATTGGGACACATCTCTCAAACGTCTTATACAACGCTTCCAGACCCGTTTCCCTCCGTAGTTGTTCGGCATTCAACGCGGAGCTCTTTAATGTCCAATAACATAGTTCCACAGCCGCACTCAACAGATTTCCAGAATGCAATTTATCCGATGAAAAGAGAGCAGCATCCGAAGCCTCCAGGTTGATGGTTCTGATGAGATGAGTGTAACCGGCGTACTTGTATGGTGCAAGTGTCTCCAGGTGTCGTGAGTAAATGATGGACTGTGTTTTGAGACAAATGGCGATTCTGTTCACGTCCGGATCGGATTGGTTCTTGTTTCGAATCAAAGCCGACGTCAAAAATTCATAGGCAAAATTAATTTTTTCGAACTTCTCGCGGCCTTCCGGGTTCTTGTCTGGATGGTATTTCTGGGCGAGTTTAAAGTAAGCTCTTCGTACTGTTGAAGTGTCTTGCCAATTTTCGTCCTTTGGGTTGAGTTCCAGCTCTTTGCAAGCCTCTTCAATGGACATTGAGGACGGTTTCTTTTCAATTTCTTCTTGCCAGGCAGCCAAACAACATCGTAGGAATGGAACGGGTTCTCTGATCTCCCAATTGGGGAACCTCTGTTCATCGCAAAGATGCCTGAGGTAGTAATAATGGCAGAACAATTCCTCATCAAGTTGGGGATATTCGATTGGTGGGATCGGGCAATATTTGTACAGAGACTTTATGTTAGATGTGAGGCGACAAGAGAAGTCGGATATATGGATGGCAATCTTACTGATCATGTGGCTTCTCATCTCCGTGTTCCAGATAATCTCCGGGTTCTCAAATTCTCCCAGAAAAACCTCCGCATATCTCTCTGGACCATAGGCCTCAAGATAATAGATCGTAGCCTCAGGCAAAATTGGAGAGAGCACACTGTGAGAAATTATTTCGGATTTGGCCTGAAATCGACAAATAAGAAAAGCCATAGAAATATACCGGTATTACATAAAACTAGAGAAACATACCAAAGTCGACCTGAATGCCTGCTTCAGATGGGTATAATGCAATAATCTGGCCACCGGAAGAACGTTAGACCCGTTGTACATAAGAATGAAAAAGTAAATTCCACTGAGATAAAGCCGGGATATGTTGGGATTGTCCATCATTACATCTAGTACCAGAGTTGAAACCCGTTGAACAATGGCTGGGTCATATGTGAGGAGAAGTTGGACCAATTGGTAGAGAATGACTGGCTCGGAAATAATCTTCTTGACCTTGGGCATGGGTCGGACGATGGCATTGGATTCATCCCGGGATGGGAAGAAAGCGCACATCTGATTGAGAACATCAAGGCAGAGAACGGCCAGTTCTGTGAGGTTGTACAAGGGAGCACAATTGGAAGCTTGCCCAGCCGATTGGTTGGGCTCCTTTGCACAAACAGTCCACCGGAATTGGGGGACAGAAGACAGGTTCATCCACACTTCCAATCCCTCCGCCCAGACCTGGGTTTTTTCGAATATATCCCCATTTTTGTACAATTCTTTCATCTAAATTACAAGATACCTAAAGAACAATCAGAACAAACCTTTTTGAAGCAGAACGGCCCTTGAATGGCATTGTTCTTGTCCACATACTTCCATTCTTCTGATTCGCTTTCAGATGTGTTCTCGCCACCTTGGATCTCATTGGTCTACAAAATACTTCGATGCATTCAGTATCAACCCTACCTGACTATGGATCTTAGCTCTGTTCACATGCAGGTGGGCCAACATTGAAAGATCAACCAGGATGGGCACGAGCCCTTCACTAATCAGATCTCGGACATTCTTCTTGTCAAGGACAAGTTTACTAATCAAGAACAACTGAAACAATTGCATATTACCATCAATGAAATAAAGTAACAATTATCAAGGAAGCCACTTACAAAGTGATCCCTTTCAACAACATTAACACATCTAGACAGCATCTGGACAATAAATTTAGAGTCTCCAAAAGGGCCAATGGTCATAACATGCCGTTCATAAGCAATGCCCATCGCTCGCAGACACAAACATTTCATATCAGTTCTGTTTGACAATAAGAATCGATGATACACAGTGTTGAAGAAGTGCTGAGGGTCATGAATTGGGGTAGCTGAAGCGGAATCTTCACCAAGAAGTACTCTAAGATAGTAATCGCCAATTCTGATCTCATCATGCAGAGATGGGTAGTCCACCTAAAATCTCGGAGTTCATCTCCAATTATCAAATATGCACAAAATTTATAATCTAAACTCACAAAGAATTCAGTGTGGTTCCAGGAGACAAGCGTGTGTTCCTTTTCGACCAATTCCAACTCCGCCTGAAGTTGTCTCATTTCATCGACAATCGCCTTTTTGAATTCTTCCCGAGTTTTCTCATTCCAAATCAAATCAGCTTGACTATGATCTTTGTTGAATTGATAGGCAAACATCTTCCAATTGGCCGTCGCTCTGACATGTCGTTTCCTTTGCCGCAACACAACTTGTCGAGCTGATCTGTCCGGTTCTCTTCTGTTAAATCCAATCTTCTGTTCAATATTCCAATGTCGGAAGAGGGTTTCAATCCTAGCTTCCATGGTGTATTGCATGCTTTTTAATTGAGCTTGTAGAGCGGACTGTTGGCTCTCTTGTTGTGCTGCTTCAAGATTGTTTCTGATCAGAAGGAGATCCTTTTCCGAGACTGGCGGTTTGTCTGGCGATTCAAAGTAATCCAAGAGACCTCGAGGCTAAAGCAATGTGTAATTAAACTTTATACCTCAATATCCCACTTCGAGATTGTACAAAATCTTACCAAGCATCTCTTCAAAAGCTCCATAGCGGCCGAATTTTCAGCGATCCAAAGGGAAATCAGATGTCCAGAGAGTTGTTTATTGGTTAACACCCTTAGATCCTTTCCCGATGACAACAATGCCAATTCCAGATGCTTGAGAAAAGCTCCTTCCGTTAGCGATAAAGCCTGCATTTGTTTCGAGATGTCGCGATTACTCTCTTCGATAATGGCTCGCATTACAAGCCCGGCTCCTTTTACAATTGTAAGACATGAGTTGTGGAAGAGACGGTAGAAAGATCGTCCTCTGACCGCCACCAATTCGATTATCATGTCGAAAATTTCTCCCGTAGTAGTTTCTGAATATGGTGAGCATACTGTATAAGTGAGGAAGTCAAGCATTGCCGCGATAACCAGCGCTCCAGTTCCGCGACTCTAAAAAATATGATGAAAATATGAAATAAATACTTCAAAATAACCCTAATCAGGGACACTTACCACATGATGAACAATCAAGTCAAGAAGATGCTCAACAAACGCCTTAGTCGACAAAAGAGATTGCTTGTTCAGTTGCTCCAACTTTAGTTCATAGTTTGGATGCATGGGTTGCATCAGGGAACATAACATCTCAACTGTTGCGTAATCAATCGCCTCACTTTTTCTGGCCAATGCATTGACGACAAGATTTCCAAGCTTTTCACGGATGCTGAAAACAAATATAAAACCATCATCGCACAAAAATTATTTACCCATTGACGGCAGTGAATGCCTGGAATCCCACTTTTGATGCAAAAAGTCGATGTAAACAAGCCATCTGAGCTTCACATTTTAGTAAAGACATCGGTTCATCAGGAGGATAACTCTCCGCCAACACTGCTTCCAGGCAATTTACTATGTTTCTGCTCTTGTTATTATCCGAGAAGAAGCTATCTTTGGGTTGAGAATAAGTGAGACCGTTGTAGGGAATGTTGGCGTTAAAGCGACGGATCATGTCGGATCTTCGTAAACCCGGTGGGACATCCACAATGTGTTTCAGAAGTTGGGCTTCGCCATCTTCGTCAAGCAGTTGTTTGAATGGGAGTAACCGAAGATCTCTTTCGTATCTTCGGGAAGAAATAAATATCTGATAATTGCCAGAAGCTCGGGATCCATCAATAAGCGTGGATAATATTTGATCCCTAAAGATGTAATACAACAATAGAACAAATATCCTACCGTTCTTTTGAAGAGTATGTCCGCTGATCACCGTTTTCATATTCCACTCTGAATGTTTGAGGATCATTGGGATCTCGGAACAAACAGATTATCTAAAACACAACAGTCATATTGAAAAATTAACTTACAGATTTCAAAAAGCGGGCACATACAACTCCGTACGTTCGCTGATCTCTCTCTACGAGACAAGTCTCTGATAAGCATAACAATCTTCTGGTCGGTTCTTCACTTCGAGGACTGTATTTTCGAACTTCGAATTCAACATAAGACGTGATCTGTTCATCCTTACTAACAAAAAATTATAAAATATACAAAGTTAATAGCTTACCTGCACAATCCCAATCTTGTTGCCATAAAATCTTCAAAACAAAGATGATCCTTGGCCACGTTAACAAGGACTCCCATACATTCCAACGCCAATTGTCTCAACTCCTTGATGATTTCTTCAGACTCTTGTGAAGCAAACAAATGCCTTCTATGCTGATCCCCAATCTCAATAACAAATCCTCCAGGGCAATCCGAGACTCGATAAATGTGTTTTATGTGGTTATATTGGTAAACTTTGACACTAACACCTTTTTCATTTACTTGATTTATTCCGTTTGGGCCGAGATCGATGACCACTGACTGTCTCTCATTAGCCCAGCCATACTTGTAACCATTAAACCTCTAAAATAGCAATATCTCTTTAAAGACTTTACACTATCATAACTTCCCATTAATTCAATAAACCAATTAATTTTATTTGATTTATGAACGACTCACCCTTCTTCCAATGGGTTTCTCGCCGAACTTATCCTGGAATAACAGGGTTTGGGCGAGAATTTCCTCGGTGAACTCGGAAGAAAACCTCATATTGTCGCTCTTGCCCTTCTTCCTAACCAAAATGATGAATTCATCACCACGAGAATCACTGCTGGGACTGCGCTGTCCGGGTCGGATCGAAATAAACTCATTGTACATCCACTGCAACATAAAACTTAATACATGATAGCAACCAGCTTTTTTCTAAACACAAAACAATCAATAGAAAAACAAACTTGATTAGTAATCTCCAACTTGTCAGGATTGTAAGTGGTAACGGCATGAGTTCCGACAGAAAAGATACGGCGGTATCTGAAAGAATTTAATGCATCTAGCTGGAAAGGTAACATAATCAAACACTTACTTTCCTTTCCACGAATGCTTGGTAACCAAGAAACAGCTAAGATCTCGATTCTCTTTACAAAACGAAGTCATTGCTGCTCTTTACCCAAACATAACTGAAATTGTATATTTATCCAAAAAAAGGAGAAAACGCGGTCCGAAAAAAGAGACACAAAGCCCACGAGAAGGCCACAAAAACACCACATTGTTGTAGATCGAAAACTTTTCCACCATTTTTGATCCAATTTCGCCTTTCCTCGCGGATTCACTCGCTCACTTCCAAAAAACCGGTGAAAATTTTTTGTTTAGCTGCGCCCATCATTGGGCGGGATGACGGCGACATTTTGTACGAGCATACTCAAAGTAAGACACAATGTAAAACGGCGGGTGCCATGTTACACGAGGAGTGAAAAAACGGTTTTTTGGGAATTGTTACTTTTAGGAAAAAAGTACTTTAGAGAAACTATAAATGTTCAGTATAAAAAACTTCATGCCCATCGGATAGAGCATGAAAAAAAGCTAAAATTTTGTTGACTAAAAAGTTAGGACCGTTGGTTTCAAAAAAAACTTATAAATTACCTTAGCCCAGGGGAAACGATAAAAACGCTTAAAGAAGTCAAGTCTTTATTTTGTCACCATAAACAACAACGAAAATACTATCACAGAGTAAATGATGACATCTTGTATCCCAAAGTATTTGCAACGGCTGATATATTCGTTCCTAATGTAGTATTTCCTCATGCTAAGAACACTCCCATGTCTCGTTCCCCATTTGATCCAGAACTCGGGCTGGTCTCCATTATGACTTTGATGATCTTTCACCATTTTCTTCAATTTCTCAGCTCTCTTTTTATAAGTCACCAAATTCTTCTCAAACTCCTGAAGTGTAATCGTCAGCGTATCGTCCCAAACATTGATCATTCTGACAATCTTCGCTGTCCGCAGCAACTCAAGGGCTTTCAGATTGCTATTCTGATCTCCTTGAAGGGGGATTCCAATCAAAGGAAGGGCTGAATGAACGGCTTCATTTAATGTGTTGATTCCACCATGGATAATAACATATTGGATATTTGGATGGGCTGAAATTGGCCAAACGTTGGTAGAAAATGCAGTGAAAGCTCAACTGTGATGCGTTCATTGATCACCGATATTTATATTACTATGCACATGGCAGTACTTACAAAATAACTTGTTCAAAGGAACCCAATCAACAAAATACACATTGCTGGGTATCTTCACGTCCTGATCTATATTCAATTTCCCATTCACTTGCCAGATTACGTTGAATCTATAAAAGCACAAATCAAATCCCCAAACTGTTCAACGCAAACTCCGAAAAATACTACCTGCTCTGACTGAAGGCTTTCAAAAATTGTTTCAACAGATTTCGAGGGAGATATTCGACCTGAAACCACTCGGATTACTTCATATTACTCACAATGCGATTACAGACAACGCTCCTCAATCTGACATTGCTCTTGACGGGGCTGTTAATTTGTGTGTACGTAACTCGTACTAAACGGAGACTTGTTGAATACAAAACTCTTGATACCTTTATCAACTCGTCTTACTTTGCTGAAGCCTACATGAGTCAGAAGAGAATGAGCAATATGAAATACATAATGCATCAGAATAAAGATGTAAGTTTGGTTATTCAAAGTCATCACAAACATCGTTTACTTTAGCCATTGCCTACACAGAGTGCTTTTGGAATTCACAACTCTTCGGAAATTTGCAGTAAGGCCGATAAAGGTGAATGTGCGCCGGAATATATAAAGTTGGAGACCAGGATACGAGTAGGTTACCGCCATCCTAATAACATGTTATCCTACAGTATACCAGCAAGTACAATATTGCTGCGTGCATTATCCAAAAGAGCATGTCAACGGTGCTGCAAGGGGTAATTTGTTATCTTCGAAACGAGAAAGCCTTCGAACGGCAGAAACGACATATCAATGAACTGAGTAGAGATAGGTATGTTCTGATCATGAAACTTGATGACATATAATAGCGTATCTTTAGGTTTTGCTTGCATAAAAACGAGGCCAACAGTATGTCAAAGGCGATAGAAGGGATTATCCACGAATCTAGGGTCAATAAAAGAGTGGCCAAAAAGATTAGAAAGAAGACGAAAAAGATCGTTGTGGTCAGAGAACCCATTGAAAGATTCCTCTCCGGATTTGTAGACAAATGTATTCGGTATGACTCACGCCTTATATCGACACATTTGTGGTCGTTTTGTTTCTGATAATGTCGATCCCAATTCTTTTTTAGAAAACCATTTGCCAAGGATTACTGTAACGGATGTAAGGCCAATATGACTTGTTTTATCCTAGCCGAATACGATCGTATGTTGGCTCAATCTCGATTGAAACGATTGGAGCGATCTTTTGAAGACCGTCATTTCTTTCCTCAAACCTGGCGCTGTGACTTTGATAAACATCCAATTGGAACATACGAGAAGATACGGTACACAACGGAGAGCCATGAACTATTCAAAAGGTTCAAGAATGTTTTAAATAATGTCCCAGAGAAATCTCTGTCGTTTATACAAAAGGAATTGGAACTGCCTACAGTGCATACGACAAGAGAATCAGAAGCAAGGGCATACTTGGAGAAGAGACTTCTCGGATCGCCGTTTTTGATGGAATACGTTGTAAGAATGTTTTACCATGACTTCATCAATCTGGGATACAGGCTGCCTTACTTTGAGTTCAAGGAAAAAAAGAAGACATGATGACATACTTCTGTTTGTTGTTGTAATAAGAAGAGTTATAACTAAACTTACATTAGACAGGCTGCCAAAGGTAACCAAAATGAACTTCTTTGAGAGAGATCTGTATAACGCACGCGGCAGCTCGGTGTCGTTAGTGGTGTGAATGTCTGATCTTACAATAATTCAATCAGTATAATTGTAAGTGGTCCTATTAGACTTACTTCGAACATGTTGAACACCCAAAATGCTTGATTCTATTGTTCCATGGTCGGACTGGCTCTAACAAAAATTCAGATCTCACAGTATACAGCAGATGACTTCCTTCGTGGTCGAAGAGACCAGCCTAAAATCGTCTCTCCATTAAGTAGGCCTTACTGTAAAATCGGAATTTCTAAAGTCGATCCAAACAATAATGGACTGAAACAATCTGACAAATTGGATAAAAACAAAGGCGATTGTGTTTTTAAGCCTTTCAGAAAAGTTCATCTTTAGATGAGAGAACGTAGTTCCTGTAGTTGGGACATAAGATGGGTAAGATGGGACATTCATTGAGGTCAAATACCCATCAGAAACCGGCCAATTTGAATATTGAATAACTGAAGGCGACAGACTCGAAGATAAAATTGTCAGGCACCCCTAAAAAGACAAGATTGTTGATTTACCTATTTTACCTGTACAAAATGGTCTATCACAAGCACATCAAACTTTGACTCTTTCAGCAATTTGTACTGTTCGGACTTCATAAATTGAAGACAGTGTTTGCGATGGGACATAATGATATTGTAAAACAATACCATCCCCCGAAAATCAGTCGGCCTCTCGGGTTCAAAAGGCACATTTCCAGACCAGACCAGTGGTCCACCATAAGAATGGAGCAGCTGATTGTCATTTTTCCTAAGATCAACTAGAGAATCTTGAGAACTCTCGTTTTGGTTAGAGACAGATTGATTTTTATGTCGCGCAGATAGCTGGTTCGACGAGAATATAAACTTCACCCAATTATCCGGAAGTTCTACAGTCTTCCCAAAGTCAAAAACCTTGACTTGGATCCAGGTGACATTCCACTCGTCATCAGTAACAAGAGAGCTCAACGTTTTGTCATGGGAATAACATCCACTTGAAGCTACTAGTCCCAAAGTAATAGCGTGAGCAAAAGGCAGCATAATGACCGACAGAAACCTCATGGTCGTCGCTATTTGACATCACAATGACCGACTTCGAGGCTTGTTGTCCATTCTCTGAACCGTATCCCGAATAAAAAGATTATACTTTTTGCAAGAGCATTTCAATGTCAATGTAAAAGAACTTGCATCTTAGTGTGGAAACTATATTTAATCGAGTGCATAATCAGAGTTATTCTTCCCAGAGATTTAGCGAGGTAAACGTGCATTTTAAAACACGATTTCTGAGTCAGTGAATCAGCCGCCAGTTAGGCCTGGACATAGGAAAAAATCGATTTTGAGTTTTTGATTTTAAAATGACCGCAGGCATCCAGTAAACATACTCCTGAAATATTTTTGCCTAATTCTTTCATTAACCTACTGTAATTTACAATTTAATGTTTTTACAGTAATCGACCATTACAGCACGACTACTCACTAGAAATGGCTGAAATTGGGAATACTGATGTTTTCGGGTATGCTCGTCATTGTGAATCCAGAATTTCGGCGGTCGGGTTACTGTAACATACCGCAATGTGGTTTCGGCCGAACAAAATCGGCCATAAAAAATTTGTTTCTGAAATGCCGCAGCTGATTTTTACATATGTTAATCAGCGTAAAATTCTGCCCTAAAAACATTAAAAAAAAGTGTAAAAAGTCATCACCCCTTTTTCGTGGTGTAGTGGATTTTGGTCAAATTTAGTAATCCGAAGGTCGCGGGCCGCGCGCGGGTTCGATCCCCGTGGAAGGAAAATGCGTAAAACTGTACAAAACCTCAAAAAATTGGTTGTTGTGGATTGATTATGGATATCAGAAGTATGCAAAAGTGTATCAAAGTTGATTTCCGAACTTGAAAGCATTTTTTTGATGATGAAACTTGGATTTTGGTTTCCGTGGATTATGGTGCAAATTTAGTCTAGGAAATGGCTACAGTTGTTTATAATTAGGTTTTTTAGCTTTTTGAATCCAATGGAGCAGGGATTTTGGCCATAGGATTACTGTAACATAGACAAACCGGATTTCGGCCGCTTAAAATCGGCCGTAAAACGGTTGTTTCTAAACATACGCAGCTAATTCTTCAATTTTTGGAATCAGCGTGAAATTTCACATAATTTGCACCTAAACAATGGGTTATTGGTTGAATACTTTGTTTTCAGTGGTGACTTACTTTAAAACTTGGAAATTGTAAATAAAACTATGTTAGCGAAAGAATTAGCCAAAAATATTTTGAGGCTAAGTTTCATCAACGTATGCAAACATTTCTAGACCAAAATCTCAGAATTTTTTTTTTCGATTTCCACGGATGACTTTTTTTACTGAAAAATTTCTAATCTGCTCGAAAAAAATCCTTGGAATTTGTGCGACCAGTTAGGATATTATATTCAATGATTCTAGAGCAGAATTTCACGCTGATTCCAAAAGAATTAGCTGCGTATGTTTAGAAACAACCGTTTTACGGCCGATTTTAAGCGGCCGAAATCCGGTTTGTCTATGTTACAGTAATCCTATGGCCAAAATCCCTGCTCCATTGGATTCAGAAAGCTAAAAAACCTAATTATAAACAACTGTAGCCATTTCCTAGACTAAATTTGCACCATAATCCACGGAAACCAAAATCCAAGTTTCATCATCAAAAAAATGCTTTCAAGTTCGGAAATCAACTTTGATACACTTTTGCATACTTCTGATATCCATAATCAGTCCACAACAACCAATTTTGAGGTTTTGTACAGTTTTACGCATTTTCCTTCCACGGGGATCGAACCCGCGACCTTCGGATTACTAAATTTGACCAAAATCCACTACACCACGAAAAAGGGGTGATGACTTTTTACACTTTTTTTAAATGTTTCTAGGGCAGAATTTTACGCTGATTAACATATGTAAAAATCAGCTGCGGCATTTCAGAAACAAATTTTTTATGGCCGATTTTGTTCGGCCGAAACCACATTGCGGTATGTTACAGTAACCCGACCGCCGAAGTTCTGGATTCACAATGACGAGCATACCCGAAAACATCAGTATTCCCAATTTCAGCCATTTCTAGTGAGTAGTCGTGCTGTAATAGTCGATTACTGTAAAAACATTAAATTGTAAATTACAGTACAGGGTGGTCCAGCTAAGTTCGCGGATGTAAAATGCTTATAACTTTTTATAGGATTGTTCAATTTTTATGAGCAATAGCTCATTTTATTCCTTAGTAGTTGCCATTTTGTTTAAAAAAAAGATCATAAAAAACGATCAATCCTACGTCGAGTTATGACCCTTCAAAGTCAAACATGCTTTTTCACGTAAATTTTAAACAAAATTTAATTTTCAAAAATTTGAATTGCGGTGTCACCGCTCGCTGTTACCGGGAAATGATGGTGAACAGAGCGATCCCAGCTATGCAAAATTGGCCCAATTTTGCCAGTCTTTGGTATTCTTCCATAATTTGGCGCCTCATTTGTTCATCCTGGCGAACTCGTTCCACCTCTTCTTCGATTACGCGCTTCAATTCCACGTCTTTGGGCGCCAATCCCTGATGAAAATCCGCTGTTTTAAGAACCCCAAAATGGAGAAATCTGGCGGAGTTAGATCATGTGAACGCGGGGGCCAAGCAATTGAGCTGGTTGCCGCGCAGATCCCCGGCCCATCCAACGACCTGGAAAAACCTGGTCTAGGAGTTGACGGACAGCTATAGGTGGCGCGCCGTCTTGTTGAAAAACAAAACTGGCAAAATTGGGCCAATTTTGCATAGCTGGGATCACTCTGTTCACCATCATTTCCCGGTACCAGCGAGCGGTGACACCGCAATTCAAAAATTTTTGAAAATTAATTTTTTTTTAAAATTTACGTGAAAAAAGCATGTTTGACTTTGAAGGGTCATAACTCGACGTTGGATTGATCGTTTTTTATGATCTTTTTTTTTAAACAAAATGGCAACTACCAAGGAATAAAATGAGCTATTGCTTATAAAAATTGAACAATCCTATAAAAAGTTATAAGCATTTTACATCCGCGAACTTAGCTGGACCACCCTGTAGGTTAATGAAAGAATTAGGCAAAAATATTTCAGGAATATGTTTACTGGATGCCTGCGGTCATTTTAAAATCAAAAACTCAAAATCGATTTTTTTCTATGTCCACGGCTGATTCAGTGACTCAGAAATCGTGTTTTAATGAATTACGCAACGAATGGTCCTTGCGCAAAATTGCCTTTTCAGACTGCGCAATGAAGGAGGTACACGAAAAACAAAATTTGGATGCTTATAGACTATACTATAATTAACTACCATGGCTGTGAACTTAGAAGATACCATACGTTACCCCATTTCCAGTCTCACCCTTGAATCCCACAGCGCAAACAAATAACGCGTGGATCCTGGCTTTCTGTTTCAAGCTAAAAATAAAAAATTCCTGAATGAGTTGGATATAGACAAAGTAAGATTAGCCGTCTACCTATTTACCTTCTCATCCCCTAATTTATTTATTTATTTGCTCTAGTCTATTTTCGTTGCTTCCGTAAGTTATTTTTTTTATTTATGGTTATTCTAGGCGTATTTCCAAAATCTTTACCGGAAAATGACATTGGATTATCTAAGTTTGCTAAGCTGTCGATTGCTCATTTCTTTATTTATTTCCTACAGATTTGTTGGGAGATCTGGACAATAGCGAAATTTAGAGGGGTGTTCTGGGAAAAGATTGAAAGAAAGACGTGAATCCAATTAATCCTCGGCGTGATTTGTGAAGTAGCTTTACTAAAAATGTCTAATTTGGTTCCTAAAACCCCTGTGTAATCTAATTTCACAGTCCTTTCACCGTAATTTTGTTATATATATTTATGTGCTTATATTGAGGGTATGGGAAATATCGTGCAGAGCACAAAGGAGAACGTCAAAACAAAAAAACTAAGAGGTATTACGAGACTTCTTTTACCCTGTCTGGCTATATTTTTAAAGGTATAATAATTCTTGCCAAACCAAACTTCGATAACATAAGGTGAAGTCAGTATGGGATGCTAAAGCAGGTAGTTTAGAAGTATCTATTTTTTATCTTCTCCCTTTTTAATAGTACCGGGGTTGGGTGTCATCTTTGACTTGAAGCTATCAAGTTCTTTGAATTGTCGTTTTTTATGCAAATCGACCAACCGAAAACCGACCTGGAAGAACGAAACGACCCGCCCGAGACATTCCTCAATTTGACTTTTAGGCGTTTCAAGGCCCGCTTAACGTCGTCGTACACCTTTTCCATTTAAATGGACATGTTTTGCCATTCATTGGGCCAAAAAATTTCTTTTAATGTTCTCTCCTTTTTTCGGGAATTGTCGGCATTAAAAGGTGGGCCGGAAGTATAGGGCGCGCGCCTGCCTTACTATCTCAGTGCCCAAGGGCCCGCCGGCCTGTAATTGGGATGACAGCCGATCTCTTCGCGGCCCGGTGATAAAATTAAAGAGACGGCTTCAGGCCTGGCGAATTACACTTTCCGCGCTTTATGGGGATTCGTAGCCGGCGTTCGGGTTTTATTTTATTTGCAGTACTAATTTACCTACTATAGGGTGCTGCAGAATATCGTTAACGGTCTTCAGCGGTTGTGGACGAGTTGCCGGTGCACCGGCATCGGCTAGTTGAACATGGAAACGGTAATAAGAAATGCAGGATCACTAAAATATCTACAGGAATAGATCTAAGTTTTGATTATGTGACTTGTTGATTGTGACCTATTTTTTATTACAAAGAATCCTACAAAATGTGATGCATTACCGGTCCGTCTAAAGTTCCTGCACAAAATTGTGAATTTACTTCCCTTTTCATGGTGTATATAATGCTTGAAAAACCATTCTCTGCTCATATGGAATCTTTTAATTTCCTTAGACCACGATCCCTGGGCCCGTAATTAATCGTACATGTCAGAATATCCTGGGGCGGAATGAAATTTGAGAAAAAATTTATTTCTCGAAGAAAAAGCCCGACATCGATCCCCAACACATGGTAATCTTAGTCGTATCTGAATTGAAAAACTTTGGCAGGCCTGCAAACACACTTTCCACACATTTCGGTCCCTCCAGGGCTATCTATCAGGAGGGTTCATTTATACCATTTAAATTGAACTAAACTTATTGGTCTCAGTTTTTGATCAATTATGGCTAGAAAGCGAAAAGGACGAAATTCTGATGTAAGTTAATTGAGCGTGTGCATGCTGAATAAAGCGGTTTTTAATGCAAGAAAACTAATTCCGACGTCATTTCCTGAATGAATCCCATGAATATTAGGCGAGAGAGTGAATAGCAACCTGGGTTTATTATTTTGATATCAGTTCTGGGTCATTTACGGTTAGGTTTATAGGTAACTGAGGATGTTAGCTTCTGGCATATATGACACTATCTTATGACTTTAGAAACCGAAGCCAACTGAGACCACCTCACTAGTCAACAATACCAATGCCACCACTAAGAACGACCTCAAGGACATGTTCGACTCTATAAACACCGCCAAAGCCTCATCTCTGACCACTCAGGACGTTGTGAATGTTCTCCGAACTGATCTCCAGAATGGGCTGAATAGTGCCGAGGCACAACGACGCGTCAACTTTAGTGGATATAATGAGTTTGAAGTGGTGGAAAGGGAGTCACTTACGAAAAAATACCTCGAACAGGTAGGATTTTGATGTTCAGAAATGTTTTTATTGTCTTCAATTTTATTATTTTTTCAGTTTAAAAACCCACTGATTGCCCTTCTCCTGGCAAGTGCAATAGTCTCTCTGCTTATGAAACAGTACGATGATGCCTTGTCAATTACAGTGGCAGTCGTCATTGTTGTTACGGTGGGATTTGTTCAAGAATATAGGTCGGAAAAGACCCTCGAGAAGCTTAACAAACTGGTACCTCCAATGGCTCATTGGTAAGAAAATATATGTCATCATAATTGCGGTTACAGTATTCGAGATGGTCGTCCAACCCAGTTTTTGGCTCGAGAATTGGTCCCTGGAGATTTGGTCACTCTGAATTTGGGGGATCGGGTCCCAGCCGATCTTCGACTTGTTGAAACCATGGATCTTCTTATTGATGAAGCCTCGTTCACTGGAGAAACTGAACCCTGTCATAAGCATTCGCAACATATAGAAGATGCTGACAACAAGGGTGTGGACCATTTGCTTAATATGGCCTTTATGGGGACATTGGTCTCGTCCGGCAGAGGAAAGGGTGTTGTGGTAGCTACGGGACATAACTCAAGGTTCGGTGAGGTCTTCAAGATGATGCAAGCTGAAGAAGCGCCAAAAACACCATTGCAAAACAGTATGGACCACCTGGGAACTCAATTATCATTTTATTCATTCGGAGTGATTGGAATCATTTTTGTCATAGGATTGTTACAAGGAAGAGAGGCCTTGGACATGTTCACGATTGGAGTTAGGTAAGAAAATTCGAATTCTTTGTGTTTAGTATTGGAATTGGGAGCTTTATATGGTTTTTTGTTTCAGTCTGGCTGTTGCCGCGATCCCAGAAGGTCTCCCAATTGTTGTTGCAGTAACCTTGGCCATCGGAGTGATGAGAATGGGCAATAGAAATGCCGTGGTCAAGAAGCTCAGTGCTGTGGAAACTCTGGGATGTGTGACCGTGATCTGTTCGGATAAGACGGGAACTTTAACAAAGAATGAAATGACAGCGGTAGTTGTTCTTGGGGCTGATGGAACGAAAGCTCAAGTTGGAGGTGTTGGTTATGACCCATCAATGGGAGAATGTATAACAGACAGCAATCAGAAAGTATCGGGACATTCTCATACCTCTTTGAGCAGACTGATTGAAGTGGGATGTGTTTGTAACAACGCTCAGATCATCAACGGGACAGTACTGGGACAGCCAACAGAGGGAGCTCTGGTTGTTCTCAGCATGAAAACTCAGCTGGATATTGCCAGAACTTACTTCAGAAGGATCAAGGAGATCCCATTCAGTCACGAAACTAAATGGATGGCAGTTCAGGTGGAACCTGTGAGTAGAGTAAGTGGAATTATAAAATCTTTTACTTTGGTTTGTAATGAAAGGTAGTGTAATATCGTGTTTTAGCCCGGGAATATGGAAGTGATGGTCAAAGGAGCCCTGGATAGAGTATTAGAAATGTCTGTGGGGTACTTGGCGAATGGTACTGAACAACGGCTGATGGACAGAGCGTACAAGGAGAACACTTTACAACAAGCCAGAGGTCTGGGTGCTAGTGGATTGAGAGGTAAATTTTAATTTGGCATTCTTTTGGTTATGTTGTCAATTAGAAGAGCCGTTATGGTTGTGTTGCAGTTATCGGAATGGCTTGTGGTCGCGATATGCAATCATTATATTATGTCGGCATGGTCGGAATCATGGATCCACCCCGAGAAGGATGTGTGGAAGCCATCGAAACAGTCACTGGAGCCGGAGTCACGGTAAAAATGATTACCGGAGATTCGATGGAAACTGCGTGCAGCATCGCCACCCGACTTGGAATGCATTCCAATCAAGATAACATCCTCTCCGGATCTCAGATTGATGGAATGAATGAGCATGAACTGGAACAAGTCATAAAAAGTGTTACGGTTATATATCGAGCAACTCCTAGGCATAAACTGAAGATTGTAAAGGCCCTTCAGAATGTGGGAGAAGTGGTTGCGATGACTGGAGATGGGGTTAATGATGCTGTGGCCTTGAAGAAGGCTGATATCGGAATTGCAATGGGAGAAACGGGCACGGATGTTTGTAAAGAGGCAGCGGACATGGTACTTATTGATGATCGCTTCCAAACAATCGAAGCTGCGATCGAGGAAGGGAAAGGAATCTACCATAACATTAACAATTTCGTCAAATTTCAACTTAGCACGTAAGTTTGTTGGCTTTTTAAATAATGAAGTTAGTAATTGAATTAAAAATATTTGCTTTCAGAAGTGTCGCCGCACTCTCACTGATTGCATTGTCCACCATATTCCACTTTGAGAACCCCCTAAATGCCATGCAGATCCTCTGGATCAACATTATTATGGATGGTCCACCTGCCCAAAGTCTTGGAGTGGAACCAGTGGACTCGGATATTATCAAACAGAAGCAACGAAATGTAAAAGATCCAATGATTAACAAGGCTTTGATCATAAATATCATATCTTCGGCTGCCATTATTATTGTGGGAACTTTGCTTGTATTTTATATGGAGGTATGTCGTTTTTTATATTCTGTTGTGTATTGTTGAAATTTTGATGGACTGTGAAGACAAGCATGATTTTAGATGTCGGCGGACAATAAAATCACCCCTCGAGACACGACTATGACCTTCACTTGCTTTGTTTTGTTCGATATGTGGAATGCATTGAGCTGCAGATCATCAAGGAAATTGATCTGGGAGATTGGATTGTTGAGGAATAAGATGTTTTGTCTTGCTGTCTCGGGCTCTCTGTTCTGCCAGCTTCTCGTCATTTATTTTGCACCTCTTCAACGGGTCTTCCAAACTGAAGCTCTCACAATTGGAGGTAAGCCTGGCTACTATAATTTTGCTTTTTTTTCATGTTGATTTTATGTATCATTCTTTCAGATTTGGTATTCCTGACAGTGATTACATCCACGGTTTTCATCTTCAATGAGTCAAAGAAGTACTATGAATTAAAATTGCAAAAAAAGAAGCCTGATTATTCGACCAGCACCTTATAGTACACTAACTGAGGTACAGGTGACTCGATACTGACCTCGAATCAACATCTTTATGATGCTCGCAACCAGCATGGCTTTAAATAGGATCTTCTTATTGTATCTTTAGTCTTTTCCTAACAACTTTCACTTATTTATTCGAATCTTGAGGATTAAAGTGCCAAACAACTGAAAACTTTGTATTTTTCTCGATTGTCTGACGGGTTTTATATCTCAAAATTGAAAGTCAGCCCCTCCGGTAATGAAAAGAGATTTTAATACCATAATAAATATTCTATGAGTGCTTGAGGTTTGTGTTTCATTAGATTTAAGTTTGGTTTTGGGTGCCAAAAACCAAGTATCGCTAATTAATTTTAATTAAATCAATACACGAGATTTGTTTATCTGGAGAGCAAAAGGACAGACTTATCAAAAATGTAAATTAGTGTGCCTTATACGGAATTCTTGCACCTTTTTTAGGAATTCTAGATATTATTCTTGCTATTGTTTTTTCTTTTGTGTAAAAGAGTACGTGCAGAATGAAAATAAAGTCATCACTAAATGAAAACTTGTAGATGTTGTTGCGCCATCGCCTTACATTGTTAACGCTGATACGGTCAAAATCAATATTCGCGCTTAGTTCGGGTCCTAGCCCAGCGGCTGTCTCGATTATTCGAATATCAGGTAGGAAATTATGCTAACTATCAGATAGTAAGGGGAACACATGCCAATGTAAATCTCTGGTTTAGGTCCCGAAAGTAAATTAGTCCTTCAAAAGATCTCCAGATCCCAAAAATTCGATCACCGTCTCATGAAATACTGTGAATTCTATAGGCAGAGCGGAACACTGATCGACAAAGGACTGGCTGTTTATTTTAAAGGTAGTTTCTGTATCCGTAATATGTTTTATTTCGTGCGTTGTTTTAGGTCCTCAATCATTTACGGGGGAAGATTCTGCCGAATTTTTTGTTCACGGGAGCCGAGCTGTTGTCGATATGTTGCTAGAAGAGCTGGGCAGATACCCAAACCTAAGAGCCGCTGGACCTGGGGAATTTACCAAACGGTAAGGTCTTGTGTTACACGTAATTATACTGCAATACGAATTATTTGTGAGGGCCGTCATCATTGTCTAAACAAGGAAATTTCAGCGCATTTTTCAACGGGAAGTTGGATTTGACCCAAGCCGAAGCCCTGAACGACTTAATATTGGCTGAGACACCCGCGCAACTCTTTCTAGCCAATCGTCAATCTAACATTTCTAAAAAACTACAACCCATCCGAGAGGCATTGCTTAATTTCGGTGCTGAATTGGAGGCTAACATTGATTTCGGAGACGATATTCAAAACCAGCAAGGGCAATGTTGGAAAAAAAGAATAAAGAACGAAGTGAAATCGCTGATTACGGTAGTTGAATCAATGGTCGGAACTGCGAAGAAAGGAATTTTGGTAAGAGATGGAGTCAAGATTGCTCTGATTGGAAGAACTAATGTGGGGAAGAGCAGTCTGATGAATAAATTGGCCGAAAGAGATGTGGCCATCGTCTCGGATATACCGGGAACAACAAGGGATTGTTTGGAACTAAAAATACGAATGGCCGACCTAAATGTAACACTATTTGATACAGCCGGAATCAGAGAAACAAAGGATAAATTGGAATTAGAGGGAATCAAACGGACTCGAAAGAGGTAAGATTGTATTAGATGTAATATTACACGGTATGTATGTGTAACACTAAATATAGAATCAATCTACAAAATTTGTGATTCCAGTGCAGAAGAAGCCCATCTACTTGTTTTGGTAGTGGCTCCAGCAAATGTGTCACCATTAAATTCTGTTATCAATGAAATAAAGTGGTTAATAGAAAGTTTCCCATCAACTCCGAAGGTGATCCTGATAAACAAAGTGGACTTGCTTGACTCAAAAGTGGTAGACCAAATTAAAAATGGTATAATTTTGCTCTATTGTCTCTATCGTTCATTTATCCGTGTTTTTAAACTTTCTTTTCAGCCCTACCCCACCTAAAAATGGCCTTTGTTTCCTGTCTCACCAACTCTGGAATCTCCAGTTTGATATCAAATCTAGAACTAAATGTAAAAGACCTCACCACTATTGAAGAAAATGAAATGGTTCTGAGTCGAGAAAGACATCTTCGGTTACTCGAACAGGCTTATGAATCACTTGAGAACTTCGTCCAGAACATTGATGTGGACACAGCGATTGCCGCTGAAGATTTGAGAGAATGCGCTGAAGTCATTGGGGAAATAACTGGAGTTATCAGTCGAGAATCTGTCCTCGACAAATTGTTTTCTTCATTTTGCATAGGCAAATGACACTTGTTGATTTTTTGTTAATTTGTTCAAAATATTATTTTCCGCAAAATTGGCAAATGTAAAAAATGTTTGGCATTTTGATGCAAATAAAAAGATTTTTGTTGAAATTTTAATAAATTCTGTGCACTGATGTTATAAAATATTGAAGAGTATCCGTTATGTTAAAAAAATGTTTGAGTCTAACTTCTTCCAGAGTTCAAGGGATTAGGCATAAAGTAAGTCGATGCTACCTATTAACTTTTCTTCATTTTTAGTCTAAATCATGCTACATCCTACCGATGTTCCCTTATCCATCCGGCCATTTACATCTGGGACACATGAGGGTATACACGATATCAGATGTGATGGCCAGATACTTCAGACTTAATGGATTTGATATAATCCATCCTATTGGATGGGATTCTTTCGGGTTGCCCGCTGAGAATGCCGCGATCGAACGTGGGCTAGATCCAGCAGAATGGACCCAGAATAACATAAGGGAAATGAAGGCGCAATTACTGAAGATTGGAGTGCAATTTGATTGGGACCGAGTAAGGGTTACTTTCTTTGTTTTGGTGTTTAGGATAAATAACTGAAAATAATGTTCTTACTTTAGGAATTGTCTACTTGTGATCCTGACTATTTCAAATGGACACAAAATATTTTTGTAAAACTGTATAATAGTGGCCTCATTCATCGACGAAATTCTCCTGTTTACTGGGATCCCGTTGACAAGACAGTGCTCGCTTCAGAACAAATTGATTCTTCTGGTCGGGCATGGAGATCTGGAGCATTGGCTGAGAAGAGGAACCTAAAACAATGGGCAGTGGAGACTCCTAGATACGCCAAACGATTGTTGGATGGGCTGGAAAAGTTGTCTATCCAGTCGAGAAGTTGGGAAGAAGTAGCTGCCATTCAGGCCAATTGGATCGGCAAATGCGATGTTTATAGATTCATGTTGCCGGTTAATGTAAGAATTTATGTTTTATATCACTGGGTATTTATTTAGGGTGGAGATCCGGATGAATACTTTGATTTGCGAATTCAAGATCCAACAGAACTTTGCAGAGCCGAGTTTATTCTTGTTTTACCTTCACATCCTTTGGCAGAGCCGGGAAAGACGGGGAGATGTAAGCTTAAACGTTCCCCTTTTTGTTCCATATAGTTCTAAGCTTGTATTTGTCAGATATCAGTAAGAAAACTGTTCGGAACATCGTCACCGGCTCCAATCTTCCGGTTTTCGTACTTGATGAGAATGCCGAATTAAATTCGGTTGAGCCATTCTTCCTGGAATCGAGGCTTGGCTACAGTAGGAAATGTGAGGTTGACAAGAAATTGGCAAAAACATATGGACTTGAAAGCATTGATAACCAGGTGGTTATGTCGACAGACGGGATTTTGAGTGTGGCTGAGGTATCTTTGTTTTATTTATTATGCCTGGGTTGGTTATGAAAATTCGGTGTTAATACTAAGGTTCTAGAAAGAAGGTGCGGGCGGTTACATTACAAGTCGTAAACAGTCTGATTGGGTAGTGTCCCGACAACGCGGTTGGGGCACCCCAATTCCCATGGCTCTTAATGATCAAGGCGAATATCGGCCGGTCCCGGAATCTCTGCTTCCAGTCCTCGGATCAATGAGAGGCCAGTCCATCGATGGAATTGGGAAGATCGAGACTGATACCTTGGATACGTTCTTCGACTCTTCTTGGTATTACCTTCGTTATCTAGATCCCCATAATCAAAACTGTCTTGCTGATCTCCGAAAGCAGAGCGAATTCATGCCAGTTCATCTTTATATCGGGGGTGTTGAACATGCCGATTGTCATGTCTTCTTCGCCCGCTTTATTTCCCATTTCCTCCATGATATTGGACTTGCCACCACTCCAGAACCTTTCGCCCAATTGTTGCCTCAAGGTGTTGTGAAAGGGTTGACTTTTGTTCAAAATGATGGAAAGTATCTGGCTGAAGATCAAGTGGAAAGTAAGTTTATCAAACAAATTTTGTAGGATAGTTTAGAAGCGGGCGAAGGTTATGTTGCCAAAGACACGAGGCAATCAGTCAAAGCAGTCTATGAAAAAATGTCAAAATCCAAAGGAAATGGGACGGATCCGATGGATGTGATCAATGAATTTGGAGTGGATATGACAAGAGTTCAACTATTGAGATCAGCCGCGCCAAGATCAGATCTTAATTGGTCAACTAAAGGTGATTAGTCGATTCAATTTATATTTTTGTAGACCTAAAAGGACTCACCAAATGGATTGAACGAGTTCGGTGGCTGGTCAGCACTTATGTATCGTATAGAAGGGAACAGCCAAATGCTGACGCAAAGAACGATCCAAAGACGGATGAGTATTGCAGGGAGGCCTACAATTATCATATCCTTAATGTAAGTTGGATCAAAAATAAAGTGAAGGTTTCGTTTTTGCAGGTTTCTTTGTGTCTAGAACTACTGCATCTTCATAACACTTCAATCATGAATCTTCAAGGCCTTACAAGTACCCTGAGAGTAAGAAAAAATAGTTAAATTAATGCTTAAAATTGATTTTAGAAAATGGATCCAGAAGAAATCGGGACAAGTAAAGAGGCGGAGAGATGTATCAATGCATTGGTTGTCATGCTACAAGTTGCTGCGCCTAATATTGCCAACGAACTTTGGGAAGAATTAAAGTCAGTTGAGTTCTATGATGAGAGTATCCGAGAAAAAGAGAAGACGGTCAGCGAACAGAAATGGCCCGAGATTGATAAAGATGCCAAGAT
Source organism: Bursaphelenchus xylophilus (assembly GCA_904066235.2). Classification (NCBI taxonomy): domain Eukaryota; kingdom Metazoa; phylum Nematoda; class Chromadorea; order Rhabditida; family Aphelenchoididae; genus Bursaphelenchus; species Bursaphelenchus xylophilus. The sequence goes on from CAJFCV020000001.1 coordinate 8,954,459, forward strand.
TGAGTTTATAGTTAGGGTAAGTAGCTGTTGGCATGTCTGTGAAGTGGTTATATAACATGTAAATGATGTTTCCAGGTCCTTGGAACAACTTGTGTAAAAGCATCGGTTCCGCGGACAGAAATTGAATCATCATCCACAACTGAACTCTTGAAAACGGCCAAATCGGAATACCACAAAGAGTTCTTCCAGATGATGCAAAAGGAATTCAATCTCGACGTCAATGAGAGCCGGGTCAGGCGAAGAAACGGACTTTATGTTTGTTTGGACCTTGAAATGCCCGAAAAATTCACCGGTGCTGATCTGGATTCGATTTTGAAAAGATGGCTTGAGCACAAAAGTGAGCTTAGAAAGGCTGAGAAGAAAGTAAAGAAGCAAAAGAAGGCTCAGGGATGAATAAAAAATTGTGTTATCTTATACTAGGTTGTTATTTGTTACTTAGGTTTGTTGATAAATTTTAAAACATGAAATTTGGAGCGTTTGCTTGATTCGGAATCCAAGTTGATCATTCCAAAGTATCAGCCACTCTGATCAGTCGCTTTTCTCTCCGCGGTCGCAAAAATGGCTCAAATATGGCGGAAAATGAATGTGCAGAAGACCCAGATGACACATGAATTTGCTGAAGCCATCAAGGCCTATGATGATTATCAACAGTTGGCCGAAGATCTCGCCGAAAAGTTGCAGAACGTTGTTCAGCAAAATCCGCCACCTGTAAGTTGGATAAACACCGTGATTAATATATGGGATACAGGATTCTTCTGTCAAATCATCCAGAACTGTGTTTTAGGGTGGATTCGAAGCCCCACCGAACGAACATCCCATGGAGAAAGTTTCCAACTCCTTGAACTTGTTCGCGACCTATCTTCCCGCAGAGAAACAGCCGTCCGTTCAAGCGACAGCAGAGGAATGCAAAAAGTTGGCTCAATTCCATAGACAACATCAAATCAAGGTCAACGAATGCATCAAGAACTTGTTGGCATTCAAGGAAACTGAATACAAAGAGTTGATGCAGGAGAGAAAGCAGTTGGATAAGTGAGTTAGAGCTTTTTGATTTTTATACAATAATGAATTATCCTTGTCAGAGCTCGAGAATACATGGACACCATCAAAGATGAGGTGAAGCGAGCCAAGACAACCGAACAAGTCGAGAAAAAGGCCGCGATCTACGAAGAAGCGGTCACCAGCTTTGATCAGCAAGCCACCAAAGTCATCAGCCTCCTGGAGAAACTCCCCGAAATCAAGAAAACCCACCAGAAAGAACTATGTGCCTTCTTCGAGGCCCATCTCAAGTACAATGAGGAAGTTGTCAAGGCCACCATGAAGTAGCTTATTTGAATACCCGTTTATTTGTCCGCCAGATCTTTTTGACCGAAGTAAATGGTTATAATAGATATGAACATTGTATATTCTCTGGTTAATTCGTCATCCTCCTCTGTTAATTCTGCTCGTTTTGTCTTCAAATATCTCGTAAAATCTCGTAGTTGACTAACTACATCATGAAGAAGGGGCTTTCGAACAGCCACCAGCAAAGCGAAGATCCATTCAGAAAGAGCTTGGCTATGCCCGTTTTCAATGTAATACTAAGTAAATAAAAAAGATCAAAATACTTTAACTTACTTTCACCAAGTGTAATATCAATGAATTTACAAATCGATCTGGCAAGGGTAACATGAAGTGCAGTGTCGGTGGAGTCCCTTTATGATGGGAGAATCGTGCTTCACTCGTAGGTGATATTTTTATATCAGGACACCGCTGACTCAAGCAAAATTCAACCCATTTATTTGCATCGTTCTAAAATAATATAAAGCTTAACCAAGAATATAAACTTACTTGACCAGGCAACTGGATGCTCAATTTGTTTGTACACTTATCCCTTCGTTCATTGAAGACTTCCCGCATATGTGTAAAATTTTCCACCTAAACTGAAAATTAATATCGAATTCAACTTACTTTTGATTGAACCCACTCTCTGCTTGGAGCAAAAGAACAGACAGCTTCTTCATGCTGCGGAATCACAATTGTTGGTGTCTTTATGACAGTAACAGTCTCTTTGGCAACAGCAATGTCTTCGCATCGTTCTCTTGAGACAATCACTTGCCTCATATATTCCTCAACATTCCTTGGAGGTTTAGTGAGGTCAACTTTGGCTCGATCAAATCTTCCCGCATTATAGATGGCTTCCTGCTCCATGGATCGACAAATGCAAAATGTTTGCCAATCAAAACTATTGCGCAAATTTTTATTTTGCGCACACGGTTTGCCCAAAACGACAAAAAAACGCCCGAAAAGACTTTTCTTGTTTTTTGCGAAAACCACTTTATACGATCAAAGTTTCAGAGAACTAACTGGGATGTTCACCTTGCAAGGCATTCTAAGCGTTACTGAAGATTGTGATTGATATAATTAGCATAAAGAAATACAATATTATCATCCGGTACTAGAAATGTCTTGTTAATAGACAAATATTATCTTGGCCAATGGAGTAACGAATAGGCCAAGTAGCCAACAACACAACTTTTTTTGCGTAATTCTTGGATTAAACCGGAATTTTTATTATATTTTTGCCTATTTTTATATTGTACATGCACCACGCTTTTTGGTTACACTCATCTACTTCGACTTGCACCCTATCAACACATTTTTCGCCATCTCTAGTTCATTTGGGGACTACCCTCGTTCCCTGTCAGTCCTACTGTGCTTAAAAAAATTTAAATATCACAATACTCAGTGCATCAGAAAAATCGGAAAAATTATTCTCCGTAATGAGATTAATATTATATTATGTAACAATAATATAACTACAATCATCATTCTTCAAATATTAAACCTGTGTGCCGCCCTTCCATAAAGATCATCATAATGGGACATTAAATCATTTTTCTACTACCACTACCAGTTTCCCGATGGTTTTGTCATCTTCACCATGATGACACTCTTTTTTCTGATTACCTTTCCACAGTTACCACATAAGTAATATTGCCTCAATGCTGTTTATCTTCTCACGCCAAAATCTTTAAAAGATCAGGACAGTATCGAACATTTTTGTCAATTTTTTTAGGCATTATGTTTTTGATACCATATCTACGGGATTTTGGTCATGACAGAAGCTGTTAAAACCCACGGTACAGTAAAAATTGCATCTAGCAGTGTAGTTATTTGTTGTACAGCCCAGGAGAACCGTCACGACATCCCCTAGCCATCATGAAATTTTTTTTGCAAAACTTATTGTACTCAAGGGGTGATGCTCTCAGTGGGGTCCAGAAAATCGAATTAAATTTTAGGGCTAGAATTCTGAAACTTTCCAGTATTTGACTCTAGTGTATCCCTCGTCTAACAGAATTAAAAAATTTTGACAATGTTGTGTTCTACAGTATTTATAGAGTACTGTAAAATGCCTACTTTTTGCGATTTTTTCTTCCGTACACCCCTCACTCCGAACACCTATGCCAGAAATCAATGGGTAGATGTGGAAAATGCAAGTCAGGTTTGATAAATGCTAGTGACACTCAGACCAAACCGGCTGTAACGGTTTTTTCGACGTAAAGTTGTTTTACACATCAATTTCCAAGTACTTTTTGGACCCTTCATTGGGGTCCAGAAAATGACCCTTCAAAATTCACCAAATTGCATGAAATTTTCAAGATATGCTGTTCTGATAGTCGTGTAACTAACAAAAATCAAACATCTTGAAAATCACCTCTAAGAAGCCATATATGACCCGCTAAAAAGCGCCTTAAAATTGCACATTTTCGAAAGCTCACGGCAAGTCAGAGTTTCGACATGGACGATGGGCAAACATTCAATACGACAGAAGAAGTGTGCAAGAATTCATTTTTACTCTTATTTTCTATCTTTCTGTTAGTCTTTGCTGTCTTTTACATTCAAACTTTTACCCTATAATTCCGGAATTTTTCACGACTCGGGCGCGAAGTGCGAAGGGCTCGGGCGCTTTTTTGTCGTTTTTTGTTCTATGTGGGCAAACCGTGCGCAAAATAAAAATTTTATACGAAGTTTTTTATTTGCACGAATTTCAATTATCGATTATGCCAACGAATTTCCACAAAACATTTTTTTGGTAAAATGAGTTTTTGGCGGAGAATAACAGTTTAGATATCAAATTGGAGGGGTATAAGCCAAAAGAAAGGTTATTATGTCTCGGCCTCCATTAAGAGGTCATGGCTATCATGGCCAGAGGCCTCATGCCGATCGAACCCAAGAACGGTATCCACCCCAAACTGTCTGCCGAATGTTACAATTGGAGAACAGTAAACTGGAAAGACTTGAAGATGCTGTATGTTGATCGAAAATATAAATAGCATTGTGTTTAGAATAAGTTGTTACAATTCGAGGAAGCTTTTGTTCAACTGCAGGCAATGTTAGTTAAGATCCCTGATATTAACATGGGAGAATATTTGTTGAAGAACATGAACAATGCCGACAGTATTGGAAAAGCTAGTATTCAAGGGTTTCTTTGTGATCCCCCGAAGGCTCAGAAGGTATGAGATTTGCATTACTTTAAATTCACAACTGTTTGGGTATTAATTTATGCCTTTTAGTATCTCGGATTTATTGCACTTGCCGCAAAAGTGGATAACTGGCAAGAAACTCTGACTTCTTTTAACAAAATCATCCTGGACGGATTCTGTATTTTGAAACCGCAAGTTAGGTTGCGATTAGTCGACCTTATGGAGTATATTGTACTAGAGAATCCTCCCAATTGTGATAACGTCCTGTTGAATTTCTTCAGAGAGACTAATAATGGTAAGAAGTCAATTCTGAACTATTTCTCATTGTTTCACTTTTAGGAAGTCGATTGGGCGATATAAATCACGCTTTGGAATTGGCCGAACTTCAAGCCGAGTTTGTTATCCGGCAGAAGGAATGGTTCTCCAGGAACACATTCAACTTCCCATTGACTCCTGTGGTTTGCATAACATTCACGCGAGTGTTGGCTGAGCTTCCTCCTGGCCGGGAACGACTTCAGAGTCTTTTATGTTCCGCCGTGGACATCTTGTTCCACGACCGTTTTCGAGATTTGACCTTTTTGGGTCGAGAACAAATTCTGATTATGCTCCGAGTCTCGAAAATTAATCACTTGCGGCATTATTGGAGGATTCTTCTTCACAATCCTCGCCTTTTATTGCCTCAAGGTATGGAAAATATAACCAAATTAATGGCGGTCAAATGTTCGCCTAACATTTCACAATATCGAGTGGCGTTTAAGATTCAAAATGTAATAGAATATGTTCTTACCTACAAACCAGAGATTATCGAGCGTTATCATTGCGAATGGTTTATTAAAGAAGTAAGTGGTTGCAGTATCCAGGTTTATATTACTTTAGTATCTCTCCGGATTTGACGCAGCAACCTTGCGGGCAGATATTATTCGGTTTGTGGTTACCCATCGACCGTATAATAACACAGAAGCCTTGAAAGCATCAAGGCCTGTCTTCCTGGTGAAGTTACTCAATCATTGCAAGGTAATAATATTCTGTATAACTCAGCCTTATTTTTTGTTAATTTTAGAGCCCTCTTGAATTTCAAATGGCCAAGAACGCCCTAATATTTGATTGGTTATGTACAGATGCGAATGACGTCGCATCTGTCAGCTCAGGTGTGATCACCGATTTTTTTAATAATCACATTTTTTGATTTTAGCCGCCCAGCTAGATGTATTTCTGTCCGTTCTAAAGTATTGTTTCAATAATAATATTAACAACAATGTCATCCTGGCCAACTCTACGATCGATCAGCTTATCCGAGTAAGATTATATCTATTTTTGATGATTTTATTTTTAGAGTGTGTTCGAATTCCAACCTGCTTTCTCACATTTGATCCTGAACAATCTCGCGAATTCGGTTCGAACAGTTTTGACATATCAACCTGGGTGAGGTGTGTCATGTTGGACTGAAGTAATATCGAGTTCTTTCAGATCTCTTAAAATTTTTGATCATCCACGTATCGACAGGTCTAATCGTACCGCATTATCAGTAATTCTTCCCGATTACTTTGGAAAACCACCAGAGTCACAAGCTCAGAAGCCTCCGGAAGAAACGAGGAAACGGAAATCTCCGGATTCTGAAGAGGTTATCCCGGCAAAAACAAAGAAAATAGAACCATTGCCACCGGCCAAGACTCTCAAGGCTATTGAAGAGGAGAATCGAAGGAGAACTCAGTCTAAGTTAAAAGAATTGAGTGGACAATTGAATGGGGAGATCAAGAAAAGATTCGATTTGATGATGAATATCACCCAAAAGAATGGAGTCGAGAGTATGGAGAGTTTCGAAGCTGCCAAGAGTTTCTTTGCCCGATTAAAGGTCTTGAAAGTGGATGAGGCGCAGATTAATGTCCTGGCGGATTGTATTCTCGAATATTGGGAACCATTTTTAAGCAAAAGGCGGTACTTTAAGAGATTACGGTAAGTATTTTGTGGAAGAATCTTATTGCGACTTTAGGGCAAATGCGAATAATATCATTTACGCATTCTTCGAGAACTGGCAGGCCACAAAGGGACAAAAGACGGCACGACAAAATTTCTCGGCATTGGTCAAGAAATTCGCCGTTAAGTCTCCATTAATTGGAATATTGACTATTATCCATGGTCTCGACACAAATTCGGGCACTGAATTGTATAAGGAATTTATCCAACTCATCAAGAGCAATGTCCCCGACCAGTTATCCAAAGACATTGCGGTGGCTGCGGTCGAGGATTCGGATTCTCTTAGATTGATCCTCACCAAAATCGCCTCATTCCCCGAGGCATTGGGTACGGTCGAACTGATCGAAGTGATGTGTAACTACATAAACGAAAGTGACTTATACATTTTAACCAAGATCTTATCCTCTTCCGTCTCAAGTCCCAAACTTTTTGACCGAGGGACCTTCCACAAATTGGTCAAGAAATCTCATCAATGGTCTCCGAACGCGCAATGGCTCTTCTGGAACATCATCAGGATCGAGGGAATCCCAGCGGATTGGCTGACAGACTGTCTGTACTTGATTAATGACAAGTTGCATCCTGTGGCGAGCATGAATGTCCTTTCTTCCCTTAACAGCTCGGATCTTCTGATTGATGTCAATCTGGCCCGAGATTTGTTCTTCCGACCGCTGAATGATGGACTCACGTTGACTTTTTTGAAAGTGAGGAAATAATTTTTAGAGGCCGAAGTAATCGGAATTTCGGTCTTGAAATAATTTATAATTATTTCGTTATTCTAGGCGATAATGTTGGACGATAAAAGCACTGCAACTTTGGCCGAGCAAACGACCAAAGTGATGGTGAAATTGATCACAACGGACAGGGTCACAAAGCCCGATAAAACATTCCAACACGAGGGGGAAGCCAAATTTGGATTTCTGGAGAATGTCCTCAGGCATTTGGAGAAGGCAAGGAAGGCCGGGACCAAGGATCCGGTGTTCATGACTTTTGTAAAATGCGAGTGGTTTGTGGCATTCTACAATCAAGTGCATGCCAGGCCCGCATTGGTGGAGATCAAGGACAATCATCAAACATTGTTTGCCTTGTGGAAAAAGGGCAAGCAAGCGATGAAAGCGGGACAAAAGAAAAAGGATCAGAAGGTAGGAGAATATAGTTTTGTATCGTATTCGCCGTAATGAGTGATGTGACTGTGATTTTAATGGCACTCGTGGAGTTTAATGTGGTATCAGTGACTTGTTTTGGAACACCTTTTGATCACAATAATAGTTTATATTATCGTAGGCATCTCATGGGACTTAGCATCGAATCTCAGCTCCAGTCACAAGTTCCTCGTCCATCGTCATACTGTAATTTTTAGGAGCTGCGACGAAAACGGACGGTGGATTACGTGGAACTCAGTGATGACGATTAGATCAATCTATTTAATATAGACAAATTTTTATGTCGTTAATTTATGATTCTTAACGATCCTTGTTTAATATCTCAATAGTTCGGAGCACTTCAGAGGATGTGAAAGAAAATAAAACGGGAACTCTGATATAGTGTTTTATTACAATTGTATGTATAGTAATAGTAAAGTCCAAGGTATAAAATGAGATCTGAGAAGTTAAAGGGATACTATAGTCATTTGAGCGGCGTTTCCCATATCATTCCGCCTTCTCATGCCCGTCACTGTCCTCCTCTAGTTCACTGAAGTCGGTATTCTCACTATTTCTGAGGTATTTCCCGTCATCTTCATCGTCAAGATCATCTTCATCCGGATAAATCTCATCTCGGTCCACGGAGAAGTCGGATGAGCACAAAGAATATGTAATGATGGAGAAGAAGGCAATTGGAACACCAAAAAGACAGGTCGTCAGGATGGGTTGGTGGTAGAACATGTCGGACACATTCGTTACCAATTCGAATATCATCCGACGGATCCTCTGAGACCAAGATCGACCTCCTAATGGCTGAGAATGCCCGGACTTGATGGTTCGTAGGAAAGTGAGGACCGAGTCTACCGTACTCTCATTCAATTTGTCATCGGGAAGATAGAACTCGTAGCTGCTGAGGTTGAGAACAAAAAGGTCTAAAGATGTGATACGATTGTAAATACAAATACGGACTTACTTGGAGTGTCCAATCTGGCCATAACAACGGAATTGGCAATGTCCGTGCCTTCCAGGAATCCCAATTGAAATTCCGGATTGAGTTCAGGGTCTTTTCTGACTTTAACTGCCACTTCTTCGAACATTTTTTGTAATCTCGAGGTCTCGGTCTTCGGATCCAATCGTTCTACTGGGTCAACTACAGAAAGGACTAACTTCTTGTTCGTATTCTCGCTTATATCATGGATATTAGAGGCCGAAATGAGAGGGAAATCTGCCCATCGCTCTCGTTTTATCCAATCGGAAAGTGGTTCATCCTCTAGAAGAAATGTCGGGGCTTCGGTAGTTGAGCCCCCCACGAAAGGTAGTTCAAACCCCCACTGTTTTGCCCGTTTCACACCCCACATAATGAACAAATTAGAATAATACAAAAAATGTAAGCGGGGGTTTGATCTACTACGTTGGGGGTTTGATCTAAAACGTAGGGGGCTTGAACTAAAACGTAGGGGGCTTTTTCTAAGACGTAGGGGGCTTGATCTAAAACGTAGGGGGCTTCATCTAAAACGTAGGGGGCTTGTGCTGGACCATACAACTTGGATTAATTCTTTGAAATAAATTTTGGGGTTCAGAATGGACGAGGGGGGTTGTACTGGGTCATGGGGGGCTGAACTGGACTGGGGGGTTGTACTACCTTAGCCCCGAAATGTCATCAAAATTGCAATTGATTAAACTGAAGACAAGATGACAGCAGACTCACCCTTCTTCACATACTGAACGTAATATCCGGGCTTAACAGCAAGGACGGTTGGTCTCTGATCCAATTTAATATCAGAAGGGAGATGCTTTAGCTGATCAGTTCTATAAAACCCGGTCTGTGTGAATAGTTGGCCAGCGACTTCTTCGTATTCCGCCCAGAGTTCGTTGGAGTCTCCGCCCACGTAGAGGATGAAAGGATCTTTCGATCTTCTAATCTACATTTGGAATATTGTAAATGAAAGTTTGTTCTTACCTCATCAAATTGAGTTCTGCTAACGATGCTCTGAACAACGGGACCAGCACTTTTGATCGCGAAGTCAACCAGAGCTTCTTTTGAACGTTCACCTTCGTATGGAATCTGGATTCCGTTTCGGAAACTAAAATAAAAGAAACCCGTGACAATAAATAATAAACATCAAAACTTTATAAAAGTAATTAAAGTTCTTGTAGAGGCCTGTAAATCAATTGAAAGCCCTTACAATATGATTGTTGGGTACCCGCTGACTTTGAGTTTATGTGCAACATTCGAAAATCGGGTGCAGTCCACCTTCCCGACCTTAATCAGATTATTTTTGTCGGCCAAGGCATGTCCAACATGCTCCCAAACCGGGGCTAGCCGTTTACAATGAGCACACCACGGCGCATACAGCTGAAAGCAAACAAATTTATGTATAAACATCTAATTTTAAAACCCAAATATAAATAAATTTGCACTCACTTTAATCAGCCAAAACCCCTGATCTTTAACATCCAGGAATTTATCGTTTAATTCCAAGACTGCTGAGGGAACTTTGCTACTATTTACAAAACATAACAGTAGTAGTAAGAACAATGATATTAATTTGACCTTCATTCTGCAATTGTTATTTTCGAACTGGACTTTAAAGCATTAAAGAAAGGAGAAAGGCCAAGCAGACGAATGTCAAAAAAGTTATTGATTTCTCCGCCGAATTATTCCCAAGCGAGATGACCGTTTTTCTGCTCTCCATGGCAGAAATATAGCTGAGTAGAGCCCTAAGTAATTTATATTGGAGTTATCCATTAATACAAGTGTTAAATATTTTTTGTTCAAGTTTTGGTAGTCCATGAACAAACGACTGCTAAAGATTAACGCACTATTTACACGTCTAGCTTTACTCATAAAAACAAACAAAATATTTAACCATGGTCATTACAATAAATTAAGGTCATTAAATTATTCTCGATGGATTAGGACAAGAAGGGCGAGAACTCCGATCACGACAAATTTGAGCTGGGGATAATCGTTGAGGAGGATGGTCACCATCCCAATATAAGGCACCATCCCCTTGGCGCGCCCGAGGATCTCCCCACGAGTCACATAATATTGTCCTTCCGCGTAGAGACCACGATCATCCACCTGAAATTAATTCATTAATAATATTACCCATGAAAACAAAACTTAAGTTACATCTACCAATAAAAAACAGCAAGGCGACGATAACCGTAGGCTGCCTCTCGGAATTCGTTTGACTATAAACAAACCTCCAATTGTTTGGTCTTATATATACCTAAAAAATAACAAGGAAGATAAAAGTCTTACACGATTATTATCTCCCTTGGTTAAGAAAAAACTCTCATTAGCGTTCTTCACAAATGCGCGGATAACTCGATGCACCACAGGAATATCCCGGCCTCGGATTCTGAATACAACAATCTCTCCGGCTTCAATTGGGACTTCTCTGTTGTCCCCAAGAACAAGAAGATCTCCTCGGTAAAAGGAGGGCTCCATCGAACCGGAAAGTACAACCACAACTGGACTCTCAGACCCTGTGAACACCATCAGACCTTTCCATATCATTAGTGCAGTGGAGATTATCATGGCAAAGTTTAGCACCTAAAGTTTAAGGTAATATTATACATTTTACATGGGCCTATTTATTTTTTTCAGAATTGCATTTAAGATTTTATTTCCTTAAAAATAAACGATCTAATTTTATAATTATTTGTAATCGTCAAAACAGCTTACCTGATAGATCAACTGCCTCACTCCCATCAGCCTGAGTTCGGCAAACATCGGCCAATTCAAAACATCCTTCAAACTCATTTTTACTCGATCAATTTACTATGTTTATAAGCCAAAGAACGAAGACGTTGCTTTATGTCCAGGTGTACAAAAATATTTTAGTCCAACGAGCCACAAATTAAATTTATTAGGGCGCAGCTCGCCGACTCGATTATATTATATTTTATACGATGAAACATGTTCACCGCGCTTACAAAAGATCAACCAACCTAGCATAAATTACATTATTAGTGCGTTTATTTTACAAAGGCAACAAGATTGCGAGATATACAAACACAGTTTTAATCAGGCACCAGCGTTTTCGGATTCCGGAGTTTCTTCTGTGAGTGGATTTCCCTTCTGAAGTTGACGGCATAGCTTCTGCAGCTGCTCCATCTGTCTGTCCTTCAGACTAGACTTCTTGGTAATGTCTTCATTTATGCTTGTCAATTGATTGATCGTTCTGTAATCAAATTATATTCGTTTTGTTCTCAGGTTAAGAGTAATTCCTGTATTGAAAAACTTGCGCTTTAGACTCCTCTAACTGCTTGCGGTACCGCTGAGATTCTGCTTGAAGCTTAATGAGTTGGCCGTTCATCTGCAACATACGGCATATATATACTTGTACACGCTTCCTTACTTTAGTCATATCTGTCCTTGCCCTTTCAAAGGCCTTATTCGACTTCTCCAAAGTTCCCACCAACTCTCCGTACTTGTCTCCATATGATTCAATGACTTTTTTAGTGTTTATTTCGGCCGTTACGGCTTCTTGGAAGGCTCTCTCTTTGTTCAAAAGCTAAATACATGATCCTCATTCAGCCCTTCCTACCTCTTGTTTCAGTTCAACGTTTTCTCTGAAGACTCCCTCCACTTTCGAACGCATCCCTTCAATCTCTTTTCTCAAGTGCTTCAACTCGTCGTCCTTGGTCTTCATCATGTCCTTCACTTTATCTTCACGATCCTCATACTAAACATCAAGTAAAATAACAATAAAACCACCTACCAATGTTTTCAGTTCTCTCAGCCTTGTCTCATATTCCTCCGATAAACTGGTCAGACTCTTTGAGATGTCCTCAACGTCTTGCATCCTCTTGGCTTGTTCCTTTCGAGCATCGACAGAACTCTGGATATCACCTAATGATTTCTTAAAGTTCTCCACGGTCTCTTGGTGATTTCTTTCGATCTCTCGGAGTTTCTGAACATTCCTGTCGGCTTCTTCTTTCTTTGATCGGTTCAATTCCCGACAAAGCTCTTCCAACTTTGACTTTGATAGTTCGGCCCGACTCAACATCTTCTCCGTATTCTGGAGTTTTTTCTCTATCTGGAACAACATAAATGTTATAGACGAAAATTTTGGAACACCTCTAAATTTATAATATTAAAACAAATGAACCGTACCCCAGCAAGTCGATCAGTCTCCGTTTTCAGGTATTTTGCGGTTTCAATTGACTTTTCTGATTCAAATTCGACATTCGTAAGCCGGTTAATCAAGAAATTAAGCCGATCTTCTTCCTTGATGGCCTCTAGTTGGCCTAAAATGGCCTTCTTGACGTCCGCCTTGGTCTGGGACATGGCCGCAAGATCAAGACGAAAGAGCAATGAAAAGATGAGAGGATTTCTTGGCTCCCCTCCACTAGCAGCTGTTATCCCTGGCCACTCAGCCTTGTTTCATTGGTTCGGGGATCCTGATTGTGCAGAATGACCCACACGAGCTGGAAAAAACATTTAAAATGCCTGCGAAGGCATAATGCTATTCATGGTATAACGGTAAAGAGCGAGGACGATGGATATTACATTGTTCATGAGCTTTTTCCGAAAACTTTAATTTTTTATACCTTGACGTTCTTGTGGTGGAGAATTAATGGACGAAAGTGAGTCTGCAGATGTTGTAAATTCGAAGAAAAGGCGAAAAGAACAAAAAGAAGAGAAAAAAGATCTGTAAACATTAAAATATTCCAGGAAATCCATCATCTTGACATTGCTTTGATTAAAATAAAAAGTATATTTAGTCCTATACCACAAAAAAATCTGGCTGTCAAGAAGAATATATAATATCGCGAGAATTTACAGCCGGAGTAAACGCGGCACGTCGCCAGACTTTTTTAATTGATGATAAATTTTTTAGAATTTCCAGAAAAATGGTCGTCTTTATTTTTTTTCAGAAGAAGGAAGAAGAAGAAGATTGCTCTGACCTTATGGCTTTTTGTCTTATGGAATAATTATCGGCTTGTCGACAGAGAGGAAACCTCGACTACATCGAAGTGACTAAATATTCAAATGCGAAGGTGAAGATCATGGTATTCGGGCTCAAGTCCAAGGATCGGAAAACAAATGATCTGGAAAGCAGTAAATGTAGGTGTAATTAGCTTTCAAAAATATTTTTAGACAATAAACGGGTCTTTGGTGTAAGTTTAAGTATTGCGGTGAGGAATGGTGCAGTTTCGAGTTCAGTCCATGTCCCGAGAATTGTCTGGGAATGTGTGAGTCATGTTAATCAGCATGGTAAGTGACTGTTCTTGCTTTGTAGTTTATGTTTAGGACTTTTGGTGGAAGGGATTTATCGGATATCGGCGTCGAAGGCCCGATTGGATGAATTGGAGAAGCTAGCCGACTCTGGGAGTCCGATTCAATTCACAGACGCCCATAATGCTGCTGGATTGTTGAAGAGATTCCTTCGACAGTTACCTAGTCATGTGCTCGGAGACATTAGAAAGGGCGCTGAAGAGACCGCGAGTTGTAAGTGGCCAAGATTTTTGTGTTATATTTCGTTGTTGTAATTGGAATTTCTCGTGGTTTAATATAACGTGATTTCTACCTTGATTTCTATGCTTTTTTCTTTCAGCTTGCCAGTGTAATTTCGATAGTCCATGCCGGTGTGATGCTGTGGTACAAGTTTCTAAGCTTTTGAAAGAGTTGCCCATTGAGAATTATCATTTGTTATGCATAGTGTTTATCCACGCTCAATTTGTTGTTCAAAATGTAAGTTTCATGCGTCAACCGAAACTTTGTTTTTAGAGTAATGTTAACAAGATGAACTTTGCGGCGTTGGGAGTGCTGTTACAAGCGATGTTAAACATGCCAAAGCAGCTAATTCGATTATTTTTATTGAACGCCTCGTCTAGATTCTGTGGCGAAGGAGAAACGGTAAGTATTTATACTATAAAATAAATTATGGCTAATTACAGATAAAGGAGCTGTTCGGTGATTCCGTGATAACCAGGTAAGGTTTAAATTATAATGAGGAAGAAATGCCTTGACTTATCGAATTCTCATTGTGGACTAGATTCGTTTTCTAAAGCCAGGTTACTTTTGAAACGGATATTCGTCTTACCTTTCTTCTGACTACGTATATCACTCCGACAATAGTTACCATTACGAGAAACACAACTGTGCAAACGGTCACCCAGGTGGTCGGAGTCTGCGTTTTGGGTTGTCTTTGCCCATATCGGATTGAGTTTATATCATATTTTGGCTTGTCGGCGTCAGAGCTCTCGTCTTTGAGAAGAGTCCCATTTGCCTCTCCAATATTCGCGGACCACTAATTATAATTATATGAGATTGCATAGTTCCACTTACTTTACTCAGGTCAAACGTGAGAGTTGTCGTTTCTCCATCGTCGGGTGTTGTTGGCAGTGCAATAGTTGTAGTAGGGATGTTGTTGATCATGTCTGCGGTTACTTCCATTAATTCCCTCCCTTTTAAATGCTCTGGTTCGTCGCATATTACAAGTTCGGGCTTAGCTAGATAGAAAGGACGGCCTTCTGTAGTCGCTCTTTTGTATTCGTTGGTTATCCATAATTGAACTAGAAATTTTCATCAATAGAAATCAGTTGCTCCTTACGATCAAGTATCTTCAAATTGCATTTCAAAGGGTTCTGAGAGATATCCAAGACGGTCAAATTCTTCAACCCATTGAGAGTAGTTGCATTTATATTTGTGAGGTGATTCGAAGATAAGTTGAGGTTGTTTAGACTTCGTCCAATCACTTCGAATGGCGTGTTGAGCTGACTGATCTTGTTGGACGAGAGATCCAACGTCTAAAGAGTAAGGTTATTCGCAGTGGGCTTACCTGTATGTTATCCATTCCTTTGAACGCATTGTTGTCGATGTATTTAACCGAAGACCCAGTCAGATTTAGTGTTTCAAGCCCTGATAATCCATTGAATGAGTCTTTATCTAGGCTGAATAATCGGTTATTCGATCTCAAATTCAGCGACTTGAGATGTTTTAGATTGTGGAAGTTATTGTTGAAAGTAGTGAATTCGTTGTAGCCAAGATCTAGATGAACTAATTTATCTAATCCGATCCATGAATCTTCTTCTAAATTGGTTTCGTTTAAGAAATTTCCAGCCAAAGAGATGTACTGTAGATTGGAGGCTGACTCAAATGCTCGAGGTCCCAATTTTTCGATGAGGTTTACACTCAAATCTACCTGAAAGGCGGTTATCTAATAATTTGGGATGCCTTACGTATTCCAGAGTAGTTAGGTTTTGGAAATCGCCGTTTGTTATATTAGTCACCCCACATCCAGAAAGGTCGATTCTTTCGATTTTATTGTCAGAAGAGAATTTGAAATCGGCCAAGCTGTAGATTTCATCCGCTTTGGCAAAGCTGACTTGCTGATAAAAGTAAAGAAAAATAGAGGAACTTACTTTTAATGAAGTTATGTTGACAATCTCATCCTTAAGGCCAGCGGTTAGGTTGTTATGATCGCCGATATACAAAGTCTCCAAGTTTGGTAAAGTCGAGAGGGATGATTCTTCTGCCGCATGAATTACATTCTCGCTCAAATCTAAGGTATTCAGCTAAAGGCAATCAAGCTTAAAATTAAAGTATTACTTTATTCAGACCACTGAATTCTTCCTTATTCAGTCGTTGAATGTTGTTATCCTTTAATGAAAGGTATTCCAGATTAGGAAGTCCAGTTAAAAAGAGTTTTGGGATCTGTCCTAACCGACAGTTTTCGATTTTGAGTTGAGTTACACTCGTTAATTCGTGAACGGGTTTGTCGGAAATAATGGAATCTTTAATGTCAGCACTGCAATGTCTGATGGTGATTTCTTCCAAAGTTTGCGTAGATGCAGTTGTAATCGCCTCCCAAATAGTCAAAGAGGTATCATTTGATTGGATCAGAGTACTGATTACTATCTAAGAATAAAATTTAAGATTAGGGATTACTCCTACCGATGTTACGGTATGGTTGGCTTCCTCGATCTGATTGAAAATCTGGTTCAAGGATGAGATATCAGTCTCAAATGGACAGTGAACTAAGAAAGAGGTCTTGTCAAGATCCTTTAGACATATACATTGAATGTGGGAGATGTCTGCTGAGGTGTCATTTGGATGCTACAGGAAAATTAAAAGTATATCAAAAATAGTCATCATAAGCTATCAGCCTGTTTGGAAAAAATGAAATCTTTGCCTCTGTCGTAGCAGTTATGGCGAAAACGACAAGCGTTTCGTTTCTTCCCGACATTCTGATGCATTATAACAATGGAAAACTTACTTCTGTCAATGTAGTTGTGATAGAGTCTGGATCCGGGCAAGAAGGAATTAGATGGCCCCAGCCCACTTGATGACATATAAATGTCACTAACAAGACTCGAATCGCCCTCTTCATTTGCTTTCTTGCTGGTGACCAATTTCTTGAGAGCTTGGTTCGAATCGGCAGAAATCACTCCCTTTTCCAGTAGATCTAGTTTTTTAACGGTCTTTGAGATTGAGAAAAGAAAGTCGTCTTCCTTTCTTTTTTTTATTACGATCGCCAAGTTCTTCTCTTGCAGATTATTCGACGGCGAAAGCACTTCACAAGTCGCCGATTTAGATGACAACGTCCGACATCAGGTAGGCTAATGTCAATTGGTTTTTTCCGGGGGTTTAGGGGTTCTTATTCATGCATTTTTAGATTTCTCTTTTTATTTTGCGCCAGTATTGCAGGAAAGAATGCATGAAAATTTTTATTAATGCTTTCCAAGTTTGAATGATAAGTAGGCTAACTGTAGAATAACGTTTTTTGTGACTCATCCGAGAAGATAACGTTTCCATGGCATTAGAGTAACATCCTAGATGTAGAACGGGAGATTACATTTTTATCATGTTTAGATAGTAAACTGACTACTGTTGCAAGTTTAAAAGGAAATCAAAATTTTTGTTTTGAGTGCTTTTGTTATTGTGAATTGTTGCTTTCAGAATGTTGAACCCTCCCCCACATTCCTTGAAAAACAACTCCTCGCCCTTCACATTTCACTTAAACTGGAGGTAGATGAAGAGAAACGGAAGGTCACTCAACTGCTGGGTGTTCTCCGTCAAGTCCGCTCTCTCCTCCCCGAAGATGCCCTCAGGTCATTTGATGCAAACCATGCTAAGAACCAACTCTCAGATCTACAGACCCCCACGGACCCGATGAATCAGCACGATCTCACAGAAATGGAGCAAAAACGCGACGAACTTCTCGCCGAAATTGCCAAATACCGCGATTTGTGCGGACTGCTAAGAGCCCGTCTAGAACAATATAATCTCCTCCTCAGCTCGGCCCAAAAAGAAGATGCCGTTGCCGCAAGCGATGCTTCAGAATCAGTTGTCACACGGTTTTAATGACCCCATTATTTCACTTGGTATTTAGTTATAACGACTCTGAAAACTATTGTAGAGTCTTTGAATGGGGTGTATTATTGTTAGAGGTTTAAGGATTTGTTGATATAACGCTTTTAAGTACGGTTCAAAGTCGGAAGTGATTGTTTTACTTTACCCAATATGCAATATTGAGCTTTTAATGTAGTAAATATCAAAGCTAATGTTTTTGTTTTTTCATTGGATAATAGAGAAATTAATAGTGTAACGCCAGCCAATCTTTAAATGAATATTTGTTTTATTATGTCCAAGAGTACAAGCTCTTTATTGCGAACGTCACTGTCTGATCTTGAAAATTTTGACGGATTCTAAAAGTCCTAAAATGAAAAAATCCCAGATTAAATCAGGCGAAACATCAACGTTTTATAAGATCATCTGACATGAGGTACCGTAACAGGGAAAAACAGTCATTATCTTCCACAGTTTTGAGTACTTTTCTCTCGACCTGAGGCATTTCCTGCTATCTTCGTTTCTTCTTCTCGTGGAAGAGGCTGATGCGGAAATTCGCGCTGAGCTGGTTATGAAAATCGATTGGACTTGATCCAAATTAAAAAGTCCCAATAAAACGAATAGAAGACGTTGATTCAACGAAAGATTCCTTTCGTTTACTTGAAGTATTTTGATTTTCAAAAAGTATAATAAGCCAATTAATTCCAGGTAACATACCGTGGTCTAGTGTCACATTGAATAAGTGTGAACAAATAAGTTCGCAACGGTTGTACAGAAGCAAAACGCTACTTTTTTTGAAAAAATCGAATGAAAAAATACTATCTGCGTTTTGCAATACTAAGGTTTTAAGGGAATAAAAATCAAAGTTAATACTGTTGTTCTTCATTGGATTATAAAGTATGTATGTAATAGTGGAATTTACGGATTTTATAAAGCTTCAAAGATGACCAACTTCGTCCAGGCAAGTCTTCGTCAACAAATGGGAAAGAGCCAGGGAGAAATGACTTACTGTTAGGTGTCATATGGATTGACTTCTCCTTACAACAAGGAGAAGTTGAGAAATTCTGATTGGTTATGATGATATAAACAAGGCATTCTTTACTACGAGGTTTTGAAACCTGGCAAAACATTTACTGGAATCCGTCGTCAACAGCAGTTGAGGCTGTATTAAAACGGTCGAAATGGCAAATTTTTATTTTGCTGGATTATCACGCCAAACTACGTTTAAACACTGGTCAAGGACACCCTAGAATAGCCGAGGTGACAGGCTCTACGCCATCCGTAATACTCTCCGGACGCCGCGCACTATCTGTGCCACCAGTGTTTTGCTGACCACAATGATCTCGAAAATTAGGTTGATATTTGGATGGCTTGAAAGTAGCAAGAAAATTTTTTTTCGATTTGCCCAAAGCCTCTTTTTTTAATTAATAATAGAACCAGAAATTAAGGGGTTACCCGTAATTAATAATAGAATATAAAATTGAAACTGCACGGTCATACTTCTAATCCTAATATCATGCCTTAGAAAGAGCTTGTTTGGGTACAGGCTCTTTATTTAAAACGTCATTCAAACCGCCTTTAAAATATTCGAACTTCAATTACAAGCTCTTTTTTAAAGTTTAGAAACATAATATTCAATACAATCTCTACTGTAATTTCCCGCTATCCAGGGGAAATCTTTTAATTCGGCGTTTACGGACTCCTTCCATTCACGTCATCGTCTACGTCCCCTGCGGCAATCGATAAGGCCCTGTGTTTTTTAGGCTTTTTGCGTGCCCAAAGCGGGCTCATGTGCCATTCGAAAGAGTCCCTCCCCCTGGTCCATGCCCTTGCCTCAAGCGTTCGTTTCCCCCTGTTTTGGGGGTTTCGCTGAGTTTTTTGGCGGAATAAATGAACACAAATTATTGTCACGTTTAATCATCTTTTCGGGGATGTTTCAAGTATACGGTGACGAGATCTTTTGGTTCCAATTTTTGTTCGAAAATGTTTCGAACTGTACGGTCGTTTTTTTGACCTCCTCCAAAGTTGTTTGATCTCCTTTTATTTAACTTTTCATAACCTGACAAACATTACTTTCTTGGGTACATAATGACTTCCGGTTTTTCATTATCTTGCCTGCGGCAAACTTACTTTTAACCCTTCAAAATACCCGCTTTTTCTACAAATTGCCAAATAAAAACCAGAATTTCCGGAACATGAAATAACAGAAGTGGGCACGAACAAAAGCAGAACGTCATGGAGAATATAATTTTGCTTACGTGCTGCCGGCTTTTAAGGTGCGGATTTTGAATTACTCTTGAGGGAATGTACACAGCGGTCGGTGAAATAATTTAACACTTATTTCACCTCTGGTGCCGACGATTATGACCGGAGTTTGACACCGTTTGTGGGCAAATAATAAGTGTCGTTTTGGGTAAAAGGCATATTTCCTTTATTTTTTTGTCATTTTGCACTTTCTCAACCGCCTACGAATTTTAAAATTTCTCTGAAATATTTGATGTGAAACTAAATTTTGTAACTTTTCCCCATGAATAAGTCATTTATTTTCTAGTCGAACAGATGTTACACCCACACATTTATTTTACCTCCATTTTCTATAAAATTACGCAATGATCTACAGTAATAAGATTATGAATTT
This sequence comes from Bursaphelenchus xylophilus, assembly GCA_904066235.2. Classification (NCBI taxonomy): domain Eukaryota; kingdom Metazoa; phylum Nematoda; class Chromadorea; order Rhabditida; family Aphelenchoididae; genus Bursaphelenchus; species Bursaphelenchus xylophilus. The sequence continues at coordinate 8,974,982 of CAJFCV020000001.1, forward strand.
CCTATTTAAAAACAAGTTAAAAACAACAAAGATATTCGATAAAGTATATGGTTTTGTTTATTTATTGAATATGCGGTTACGGTACTTTCCTAACGTTGCGCAATAGTTTTGGATCTGATTAAAATTACGCAAAATTCAGGGCCGCGATGTTAACGTGGCTGTGTCTTCTGACTGTGGGATCTGCCGTTGCCTATTTTGTCCCGCTGAATCCCGAAGAGCTGAGTGGAGACCCTGGATACCAATACCAATTCCCCGAGCAATTTTTGGAAGAGAATTTGCAGGAATTGCAACAAGAGGCTGATCAAGGAGAAGGTCATCTGTTTGAAGATGAGCTGAGGATCCCTGGCGAGAAACCCAGCTATGTAAGTGTTTTTTGAAATGAAAATGTTTACTACGTATGAAAAAATATTTTTCTGACAACAGCCGAGAGATATATTTTTTGCCATGATATGTGATCGTCCGTGAAGAAAGATGCCATTTTCTGTTCTTTACAACCTAAAATTACAGAATGACACCTACTTGTGTTCGGCTTTCCGGCAAGACGCCCCCGGGTATGTCGTCAAATTTGAGGCTTTGGCCGATCAGCACATGATCCATCACATTATCCTCTTCGGATGTGAGGCACCAGGAGTTCAAGTTCCTGTCCCGTCATGGTAAGACTCCTATACTTTACGTAGATAATAATTGCTGGCGAAGTTTTACATGAAGATTCCAGGAACTGCGGTGAGATGTCTCCAGTGGCGGACCCCGCATATCTGCAAGCACCCCCATGTGCCAACAACCCCAACATTGTCTATGCCTGGGCGAAAGGAGCTCCCGAATTGACATTGCCTGAGGGTGTTGCGTTCCCCATTGGACCTGGGACCAAGAACAGATTCCTGGTGCTTCAAGTCCACTACATGCATACGATGCAGAAGGAGGATTACTCTGGCATCAAGATCCAATACACGGAAATCCCACAGCCTCGAACTGCGGCCACTTTGTTGACAGTTACTGGTGGAGAACTACAACCCAAGGCTAAGGGTAAGTCACACAAAGGGTCTAAATCCTGTGTAAGGTACATAATTCATACTATAAACAGTGTGTTTTACTTTTACCTAACCATTTCAGAGACCTTTGAGGCAGCTTGCGTAATGAATGAGCCCATGGAGATTCATCCCTTCGCTTTCCGAGTCCATACTCACAAAAGGGGAACCAAAGTAAGTGGATGGACTGTGACCAAGGATGAGAAGACTGGGGAAGACGAATGGCATCTGATTGGGGAGAGAGATCCTCAAAAGGAACAGTTGTTTGAGACTGTCAAGAATACTTCCATGGTCATCAAACCCGGAGATATTATTGCTAGTCGGTGTTACATGGACAATGATGAAGATAGGTCAGTATATCAAATTCCACCACACACGTGTGTATAATCTCATCAATGACGGTTTACAACTTCATTATTTTCAGACTTATCACCATGGGCCCAACCGGTGCCGATGAGATGTGCAATTTCTACATGATGTACTGGGTGGAGGGAGAGCAAACCCTCTCCGAGAACACCTGCTACAGCCCCGGCGCACCCGAATACCGGTTCGCGAAGCAAACGGGCCTCACCAATATTCCAAAGTAATCTCTTTTTTGTTATAAAACGGCGAGGGAATGACTGGCGCGGACATGGCACAATAAACATATATATTGTCGTCTATATCAATGTATTTAATTCGAGTATTAAAAGATCTTTTCTTATCCAACATTATTTAATTCCACAAATATATATGACCAGTGATGATAGAAAGGCGTATGATAAATAAAGTATGCTTATATTACACATGGCTTCATTTTATTCTTCCCGGGATCGGATCAAGAGTTCGAGGGCGGCCTCGAAATTTCCATTGGTCACCACTAGGTATTGGACATTCTCGTCGTCATCGAAGAATCCGAATTCGTGGAATTGGTCCAGCTGACTTCTGAATCTTTCCAAAGGATTCTCCGGAGTCGCAGGTGGAGGAATTTGGGGAGCCGGGGGGACAAGAACGGAAGGAGCAGCTGCGGTTGGAGCAGATAAGTTGTTCATAACAGAAGCAAAAGCATCTTGAAGGGATTCTGCAGTGATTCTATTGGGAGGTTGAGGAGCCCCAAACAAATTGGGTTGAGGCCGGGTTAAGGAAGGACCGGCGGGGTTGAAAAGGCGGCCAAAAGTGTCTTTGGGAAGTGCGTTGTCCAAAACTTGACGGATATATGGAACTAGTTCTGGATATCGTTTAATCCCCTCCTTCCACTGTGTAAAATCTGCCAGGAGATTAATCAAAATCGGATTATCGGTTATCTTCGGGTTCTTTAGGGCAAAAGTACGTTTGAAATCTAGTTTGGAAATGATGTCGGAAATCTAAAAACAAACCATCTTGTCATACTCTATGAATGAAAGGTTAGATTAGATAGACACATACTTTCTGCAGTTCAGCTTCACTTGTGTTCTCCAACGACTGAAGAAGTTGGTTGTCAATCGTATTCGTATCCATTGGATCACTTTCTTGCTGTGTGACATCATATAAGACTCGGAGAGAATGATGAGGCTTCAACCCAGTGATATTACCAATCACTTGTTCATCGGAGAGTTTATTCCCTCGGAAAAATACAGCTAAATAAAAAATATGACTACAAATAACATAAATCATTTAGGTATAAACGTAAGTCAAATTCAAGAACCTACCAACACGTTTATGATCGCCAGGGGGCTTTACTAGATCGATGGCATCTTTGATGGTCTTGGATCCATCCACTTCAACCCGAGGATTTGAAGAGAACACGACATAAACCATCTTAAACTAGAGAACATCCTAATAGTCGTTGAATTAAGGTAACTTTATATGTAAACTAACATATAAGCATTATATAGACAAAAGTAGGCCCAGCCGGGTTTATTCACCATAAAAACAATATACATACATAGTCTACCCATGAGTAATTACTTTATGATTCCCATAATCTTCTCGTTTAGTGGATTCTCCGGTGATTTCTGCCATTCTTTTTTCAAAAGTTGTTTGAGTTGGGACAACCTTAAAGTAGGCTTCTCATCTTTCAGCTGAGGCAATCGACGAGCTTCGAAGTCTGAATAAGCGGTCTTCAAACTCCTCTGGGGCTCAGTAGCAGCCTTATCACCCAAAAGTTTCAAGGCGTCATCAACAGTCCTTGCCACTTCACCCACATTCAACCTATTCAAGTTTTCCTGTAGATGGTCTTCTACCACAATCTTCTTGGCTTCTTCTTCTCTTAGTCGACGCTCTCTTTCTTGCTCGGCCTTTTCTTGTTTGACAATTGCTTCGATCTGAGCTTTGGTGATCTTAGATGGTGCAGTTTTTTCTCTTTCGATGGACTGCAACTCTTCTTCGTAAGCCTGCCTGTTCTGTTGCTTCTTTGCTTGGGCTTCTAGACGTTTCTGTTCTTGTTCTTCCTGAAGAAAACCGTGTAAGAAAATAAATCCATATTGAACATCTTTACAACACTCTAAACCAAAAAGAAAATAAGTCAAAATACATACTTTCCTTTGTAGCTTCTTCAAGACTTTAGCGTCATCTTCCATCCACTTGGCATCTTCTTTTGCTTTCAACTCTTTCGCCCGTTCAACTTCCCTGACCTCGTTCTTCTTGGCTTTCGCAACCACAGATTTTTGATTAGCACCCGTAAATTTCTTCGGCATCCTGGCTAAAGTTAGCTCAAAGCTGAAATTTGTGACTAGCTTTCTGTCGATATTGCAATTGACAAAAAAAAAATCACGAAAATTATTATTTTCATCGTGGCTTTACGTTTTAATTCGGAAATTCGTTGTGAGAAAACTAAAAAACCTAGAGGAGAACATTTTTTGTCGTTTTTAGCTAATTAGTTACGTAGCGCTTACAGTTACCTGCATAACTAATATAACAGTCGACAGAACTCAGCCATGACGGATTTGAGGACTCAGCTGTGTGACACACCCGAGAATTACATCAACGATCCTATCGTCGAAATCCAATGGGCTGAGAAGGCCTTCAAAAAGGCCGAGATTCATACGAATCTTCTCTTATCATCTGACACCAAGCATCTGAAACTTTGCAAGGAACAGGATCAGATTTACGAGCAGTTTAGGAAGGATTTCCCCAATCTTGATGTGAAGGCTGTAAGATTTATCGAGTTTTGTCTGTATTTATATTATTTTAGGTAACTGTCGAAGATCTGAAAGGCGACCATACCGTCAAGTGGCGAGAGTTTTGCATGGTTTTTCAGGAAGTAAAGGACTACAATTTTGGGTCATTGTTGAGATTGCGAGCCGATGAGAGCTACACGAATGAAAACACTGTGCTTGTTCCTCAGGTAAGAACTTCTTCGATGTGTAATTTTTTATGGAAACTAAGTGACTCGAAGTGGAGATAACGAAAATGGTTTCAGGTTATATTCTTTGCTGTCGAGATTGCTAGAAACTTGGAGGGGATCAATGAAACGTACAAGGAACAGGTCAGGATACATCGTGAAGAATCTCTAAAATCGAACCCCGAAGCTGTTTAATAAACCGTTGTTATCTCAATCTTGGCGTTTTTATAGAGAACTGCACAGTTGAAGTTATAAGACTGTATTTATACCCAAACTTAATACATTACAATTCTGTGGAATAATCAAAAACTGGTACCATAGTTTTAACTTATTGATAATAGAGTTCAAAGTTGAAACCATCGTGAATTTCGTAGTCCTGGAGAGTGATATGATCCTTGTAGGTGTTGTACCATTTCTTCAGCATGATTTTGTCGGCTCTAAAAGGTAAATTTAATAAGAAAAAAGATTCACTTACTTGGTTCCAGTTTGAGCAGCTATTAGTTTCTTCAGATCTCCGATGGTGTCATTCGGATTACACTTAATTCGGACCTTCTTTCCCAAACGATCGTTGACTGTGATCTCAATCATATCTCCACGATGCTGAAGATTTCAACACCCGAAAAATAATTTCTTTTGCATTTTACGGAATGTCACTGATTTTATCGGCTTTTTGGCGTTTCGTCGACACTTTTATTCGTAAAAATTTTCCTATGAATCTATTGTTGAAGCGCGTTTATCGGACGAGAGACCAACAAAAATGGAAGAGCATCAGAGAAATATTAGTCTTTGGTTCGGAGATTGCTTCTTGGTCTTGTTGAAGCGAGGAATCTGGTTGTTGGTTTCTGATTATGAGCACATTTGCTTCCAAGAGCGGGTTCAGTCCAAGTGTAGCTGTGCTGTCCAGTCAAGGAGCAGAGAATGTGGCCAACCGAAACAACTTGTCCTTTGCGGAGATGCTTGGGCCTTTCAGTTCCACAAAAGTGGAGTTCAAAGTATGTTCGTCGTGCGATTGTAATCATAGTTGTATTTTTCGAATTGCCAAATACTAATTTATCTATTCTAGGATCCGAACGGACGACCCAGCTCTATCACATTGAGCGTAGACTTCCGAGACATCAAAAGGGATGGATATCTTCTCAGTTTAACAGTTTTGCCTTCCGTTTTACAAGAAGTAAGTTTTCATTCTGTTATTTCTGTACTTTAGGTTGTGAAATTGAGTGTAAACAACAGCAATACAGATGTTTGGGACAGCTGTTTTGTTAACGCATTCCATTCTTGGTTCGAACCTGCAGAACATGATTTCTTGAAGGCGTATTTGGCTTGTATATTCGTCGTTTCTTCAGAAGATTCAAATGCTTTGGTGGAATTGGATCATATGGTTAATCAACAGAACCTGCAGCAGGTTTGTCTGGTATCTATATTTTAACCGTTGATCTAGCAAGGTTTAGATTCATCCCTGACAACGCCAGCTTTCTGCGCTCCTCCCAAATGGTTTCTAAGCCAGATTTTGAAGCATTTTGTAGTTGTACATGACATGTCGCGTGGAAATAAGGAGCAGTAAGCTTTTATTATCAAGATTATTGTTTTCTTAGAGCTGAGAGATTATCGAAATCAATAAAAGAAAGGTACGGCTCTTGCACTATGCTCAAGATCAACTCTGGGGAAAATGTTAATCTGCCTGATGTTTGGAGATATGTGAACACACGAAGAGCCGGGCTGAAGACTGGATTGGAAGTCGCAAGAAGAGAAATACTAGCTAGTCGAGCAGCAAGCAATGGAAGTGGTCCTGAACCGGTGAGCTTTAAGTGGAATATTTGCGTAATATTAGATAAGGGTTTTTTAAATCTTAATTTTAGGAGTCAGTTGATTTCAAGATTGAAGTCTTTGGCCAGTGCTTATCGCAAGAAGACCGTGATCGAGTGGAGAGTTTTACGCAAGGATTTATAACCGATGATCTAGTGCCATTTGTTTCCAAACAGATGAATATATTGAATGAAGCCATCGTATCGAGAAGAGGGCTTGGAAAGTCGTTTACTAATATGAGAAAATGGCTGAATGTGGCGACGACAGCACAAACTTCTAGCACTACGGGTGTAAAGTAAGTGTAATTGCCTAAGTTTTATTTATTTACTTTCCAGTACGCGTTTATTCACTGTAAAATATTTTTAGTTATGCCTCAGAGAGTACAGAAATGCAATCGAGACGTCTGGCTGATCTCGCCTTTTTGTTTGGAGCATATCCATTTGCATTTCAACTTTATCAGAGTTTAAAAAAGGACTTTCTCAACGATCAAGCTTGGGTACAGCATGCGGGTACCTTGGAAATGGCTGCCATTACTTCTTATTTATCTGGGGCTTCGAATGGAAAGAACTTTCCAATGCATTATATCGAAAATTCTCTGAATTACTACATCAAAACTAGCAGGTGAGTATCATTTTTTGGGTATCGAATTCTCATGTTGAAGAACGTTTATTTATCTAATTTTAGTAACCCATTGCTCTTCTTTCGCTCAATTATGTTCTCAACTCGATTATTAGAAGATTTGGGTCGGCCTCAAGATGCTGCCAGCTTCCTAGCCCGGTTTATTCCCTTGGCTTCAATGAATGATCTTTTTGTCGCTGTCGCTACAGAGCATTCGGCAACATTATATGGCCGGGCGAGATTGTTCCGAAAACAATCATTTCAACGTTTTCTGGCCGCTGAATTGTATTTGATTGTTAAATTGGAAGTTATCGCGACCAGATTATTGGAATCGGTATTAACAGAAATTGGAGATAAAAGATGGTGGTCCGCTGAAGATTATGTGCTATTAGACTTGTCTAAACAGATGACTGAGGACAAAGACATTGCCAAGGAATGTGCAGAAAAGTTGCTCAGATCAGAGGACGCGATCACAGACCGAGTTTTATATAAATCTACAGAACATTTTCTGAATTTCCTCGAAACTTGTGGACCCATGGGAAAAATTGATCTAATTGTGCCGAAACTGGAAGTGAGCACACCTCAAATCTATTATGTAAATCAAGATCTGTTGTCGAGAAAGGAATATGAAAAGGAAGAATGGAAAACGTTGTATGAGAAGGCGATTACCTCTCTAAAACAACACAATCCAGCCGTCAAACATCCACTGGGCATTCCGAAGGTCATGAGAGTACCGGTAAACGAGCCGGTGTATGTGAAAATTGGATTTGAAAAAGAATTTAGCTTCCCGTTGGTAATGGAAGGCTTGGCTTTGAATGTAAAGGCAAGTGTTTGATTCAAATCTGAGATTCTTTTGTTTTTAGTCTAATGGAGAAGTGGAATCTTTAACGATTCCTAGATACCGGCTGCCTGAATACGGAGAGGAAACGCCGGGTTTGGACCAGGGGAAACAGGACGCGGCCGATTACATTACCTTCTATTTTACTCCCAAAAGTGTGGATAATGTTTATGAAATTGAATCTTTGGCTTGTCAGCTCTCTGATATTGATATGAAAGGAAGAGTTAGTGGCCAAATCCCGCTTCAGATCTATGGAAATAAGGAAAGATTCAAAGTGAAAACGGACAAATTGGTGTGGCCGCGTCTTTCAATATCAACTCCCAATCATACTTATGAAGAATATCAGAAGATGAGCTTGGAATTGTATTGTGGACAGGTGTATAGAAAAGAGGTCGAGATTGGAAATCCATCAGAAACTGCGGCTACAGTGACGGTGACATCAGAGGCCAGATGTAAATTTGTAATCACAAGTGATGATAAGGCTGTTGATAATGATGGGGATTGCTTCAAAGTGCTTCCAAGACAAATTTTAAAGTAAGTTTTTTTTGGTGAACGTTTTGTACGACTATTTCTTTGATATTTATTTGAGCTTTTTTTCAGATTAAATATCTTTATCCTTGCTCCCAGGACAGCTGTAAAGTCGAAGCCAGTCAGAGTACTCCTGAGTTATTGCTCTGCCCACGGTGCTATCAGAAATCATCTAATCGAATTTTCGGTCACAACTACGCATTTATTAAAAACCAATATTCGAGTAATCGACAGGAAGTCCGGGCTTTGCGCATTGGTTGTCAAGAATGAAGTTTCAAAGCGGAGTTTTGTTCAAATTGAAGCCTTGAAGTTGTCCTTTAAAAGTAATGACAAGAAGGTTGAAAGCCACGTGGGATTGGAAAAAGTTTCGGATAGGAAAAGTAAGATTTTAAATTTGTTATTTTGTTGGTATAGACATGGTTCAAGAATAATTTGGAATTATTTCAGTCACACTGGAAGCAGAACAAGAAGATACATTCTGCTTCAAAATCAAAGCTAACAAGTCGTCATCGCCGGAAATCAACTTCCAAGAAATCCCTCAGGACGGGAAAAACTGGCCAACGTTTGAGGATTCTACGGAGAAATCAATCTACTTTGAATTACTTTGGAAGGCCAGGAAAACAGATTTAAGCCAGACAATCACGAATTCGTATGGAAGAACAAGAATCCCCAATCCGTTTATTTCCTTATCGTCAGATGAAAAAGAGACTATCACTGCATTTGCTGGACCAAAACTACTCCTCAAAAAAAGTTTTGAAGAGAAAACAAGTGATCTTCCAGGGCTGGAAGGGACTTTCAAACTAGCAGAAGGAGACATTGATGTGCTCTCCGAAGAAATATTACAGAATCTTCAGATCAAAGAGCCAAAAATACCGTGGGCTCACAAATACGCGGTTTCGTAATCTCTGTCATCATATTTAGGTATTCTGTAAGAGAATCAAAAATCCATAATCTACCCAGTGTCTAGTCACCATCATATCAGTTGTCATTTCATGTGTCTATAATTTTATATTTGCTCAGTTAATACGGGTATCCTCTCATTACTGGTCGTTTATTTGAAATGGGTGTTTTTTTTGCTTTAAAAATAATTTGATAACGAGTTTTTTTTGTTACGAGGAGACATGGTTGATCCCATGGATAATATCTGGGTGTTTGGTTTTGATTTTTGTTTAATTTGGTTTTTAGTGACTGAGCAAGATGGCCTCCCAAACCACTGGAATCATGCAATTGTTGGCCGCCGAGAAAAGAGCGGCCGAAAAGATCAACGAGGCCCGCAAACGGAAGGCCCAGAGACTGAAGCAGGCCAAGCAGGAGGCCCAGGCTGAGGTCGAGAAGTATCGTCAGGTATGGATCTAGCATCTTTGACTCTTAGTTTTGGATTTTTATATTAATTTAGAACATCTAAATTTGTTGTCGATTAAAAATATCTTGATCTTGGATAATTGTAGCTCATGATCGAAACGATTATTTTTAGGAGCGTGAACGTCAGTTCAAGGAATACGAACAGCAATATTTGGGCACCAAGGAGGACATCGAGGCCGGCATTCGCAAAGAGACCGAGACCACCCTGGAACAGATGAACCAGACCGTGGCGGCCAACAAACAACAAGTGATCGTCCGTCTTCTCCAATTGGTTTGTGACATCCGCCCCGAACTCCATCACAATCTTCAGCTCCAGAAGAAGTTGGAGCTCAACAACAACTAAGTGGACTTAGTCTCTTTTTCTGTGATCCTAATCAATCCATCGCTTAAATCGTATTCTTTTTTTCACAGCTGAACTTTCACTTCCAATTTGAATATTCAGATTTCTAATTCTTCCCAGTTTGTATAATTTCCACTCTCTAAATCGAATAAATAAATCTAGATGTTTTGATTGGAAGTCGACAATACAAAATTAATCTTTAATTTATTGAGCAATGATTTTTGGGGGAAAATATAAATAATACGCGAATTAGAATATCTATTATATTTACATTTGCTTTTCGTAACTTTCAACGGCGAGCTTGCAGCGAGATTTGCGAATGATGGCCAAAGTCAGGCACAGTTTTAAAGCAGTAGCATTCTAGAAGTTTCAGGGCGGTCGGCATCAACTGTTTCTTCATTTGAGGACTGAAAATATTGGAATAAGCACAATTATTGAGAGAATCATATAGTTCGAGGAATCAACCTCACCTCCAGAATATATACATGTAAAAGAGAACAGCATGATGCAAATAGTAGAGCAGGTAAGTGGTGAAGAAGAGGAATTGCCAGAGGGCAGTTTGCTCCACATTAAAGACCGCTTCGTACAATCGGAAAGCGTAGTTCGGGACATTCAGCAAGACGAATGTGCTGAAAACATTGGATTAGTCATCAAAAATGTTTCTTTAGTCTTACAGTACCCTCGTCAAAAAATAAAATTTACCTAGTAACAATCAACAAAGAGCGGCTGAGAGTTAGATCCGAAGACCGTAATTTGCCTCCATGAGAGACGCGACTGCTCTGGGAAGAGAGCTGATTGGTTATCTGACTCTGCTGACTCAACAGGAACTTCTTGGCAGTGGTTGTTTCCTCCTAAAACATTCTCAAAAATAGACTTTTTTGATAAATTGCAGTAAAAGATAAGTAAAAAAAACTTACAGTCAGATCCTTGTTGCCCTCATTCTCCGGCACCCTCAAGAATCGAACTCTCAGCACCCCAGAAGAATAGATTTTCATACATTGACGATACCGGTAGATGCTCAAACTATTTACGACCACTATCAAAAGCGAGGGAACAATCGTACACAGGATGGTATCCAGAAATGAGAAGAAGATATGGAGCTCTCGAAGGTTGTAATCCGCCACTTTTACATCCGAATTCAGCCCACAGTAAGTGGCCCCATTAACTGAAGGCTCTAGACCGGCAAAAACAAGGCACCAGCCATATAAAGTGGCACCAAAAAGGACGGTGCAGATGACCAGATGACGAGCAAAGGTCTTGGAACAGACTCGCTTGCGGATCCCGGGTCTAAAAACATTATTTTAGGTACAAGAAAAAAGGTTACAGAGCCATCATGGATAATATAAAAAAATTCAAATCATACCTGAACAAGACAATAGCCCGGTCACAAGAAACCCAGCTGATCATCCAAACACAAATGAAATCACACGAATGTGCCATGAATGTGAACATTTTGCATCCAAATTCTGAATCCGAATACAAAGGGAAGCCGAAAGTTGTGTCGAGCCAGGTGATGAGGACAGTGGAGAGGAAGAGACACCCGCATATCGAAAGAGTGCAGAGGTATATGTTCGAGGTAAGGCGACGCAACCAGTAATTTGTTCTAAAGTACCCAAAAAATAGTCATCAATGTTTTCAAAAATTTTTTAATTTAGAAAAATCGTCATGATGACATGTTAATACAATAACAAATAATAGTAACTTACCGTATTAACATTAAGGCCATACAATTACCGAGGATTCCGACAATACAAAAGATCGGAATGAAGTGGCGAGCATAGAACCGGAGGTGGAGAAGGAGCGAGTGCTCCTCAAAGTACTCCTCCTCCTCCGGCTGATCATCGTAATAGACGGGAGAGGATGTGATCGGGTCGGAGGTTAAATTGTTCATCTTTTAATGGGCATTTGGCTTGGTTTTAGAGTAATCTGAACAATTTTTACCATGTATTGAGTTAGATGTTCCAAAAATATTAAAAACGAGTAAAAGCGATCTCGAAAAAAGTAATTTAAAAGTATCATACTGTGGATATTGCAGTAAATGAAACATAAACTGTTTTGAACAAGAGAACCGCGTTATTAAAAGCCCTGAGGCCATGGAAAACCAATAAATGAAATCCGAGCAGGCCCGGCAATTACGTTTTTATTCGATCCGAAATAGATAACTTCCAAAAAGCACTAGGGATTAAAAACCTCTCAAAACTCAAAAAAAAACAAGGAGTCTGGGGAATTACTGTTTAGGTTGTAAGAAATTATAATATTGGAGATGATTCTGAAGACAAAGTTGTTAGTCAAAAGTGTTTGGAAGGGAGAAAATGAGCGATGAAAGACGTTGCCGTTCTTGGAGGTGTCCTTCTGGGTTTGAATTTTTTTGGGCCAAGAAATTGAATTACAATACAAAATTCACAGTAGTAACAAAAAATATTGTGAAAAAATGTTAAGAAAAAATCCCAAAAAACTTTTTTTTGCCCGAATTCACATTGTGCTCTTTATAAAAATAGAGTTAAAAATACCTGCCTTGCAAAGCAATTTAAAGTAAAAACCAGTATTACCGCCCTACTTTCAGACTTCTCCACCCATTAAACACAAGTTTCTACCGTAACTGGTGAAAAATTTTTATTTATAGCATTCAAATCGCAACGAAAAAACAAAGGAAATTGATGGGATTTGACAATTTCTCCGAAAACTAAAAGTAGTGCAAGCGATCGCCGTCAGTCAACTAACTCATCGATCTCTTCGCTGAACAAAAACGGTGCCCGATTTTTGAAAATTCAAAGAAAAATCCAAAAAATGGAGTTTGGAATGCGAAAAAGGAAGACTTGAGAGTATTAATTTGTTTTATAGAGGATGAATAAGTTGGATTTGATATCGGATAAAGGAATTTTTGGAACTGAGGGGAGAGTTGTGGGGAAAAACCTCGAGGAAATGAGTCATTTCATCGATAGAAACAAAATTTTAAGGTTGTCTAGGGTGGGATGAGTAATATAAAAAATGGAAAAATGGAAAAAGATTGTAACGGAGAAATTAAAATTCCAAGAAAGTTTAAAAAAATTTTTTCCTAGGAATTGATTTTAATTAAAATAAACGTAAATTAAATTAAAAAAATTCAAAAAATGCCCTCCGGGCACATTATGAAACGCAAAAAAAATTTCAGCTGCCTTTTTAAACCACAATTTTTGGACAGTTTTCAGCAAAGAGATGCCCTCAGTCACCTCCCACATTATAAAACAAACCATTTTAAAAACACGGTAATTCACCAAAGAAACCGAAAAAACTACGAAAAGGACTTTAAAAACAAAGAGATCACCCAAGAATCGTCTCGACTGGGTTGAAAGCCCACTTTCCGACTAGTTGGCAGCACTTCTGCGGTCTTAAAATGGTCTCCTTTCCCATCACAAATCATAAATCAAGTTATAAAACTGAATTGAAATCATAAAATAATACAACAGAGATTGTAAATAATTAGAAAAGCTGCTATTCAGAGGAGCTGAAAAGACATTGGGCAGTTATTTAGACGGTCATGAGACGGAGGCCAAGGTTTTCGAATGTTAATCCGGACCAGAAATATGTAAATAACTCAAATCTCCAGGGGTTTTCATCTGTTTTGGATGGAGGGTTTAGATTGTCTTGAGGGAATTTATAAGCAATTTTTTTAATTTAGAAAAATTTGTCATGATGACAAAAGACGATTCAGGTGAAATTTCCGACCTGGGCCGTACAGAATGGGACCAGAGCAAGCCCGAATTTGGCAAAATATTTTACGAGACCAAAGCCATATTTTGATATAGTTCGCGTTTAACGGAGAGTTTTCTTTATAAAACAAAGAGTTTTTGAGATTTTGGCGTTGCAAATTGAATGGCTACGTGCAGTTTTTCCACAAAAAATAAAGTTTACAGTAGCGAAAAATTTGCGATGGAACCGTCTGGCCGAGTCTCCTCATTTCATGTGCTCCAAAGAAGGCCGTCTTATATTTAAAATTTTACGCACTGTGAGAAAACAAAAGTTCTCCTTGCATTTGTTGCTTCTTTCACCGTGCAAATGGCTTTTTTGGGCTGTCATCCGCACCCTGACATAACATTTTTGCATCATGCAAACGCCAAAAATCACACCAAGAATATTTATCTCGCCTCAAAGGAAAACAGTAAAAGAAACAAACAATTTCAAAATCCGAGCAAAACATGACTTCCTCAAGTTCAAAAAAAGGATGCAGAAACTTTTCTGAACCCTCGAAAATCTACAGTGTTCTCTCGAACATCTGCCCCAACGTCCCTTTTTTCAATTAAAAAATGTCACAAAGAATATAACAAAAGATTAAGCCCAATTTGCAAGCAAGTTGGAGTCCCAAGATCGGCGCTGATAAACACCAAACAACGTACTCGTGCGTTAAAAAAACAAAAAATCCGCGAAAAAACTGGTCGGCACACTTGCCCTGAGGTCATTTTTCGGCGTCTTTTGGGCGTCACAAAGCCCGAAATTTATGGACTCGTTATTACAACAATTGTCGTTACATTCGGGGAGCATAATGGATAGAGTAAAAAAATCTGAGAAACATCTGAAACAAGAACGACGTTATACTTGGAAGACTTTCGTTTTAATAACCCCTAAAATTAACGGCTAATGCATGAAAATCTCGCATTCCTGACCCCAATTAGGCGGAAATACATTTACACTTTTGGATGAACCGTGTTTCACAACTCCTTTGGTACTCGAAACACCAAGTTTAGACAAAGGAAATGCGATTACTGCTAATACAATTTCATTTTTCGTTTTTTTCGTGCTCGGAATTCGGTGGAACTGCGAGAAATACGGGTAATAAGACGGGAGGATTTGAGTTGCAAGCATCTGGACATAGCATTAAATGAAAAGAACAGAAATTTGACCAGAAAAACTTCCGGTTTAAGGGTTCACGTTTAGGAGATTCACAGTTCTTTCCTAGGGCAAGATATCTTCGAAATTGGATTGCAAAATAGTAATAAGAGTTATGGAAATTTTCGAAAAAATTAAAAATCTTAAAATTTGATTTGCAAAAAAATTCGTCCAAAGAATTTAAATTTGAATTTACAAACACAGCCATAGAAGATTTTTTGATGACTATTCTAAGCAGAAATATTTACAATCCCATCATTACTCGTTTTTCCGTTGCCCAGTAATCCGATTTCTTTCTCTCGAGAAACAGAAATTACCGTTTCAAAAGCCACAAACCCAGCTTAAATCAATAAAATTAATTTTGAACTTGGAAAATATGTAGTTACTTCGGTAATTTAGGTGAATGTTTTGATTAAACGTGCCCAAAGCATAGTCTTATAGTACCCGCAAACAAAGTATACTGCCTATTACATAATTTAGGCCTGCGGAAAGGGAGTTAAAAAGCGAAATCTTGCGTTTGGAGGGCTATTAATTGGCAGTCTTGCGAAGATTTATATAATTATTGGCCGAGATCATTACGCAAATGGGGAAAAAGTGGTCGTAAATATTGGAATTGGACTCCTGACGACCTTGCAACTTTTTTGAATTTCAGAAAATATGAAAATTGAAATTTTTGGTTACTGTAATTAACAAAATGAAGGAAAATTGTTAGATGGAAAGACAAGTTGTAATCAAAAATAAAGGAAGGCAAAGAGAAATGATTAATATCAGATGGTTCCCAGCCAAAACCCCCAAAATACTTGTAATTTCAGGCCAAAAACAGAAAACTTATCGCCCAAAATAGGCATTCCCCTCGAAAACAAACCTATTTATGAAAAAGTTTTTCGATTAATAAATCGGCAAATGCAACTTTTTTCCTTGAATGGAAAGTAATTACAATTTCCAAAAGTGCATAATAAATCCGCGAAAAAAGCCGGCTCCGGGTGTTACCAAACAAATATGCCCTCTGGGCATTACTTTGATTAGAGTCAGTGACGTCATCCGTTCAAACTTAAAAAAAATTAATTATTTTTCTACAGTAATCCTGATAAAAAAAAGTTTTAAAACCAAAGTATAACATGTCCCTCTACCCCCTTTTTTGGTATTTTGGACGTTTGAAAGAGCAAATTTTTGAAATGTTTGGCAGGCCGCTGAAAAATGCCTCAGGCACCGATTGGACCCGCGGGGATTTGGCCAAAATAGACGTCTCTTTTTATTCGAATACCCCAAAAACTTTTTTATGTATCAAAAAATTCGTCGGAAGAGAATTAAAAATGGTACAGTAAAAGAATGAAAAAGATGACGTCATGAAGAATAAAAAGAGGATCTTCGAACCTTGACACAAATTTGGTTAGAAGCCTAGTGTTTCTGGGCCTTCAGACAAGCTTTTAATTTAATTACTCGGCGCGTTTTTTACATTAAAATTAAATTTTACTGATACCTACTGCAATATCACTCAAAATGTTTTAAAAAATTGTTTAAAGTGCAAAATTTTAGTCATAGTTTTATTAAAAAGGCCAACAAAAAGTAAAAAGAAATGCAAAATTAGTTCAATAAACATCAGTTTGCACCTTTTGAGAGAGCGGAGCCTTCAAAAAAATTTAAAATTGAGGCAATTTTCCATTCAAAGAAAGCCCTCAAAAAAGAGTGGCAAAAAATTGAGACCTAAAATACGATGGAAATCAAAAGAGAGGACTTTGGAAACAATGACTACAAAGATGTCATCGAAAATAAAATTTATTTAATTTCGCGGACATAATTAAAAAAAGAAACAAACAAAAAACTGGACTGAAGGTCAAGGAAATGCCAAAAATATGACAAAAAGGGGAACGAGGCAGAGAAAGTAGCAATATACTACTTTAGTTGAGTACTCATGCCCTGAGGGTCGTGGATTTAATTGAGGGGACCTTTGAAAACCACTTGAAGTTTATTTTCGAGACTCTAAGTTTGAAAGGCGATCTAGGAACCTCGCATTTGTGGCTGAAAATTTTAGTAAATCTTTATGCCAAGGTACATCACAATCCCAACCTTGCATTTACAGCATTCTTTTGTAGATTTTGAAAAAAACAAAACAAGATTTGAATCCAAACTACACTATATAATTACTTCTAAAACCTCTAACTTCTCAAAAAAGCCCTTAAACTCTCAAAGCACACCCAATCTCGCACCGTTCTCGACTTTCTCAGTGGGTCAAACTAATCCCGGCATTGCGAATCCAGCAGAATATGGAAAGATTACCTCATTCCGAGCAGATTCCCTCCATTCACTTTGTTTTTTGGGAATTTTTTGGGACTGTTTTGAGAAATATTCCCAATTTTCGTCATTAGGAATGCTATTTATTTATTTTTTGGAATGAAAGGAACTTGGCTCAAAAAATATCTGATCGTTGTTTTGCCGGAAAATTAAGGGTGATTACGTGTTTGTGAAAGAATGGGATGAAGATTGATGAGTCTAAGGTTTGGAGGGGAAGAGGAACGGCAAAAGTGAAACAAAAAGTGGGCTTAAATTTATTACAAAAATGTTGGCAGAATGCTGCAAGAGGATTGCAGATTTTCAAAACCTGATCAGTTCACATCATTTTTTTCGGTTTTGTAAAAAATAGGTTATTATCAGACAGGACCAGCAAGCAAATTTGTACCAGTCGGCTGAAAGAATAGTCGTAGCGAAATGATTCATCACGTCGCAAAATTGGCGCAGTTGCGCATCAAATTCAAAGCGATGATATTCACAGGCGCTACGAGTCCATATTGTTTTCCCGCCAGGCTGATATTAAAAGAACCACAAACCTTTTGAACGTTTCTATTTCTTTACCAGCATCCTGCATCGTCCATCAAAGACTTCCCTTCTACACTTTGACCTTTTTCAACATCAAGACCGCCTACGGTGCTCCCCAAATGCTCCAACTTTGTGCAGCAATCTCCTTAATAGTCACCTAACATATTCTATCCACCCGTGTCATCGAAATCGCGGATCTTCCCCTCTGGGCACAGTCTCCCTCGCAAACAATGGGAAGCGCGCATCTAATTAAAACAGCAAATTGCCAGATTCCTTTTACTTATCTCTCGAAGCGGCCGAAAAACATTTCGCGAGAATTTCGATGCCCTCAGGAAGTGGTGGGGAGTTTTTTTTATTCTTTTTGGGACGGCGCCGTTGTATCCAAAGTTTTTTTCCCACTCAATCTTGACTCGAAAACCACGATATCAAAAACCCAGAGTTAAGAAATGGAATAAAAAATGAGCTGGAACAAACAAGCTTAACTCTAAAATGTAGCATCAAAAAAATAAAGGAAAAATAATGGAAATGAACTTTGCGGGTATTTTCATTGCTATTTTTGAGTTTCAATTTCCGGCAGAACAACAAAAGTGCATGGAGATGAAAAAGATTGGCATCAAGGAAAAAGAAAGTTGTCAAAGGTCATACTAAGTAAATCAGGAAGCCGAAAAACAGCAGTTGCTTGATGAGATGAGGTAGGAACAACTTAATTTATGGAGGAATTTGCTCCTATAATTCAGTTGGTGATAGCGTGAAAAAGATTTTTGAAGGTTCAAAGAAGCCGAGGAGCGGATAAACTTTTGATTTCTGAGACTTTTCATTCCAAAAAGCAGATCTTTTGTCTCCCTAAAAAGGAAATTTGATAAAACTTCATGTCCGTGACTTTGCAAATCGTTTTTCCTTTTTTTTGCAAAAAATCTCTGAAATTAATGACAAAAAATAAAGAAATTTGACGCTAGAAAATGAGAATATTCAGGTCGAAATTTTAATATTCAATTTTTTAAAAGGGTTTTCAGTAGGGTTAGTAATTTGACAGAAGTTTTCAAAACGACGTCAAATTGTGTCAAATTGCCGTCATTTTTGTTATTTTGGCCAAAAATCTGATATACGAAGCTTTCAAACAAATTCTCAGTTTCCAGGGTCGTCTCCAAAAATATCCTGAACTCTGCCTAAAATACTTCAATTTGCCGAGCACTCGTCTAAATTGCCCTCAAGAAACAGAGAGGTCGAAAGAAATTAACTTTCGAAATTGAATTTGCTCATGCAGAAGGAGGCGAGATTGGCACTCTTCTGGGTGGTCCGGGTGATAATTGAGAGGGAGCGGAACAGATTTAAACAGATTTATTTTATCCATGCGATCAGCAGAAGATAAAAAATTAATTTCTTACCAAGGAGGGGGAGATAGTATGTCTTTGATATTCTTGTGAATATAACCGGAAATATCGCTAAAAAACAGGAAGTGCCCTTGAATTGGCCAAGAAAACAGTAATAGGAAAAGAAGGTAAGCGTTAGGGTGAGTGCAAAGAAATTACGTGACCAAATGGAGATTTTAGTAATTCGGCGGGAGGGTAAACGAAATTAATAAAAAATCCTCGAAATCCCAGAAAAATCGTCAGGTAGGCGTTGAATGTTTGATAAAAACATCTTAGCTGTTTGTGAAAAGCGGAGGAATGCCAGATTTATTATACAATGTATTGAAAAACCATGTTCTACATTTGCATCATCGAATTCTTTTTTCCCTTTGGCAAAGACTTTTCTTATAAACAAAAATGTCAAGAAATGACTGAAATTTCGGAATAATTCTTAAAACAGAAATTTCCAGACGGTTAGTTGAGTAATTTTTGATAAAAAATTCTACTTCAGCCCTAATTTCCCCCACAAAAACGGATGCCACTATATTGAATAAATTATCCTGACTTCCTCATTAGATATAAACATCAACGATTACTCAAATTCTTTTTTAATTCCAGCGCCTTTCTCAATCACAAATTTTAAAATTAGTAAATAAATGCCTGAGGGTCGTTAAGAGCCCCGTAAAATTGTCGAGTCGAACGAGGACCGAGGTTTTCGACAGTTGTTGTTTTTAGGCCCTAAGGACAAAGACAGATAATAATAGTCGGATGAACAGAAGTTCCCTGAAATTGGCTCTCAATAATTGATTTTGCCTCGGGCCATAAGTGACAGGGGACGTGAGTATTTTTTTGGGAGTTATGAAGAGATTTCCAAAATTTTTGCAAGTACAAATAGTGAAAATAATTTTCAAAAGGTTATTAGATCTGACAAGTAAATTGACGTCTTGAAGTCGTAGAATATTTTTGAAATTCTTAGAATGAGTACTAGTCGCGACATAAAGTCCGTAGAATTTTTCGCGGCCCCCAAATTCCGTCGCGCTCCGAAATGTTGATTTGTCGCTGCGAAAAACGGGAATCGCGCGCGACAATAAGGCAAAATCAACAAAATTGCACAGTGCAAAATGTGTTTTCGGGTGAATGCACAGTGCAAAATGCTTTTTCGGGTTTATGCACAGTGCAGAAAATTCTACGGACTTTATGTCGCGACTAGTAAAGTCTAAAAAACTGAAAAAAGATTCAAAATTAAGTCAGACCAAAAAACGCCATTCAAAAACTGTTTCTCACGCCATTAAAGCCTCAGATGTAATATGTAAAGTGGGAAGTGTGTAAACCGTCTTTCCTTTCATCATCATATACACCTGCATTAAAATATTAACATTTTTAAAGAGGTGAAAAGGCCGATTCCGAATGAATTACTTTTATTCTAGACCAAGGGGACATTACATGCCCTGAGGGCCTCATTTTTATGTGCATAAACTTGCAGACCTTGAACTTGTGGACCTTTCTTTGACCAATCTATGTCTTTTTTTTGAATTTTTTTCGAAATCTTTTATCCTTCGAAAAAAGAGTTCGGTGTTTGTTATTTGCAGCCCTAAGGGTATGTTTTTGAGAGTGCACTATAACGTAAAAAAGAAGAGTATTCGGATAATGAATCGCGATTATGATGCAATCAGAGGAGGGAGGGAAATTTGGACATTGAACTCAAAGAAGTGAAGAACGCTAAAGGACGCTAAAAGACCCTTGGGAAAGGGCGCTTCAAGGGCTGGTACGATTGGAAATTGTAAAAGAAGGGAGTTCGAGGGCTTGAATGTGTAGTAGAACCAGAAAAACGTAAAAAAACTACTTTTAAAGTTGAATCTGCACTAAAACCCTGTAAATCTTTGACGTGGGGAAACATAATTGGATAAAATTTGGCTGTAATCTAAATAATAAATACATCTTTACATATAACATACGCTAATTTAAGAAATGTCGGAAAGCTTCTCAGAAAATTATGGCACTGTGCTTAACGGAAAATTGGAATTCCGTAGTACGGAAATGGGAAATTTATGAACCAAAAGTTTCGAAGGATTGGGTTACGCCCCGTTTTGAACCCGTATCCAAAATTTTAAGAAATTTTTGTGGGAATCTGAATGCCTGGACTGGAAGATTTCCACAGACAGCTTACTCTGCAAAGATCGGTGTAAACCAAGGTTAAAACCGAAACTAATCGTCTCTCAACAGTGAAATAAAAATGGAAATAAACTCCAATCAAAAGAGCAAAAGATCATAAATTCTTTAAACAGTTTGCAAATGAACTCAAAACCATCTACTGTTTACTAAACTTGATTCGTAAATATCTCTCAATCCAAACTTCCCCTGGGCTATGTATATCTTGGGTACATGAATAAACGGAAGCCCTACACAAATACTTTGAATAAACAAAATATTTGTGGACTCTTTCCGCCCGCTCAGAGTAAAGCCTTAACCTAAGGTCATCATTTCGTTTTTATTCGAAAGGAAATGCCCTTACGGCTTCGATAAGGAAGTCGGGACTCCCATTGTTCGAATGCAGTTCACGGCTTTATTTTATTTTGTATTATGCCAGACAATCCTCACCCCCAATTTTTTGTCTCCTTACTAAAATATTCAAATTCGAACAAAAAAAATAAAAAAAATTAAAAAAAAACTTTAAAAGTTTTTTTTGGAGATTGGGGACCTCGGCAACTCTTTTGTGGGCATAACCTGCAAGCAAATGTAAAGAGCATGCATAAATGATTGGAGGCCAAAGCTCTTGGGGTACAGGAAGACGTAATTTATCGTTAATCTGAGGAGGTCAGGGTCTTGCGCGTTGCAGAAACAAATGCGGTAAAAAAAGACGGTATAAACTCGGCTTGTTCCAGCTAAGAAGTCATAAGCTAGGACTTTTTTTAATTTGACAAACTAACCGCCCTCATATCACATCTCAGCCTCGCGTAACACACAGGTCAAAGAACAACACCTTTTGTCGTCATCTACAAATGTAATCTCCCCACTACGATGTCCAATACCCTTCAAAAATGAATGCAACAAATCCCGGAGTTGGACGATTGGGGAAAAAGACGATTGGGGAAAGGGACGATTGGGGAAAAAGACGATTGGGGAAAAGTACGATTGGGGAAACCGAAAAGTAGTATTATTTTTCTTCCATGCAAATGTCGAAGTTAGGATAATCGAGGGTGCTCATTTCGAAAATGACATTCATTTTTTTGATTCTTACTTTTTTCCTTGAGTAGTACTGTAAAGTAGTAATTTTTAATTTTTTTTTCATAAATACTCGATTTGGGGGTTTTCGAGGGTGCTGATTTCGAAAATCATGTAAATTTTTCCTCTAGTACTACATAGTACTATTCTGATACTATATAGTACGAAGTGAAAATATGGCTTTTGACGTTAATGGTGTTGTTTTGATGCTTAGTACTCTTCAAAAACACGTTTTAAAGACTTGGTGCTATATAGTACTGTCTGATACTATGTAGTACGAAGTAAAAATAGGCGTACTAAGCACCAGAACAACACCACGAAGCCTAAAGGCCAACTTTACACCTCGTACTACATAGTATCAGGTAGTACTATATAGCACCAAGTCTTTAAAACGTGTTTTTGAAGAGTACTAAGCATCAAAACAACACCATTAACGTCAAAAGCCATATTTTGACCTCGTACTATATAGTATCACAATAGTACTATATAGTACTAGAGGAAAAATTTACATGATTTTCGAAATCAGCACCCTCGAAAGCCCCTAAATCGAGTTTTTATGAAAAAAAAATTAAAAATTACTACTTTACAGTACTACTTAAGGAAAAAAGTAAGAATCAAAAAAATGAATGTCATTTTCGAAATGAGCACCCTCGATTATCCTAATTTCGACATTTGCATCGAAGAAAATAATACTTTTCGGTTTCCCCAATCGTACTTTTCCCCAATCGTCTTTTTCCCCAATCGTCCCTTTCCCCAATCGTCTTTTTCCCCAATCGTCCCAGTTCCAACAAATCCCTCCCACTCGAAGCGAGTGCTCAAACTTTGTCCGAAATAACATACTCGTTTCAGTATGCCCCCAAAAAGATGTCATTTCCAAATCCCCATGTCCCTCTCATTTCCGCGAAACAATATTATGTGAATAACCCGGAGGCAATGTCTTTAGCCACAATAAAAACAAATGATAAATGGCCGTATCTCTTTGGAATTTCATTATGATTGGATGCGAAATAGAGTCGAAACCGAGTTTTCGTATTATTTGAGGGGGCGCGCCGGCCATAAAAACATGACAATAAGGGAGAATGGGGACGTCAAAGGGAAAATTTCAATGAATTACTTCGGATAAAATGTAGAGTGAAGTGAGGTGTTAAACTAAAATTTGGAACTATAAAGACACAAAAACGAAAAATCTACTTCTTTCCGTACAGATTTAGCCAATTTTAAATGCAAACAAAGTTTAGCGGGCTCAAGATTTATCAAAGCCTCTCTCCAATTCGCCCAATTTCTGTTCAAAAAATTACAGGCTGCAATCTTGATGGAAAGTCAACAAATTCAAGACTAAATTAGATTTAAGGAACATCTTCGCCGCCGGGATAAATGTAAACATTACTAAACAGTTTAGATGTAAGGCATCCATTTCCTTAAAAAGGGGACGGGGTGATTTTTTCAATTGTGGGCATGGAATGCATCTGGGCCATTTCTAACATGGAGGGTAACGTCCTTACAAAACTCAATTTCTTCCGCGCGAAACCGGCAGAGTTTGGCAAAGAAGTGTTTTCCCCTGTGGCCGCTCTCCAGGTTTCGAGTATTCTCTCGGCGGAAAAGACCGTTGAAAATCTCGGCTGTCCTAGAAAGGACGATCAAATGGGCGCCCTCTTATTTGCTGAACTTTACCCTCTAATCGTCCACCTTTCCCCTCTAATTTGTGAATGGCGCCCTCTAATATAGATGCCCTCTAATGGAAACTGAACTATGCCCTCCGAAAAATTGAATCGACGCCCTCTGATTTTATTTTCCCAAAATGGTATTGTTTCCTTACATAGTAGTGTAAGAATGCAGAGTAGTAGTGTTAAGTAGTAATTTTTGAAAATTTTGGTTGAGCTATCGATTTATAGGTAATTTGGGGTGCTGATTTCGAAAATGACATTCATTTTTCATGATTGTAACTTTTTTCTTAAATAGTAGTGTTAAGTAGTAATTTTTGAAAATTTTGGTTGAGCTATCGGTTTATAGGTAATTTGGGGTGCTGAATTCGAAAATGACATTCATTTTTCATGATTGTAACTTTTTTCTTAAATAGTAGTGTTAAGTAGTAATTTTTGAAAATTTTGGTTGAGCTATCGATTTATAGGTAATTTGGGGTGCTGATTTCGAAAATGACATTCATTTTTCATGATTGTAACTTTTTTCTTAAATAGTAGTGTTAAGTAGTAATTTTTGAAAATTTTGGTTGAGCTATCGATTCATAGGTAATTTGGGGTGCTGAATTCGAAAATGACATTCATTTTTTATGATTGTAACTTTTTTCTTAAATAGTAGTGTTAAGTAGTAATTTTTGAAAATTTTGGTTGAGCTATCGATTTATAGGTAATTTGGGGTGCTGATTTCGAAAATGACATTCATTTTTCATGATTGTAACTTTTTTCTTAAATAGTAGTGTTAAGTAGTAATTTTTGAAAATTTTGGTTGAGCTATCGGTTTATAGGTAATTTGGGGTGCTGAATTCGAAAATGACATTCATTTTTCATGATTGTAACTTTTTTCTTAAATAGTAGTGTTAAGTAGTAATTTTTGAAAATTTTGGTTGAGCTATCGATTTATAGGTAATTTGGGGTGCTGATTTCGAAAATGACATTCATTTTTCATGATTGTAACTTTTTTCTTAAATAGTAGTGTTAAGTAGTAATTTTTGAAAATTTTGGTTGAGCTATCGGTTTATAGGTAATTTGGGGTGCTGAATTCGAAAATGACATTCATTTTTCATGATTGTAACTTTTTTCTTAAATAGTAGTGTTAAGTAGTAATTTTTGAAAATTTTGGTTGAGCTATCGATTTATAGGTAATTTGGGGTGCTGATTTCGAAAATGACATTCATTTTTCATGATTGTAACTTTTTTCTTAAATAGTAGTGTTAAGTAGTAATTTTTGAAAATTTTGGTTGAGCTATCGATTCATAGGTAATTTGGGGTGCTGAATTCGAAAATGACATTCATTTTTTATGATTGTAACTTTTTTCTTAAATAGTAGTGTTAAGTAGTAATTTTTGAAAATTTTGGTTGAGCTATCGATTTATAGGTAATTTGGGGTGCTGATTTCGAAAATGACATTCATTTTTCATGATTGTAACTTTTTTCTTAAATAGTAGTGTTAAGTAGTAATTTTTGAAAATTTTGGTTGAGCTATCGGTTTATAGGTAATTTGGGGTGCTGAATTCGAAAATGACATTCATTTTTCATAATTGTAACTTTTTTCTTAAATAGTAGTGTTAAGTAGTAATTTTTGAAAATTTTGGTTGAGCTATCGGTTTATAGGTAATTTGGGGTGCTGAATTCGAAAATGACATTCATTTTTCATGATTGTAACTTTTTTCTTAAATAGTAGTGTTAGATAGTAATTTTTGAAAAATTTGGGTGAGGTATCGATTTATGGGTAATTTGGGGTGCTGAATTCGAAAATGACATTCATTTTTCATGATTGTAACTTTTTTCTTAAATAGTAGTGTTAGATAGTAATTTTTGAAAAATTTGGGTGAGGTATCGATTTATAGGTAATTTGGGGTGCTGAATTCGAAAATGACATTCATTTTTCATGATTGTAACTTTTTTCTTAAATAGTAGTGTTAGATAGTAATTTTTGAAAAATTTGGGTGAGGTATCGATTTATAGGTAATTTGGGGTCCAGAATTGAGTTGTGCTGTAAAGTTGTGATTTCTTTGTTTTTATTTTATTTTTTGATGAATAGTTAGTTAAGTGCAAGGTATGTGTCATTGTTGATTCAAAAACTGTGTTCATGTTCTGTAGTTTTTATTCACCTCCAATCTGTTGGCAGAAGAATTTTTGCTCAGAATTTTCTGTCAAACCTGGCATTGCGGCAGGCTATCCCAAGCCAAACAATTTTATAGCAGAAAAATTTCTGTAAAACCCCGCCCATTTTGGCGCGCTCGATGAAGGACAGAAGCAATACCGATGATGACCAGAAGTAATAATTGCATGAGAAAAAATCCTGTTGGATAATTGTCAGTCTAGCATTTATTACAATAAAAACTTTAAATATTTTACAAATATTTTCAATTAAAATATTTTACAAATATTTTCAATTCCTTCAGGTTCGTGTGATATCACTTAAAGCAATATCTGCCTAATTGCAATAAATTGACAGAGAAAACGTTGAAACAGCAAATAACTTGCGTAAATTTAACTTATTCTTGTACGGACAACGTTACAAACAAAAATGGTACGATGTGTTTTTTCTTTTTATGACAAAAAATTGAAAAAATATAACTATGTTGTCTAAAGAGAAGTATTTTTATAATAAATTTCGTAAAGTTTTTCTGCTAATTTAAGTCTTTGAGCAACTTCGTGTTATTATCCAACAGGATTTTTTCTCATGCAATTATTACTTCTGGTCATCATTGGTATTGCTTCTGTCCTTCATCGAGCGCGCCAAAATGGGCGGGGTTTGACAGAAATTTTTCTGCGATCAAATTGTTTGGCTTGGGATAGCCTGCCGCTATGCCAGGTTTGACAGAAGTTTTTGAGCGGAAATTCTTTTGCCATCAGATTGGAGGTAAATAAAAACTACAGAAGCTGAACACAGTTTTTGAATCAACAATAACACATATCTTGCACTTAACTATTCATAAAAAAATAAAAATAATGAAATCACAACTTTACAGCACAACTCATCATGAATCGCGTTCTGGAATAAGCACCCATAAAACCTACCAATTCAAAAAATCTCAAAGTTATTACTTTACAGTACTGTTTAAGAACAATTTGACAGCAGCATAATTTCTGCCGAACTTGTGTTGGCGCCCATTTTTGGCGCGCCCAATGATGGGCTAGAGGCAGGCTCTCCCAAGCTAAACAATTTGACAGCAGCGTCAAAAATTACTACCTAACACTACTATTTAAGAAAAAAGTAACAATCGTGAAAAATGAATGTCATTTTCGAATTCGGCACCTCAAATTACCTATGAATCGATAGCTCAACCAAAATTTTCAAAAATTACTACTTAACACTACTATTTAAGAAAAAAGTTACAATCATAAAAAATGAATGTCATTTTCGAATTCAGCACCCCAAATTACCTATGAATCGATAGCTCAACCAAAATTTTCAAAAATTACTACTTAACACTACTATTTAAGAAAAAAGTTACAATCATAAAAAATGAATGTCATTTTCGAATTCAGCACCCCAAATTACCTATGCATCGATAGCTCAACCAAAATTTTCAAAAATTACTACTTAACACTACTACTCTGCATTCTTACACTACTATGTAAGGAAACAATACCATTTTGGGAAAATAAAATCAGAGGGCGTCGATTCAATTTTTCGGAGGGCATAGTTCAGTTTCCATTAGAGGGCATCTATATTAGAGGGCGCCATTCACAAATTAGAGGGGAAAGGTGGACGATTAGAGGGTAGAGTTCAGCAAATAAGAGGGCACAAAGTGTATTGCCCTCCTAGAAAGCATGAACTAAAATTTTTGGGGATTGGTACGTGACCTTAAGATTTTAAGCCTGAATGATGCTAAAAATTTGATACTGTTTACAAGTTCGCTTTTCACGAGCCCTTCCCCTAGCAAACAATCAAAAAATCAAAATATTTTCTGTTGACAAAACGTTGGAATTATCAAATTCCTCGGATTTGGGTATCATTTTCACCCAACGAACGCATGTCCATTCGAATTATTTGAATATTATCGAATGCGCAAACAAGGAAGTCATTACGTTCCATTCCAGCGGAAGCCCCAAACCCTCTTCTTTAAATACATAGTCTTCTTTTTATAGTATTCATCTCGAGAGAACGCTAGGCACGTCTTCGAACGTCCCACTTAATTCGAGGGCTCTTCCTCCAACTTAATTTTTTGTTTCTTTTTCAAATTCAATTGAAGACGGACCAATTT
Organism: Bursaphelenchus xylophilus; assembly: GCA_904066235.2. NCBI lineage: Eukaryota > Metazoa > Nematoda > Chromadorea > Rhabditida > Aphelenchoididae > Bursaphelenchus > Bursaphelenchus xylophilus. Next base: position 9,002,956 of record CAJFCV020000001.1, read on the forward strand.
ATGGCCAATTTTTGGGAACCCCAGGTCTTTAGGCTCCGACCACAATCAAACTGGGGTCGTTAGCTGTTTGTTCAACGAATTGGCTAACAAATTTAGCCCCGAATATGGTAGCCATTCCCAGGGCTCGGCTATTTGTGGTCTCAAATAACGTCATGGATACGACAAAACAATATAAATTGACGTTTATTAGATAAAAACACCCATAACAGACTGGTTTACCGGGACTAAGAACGATTCTGAACCGAGATTTTGATGTTGAATGGCAGTAGAGCAAGTGCAATGTAAGAAGTTCAAATTAAAACATTTTGCAAAAAGATTAAAGTGTAATTAAGATCAGGCTTAAAGGATCATAAGGAGATTACTGTTTCATTCGAATGGAGCCACTTCTCTAGCCCAATCTTGTAACTTCCGAGAATCCGAGGGGTCTTTCTCAGTGACTTTGTTGTTAATATAATCGATCGCCTTGGCCTTTCCTCCTTCTTCGAATGCGTAAAATACGGCTGGACCTGTGTAGCCGGGAGTCAGCTCTTTGACGGAAGGCTTAAACTTGTCTGGTCCTTGGTATTTCTCATCTCCTTTTCGAACGTAATAATTGGATCGGCCAATGTAAAGGGAGAACTCACCGTTCGAAACTCCGTCTGAAAAAATGATGATTAAAACGCTGATAGTGGGAATTTTACGGGGAATTTTGAAGTTTACAGGGGGATATATAGGCCATATACGAGCATTCAAATGGCGTTTCGAACCCATTTCCAAGTGAAAGTAGCCTTTTTCCGACACCTTCTGTCAGATTCCACGTTGGCCGCTGTAATCGCCGGCAAGCCCCAGCCAAAACTGCGCCTACTCATCACCGAGGAATATATAATATAATATACACCTCTTTTAGCGTTCTCTAGCAACAAGGCGGAACTATAACACGTTTGATTTCCTTATTGTATCAATGCCAATTTGCGCAATCTACTCTTGTCATGTTGTCTGTCAGAAAACCCAAGCAATTATCGTTTTTCTGAACATCCCAATCTATCGCCTTCATGATCCTTACGTCATTTTAAAATACCTCTGTTTTATACTTTAGACACCCACCCCGATAACGATCAATTATGCACGCCCATTACTCATAAAATCTTGTAAACCTTGCGCATTTTACGGCTCTTAACAAGTTGTTTCTCAGACTTAGTTTATGCTTTACGAAGTAACTCGATGCTTCTGAAAATAAAAACTTTACTATTACTTGGTGGTTTACGACAAAACAACGCTACAAATTTGAGTCCAGGCATAACATTCACTTGTAAAACAGATCAGCACTGGTTTAGAGGCCGTTTATTGCATTTAGAAAGTGTAAATAATTAGTGGGAGTAGTAAAAATACTTAAAGAAAAATTTTGCAGCGCCATTTTTTATACATTTCCGTCGTTTTTTCATCACTTGCGCAATAAGGAAGTATACATATGGGGCTCATTTGTAAAACAGTCGTTGCCAGGAATAACAGAGACATCAACCAAGTACTCATGCCACCAAAAAATTGGAAGAACTAAGCGTTGTGATTTACCAAAAAAAGTTTAGTTGTATTACTTGGTTTTGTAAACAAAAAGTTTTTCTTTCCCGAGCGAAAGGAACGGCTCCCCCTGTCAATGGAAACAATGATTTCCGTCAAAGATAAAACATTTTTTCTTGTAGAAACAGTAGCTCCTCTAACGTTCTGAAAAATGGGGGTAAAAGTCCAAAGCAACAACAACGTTCCAGCTGACAAAATAACCGAAAATTATTTGAAGCAGATATTAGATTTGATGCAATCACTATGATACTAAAAATGATACATTTTGGTACCTTTTTTGAGCCTCAACAGAAAAAGTGGAAGCGTTGTTCTTTTCAGAACTAAAAAGGATCGTGTCTGTTACCTCAGACAAGAACTCCAAAATGTTTTTGGGCCCAAACAAAATTATTTCTCTGATTGTGACCATGCAAACCGATCTTCCGATCAACAGATGGGGTAGTAAAGGCGTTAATGGTTCAAAATTTTGGAATTAGCCCCAGTTTATACACTGGAATCACAACCAGGATTGTCTGCATCCAAGACAACTTTTACTTCACTCTGGACACCGATTCTTGTCGACTCAGCAAAGTCTACCCAGACCTCGTCGAGTGGCCCACACACAAAAAATCCAAGGTTTCGGCGACGAAGTCCGAAAAAAGTAACGCCTTATACATATTCCCCAATAATTCGACCTATATAACCCCCTTTGTGCAATTTTATGTTAAAAGCTGATGACTAAAATACCAGCAATCAACTACCATACAAGCTCAGTCATAACCAACGCACAAAATGGCCATAACTCACCGGAATTGCAACAAACAAGCAAGGTCGTGAAAATAAAGATCGCCTTCGCAGCTGACTTCATCGCTCTTCAGGAACGTCGGAATGAACGTTGGGAACAGGCGGAAGACGTTACTTTTGAACTCTTACTCCATAAAAGAGTTTTTATTACCACCTGATGTTCTTTTGTAAAGCGAGAAGAGAGGAGGCGGCCTGAAGGTACAGCCCTGGCAAGCAATTAAAACCAGTTTATAACAGAAGGTACCCTCTCCCTTCTCAATTATTCCCACAGCATGGTATTGTAATTGTTATTCGAGAGCAATGCACCTACAAAAGGAGAATACTAACCATAAGATGGGGTGAGATTATGTTGTTTCCATAATTGAAGGTGAGTCAGGGGCAGTGCAAGGCAACTTTGTAAACTTTCGAAGGAGAATGTCGATTACTGGTTGGTTAAAAAATTGGGAGAATATAACTCGTAGCACGAAGGGCAACGTTAAAGTAAAATTAGAGCACACTTTCATTCCCCGAGAGGCAGTAGATAAAAAAATACCTTTTTCAAAGACGACTAGTTACACTCTGGTTATCTTTTTGTAAACGTAGCTCTAAGATGCTGGGAATCACATATATAAATCTTTGATTCAACGGAAGGCTTCCGGAAAAACAGCGAGTTTTTAGGCCGACTTTGACAGAGTTTTTTGACGGTCTGACAAAAGTGTAAAAGTCGTAATTAGGCAAAACCAATTTTAATGAGTAATTCTCATCAACTATTAAGAACTCCAAGAACAAAACCAAAATTTAATGACTAAAAATATCAGATTACATACTATAATACAAAAAACAAGTTTACCTAGGCTTCAAAGTCCCGTAAATAGGCATTCTCAGAAATCCACTCGAGGAATCTCTGTCTCTCCTTCAATTCGGTCTTTTCGAATTCCTCGAGCAAAGTTCTAGCCATAAGTCGCGCTAAAGGGTCGGCAACCTGGGTGAGAGTCGTGAAGAAATGAGGAAAGGTCCATGCATGATGGTCGACATTACAAAGATTCTCAAAGGATCTAAACATCAGCATAAGAAGGAACGATCTTAAACTCACCCTTTAATGACGTCATTGAAAGCCTTACAATTCCTAAGAGCCCTGCAACTTTGGTGTTTGAATGCAAAAGGATACGTAAAGAGGTAACAGTGACTCGCGTGTTGGCCAAATTGAGACCTTACACTGCATAACTTCTTTGCCAGTAGACGAACACAATGCCCTGCCTCGTCTTTGTCGAAGGTGTCAAAGTTACACCAAGTCCAGTTGGGGGCAATTATAATTCTCTTGAAGACTTTATGGACCTTTAGATCGGAAATGATTTGCAGAACTTCATCCACCGGCTCAGTCATGAACTAAAAATGGAAATATTAGGTGTTTATCAAATCAGGTGTAAAATACCGGGTTTCATTCAATTACAGCCTAACCCACCCTCATATACGTGCAAATCTTTTCAGCACCGTAGATCTCTGGCCAATCACCGCATAAGACGACCAAAAACATCTTGGTCATATCCACTTGCAGCCAGGCTTTCTGAAGCTGAGAGTCGCTAACGGTGGTGTACTTATACGTAATAACTTCGGGCTAAAAGTCGATAAAAAAAATATGAATCAACTTGCCACCGATCTGCTCTTATCTAATATAAATCGGCGATTATAATTGAAGTGAGTGTAAGTATGACATCTGGTAGTATTTACATTAAAATAGAGATAACGATCGAACTCCCGTCGAATAATTGCCCTTTTTTCTGCAAACGGATCATCTTCCTTCTCATGGGAAGGTGAGGGTACCGGCGATGGCCCATCTTCTAATGCCGATGGAATTTCTTCAGGAAAGTCTTCCTAAAAATGTAACCTCAAATAAAATGCACCTACTTTTAAAGCTTTCAAAGCGGGTTTGAGATCAAATGGATTCAAACCAAGGGGTACACGGTCTTCTTTCACTTTTTGTCTCGTTAGTCCATTTACACGGTACCTTCTGAATAAAATTTTTTTTATAGAAGGTTCGGAAAAAGTCGGAAAATCGGGCCAAACTCATAAACAAACATGAACTTACACCTTTCCGTCATGGTACTCCTTCGGAATGCTGTCGACCATGTGTTTCACAAACTTTCTCATATGACGTTCGGATATTTGAGGTTCAGGCAATTCAGGCATCGAAGATGGTTCAGCATTGACTGCTGAGCCATTTGACGTTGTTGAATGCATTTCAGGTATACTTGTCTAAAGCGAGCCACAATATTACGTAACATTTTCAGCTGGAAGATCAGATTTTAGGTATAAAATTACCTTGAAAGTCGGGAATTTGTCAAATTGTACCATGTTTTCTGTAGGATAGACATGGCTGTCCATTGTTTGGTTTTGGCCGACATCTTCTTCATCCGATTCAAACTCGCTAAAGCAATTTCGAATAGAAAACGATAGATTTTACACTTACATTGGGAGTTGTCGCGAAAGTTTCAACATTTTTTTCATTTTTGTGAAAAACTGGTAAGAATAAATAGGATAGACTTCAAATGTTTATGCCGTCCCTCGCGTAATCTCTACCATGTTGAACAATAAAGCTGTCACACTGCACGGCGATTTCAAAGGTCCCTTTCGCGGTGGAAAAAAAACAAAAAACGCGCAGCCGGCAGAGGAAGGTATACGATGAAACATGTTTAGGAAGAAATCGTACAGTTTCATCAGTGTGATGTAATCGATACTAAACGAAGATGCCTGTTGAGTACTTTGCGGAAACCAGGCGTTCTGGGTTTTTGACATCAGGTGAAACGGCTTAGGGCTGCGTGATTCCCAGGCCATAGACGAGTATCAAAACAAGAGGCTGATTTTTCATCGTATTTTGAGGTGTTGTTGCGAATGTTTAATGGCTTGCTTGGGAAACGGAACAAGAGCCGACAAGAACAGCGGAAAAAAGACTGCCGTTGGATGACCGTTGAACGCACACACAGAAGAATAATTTCGACCAGAAAGTAGAACACTTCCGCAGACGACCAGGAAATACTAGTCGGGCCATAAAGTCCTGACACATTTTGCGGGTTTCGCGCACGAAAGTGCATGTCGCTAGTGCAAAAAGGGGGGTTGCCGCAACGGGTCCGAAGTAAAAACGCACCGTGCAAATGTGTCAGGACTTCATGTCGCGACTACTACTACTAGTCGTTCCAGGAAGTGCGTACACAGTTCGTTCTTCTTTCCTGTACCGCGCTGTCACGCTCCACAAAATGCACGGCGACGTAGTTGAAAGAAACTTACGTCGCTGCGACGTTTGAATTGCACGTTGCGAAAGAGCAAATGCACAGCGCGGAAAATTTGCGACGAAAGGTCCACGCACTTCCCGGAACGAGTAGCACTCCGTCCTCCAAACAACCGACCGCCGGATTCCGGGAACTTACCGACCAGGATCAACTTAGTTGACTGATTTTCCATTCTCGGCTTTGATACACAGTTAAAACAATACAATACCGACAGTAATGGCGCTTTTACGGCCGAACAAGGGGTAAACAACCCTCACTAACCCAACTGTTCTTTCTGGCCCTATTCCCCTCCTACGTATGCATCCTACCCTTCCACAATGCCAGGTCGAAAATGCCCAACGTCCCAGAGGATATAAGTAATTCGGCCGAGAAACCAGCCATAGTTCAACGCCTTTCAAAGCCAGAAACTAAAAGAATTCTAGCTACCCCTCACTTCCAGACTAAACCATCAATATCTACGCTATCTGCTCCCTACCAGCCCAGTAATAATAACTTCGTCATAGGCTGCCCAACTACAGCATCAGCACCATTCAACCCAATTCCGATTACTTACCTTCTCCGATCTTTTCTCCCATTTCCCCTTCCCCTTTCAAAGCAAAAACAAAATAATATAAAAAAGAAACAAATAGATCAAATTAAAATCGTAGATTCTTCTTCTTCTGGGCTGGAAAGTTGCCTGGACAGGTTTAATGGGACTTGAAGGAATCTGTAAGAAAATGGAGATTAGAAGGCTAAAAAAATCAAATTTAAGTTCACATGAGTAATACAGAGATCTCGAAAAATTGTAATCATAGTGACTAAAATTTCGCCAAAGTACAGGGTGGTTCAGCCGAAGCTTCCATCCTTATTTCAAGTATTTCTCCGACAATAATGCATCAATTTCTATAAAATTTATATTAAATTTAAGCTGAAGTGCCCCATTTTTTGTCCACCAAATATGACGGACCCAAGTTCACCGTGGCTCCCGTACTGACCTTCGATATTTTCATTTTAGAGCCCGAAATCGGGTTGTGTCCGAACAGTGCACCTGAAACAAACAGTGCACCTGGCTGAACGGGGCACCTGAGCGAACGGTGCACCTGACACATTTTGAACTGTGCACCTGGGCGAACGGTGCACCTGGGTGAACAGTGCACCTGGGCGAACTTCGGGACTGGTAAAAAGGATTTTTTTTGGAAAATTTTAATAAAATTTGAAATGTTTTCGCTTCGGGACTGGGAAAAAGGATTTTTCATGAACAATTGAACAAAAATTGAAAGGTTTTCGCTTTGAGACAGGGAAAAAGGATTTTTTGGAAACTTTTAGTAAAATTTTCAAAGGTTTTCGCTTCGGGACTGGGAAAAAGGATTTTCTTTGGAAAAGTTTAATAAAATTTGAAAGGTTTTCGCTTCGGGATAAATATGGCAAGGGTAGATCAAGGCAAATTCTTTTGACGGATTTTTTTTATGTGACAAATGGGGATCAAGTTAAGCCGTTTTTACTGATTTCTTTGTTTGTGAAAAGCTAGATATGAAAGGGGAGATCAAGGCAACTTGTTCTGACTAATTTTTCGTCTGTGAAAAAAATGTTATTCCAATAGGGCTGTTGCCGGTGCGCCACAAAAATACGAACAGAACCTAGCAAACCTAAAAATAATCAGATGTAAGTGTAGTTCTTTCGTTTCTTACCGTTTTACTTTCTCCATGGGAAACACGATGCTCCTTGCAATCTCTTCAATAACTTTTTCGGATCCACGAGTTATGATCTCATCTCTGGCTACATCAGAGGCCCGACGTTTTGGCATTGCCTGATTTGTCAAGATTGGAAGGATGTTTAGTCCCTGCTTGTCAAGATCACGCGCTATTAACTCAATGAATTTGTTGAGCGTTGTACTTGAGCTTAAGATGTCATTCCATCCATTATGCTGCCCTCATTTATCTCTTTATAAACAAAAAAAATTGTCAAAAAAAGCTTACCTTGATCTCCCCTTGTCATATTTATCTTTTCACACACAAAAAAATCAGTCAAAAAACTTGCTTTGATCCCCATTGTCATATTTACCTTTTCACAAAGAAAAAATGGTTTTTTTCCTTTTCCGAAGCGAAAACTTTTCAAATTCTTTTCAATTATACACAAAAATTCCTTTTTCCCTGCCCCGAAGCGAAAACCTTTCAAATTTTTTTAAAATTTTCCAAAAAAATTTTTTTTCCCTGTCCCGAAGCGAAAACCTTTCAAATTTTTTAAAAATTTTCCAAAAAAATCCTTTTTCCCAGTCCCGAAGCGAAAACCTTTCAAATTTTATTAAAAATTTCCAAAAAAATCCTTTTTCCCAGTCCCGAAGCGAAAACCTTTCAAATTTTATTAAAATTTTCCAAAAAAATCCTTTTTCCCTGTCTCGAAGCGAAAACCTTTCAAATTTTTTAAAAAATTTCCAAAAAAAATCCTTTTTCGTTGTCCCGAAACGAAAACCTTTCAAATTTTCTTCAATAATGCACAAAAAAACTTTTTTTCAAGGTGCACCATTCGCCTAGGTGCACTGTTCAAACAAGAAAATGTCAGGTGCACCGTTCAGCCAGGTGCACTATTCACCCAGGTGCCACGTTCAGCCAGGTGCACAATTCACCCAGGTGCCCCGTTCAGCCAGGTGCACAATTCGTCAGGTGCACCGTTCGGACCGAATCCGAAATCGGTGACACTTGGAAAATTTTTGCAATGATTTTCAATTGAGTTTCTCGGACTTGGAAAATTTTTGGACTTCCGGCAAAAACAAAGTCGTCAAATTCGGTGAAAATTTTTTTAAAAGTAAGGTTCACAGAAGTACCAAGTGCCTAACAAGCATCTTTCAATCGGCGAGGTACCAAATCGAACGAATGAAAACGAAAACTCTTTTCATGGGCAATCTAGGCCTCACAACGTGTTATTTATCTTCGAGGGGGATGTTGACATGCCTGTAAGCAGTCTCGCCCATTTGTTCACATTTTGAATTTCGATTTAACGAGGAAAAAAAATTTCGATTACCGAAGCCTGTTACCCTAGGACAATGCCTTGAAAATTAATTACGAGTATTCCATTCACTGCCGTCAATTTTTTCACCTACATCTAAATGTCTTAGTTAGCCAAAGACTCGAATATTTCCAAGTCCGAGAAACTCAATTGAGAATCATTGCAAAAATTTTCTAAGTTTCACCGATTTCGGGCTCTAAAATTTGGAATGAAAATATCAAAGATCAGTACGGGTATCTCCGTGAATTTGGGCCTGTCATATTTGGTGGACAGAAAATAGTGTACCTCAGCTTCAATTTGAGATAAATTTTATGGAAATTGCGAAGAAATACTTGAAATAAGGATGGAAGCTTCGGCTGAACCACCCTGTAGTAGTCATATACTTTTATCGCATTTAAATTTACTTTATCCCCCTACACGCAAAATAAGTGGGCCAAAAACTGTCACGATTCCATAATTCAATTACTAATTTACTTGATCTCTGATCGGAATACCCCTGTAATCCACTTACGAAATTTCAGATCAGTTTAATAACCGATAACCCACTTACTTTTCAATTTTCTTGCATTGTGCAGATTAAACGATGATGACTTTGTTCTTGATATCCACTGCTCCACACTCAAATTTCTTCAATCTTATACCGATTGTCATTCATATACAAACTTTGGGAAACCTGGAAGCAATGCTTTACTACAAATGGAAAAATTTGAAAACGAAATTTAACTATCTCGTCAACAACATAAAGCCCCTACAAATCTTTCATAATCAAGTTAAAAATTCGTGTGATAACCAAAAAAGCGCCCAAAAGTCTCCGCCGAATACACTGCTTTCCGCGTTGGCGGAGAAAATGATTTTTTAAGGCAAAAAACCGCCCATATTCTTTGTTATGCAAAAAAATTTTTTGGATATCTTGACTGAGCGCTAAGAAATCGGCGATTACTTTCCGAGGAATTTCTAGAAACACTCTGTAGACCAACCAAAGTCCCTCTATTAACGAAAGCTTCACTTACCCCCAAACAAATTGAACTGTACATATTCAAACAAGCCGACCGTTCCACGGAAGGCAGGTTTCGGCAGAGTGACTTGTTCTTCGTTTCCGATCACTCCAGCTTCCGTGTTGACCACAAGGCAAACATGAAGGATGAAGGTCTTTCTGAAAGAACAATGTATTAAAAAGCGAAAAACTTTTAAAAAAACAATAACTGCTAAAGCTATGGCCAAAAAGCGTTTTCTCTCTAACCGCTCTTCACGTTTAGCATGTTCTCTCGGCGGCAAAAATCATTCAATATCTCGGCGGCGTTTGCAAAGCGCGAGCTAAAACTTTCAGGAATTTGTATTTAGTTCATGCCCGACATGCGTGCAAAATCTAAAGAAAATCTGGGCGTCGAATTTGGGGTACTTCACTTGCAGGGAAAGTAGTCATCCCTACCGCAACATTTAAAAAAATATGTCGTAATAGCGGGCCTTTCACAAAACCAAACTCTTTCTCGATTGAACAGCTCCTAGTATCCCCTCTACAACTCCGTTCTCCACTTTATTCCTCCCAACTGACCTGATTCTTCCATTCGAGGATGTTCTCCCAGATAACATTGATTTCTCCATCTTCGCCAAGGCACCAAAGGTCAGACTTTCGACGGATTTCATGAAAATAAAGATATTAAAAATAGAATGGGCAGCATCTGAACTCATAAGGAAAAACAAAATACTACAAAAGTGATAAAAAAGCTTACTTTAATCATCAAAGAAGCTTCTGATGATTGGGGAAAGGGGGAAAGGGAGAGGGGGAGGGGGAGGGAGGTGGTGGGAGTAGAGAGAGAGAGAAAGGTTAAGATAGAGTTGTTGGAGTTGGAGCTTTGTTTTACTCTCTTTTTATTTTTTAGGCTTTTTATCTTTTCTTTTTTTTATTTTCTAGCCTTTTTTCTTACGTTCTTTTCTTTCTTTTTTTAATTAATTAAGATTTTTTTGGCCTTTTCACAATTCTCATTATTTTTTTATTTTCTCTTTTTAGCCTTTATTCTTTTCTTTTTTTTATTTTCTTGGCTTTTTTACTTTTTTTTTGTTTTTTTTCATACACTTGGCGGTGAATCCTTCCAAATGGGGTCAAATAACGGGTCTTGGTGATCGAAAATGCCTGGAAAATAAAAAATAAATAAAGCAAACGTCGAAACACGAATGCTAATAGGGTGATTCAAGAAATTCCGCGAAAGTTTTTGTCTATTTCTTGGCGCTCCGTCAAGAAATATTAGTGTGATGACCGAAAAAGTGCCAAAATGTCTCCGCCGAATCAACTGCTTTCCGCGTTGGCGTAGAAAATGATTTTTTAAGGCAAAAAAACCGCCCATCTTCTTTATCCTGCAAAAAGATTTTTTTGCGCCAAGGAATCGACAAAAACTTTTCGCGGAATTTCTTGAAACACCCTGTATTATAAAAACATGTTTAAAGCCCTCTACATTCCACGATCTAACCAAAACTTACATTTTATATTGACTGCTTCGTGTTGACCAGAACTTGAATTCCATGTATTTCCAAAGTATCGAGTTCTTCTGGCTGCTTGGTCGGAAAGGGGGTAATTCATTTCGTATTTTTCCAAAAGTACTGAAAGTAAGATCCAAATTACGTCATCATAAACTAAAGCAAAGTAAAATATAAGCCGAAAAGATAACTTACATCATCAGGTCCCACTAAGAATCCATAACAAGTAGGAGATTTGTGGGATGATAAGCGACGACGGAGAGTACATCTTTTTCTTCTTTTTCAGTTTAATTTTTTTCTTATTCTTCTTTTCTTATTTTTTTATTTTTTTTTTCTTTTATGTATTTTTTTATTTTTTTCTTCTTATTCCTTATTTTTTCCTTTTTTTGGCTTTTTTTCTTTTTTTGCCTTTTTTCTCTTTCTTTTTTGCCTTTTCTATTTTCTGGCTTTTTTTCATCTTCTTTTTCCATACAATTGGCGGTGAATCTTCAAGGAACTTCCAAATGGGGTGCAAATAATCTTGGTGATCAAAAATGTCTGAAAAATAAAAAATAAATAAAGAAAACGTCGAAACACGAATGCTAGTATTATAAAAACATGCTTAAAGTCCTCTACATTCCACAATCTATACTCCGGACTCTCTGCCCACCTTTCAGCTCGGCTGCTATAGTAATTGAGCTGCAGTTCCAAATTTTTACTGCCTTATCAAAAAGAGCGGAAAAACATTCGGTAAAACGGAATTTTTCATCCCTGCACCTTAAGGGCAGTTTTTTCGACATTTTCAAAAAAAATGGTGGATAAAACTTTCTGATCACTTAGGTAAATTATATGCAACTGCCGGCAAATATTTGCTAGGGGGCTAAAACTGCTAATACTGCATAGCACAGACATAGAAGCGTATATTTATGGCAAAAAATCGGGGAATAGTAACATGCATCGCAAAGGGTTGTCAATTCCGCGCAATACACGGTTTTGTTAGTAACGTAAGGGGTGGCCTATAAAAGCAAAAAGCGCACCGCATTATGCAATTGAACACATATAGTAAATTCATATCCATTATACAGATAGATATCAGGATTTTCATCAAGAATGCGAAAACCAGAACCAAATTCACCAGCCTGCCAGGCTTTAGCGGCTTGTAACTTTTCCAAAAGTTGTCCGAACTGGCCGAAGTAAACATGGTTTGTCCCTACACAATGCAGACTAAATTTATGTTAGTCTTGAACCGGGCTCTTGTAACTTCGAGGTGAAACTAGACCAAAACCAAAACTCGAGAATCGTTTGGCAAATTTCTAACAATTTTGCAGTTAGAAAATCGGAATTCCTACGTTCTTCACTATGTATCAAAGAGTTTTGTAGAGAATTTTCAGCCAGATTTTAAAAAACGCCTTCGGTTATGACCAATTCTTCAGAGATCGGCTATTCCCAAGCGTAATATCTTGTATCGCTAACTCAAACGCGGAAACAAAACGGTCCCGTAGTCGGTTCAAGCATGATTTTACCACAAAAAAAGCGTTGCAATGATACGATATGCTTGAGGGCATACGCCTGGTGTTAAAAAGTATACTCATCGTCTTTGTAGGTCCCTAAAGGTTGTTTTAAGATAACAGAACCATGTCGCCTACTGAAGGTGGTGGGAAAACCCTAGTTATTTTCGGTGATCAGAAATTTTTGTCCACCTATTTTTGGAAAACTCGCATAACTCGCCTAAGGACAGAGATACAAAAAACATTTTTAAGTGGCAGATTCTGCTTGTCATGACTGGTACACATGCCAAGCTTCAAAGCAATTGAGTTAGATTCAATTGAGATATGGACGGTCGGAAATGTCCGGGAGTATAACCAAAACTTACATTTTATAATCACTGCTTCGTATTGACCATGGACTTTCTTCATTTCCATGTCGATCTGAAGTCGAATTCTGCTGGCTGCTTGATCGAAAAGCGTAAATTGCCATTCATTTCGTAGATTTCCAAAAATACTGAAAATAAGATCCAAATTATGTCATTTTAAACTAAGGCAAGGTAAAATTCAAGCCGAAATTATAACTTACATGATCAAGTCCCACTAAGAATGCACCGTGACATAAGGAGTGGTGTTATATTTTTGTGATGACTAGCGATGACGGAGAATAGATAACATTGTTTGTATTTTTTTGCCTTCTTATTTTTTAGGCTTTAATTAATATACGTTTTTTTATTTTTTTTCTTATTTTTTATCTTTTTTTTTTGGCTTTTTTTTCTTTTTTTAGGCTTTTTTTTCCTTTTTTTGCCTTTTTTATTTTATTTTTTTTTGCCTTTTTTCTTTTTCTATTCAATCTTTGTCCACTTGGCTTTGAGAGTCCATCATGGTAAAGGGATTGATCCAATCGGGGCACGAGCTCATGTAAACGGAAGGGTCTGAAAAAGGAACGAATAAAAATGTCCGCACAAAGAGACAACGAACAAATAATGGCAGTCGAAAAACAGATTTCTCCATTTTTTGAAAGGGCTACGGTGAAATATAGTACTTGTCTGGTGTCTACTATAAGAACGTAAGTTAAACACAAAACAGAATCTAGAAATTTAATCGAAAAAGTTCAGGGGCCTGTTTCATCAACGAAAAATAAATAAAATAAACGAAAGGGAAAGCGAGAGAACACCCAAAACACGTTTCGAAGCGAGAGAGTCGCGACAGATTAGTAGAGACCATCTATAGAGCGGCGCATTTATCACAGCGATCGGAGTGACTTTTTACGTCCAAAACGGGGGGTTCTCAGCAGTAATCAGTGGATAACTCGGCTCCCGGTGGTCGTAGAATCACCCTTCCAAAAACCAAATAAAGCTATTCCCTAGAGCTACGTGATATCCAAATTTCATATTTATACTTCAAAAAATGAACTCAGTAGACACCTAGTAGATCGTAGTATTCAACTTTTTTGACGTTTTTTTCTGAAAAACGTTATTTTTTCAGTCAATTTTTAACATAATGGGATAAAATTGGTATCAGTCGATAGCCAAACCTTTACTCTACAAAACTTTTTTAGAGGGGCGGTTTACTTCAAAAAATGAACTCGGTAGACACCTAGTAGATCACAGTATTTACGCTTTTTTTACGTTTTTTCGGGAAAAACCTTTGTTTTTCACTCAGTCTTTAACATAATGGGATAAAATTAGTACCAGTCGATAGCCCAACGTCTAATCTATAAAAAATTTTTAGAGGGGCGGCTTCTTTTGCCCTATGGCCTGCGAAAAGAAAAGTACTTGGCATTGGCTGAAAATAAAAGAATAAATAAAATTTATGTTATTTTAGACAAAAAATGGGGAAAAACTAAAAAAAAAAACCGTAAAGTCAGGGAGGTCCAGAAAAAAATGAAGCTTAAAGATGTTTACACGCGACTTTACAGCTAGTTCTACCACCATCTTCTATAATTATATTATACTAACCCGCGAAATTCACCAGCGTATGGCAAAAAATAGCAAGTGTTCTTTTTTCGGGCGCAGTTCGCAAAAATAATTATTTTTTTTGGAAATAAAAGGGAACTTACATTTTCTCGTACTGATCAACTGCACGATGTATAGGCGGGATCTTGTGGTCAACAACGAACGATTGGTCCCCGAAGAGGTTTATGGTAAGTCCTTTTTAATCCTGGGAGTGAATTTTTGCCAATTACTGAAAAAAATAGAGGTTATTGAGGCGTGACTGCCAAAAACTTACGTAATTAGGTGCTGAAGGCGGAGCTCTGTCTTCAGTGTGGGTTGATCACCCAAGGAACGAAGGAACCTCCTCGTGCTGGACATTTGTTCTTCGAGTCCTTCTACCTGAAAAAACATATTATTGAGATTTATATATGGATAATGTATTTTTTCTTAAAAAAACGCCTCAGTTGGTTGATTTCTAGAGGGTTTTGGCCTAAAAAGTAAATGACAAGAGACAATAAACTTACGAGGCAGCAAGGAGTTACGCATTGATGCGTAGCTCCTGCGCACCATGTCTACGACAAGGCGTGCCGGAGGCTGACGGCTTCTCCTCCTCGGCCGGTCTTCAAAGACGACGGCTTCAATAATTGGGCCGAGTTGTTCGACCTCCCTTGATCTTCGGGGAGGCCGAGGAGGTTGATTGACAGGAGGCGGCGGCTGGCAGCACCGCCTCCTGCACTTCGGCATTCTTCGGAGAGGCCCTGGGGCATCATGTTGTTCTACGGTCTGGACGTCGAATGACGGGTGCGAAAGCTCTGGTTCTTCGACTTGTGTATTGGCTTCAGGTATCGGCGAGGCACTTGTCTGGACTTCGGGAGTTGGCGCCGTTCGCAGTGGACTTCTGGAACGTTCTTTTCTTGGTGACCGAGGAGCGGCCTTTTTCAAATTCTCGGTGAGGCGTTGTTGGAGACGGGCGACTTCTGACTCTGCCTCCCTTTGCTTCCTCTGAGCACGGTCCGCTTCGGTGAGGGCCCCAAAATATTTTTTTTGGATCTCGCTGATCTTGTTTTCGGCATCTTCTTCCGCTTTTTTGATTGCGGCGGCCGCTTCTTCTTTGGCCTTCTTGACTTCAGCTTGGGCCTCTTCAACTGCCCCTTCATAGTACTTCACATTATTCTCCAGGGTCTTTTGCCTCAGCCACATCTTCCGGCATTCGGTCTTCCACAGTTTTCGTTCATATTGGAGACGGTCGATTTTGGCTTCGACCGTCTCGTCCACCGCCCAGTCTTCCCCCTCATCGAAGACTTCCAATGATTTTATTGAGGGGACCCCATGCAGCGTTGAGTGCCCTGTGCTGTATACGGGCGAAAACTGCAACGTGCTGGGGGCGGAGAGATCGAGTGGTGAGCTCGATCTCTCCGTGCCCTCAACCGCCGGCAGGTGCTCGGCCTGTACGGTTGGGGCGGTATTTAGGCCGAAGCCAGAGAGGCCAGGTGTTGGGCTTGGCCCCTCTTTACCCTCCTCTGGGACGCCGGTTTGGTTCTGGCCAACCAGAGGAGGAGCCATGACCGCCGGCAGGAGTTCGGCCCGCACGGCATGGACTTCAGGCTCGGATGGAGGGCACGAGCCATGACCGACGGTGTTGGGAGACACTAAAATCACCAAAATTAGTCGAAGAATTGAAAAAGCATGGCCAAAAATTCTAAAACTATTACTAAGGTCCCTATTTTCTAATATTCTCTTAATTTTCCCCACAAAAATTTTATGCTTTTTCTAAAGTAATCCTTTTTGGTGTTAGGCGGAGATCCAGATGATGACGATCCAAAATCTTGAAGGTACAGATGATGACGATCCAAAATCTTGAGGGTCCACGATGACCGAAGACTCCATATTTGAATCAAGACCCTGCGAAGAATTTGCTATTTCTCCAGAAAACATTCCACATACGTCGAAAATCGATCTACATTGAAGTGCAGTGACGGAAACCGTATTAACCGCAAGAAACCCAAGCTGATTTTTTATGTTGATGGCGACCGGAAAGCGTATTTCATAGTGGTGATCAGGAAATCGACAGCACAGCAGCTCGAAAGCTGTAGAACACTGAATGACCCAAAGATTGGATCAAACGACAACGTGGAACAGGGAGATCCTTCAAAAGGACTCCAGAAGATGAGATGGAACCAAATTAAAGGTGGTGTTCCGAACCAAGATAATAATTGGTCCTTGATTGGTGAAGATCAGGTGCGGGTGGACAAGTTCTGGGTGAGTTGGGGCCATTTCGACGTGAAAATCATGGAAAACAGGTGCTGGATTGGATTCATGGAGATGAAATGGTCAGATTGGTATGCGGATGTTCGAATTGAGCTAAAATAAAGTAGGTTCAGTCGTCGGATGGATGAACATGTCTAAAAAATTCCGTAATTTATGTTTTCTCCTTGTTTCCTCCGTCCTCTAAATGCTTCATTTCAGATATTCGTTAATTCTTCGACCACTTCCAAGGCGATATTGATGTCATGGATATGCCAAAGAAAGCATTGCAGAAGATCATTATTCCAAAAATTGTAGCGAACACTGAAAATTTCAATTGGATCGGGGTTCTGATGTAAAAACGAATTTAATGGTGAAGATGTTGATGAAATGGAATTTCAATGCGCCACTGCGAACATTTTGGTCGTTTGAAGGTGGTAATTTGAAGGAATCTGATGGAAATGGTACGGAGTTCTGATGTTAGTCAAGCCGGTAGGTCGATTTGATGGCTTTTTGATGTTTAGACTGAGCGAAGATTATGAAAACGATGTTTTAGTCGATGTTTAGAGTCTCTGAAACAGTCCACGCGGCACGAAACCGTAAATTCGACGAGCCGGAACGACGAGAAATCACGTCCACCAGGAGAACAGCATTCAGAACACAGCAAGAGGTCTTTCAACAAGATTCTGACAAGAAAAACGAGGACAGGTACCAAGAACAACATCAATAACGTCACTCCACGGACGAGACGAGCTCCCCACCCCTGGGAAATAGTCTAGTACGACCCTAATCCTATCCTAAATAATGATCATGGTCCAGTTGATGTTCATCTTCAGCAATCAACCCAGTGATTGAATTGGTCCAAATGAGGAGATCCAGGAAGTTCATCATGTCATCGGGTGGTGTCTAACAGTGAAACCCCCGTGATAAGTAACAAAATGATCAATTTACGTGGATGGTATAAGATAGTGTAAGTATTTATGATTACATTTAAGGCAATTAAAAATTATGTAAGAATAAGGATATCCAATTGTAATGGTTGATGTTTCAGGACGCCAACGGAATTGGAAATGGACCTTTGGTAAGGAGGAAGTCATCGAGTTTTGAATCATCTTGGAATGGCTGCCTGGACGAACTGAAAAGGGCGAAAGGAAGAAAAATAAAATCGTTACCTGGTCCACGAAGGAGATTGGAGATGAAGTTGGATGACAACTGTAGTAGAACACAAACAGTAGGACCATTTTTGGCCATGAAAATTAATAGTTTAGTCTTTCTTTTTGGGTTTTTGGGAACTGATCAGTGGATGCATTGAAGACCACCAATCAACTTCATCAATTTTGGAGAGACGTCGGCCCAAAGCGTAATGGTTATATCGACCCGGGAGACTGCGGGCTGGGTTTGGTCATCAGAAAGCAAGATTTAGGTAAAGGGGAAATGTCGTAACTTTTGAAATTTCCGTCAAAATGTTTCGAAACTTATATAGAAAACTTAGGCTTTATGCTGACTTGGCTTTGATTTTATTGCCTCACGGTGTGTCAAAAAAAGAAAGGATTTTTTCCAAAATTTTTTTACAAAAATGAAATCCGCAATTTGAATTTTTTTGAAATTTACCGAGGACCTGCCTTTGTGGTTCGAAATTTTTCAGTATTTCGTTTAAAATACGGCGGTCGATCTCTCGGGGTTCTAAACATTGTAAAACGCAAAGAATATTGACCTAAAATCGCCCGTATTTTACCGTACTAAAATAGATTTCGGCGGGAAAATACAGTATCCCTCACCAGCCAAAATTGCGACTTTTTATGTAATATTGGGCCTGGATATTACACTTCACGGTCCAATAGTGTATTTTCAAGGCCCTTAGGTCTTCGTATTGCCATTTTTGGCGGGATTTACGGTAGCAACCCACCAGCCAAAAATGAAATTTATGATGTTACAGGTCCCAAATTAAATCTAAGGTAATTTCGGGTTGCAACTAACAAGGGAAGTACCCCAAGTGCGACGCTCAGATTTTGATGAAACTTGGCACAAATTTAGAACAATTTTTTCTAAGATATATGCGAGAATCCTAGCTCGCGCTTTGCAGAAACAACCGAGATTTTTAGATCGAAAGTCGGCCAAAATTTAGGACTTTTTGCCGAATTTCGGCACGAAAAGTTTCACGCCTATTTCTCCTGTAAAGGATAATGTTTCTACAAAAAATCAAATTTTTCCGCACGAAACTGCCAAAGTTATGGCCAAAAAGCGGGTTTCTCTCTGACCGCTCTCCACGTTTAGCGTGCTCTCTCGGCGGCAAATATCGTTCTATATCTCGGCGGCGCCCGCAAAGCGCGAGCTAAAACTTTGAGGAATTGATATTTAGTCCATACCCGACGTGTGTGCAAAATTTAAAGAAAATCTGAGCGTCGCACTTGGGGTACTTCCCCTGTAAGTATAGGGTTTGTCAATTTGAGCTCGAAATCAACTGTTTTGAGCTCTTTTTTCTGCAATATAATTTCGAAGTACTTCAAGTCATCAGACGACTTGAAGTATTGATATTTTTTTTATTTTTTGTCCCTAAGCTTATGTTAGTTTAAAAAAATCTTAAAATTCTCAAAAAACCCCAAAAAATCCCCAAAAATCCCACTGGACTTACCCGTCGGCCGTTCCCCAACTTCAACCACCGGGACGGCAGCGGTGGAGGAAGTTGGGGCCATCGTCATTGAGACGGCATCGCTGGAAGTGGGCTTGGACATCTTGGACGAGATGGGCGTGGTAACCAGGAATAAATTCAACCGGTGAATGAGAAAATTGCCAACGAAAAATTGGTGAATTTCGAATATGCAAATTTCGAATTTTTGTGCAAATTCGTGGGAAAATTTGACTTTTTTCGAATTTTCATTCAAATTTTTGCAATTTTTTGGAACGTTTCTTGCAACGTGGCCAAATTTCGGACGTTTTTGTGGAACTTTGAAGGCTTCAGGACGGGTTTGGACAAGGGCTTTTGACTGTATGGCATACTTTTGGTGAGTTTTTGAAAATTTTGTTCGATTTCTTTAGCTTTTTGATGTATTTTTTGAATTTATATATTTAATTTTAGATGGTTCTATGGCTAATCTGATAGTGAATTCTCCCAAGCCTTCAGCCTCGGATGAACGGCCACAGATTGCTATTGATGGTCAAAGTCGCCATACAGGAACGAGTTATAGATGATGGAACAAATGGAAGAAGTAAGTTGTATGTTGAGCTTTTTTATTTTTCGGAATTTAGGAAATTGCATCGGAGCCCCACGTCAACGCAAATGTCATGAAAGGCATGTGGTGATTGGAGCCTAGCGGGACTAGAATCGGCAATGCTTCAGTCCCAGCTGACGATACAACGATGAGAAAATTGGCAAGTCGATGGTGCACTGGAGAGCCAATGATTAATTTGGAAGTGGACTGAAAGGTAGGTGTATTTTAGGCCTCTGTCTTTTAGAAGATTATGGCTGGTTTGAAGGTAAGGGTCGTAATTGGCCTTATGCTGAGAATTTTTCTGACATTTTCGGCGTAGATTTGAATGCCTTTGAAGATTTACTGTAGTTGGAACTTATAGTCCCGGGCGTTTCATCTTCTAGAGTTCATTCGAACCTTTTCTTGGAGTAGTTTTGTTTAATTCTAACATTGTCCTGATTATTATAACGTCTCATTTAGGACTCCTGCGACGAGAAATCATTGTCTGACGCATACTGAATTTGAAGATCAGTGCTCTCCGCAATTCCAGCAATTATCATGCTGGAGGTATCCAATCGAGACCCCGGATGTGGGGACAATAAATCGATGATGTTGTAGCAGGCACAAGTAGATGCCTCCCGATCACTGCGGGCAAGACGAGAGATCCCCTTACTTTGGTCTTCAAAGTGTGTCAAAGTTTTTAGCAGGATGAATGAATGTTATTTTTGATCAAATTTTCCTCCTTTATATCGTATTTTACGGGGATTTTTTTGACCTTTGTTTCGATGAGATTTGCCTCATCAAGATGGACAAGTTCAAGGATGATGTTTGTAATTTTTATCTCGTTCAGCCAAAACATTTATTCGTAATGGGCGTTTCATTCAAGGTTCTTGGGGCCGATTTCCTCTTCAAGGTAGCCCGCTCCGAAGATTTATGACTTTTTTGTTTTGAGGAGAGTAAAAAATGAACAAAAAAGTAATGGCGCGCGGCACTTTCAAAATACAAAAACGTTTTCTGATGACCGGCGATTTATGACTCAGGATTCTTGAGAATCCCAATTCCTGGAAAGAATTGTTCCATTCAAAGGGCTCGCTGTGTAAGGTCGGAGGGATCCGATGGGACGGTGAAATTATAATCTTCCAAACTTGAAAAGGGGAGGTGTAACAGAACTTTTAGACAATACCAATAGATAATTTCGTCTTGAAATCCCTCTAATCAACTGGAGATACGACAAAAGTACGACGGTTTTACTTCTTAAACTCAAATTTTATATTATACTTGGTCTCTGGAAGTTCCAAATTTTTTTCGTTCCCAATATGACTTTTTTATGACAAAACTCCCATCCCCATGCGTTACCCAAACAAACAGTCGACGATGGAGTTAAGTAGTGTTGTTATATTGTCCACTTGAGTTACTTTTCGTGAGCGGGTTTCGGTGTTTTCGAACCTTTTGTGAGAGGATGAGATATATCATTTCCTGTCGTTATAGCCAAACTAATTATCTTCGGAGTAATTTCGAGGATCTTGAAGGGTTCCTTTATTGATTTTCAAAGAGAACAGGCTTCTTTTGGTTACTCTATTTTATCTAAATCAATATGAATTTCTGCAAAATTTGATGTCCTGTTGGTCTTTCTAATGTAGACGGAATCTACATTCAGAAGATCAAGACCTTGTACTTTTACTGCCTCTTCAAGACTTCATTGAATTCGACCCTCTTCAGCTCGAGTTTCCCTTTCTCGAATAAGCTTATAAACGTCAAATTAACTCTCTAAAAAGAGTCATTGTTTTTTTCCATTCTTTCGAATTTCCAATTATATTCAGACCGTTGCGCAATCGTTGTTTTCTTTTTTTACTTGATCCGACTTCAGTCTCGGGGGAAAGGGAAAGTATAATAGTTTTATTAACTCGCTCCGATTGATTGAAACTTGATGGATTCGTAAAAAGTAATTTTCAAAATCAAAAAATACGGTAACTCGTTGTAAAGCAATGTTCTTGCTGTTAACACTCTTAATTATAATTTTATAACCCATTTTTTCTTTCTAAACCGATTACCAGCGTCGACTTCGAAACCAGCGCAGGATTATTACCTCCAAAACAATATTCTCCTCTAATTTTACGTGAACAAAAAACAAACATTGGGTGGGGGAGCCGCGCGAAAAATAAATTTTATGAAATGGGTTTTCAAAGTTTTTCAAATTCCAAGCGAATTTGAGTTCAGACGTGTGAACTTTCTGTTCGCCTTGGAGGTTGATTAGGCGCGATGAGGGAGTTCTTAATTGATGGGTACTATACTAGAGGAAACTAGAAGCCTAACTGACAACGAGGGCTCAGATTTTGGGCCGATTTCTTCCATGGTTGATTTACGTCTCAAATCAATTGCTGATTTCTAAATATATATTGGAAGGTATTTTGCAGAGGAGAGATGTTGGGAAGTGAAGAGAGACGGCCGGTGAAGCCGCGGTTTTTTGTTCAAGCATTTTTTTTGAATTTTGATAAGAAAAAATGATTACTCCATGACTTATCCCAATATCCCGTCTCTTGCTGCGCAGTCACAGCCGAGATCTCTTCCACTTCCTTTTCATGTTGTATATGACATGAAAAAACATTTACGCCTTTCGCCATAACTCTTTATTCCGAGTCCTTTATGTATTACAAACAGTGACTTTCCGATCCGTTTAGAAGACTTTACTATATTAGGGAAGTAAAGGGAGTGTTTTTTGGTTTTCCGAGGGTTGCGATTACTTTATGACTTTCGGTTTACAGATTTATTAAGGGTCATGGATAATAAACCAGGGGTTCGATTGCTTATTAGCGCTTCAAACAAAGTGTAATACCCTAAATGAAATATAGTTTGTAGGCTTAGAAAGTTGTGATTACGTAACCGGTTATTAATTGAGCCATCATTTTGTGGGTTGATATAGGAGAGTGGTTCGAAATAGATGTCTAAAGTGGCATACTTAAAGAGATGTTCAAAAAGTTAATCCTGGAGGTCTGGGGTTCGAAGGAATGGGGGTCCGCTAGCCAAGATTTTATCAGCTTTTGCAAAAACAAAGGCTGCAATGACAACTGTTTTCTTTGCGTTCAGACTTGTCAACGAGTTCATCTATTACTGAAAAGAGAGGTTTCAGTTATATGTTCAGTTTTTCTGAAAACTTAACTGATCTAGCCACATCAGCGGCAGCCGAAAAATTGGAGAGTCGGGCATTCAGCGATTACGCGGAGACAGTCGACGATGGAGGTAGAACTTTTGTTAAATATATTGTCACTTGATCGCTGAGCTAATAAGGGATCCAAAAATTATGAAAATCGGAGAAAATCTACTCATAAAATCTCTCTGCTTTGTGACAAGCTCATGCACAAAAGAAGATAAAATTTAAATTTGTGCCGCCTTCCATAAACTCCTGCTTGCCCAATGACCCCCCTTATGCGTTATGTGGCAGCTATCTAATTATTTTGTTTTGATCTCCTCTTACTCTACTTTTTTGCTACATTTTTTATGGTTTTCAAATCAACGGAATTCCAAGTAAGGCTGAATTCCCTCATTTTCTTTTATTTTTCGATACATTTACCAGTTGCGTAACACAAACATTGTAAATAATTTGCTTATTTTGTGTATTCGAAGTTATTTTTCGAGCCTTTTTCCGTTGAGTTCGCTTAATTAGGCGCGTTGAAAATTGGTTCGAACCGTAAAAATACCTGATTCTGAGTGATGGAACGCTTCCAACTGTCAAGTTTCTACTGTTTTCGTATAAATTTTGTCATGGTTCAATTTTTTATAGGTTTGGTCTGATCATTTACTAACAATCACCCTTAATGAGCACTTTAATTGGATTCTAGAACTCGGAAAACGCAACGCGAAATTAATAATTTGCTCCATTTGTCAATTTCTCAACCTTTTCTTGGCTGCAGGCAATACGAAAACATAGTTTGTTGTAATTTATTAAACTTTGTTTTCCGCTTTTTTCGCTGATTTACTTTTTATCAACAGGGTTTGACAATTGCTTTAACAATGTCGGTAACCTACGTGTGGTTTCGAAGATTTTCACAATTACAATTAGCAAAAAGTTAAATAGTAAATAAATTTTAATGTAAATTGAAGTATATTTTCCACTCTACAGCACTTTATTGTCCAAGTTTTACATTGGGTTTAAAATTATTTTTAATTAATTTTCCTCCCAATAAACTGTTTTGAAATTTCTTTTGCTCCTAAAATTACAGTAATTTATCTCTTGTGACCAGCTCATGATCTGGAAAACAACTCTGATTCATCCCAGAATGCCTTCCTTTCCCTTTCATTGCCATTCTTTCCTTTGAAGGTCACTCCGTTATAATGAAACTTGTGCCTCATTAGGTGGAGGAAAAGCGATTCATTTTCGTTTCGACAATTTTATGGGCGTTGGAAGGTAGGAATTTCGTCGTTTCTACTCTCTCAAAACAATGTTTCTGTTCTGGGTGATTGGAAATGTACTTGTGGAATGGGAAGGGCGAGGGTTTGGACAGGTTTAATCTTTGGGCTTGATTATGTACATATATGTATGAAATTGTTCAAAAAATTATTTTTGTTATTTTTATAATACAACTATACACAAAAAATATAAGAAAGCAAAAAAATATTGTTGCTAAAATTGTCTTTGGGACCTCTGAAATATTTTCAAAAACGAAAAACTCATTGACGAAACATGTTTTTTCTCTGGCCGGCTCTCCTCATTTCGTGTGATCTCTCGCAAAGACTGCTGGATGTTTGAAAGTGTGAGCTAATTCGTTTTGGGATTCATCTATGACTAGTTCAGGACACATATCCAAAATCTTGAGAGAATCTGAATACCACATCGGCACGTATTTCTTGGTTATTTTCATTTTTCTCGTCATTTTCTGCATTGAATTGTGACCGATAAAATGCCTTAATGAGCCATTAATTAACCTAGATATTACCATTGATCTCAACGAATAGTACTCCGAAATTCCTTTAGTTTTGACGGGATGGAGGAGATTAATGACAAATTTACAAAAAACAGGGTCAGTCGGGCAGTTCTTTTGTATTTATCAAGTGTTTTTACTTGTCTTCCGCACCGTTCTTATTACGTTCTCTCCATTTCCTGTATTTTGATGACTTATTTTCAGACGTGACCATGATTTTAAGGGCAGATACGACGACTTGGTTGAGAATTATCACGGTTTCCTTTGTTTTACAGGTAAGTTTCAGTAGAAAATTAGGCATGTCGTATTTTACAGATCTCTTTTTCGGCGAATACAATAGAAGATTTCAAAAATTGCAAGAAGGAAAGTGGGTTCAGCCTGAAAGATGAGAGTTTAATCTGTGATCCGAGGAATGATTTGAAACCGGGGACGCTCAAAAAGTTGACTGACATCTTGAGACA
Source organism: Bursaphelenchus xylophilus (assembly GCA_904066235.2). Taxonomy (NCBI): domain Eukaryota; kingdom Metazoa; phylum Nematoda; class Chromadorea; order Rhabditida; family Aphelenchoididae; genus Bursaphelenchus; species Bursaphelenchus xylophilus. The sequence continues at coordinate 9,028,216 of CAJFCV020000001.1, forward strand.
TGTTCAGGTAAAGAATTTACTCGTTTTTTGCTATATATAATACATAGTATATAAAGTCATCATTTTTTAGATTGTTTCATTTTGATCTTATTTTAGCTAAAGAGCCTCGTATTTTAGACCAAACTGAAATGTGAATGTGCCGATCTCTGTGCTCGCGACACAGATCTTGATGGGAAATTTGTTGGACTTCTCCAAGTAACGAATACCGAGGCTTTGAATGATACTGGGAGGTCATTTGATGAGGTTGCCAATGAAATCTATGAACTCTCGGGGCTCGGAAATAAAGAATGCGACAATGGAATGTTATTGTTCTATGTCAAAGACACACAAGAAGTAAGTTGGAAGTTTAACTTGGATGTTTTTTAATCGTTTTATACAGTAATTGCTTAAGACCTTGTAAAATGATAATATTAACTTTTAGTTGGCTTCAATGCGAGGTCACGGGAAGTTTATTCTCCTGAAAGACCAGGATCTAGACCGTCTCCATCAAATTGCCAGCGGCAATAAGCCGGAAGATTTGAATGCCGCGGCCATGGAGTTCTTGGTCGATAAAGATAATGCGACCCAGCCGGCTGGAGATATTCAAAAATTCCTAAAATCGGCCAGCGATACATGGGCTGTAAGTTGAACCTGTAATTTCACAGATCGAACATTAATTTATATTACCCTTCATATTATTTATACATCACCACTTTGTTCAACTTTCAGCCAATCGTTGGTCTTGTTGTCGTTGGTGTCCTCCTTCTGCTGATCCTGGCCCTCCTCTTGGCTTGCTGTTTTGCCAAACTCTGTGGATGTTGTGCTTCCAAACCCCACAAGAACAAATATTATGTTACACCTGTGCCCACTTACAAAACAGTAGATCCCATTTATATTGTGACCCCTCAAAGTGATCGCCACGATCTTATTTATTCAACTCCGTACTCCGGAAGTCCTCTGCCCCCACCACCGGCCATGTATATGAGTACACCGCCTCCTCCGATCAATTCTAATGGATATTCCACTTATGGTAAGAAGATGTCTAGTACAATATAAAGATATTGAATTTTATATTTTTTCTCGGTGGTTTGTCGTTTAGCGGTTAATCAAAGCTTCGTAGAAGCTCTGGGCAACAAATCACATTAATTTTTATATTCTTTAGCTGGCTCTCCCCACTCGACCAGAAGTCCCCTCCCGATCCACAAACACGATACCCTGTCCAAGGGCTCTCCCAAGAAAGACAAAGATCGGACTGGGACTTCCAAATCCAATTATTCGATCCAGAATTCTTCCTCGACCACTCTCCCAATGCCCGAGACATTTATGGATACTTCTTATTTGGATCCAACGAGGAAACGGGAAACCCAGACGAGAGAAGAGTTCGTGGAATAGAGAAGTTGTTGTAAATAGCCTCATAATTGAACGTTAATGTTATTATTGAAGACATCACTTTATAACAGTATTCACAGTGCGCAATAAACAATCCAGATATATACAATTTTGTGATGATGACCAAATTTCCAAAAGTTTATTTGATATTAAAAAAGTCCGAAATCACCAAAACGATGCTAACCAGATGGACCACAATGCCAATAGCCACCACCATTCCAATCGAGACAAATCCAGTTTGGCGGAACGAGGCCCTGAGGGCACTGTGAAGATCATCCCCGGTCTCGGTCTCTTCGGGCTCACTTTCCGGACTGATCGAATCCAGAGGAGTCATGGGAGGCTGGGGAGCGGTCTGGCCGGGCATTTGATTGCCTGGAGGAGGCAGATCGCCTGGGGGGATTTGATTGTTTGGAGCCCTTTGATAGTCATAGTCTAGGGGCATATTTTGATTGGGCACAACATTGTTGTTGGTGGGATAAAGATAGGGATTAACATAGGCTGGCTGGACCGGAGGAGGAGGGACTGCTCCATCTAGAAAAAATAACATTTACCGGCGACGTTCCAAGTGCGACGCTCAGATTTTATGGGAGTAAATACATCGAAAAGATACAGCTAAGACGCGACAAAGCAAGATGGGATCAAGGAATGAATGCCACCTTACAAAGGACCACTCCAGACTTAAGCAAACCGAAACGATTGTCGAAAGCAAGTGGCAGGGCTTCTTACATGTATTAGTGCGATTATGTTGATATAGAAATAGGCACAAAATTCCTAACATAGGACAATTGCGAGACCCCCCGCTCGCGCTTTGCAGAAATGACCGACATTTTTAGCTTGAAAGCCTCCCTTGGTTAAATCAATTTGGAAGCACAAAGAGAACAGCATAAAAAGAATTTACCTGGTAACATTTTTTCGTATGGTTCGTATGGGTCCATCATGACCTCGAACACTGTGGGTTTACTGGGAAAAACGACCGATCCAAAGTCGACGAAGTGGAGAGAACCATGAAAGAAAATAAAAAGAATTTCCTCATCAATGTTTGTCAAAAAATTTGCATAATAAAGGAAATTGAAATTTTCAACCAAAATCAATTATTGTATTGATCAGCCTGTCGAAAAAATACAGAGAAAATGTTATAAAATTGGTACAGTCGCGCACCAAATAACGTCCCATCATTACACTCAAAAATTAATAAAAATTTAGCCCTCTTTGAGGGCGTCGATTTTGATGTTCTTGTGGCGACCGTAGCAAGAACGATATCGAAAATCTAGAAACGATTTTGCTACCTTGATTTGCATAATTAAAAAAGTTAATTTTCGAAAGATTGTATTCCCAAAAATCAATGATTTAAAATCTCAAGAAGCATTGATTTCGATGTGAATCTCGATGGACTGACATCCCGCCTTGAATGGATCTTGGGGATCCTCGTCTTCCCTGCTTTCCATCGACTGAATTATAATTTTGTCCTTGCTGGCTGGGCCGGGGATTCGAATAACATCAACGCTCTTCTTCTCCTTGCCCTTCAGCATGGCATAGACGGGTTTGACGCGATAGAATTCGTTGTTGGTGGTCTTGATCTGGAAAATACTTTTTTAGATTACAAAATCATGGGTTTGTGAATAATCTTAATACAAATTAATGCCGAGAGAAGTTACCTTACCCGAATGACAGCACATTTATCTGTAGTGCCAGTGATTTGAAGCTGAAAGGAGCCTCCGTTTGCAGCGACCTTGATTGATTTTGGGGAGACATCGACCACTGGGACAATCTTCTCGTGACTTGCCATTTTTGGAGGAAGAGTCGACCAGACTCGACCAATGCAATTTATTGAATGCTCAGAATTTTAATTCTGTGTCAAGGACAGTTCGAATTGCCGCAGTGCCTTTAATTTTTTAGGCATCATATTCATTGGATACTGGGCCAGGATCTTGTCCATCACTGAATCAACTGTTCGGAGGTATCGGTGGAATTTGGTCTTGATTGCGAAGATGGTAGAGGATGGGCCCCTGAAAAATCCAGACTTATACTGTAACTCAGACTTGTGCCAAGTTTCATCGAAATCTAAGAATTTTTTTATCATGGATTTATATTATCCATGGCAAAAATTGGTCAAAAATCGCCGAGTTTTACAGAACATGATGTACTAAGCGTCCCAAATTCTGTAAACTGCCCTCAAGCCCCTATCCAAGTCACCTTACCTTCAAAATAGCGTCATGAAGGTACTTTCCATTATCAAAAGTAGTCGCTTCGAAAATCGATTGGAGTGCCTTGTAAATATCATGTGGTTTCCATTCCACAACAGTTGTCTTAACGGTCACCTGAATAGCCGATGATGAGCTGTACCTCACGCTGCATAAGCTGTAAAAAGTTCAGATCTTTGAAGTAATTGCGTACGGTGCCACAAATGTCGGAAAGTCAAGGGCTGGGCCGCAGCTCAAAGGCGTGAGCGCATTCAGTGGTTCAATATTTGGCGGATGCACAACCACCAAAACGATAGGATCTTCTTAAATGAGGCCCTTAGCACGTCGGCTAACGTCGAAAACCGTCCAAATCCGGGCCGTCATCGCCTAAAGCGGAATTTGTGCCAGCGGCAAGAATTCCATGGTTTTCGCGGATCAAGGGGGCAAATTCTAGCGTTAATCTCGATTTTCTGTTGACTCAGCAGAACCTTGGCAATGCAAACTTGGCGTTCTAATCGTAAGCACAAAAGTTTAAGTTACGTTTGGAGTTCTATATCGCTCGCCACCAAAGGCAGCCACTGTGAAACTGGCTTGACGTGTTATCAATAATCCACTAAGTTGCTGATATCCATCGTTAGTTTTGCTAAATTTTGTTTGGTATATAAAATGTAGCCGTAAAAATAACATGCATTTTTTTGGGACATCCTGTATTATAATATTATTTTTCGTACATTTTTTTGATTCCAAATGCACGTTTGAACCATGTTAACATCCCTGATAGTCATGTTTCAAGGTTTCGTATTCTCCTGCCCCCCAATCACCCATCAAATCACTCACAGATATCAGTGAATGTCGAACACCTGCGGTCATAATCTTATGCTTCGGGAACTTTTGATCCCCTGGTGCCATAAAAACGGTTTTTTGTTTATTGGTAGCCCCCGTCTGTTTATTTCGCAGTCACAAAGTAACAAATATAATAAAAAGTCGGCGGCATCGTAAGGGACTACTTTTTACGGCCATGCGGTCATTATTCCTTTTGGTTTCGTTTGTTGTACCCTTGGGGCATGGATTTTTTGGGATTTTTAATTTTCAAAAAGAGGAAAAGCCAGTGGATTGTAAGTTTCCAAAATTCGAAATTTTTGGTTCTCTAGTGTAACATAGAAAAAGCATTTTGTTTCAAAAAAAATAATTTTGTTTATCCAGACATGGAATTGATGAAAGAATACGATGGGAATGTGGATCATAATGACATGAATCTGGCCGTCTTGGCAGGCAACCGAACCTGGAAAGAGAATCGAGACACCACTTATGCCAAGTTATTCTACCATGTCTACAAACAAAAGGACTCTGTTAAAGCTCCCTATGATCGAGATGTTTATTTGAATTCAATGAGGACTTTGAGGAAGATTGCGCCGTTCCTGAGAGAGGTAGAACTGGACGGAACTGATCTCTATGACGTCACTGGACTTCAGGAATTTGAGGTAAAATACTTGTGGGGGAGATAAAAAATCTTTTTTAATGGTTTATGGCCAACACTCTTATTAACTCTTTTTTAATTCAAAAAAAGTTACTCAAGTTTTTTAGATTCTCCGAGCAATCCGTCAAAACTACACCGACATTCTCCGCGAAGTCTATACTATCGTATATGCCGCGCAAACGGCCGGATACATAGTCCACAAGGCGAGGGGCTCTTTCTTTTTCAAGACCAATGATTGCACTTCTTTTAATTCCACTCGATTATGCCGAGATCACGTTGGAATTCTGGCTCAAGCCCTCGGGGGATTGAATGCGTCGATCTCACAGAATGGTGCCATAATCAGACACAAGGTTTACAACGTTCCCTTCGAATACGAAACCTCGTATATTTACAATCTAGTGTAAATAAATTTTTATTTCTTCTGATCTAATTCGACTGAAATTGGATGGAAGAAGATGCATCGTTTTCTCCCTCATCCTCAGCTTCTTCTCCGGATTCTTCAACTTCACTCAGATGGCCAGAATCCGAGGCTTTTGAGGGCTGAGTCAGTAAAAGGGTCTTGCGGCGAAAGTCCAGTTTGGTTACAATGTCTTGGAGCTGGGCGTTGGTCCTAAAAATAGATTATCATTCGTAATTTTTATAGACTGATATTACGGTAGAATATGACTATTTGCACTTACTGATATTCCTTCCACAACGCTTGTATAACCTCTTGAGTATAGAGTTCATTTGCCTGCAAACTAATCATTTCCAGGACAAAAACAACATCCGGATGGACAACCCTCTCACAAAACTCTCTCAAAAGTAATTTAAATTCCATTTCCGGTCGAATAAATCGCTTCACATATTGGGTTCGATGGTTTGGCCATCTCAACAGTAATTGCCATTGAGCAGTGTCGTGCAAAGAGAGGAAGAAAACAAAGACCAACCACCAGTAAAGGAAGAGGAAGATCTTCTCGTTGAACATATTCAGCATCAGCACGCATTGGATGCTGAATCTCTGGACGTTGGCCAAGGTGCGGACAGTGAAATCACAGAGGGCGACCCGAGGAAAGTTCCCCGAAAGCTCCCAATCTCGACCCATTGTAATGTCATGGAGAATATTAAAGCCCCAGAGATGGTTGTCTTGGCCCAGGAATTGATTCATCATAATGAATTGGCCGACCAGATTGACTAGGTACAACAATTTGGTGGTGGTGTAGACACTAAAACTGTATTTTTAGGGATGCCTTGCATAGATTTTTATCAAATTCGGCAGTGATGGTCAGGATTTTTGGTGCGGACCTTTGTAGGTTTTTGCAATGGACGATCTTACTTTGTCAAATAAGTCCCGGATAAAAGGCCATACTTCATTGATGCCCTCCAATGTTTCCCCGCGTTTTGTCGTCGAACAAACATTAATCTGAGGCTCTCTTCGATGATTGCTGTGATTGCATTTACTGCCTTCGCTCTTTCTGTCTTCTAAATTCGTAACGTTTCTTGTGAAAATAAGAGTTTACCTCCGCTTTATCCACATCATTCAATGATTTTATAATATCAGTCACATCAACTCCCGAGCTCTTATTCACCTTGCTATAGAAGATGACTGGTAAATAAAAACAACCAGCTTGTAAGGCCATGATAAAAGGTACCCATTGATAGTAAAGAAGTTGTCGCCGAACTCTGAAAAGTTATTTTAAGTTGTTTAGGACACTAGATTAGAATTTCTGACCTTTCGTCGACCTGGTTCGGAATATCTTCTTCCGGACTCACCCAATATGTATTATATACAAAGCTAAAATTAAAATTGATTAAAAATACTTTTTAGAAGCCTGATTTGCAAAAACCCCTTACCAATAATTTTCTGCATATTGTTCCCAAGCTTTGGAAAACTGAAACAATCATAATTGGCTTGATAGATATTGCCGAAATCAACATAAAATCTCTCACTCACCTCAGCCGGAACCCAGCATTGCAAAGGCTGTCCGACATACTGTCTGGCCGTCAAAGTAATCGCCATCACGGTAATAATCAAGGTGGAATAATAATAATTCAGCCTGTCGATTACTGTGTCATCTAGTCTGGGTTTGATCGTGGTCAAGAAGTTGCCCAATAAGTTCATAATTGATTACGTAACAATAACAAAAGTCATACACAGAGATCAGACTTGCAGTCGATATTTGCGCAATCTCTTAGAGCAAGAAGTAATTCTTGTCGCGACGGGGATTTAAGAGGTGAACTGACCCTTGTCCACATTTTAATAATTTTAGAGAGCCCTGTTGGAAAGTGGTCTTCTCCATGACGAGGGAGTAGATGTTTTGAATTCAACTTGACAAAATATTTACCAAATTAAATTTGTAATGAACGACAGAACTTTATTTTCACCTTGAATCCCGGTTACCGCTGGGATTTTAAGCTTCAAATTCGGCATGAGAACAGTATGGGACAATTTAACATCATTCGTAAAAATCATCCCATTTGGTGCATTTTTTATGCACCTTTTTGCGCAAGACCAAGAACGGGATGAAAAGATTTTTTGAAAACCGCTTGTAAATGACAAGTCAGAATGCAGTAAGACATGATTGTGGTATCGTTGTGATCCTGACAATTTTCTCTTTCCACCTCTATCAAAGTTTACTGGGATTTCCATTTCTTTGCCCTCAGGTGGCTGTACATTCTCGTCTATTTCCATCCACATTTTTTGGCTGACGAAGCTAACCGGAGGCCCAACGAGTCTTAAAAATCCGTTATTCATGCTCGCAACGCTGTTCGCTTGACATTGGAATTAAATTTAATTTATGTACATACAAATCACATAGAAATAACCCGTATTTTAGTGGCTACCGAGATCCAGCTGTTCTCAAATCTGACTGTAAAACATCTTTGGAGGACTCCATCAAAATCGGCCATAAATTCGATGCAATCCAGCTCATCGGGATGCCCAAAGTTCTCCACCAAAAACCTCGGAAATCGCTGATAACAAAAACTATTCAAGCTGGTACGATTCCTCTGATATGTGATTAAGTCGGCGCTGATATGGGATTTCTGAGAGAAATTGGGGTATTCGGTCAACAAATCGAACCAAATCGACATCGCCTCGGGCAATTGGTCTTCACGCTTAAAGAAATAAATGTTAAATTTTTGTAAGAATTTATCACCATTTCCGCATCCAAAGACACCAAAAATTTGTCCAAATTGAGGCCATAATCCGCCCAGACCTTGATCATTCCATGGTGAATATACGTGGCTCCAAAGACCTTCAGATTTCTGAGGTTGGTGAAGAATTTGGACTTATTATTCACCTTCGTATTCCGATTACACCCAATATAAGCGTCTTTCAAAATGAGTCGTTTGATACAATGATTCTCCATATACGTACCATACTCTAAAATAATATAATTTTTATATTTTCCAACATCCCCGAACAGTGACTTACCCATTCTGCCTGGCCCCTTGACACACAATTCTTCCAGGTCCAACGGGGGTACCCCTGCCATCACATCAACTCCGCCCACAATCTCCCTCAAACAGGGCTGTAAAACCCTGATCATATCATACTGTAAGAGATGCGCCCTTCCAATCTCTGTTGAACAATTTACTCGCTTAGCACCCGCAATAATCGACAGTACCATTTGATGCATTTTCTCGGAGATATCGTGCTCGAAGTCGATGTGAATGTGGATTTCCTGAGGTTTTGGGCGGATATACCACAAAAGGACCAAAGAAGAGTTGGGGCTGGAGGAGATCTTGTAGAATCGCCCATTTCCCGAACCCCATCCGATCAAATCTTCATGGTGAAGATAAGAAAGGGGTGGTTTCTTGATAGGAGTTGTTGTTGGAGGTCGAGTGAAGAATAACTTGAGGTAATTCCGGGCTCGCTGACTGCGGACAATCCCACAGGTGGTTTGGAAAAACTTTTTGGAGAGGAGCTAAAACGGTACTACAAATAAAAGTTTTGAGATGTGAAAATAAAGTCATCATTTTTATGACTTACAGCGATCTCAAGAGGTGATAAATTCACCAGCTCTTTATTCCCATAACGATTTTCTTGGAACTGTTGGCAAAATAGGAACGTATTTACGATATATCGAGAACATTCGGATGACAAAGTGATGGCATCACTCTCTGTATTCACTTGATCGGCAAAGGTAACATGTCTCAGCTCGCTTGTTATGTGATGCTGGATGCTGACAGTGGTCATAGACAGGACGTTCTTAAATATTCGGCACCTTAATCGTATCACAAAATAAAAAAAATAAAAAAATGTAAAGGAAATTTCAAGTTTATGTAATATTACGTAGAATGTGTATATATAAACCAGTCAAGATGACAAAAACGTGAACCTTTTCTTCGAAAAAATATTACCCTTAAAGAGAATCCAAAAAACAGCTTTTAATATGGAGCCAAAAAGAACACTCTTTCCTCGGGATGACGTCACTTTAATTACTTCTTACTCAAATAAAAAGGTCCTTATTCTCGGTTCAGACGTGCGGTCCGAGGATTCGGCCGCATTCTTGCGCACTAATTCTTCAAAAACTTCTTGGCCTCAGGCATTTTTCGTTTCACTTGAGCCGTAAAAATAGAATCCGACATTTTTTTCGGGGAGCGAAAAGCAACAAAGTCTATGTCAGACGTTTTATTGCGAAAACAAAGACACAGATTTGTTGTTAAAGTAGAAGTTGAATAAATAAAAGTAATGGCAGGGTCGAGGGAATTATGCAGACATAAAAATTTTGTTTTTACTGCAAAAATATACGTTTGATGAAAGCCCACTTTTTGTAGTTCCCTCTAAAAACAAATACAATGCTGCCTAATCTGTATTGCTTCGTATTTCGAAGATCTCTAAGGTAAGATACGATAACACAGTACTTTCCAATACATTCAAAGTAAATATGGAGAGCTCTACTCGCTTCAGAACGGAGATACCATGTCTAAAATAAGGGGAAAACAAGGGAGAGGGATTAACCGAATAAACAAAATAGGATTCTCTCCCCACCAACCCTTCTCTAATCAGGATTATATAACTTTAGGGGGCAATCTTTAGACTTTCATTTGGAAATTATTTTACTTTAACGAATTGAAAGGAGCAACGAAGTAAAGTAGTCCTCAAAACTACAAAATAAACTTTATTTACTTCAAATTGGACCCTAGATACGATTAAATGTTCTCACAATTCTCTTCAAAACGAATTTCTGGAGCGAAGAAACCGCTGGTTTGGTCTGGAGCCCGGCTCCATTTCTTCAACAAGTCGTGGATTCTCTTTCGGACACCTTGGATCTTCATTGCGCACTCTCTGGCCTTCAAAACGTCCGATGAATTTACTCCTTTCTCATTCAGACGCAACCTGAAGGTATTGTAATCTTAAATTTAGGACTTACAAGATAGATTTGGTTATGAGAGGGTTGCCAGCTCTCTGATTGTCCCTTAAGGCATCTTGAGGCTCATCCAGAATCTCGGCGAGAATCTCATCTAAAACTTGACGAATAAAAATGCGGGAAAACTTTGTTTTCATGTCATGACAATTTGTTGTGTCATAAATATAAAATCTTATCATACGGCATATGTATACCCATTAATTTAATGAGAAATTTTTTTCCGAACTTACAGTACTTCTCCAGTGCTTCGTTGATGTGATCATGTAAGTTGGTGACCTTCGAAAACTCTTCATCATTTTTCTTCATCAACTCAAACCCTTTTTCCACTTCCAGTTCCAATAAGTTCGCATCTGCTTGGTACATCTTTTTGGTAATGGCATGCTGATCACACTCTCTTTTCCAATTAGATTGATACATATTCGTGTAATCTGTCCTAATATTCAACTCTGAAAGAGGTCTTGCCAGTCTCATCTACAGTAATGTCAGTTTCTCTACCATAAAGTGCCTGATCTGCCTTGGCAAACGTTGATTCATCACGCCAAAGGCCGAGATCCTGATCAAACTTTTGCGCTCCTGCCAGTAACTCTTCCTTTGTCTTTTTGTAGCATTCTTCTTTGTATTTCTAAAATGACAATGTATAATACGTACTGTATGTCATCAAAAGATCTCGGCAAAAACACACTTTGAGCTTGGGCCAGAACACGGAATTCTCTATCTGCCCCTCCCCAACCACGCAAAATCTGCTTACCGCCTCTTTACCGGACTCCCGGACCTGTTCCTTGTCCCATTCCTCCTTCTCGATCCTCTCCTTGAGCTCTTTTTCCGCTCGAATCACCTTCGAAGAGACTGCCGTTATCACTTCATGGGTCTTCATTTTGATTGAAGCTGTGGCCAAGACTGCGACTGTTCTAAACAAACTGTAATGCCATTCATTAGACACTTACTTTATATTCCCTCCAATTCCATTTTTGACGGAGTCCACAGCATTTGAGATATTTTTCTTGACGGCAAACCTGGCTGGACGAAGAACTCGGGCTTGGAGCACGTTCTTCAGGCTCGCTTTCTGACCGTACATCTCCATGGTCAGTTTTGAAAATGATGATTTTTATTTTCACAATTAAAAAAAATTAAATTGCAAAAATTTCAAAAATTAAAATTTCCAATAAAAAATTCCATGTTCATTTACTTGTCAAAAAGTTTATTTACAAATTGAATTATTTCAGTTTGGCATATGATTCATGGAAGGCAGAGGCGTAATCGCGGATGTCCATGATCTTGGCGCTATAATAACAGAGCACGTTCATGATCACCCAGCAGTATTGTTCGGGGGTTGCGACGAGGCCAGGACGTTGTTTTCGGAACTCTTTCAGAATGGTCTTTAGCTAAAATTATCCAAATTATGTAAATCATCAAACAAAAGTCTCATTTCTTATTAGAAACTCACACAAATCTCCTGCCCTTTGGTAACAGCAACATTGGCGGCATGGAGAAGAAGAACGGCGCCAGTCCGACCACGTCCGAGCTTGCTGGCTACTACAATTGGAGCTGAAGCTTGCATTCCCTGAAATGAAATATTATTTTCTTTTTTTTATCAACTACAATAATAAAGAAAATTGGACTGACGCCAGGGAATTGTTTCCAGCATCTCAGGAATGCCATGGTGTGCATTTTTGGTCTGTCTTTGTCCAGCCATCCAGGGAACACAACAAGGTTCACAAAGATAGAATTGGAGCAGGCATCAGGTAACAACTCCAATTTGTAGACACTAAAATCAGCGTAAGAATCGACTCGGCGATTGTTGACGAAGATGTCCTTGTAATTGCAATGTTCTCCCGCCTTCTGTGGCCAAAAATCTGGACTGTCGTTCTCTTTTGGGGTACCGGTAAGCAAGACGGTCGAACAGTTTTCCTGGAAGACTAAAAAGGCATATTTAATACAGTGAGATCCAAGATTTGGAATTTAAATTCCATTGTCCTACAAAGCAGCCTTACCCATTCTCCAAAAGTCATTGATAGTACTCTCAACTGGAGATTGGGCTGCAATAAAAGGTCGGTCCAAAGAGGGGACCTTGATCCAATTGGCATTGTAATAATCGGTTCCTGGGGGCACATTACACGTCAGGACGACTCTCAAACATATAAATATTCAAGGAGGCGCAGCGAACAGGGATGAATAATCAAATTATGCCTTGTTTTTTATATAGCAACAGCCAAGAATGACTAAACTTTGATGCGCTTTCGACGCCTACAAACGGGGCAAATAAAAGTATTGCCACTTTCGCAAAATTACAAATGTAACCGTTGGGAATCTCGAAAAAATAAGCAAAAGTTTAATAAGCTTCAACAAATTGTAAAGACTTTTACGTACAAAAGACATCTTTTTGAACTTCTAGCCACAAAAAAAAGTTTTTTCTTACCGGGTTTGATCCGGACAAATATTCTTTTTGTCTCTGTTCCTCGATGAGTTCTCCTTGAAGGCCTTACATTCAGGTTTCTCCATGGTCTCGGCCTCTTTTTCCAGTTCTTCGAACTCCGTTATCGCCCCCTCCGCTCCCAATTTTGCATATTTTTGAGCAAAGTTGTTGATCGAAGCCAATCCGGCTTCGTTCAGCTTTCTGCGGCCTCTGACAGCAGTTGAAGTCTGCACCTTATCTCTAAAATCGGTTACCAAATATCTGTAGTTATTTATACCATCAATTTACATATATATATTACACATGATGACGCCAAAACATTTTTTTAATTTATTACATCTGTATCCTCCGGAACTCCCACCGTATCTAATTATGCCTATTCGTAATTACAAGGAAGTTTACAGCGTAATATCCGTGCCGGGCATGTCATTTTACTGGAATCGATTCAATTTCCGTGTTATCCATCCCAGTGTAACTTCTAAGTTTAAAAATTGAGTAAAATTAGCTATTCAGGCGATAAATTGTTGTGCAAAATGTAGCCCATGTTTTTTGGGAGATATTAGAGCATTTACTGCGTAATTTTAACCCACTTACCCCATGGTTTTCCCCGTTTTTATTCGCTTCGAACGTCTCCTTTTCTCTGCGCTCTCGTCGATCGGCTTTCTCTCGTAACAACCGTTCCGTCCTTGTAAATTCCAAAAGACTAATCTCATTGCTTGGGAGAAAATGACGAATTATGCAAATTTTTTTGACATTTCCAAACCGTTTTTCTTCGCCGACGCAAAGAGGGAGTAATGAAATTAAAGGATACACTGTCAGATAAACATGATTCGGACTTGTTCCCTTTATGTCTCAGAGAACATTTGGAAGTGTCAGGAACAGAAAGGAAAAACATTAAGGTTACGGTGGGAAAGAGGATGTTTCCAAGGGTAAATTTATGGGAAGACTGATTAATTAGGCGCTTAAATTATTAATCTTTTTTCATGAGGATCATTTTTTTATTATATTATATATGGCGTCATAGCAAAGTTCCATTCAAAAGATCTTATAATTTGGCCAAAGTATGGCCAGATGACACCAATTTATTTTTTATTTTTGTCATTACACAGATATTTGAACCAAAATCTGAATCTGAGTAATTTGGCTTCCACTAACCTTGTGTTGTCGATGTAGTCATCTTCACAATTTACATAGCGCTTGTCGTAGTAATAGAAAAAAGACACATGTAACAGTATAGACACGTATGAAACGTGCGTAACTGTCAACGTACTAAGGTGTAGAAGTAATAATATTATTACTGTACGTATAATAATATATTACATTCTTCAAACGCATGGAATATTGCCAATTAAAATTCTCATCAAGCCTCATTTAAGCCACGACCGTCCCGGAGATTTTGGTGTTTTCGAATTCGGTTTTCAAAAACTTCGAAAAGTGCGGAAAATCGCGAATAGTTGCAATTGCTCCGTTACTAGGATACTTTTAAATAAAAAGTTTTTCGTTGTCTTTTTAAAATCAATGTTATTCTGTGTTATGTATGCATTTCAATTGGAGAGGCACAGTTTTAGTTTGCCTTACTGATCAGTCAATCTTCCAGAAACGGGATCAGCCCCAAAAGCGAATTTTTTGAAACTTCATGTTATGGCTGACAGATTCCATATATCTGTCATCCAGAACTCAAAAGAGGCGCAACTCCCGCTAACTACGTTTTTATATTACCTTTAATGCATTTCGAATTATTTATTTTGAGACTCGATCTTCTAGCGATGCTTTTCGTTATCAATCCCCAATTAGGATGTCCAATAACATAATCATCATGACCAAATTTTGCCAAATTTTGCTGCAATAACTGTTTCTATTTAAAGGTCATCCATTCATGTGCTTCTCCTTGTTTTATACGTCTTTACTGTCTAATGGATTCCACCGTCCTCAATGTTCCATATCCTTCGGAAGGCACTTAAGGTCGAGGAATTCATCTTCTTCTTTTCCAAATTCTCGGAAATGCATCAGTCATTTGAAAGGAAATTTTTGTCATAACTTTATTTATTATGTCACGCCATTCAGATCTATCAGCAATTGTCATAATCAAATATGAGACAGATATTGATCGCTAGGAACGGTAAAAATAACACCAAAAATTTTATATAAACTACGACATATTATGATGGCATGGGCAATATAGTAATCAACAGATGGTCCAATTACTTTTTATTAGTTTTAGCTTGTATTTTTCACGAAATGATCCCTTTTTGTAATTTGATTCCAATTAATCTGAATCAATTGTTGGCGACTTCAGTGAAACCGCCAATTATTTCCCACGAATTTGCATAAAGTCAAAGGACAAAGTCTTCATAAGATCAATTTCCCCTATTCTCAGAAGTCGGTGTCTCGCGCTCCTCTAGTGAGCGGTTGTGTGTGTTTCTCGTGTATTGCCCAATAAATATTCTCCTAATTGTCTAAATCGTTTATATCAATTATAAAAAAGACTTCAACTTTCTTGCTTAACTCATCGCATTTTGTGCTCTTGGACTTCTAATGTTTCAGTTTTAAATTACACTCAATTACAGTATGAACGGTTCATTTTAATTAAGCCCCGCCCTTTTTTCCTCGGCCGAATTACATTTCCGCCCCTTTCCCAAGGCCAAAGAAGGATATTGGAAAGTCCCTACTTTAAAAGGACTCTTTACAGAGTTTCCACCGATAAACAAAGCATCCGCCCATTGCTTTGCAACACCAAATTATCACATTACTTTACTACTGGGTCTTTAATAATTAACACTTTTCTTATTAATTCCCTGGCTGTCAGTTTGTCATCCTTGTGGACCTAGAGGAATGACGTCCAAGATTTTGATCGCTCTGTTTGCTGGTAAGCTGGGTTGATAAGAAATGGAACAAAATTTTATAGATAATACTATGATTTGATTATAAAATAAGATATCTAGAATAAGGTCTAATTTGAAGCAACTTTTTTAAATACGACGGATCAAACATCAAGCATGTATATAGACTGTTATGTTACATTTGACCTTTGAGACCCGGGGAGCTTCCGGCTTCAATCTCACCAAATTTAACTCCGTTTGAACCCCGGAAGTTGGTCATTTCCGGTTGTTACAACAATCTAACTATATTTACATTCAAAAAATAAATAGATAAAGTAATCCAGATTCGAGTAGTTTAGATCATAAAAATCAAATCTTAATTTAAAACTGAACTAATCAGGTATAATCTTCAGTTCTCTCCCTCACATGTATCGCCGACGCCCAGAAATATCGACGGATTCGGAATCTCCGAGAAGCCGTCTTCGGATTTCCCCCTGGCTCCGCATCATCTGAATCTACAGTAAGTTCCTCTTATGATCACTCTAGTAAACTTTTGAACAAAAAGCCTGCCCTTTACCCAATTTCCTCCCACCTCATTACACTCACTTACATATTTCGTGCTTAAATCCCGTCACTCTCCCCATACATTGTCGTCATATCTCAACTTTAATATCAGATATTGGCAGTGAAGGGAGTAGGCCGAAAACCTTACAGTCTACAGTAGATTTACAATTTACGCAAAGCATCCTTGTTTACGAATGAGACCTTTTTATTTCACAATGCACTTATAATGATTAATATTGAACCATTAAAACTGTTGTATTTTAAGTGCAGCAAAAACCGGAAACGACTATATTATTCATGACATCTTGTTCATGAGTAATTACTCTACTTTTGTCCCTTGTTTCATGAATTCTCGATTACTTTGGGGGCTTGCAATTAGCCTCGCATCAAAAACACATCTGACATTACTACTGTAACATTATTTTAGGATGAGAGTCCAGATGTTTCCTCGTTTTTTATGCCCAAAAGAGAGCAGTTATTGGATCCGTTCACCGGCCAGAGATACCCAGCTAGCCGAGCCTCAATCCGCAGAATGTTCCGGTTCAGCTAATCAATTTATAAGTCAATAAGATCAACGACCAATAAACTACTTGCACTTGGTTCCACCTTCAATAATACTATGCTAGATAAATCAAAAAGTTATGTGATAGATGTGCCATGTCTCGAAATCCTCTCACTTATCTCCGAAGACAAGTTATCTGTTACCGTCAATAAACCAGCTTTTTTTTATTTATTTTAGACAATAAAAACAAAAAATAACAAGTGTCCTAATTGGAAGAATCCAGAGAAACGCAAAAAATTGGTACCCTCCCAACATAACAAACCGATCTCTTACGGCATTACGAACTCTGATCCAAATCCATTTTCCCCACTTTCTCCTCTTTCTTGACATCAGCAGCTAGACTTCGCTGTTCCCAAAACAAAGTTCGGTCATAAACTCGTCCCTTTTGTCTCGTCGGGGTACCTGTTTGATATTTGACAGGCTCCGGATCATAGTACTTATCTCCCTTGAGATTGATGCAGAAATCGAAGACTTTCGGTTTCTCTAAGGCTTCAAGAATCTTCTGATCCAAATTATCCTTGTTCACGAAATTGGCCGAACGTTCCTAAACAGAAAAAGCTCAGATTAGGTCAATGTTATGCACTTCAAATTGAGCCAACTTACAATTATGGCCGCGACTTCCTTCGTCCTCTTCTCCGCCTCTTCATATTCTTTATTGAGCGTTTCTTCCATCTCCTTCAACACCATTTTTCGGATTTCTTCTTGTCTTTCGGCATCTCTAATCTTTCTGGAAAAAAAAATATATTCTGTCAATAACATCTAAACACTAACCAAAAAATAAAACCTTTACCTTTGTTCAGCTGCTTTTCGATTCCTCTCATCGTTCTGAGCAATCAATTCATCAAGTTCAACAAGTTCTTGTTCCCTCAAAGCCTCAATTCCCATTCCTTGTTCCTCTTTGCTCCTGATCTCGTCTTTAAATACCTTCTTGATGGATATCATTGCATTGTTGTACACATGCCTCCGCCAGAGAAGCTCTTCAACATATTCAGGTTCTTGCCAAGGAACATGAACAACATGGTAACGAACAGTCTTGGATGGGGGAAGGATTGGGGGCTTTCTAAAGAATGAACCATTTACTGAATCTTTCTGTACCGAAAATCACCTAAAGTAAGAAGAAAATATGGAATACTTACCCTTGTTTCGGTGCCTTTCTTCTCATTGATCTAGATATGATCAAGCTCCATGAAGTCCCTGCATTCTTACACAATCCCGACGTCGATGCCATGAGATTTCTCAATGAAACCTTCCGGATCCCATCAAAAAAAAAAAAAGAAATTTGCAAATTCAGAAAATAAAAATTTGGCACTTCGTTTCAAAATTAGACGAAGTGTCACTATTGATGGAATTAATAAATTGGAAAATTTTGCGGATAGATGAACATGAATGCGATCGAATTACATTGTAAATGCCGTAGAAGATAAGCAAACGAACGTTCAGACGCTTTACTGGTTATGGAGTTAACCGAGGCTATTGAGAAAACTCGGGTAGATAAGGTCCAGCTGATTCGAGGGCCCCGTCCTCGACAGTTCGGATCTCTGGTGCTGACTGGACATCATCTAATCTTTGCTCCTGAACCAGATAATGGAACGAAAAAGAAGGAAGAACGTACGGAGTTCTGGGTAGGTTTTTTTAAACTTTATTTTGTGTCAGTTTAGGGTTGAAAATCGAAAGACGGGGAAAATTGTGGCCTTGGACGCTGGAATTTGTTTTTTCGGAGATTAGATAGCTGTGAGGGGATAAGCTGTTATTCACCTGGCCATCTCACGCCTTGTTCTTCTAACTGTCGTTGTTTTAGCTGCTCCATCGAGCCGTTGATCGGGTTGTTGTTGAACCCGGGTCCTTGCCTGAGTTTCCATCTGTGTTACATTTGAAGTGCAAGAACTTTTTGGTCTGCTCGTTTATTGTCAAGAGTCAGAGTGATTGCCAAGCCGTTGCTCGATCTATTGAAAGGCTTTCTAATCTCAGTAAGTTATTGTAATTAAAAATAAGCTTTTTTATTTAGGTAACATTGACTTTGAATATCCATTCTATCATCCACAATCATTTGAGATGCTAGACAATGGCTGGACAGCGTTTGACATTAGCCAGACCTATGCCAAACTTTCGATTCTATCCAAGGATCGATGGAGGATATCAGATGTAAACAAGAACTTTGACGTCTGCCCTTCTTATCCAAGTTTAGTAATTGTTCCTCAAGGCATTGGAGACGATTTCTTGAGGATCTCTGCGACATATCGAGATGGTTCCAGATTCCCAGTGCTTTCGTATTATCATTCTGACACCCAAAGTTGTATTATTCGGTAAGCAGTTTGATTCCTTGTTGTTTGATCTGTAGATGTTCCCAACCTTTGGTCTCTCCGACAAATCGGCGGTGCAAAGAAGATGAACTGATTTTAAATTCTCTGTTATCCCCCAAAGCCCGAGGTGTTATATTCGATACTCGAACGGAAGCCATAGCCTCAGCTGCCAGAGCCAAAGGTGGAGGTAAAGAGCAACGGTATCATTATAATCAATGGAGATACGTCCATGCGGATCTTCCTCAACGAAAGGATTTCAAAGATTCGTTAACAAAATTGATTGACGCTTGCATTGAATATGGCCATACAGAGAAGTGGCTGCACAAACTTGCTTCCTCGAGGTGGCTACAGTATGTTTCGGATGCTTTGACGGCAGCTGGAACGATCGCACAATGGGTTCATTGCACTGACACGGAGACTCCGGTAGTTGTGCACGGCGGAGAAGGGACTGATACCACTTTATTGGTGACTTCGTTGAGTCAGCTTCTACTGGATGCTGATGCTAGGACTGTTAGAGGGTAAGTCTTGGTCTGAACGGTAGGAATTAAAATGACAAAAATATTTTTTTTATTTACTGTTATGTAATGTTGATGTGAGTTTTGCAGATTCCAATCTTTAATAGAAGCGGAATGGATATCAGCGGGTCATCCGTTCAGCCTCCGATGTGCCCATTCAGCGTTCGGCCATGGAACTTTAACTGGGCCACATGAATCTCCCATTTTCTTGTGTTTCCTCGACTGTTGCTGGCAATTAATGCGTCAATATCCATCAGTATTTGAGTTCAATGAGCAATTTCTGATTCTCGTGGCGGAACATGCATTCGCTTCTGAATTTGGGAGCTTTTTGGGGAACAATGAGAAGGTAAATATTTTTTGTATCTAAACTTACAAGGGAAGTACTCCAAGTGCGACTCTCAGATTTTCTTTAAATTTTGCACACACGTCGGGTATGGACTAAATATCAATTCCTCAAAGTTTGAGCTCGCGCTTTGCAGGCGCCGCCGAGATATCGAACGATTTTTGTCGCCGAGAGAGCACGCTAAACGTGGAGAGCGGTCAGAGAGAAAACCGCTTTTTGGCCACAACTTTGGCAATTTCGTGCGAAAAAATTTGATTTTTTGTAGAAACATTATCCTTTACAGTTGAAATAGGCATGAAACTTTTCGTGCCCAAATTCGGCAAAAAGTCCTAAATTTTGGCCGACTTTCGATCTAAAAATCTCGGTTGTTTCTGCAAAGCGCGAGCTAGGATTCTCGCATATATCTTAGAAAAAATTGTTCTAAATTTGTGCCAAGTTTCATCAAAATCTGAGCGTCGCACTTGGAGTACTTCCCCTGTTAGTTAATCTTTACAATTACTAAATAATTCGAGTTTTAGGAAAAATTTGAGCATAACGTAAAGGAAAGATCGGCATCATTATGGTCGTATGTTAATCATCCCAACATCCT
Source organism: Bursaphelenchus xylophilus (assembly GCA_904066235.2). Classification (NCBI taxonomy): domain Eukaryota; kingdom Metazoa; phylum Nematoda; class Chromadorea; order Rhabditida; family Aphelenchoididae; genus Bursaphelenchus; species Bursaphelenchus xylophilus. The sequence continues at coordinate 9,048,700 of CAJFCV020000001.1, forward strand.
GGCCGACTACATCAACTCTCTTTACCAGCCTTATGACTCTGTTCTGTGGCCATCTGTAGCAGCTCCTAGTATTGTAAGATGCTTATAAGTAACCGCTGATCTTATTATATTATTTTAGATCCTTTGGGAAAGGTTTTACCTCCGTTGGCAACGAAATTGGACAAAAATCGACCAAGTTTGGGATGATTTGGGAGAATGGAGCCGCAGGGAAAAAGATTTGAGGAGCAAATTAATGTCCAAAAGGTAAAATTTTAGCAATCTCTGTATTTATCCTTGTTTCGTTTTCGTAAATATACGATAAAAAATAGCTAATATTTATGGCTATTATTTTACTTAAAAAATGAAATTTAACAAACAGTGAGCTTAATAATTAATGCAATAACCGTATACAAAAACGTGATGTTTTAGCATGTCCGAGAGCAGATCTGACCTCAAAGCGAACGGTGATATGAAAAATGTGATCGATCAAATGGAAAACACCAAAATCCACACATAAATTATGTGGAAATGGATAGTATTTATTCATCTGCTTTTACTCATGTTAATATATTTAATATTTATTCGTATTTTATCATGTTTATAAAGTTCTAAGCTTACGATCGTCACTTTCTTTCGGGGTTTTTGCTTATGCAAATTTTAGAGAGTAGTTTGGGATATTCAATTTATTCGAAATTTATTTTTGACTTACGGTTGACAGTTTCGATGTCTGTTAATCCGAGTTTCCCGCCCGTCCCCGAAAGTGATCATAATGCCCATCTTGATCAAATTGCTGTGGAAGTTGGTCTCGAAGACCCTGTAATGTTCGATGATCCCAGAATTCCGAATGAAGACGCAGCCCACATCCCGAATGGGTACAGAATCTCGGATAATAATGTGTTCGGAGCTTTGGTAGGGGTGCTGAACCAATTTTGTTTACGTTCTAGCCTCCAATCACTGGATATCCGCTGTTATTTACGGGTGTTTTGAAGTGCCGTTATGATGCAATCAAGGTGAGCAAGTGACTCCAACGCCTTTTGTAGCGATTTTTTCTATTTCCAACATCAAGTTGAAGAACATCTCTATATTACTTTAGATCCTCTTCGAAAAGAAATTTGGTCCGACCTTTCGTTTGATGGGTGTGGATGTCCTCGACGATCGTTGGTATGTCTATGTGAAGACTTTGGGGGAAGCAGCAGAGGTTATTCTGCGGATGGACAAGCTCGTGTTCCATGGGGGAGTCCTTTGCGTCAGATATCTGCATCCAAATGGGACTTTGTTACACGTTAGCCAAGTGAATCAACTGATCCAGCAACGAAATTACAATACAACGGTCACGATGACCAGAAGGAACAATGGATATCTGGAATTCAGTCCGCGGCAGATGCAGGTGTTCAATGAGATTTTCGAGGTTTGTTAGTTAATCATTATGTTATTCGTATTTTTATCTTCAGAACTTCCACAAACTGCCGTATCGCTTTACCAGCGGAGTCCCAATTGATCCAGCCATACGAGCTATTCGAAAGACACAATGCAAAGCTCCTACAGTAATCAGAATGGCTCTAAAAGAATACGGGTATGCCCTTTTGAGCACATGTCTGAAGGGAAAATTCGTTCAAGACGGCTGGCTGAAGATAATGCCGAATAAGCCAACTGTTCAGGAGGAAAGAAGAGTAGCTGAAGTAAGCATAGCGCTGTATAAAATTTATTAGTTATTTTTAGGCTTGCCAAAAACAGCCTCAGGAAAGTTGGGAACCGTTTGGCCAGGACTCTATAGATTCAGTAGAGGTTTTCATTCAGTACATGAAGGCCATGCTCCGCCGATTTGGCCCTATGAATATCTACACTAGTCTGAGGCTCCGTTTAGCCACTTTTATCGGCCAATCGACGTTTCAAGTAGGCTCAACAATACGATTACATTATTTTAGGCACCAGCTACTGCCAGAGAATTGATTTACTTCCTCGAACAGAACAGCCCTGATTTTGTCGTTGTTGATGATACCATATTTGATATTACGTCCTCAGATCATGTTAGAATCCTCCGTGACCACTTGACGAATGAATTCTCGAGATCCGACAAGTTCAGTATCACCGATTTTATGAATCGATTTATAATCAACGGAAATTAATTATTACGATAAATGAATAAATGTATGTGGAGTTTTCAGTACAGACATCTGTGACTTATGTGTCATGTTATCATTTCTATCAGCCTATTCGTATAATTCAATGAGTCCCACAGCGAAAATCATAATCTTGGCATTGTGATATAACCTACGTTCGGCCGAAATATTTTTTATTTTTTGATATTATTTGTGATTCTTTATTGATCTGGCTGTAGATCGAGCCAATCAGTCATGGTAAGGCCATTGTTTCTATCATGATATTTTTTAGATAATCTTTACATCCTTTTACTTTTTTTATCGATTCTATTTTAGGGAAAGAAAAAACACTTTATTGACAAGTCCAAGGCAGTTACTTTCCGTCTGGAAACACGGGTTACAGAGGATCGTCCTCCAATCCTCGGCCCTCAGGCAGAACTCACAAATGTTGTTGATGTAACAGACGAGGAGTTGCTGGAGAGAGAAAGGCTGGGAATTTATTATGCAGACAATTACAACTACCTAAGTCATCTCAAGTCGAGGGATGAAGTACGTTTCTTTCTGTTGTCATTTTGTTTCTTTAGGAGATAACAATATTACTGATATTTTTTCTAGTTGCCCGAGCTTGGGATCCCGACAGAGAAAGTCTCCCTTCTTCCGCAGAGTTCATCTTCAAGTAAAAGTGAAATCGAAGTTGTTCAGCCGGGCAGAATTGAATCTGATATTGACCCCAACATCGATCCCGAACTTCTGCAAGCCATGGAGGAATTGGAAGGACAAGAAATGATGGGAGAAGAAGACTTTGATCTCGATGATAACTTCTTAGAACTTGCTGGAGGAGTTGATGAGCCAGAACAAAGGAAAGTATTCGAACAATTCCGGCAGAATAACAATTTTGGATCAGATTCTGAAGATGGAGATGAGGAAATTGATTCAGAAGATGCCGGTGAGTTACTTTCATATTATTTTATATAAATTTAGTTTTTGATCTTTTCTGGTGATTAATTGTAGCTGATTATGTTACAGATTTCATGGACGGTGATGGTAATGACGGTTTTTTGGCTCCTCTTCCAGCTAAGCCAATCCTCAAAAAGTCGGATAAAAGTGAATTGGATCAACGTTTCTCCGAGTTTTATGACAATATGGATAAGGAAGATGACTCAGAGGATGATGAAGAGTTTTTTGAAGGTGCTGAAGATGGACTTTTGGATGATTTCGCGGATGAATATAACGAAAGAAAAGATAAAGTGATGTATGAGAAGCCAGATAATGAATCTAAACGGCTAACTCTTGAGGCGTTTGAAAAACAAGAAGTGAATCCAGAGAAAACAGAGAAAATCATGGTTCCGGTGAGACAAAAGAGGGCAAAATGGGATTGCGAATCGATTGTCTCGACCTATTCTAATGTTTATAATCATCCCACGTTGATTCAAGAGGAACCTAAGAGAAAACCGACGGATCTGACGAGGAAGACGATCAAAGTGAAAGATGTAGTGAGTTCGATGTTGTTTTTTGTTCACAAAAAATTTGTTGTTTTTGTTGGTCATGATGTATATAATCTTGTTTTAGGAGATGGAAGATGACACTCGATCAGTTCGTTCAGCCGTCTCCACCTCCACTTATCGACCCAAAGACGAGACGCCGGAAGAGCGCCGACTTCGGAAGCAGGGAATAAAAGAAGAACGCCGAATACGCCGAGCCGAGAAGAAGGCCAACAAGAATGTGTTCAAGGAGGAGAGGAAGAAAATGAGCGCCCAACGAGGACAGGTCCATGTGGACGGTCGAACCATCGCCTAAATTTCTATCGATTGTTTTTGTTATATTGTTATCCATAAAGAATTTTGTTTTGATCAGCGAGGATTACTGTAGTCCGAGCATTACAACATCCCCCCCCCGAGGACAGAAGGCTGCCTCGTCAAATACGGGAAGAGAAGAATCGAAATTCGGGAAATAAAAGTTCCTTTTATGTTCAGAGATGAATCGGAAGAAGACCTGAAGTATTACAATACTTTAGGTGGTTGGGGTTGTAGTTTTGGAGCTGGAGGAATGTGGGGAATGGAAGATTTTGGTCTGAAATGATAATCCATATGGTTTGCAGACGTTTTTTAATTTTTTATCAAAAATTTACATCTGATATTGCCGATGATCAAATATAATATAATTGTAACAACGTTTTGCCCTTTTTAAATATGGAAACCCAATCCAAAATACCAAGATCATTCATAACCCATTCAAAATCTATTCTACGAGCAGGGGTGGGTGCGTATTCGAATACCAAAAAAACGTTTTGTTTGTTTTGAGACAACGCGGACTTTTTGATGTGTTGCGGCGATTTTCGGGGAAAAAGAGCGCGAGAATTGAAGGGGGAAAACTTCCCCAAACTGCCTGGAATATCGAACAGTAACTACTGTTTTTGCTATTTATGAGGAAAGGGTAATCGTTAATGAGTACGAAAACTCTGGGAGATCGTTCGAATATTTTGGATTGATTTGGAATTGGGTTTTCAGAGCCAGAGATTGCGTTTTTGGAAAAATAAAGACAAAATGGGCTGAATTCATAGTAATACTCTCATCATTAATACAAAAAATTATTTACAGGAGAAATACTTTAAATGCAACGCTTAATTTTCTCCAAAGTTAGATCAATTCCCACGTTTTTTTTCCTTTTTTCGATATTCGGGTTTGATCTGCGCGATCTTTTTTTATACTTTCGGCGATAAAAAAGATTCTCTTTCTCAGAATTTCCTTTTTTTGCAATTCTGCATTCCTTCCGCTTTTTACCAGTGCATTACACAACTTTTGACAACCATCTACTCGAACGTCTGATTTATTTTTTTTTATTTGCAATTGTGCTTTAGTCATCGTTTCTCTCAATTTGACTCAAAATTACAAAAATCGAAGAGAGGCAACTGACTTCTGATGAATGTATACAAAAAAGAGAGGGAAACTGTGGTTTTTGAGTGGTTTTTTTTTTATTTTTTGAAACTTAAATCTGCTTAAAACAAAAAATTAACTTTTTGATAACAAAATTTTGATCCGGGTAAAATACGTTAACAGCATTTTTTTGTTCTTTCTGCCGTTATTTTCCGTACCCGCCCCATTTCTCCACGTCGCATTAATTTTATTATATTATTTTACATTATAAATCTCCCCAAAAATACATCATCCTATTTAGAAATCCCGTTCAAAATTAGCATTATAATATGAAAACAGCGATTTCATCCCCCAAACTGTTCTCAGCCGTCTTTTTTGGTGGTTTTCAGGTGGGGAAGGGGGGCGTTTTAGAAGGTCGTCGGGAGAAAAGATGAGCTGGAACCCCAAAAAATAAACTTTCCCACACTTTCCGGAAGCCCGATCGGCTCTCGATCGGGCTGAATTTAATTTATTCAGGGGCTGCCGTATCGTAACATCATAACTTTATGAATAAATAGTCATCATTTGTTAACTTTTTTGTTTTTGAAAATTTAACCAATCATGTAAGTAAGTGAAATTTTTTTTGAAAAAAATTTCTTTTCGAGCTTTGTTCGTCACTTCCTTAGTAGAAATGACTAAAATTGGATCGTTTACCTCCCTTTGTTACGTAAAAGACAGCGTCTGATCCTAATCAGATCCCACGATGAGCCAAAAATTATTTTCTTCAGCTCTTTTGAATCGCTTTAAACGGTTTCCGATTCTCTTTATAAACATCTCGAAATTCCGAATTTGATTCTTTTCAATTTTAAAAATATTATTTTAATTTGTGGACATGAAATTTTTCATTCCGGCATTGTGAAAGAATTTTAGCATTTTTTGATCGTTTCCTGGTCCTCGCCAAGTTTTTTTGTATTTGCACAGTGCGAGAATCCCCATTGAATTGGGGAATCACCTCCATTCAAGGTGGATTTACGTGTCTAAATTTGTGGAGCGGGGTTCTTTGGGGGTCGGAAGTCAAGTTTACTGGGAAATTATGGATATTTTTATATTTTTCTTAATGAAAAATTACATTTAAGCCAAATTTTTTGCTTCTTTTGTACAATTTATGAATTTGATGAAGTGTAAATCGCGTTAGAAAACTTACGCAAAGCATCTGATTCAATTACGTATTTTATCTTTATTTCCTCATTTTAAGCCAGATTTGATCAGGGAAGGACTTCAAAAGTCATCAAAATTTATTTCAATCTGGATTTCTCATATCAACCGGTAGTTGATCCCCTCTTATAACCGGCTAGCCACCCACATCTCTCTGGCCAGACCTTACTTTAGCCATCGATTTGCTCAACATTCCAAGAAATGGCGAAAAAAATAAATTTGTGGAAGAACATGATCTCAATCACAATTTCACTCTACTTATCGACCAATCTGCTACTAGTGTCGAGTATCAATTGGGACAGTGACATTGTGCCGACGCAACAGGAATTGGAAAATGCCAAAAAAGATGCCTTATCTTTGTACTTTGGGATCAAGGCAGAGGAAAATCAGACGTTATTTCGAGGCTGGAAGGAGATGAAGAAGGTCGTCGGGGACTTTGAGGATGTCCCACTTAAAGAGTAAGTGCAATTTCGACACATTTTTGATCTGGCAAATCCTCAATATAAATTTTTTTAAAATTTTAATTTTTTGATTCCGCGAAACAAAGGTTCAATTTGCTAATGTAGACCAGAAAATTGAGGCCTAGTATACGAAATAGTACAAGCTCACGGACTCTCCTACATTCCACATTTTACATTTGGACCATTATTGATGTTTCCTCAACGGTTAAAAAAATTTAAAATGTTTCCAGACAACGAAATCACAATTACAAGGAGATGACCGTGTGGCTGAACAAGTATGCCAACAAGTTCCCCTTCATCACCAAACTCCATTCCATTGGCCAGAGTGTTCAGGGCCGGGAACTGTGGGTCCTAATTATTGGAACAAACCCTCGAGAACACGAACTTCTCAAGCCCGAATTCAAATATGTGGGTAATATGCATGGAAATGAGGTGGTTGGGAGAGAGGCCTTGTTGTATCTGATCCATATATTATGCGAGAATTACGGGAAAAATGATTATTTGACTCGGATGGTGAACACAACGAGGATTCACATCATGCCCTCGATGAATCCGGATGGGTATGAGATGGATCGGCCGGGCGATCGGGTCGGGTATATGGTAAGGGACCGGGTTTTAGATGAATTGGACCTTTAGTTAGGTCTTTTTTGATCAAAATCATATTACATCTGCCTAAAGTCATACGAAATTTTGTTCTAGGGCCGCGCCAATGCCAATGGAGTCGATTTGAATCGGAATTTCCCAGCGCGACATCCCGAACATGCAGATGGATCGGGCGGGACAGAGCTGCAGCCGGAGACAGTGGCTGTAATGTCGTGGCTAAAGTCGGAACCTTTCATTCTCTCCGCTAATCTCCATGGGGGAAGTTTGGTTGCCAACTATCCCTACGACGACTCCGAATCCGGCAAAGACGGGATCTATACGCCGTCGAAGGATGACAAACTGTTCGTGGAGATGTCTTATAATTATGCTCGGGCTCATTCCAATATGTATAAAACGGGCAGAAGATGCGGACTAAGTGAATACGGAGACGCCTTTTACCATGGAATCACCAATGGAGCTGGTTGGTATGTGCTGACTGGTGGGATGCAGGTAAATCTTGTCTTTTTTTACTATTATTCATATAAATCAATATAATGATTATTTCATTGTCAGGATTGGCAATACGAGCATACAAATTGTATGGAGATCACTATCGAGATGGGATGTTTCAAGTTCCCGACCGATGAGATGATGCCAAAACATTGGGCTGACCATATTTATTCCTTACTTTCCTTTATGGAACTTGTTCATCAAAATGTTTACGGAGTAGTTAAGGATGAAGATGGCCAGCCGATTGCTAATGCTACGGTGGAAATAATTGGTGGAGGTCAAGGAAAGGGTGTAAAGACCACCGGTTTGGGGGAATACTGGAGAGTTTTGGTTCCTGGAAATTATACTGTAAGTGTCTGCTACAATATAAATTGCTAATTTTTTTACTACAATATAAATTTTTGAATGGTATGATAAAAATACATTTCAATTTAATGTTTGTGACAATTTGCAGTTTCGAGTAACCCATCCGCACCACGAAGCACACGAATTCAACGCTACAGTACTCCCCAACAAGTCCACTTTACACAATATTACATTGGAGGGGACCAAATGTGATTCCGATGACAATTTCAAACTCGGAACCTTTATTAGAGGCTATGGCAAGATAAAATTGGCAATCTTCGGAGCCGGTGATCCGAAAACAGCCGACGGTCTCAGGGAATTTAGTGGGGAGTCCTGCCAAGGAACCAAACTTTTGGCCGGACTACCAGCTGAATTGAAACAACGATTACAAATTATAATTGTACCGAGCTATTCCAAGGCCGATCACTTGGATTATATTCGATCTCTGAAGCCCGATGCAGTGCTGGTTTTGGCCAATGGACCAGCTGAATTGATCACTTTTAATGCTGGCCAGACTCAACCAAAAAGTTTTAACAAGAAATTATTCGAACAAACAGTCAAAAAGTAAGTTTTCACAGTTTCATTAGGCGTTTTACTGGCTTTTTAGTACTTTGATAGTACCATGAATACAATTTTAGCATTAACACAGCTTTCGTGATATTCGACTTGTTGACACTACTATTTAAAACATAACAAATTACCCTCAATCCAGGGGATAATCGTATTTGGACTATTGGGGGAGCGATTACTTTTTATTTTATTATTCACAATTACAAGTCTAGAGACTACTTTTTACGACGAAAAATAGAAAAAATTACGTGACATCCCTGAGAACTCTTTAAATAACTGAAAAAAATTAATTTTCTTATATTTTTTATAACGTAATCTTTCTTTAGACTGTTTGGAGACTCGGAATGCGGCCCCAACGACGGATCTCAATTAACGGCTTCGGAATTGGCTTCAAATATAAATGCCCTGGGGCTAAACAACGCGTTCGAAGTGGGTGTGGGAGTCGGATGCAACCAGTCGGGGGGCCATTTCTCCAGTAATCTCTACTCTCTGATAAAGGTGAGTTGTACAGTACCTGATGTTAATGATTGTACAGTACTTGGTGTTTATGATTTAAAAATGGGCAATGCCTAATACAATATCGAAAAAATGTGAAGATTTTTTGTCTTGACTTCTAAAAAGCATGAAATTAAAATTCTTACTGTGAAAACTAACTGTAGGAGTTTGTGGCAGCAGAAAATGTTGGCTCTGAGCAAGTGTGTTTGAGTGCTAACAATGTGGTGGTGTCTGGAAATGTCGACTTTACACTTTTTCTTCTTTTTCTGCTCTTAAAGTAGGTCTTTTTTCAATTAATTTGGCTGGAAATCTCTTTTCTTGAATTTTTCAACTGTCCATTTTATCTTATCCCACAGCACAGTGCAGCTTTTTTCTTAAAAATCTCAAAGATTGAATTTGTTTTAATCATTCCTTAGGAAATATATTTTTTGCAAAAAATAACCTCTCCTCACTATCACCCTAAATTTAAATTTTACCTCGGAATCTTACTGCAACTGACGTCTTTTTTTATTTCTAGCATCTTGGTCTGATTCCCGAGCCGCCGACGCCCTTTTTCCCGTTGCTTCGGATGCGTTCCTCGATCGAAGTCTGAGAGATTACTGTAAATGGGCTTCTATTAGACGATCTACTACGCTTTCCACTGCTATATAACCTCAATCCATTGTGAAATCTCAGCCTTTTGTGTTACAGTAAACTGGTTTTCTTTCGCTTTGTGTGCCGTCTTTTTGAGGTAGAAATATTTTTTGTTTTTACATTTTTTGGACAAAAAAAAAATTAAAAAAATCTTGAGATTGAGATGACGTCATTTCGGAGCAAAATAACTTTAAAAATTTTAATTTGAATGTTCTAAAACTTTTTTTCGAAATTTGAATTCTTTGATAATAATTTAAACCCCTTTTCCCTTAATAAGTAATAAATTTTCCCGATTTTAGGACCTCGGAACAACTTTGAAAAAGGATCGAGTCGATGAATACTCGGTGATTCCATCGATAAATCCCACGGATCATTTCTCGCCGGAGGAAGCCGAGCTCTCGACTTCGATTGGCTTGGATCGGATAACTGAAGATGCCAGTTGTCAGCCCAAGATTATTCAACATAGGGACCTGAAATTGAGGGCTTTTGGCAACCACAAGGGACCTTATACACTGGTGGTCGCTGTGGAAGTGGTAAATTTTATATTATATATGTAAATATATTGTACTTGGTATCAATATGTCCATTACGATTACTATTCCAGAAAACAGAAGCCCTCCTGTATCATCTCGGATCTCGTCTCTGCAACGAGACTGAGGACGCGAAACAAACGCCTGAGGCCCATCATGTGGAGAACGTCCTCCGCCATTCTACGGTAATCCTTCTCCCGGAGATTCCTCATACTCAAATAAATTGCCATGATTATCCGACCATAGCTCCATTTATTCCATTATTTTCGGAAGTTTTGGAAGTCATTCCGGAGATCGATTACATTGTAATCATGGCTTCTGGAGGAGTGAAAGTTAGATATATCGAGACCGAGAAAAGGATTACAAAAGAATCTTTCGGGGAGGAATTGGGACATCTTTACGTGGAAAACCAGGATGTGATGAAGCAGGTAAGAGAGTGATACAGTATGAAATTATATATTTTACTACTCTAGGAAGAATAATAATCAAAATTGTAACTAATTTGCTCAATATTATTTGCTGTTTCAGAACGATCAAGATGTTTGTGCGAATGACAAGCGACCAGGTCCAGTGTTGGCCCCGTTTAATTGGGCAGTCCCAACTCTTGCCCCGAGGCTGAAACTGCCCAAATCTTGGAGGCCAATGGAGGCGCTTCTAGTCCAGACGGCCTGTTGTTATGAGCCTCGGGGGGTTCAGCATCTCTTCGACGAAAACAAAAAGGCCCTCTTTGCTCTCTTGGATAAGGTAACACATTTTTTGGTAACCACAGAGATCAAAATATTACCCTAAATTTGGTCACATTACTATTTGAAGAGCAAAAAGTTTTAGTGTCAAATCTAAAAATAATTTTTACACTACTGCTTTAAGGTCTAGGAGCTAAATTTAGACCCAATTTTGAATGCAGCTCAGGTTTAAATTCCTCTTTTTTCCTTCCCATTGTAGTTTAATGTCCCCAAAATAACTTATTTCCACAATTTTTGATCCCTTAGTTACCCTGAACTTTGGTCTTTGTATAATTTTTGAATTTCAAATTACAAACAGACCTCTGACTCTGAATGTTGCGTAATCGATTTCGTCCTTCCCCTTAGGCAGATGGTTTCATTTTGCAACCCAAAATCTTCGACATGGCCTCATTTCTCAAATATTTCGGATTCAAAAAGGGGGCGAAGGATGGAATTTGGGGAATGAATCATTTGGAGAAATTGGAATAGCTCGGATTGTGAAGGGATTTCCAAAAATAAATTGAAATTCCGGTATAAATTCGTGGATTGCGAACGGGGAATCACTGTGTGAGATGATTGGGGATCCTGAAAGCAAGATTTTCAACTTGTTCTTAAACTTTGATCAGATTGTTTCGAAATTCCGACATTAATTTTATATTACAATAGGCTTTCTTTTGACTTTATTCTATTTTTGTGACTTTTTTTTGTAGATTTTCGTGTTTCGAATATTAATCATCTTAATTTTCCGTAAAATTTCTGTCACACAAAGGCTTTGTTGTCACACTTTCCTCTCTTACATTTTGATCCCAAATTTCCAATTTTCTTCCAATTTGATCTCGAAAGTCCCATTATTCCCCCCGAGTGGCATCCATAAAATGCTTCACTCGGCGTTCTCTAAACTTTGACTTTTACCTCAGTATCAGAGAACGCGGAAGAACGGACGGGAAAGGGGAATAAGAAGAAAAGAATATAAAAAAGGGAATGAGTCAGGTTGAGACGGTTCTCTTCTCGTTTTGGACGGGCCGTTTAAGGAGGGATGGAGTTAACGGGGGCTAAGGATCCCCGGATTCCGAAGCCTTTTCACGAAGAGTTGGCTTCAGAAAGGCCATTATATTATGCTAGACGGACCTTTCCGAAAACAGGTTGGTCTAGTATAATATCGGGCGGTCTTTGGACCCGACCTATCCATATTTTACTGTGCAGGTGTCCTTTCTATTACCGTCTGCGCCAAATTTGTTTTCGAATGTATAAACAGATTTATTTTCGATCTTTTTGATTCCCGGGTCAAGTGCAAAGTAATGTAATCAGGAGCTTGTTCTGTCTCCACTTTTGCCACAGTTTATTTTTACATAGTGTAACTTGCCTCTTTATACAGCATTAATAAGTTTTCCGATGATTCAGGTCAAAAGGCTTTTCATATTATCCTTTATGTTTAAAAAGGTCTCTCTGCCCATGAAAAGTCTTTTGTTTGGTTTCAATTAGTTTATTTCCTAAGAAAAGGGATGCCAAAAGATGGCTGGCCATTTCTTGGAAGGGCCTAAAAGCAATGATATTAGCCCAAAAGTCCAAGATTATCAGCCCCATTTTAGAGACCAATGTGATCCGCTTTTTGTTTTGTAATCGTTTCTCTTTCTAATTACTGTGTCTTCTCTATGCGGTAGTCCATTATTATTTATTTTCTAGACACAATTAAGACCCGGAAATTGGGTGCTCTTCCTCTTTTTTAATTTCCGGAATTAAACTTTTTTTATTTATCTCCTTTCTCTTCGTCTCCCATCCCCTCTCCGCATAACATAACAGAAAGCATATATACTTTTAAAAAGTCTCCACAAACCGGACAGACACAACATTCGAAAAGGAACACTTGTCTCCATTCGCCCGGAGGGGATTAGTTCGAGGTGTGGGGAGAGAGTGTGGGGAGGCGAGAGACGGACAGAGAGACAGCTGTTTTTTTTCTCTTCATTGTTTAGGGTTTGGGTTGTCTGCCTCAAATTTTATTTTTTCCGGCCATAATTACACGCCGGATTGGCCATATTTGGGGGAGATATGGCCCATTCACTTTCATATGTAGACAGAGGCCATTCGCCCTGCGGGGATTAGGTCTTTTGGGTGCGGAGTTTGTAATGTTTATTAAGTCTTGTACTTTTTGTCGGTGCCTGCCAAGTTTCTCTACTTTTTTAGAGGAAAACTAGCGTTCGAGAACTTTACCTTCTCATTTTCAATGCTATCAGAGTTCTGAAGTACCTTATGTCATATCCAATTTGGTTTGTTTTACCTACTTTTTAGACTACGGTCTTGTTTTTGATGCTTATTATTCATGACGTCATCGAATGGGTTAATTTTGAATTTATTGGCTGTTGTTGGTCTGGTCTTGTATTTTGCCAAAGTCTAGGGTCGTTTATATTTCGAAATTAGTCATTCCCTTCAATTTTTTTTTGTTTTTGGACATTTCAAAATCAAGTGTAACGTGAATCCAAAGCCAGACATATCCGATTGATCCCAATTTCCTGGTCCCGACTTTTTAATAGTATCACAAGCAAGTGTTCCCCGTGATTTGAACAAATTATGGCCCCGTTCCCATTAATCATCCTCTTTTTTCAGCGTGTTCAAGGTGTAACGGGAGTGGTGTCCCAGGGCGGCGGTGGGCCGCTGGGAAATGCCACCGTAACCATCAGATTCCTGGATCTGAAGGATAAGGAGATCGGCTTCTCGACGGTCAATTCAGGGTATTTCCATCGATCCCTGCTGCCGGGAAAATACCAACTGACCGTCTCTCATCCAGGATGCGATGACTCCGATCCCTACGAATTTGAGGTGAGCATAAAATTATTTTTGAATTTCGGACTCTTATTTTATCATTTTCAGTTCGAAAAGGATAGAATTAGATTATTTTTTGTTTGGTTTTGTTATAGATGCCATGGAGAATATACGAATTTTTGATTACAAAACTTTTTGGACCTCAGAAAGACATAAAACATATCTCAAATACAAACTACAGCCCTATGAAAATACTAACTTTGTCCATAAGAGTCGTTCGAGAGGCTACGCACATCTCCCAAAAAAATGGCGATGACGCTATAAATAGATGATGTCATTAGAAAAAAGATGGTGGGGGTGGATTCTTTTTTCCTCCAAACGTATTCTCCCCCTTTTTTGAATTGCTTATGAGTAAAGTGACAGGTGGGAGGATGCATCATTATTGCCATCGTGACGTATGAGAAGGTGATCTAGGTGTGAGATCCGCTTTCTTAGAACAATTAATTGTAATGGGGATTTACTTTTAAGAGATTTTTGTCGAAAACTCATGTTTCATATAAAATAAGGTGGAATCTTTTGAAACGTGGATTAAGGTGGTCGAGAAGACTCCCTTTAGGCCTTCGGATATCTCCTGAGGCAAATGTTAGCAAAAGTCCACTGTAAGATAACAAAAGTATCAATGTTTACACTTTTAGCACTTGTGTCTACTACAATACAAAATTGTGTGATTTCAGGTGAAACCGTCAGCCAATACTCATTTGGATCTCATTCTTTATCCTAAGGGTACCTTCAGATTCCGTCATTTCATTGCGGGCTCTCTTTCGCTGGTCGTTTTGGGATTAATTTTTGTAAGTTTATATTGTTTTAGACGTGAAATTTTCCTTAAACTGTGAATGATTTGAAGTGTAGTTTAGAGAATAATACGAATTGTTTCAGTATCTGATATGCGGTACAAGATGTCGTCGACGATTTTACCCCGAGATGGATGGCTTCGAAAGAGTCCCCTTGAAGGATTACGCAAGTGACGACGAAGAAGAAGAAGTACTCAACTTTAGGCCAGAAAAACGATAGATCGGGGATCGGTTGAGCATGCTGTTGACACCTCTTCTTAGATTAGGCTTCTCTCTGTTTGTTTATAATATTGTTTTATATTATTCATGACGATTGATCTGGGAATGATCAAAAACAGGTCAAATAACCCTAATAAGTCATCAATTTGCATCGGTTATTGTAGATGACGTCTTATCGGGGTTATTTCAAGCTGTTTTATGACCATCCGGACCTTCATCATGACAAATTTTTACATATTTTCCAATTGCAACGGTTTTAATTTATTCCAACCATCATTATTTAGGGGTTCTATTAATATTTCTCCGAGTAAACGGGCTTACTGTTTAACTAGTTACACCGACTTGTTGTCTCTCCACCTCACATCTCCTTTAATATCATCCTTTATATCCATCCATCGGGTTTTCTCGGCGATGTTTTGCGTCGTGCTCGTCTCTCTCAAACAAACTCTCTTCTTGACACTGGTGGCTGAATCGCTCTGAGGGTAATGAACTTAGCTCAAATCATCAATTTTATGTTAGGGAAAGTATTCTGATGAGATATTTTAAATTAATTTTGAGGTAATATACGGTAGGAACTCTCCTCTAAACAACTGTTATATCTCACCTATTTTTAATGCCATAACTTTCAGAAATGTAGTCGAAATTATTTATTTATTTTCATCAGGACATCTAAAGTCATATGGGATAATGCAATCTCCATTAAATCCCCTTTTTAAGCGATTTCTGCCATCAGCCGTGAGAAAGTTCGTACCTCATACAAACAGAATTGTAACTCTCATCCCCTCTTTAGAACTAACTCATTAAAAAAAAGGAATGTGGACTAAACTCTTGGACTAGACGGTCTACTGTGAATATTCGATATATGGAAGAAAAAAGTTAGAACAGAAATAAAATGTTAAAAAACTCAAGCTGATGACATCTTGAATACTGGCTTCAAATGTAGTAATCTTCGTGACTATTCGACCAAATTTCCAAAAAATGTGTCATCGTGACATATTTCTGGCTATGTAAAATCAAAATGTAATGCAACCCCTTTATCAACCACATGCTTTTGAAAGTATGGTAAGAATTGGATTGACGTAAATGCGCAGAATCCTATAGAAACAATTTCCGGATGACGCATTTTCTGTAATTTCCAAAGATTTTTGGCGCGCCGAAAATATTTTGATTCCTCAACGAAAAATTTTTTTGCAAAATTTGGAAGGAGGTGTTTTGCAGGTTTTGGGAGTGGAGAGAATAGTTTTTATGACTAAATTCGTATTTTTCTACCATTTTTTATGCAATGTTCAACAGCTCATTTTCCATCTTAAACAATATATATTTCATGCTTTTTGAAACATTTTGGATATAAGCCGCCTTTTTAATTACTTATTTTTATATTCGCGTGTTTTGCGACTAAATAAGGTTCAAGTTACGTTAGTTTTATATTTTTTTTAGTTTGGGGATGAGCCAGGATATTCGTAATTTCTTTACCCCAAAAGGAAAGTCTTCTGCGACTCCGAAACAGCAAGTCCGCACTGCTATAACCGATGAAAAAGAGAAACCAATAACGCCAACTAGGCCCGCTCAAAAGGAACCGAAGAGGAAAAGAAAAGTTATTATATCTGACAGTGAATCCGAAGAAGAAGATGCAGAAGCTCTTTTCGATAAGAAGTATCAGAAATCTCATAAAGTGAAAAATGTGGTCAAGAAAAACGAAACAACAAGCAGTAGTGCGAAGAGTATGGCGAAGAAGAGTCGGGTCGTCATTGAGTCAGGTAAACATAAGTCGTTATTTAAAATTTAGATATAATTCAGAAAAGAAATTAGAACTTACACTTACTATTCTTCGTTTAGATTCCGAGTCTAACATAACAGAAGAACCTCCGAAGAAGATCCAAAAGAAACCAGCCGGAGGATTGATTGCCAAACCGGCAGTGAAACCAGTAACTAAAGAAGTCTCCCAGCCAAAGAAAATCTCTCCAAAACCATTAAGACCTATTAAGGATGTTGTCACAATATCCGATTCTCCTGTCAAGAAGGTTTGTGCTTACTAGTTACGTTATTCTTGATTTAGAGTCCAAAGAAGGTTGAAAAACGCCCACCGAAGGTAAATACAGCAGAATCTCTGAATCTGCCTCCGTTGAATATGATCGGAGGGCATAAGCTGGAACAATGGGTAGATAAATACAAACCAACCGAGATAAATAAGGTCGTCGGGCAGCAAACTGGGCAGTCGATGGCACAGAAACTGCTCAAATGGCTGAGGGATTGGCCTAAACACAATCTAGGGGCTGCTGGAGCCGTGAAGAAGTCTAAACCTCCAGGTTGGTTTATTTTTGGATCAACATAGACCTCAAGTTTGTTGTGCATCGCTAAAAATTTTACTGTTTTAGGGTTCAGTCAAGGAGATGGAAGTGCCTTCAAGTCGGCCTTGATCTCCGGACCTCCGGGCATTGGGAAGACTACTATGGCCATCCTTGCTTGTCAAGAATTGGGATTGAAGTATAAAGAAATGAACGCTTCTTTGGCCAGGAACAAGAAACAACTTGAACAACATGTCCAGGAATTCACTCACTCCAAACATATGACCAACTTCTATGGCGTCAAGTCGACGAAACCGGCAGTTCAATCTGGCGGGTATAAAGTGGAAGGGGTTTTGATTATGGATGAGGTTGATGGAATGAGTGGAAATCAAGATCGCGCTGGTGTATGTTTATTTAATGTTTTTGTTTTTGAAATTTAGATATGAATCCAAAGTGTTCGCTAAACAACGTTAATATTTTAGATTGCCGAACTCATCCAGATGATCAAGAAATCCGAGATCCCAATAATTTGCATCTGCAACGATCGCCAGAGTCAGAAGATTCGATCTCTGGCCAATCATTGCTTTGATCTTCGTGTGCCAAAGCCCAGAAAGGAACAAATCATGGCCTGTCTGCTGGCAATTGCTGCCAAAGAGAAGCTGAAAGTGGACAAAACATCAGTCGAAAAGATTGTAATTGCAGCGAATCAGGATGTCCGCCAGTCCATTTACTCCTTGCAATTACTGGCTGCTGGACAGAAGGGCACTTTGCATATTGACGCGAAGAATGTGGAGTTGAACATCTTCGAGGCCGCTCATCAATTGTTCAGCAAGGACACGGATCTGAGGAGGAAAAGGGAACTTTTCTTCAGCGATTACTCCATGATGCCGTTGTTTGTTCAGGAGAATTATTTGGCTGTCAGATCAACCGAATTCGAGTCAGTTTTGCATTTTTTTATATACTTGGAGTTTAGGTTTTTCAAAGGGCATTTTTGTAAGCCAATTTGAATCGGCTATTACGTTTTTAGTTTTTGGCCAACTGTTTGTAATACTGCTTGTAATTGCATTTCCATTCTAGTCGATCGGAACAATTAGCAGCAATGGCCAAGGCAGCAAGTTGTATCGCCTACGGCGATCAGATGTCCAAGTTCATCCGGCAATCCCAGAATTGGTCTCTTCTCCCCGCTCAGGGTACAGTAGGATGTGCTCTTCCCCCATTGTTCCTTGGCGCCGGGAAAGGCGCCCAAGTTGATGGATATTTGACTAGCCAGTTGGGATTCCCGGCCTGGTTTGGAAAGAATTCAACCATGAAAAAGAGACATCGCCTGGTCAAGGAACTGCAAGATCACATGGGATTACGGTAGGTTTATTTTTTGACTTTGTCGTTTCGGATCGGATGTTTTTTTAACCAAATCGAATTTGATGTGTGTTTCAGAATGTCCGGCCCGGTCCACTCAATCGCCACTGATTATGTCCCCGTCCTCCGAAATCGATTATTACAACCGCTGGCTGATTCTCAAGCTGATGGCATACCGTAAGATTATATTTTTTTTCTATTGAATCGATCTTTAGAGAGGTCGTCGAAACATATCATGCGTATGATCTGGTCAAAGATGATATGGAAGCCATCAACGAAATCGGTCTCTGGGATCCTAATAAGGACATTGCCAAGAAAATAGAGACTAAAACGAAGGCCGCGTTGACAAGGGCGTTGAATAAAGATCCTCAGAAACATCATTACACTACCAAGAATGATGTTGTCATACCCACCAGAACCAAGGGAAATAAGAGAGCCGCTGCTACTGCTGCTTCTGCCAAATTACAAAATGCAATTAACGAGAAAGAGGGATCAGATGAGGAAGAAGTTGAGGAAGAGAATGCAGAGGTCGAGGCCGAATTATTCGACGCTTTTTGAGCTTTACCATTCATTTAATTCACATATACCTAATTTGCTTAACAGTGTAATGATTGAATAAAACGGGAATATTAGTGTATGAGATGCAGTCAAAGGGTAGAGACAATACTTTATTTATGCGTTTGAATACCATCAAAATAATTTAAGGATCACAGGAGATAGTAAGCGTTCTGAGTCAAGCGTAATATTTATTTTCCGTCCTTCCTTCTGCTCTGCGCCAAGATTTCATTAAGTTGATTCAGTTTTATTTCCAGCACTCCATGCTGGGAAGAGAGGACTGGATGCGATCTTACAGCCAACGCCAGCAAGTATCGATATTCCAGATCGCTGAATTGGGATCCGCCTTCTTTTATGTGGGCCAGCAATTGGTCCGGTGACTTTTGGAACAGATCGAAGAAGTTCTGGGCTTTGTTCAGTTCGATTTCGGGCCTCCCGGTCAGTTTGCTAATGGTCTTCTGGACGGCGAAAATGTAGCGACAGATTCGTTTTCGGCCGTTCTCGGAAAGCTTGGGAATATACTGACTAAAACGCAAATATTATATAGAAATCCAAACTTTGACTCACCTGCAATGGATGAAGATGCTTGCACAGAGATGGCCAAGTCCGTCAAACAGATATTTCAACTTATTCGGGGCTATATGATGGGTCAAAAGCTGGTAAAACTGAGTCAGATCTCTGCGGAAGTTCTCGATTTCCCTTTCATTTTCATCTTGAGTATTTCCCCGAGCCAGTGGGAGAAGATGGTAAAAGCAATGGACTCTCAGTTCCAGATGGAGCATCAGCAAACAGGTCTCGGACATTTGTTCCACCGAGGTCAGACGCTGTTCTAGGGCGGCACTCAACAATTGTTCCACCACTTGGCCATCCGGGCTTCTGATCTGAACCAAACATTTCATGGCCTCCTTGGCCTTGGCGGGGATCGTCGAGATGAGATGGCGCATGTTTACACTGAACCATTGCAGACTTTCGTGCATACAGATGATGGCTTTGGCATGGTTAAGGTCGGTGATCACGGCATGGGGATCGATCTTGGCCAGGGAGCCCAGATTGGATATCAAAATCTCGGATTCCCTCTGCGTTCGACGGCGGATCTCCTAAAGTACGATTTATGAGCCATTAAAGATTTTTTTTGATCAAATCTGTGCTATAACCCGTACCTGCTCGGACTCATTGAGACTCAGCATTCCCCCCGGTGTCATTTCTCCAGTTATTGGAGTCTGATTGACTACTACTTGCCATGACGGAAGTGACTTCAACAATCTGCTGATATCCTCATCCACTGCCCAATTCGCCGAAGTCTTTGAATGTTCTATCGTTTGGTTACCTTTCACGGTGCGGCTATGAGTAATCTATAACGAAAAGATGGTCAAAATGGCAAACCCATTGAAAAATTGAACAACCAGACAAGGACTACTTACTCTCGAATACATTTCGGTCGCGATTTTCGTGTACTCCTCCATGATCAGCACCCACAACGAGGCAAATCGTTGAGTGTAAGCGTCCATACTGTTGATGAATTGTCCAATTTGTTCACACAATTCGAATACTCTCTTGCAGGAAACCAAAATTTTCTAAAATACGATCTCTAGACTCTACATTACTATTATATTTCAACAAAATTCTGCTTCCTTAAAAAATAATTTCATCAAATTATATTCCCCTTACCGCTTTCGATCCCCCCACAGAAGCCAGAGTCTGCCAGACTTCGTTTCCACTTAGGGCGTGGTCGATTTTCTGATCCATATCCTTCCGAATCCTCTCAATGAAAATGTCCATAACGAAGGCATGGAGGAAAGTGTGCAACTTGCATGGGGACATGTCGATGTTGGCCTCAATTTCATGACAAAACCTGTTGAGAGGGTGGAAAATCTGGATGATATTATAGGGATCGGCGGGGCAGATTAGGGCAAATGGCTGCAAAATCAAGATACAATCTCATACAATAGAATCAAAACTTTTTTACGTTATAAGCCCCTAATTACAGTATCCCTCACCTGCTGCTTGGCGACAATTCCACTCGATCCGGAGACAGCGGTCGTATTCGAAAAACGGAATAAAACTTTTCGTTTGTCGACCGCTTTCTCGGTCGAGTTCTCCGACTTCATGGGGTAAATGTCGACATGATCGCTGACCACCGTCTCCATCACTGATTGCATTCCGTCCCAATAGCGCCAGATGACGTCACGCTTGTAATCCTCGCTATTTCGAAGTCGTCCCACCTGTTCGGCCAAGATTTTATGGCCATAAAAGCAGGCGCGCATCTCGGAAATCAACTGGAAATCATAAATATTTATATTATTCCAGACATCTCAAGCCTACCACATTGATAAAATGGACAAGATGCGACGAGTCTGGGCCTTCATTCGAATGCAATGTACTCAAGAGACTGACAGTGTCACTGAGGGCGATCTTGCAAAGTTTCGGAGTCCTGACGGCCAACTGATCGAGGGCAGTGTCCAGTTGATCAAAGACCATCAATGCCTCGAGGGCATCCGTAATTTTCAAATTGAGTTCGCCCTTCCGATCCTTGGCCAAGTCTACTCCAATTTGGGTTTGAGTTGCTGTAATCCGAGTGATAAAGTCGGGGTATTTCTTCTCCAAAATTCTGCAGCAGACGGCAGATTCAGCAACGGATGTCTCGGGGAGTTTGCGGATGATTTCCAGGAGCTAAACGTATGTCGTTTTATCTAATTCGCCTATTGGAACAATCACAACTTTAATTCCAAAAAGGTTACCTGCCGTTCAAACGGCTCAGCCACCAGCCAATCGAGTAACCTCTCGATGATTACATTCAGAACATGCTGACTGGTATCGATGATGTTAGATCTGAGCTGATTCAGTCCTTCGATGGCCGATAAGGGTCCATTCAGTGCAATGTCGGCTCTTTTTAGTTTATCGACAGCCTCCCTGAACTTTTCCTCTTTCATCAAACTCTCCACAACTCTTTCCATGTTCTTCACTTCCTCTCTAAATCCATTTCAAGCAAACCAACTCTTACTTACATCTGTCCCAGAATCTGCGATATTTTCTTTTGCTCCAGATTCTCCATCCACAACTTTTTCAGTTCATCGCGGCGGCTTTGAAGAAGATTTTTACTCGCCGACAGAGCATTTTGGACACGGTTTATTCTCTCGCGGCATTCTAAAATTTCAATAAGTTAGATCGGAGGTTCTCCTATCTAGTAAACGCAACGACTGCGGACTCCATGCTAACTCAGGATGATGACTCACGCAGTCATATGATGCCTCTCCGCCCACATGTTTACGCCTAGGGCGACCTTTGGCCTATGACGCACGTCCGTTGTAAAGTATGAGTCACAAGAATGTTCTAGTCCCTTAGGACAAGATTTGGACATCCAGATATAGCCTGATTAAGCTTCTGTCCAGGATATCTTGGCCCTTGTCAACGACGTCCGCAGCTCCATCTTCGACACCTCATCAAATGGTACCATCATCAGCATTCCAGAACGTCCAAGTCCCGCCCAGCCAGTGCCCTATATAAGCCCAGCCAGTCGACCAATCCAGGACGTTCCCATCGGCTTCGATCGATCGGTATAAATCTCGAGATATTATTGTCATAGTATACTATTGTTGTGTTGTGTTATTCGAGCTCATAAAGGTACAGAATATTCTACGTGGGTATTGTATTAGACGGTAAGCTATCTGTGCGCTACGTTGCGGCTTCAGTATTCTGAAGCAAAGATCCACCGAAAGTCTAGTCAAGCAGCCCACAGGGTAGGGCAAAGGTAGGGCATCGCGCTGCCCTCTTATTCATCTAACTGGTAGCAGCGAGTGGTTGTCTAATTTTTTAGACGGTTCAGTACTTCGTCAAGTACTGTGGTTCACGTTCATTAGTGTTTGGAGAACACTTGGTTACAATCTTATTCGTCCGTCAGGCTGACGATGGAACACAAGCAGACCGGCACAGGGTCTGATCCCGTGCTCAAATTGTTCGACAGGACATGCGATTCCATACTTATGGGACGCCCGAACTCCGACGATGTCAAGAAGTTGTTGGTAATCTTCCTCGAGGATTGTCGAAAATTGTCGACGTATTTGGCACGAGAACAACGCGCGCGCTCTATTGCGGAGTCACAGACAGCTGTGGCCACTGGAAACGCTCAGAAGGAGCTGAAGAATCTGTGGAAGGCGGTCTACTCACTCGATACAATGGACTTGGGACTGGAAATGTGGTCCTCCGTCATCAACAAGGACGTCAAAGACCTCAAGGCCCAATCGGCCGACGTCAAGAAGCTTTCCGACGCACAGGAAGCTAGCAAAAAGGTTCTTCTGTCACTCAGCAAGCAGGTTGATCAATGCCTGGCTTCTGAGGATGACCGTCGCGCCCAGATCGCGAAACTGGAAGAGGGTTTGGCAGGAGTTCGAGCGCTCTACATCGAGCAAGCCCGTGCGCTTCGAGAGCTCCGCAAGGATATGGAAGCCTTCGCTGAGGCCATCGAGACTTCCAAACGGAATGGAAATTCAAGCGACACTGCCCTCGACCCGGGAGGTGGACATGGTCCCGCTCCGTCCGCGCCTGGAGGTCGCGACGTCAATGGTGATGAACATGTTGATCAACAACTGGGCGATCAACCTCGACCAAGCTACGACTGGGACGACATTCCCAACGAACTGGCCGGTGGTTCTGTCAATGTTCAAGCCGACGATCAAACCCCGGCGGTAGAAGAAGAAGAACAGCCTATCATCACCAGCCTGGAGTGCAACTCCCTGCTCAAGCCGTTCGATCCAAATGGAAACATGACTTTCCCGGAATGGCTGGAGAAGTTCGAAGACTTCCGTGATCAGCAGAGCACGCCCTGGGCCAACGATGTAGCCGTCAAGAAGCTCCGCATGTTTCTAAGCGGCGAGCCTCGCGAGAGGCTGATCAAGATTGCTTCAGCTGCAACTGCTGGAGAAGGAGGAAACACGTTCAAAGACTTCGAGCAGATCAAGAAGGAACTGCTAGAATCGTTCAAACAAGACGGTGGTCAAGCAATTGCCCGAGCCGAATTGACAGTAATGAGGCAGCAACATGACGAACCTGTCAATGCCTTCATCCAACGTCTAAAGCGACTGGTGGCTCGACTTGACCCTGATCTACCAGCTCCGATAAGAGAGAAAAGGGTTTTCGAAGAGTTCATGTCGCGTGTCAGGGACGACATCGCGACTCCACTTCGATTATCCGTCCCCGAAAACTTCGAACAAGCCAAGGCAAAGGCTTTAGCCATTGAATCCATCAACGCTTCCAGCCGACTCCTCGCCCGAGATTCTATGGCGAATGGATTCGCAACGATGGTTCAATCGCTCGCTGGTGTCAACGTCAATGGTGACAAAGGAAATAGCAAGAAAGGATCCTGCTTCTATTGTGGAATAGAAGGACACTTTGCGAGAGAATGCCGGAAGAAAGCCCGAGACCGTCGACATGGTCGGGCTCCCTACTACGAATCAAATGGCAACCTTCGCCGACAAGGAGACTTCTGGAGACCATCAAACAGGAATGAATCATCGACATGGAGGAGTAATGGTCAAGATGAACCCGCTAGACGGTCAATAAACCTGGTAACTGTTCAAGAATCCGTCAAACAGGAGGATCCCGTTGTGGCAAAGACGGAAAGAGAAAAGGCGATGGAACTCTTGAAGCGAAAACACGAAAATCTTCTGAAGCGACACACCGGCTCTTCCATTTATTCGCTTCATCCCATGAACATTGTGCCGTCAGTGGTGCTCCTCGTCACCTGCATCTCTGTGCTCAGCCCCTCGGCGGAGGCAATTCAGCCGATGATTTGCCAACACAAATTTGGAAGACGGCTTGTTGGTCTACCCGAACCGCCAGATTGCCCGCAGATTGATGTTCGTCCAAAAGTCCGTCCAACCTCTCTCTTGTTGGACATCTACCGTGAGAATGAAGACCTCAGTAGCACACCCGCTGAAGTCTGCCAAATATTCATCTAACTAATATACCAATTTAAGCAGCTAACATACCTCTGATGTTCCTGGCGACATCTCTAAAAGACTCCACGCTTGTCTTTACATCCTCTTCTTGTTCAGTGAGCAGTCGATCGATGACTTTTCCCGAGTCCTGATAGCCGGTTTGAAGACGTTCACGGGCCAATTCTCGTTGATCATCCGACGCACTGGTGGCAATTGTGCGTATCACATTGATCAAGAGGTTGTTCTAAAAACACAAACTGCACATATAAAGTTCTTTTCTTACCGACTCATCCTTGGCCTCGCTGATCTTCTTTTGATTCCCAATCGCCATCTTTTTCTCTCCGAAATGCTTACTTTTCTTCCTCAAGCATGGCAAGTAGTTATATTATACTTAACTATAATTGTTTACATTCTTAGAATTTGAATCAACCTTCAGATATCAAGATGTTCTAACAAAATTTAAACCCCAATGACTAAATTAAGTTGATTTATATCATTTATCATATAAGATCATATGGAAAAGTCGGATTAATAATTGAAGATCGGGTCAAATTCAACAACAAACAAGCAACAACCAACAAAAAGCGAAAGGATCTTAATCATCAAAGTCATCAACAGTATTGTTGTAAGTCTTGACGTGTTTCCCCACTTTGGATCCTGGAGCCCACGTAATAAAGTCGCTGAGATCTCGAGTAACCAGATAAGCCGGATCGGTGATAAGGTTTGCACCAACTCGAACATGACCTTCTTCGACCATTTGGGTTGCTTGACGAATCTAAAATGAGGTCGTGAATAACACTCAACAAGTAATTTGAGAGTATAATCAACTTCAACTTACACTCTTCATCATACCGGTCTTCACCATCATCGTGGGCAGTCGTCTTCGGCAGAACGTCGAGGCTGAGATCTTATCCACCCTCTCCAAGGTATCAGCTGTGATGATTAGACCAACATCATACAGTTTACCAAGTAATTGTCTGACAAACACCTTCTTGTTCGGATTCTTATCCGGCATATCTTTGATTTTCTTCGCGAACTCACGCACCTGAAACCAAAAATAAGCTATTCAAGCCATAGAATCGTCTAATCAAACTGAAAAAAATTGCGGAATGTTCCTAAAAGTTCAGCAGAATGAAAGGAAGACTTACTTCTCTCGCCAATTTGTTATAGTACGTGTATTCTTCCCGCTTTCGGATCGCGAATTTGGCCATAACCTTGTTTTCGTTGAGGTTGTTGTCCTTCCAATCGATGAAATCCACCTTCTTCAAGAGCTTCTGCTCATGGAATTTTAGTTTTCGGACCATCTTAAAGTCAAATTCTTTCTAACGAGGGAATGGTCTGAACTTCCCCCAGCGTTTGGGAAAATGACTAGTACAGGTGGATAGAGCATGTCAACTTTGGTAAAAAGAGCCATTTTCCAGCTGCGGAATAAGCCCGGCCGACGAGAAAAATCGACCGAAAGTTCCACAAAAATTTCCTCTTTCTCTTCCCTCGGAAAAGATGAGCGGTGTTCAGTGATTCGGTTAGCCGAGTGGATAAAGCATCCGCTCGATATTCTTTTGGGGGTTGGTTCGATTCCGGGGTCTCGCGAAGGACCGTGATAAGGCTTTGATGAGCAAGATCAAACTTTAAAAACCCAAAAAAATATTTTGCCATTTTTATACGTTTTATAGGGGAATTATAACAAAAAAATAATTGTCAAAAAAGGAATTTTTTGGGTGCTTCCGAACCTTCAAAGCGATGGAACGTCGAAGTTATACTTGTTTGGCTTTGAAAAAGGCAAAATAATTTTTTTGGGGTTGTTAGAGTTTGATCTTACTCATCAAAGCCTTATTCCTTCGCGAGACCCCGGAATCGAACCAACCCCCAAAAGAATATCGAGCGGATGCTTTATCCACTCGGCTAACCGAACCACTGGACACCGCTCTTCTTTTCCGAGGGAAGAGAAAGAGGAAGTTTTTGTGGAACTTTCGGTCGATTTTACTCGTCGGCCGGGCTTATTCCGCAGCTGGAAAATGGCTCTTTTTACCAAAGTTGACATGCTCTATCCACCTGTACTAGTCATTTTCCCAAACGCTGGGGGAAGTTCAGACCATTCCCTCGTAAGCTCACTTTCCACAAACTTTCAAAGATATTTAAAAGTAATACAACATTTATAAACTCTTTGAAATTATTAATATCTCTCAAATTTATTAAATTTTCTATACGTTTGAATACAAAAACCTGACGTGAAGTGCAGAAAAGATGCGAAAGAATAATTAAAGTTGTGAAATTATACTACTAAACAAAGACCGCGACCTTTCCGGAGCAGAGTAGAGACGTTTCTTTGGGAGTCTACACTCAAAATTCTAGACCACTACCATGAGTTATTTATTTGCCGAGAATAAAAGTTTGGAAGGGAACCCGTTTACATTAGAAATAAGATTACTACCTGGACTAAATAAAGTAAACAAGGGTAAGAAATGACCGGAGGGAAGGGATATCATGAGAATAGCATCGAGAAGGCCTTCAGCTCCTCACAAAGATCCATTCACAGAAATTTGAATATTCTCCCAATATAATATTAAATTCTACACTAAAAACTAAAATAATATACAAAAAGACACCGGTATATCTGGAGGAAGACATTGCAGACGTAAAGGCCAAGCAGATGACCAAATATAAAAAGAAAAAGATCCGAGGAGATTTGTTTATGATAACCAAAATCTAGAATCGCTTCCTCTTGTTGAAATGATTGTTGGGGATGTTAGTCGAGTCCATGGGTGAGTGATTTCGTTTCCGGTGTCTGAGAACTTGATTGTGGAGGAAAGTGTTGAGCTCGGCAGGACGGTGATGGGAGTTTGGAGAGGCGTTGGGTGGGTTCAAAGCCTAAAATAAATGCTCTAGACAAAATATTTCCATTAATAGCAAAAGCTTTCAAACTGGCCCAAGTCCCGTCGTCCTAAAAACAAAACAAATTCAAAATAAAGGTACTCTTACCTGTTGAAACAAAGACACGGCCTGAGTGACCCCTCCATCGTTCTGATTGGTCATTCTTCTTTGTCTCGCCGGAATCCCATAATCATTCGGAAGGAGGGCATACTTCTGCAAGATATTATACACATCTCCAGCATCAATCTTCGCGCCATATCTCTTCAAAGCCAACAATTCTTTGGCCAACTGAAGTCGTCCTTGATGCATTCCTTTCTCATATGCTCTTTTCGAAGCTTCTGATCCTGCCTTGTACAATTGGGTTGTGTGGACGGCAGCCGTCTGGAAGGTACGCCAATTGGGTTGTTTGAAAAGGCCAGAGACAGAAGCACAGGCTTGCTCAAACTCATTGTAAAGCGAGTCGTCGAGTTCATCATCTGAATTGTTGGAGGCACGGGGATCCATGGTTCCTCAGAAAACCGTGATGTTACGAGAGTAGAGAGTCTAAAAATACGAAAATAAGATCATAAAAGACCGTTTTCAACAAATTATAACTATTTTCTATTTCGACTCCAAACCACGGTACCCAAATTTTCGTGTGCAATATGCGCAAAAATGGTCTCTCGATTTAAGTTTGCCTATAGCAACACCAAACGCGAGTATCCGTGCTGTAACGACCTCCCAAATAATATAACGCCCGATGGCTCCACAAAATCGATAAAGTGTTCCACTTCTCACTGCAATTACACCCCTAAACTCAAGATAAAAATCATAAAAGTCTCACCTTTTAACGGGGTCTGATCTTGCGAAAGACGACTGATATTCACCGACTGTCTGAGGGTTCAACGAAAATGGAAACAAACCGAAGAACGATGTTTCGAAGATTTTACACTTTTCGGACACCTAAAAAAAGGTAGAAGAATAATTATAAACTTGTTGCAAATTCGTCTCCACGCGTGGCAAACGCGAAAAAATAAAAACAACAAGAGGTGTAATGGACAAAAGACGCTACCCTAACATCGAACATTGACGAAAGAGAATTAAACCCTACCTTTTCTCAACTTCCACCTAATCGTAGCTATGTCAACAAGGCTTATTTGCGACCAAACATTCCTTTCAAATTTCAGCGAAAGCTGCGAAAAGTTAGTCGGAAAGCCCACTGAGACGTGAAAATTGGGAAGCGATCATAAGATGGGTTGAATAAACAATCAAGTAGCCACCTTATTCATAGACGAAAGGTCAAGTAATTAAAAATAATGGTCGCTAACAGAACCTACATCGTGTCAAAAAATTGAGGGAACAGGGACTGAGAGATACGAGAGAAGATTAGAAAGAATATTAAAATTTAGCATTTTTGTTATATTACACTGGGGATCCGAAGAGATCTTGAGTGTCAAAATGTACTAAAACAAAACTGATGAGTAAAACAACGCCAAAACAGACAATTCGAGGGTTTTTTTGCGTGGGACGCTCGCTGACCTCTCGAAATCAATAAAAACGCGACAATCTTTCCGCAAAATCGCTTTGGACAGCGCATCTTTCGAGTCAAATGTGGAACGCAACGAGCTCTACAGGGTGGGCCACTAAAACCTTCCGTCCTCTTTTTTTAGATTTCTCCGCGGAGACTCCGCCGATTTTCATGAAATTTAGATTTTTCTGGAGCTGAGATGCGCCATTTTCAACCGGTTGAATTTGAAAAAAAAATATCCTGAATTGACCTTTCTATGCCTTTCCAAAGTTTTTGAAAATTATTTTCGAGCCGAAACCGCTAAAACTTAGGAAATTTTTGGAATGATTTTGAAAACTCGGTCATTTTTTCGGGTTTTTGGGTGAAATCTTACTTGGTTTGCCTCATATATTTGCAAAATACTGTTGTAAAAACTAATCTATTTAACAATTTGATTATTAATATTTCTATCTGAGTTCGACATGTCCACCTCCTCTTGCAGCACGAACTTGTAGGGGCTTTGAAAGTTAAGAACAGCTCGAATTGCGGATCGTGAGCATGGTTTAACTTCAATCGAGCCTGGCTCCAAGCTTCAATGCGCCAAGCCATGGCTTGTAGCCTTTTTTCACTCTTGTTGAAAAAAAAATTTTTTTTTCAACATTCATACCCTAAAGGTAATACAGACAACACTTTTTTTTGCTTTTAACTTGCTTTAAACAAAGTTTTTTAGAAAGCGTACGGAACTTTTTACTCCACGATTTTACCAAAAAAGCCCGAAATTTTTCAAGTCCGAGAAAGGCTATTGAAAATCATTCCAAAAATTTTCAAAGTTTTAGCGGTTTCGGCTGGAAAATAATTTTCAAAAACTTTGGGAAGGCATAGTAAAGTAAATTCAGAATATTTTTTCCTGAAATTCAATCGGTTGAAAATGGCGAATCTCAGCTCCAGAAAAACCTAAATTTCATGAAAATCGGCGCAGTCTCCGCGGAGAAATCTAAAAAAAGAGGACGGAAGGTTTTAGTGGCCCACCCTGTACTTGCATCTTCCAAACAATGCCTTACCAAGGGCTAAACTAAAATGTTTACAAAGAATAAATTGTATATTAATATCTCTAATTTATTTTCAAAGATAGCAAGAAAAGAGATGAGAGATGGCCGGCCTACTTCCTGCGGATATTTTAATTTCCAAACAAAAAAAAGAAGATTAATTTCTTGCCAGAAAACATTTAATTCAACTAATTGTACTGTAAGCGGATGAATATGAGCAACAAAAAACATCCACAGGGAGGATTGGGATACTGTACAACCTGCAAGAACTAATGACCAACACGTTTTTCTAATTTTAACACCAATTTCTCCTCAAGTAAGATAAAAAACTTCAAAGTTTTAGAAATGACTAATAAACTACAGCAGAAACCATCTCTGAAAAAACAGCCTGTTCAGTAGTGACAGACATACTCTCACGCCGGACGACTTCTTTATAAAAAGTGTTCGCCTTGATAAAAAACATCAATCGATAAAAATCAGATGTATAATGTAAATTAATGCTCAATGTCTGAAGTTACACCTAAACTTTTCAAAGTAGGCCTAAGACAGTCTGCAGCTTCAACCGGAGGATCCAAAGTGCATTGATTTTGTCGTCAAGGCCACCTTTTTTACAAAGTTTGAAAATAATTCAAATAGATAAGGGATAATATAAAACGACGCCACAGATACGGTCGATAACCGAGGGCGTAGGCGTTTTGGCCAGTCCGATATCTCAAGAGTTTAGGGGACCAAGAAAAAGAAGAGCTTTTATCGGGAACAATCAGGAAAAAGAGATCTTGTGGGTGTACGAAATGTCACGGAATTTATTGGGATGAAGTGTCACAGATTTATTGGTTCTGTTTAAAAATGGAACGTATACTGTGTAAATATACATAGGGATAACACACGATGTTTATGAAAATCGAAGTTTCCTTGAAGGCCTTGAAATGAGTTCAAAATGAGAGCAGTTGATTAGGTGGTTACTTCGCTAACTTCTCCTCTTTAATTCGGCCTGAAGAACCTTCAATTTATGTAAAAAAGTCTAGCCAAGGGTTTGGAATGGGTGTCAAAGAGTAGGAATAACAGCTAGATTTCCTTTTTTATCTTTATGACTTTGTTTTGAAGAAAAGGAGATTCACTTCACAATTTTTACCCAAAAATCATTGACCTGCACCCTAACACATACAAATTTGAGGATCATTTTTTTGTGTCACCCTGTAATACAACATGTGCGAAACAACATGATAAACTTCATTGATTAGAATCGAGAGAAAGGAAGTCTTCTCCGCTTATAATTGTCTTCATTATGCCTCTCTCCCGTCTCCAGATATTCGTCATACATATTTCTGACCAATTTCCCATAAAACAAGGATCCAAGAACATTCACATGGGTGTAGTCATAAAATATAATATTGTTAGTCCTCTCGTTCACTGCATAGCACCTCTCCCAATCACACACAGCATTCCTCCAGTCGACAAACATGCATTTAGAGCAATCCACATAACTTAACCGTCTCTGGAGATTCGGTAAGTTATCGTCGATGATCTGAAAATGATTTGAATCGCTTTTACGTCCCTTCAGAACATACCTTTCTGTCCACCACGGCCGTTGTGAAATCTCTGTTGGTAAAGATTTGCCGTTGAATTGAAAAATATAAAAATTTATCGGGAAATTGGACGTGAACACGAGGTAAAATTACCAACTCTTTGGCATGGCTGTTAAGAAAATGGACAAATTTCATGATCTCCTGATAGTAAAAGTCATTCTTCATATCCACTTCAGTAATTTTTGAGTCCAGAAATTCAATATATAAGAGTGAAGACAGAAGATTTCGGAGGAAAATTTTGAAAATTTTTCGAATTCACTTTTTTTTCGATTTTGGAGTAAAAATTTTTTTTACTCCCAAAAATGCCAAAAAAAAAAGTAAACACGAAGTTTACTCCAAAATTTGAAAAAAATTTTGATTTTCGGGAGTAAACTGGGAGTTTACTCGCCGGGGCCGAGAAATCGAATGGCGGCGAGTAAATCTGGATTTTGCTCGCTTCCAATGCCGAATCCTGACTGGGAGCCTCCCAGTCAGGAATCCCGCGATTCCTGCAGTCAGGAATGTTTTTGACTGGGCGGCCTCCAAATCGACATCCCAGTCACCTGAGACGAAGAAACGGGGAGAAAAAACGAAGAGAGCGAGAGAAACGCGCGCTATTTCGTGCTCTCTCTGCCTCTCTGCGCCCTCTCCTCGTTTCCCGCTCTTTCGCTCTCTCTCTCCTTTTTTGCGCTCTCTCGCTCTTTCTCCCGAAAAAGAGAGAGAGAGCGCGAAACGGAAAGAAGGCGCTGAGAGGCAGAGACAGCACGAAATAGCGCGCGTTTCTCTCGTTCTCTTCGTTTTTTCTCCCTATTTCTTCGTCCTAGTCAACAGTTATTGACCCCTCACCCAGTCAAGAATCGCGGGATTCCTGAATGGACCACAGTCAGGAAGTTTTGACTGTACGAAGAGTCAGGAACCCCGCGAATCCTGACTGGAGCCTCCCAGTCAGGATTCGGCAAAATTTTTCGAAAGTTAGGCGCGAATTACTAACGCAGATAAAAAAATTTTTTGCGCCCAGGGGTCAACTGTTCCCCGGGAGTAAACTCTGGATTTACTCGCCGGCACCTTCGGCGAGTAAATTCTGAGTTTACTCCAAAAAAAGGCGAAAAAAAAGTAAACTCGGAATTCACTCCAAAAATGGAAATTTTGAAAGCTATTTCGATTCCTACTCGCCGACCCATAAAATTTCTCGATTTTTACTCTCTTTTTCAAAAAAAAGTGAATTCGAAAAATTTTCAAAATTTTCCTCCGAAATCTTCTGTCTTCACTCTTATATCTAAAAAATGCAAAAAATAAGAGAATTAGAAAAATTCTTACTGTATTGCTAATATTATGACGTCATATTTTGTATGTGATGTTGCTATCATTTTTTTCATTTGTTCTTGATGCCTGATGCATCTTTCTCGATGTCTTGGTTCTACATGACTCAAGAAAGGCATGCAATAAACGACTGAAATCAAAGAAAGTTCGGCATAAACATCTTTGAAATGATATCTGACGCCATTGTAGAGGACTGCAGCATGGCTGTTCCCAATAACCAGCATCGATTTGCTCCCTTTCCCCTGAAAGATTAGATTTGTCATCGTTCTTAGTTATTGTCAGCGATGTTAACTAAAAAATTGGATATTACTTTATCATGACAAATGAATTCGATCTCCTCCAGACCCCCAATATCTTCCTTTGTATCAAACCATTTCCTCTTATCATCACACTTTATGTCCATAAAAGTAAATATTTCCATTATCGCGTTCTCTTCTTGAACTTTATTCACATCTTTCATCGTATAACTTGTCTCCTTGTATAGATCGAATGGTAATTCTTGAAACTTGGTAATTCTACTCTTGTCGAAAGACTGTGTTGAGATTTTTACAATATCCAAGGATGACATGTAACAAGTAAGAAGTAGAATTGCGCCATATAGAAGTGTTACGGCAAGGATAAGATGCCAGAATTTGATGATTCTTTGTAAAACTTTCCCAAAAAGTTCATCAAACAGAGCGCCAACCACAATGGATGACAAAAGAAGGTATAAACCGACTAAATTGATGAGAAATTGCCTTTAATACCACTTACAAAGGCCCGTGTTTGCTTCAATTTCACTTGAAAACCAATATTTGAAAGCTGATATCCATGTCCAATGTACCAGGTATACTGTATATGAGACTTTTCCAAGATACCCTAGCAATTCATTGGATAGAAATCCGTGCTGGTAGTCGGTTCTAATCAGCAATCCCGCGGATATTGTAACGAATAGACGGTTAAAACAAGTTGAAAGGGAGATCGGGATGATATTCGATGCTATGATGGCTGATAAGTAGAAATAGTAATAAAAAGTCGTGTTGTGCGAGCTTTTATCCTCTGAAAATATAGCTTTCTCCTTGTTATGTTACCCACCAAAATAAAAAACAGTGACCCCGCAGAGGAATTGCCATAATCGACAATGTAAAAATCCATGGGATAAGGTCTCTGACGAGCAGATTTGAAGGGAAAACGAGGTGATCATGAGGAAAAGCAACGTGAAATATCGATAAGTCTTGCTTAAATTGTTCAAAAGTACCACGAATAATGGAGCGATGAGATAAAATTGTAACTCCAAGCAGACTGACCATAAATGGAGAAGGAATTTCCAGCGATGCAGCTAAAAGAATTCTCTAGCTTGAATTTTTTTGCTTGCTCTGTTCGGAATAGTTGATATTATTAGACTTACCAATGTGAAATACCCTTCTGTCAAGAAGATTGGGGCGATGTTTGCCCAGTAAAAGATTACGGTATAAGAATCCCAGATGATTTGAGGGTATTCTGCTGGTGATATCAAGTACAACGAAGCCCAAAGAAATAACGAAGTTAAGGATAAATAAGGAAGGAGAATCCTTCGAAGCCGACGAAAGAAAAACGTTGCGATAGTTTTGCAGGAGATCTCTTGTGAGGACAAAATTGAAGTTATCAGGTATCCAGAGATGACAAGGAATCTGGAAGTTAATCCTCAAAATCAAAGGAATTCGAGCAGTCATTTCGTAGAAATACATTTTAGGGGTTCTAAGCTTGACTCGACTCACATATCGACTCCCAAGTACCCCATGGGTAAGATCTCCGGCCAAATATGATAAATCAACACAAAGATCATAGCAATTGCCCTGAGGCCTTGAATGTCTGATCGAAATTTCATGTGAAATAATAGATCAGCCAATGTTCCAAATTTTTAAAACAAGCAAATCTTGAGAAGTTCCACCCTCTGGGATTTGAATTCCGATAATGTTGAAAGAATTCATCAACTGGACCTCCCATAATTTGGCCTTGAGATTACAAAAGATTAACTGTAAATCAAATAGCGAACTCATTCCGAGAATATTTATGGCTATTTAGTAATATTGTCGGCACTTGTTTTAACAAAAAATTATTTTCATCTGCGCAGTGACTAACCCCCTTTTAATAAATTTCGAAAAAGAAAAAACCAACAGTTGATAATAAATTTATTCTCAAAAATATTGTTAAAGCAAAAAAAAATTAGAAAATTAGACTAAATATTCTTAAGACTGGAATATAATTATACTTGTAATGATACAGAGAGCGACCAGGTTACCGTAATACCTAATGGGGAAGGTATAATATAAAAAAACCCGACAAAAGTCACTTCATCGAGTAAAATTTATATTACACCAGATAACAAAAAAAGTTACAAACCATGGAGGATATTTAGTTGGGAGTGGAGGCTTTGGCGTTCGTTTACAGCAGTCTTAGCAGAGTGATGGCTTTGAAAAGGTATCTCTTCAATCCCATAAAACATTCTAGATGTTATAAAGGGTCGAAAAGTCATAACGAATAGCCGACTGAAGGTAATTATCACTTGAAATGGACTGCAAAACCCATAGATCATGAGATTTCCACAACCGTTAGAATTTAGAGGGATGTAAAAAGAAAAAAATATTTTTTTAAATTAAAAAATTCGTAATTCTTTTTACGTCTAGAGCATAAAACATCGCCAAAAACTTGATTCGTCCTAAAGAAATTAGCTGTTACACCACAAAAAAAGACCCAGAATTCATTGGAACCTGTAAAATCTGTATGTAAAAAGTCAGTTTAAGGAACTGCTCGTTGACTCAGGGGTTCTTGATATGTCCATCCATCCTCGCCGACCTTCTTGAAGAACTTCTGTTGATGGTCTATTCCCTTCTCCAACCTTTCCTTGGCCTCATCTCTCTGCCGTTGTTCAATATATCTCTTGGCATTCGACGCGATATTGATCTTGTTTCTGAAGAGTGCGGCGGTGACATGACGCCATAGGCGTCGGCTTTCCCTTTCCGATTGTTTGGCGACAGGTTCGCATTCCTAAAATAGAACATTACGAATTGCGCATAAACGTTACATAACTTTCAAATTTGTCTACTACAATATAAATCCCTACCTTCTTGACTTCTGGTTTGGCCTTTACATCGATGAACAGCTGTTCATCCGCAGATCCTCGCTTCGCAAAGATCAATCCATTCCACTCTCCTCTCAGAGTCATAAACGGTTTCTTCATTCCCTGTTTATAAAGATTTCCCGCAATTCTGTGAGGTTTTCCGCCGAAGATGGGCTTGGTCAGGAAGTCGATCTCGGCGTGGTAGCCCGTCTTTTCGCATTTGACTTCAACTTTTCCACCGAGCTCTACCCATGGAGTTCCCATGATGGAACGGCCGTATCCATTGGGGAATGTGACCACATATTGTTCATCATATTCGTGAAGAGTTACCGTGGCATGTCCAATATTAGCGACACCTAAAAACAAAACTTTATATATTGCAACTTCAATTCTGCAATAAAAGCAACTTCAATACATCAATAAACACGTCAACTTACCAATCGACAACCCAAGGAATGAAGACTTGGTCCAAATATGAGCGCAAAGCGAAATCTTTTTACCCGGATGTTCAGCATAAAAGGCTGATATTGGGGGATGATGGGAGACCTGTTCGGCGATGAATGTCACCTGATTCACGTCACTTCCCGGGAATGGACCCGACTTTGTTTTCTCTCCGGATGGAGACTGACCCGGGACAGACCAGCGACAGCGGAAAGTCTCACCGAGGATCGGATTGTAGGGCTTCTTGGCCACACCCGACTTCCGGGCTGGGTAAAACGCGTTCAGATAGTAACGGACAACCGCGACGAAGCGTTCTTCTGGCGTGTTTATGTCAGAACTGCGGACAAAATCTTCGGGATGGGTGAAGAAGTCAGCGTACATCTCGAGGAGGGAGCGACGTTCCAGGATGAAGGTCGGAAGGGTCACCTTAGTCAGGTCCATTCCAACGCTGACCTGCAATACGAATAGTAAAATCCTCGTCAACTTTGAAATCACATGTATCTAAATCCAAACAAAAAATAAATTTTCTTACCTGACTCAGAAGATGCATCAAGACACTGCCATGTTGTTGCTGGACATTTCCGAGCTCGGACTCATCCGTGTTTTCATAAATGGCATCAAAGTCTTCCTGACTGTCCCCCCAATCTGGTTCATCCGTCTTCTCCGCCAATTTTGCTGAGGTTCGTCGATTCATTGGGTCACGGTTCTCATTACCGGGCATGTCCTACAAATAATCATGTTATCCATGAGATCACCCTCTCCAAATTTAAAATAAATAAATTTTGAATCCTACCTGGCTTGTGGCCGAGCCCTCGGGTTCGTTCCGACTTCTGACACTGTGCTTGTGTCTCCTGTTCCGATGATGTCCGTGATGATGTCGATGACTGTGAGACGGTTGATTTAAGGAAGGGGCCGCGTCTTGGGTGGGGAAGGCCGAGTGAGATTGCTGCGGGTAGATGGGCTGGTCAGTCTCGGTGCAATCGGAGGGGCACTCGTCGTCGTAATCGCTCAGCTCGTCGGAATCTCGATCGTATCCTCCGGAAGTGGCGTCAAAGAATTCGTCGTCTTCGCTGCTCGAGTAGGTGATCTGAGGGGGAAGGACGGGTGGCTATAAGATAAAAAATTAAATTCTAACAGCGACTTAAAACAACCCCCAAAATAAACAGTTCAACTTAATTTTATACAACAAATCCCCGATCCCGACCCGAAAAATCATCGGGCCCTTCAAAAACAGTCTCGAACAAACTAAAAATAATCTACACGTTTCGAAGACCATCTAAACACAATTTATCATTACAAACGACGCTTACTCTTATCCAGAAACAACCGCCAGAGCAAGAAAATCAGTAAGAATGAAAATTTCCGGCCAAAATTTGCAAATAACAAATCCTCCGAGATTTTTAAACTTATTTTTGATGAAAACGCGCCCAAATTACAATGCATTGTGCGGCAAGCACGTAACCTATTGCACAGTGCATGCACTTCGTTGCGGACTTCACCCGCAAACAGATTCCGAATATTCAAACAGAACAAAAAAGCGAGATTCCATTTCCTCCATAGACCATTAAAAATTCCCAAAAATGTAATGTTCGGAGCATAAATAAACACATCCAATTTTCATTAGACCCCCAAAATATTTGAAATTCAATGCCGGAAATTGGAGTGGAAAATCCAACAAAAAACCTTCCGGTTAAAACAAAAAAATCTCCGATGTTATACTTCTATCCAAAAAATTGAGGGAAGTTTTTAGCCTTAGGGGAAACGGAAGACCAATATTAACTATGGAAATAATGAAAGTGTGAATCTCCAGATATTAGAATGGGCTCTTTGAAAGGACATTCTAATATCAGAAGACTCTTGGAACAAAACCTCTTGCGTACTTTATTACTTCCAAGAAAACAATACACTTTAACTCTTACAAACCGATGAGAAAACAGTTACAAATTGAGAAATCATTTTGAAACAGCCATTAACAACCAGGAACTCCACTCAATCATCGCAGTTAACCGTAAAAAACGTAGGGTCATATTATTACAGCTCAATAAAACCGTTCCTTTTCCAAGAGAATGATGTTTCCGACATTCTCCTTCAAAAACTTCAGAGAAAATATAAAATCCCGTGAGTTCCTTAGCACTTCAGTTATTCTTAGCGCGTGTTTAAAAAGAAAAAACACGCCTCTTTTATTTACGTCTTCATCTGGATAAATGTTTTCTTTTACGTCGCGTGTCGGCGAGGGAAATGGCTGTTCTTGGAGAGTACGGCAAAAACAAGGACAACGCAACAAAAGCTCATTTCGTTTTCTACAAGATACGAAATCTCCAGAAAGCCCGAATTCTCCAAAAGAAGCAACGATGAAGACCGAAAGTGTGGTCAACAGCTGGATTTAGAAACTTTATTTACACTGTAACTCTTTTGGTCAAAGGAGTTACAGTGTACATTTAAGTTCCAGAAGCCCGAAATTGCACTGACTTCCAAACTCTTTCTTGGCTTCAAAGTCAAAAAATTTTCTTGGCCCGCAGAGCCCTTTGGGGACATGAGAAAATTGCAAACTTATAAAAAAAGATAAGAAAGCTGGGAAAGAAACATCCTTTTGACGTCACAGTTTGGCCGAGAGTTCGAGGATTCACTTCAAACAGATCCAACACATCGAAATGTTGAAAATATGATGAATCCCTACAAGCAATAACTGAAGAAACACACAAACCATGGACATCGCTAACTGGTCAGAACGGGCTCGGTAGATTATTCAAGCTATAAAATAATCACCATATTTTCAACTACATGATGACATCAGTTACCACTGACTTACAGGACTCCAGTGTTCAGAGAAGTCAAGTAGCCTCTGGTCTACCCGGAACCCACTTGAAAGTCATTCTGGGCTTAAAATTTCACCCAGAACTCGAGGGCATTTACTTTTTCGGGCCGTTCGTTGTAATTGAAAGCCTTATTTGAGGAAGAAGATGGCTGAACCCGGAGGCCAAATGAGGGGAACGCCGACCGTTCCTCGGCCCCAAATCTGCACAGGAAAAAACAAGGGGCAGATAAATAGACATTGATTGTGTTCGGCTTATAATTACAACAATACCCAGGAGAACGCAAAAAGTAAATCGGGCCCTTATCATTGCGACAAATCAGGGATAATAACCCCGTTCCCAGTCAAAACACATCAATCAAATGAATTACCGACCATTTTTTTGGCCTCTCTTGGTCTAGTCAAACAATTTACTCGGCAATACTACACCCTCGACCTGCATTCCAACCCCACACGCAATCCCAAAATCGAAAATTTTCATACAAACATCAAGTATAATATAAAAATTGAAATCTCTCTACAACCTAAGCTCAAACATTCAGGGTAAAAAACGTGCGAGCCACTTTAATATGGTGGATCATGGGGTAGAAACCCGTGCGCGAAAACCTAATCAAAAGCCCCCATTCATACAGGTCGGCTCGCGTTATTTGAACTCCGTTTTAACAACCGAAATACCATCACGTAATGCGATTTCCGTCATTTTCACGTCGTTTGCAGAGGACTGTAAACTTAAAATAATCTTGAGAAACCACTCAGTTGACATTACAAAAAAAACTTTTTTGGTAAAAGCAACTGCATCTCTTTTATGCCGAAAATTCCCGATTGGAAGACAAGATAACAGGCCCAAAGGGAAAAAATCGCGCAGACATCAAGTTCTTCAGATTGCATCTTCAGAAAACATTCAAAGTTGTCTTCTTAACAATATTTTGACTCATCTTCAAACACCAAGTTCAAAGCAACCTCTACAGCAACGTAAGAAATGATATACAAATTTATCAGCTACACTATGTCCTCCCGCAAGAAAGAATTTACAATTCGTGTTGGTGACGAAAGTGAAACACATCTATTATATTACACAAGCCAAGCATTTTGCTGCTTGAGCATTACTTCACGGGCCATTACTTCCCAAATGATATCATAAAACATTCGACAGACATCCCCACTCATATATCACTGACATGTTCCAAACATATATCATCCGCACTATGAATATCACTTCAATTACCTGCATCTATCACAACTTAACCAATAACCTAATAAAAAACAAGAACCAACCTCTTCTTCCAAACGCCCTTCGCCTTTTCCGTCAGTTGTAGTTCCATTTTGAGAATCATTAAGATGAGGTTGGAACTTCAATTGAACCTGTTTTAAGATGATTTGTGAATGCTCGACAGTATTCTGAAGCCTCCTGGTGGTCAATAACACTTCGTTTAGATATCGCTTCTTCTTTTCCTCGGCTTTCTCGGAGTTCGCGTTCAAGGTTTCTAACTTTCTCACCTAAAATAAAAAAAAGATCCTGTAGAATATAAATACGGGAAAACTTTTGCCATACGTACTACACAGGACTGTTTGACTAAAGCCAAATAATGTAAAAGAAAAAAAACATACAATCTCCAACAAGTCGGTCAATTGTCGTTCGGCAAGTTTGACTCGGTTGTTGAGATCAGCCACCTGATCGCCAGGCCGGGGTTTGTAGATGCCGCTCTTCATGTGAATAACTCTTTCCAGTTCCTTTACCCACATATCCCTCTCTTTCACGTCCTTCCCCTAAAAGATCAAAACAAATCAAACATGCAAAGAGAAAAGTACTTTGGAGGTTATGATTAACTTTATAAACCATTCTCGATATTACTTTGGCTTGTCTAACAAAAAAAGAAAAGATAAAGATCTTTT
The DNA here is from genome assembly GCA_904066235.2 of Bursaphelenchus xylophilus. NCBI lineage: Eukaryota > Metazoa > Nematoda > Chromadorea > Rhabditida > Aphelenchoididae > Bursaphelenchus > Bursaphelenchus xylophilus. The sequence goes on from CAJFCV020000001.1 coordinate 9,090,162, forward strand.
GTAAACCAATAGGAAACTTGAACGTGATGCTTACCTGTAAATGGAAGACTTTTCCATCGACGGAGATTGTAAACAGAGCCGCATTTTCTCCGTCAATCCCAATTGTAGCTCCATTTAATCTAATACACCCTCTCTGCTGACCTCTGATCATTTTGTCTCGACTAGTGTAATAGGACAAGGAATCCTCATTCAGCACAAAGTATCGGTATTGCCATCCTTGGACTACATTCGTCCATTTGGACAGAGAACCCTCCATGGCTGGGAATTCTTGTTCCGCGGTTCCTAAAGACAAGACCAATAAAAAACGAAGAAGAAATTACCTGAAGCACTGGCTAAACTGTTAACTGAAGCGGCCGAAAACTTGACTGGACTGGCAGAATTGTTCCCCTGAGTTTCTGTTTGATTCTCAATTAGATCCTCACACTTTCGGACTTTGTTTGACTTCTGCGATCTGCAATTAATTGTAATTTTTACAATTGAATCGAATAATTCTGAATGTAAATATGGGGCCTCGACTAAACATGGAACTTCAAAGAGAAATGGGAAGAAAGCCGATGTTTATTTTTGGTATTTGGGCGATAAGTGGAGGAAAACAGGCCAAAATTTGCGGAAAAAACTGGGCTAGAAAAGAAATGTGTTAATTAGATAAGTTCTGGACGGGAGAACACAAGAGCTGATGACTCACGGTGTCAACATTCTCATGAGGACCTTTAGGACTAGTGTTTGCAAACAAGAAAAACATAAACTAATCAGACGCAAAGTAATTCGATTTGGAAGGAGAAAGATGAGAAACAGCCTCACTTTACCAGCCTTTTATTTAGTCTAAAACTAAAACGGAAAAGAGCCTCGAAGAATTTGTTGAAGTAAAACAAATTCCTCGTAACAATCCGCGGTCCCTATTCCCAACCGGAAATAACCGAAATCTTTGATTTATGATCGCCTAAAAAGCTGATAAACATTTTCCCCTAACTTTATAACGGACATCTTAACTGCTGACAAAAGCGGCCTCAAAGCGGAAAGAGTAAAAGAAATCGAGGTTTGCTTGACTTTACCTGCGTTTTGACTTGTGTTTCGACCAGAAATGCCGTCTTTTTCGGGAGGAGGAGGCCTTTCGTCTGCGCTGTCTCATTCCGCGGGCCAACAGCCTTACGGAATGGTCAAGTTTCTGGCCAAACCAATCCAGTTTATCACAAATTTTGGAGCAAATCTTTACAAGTCGGAGCGAGAAATGCTCGGGAAAGCGTTTTCGGATTAAAGTTGTCGGTTTGGGCCTTTTGAGGGGCGAACTCTGGTAGAATATGAAACAAAGAGCGTTTGGGAGATGCGGGCAATGCCCATGCGAACACGGTAAACCCCTCGCACAATACAATTCACATTGTTCTAGACGCTTTGCGGGGAGGATTTGGGCCGGAAATGGCAGTGTTTGTAGAAAAATTGACTTCAAATTATAGAGTCTGGCACATAAAACATGGCCACGGCGTGCGTGACACAAAGGGAATACGACGACAAAACATTACACATCTATAATCCCAATTTGAATGGGGAGGGTTACTTATCATAAATTAGAAACTGACGGGTTCATTAGAATGGCGAAAGTTTCTTTATCGCTGTTTTGTAACGAAATGGCATCATGCACAACACAAAAAAATTGTCAAAACTAGATCTGTTATAAAAACACCCTTTCCAATTCATTTTAGTATAAAGCATCATAAATAAATCCATTAGCACCTGCCATACTCCAAGCTAACTAATTCAGATTCCATCTGCACAAATATAGCCCTAAAATTGTGAAAATCCTCATTAAAACGAGAGAAGAATCTGGAAAACAGAACGGAAAGAGATAAGTCAAAAAGCGCGTGTCCACCCGTTCCACTGCAGATGACATGCCATGTGGAAGAGAGGGCTGGGGAGACGGGGAAATGTCGCAAGGCGTTCATGACATTTCTTTCGGTTCACTCAAGTCATGTAAGTAGGATCAAATCAGGCCCTAACAACGATTATAAACCAAGATTAGGTTTAATCAAAAAGAAAACAAGTAAAAATCTGGCGAGCTTCGTGGTTATTCAATGGAATTCAAAAGGAAAAAGAAAAAATACTTGTCAGATAAGTCACCCAAATGTCTCCACAGAATCCCTCAGCCATTCTGCAGACCTCAAACAACACCCATATTATATTATCCTTTCCAGCCATCTTCCTCCTCTTCCCGCACATATAAATTCACTCCTACGAGGGCCTCGGAAAACTGCCAGAAAACAAAACAAAAAAACCTCGCCGGACTAATAGCCTATAACATCCATCGCCGTTCCGTGGCGAGTCAAAAAGTCGGATGGAAAAGTGGCGTTTCCCGTTTCGCAGTCCGTCTTGGGCCGTTGGCAGGATAATTGTGAGTTCGTTGAAAGTGCACTGACAAGCGGATTAATTTAATCAAGGCAGTTGCGGCCGAATTTCAAGTAAAAGAGGTCCTACGTCAGATATTTGTGGATTTCGCTGCTAAATCTTCAGACGAAAAGGTCAGAGATAATTTTATGAGACTTTTCGCATTAGAAAAAACGTAAATCTCATGCAGAAATACGTAAACAAGAATAACACTAATATTATTCGCGGTGAAGAGGAAAGGCCATTCGTCGCTCTCAAAGTACAGGGTGGTTCAGCCGAAGCTTCCATCCTTATTTCAAGTATTTCTCCGCCGATAATGCACCAATTTTTATAAAATTTATATCAAATTGAAGCTGATGTTCCCCATTTTTTGTCCACCAAATATGACAGGGTCAAGTTCAAGGATACCCCGTACTGACCTTTGACATTTTCATTCCAAATTTTGGAGCCCGAAATCGGTGAAACAGCAAATTTTTGGAATGATTTTCAATTGAGTTTCTCGGACTTGGAAAATTTTAGGATTTCCGGCAAAAACAAAGTCGCCAAATTCGATGAAAATTTTTAAAAAAAGGTAAGGTTTACAGAAGTAGCAAGTAATTAGGAGTATTCCGTTGACTGCCGTCAATTTTTTCACCTACATCTAAATGTCTTATTTAGCCAAAGACTCGAATATTTTCCAAGTCCGAGAAACTCAATTGAAAATCATTCCAAAAATTTTCTAAGTTTCACCGATTTCGGGCCCCAAAATTTAGAATGAAAATGTCAAAGGTCAGTACGGGGGTATTCTTGAACTGGGGCCTGTCATATTTGGTGGACAAAAAATGGGGAACCTCAGCTCCAATTTGATATAAATTTTATAAGAATTGGTGCATTATCGGCGGAGAAATACTTGAAATAAGGATGGAAGCTTCGGCTGAACCACCCTGTACTCTGAGGACACTATTTTCGCAACTCGCTCAATCTAAAAATGGAAAAGAATGTAAACATAAATAGAATACCACATGAATAGTAAACTAGAGCCTTCGAGAGCTCTTCGAGACGACAAAAAAGCTTCAAAAGACGGGAAGACCGAAAACTGGCAAGTTCCAAATCATCCGCAATTTCTCCAACCCATCCATTCACGCCGTTTACCCCCTTCATCTCGTCTTTGAACCGCATTTCTTGTTTTGACATCGAAGCTTCGGAAGAAAATAAGAAAAATAATCCGTTGACACTTCGACACGATCAATACAATTTGTGACATTTCGTTAAATCGTACAGATTTTGCAGAATGGCGATAAAAGCTGTGCGGAACTGGCAAGATTAGAATTGAGTTAGTCTAATCAGTGAATATTCATAAGGTTACGAGAATAGGAAACTTTTTTGACACTTCGCAACAATCAATAAACGCGGGACATTTCGCTGAAATAAATAAAGTTTTTGCGAAAAATGAAAGCGAACTAAAAAGTGATAGATAAAGTTCGATTTGGGGACTCTAAGCCTCTTATTAGAGTCTTTTCTCAAACAGATAGATACTTTTTTTGTCGGGGGTGGGGAGAAGGTAAGGGTTTTTGTCGGATTTCCAAATTTGGAGTAATCCAAATAAGCCGGAAACACCTGTAAGTAATGTCAGATGGATTAATAGTTGCCACTATTTTATTAAGAGCAAGAAAAGCCAAATTTATTTGATTCTTTGGCTTTGTATTGGAGAATCTATATTTTTTTGATGAGTTTAGACCAAAATAATCTTAAAGTAAGGTGTTATTGATAGCGAATGACTCACTTCCTTGATCCAAACGATTTCAAGGACATTGTGGAGGGATTCCTCCTGGGTAGATTGGTGGAATCCATAATTACTGGTGGATCCGAGTTCCTGTGACCTTTTTTGAACTTCTCGACACCCAGAGCCCGGGCCATTCGTTTGCGCATCCGATGGAGCTCCAAATAAACAAAATACAGTCGGTTGATGGTTTATGACAGCTGAAATGCGCTTGAGGTTATTATGGTGTAAAACGCGGGGAAAGTGCGAGTTTATGTACTAATGACATTCGATGATTTATACTTGGGATAATGGAGTTTTTACCGCGATAGATTGAGGGGATATGACCGGGAAAGATAATATGTTTCGAAATACGGAACTTTGCATTCCAAAAGCGTCCAAAAAACACTGGGTAATGTTATCTATGACTATAACATTTTTTAAGGACAATACCTAACATTTTTTATCTCATTTTCTGATCTCTCTCTCTCTCGACTATTCCAACATAAGAATTCCCCCTCGACCTTATTTTGATCGCTCACTAGCCACCTTGTAAGGGCAATACGTGCCTCTTGATTTGATTATCTCGTCTCACGTTCCCAATTCTAGTTCTACAAACATTTTTATTTCCTTTTCCGGTCTGACCATAAAAATAGTTTCCCCAGGGCATTTTACATTTTTATTCGCATTATGCCCTTAACATCTATCCTTACATTCTCAGGTCTGTTCGCGAACATTTTAAGGAGTGGGGGGATTCCGAAGACAATGGCATAAAAATAGGTGGGAAAGGAGGGGAATTTGGCGCTCCAGGAGATTAAAGATGCGGACTGCATGTTGTAGATGAGGTCTTTGTTAAAAGTAAGACTCCTTGAAGAAGGTTCATCTTTTCAAAAGGTTTTGGGAAAGGGTGTTACGTCATAAGCACGCAGTATTGGGCAAAACGGAAGTGGATTTAGTTAAAAATCGGTTTCAGTGATCGGCCATGCCATTATTTATGCAAAAGTATAGCCCATTACTAATCGCAGACGCTTGTCATTTCCATTCCAAACTTAATTAGGCATCCCGTCCTCCCCGGAAGCGGTCCCTCTCCTTTTTTATCCCTTTAATTGGAAAAAGTGACTCCAAATTCGGGCTATTGATAAACAACGCGAAGAAATCCTCGATTAGAGCGCCTTTGTTCGCTCCAATGTTTTATGGGAAAGCAAGCGAATGGTCGATATTTCAAATATTTGAAGAAGAATTTTTAAGTGCCAATTCTATATGCCCTTAGGGTTTTTAGGGATTCTGCAGAAAAGCGTCTTCTTCGCGGGTTGTTATTTGATTCACCGTGTGTTTTTTGGATTTCATTTTAACTACTTTTCCTTTGCTGGAATGAAATGCCACAGGGAAAATTTGAGTTAACAAAAGCAAATATGATATTATGATAGATTATAAGTCAGCGACCTTTTGAACTGACTTCATAAAAAATTTGTTTCCCTAGCAAATATGACATTTTTTGTCATAATTTTTTGTTTGGAAGAAACCAAGTTATTGTTTTTTCGAAGTTTAGAACCACAATGCTTACTAATACCCTCAAGTTTCCAACAAAACGTGTTAGAAATAATGACTTTCCCAATTCCGACATGAGTAGGTGTAATGGGTCCTAAGAGCATTCCAAAATAACTAATTTCGAATAAAACCCCGTGACTGCCCGTAAATAGAAGCCTCGAAATATTTTGGAAAGATAGATTGGAAAACGGACTTTTTACCTAAGGGCCCGAGAAAGGGAAGAATGGTCATGCCTTTTTTGGAAGAGAAGAGTCCAGGAATAGGTAAAAGCAATAGAAGTAAAAAGAAGTTCTAAGATAACCAACAGCACTTTTTTTCGAAATATCTCGAGGTTATTAGTTGTTTTCAAGGAGTTGAAATCTTTGTTTTCTGCTGTTCATCTCGGGCAGATCGAATTTTTGGTTGATAATCTGATTATCCAAGGGCCGATTTAACTTTTTGGCTAGCTCTTGAACGCTTGGATACTTAAATTTACAAGCCATAATTTCAATCTGCCAGTCGTTTCCTTTAGTAAATTTTCAAAATCTAACGTAAAATACTCTTTTTTGGGTGAGTCATGACAACATCTTTACGGACGATGAAATATGGCCTGCCCCCGGGCTTTCACAGGATTGCACATCTTACTTTCTAAAAATTTTCCAAAATTTTTAAGCCGCGTTTTCGAAAATCGCCTTAATTTTTCGCTCGTATAGAGCGATATTTTCATATTTTCACTAATATTTTTTACGAAAAATAATTTCAGTTATGTAACCAACAGTAGAGTAAGATGCTATGTTATCGAAAACTGCGCCATTCAATATACATTCTGCTGTGCGTCCCAGTACTTTTATTGGTTATTTTGTACAGAAAAGTGGATTTTAATGAGGTAAGTTGATAAATTATCCAAAAATGAATATTCCCGGATGAAACATGTGCAAAAAGATTTCGGAAAAAGTATTTTTAATCCCAGAAAACACAAAAAACAGGAAAAGCAACAAGTTGTTATCCGGTAAAATGAGACCTCGGGGATTTCAAAAGCTTTAGAAGTAAAAAAGTTTTAATCCGGAGTAAAAAAAGGCCAGCTTGACCCCTGAATAGAGCCACCTCTCTTTTACTTTACACTCGACCGCTGTTTTCCTGTCCCCAAATCTCTTTTTTCAGGACAAACAAACAAAAAGAATATTGGTTCCAGACAAAATTCAAAAAAGTTTTGTCGAAAAGTTGGATTTGCAATGAAAGAAATGCAGATTTTTAGCTAAAAAAGATGATTTTGAAAGAAAAATCTAGCAAATCCACAGTTTCCGAGATGAAATAACCTAAGGTATTTTAATAGTATCAGAACCGGACAAAAAAATTATCAGAAATAGTGATTTTCCTAAAGAATTTAACTTTGAGACTAAGAATTTAACGGAGATCTTGCAGAAAACACAAGTGGAAGATGACTCAATCCGGCTGGAATCCTTCAGATTGCGTCAAAAAAGTGAGTGTTCCTATCAAAAATTCAGAAAAGAAATCAATTGTTAAATATTCAGTCATCAAAATAATCTAATAATACGAATTTTTTGAAGAAAAACCTGACTAAAGTAAGGTGAAAGTGATTGATTGAAGTTGGAATAGTAAAGAACTTGACCATTAGATGGTTTTGAAACAGTTTTTCACATTTCCCGCATTAGATTTTACTCACAAACCATAAAAAATAGGTTTTAGACTTTTTTGATATTATCAGTCTGTCGGAAAAATAACGGCGGATCGTCGCATCAAAATGTCTCGCCTCGCCGCTGTCGCGCATCAAATCCCAATCCGCGGCTTGCAGTCGCAAAGCGATGATGGGCGATTCCGAGGCGCGACGATCCGCCGTTTTTTTCCCGACAGACCGATATACTAGGGACAAAAAGTCCGTAGAATTTTTTCGCCGCCGACGCGGGGAAATGCGTGCTGCTAGTGGAAAAACGGGAAGTTGTACTTGCCCTGGTAGACGCTGGTTTTCTAATTGGTCCCTTTTCGGAAAGTAAATGAGCATTATAAGTGGACTGGATGCGAGGAAATGCGTTGTTGGCAAGTTATACGAAAAGATAACATCCGGAATAAGGGACAAGATTATGAAAAGGAAAAATACTATTTTCAGGCTTTTGTGGACGGGATATTGAGCTGATTTACAACGATACGGAATATCCAGAATGTCTGCAAAAGTTACAATGGATGACTGAAAAATGGAGTTCAGATAAATGCTATGCGGAAAATGGAGTGGACGGGTCCAATTGCAGTGTCTATAATTACATATCAAACGTAGAGAAACATTGCAGAACTATCGGGAATAATCAAATGTAAGATTGGAAAAAATAAAATTTACTTGATGCCAAGTATATATAAAATAAGTAATATAAATTCTTCCAGTACATATCAGCCAACCCCTTTACTGCCTCCGAAACCATTGGACATTGAGGATTTAATGGCTAGAATGTCTGACCATCCCACTAATTACGACTTCATCAAACGCCGAATCCGGGAATTGGCCCCGAATTGGGAAAAGGCGCGACAAAACTTGGCCGCCAAACGATTTGTGCGCCCGCAAAAGGTATGAGATTAGCCGAGTTATATCCGGGACTGACCCCAAATGGCTAACATGCCAGGAGCTTGCGTTAAAAGCCCGCTTAGAGGATTAGGATCCATTTTAAATAGATTTGAGGGGCCAGTGTAATAACATTATATGCGGGATGTAGCTTGCATTATAAGCTCGGAGTCGACATGGATGTCAAACAAAATTAGAGCCCAACAGCAATTTACTGTGTTCTAGATCTTCCTCTACCTGGGCTTCCTCACAGTGAAGAAGAATAATTTGGCGGAAGCGGCCGACAAGGGCGGCCCGTTGGGAGAGCTGGTCCAATGGAGCGACCTCATCGCCTCTGTGGCCACTTTGGGTCATAATATAAGTGTCTTTGGAAATTGGAGTCGATTCAAATCGTGAGTTACAATGATCCTAGCCTAGGTCCTTATACCAAGTATAGGACTTTAAGCTTTATAAATTTACTATACATTTTGTAACAGAAAACGTGAAAATCCAAAAAAAGAGGATGGCCAAATATGGCCTCGCAAATGGAAAAATAAACTTCAGATAAGGATGGCACGTTGTAAACACACGGCGGCAAAGTTTACACGGAAGTTCGGGAACGGAAAAGGGGGACATTCGATATCTCTCATTTTTTTGCATTTAAAACCCACTAATCCTACTGTAAACTATATATTATGATTGAACATATAAATGAAAGTAAACTAAAATTTGATGGGTAAAACAACGTATTTTTGGCAATGTTGGGCACTTTATCTCCAATTCGAATGTTTTCAGAGCCCTAACTGAATTGGATCAAATTTCGGCATGTCCTAAGAGCACAAGTGAAGCGCCGACGGTCCTAATTTTCATCGACATAATGGGATTGCGCCACATTCGAATGAGACTGAAGACATTTTATGCGCAGAATCTGTAAGTTCAAAAAATAAATGTGGAGCAGAAATCTGAACTGTTTGCGAACGTAAAACAAATCAATTACTGACTTCAGATGCCGCTTTCGAGTGTTAGATTCGTTCGGAACACACGCCGAATTCAACCATCCCACCTATTTTCGGAAGAATTACAAATCTCTGGGCGCCAAATCGTTGAAACAAAACCCCTGGGGCGGAAATGGCCTTAATTTGAAGCAGTTCCTCACGTTGTATCCCCACACCGATGACAATACTTTCCTCGGATTCGTGGTGCAGACTTTTGAACAGGAGGATACGAAGAGGGAAAATTGGACGGTAATCTACGGAAAGGAGGCTTATATGTGGAAGGATGCGGGAAAAGTTTTACAGGTAAGAGATACAGAACATACGAAGACTCACTTTATCAAAGGCTTTGGTCAAAATTAAAAAAAACCTTGTCGCCTCCAGTTCTATAAAATGATGACGATCATGACGAATTTTATAGAACTGTTTACGTATTTCTCTAGATCGCTTCGGAATTCACTCAACTCCACGCCACTGTGGAGAATGCAACCACAGCCAAGGAATATGCAAATGTCCCCTTCGAGAATCACGGCAATCTCCCGGCCGAGAAATTCCACGGCCTTCTCCGAAAGGCCAAGGTTTTCCTTGGTTTAGGGTTTCCCATCGAAGGTCCCGCGCCCCTCGAAGCGGTGGCCAATGGGGCCATTTACTTGAATCCGATATTCAAAACGGCCAAGAGTCGGAGGAATTACACCTTTTTCGCGGAGAAACCCACTTTCCGCAAGGTAAGCCGCCATTTTTATATTGTGCTAGACGACTGCTAGAAATCATTAAAATTTAAACCCAAAATTTTTGGAAGCTCTCGAGAAGAACCCAAAAACATCCCGGATGTTGGATATAGATTGAGAATTGAGAGATTCGCGCCACAAATATCTAGCTTTACCCCTTCATAGCAGCGATGGAATTGTCGCTGACCTCGAGAAAAGAGAAGACTTTCCCCTAATTTAATGCGAACGGGGAGAGAAATCAACGGGAAATCATAATTAGAAAGAGTCTAGACACCCATAAATAATATTTTTTGCATTATTTGCAATTGCAGATTACAAGCCAGAACTTCTATATGGATCGTTTCGTCGGTCGTCCTTATGTCATCAATGTGGATATTGAGGATGAAGAGGATGTCCGGAGGGCATTTAAAGAGGCTATGAACTCGAGCATAGAGCCCACTTTATCTTATGAGTTTACTTTTTTGGGGATGCTGGAGAGAGTATCGATTATCATATCCAAATTCGATTTCTGTTCGCCTGTGAGGAGAGATTGGCCGCCTTTCAAAGAGGCTGGAAGTGTGATTGAAGCTGATGCTGGGCAAAGCTGTGATGAGGCTTGTGCTAGTCAAGGGAGGCTATGCGAGTCCGAGTTTTTCAAATATATTAATCATCCCGTGGAGTTGAAGAGGTAAGGAGAACATTGAAAAAATCTTCATTTCATAAAACATTCCATGTTCATATTTCCAGACCATAAAATCCCACACGATTACGCGTTATTAATTTCAGACATGGGTGTTCAATCTCCACCATAGAATCAATGGCCGAGCCGTATTCTCCATCCAAGTGCAGCCTCCAAAGGGATCCGTTCTTATTCAGTTGCGCGACCCAACCTCCGGCACATGTACAACGAATTTGCCCATGTCGAACGCTCAATAGGAACCAAACTATACTTTGTGCAACCTGTTAGACTTTTTCATTCTTACAATAGTTTCTAATTTTATATCATAACTGTGCCTTTTCATTCGGGTATTCTTTTAATATTCAGGATTTTCATATTTTGTTATAATACTGGTAATAAACATCTTAGAGTTTATAAAAGTTTTGGTTCGACTAAAAATCTGGGATTTTAGAACTTTAATTTTTTATGTTTAATACTTCTGGTTCGAGGCTCACGGGCGACTCCATGATCATGCTGAAAAATTCTGCGTCTTTGTGGAACCAAAGATGTTGACTTTTATACTTCAATATTTGTTGTATGGAACGCCCTCAATTGACGGAAATAGAATATTTTGTTCGTATTTTGACTGGCTAAGAAACCGACAATCGTGACGGTTTGTTGTTGTACTGAGGCTCCATTATATTTATTTCTTATCAAGAACTCGGATGTATTCCTTAAATTTCAAAAAACAAAACAAACAGCGCTTTCTCACCGTATTCCTCTTGATCCAATCGGGGAATATCGAATGGCAAAAAGGCGTCCTTGGTTCCGCCCATCTTTTTTTGATCGCCAAACCTAAAACAATATGTCCGCCTCGTAGGCAGACGATTCTTTGTTTTCACTTTGAGTATATCCTTTAGTACAGCGTTAATTTAAAATTTTGGTACAGTAATCCCCTGAAAAACGACCCAGAGTTCTTAATTATTATGGAAAAGATTACTTATACTAGTTTTTTTTTGAGCAACTGGGACACCAGATTCTCAAAAAATTTTAAACACCCAACGCCGGGATGGATGATCCATTTTTACGTCGGAACCAGTTGTGTAATATCCCTTTAAATTTCGTGAAATTAAATGAATCGGCTTCTCATTAATGAGGGATGACTCCAGAAAGTAAATGAGTGCAAAAGCGATTGGGGACAGCTGCTCCGAGGGGCCAAGAGGGTTACGTTTTTTGGCGCATTCAATGAATCAAAATATTTGTAGAGATGTTGGGATGATTTGGAAATTTGTCATTAGGTAGATAAAATACATGTATTTATGTCGAATGCCTCTCAAGGTTTTGCTTTACAGCGTTTTCTTTGTTGGTCTAGAGACAGACAGTGATTTGAGAGCGGCTATGGCAATTTTATTCTTGTTTTGAGTACAATATCTTCCCTCTCGTATAATAGCACTCAAATTTCCCACTTTCCCAACATAACCTCCATAAAGCGTGTTTTCTCCGGTTTCTTGTCGCCTCCACTGATTTTATCTACCGAAATTTGGAGTGGCGTTTAAATTTGTTCTCCTTCAGGTTGGCGATGCCTTGTGTGGTGGAGAACCAGCTCGAGGTCTTCAGATCAGACCCCGTACTCTCACATTTGGCCCAAGGAACGAACATCCGATACGGTGCCTGTCTCCATGCTCCAGAACAAGAGAGAAGAGAGAAGTTCCTTCAGGGCTTTAGAAGTAAACGACTGGCGATTGTGAGTGCTTGAGTTTATTTTTGATGGGTTTAGATGGATGTCTTGTGGCTTTAGCAAGGAGATAACGAGATATTACACTAGAATAAGTAACCGTGTTCCCTTTTTTGCCGTACCTTTATTATGATTAGTGCTAAAGTCCAGTTTAAAAGCAATATTTTTTTTGCATTGATCAAGTACAACGCTTTTGCCAGACATATATCAGGCCTTCGAATCTCTGCAGCTTAGCGCATAATCTCTTTTTGTATCTTATGTCATAAACATGATCGGGTATGACCTTTCCGTCCTTCAAATTAGAGGGCGCCAAATGTTTTTGTCATTGTTGATCCCGATCTTTACGACATTTAGCCCTGAAAAGTGATGCGCGACAAGATTAATAATCGAACGCATCGACGGACAAGTTCTTATAAGGCCTGAAAGTATTTATCCCGCGTGCGGCCAATTGGCTCAAAAAGATTTATTTATGGGTTCCGACAAGGGGACAAGATGTGATCGGCCACTAAAATAACGTTTTTATAAAAGCGACGGCAGAGTCAAAGGTGTCTGTTAGAACTTTTATGATCTCCAGATGACAGGATTACGGTAAAATACGAAGTCCCATTCTTCCTCCATAAAAGCGGGAGACTTGTTTTGGAGTCACCTTGTCTAAATTAATTTATTTTTTTCAGACCTTTCCTTCGCATGGAGTAAATATGGAGATAAACCTCTGTCCAGAAGTCCGAGAGCACAACAATGACATGATTTTTGAGAGTCAGTTTATCTTCAACGGAGTGTGCTGTCGCTTAAAAGGCCGCATTAATAAGAACTCGCTGGTGGGCACGGCTAAGCTTGAATTTGACGCCGAAACTGCTGAAAGGGAGGCCAAATTGGCGGCCAAAGCGCGGCCATATCTTCAGCGGATCACCAATTTGAGGAATCTGATCACCGGAACTCAGCCTCATTAACTTGGATCTTATTTTAGAACTCTTTTTACGGGTCTTATATAGTTTTTCTCAAAATTTTTATTGGCACTTTTATATAATTTCGCATGGTATATTAAATTTTTCACATCCTTATGAGTTTTTGACATATCAAATTTATTTTTGAGCAAATAAATATTGTACTTGAAAAATGATGATGAATTTTTTTCTACATAAGTTTTGTTATGCCTCAGATCAAAAAGATTCTTACAGCGTTAAACGAATCGCGTGAAAACGGTAATTAATCTTTCTCGTTTGCTTGGCCATCGGAATGTCGTAAAATTTTTCGATTTCAAAGGGATCTCAAGTTTTTTCAAATGGGATTTTCGAATTGAAATTGCATAAAAAATGTCAGAAAGAGTTCAAAATTATTAAAAGTTTTGCGTAAAACACGTAGTAAAGAGCATGGCCACGTATTTTTTATTGTAGATCACACCCGATGTCAACCTAATTTTATCCAAAACTGCCTTGTTTTTCTCAATCCTCAATTTTTATCTTCAAAAACAACGGAAGTTTTGGCCAAACAACTTCCGAACACCTTGTGGCCACAATTCCTTGCCCGATTCATTAATTACGACCGCATTCCAGACATTCGTTCAATCTCATTAATACTCATTTAAAAATCAATCTTCTCCTTTGTGAATCCGTGCCCTGAGGCAACGAACAGAAGTTGTTTGCACTGTGGCTTGGGATTTATAAAAAAAGCCACAAAAAACAGAAAATTAATGAGAGAAGGAGGCAAAGGCAAGGCGAAGAAGATATTCAGAGGTAAAATACGTCATAAAAAATCTGTAAACACTCGGGTTAGAAAGGAGTCGAAGCATTCCAAAGCATACAATTGCGCATAGTTTATGATTTTTTGGACATAAACCTAGAAACCTTTAGATTAAAAAATGGCGCTTATTGTTAGCATTCGATCTTCGCAATTTCACTCTTTATAAGTCATCAAATCTGGCATTCGGGTGTCCCATAAGTCTCGCTGTTTTACGAAGTTGAGGTTTACGGTCTTATGGAATGGAGTTAATGATAAATCGACAAAAAACTAGAAAAAATGTCGAAATATTAAAATAAATTGATATATCTATTTCCTGTTGAAGTAGGGCAAACTCTGCAGTCTAATAAATAGCAAGCGTCATCACAACTTGCTTTGGCGAATAAAAACGTACCCTTTGTCCACTCAATTCTCCATTCTTTCTTCGTCATTTTACCCCTTGGAATCTCGAGTAAATCGTTGAGACGATAACCGATGACGTCACTCCAAACACTTCTTCTCTTCGATTCCACACTTTGGAGACCCAAGAAAGTAAACGTGAAGAGGTACCTGATAGATTCCCCCTTTTCTATCGATTCGCTCGGTTTTTTACGTAAGACAACCAATTCCCCCAACGAATTGCGTTTAACCCTTTCCGGACGAGTCGGCACGTATATATTAAAATGAAAGAGGGTACCCTACTGAGTAACGGCATAATAGTGGTTCAGCCCATCGAAGCGTTATTTGGGACTTATGACAAAAAATGTCCTTAAAAGTACCCCCACTTGACATATCACTTTTAAAATTTTTGCGACAAGCTGTAAATCGGAAACTACACCTAAATTAAAGTCGAGGAGTCCTAGTATTGTTACATCCAAGAACTGTCCAAATCGGAGCACCATAGGATTTGTTATCGATTTTTGGAAATTGAATTTTTAATTTTGGTCAATTTTGGACCTAAAATCAAGTATATCTTCCGCCGGTATCAACCATTTCGGTCCAAATGTGGTTTTTCCGAATCTATTGTGATGCTACCTTCTTACTAGAATATTTCCAGAAAAAACCTATGAGGCATATTTCTGTAAAACGCGGAAATGTTGAAAACGTAAAGGTTTGATCGTATAAAATGTCGCCGCGAGCCGCGAAGGGACGGGCGCAGCTCGAAACGAGAAAATAATAATTTTTCTTCGAGAAATATTATTTTGATGTCGAAAAGCTGATTTCAACACGAAATACAGGCAGAAATAGCACGCAAACATTACAATGTCATTTTTATATTTTTACTCTGTTTTCAGGCAATTTCAATCGAGTTTAATTTGGTTTCACGCTAAAATCAAACTTCTCGAAAAATCTTAAAATATTTTCTCGTTTCGAGCTGCGCCCGTCCCTTCGCGGCTCGCGGCGACATTTTATACGATCAAACCTTTGCGTTTTCAACATTTCCGCGTTTTACAGAAATATGCCTCATAGGTTTTTTGTGGAAATATTCTAGTAAGAAGCTAGCATCACAATAGATTCGGAAAACCCACATTTGGACCGAAATGGTTGATACCGGCGGAAGATATACTTGATTTTAGGTCCAAAATTGACCAAAATTAAAAATTCAATTTCCAAAAATCGATAACAAATCCTATGGTGCTCCGATTTGGACAGTTCTTGGATGTAACAATACTAGGACTCCTCGACTTTAATTTAGGTGTAGTTTCCGATTTACAGCTTGTCGCAAAAATTTTAAAAGTGATATGTCAAGTGGGGGTACTTTTAAGGACATTTTTTGTCATAAGTCCCAAATAACGCTTCGATGGGCTGAACCACTATTATGCCGTTACTCAGTAGGGTACCCTCTTTCATTTTAATATATACGTGCCGACTCGTCCGGAAAGGGTTAACACCCTCAACGTTGTTTTTAGTTACAGCTATTTTTGTAATGTCAACGGGTAGTATCGGTTGTTAATCATGGCTTTATCCCATCAATCGGCGATAAAGAATCCGCCGGCCGAGAGTCTGGCCGCTTCCTCGACCCTGGAAACGGATGAATCGTTGCTGGCTCAGGTTGACGCTCTTCAGAAGAGAAATTCATCGCATAAACGGATCTCGCAAGTCCGCGAGAGAGCAAGGGTGGGGTTTTTAAAAAATTTTAGGACTGACAATGATAATAAAATATTTACTTTCATCCTTTAAGTCTGAATTTTCTGCAAGGAAATTATGAAAAGTACTCTTGTTTGATAAATTTATTTTAGGCGATCGATCTTTGTCTCCAAAAATGCCGAAACACAATTCCAGTTGATGAAGCAAACGGGGCTCTGTTATATGTTAAATGCCTGGCTTTGATCGAGGAAACGGAGAGGATTCTAAATACTCAAAACCCCGGAGGGCGTCAGTCTTCGATGTCGCAGCCAAGTCTCGCTTCTAAAGTAAATTTAGATCCAAATTAAACTGTTGGTCATCTGTTTACTGTGTTGAAAAGCTTTTTTCAGCTCTACCTCACCGAGGCGGCCCCCCATCCCCCACCGAAAGCAGTTGATATTTGGTCTCATCCAGACGTTATTCAGCCCGCTAAAGTGGAGGATGACTATTACTACAGTTATTACAAACCACGATGGTGGGGATTTTTGTGTTTTAACAGTGGAAAAGAGGCCAAAGGCAAGGATCAAGATGTTCGGGATCTTTGGGCCACTCAAGTAAGAAATTAAAATTTTAAAATCACAGTAATCTTCGTTGAATTCTGTAGTAATCTCATCGATTTCAGGTCGAGTTCTTTTTATCCTGTCTGGGTTTTATAGTCGGCGTCGGGAATACCCTCAGATTTCCTGCCATGATCTATCAACATGGAGGTGATTCCAAACTTTTCTCTAGTGATATTAATTCCTCCATATTTTAGGGATATTTTTTGTGCCATATTTTGTTTTTCTGGCCATTTTTGGCCTTCCTCTTGTATATATGCATTTGTGTATTGGACAATACTCGGGATTATCGGCTTCCGGCGCCTTCTGGAAGATGATGCCGATGGCTTCTGGGATTGGTTGGGCGTTGGTTCTGCTGGCCGTACCTGTCGCCATCTACTACAATATAATCGTGGCGTGGGGATTGTATTATTTGTGGTATTCGCTCCTCGGATTCTTTACTGCCGACCTTCCTTGGAGCGACTGTAAAGCGGGTATGGTTGATTTAATATTAATTTATATTACATATATTATAGGCATCATCAAATATCTAGTTATACGAACTATTTCAGAATGGGTAACTCGCTTCAATTGTTGTGAACTGGACGCTGGGCCGACTTGTTTCGATAATCCCTATTCAATTACAGCAGCGGAATCGTTTTTCCAGTAAGAATGAAGATTCAATTGAAGTTTTTGTAAATCTCTTTAGCTATCAAGTTTTGAATCGAACGATGATCCGTGATATGTCCGTTGGGTCTGTCCAAACTCATCTAGTTGTGGCCTTGGCCATAGCTTGGATCTTGGTTTTCTTGGGCGTCTTCAAAGGCATCGGTTCCATCGGTTGGGCGGTCACTTTAACAGCTACCGTACCCTATCTTTTGGTGAGTGAAACCAAAGTAATAATTGCAATGTAGTTGTAAACGCTTCTATAATACTGTCTAGTCGTCATATTTTAGTTAATTATTCTCTTAATCCGGGGATTGAGTCTAAATGGTGCTTCGAATGGGATCAAGTTCTTTTTGACACCTGATTTTACCAAATTATGGTCGATAAGTGTAAGTTTTTGACAAAAACATTGTTTTTTACCCGAAACTGATAAGTTCAATCAAATATTTGCTCATTGCAGATATGGAAATCAGCGGCGGAACAGGTGTTTTACTCGCTGGGAATCGACGCCGGCCCTTTGATTTCGATGGCCAGCTTCTCCAGATACCGGAATAATATCTATCGGGACGCCGTTCTTTTAGTATTACTGTGAGTACAACTACTTTTAGAATGTACATCATCTCATAATAACTTTTTTAGTGACACCATAACCAGTATTCTCTGTGGATTGGTCATTTTTTCCTTTGTCGGGTTCTTGGCCGCCGTCCAACACAGCGAAATCACCGATATTCTGAGTGAGTCTTAGAAGTAATTAATTGATGGTTGTTTACTCTAGAGCATGACCGATTGTATCTGGCGTTCACCGTGTATCCAGGGGTCACCCAATTCCTGGAGTGGGGAGCTCTTTGGGCCGTTCTCTTCTTTTTTATGCTCATTATTTCCGCTATGGACGCTGAATTTGCATGGTAAGTTTATAGTCCTAAAATGTATCTCAAATGATTTGCAATTATCCAAGGTCAAGTTGAAACAACAATAAAAAACTGAAAATCTATTTTTCCAAATCAGTCATTTTTGCAT
The DNA here is from genome assembly GCA_904066235.2 of Bursaphelenchus xylophilus. Classification (NCBI taxonomy): domain Eukaryota; kingdom Metazoa; phylum Nematoda; class Chromadorea; order Rhabditida; family Aphelenchoididae; genus Bursaphelenchus; species Bursaphelenchus xylophilus. The sequence continues at coordinate 9,108,505 of CAJFCV020000001.1, forward strand.
GGATAATATAAAAATTATAAATACGAAATTTTCTCATTTAGGTTGGAGATGATAGCCTCCTCGATCATGAATCAGCTCGGAAACAAGACTAGATTAGTGGAAACTCGGATCTTAGTGGGACTTTGCTTTGCTTTCTTCATCATGGGGATACCATTATGTACAAGGGTAAGGAATTCACTGTTTATTACTGTAATTGAGACCCTGTTGATGACAATTTTCGTGTTAAGGGGGGTATTTTTATCTTCCATTCGATCGAGTCCCTCAATGCAAATTGGAATTCTTTTTCCCTTTCGCTGATCCAAATCATCATCGTATGTTACATTTACGGGATCAACAACTTCATGGATGACATGTCCGAGATGCTGAGAGTGGAGAAGCCGACTTTGGAGTGGTCTCCGGTTAACTGTAAATGGTATTTTCGCTACAAACAGCTTCAATTTTTGTTCGGTCCCACCGGAGACTACGTTAAATTAAGTTGGTGTGTGTTTGCGCCCTTTATCTTGACGGTGAGTGACAGGATTTCCTAAAATACGTATTATTGCGTTTTGATTAAATTTAGTCGATTTTGCAAAATTTCTTGTATCTTTAGACGCTGCTGATCGCCTCGGTCTTGAGTTACGAGCGTGTCCAGTTCAACGAATTCGACATGTCCTGGGGCTACGAGGTGATCGCGTGGATCGCCATGGTCGGCCCTCTCGTCATTGTCCCCATCACCATCGGGTATTCCATTTATGAGGCCAAAAAGAGGAAAAAAGTAAAAAAAATATTAATTTTTGAGATTTTAAAATCTTCGTATTTTAGCCACTCTCCTCGATTATCAGCACCAAGAATTGGCGAAATTCCCAGGAAAATCAGCCAAAACAACCAAGTCACACGGCAGATAATGACAGCGACTATATGGTGAGATTTCCGAAACAAAGATTGATGTTTTTTTCGATTTGCAAAGGAAAATTTTTTTGGGCGGGTCAAAAAGCTTTTGACATGTTTTTGCACTGTGCGGGCGCACGCATTCGGCGTTGCGACGAGGTGTCGCGCGATAAAAGTTTTGCGGGGTGCGAAAAAAGAGTGCACTGTGCTTTCGATTGCCCTTTCTAAACCAATTTTTTTGCACTGTGCGGGATCGCATTGCACCGTAAATTTTTCTTGTCGCCGCTAGACAACTTTTGTGCACAATTGCGCACTGTGCAGACATGTGACCGCCTTGCGTAAAAAAACAAGGTTTTCCCATAAAAAAATTTAGGGGATAAAGGTAAAAAATAATTTGCTCTATTTCCAGTACATAGACCCAATTTCTCGGGTAGCATCGACCAAATCTCGGAATAAAGTTGATTTAAATGTGATAGATGAAGATGCCTACGTTCGAGCACACGAAAGAATCCGAGAATGGGCCGAACGAAGTGGTCGAAGTGAACCAGTCAGGCAATTGGAGGTGTCCGCACTGCAAGAATCAATGGATATTGAACCCAAAATTGAGATCAAAGGGCCAGAAGAGATCCCAGAAGAAGAAGAGGAATTTGAGGAGATCGAGGAGGAATCTTATGGAAGGAGGACGGGCAGACTCAAGGACTTTATGTTGCATGCGGAGAAGAGAAGGGAAGCGTCGAGCAGTGACAGTGATGACTATACGATGGGAAGCGATGATCGGAAGAAACCGAAGAGACCTACGGTTAAGGTATAATTTAAAACAAAGACGGAAACTTATGTTTATCAACCTTGGCATGTCGTATTTTTCAATTACATATTTTCACTGAACTACCATAAGTTCTGTTGCACCGTGTAGTTTTCCAAAAACCAGGAGTGCAACGCTCTTTTCTGCACCGTCAGGGATGCATACCGAAATTGATATAGTAACAGGTTTCGATTTCAAATTTTACATGTTGTAAAATATGAAGTCATGATTTAAATTTTCAGAAATCACCACTAATGAAGCCACAGTCGACCAACTCATCGCTGAATCTCTTCGGTCCGCCTCCATTTCCCAGTAGCCAGGCATCTGATTCCAGAATTTCCAAGAACCGAGCGAATCGTCGCAGCGATCAACGCAAGAATCGTATCTTTGCCAACTCGTTCAGCATGGTGGTAATGGAGCCCCCGTCCTCCTCCTCTCCCTCCAAGGCCTCTTCCGAAGAGCGAGCCCCTTCCCAGTCGGCTTCGGTGCCGGATCGCCCTCTAAATTGGAGCCGGCGCCATGGCCTCGGCCCCAGAAATAGCAGCGAATCGGTGAACAACAGTCTGAGCGGGGTATCCTTGAAGCCTTTCAGCATTTCAACGCCTCAGGGCTCGCTTAAGCAGTCCAAAACGATCAAATTGAAGCGGCCCAAACCCATCGGGAACTTGCCGCAACGGCCGCCCGTCGACTCGGATGACGATGAACATCTGGCGACGCTTTCAAGGGCCTCCAGCAAGAGCTATTTATAAAATTTATAGAAATTTATTCGAATAAATTTGAGTAGAGCGAAAGAATGTTGCGATTTTGAGATGTTTGGGGGTTCTAGTTAAAGCTACAGTAAGCTGACGCCACTGCGGAGTTGGAAACAGAGATCCGCGACATAGACCAGGGTGTCCAGGAAACAGAGTGCCTAAAAACGGGATTTTTAGTTTTTTTGCTTTAAAAAATCAGGAAAAAATAGTTTTTAAGAATTTTTACCGTGTAGATTACACCCTCGACAACACCAAAAAATTAAATGGAATGCTCACCGCCGCAAAAATCCATTCAGTTTCATAGCAAACGAGCGCGATCTTTGGCCCATTTGGTGGATAACAAGCCGCGTAATACGCCTCCAGCCCTGTGGCAATGAACATCAGCACCACGCCCACCGCACACATGACCACATCGATCTTGCGCCATATCGAATTCTTGGAGGTGCAGCAGTTCACGATCATTAGTACGAGAGCGACGGATCCGAGGACGGCCAGAATGGCCAAGACCACCGACTGCCACTCCGTATTCGTGCGTCGCATGAACTCGGCCAAGCTCGAATCCAACGAGGGGCCGATGATTAGAACTATTGAGATCACTGCGAGGATCTGGAAGTAAAAAAATTTGGTGATCTTTTTGGAGAAATTGAAAAAAATTGCACTGTGCATAAATATTTTGCATTGTGCTATGCAGAAAAGCCTGAAGATAAAAGAAATTAATTCAATGTAAACAATTATTTCCCAGTAATTATAAAATTTTGACCGCAATATCAAAATTGTTTTTTCATAAAAAACTTACAACTTGCATTAATTTGAAGAGCACCCTGACCACAAACGGATACTTTTCTTTCTGCTGATACTCGGGAACATTCCGACTCTGATAAGTGGGGGTGTACTTGAAGGGCGGGTAAAACGGGGGGAAAACACCGGGTCGGGGGACAAATGCCTCAGGGTATGGAGGGTAAACAGGCATTCGCGGGGAGAATGTGTCCACGTACACTGGATTTGACGGCTAAAATACGAAGAAGTCGATAAAACAGTCAATTTACAACGTACAAAAAGTGCCAAAAAATATTTTAGGAAATGATAATGACTGATATTGACTTACCATGTAACTGACAGGCCTGGTTGCCCTTCTTTTATTATATAATGGAGCTGGAGACTTGAAGGGACCCGAAAATGAGCGATAAAAACGGCCCTGAGATCGCGGATGAGGGGTCCCTCGGCCTCGGCTTGTGGTTGCTACTCGGTAGGGATATCTGAAATACGGATTCAACAGTTTACTAATGCCAGTTGCTCTAATATTAATTAAAGTTTAAAAAATTTGTTGATCGAAAGGTTTCAAAAAAAATTATCTGCTCTCTCAGAGGGAAGACCCTTGATTGTCTCTCGCATAGAACTATGAACTTTTTGATTTGCGATTAGTCCAAAACGCACACGTAAAATCTTGGCAAGGCCTGATCACCCGTTTTTTTTAAACATTATAGTTTTATCTTTAGTCTGACAGTGTGATTCGCAATACTTTTGTCATAATTCTATCAATTTTGATGTTGATTTATGTCACATTTTACACCTTTTTTATATTCTCCTACCTGATATTCCTCCGTTCAAATCCGTTGGGTGCATCCAGCGTTCCTCCATGGTAAGCATGCGTATTGTAATGGTTAATGAATTCATTGTAATATTGCGAGTTTATGGGGATATTATTACTCTAAAACACGATCATTTTTAATCAAAATTCCACCTTACAGTAGTCGGTTGGGTCTCATCGATGGCTTCGGTGCGATTGTAGTTGCGGAGATCTGCGGCCGCCACAATCCGAACGGGTCTCCAGTCGGCCATTCATTCGTTTAATGCCTCAGGGGAAACAAGAGAAAACGGGGCATTGGGATCGCGTAATTTGGAGATGAACAACCAGATGGAGACGATCGATCAAGTCACGGAACTTTGATTAAAATCTGAAAATGAAAGAGATGGGAGTGAAAGTAATTACAATTACTTGCGGGTTCAGGGTTTTCAGACATTATTTTAGGGAAAAGGTTGGAAAATTATTAAATTTCCTGGGGTTTTTTTGAAAAAATTGGGGTTTGGAGTAATTACAATGTACCACTAGGTGGCCCGTAGGAAATTTGAGACGTAAACGGTATCCGGACAACAATTAAAGTCACCAATCTTTTAAAAAAATTGCCCGATTCTAAAATTTTTTTGCAAACAGCCCGCTAAAAAATCAAAAACCAAAAATCCCTTCAGGCAATATGTGTAATCGGAAATTATGAAGGTGTTTTAAAACTGATTTACCTAGTTTTACCTCAAATTATCAATTTTTCAACCAAACTTCTTTGTATTACAGTATCCAGAACGACGCAATCCCCGGCTCGGACCACCAAACGATGGTAAAAACGAGATTAATCAAATAAATAATATCCATAACCAGAGGGGATTCCGGTTATCCATAAAAGCCCATTGAAACAAAAGCCCACTGAATTAGATGCAGATTTGAAACAAAAGCCGCCCTGATCCGTCGCAGCGACGTCCGCTCACCTCCCCCACAGCGATGGGCATAAAACGAAAGAAAATGGGAGAATTAAATGCAAATTAAAACTATGCATCACAAGTCGAAAATTATTTTTACATTTTTTTATGTTTTGGATAGATTGAGGTCATGGATAAAATAGAAACAGGGCAATTTATAAATTCTATAGATCTCTTTGACAATGAGTTATGAAAAAGTATTTTTGAGTGTTTTTGGACACCTGGAAAGACCTGAAACAGAATGCCAAAAATTGGCGGAAAAATCAAGATTCGAATTTTTGACCAAAATTTTAAAAAACAACGCCAGTTTCAGCAAACACTTGATTTCAAATTTTTTTATTAAAACGAAAAATAAGAAAATAGCTAAAAAAAAGCCCCCCAAATGTAAATAAATGGTCATGAATAATATAAAACAATCCTTAATAAACCCATTCCTAAAGCCAGCTCCCAACCGGCTCCCCGCAACTCCCTCAAACAACAACACATTCCTGGTTATGACACGCGTTTTTCGGTGATACGCAACAAATTATGTGAGCGGAAAGGGGGACTCCTTCCGAGCTCGCGCAAACCACTTGAAGAATCGGAAAATCATAAATTCGTGGGACATTTAGTGACCGCCGGGTATTTATATTTGTTAAGGGATGGAGGAAATGACCAGTTTAAAGCACTTGACCGAAATGGATGGGGGAAAATTGATGGGAAGAGTGACGGATCTCCAAGTTTGCAAGGAAAGGGATGGGGGTAAAGTTAAGTTATCGTATTCAGATACTGGAAAGTTAAAAAGCTATCACCGAATTAAAAATATGGAGCATCCAATCTTTAATTATTGAATCTTGAAAAAACAAGACATAAAAAATTTAGTAACTTCATTTCTTATGTATTTCGAAAAAAATTTTAAAAATTTTAAACACAAAAAATTAAATTCTGGAAAAGAATCTGCAAATTCACCGCTAGAAATTGATCCCCCAAAAAAACTGTTACAAGTCTTTCCGCAAACAACCCTGCGATTTGCCTTTACAATCTGCCTCCCCATCCACCCCAATTACCTTTACAATCCCCCATTCTCAATACCCACGCCTCGCCCGACTTTTCTCAGCGTCGTTCTAAGCCTCGAGGCGGTCTTAAAGAGCGTCGTCTCGAGTGATTATCCCCGGCCAAACAATTCCCCTATAAGTGACCGAAACGAATTCAAAGAGATCATTCAAATTGGGTTTCGAGGATTAAAAGTAACTTTCTTTACATTACTTTGGCGAGAGTTTTGTAAAGAGTAATGGAAAGGGGAGAGGAAAGCGATAAGAAAACGGGGAAATAATGTTTCTTGCTTTGTAAGTGATTACAAAATAAATAAGGATACAGCCTTCAACGAAAATAATTTTTTAAAAAATTCTATTGGAAAAAAGCCACTGCGCTTTCAAAATTCGTCAAAATTTTTAAAAAGCAAAAAAGTTTTTTTTTGCAATTTAGGATTAAAAGTTTTAAGCGCAGCTATATATATTTGAAAGCAATCAGAATTTTCAAAAAAGATCTCTCCTTACGTCTGGAATCGCAAAAGTTAAAAAAAGCAAAGATTAGTTTTTTGTTTGGTCGGCCCTCTTCATTTCGCATGATCTCTCGCAAAGAAGACCGTCGAATATCTCGACTGCTGCTTAAAGGCGTGGGTCCAAACTTTTATTTGTAAAAGTCAGATTTACGATAGCATAAGCAAAACCCGTTTCTTCTATGACTGATTTCTCTCATTCTCTACAGTCCCAGTAGAAATGTTTGCGTAATTTAGGAGCAAACAGGGCTCACTATCTCGAGACATCATTCCATAGCCAAATGTTGCCTTTACATTTAGAATTGCGAGTAATACTGATAAATCATCAAGATCTATCGCCAAGTCCTCAATCCCCGCGCCTCGCTCAAACCCAAACAAATTGGTCCGTCCTTTTTATTCAGCCTCGGAAATAACTTCATTCCATTGCATTACTGAGGGTGCGAATATCCGAATTAAAAAAAGTTCTTTAAGAGTGCGATCGCCATAAGAAAATGAGTGCGAAGAGAACGTCGGTCTACTTTTCTTTTTATTATTACAAGGTGGGTTAAAAGTGGGAAAAGTTGGGTGGAAAGTCAGATCCGCGCACTGAAATTATCCACGGATCGAGGTTACTATTTTACGGATATTTGTATGTACAAATATTAAATGTAATATTAACAATAAATAGTAAAAAGTAGGTTTATTTGGCAAAAAATAATTGAAAAAAAATTATAAAGAAAACCGTATAAAGTAGTAAAGAATTATTGAAAGTAGGAGATTACTTGTTAAATTACTCGAAGAGTTGCCGCAGATTGCATTTGAGTCACATCTGTGGGAGGCCGGCGTTGAGATTTCTTGATATTGGAGGGAGATTTGCTCGCGGTCTTGGCTAAAATACGAAGAATATTTTTTTGTTTTAACTTTTTTTTTATAAAAATGGAGTCAACAAATTTTTAGATCCTCACCGTGACTTTCCCTGCCCTTCCCCATCATTTCCATTCCCATATTTGGTATCTTCTTCCAAACCCAAGAATTTGGGCAACGTCCTTTGAGTGGCCCCACTTTTGAGTCGATTAAAATCTTTTCCAAAATCCAAATGAAAGTCCGAGTTGCACCTATCCGAGTTGCACTGACACACTTGAACGTTCGTCCGTCCATACTCTGCCTGCACATCGTACTCCTCGCAACCCACAAACTCATCTTCAGAACAGCCGGACACAGTGAAATTGGCGTGAGAATTACGGACTGCGACCACAACACAAGCCTTGGTGTTCCCCTCGCATTCGGTTACTCTGCGGCGCGTACATTGCTCGGTGCTGTGAAGCCAGAGTTGAGGGGCGATTCGTTGACCTGAACTTGTTAAAAGTAAGTATTTCAAGAAAAGAAATGTTCTAACAAAAAAAATCTTATTTTTTGCAAAAATATTGTACACTAATTAAGCCTAAAAATCTAAATTTTTTGACACTTTCCAATCCAAAAAGCTTACAATTAGTGGTTTTTGAACAACGCTAGAAAGCTCATAGAAAAGAATGTTATAAATCTAACCGGCTCTTATCAAAAGGCCATTTGATTTACGCCGTTTCTTTTCAAAATCTAAACTTCGCGCCTCCGGTATCTCGTATGTAAAACAGCTTTTTAAATTTTTTACCAACTAATCGCCACTCATTCATTTTCAATACGAAGGCCCTCAACTTACTTGGCTGCTGACAGTAAAAGCATTTCAGCGCTTTTACAAACTGTAGATGCAACACAATACTGGTGATTACCGTCCAGCGCATGATGATGAAAGAGTTACTTCATTTAGTTCAGCTTTTAAATAGCCTTCCTTTGCATGAGAAAAAAGTAAAATGCCGTCAAAATACGATGTAAATACACGGGTAATTGGAATTCAAGGAAATTCACAGGCATCAGGAAAGAGTGACACAACAATGAAATGAGGTAAAGGACAAAGGTGAGGGCTGATTTTACATTAGATTATTGGGACAAAGCTGGGACAGAGAGGCCCAAATCATCGAACATTTTTAAAGAGTTTGATGGTAGCCAAAACTTTTTCTTTTTAACTATTTTTAGGGTGCCCCGTAGTCTTGCCCATTTTCGGGTTTGAGAATTAAATTTTGTAAGAGCCAATAAATGACTGCTCTCCTTGAGCCTTGATTCTGTTGATACCACCTTGGCTTGCTAAGATATTTAAAAAATCTACATATGTTTACATAAACTGCTATTACAATTATAATATTTAAAAAAAACTTAAATTGAAATTGATCTATGATAAAAAAAAGAGCATCCAACTCAACCAAGCGACCCCAAATTAACTCAAAATCCAAAACTTTCCCCGAGGCACTGCCCACTTATCCGCCTTTCCCTCCCTCAATCCCGCTGATCCCCGTTCGTGTCTTTATCGAATTACATTACGTAAATCTGATTTATATAAAAGTGAGCGAATTTATTGGGGTGGGTCATGTTGTCCATGTTTATTTGCATACCTCGAAATAGGTATCGAATAACAGCCAAAAAATCTCTTTGATATTTTGAAAACGGTGTGAAGTGAGACAAATGGACATTAAAATGGAATATTTACATTGCAAAATTTTTATCAATTTGCTTGAAAATTCACAAAATCATCTTGAAAATAAGCTTTAATTAAGACTTGTGATACTTAAAAGATTTTCTTGAGAGATTAAAAAGGATTTAGAATGTTGCTGATGATTCAAAGCAATCCCGAAAGTGTCACCGGTAATAATAGGAAAGGCCTTGTTAATAGAAGGATTTAAGGTATAACATTAATCCATTTTTCTTTATTTGCAGTGGTCTCAAAGTGTTGCAAAGTTCAATAAACCACATTATTCAAAGATAGAAGACTAAAGTATTTTTTGAACTAGCCCCAAATTATTTCTTGAGCTTTCCAGTGTTAACCTAATCAAGTCTCTTCCTACCGAGAGACCACACGAAATCAAGAGATTTGGCGAGGTGAAAAAAGGTGTTCGTCCCTAACTTTTTTTGCGATTGCTCGGTGAAAATTGAGTTTTTTAAGACCTTTAAGACCTTGTAAGCCACAAATAACAATGCAGTCTGAAAATGTGAAAATCGCCAAGATATTCCATTTTGGCTACATTCAGTAAAGCTCGACTTTGGAATATCGCGTATATCTTGAAAGATAATATTCTTAATTTGAGTCGCCTTCATTCAATTCAGTCTACAAGACCTCAAAGACTTGCTTTGCAAGAAATAAAACTTGATTGTTTACTATAAGAGCAGCGATTACATAAGGGATTATACATACTAAACCATTTGGTGGGATCCTTTCCAGAAATCCCTCGGAGCCTGAGAAAACGCTCTTTCGCTTTTATCTCCTCAAGATGAACCCATTAATTATTAAGTGGACGGTTTATATGGACAATATGGTATATAAAAATCTGGTAATATAACGGGTGAAGCTTTTATTTTAGCGAATTTTATGAAGAAGTAAGCAAAGAAATTTGTAGGGAAGGAAAAACTTTGATCACTAAAAAATAAATTTCATCAAGACAATATTAAAATAATAATTTTTATACTCCTGGTTGTCAAAAAGGTACTGTAATCGGCATTACAAATGCAAAAAATCAAAATCAAAAACTTTTTAGGTGTCTTACACTTGACATACCGCAAACGTTGCCAGCCAAAAATCCCGGCGCCTCTGACCCCTTCGCCCTGTGGCAATCGGAGAAATTTTTTTGAGTAAAATCCGTGAAATAAAAATGTTTCCTTCCAAGAATGTTTGACGCCTTTAGGCCTAATTACGAAACGCCCTGAGGGCCGAAAGGAATGCCAAAATAAATAATGGGCCTCTTGATACACCCAAATGTTTACTTTCCTCAAATTAAGATTTCGCGACGCATCCCAAGTTTCGGCGAGAGTAAACTATTCGACCGTAGATTGCATTCCAAGTGTTTTTTTTATGAATTTCGAAAGAAATATTTAATTTAGCCAGAAGAAGCCGGTTTTGCATAAAATTACATTTTGACTTTCAATATTTGCATACTGTGTAAGTCTACAAAATCACGATGACCCCAAAAATCATCATCCACAATCTTAACAGGCCCAAAACCTCACAAAAATTATCGACATTCCAATGAGTGATGTTATTTTTAACCTCTCTTTATGGCCCCAAAACCCTTTTTATTTTATCAAAAAGAAATCAAAAGTTTGTCCGAAGTAGGAGCGAATCCCTCAAATTTCCCCTGGGTAATGGATTTACAACGAACGGCCAAAGAGAAAACATCGAAAGGAGGGGAGGTGAAGAGATTCATGGTGACAAAACGAATCTGAAGGGATGCGAAAATGCCCTCAGGGTCTGCTAACTGATGGGTAATGAGGAAAAAACAATATTGGATGGGAAAGAAGGGGTATTTTGTAAACACAAGACATTTTGACTGCAATAAATTCAGGGCAGATCTAATTTTCATGGCCAGTGTGAGTTGTTGAGCAGCTCTAAATAAATAGAAAGCCAACGCCGTAGTCACCGAACTAAGCTTTAGGACAAGGAAATCTTATCGTTATGACGCTTCAAAATATATTGGAAATTAACTCTTAAACATGACAATGAGTCCATTAAAATAAAAGTTTGTGACAAACGTTTATCTTCTCCCCTCACTGTCATCGCCAAAGTAGCCAGATAACGGCCGTGGTTTGCATAAAAAAGACGAAAAAGAACACTCAATATTCAATTTCCGGCTTTGTTCAGACTGACACGAATAAAAGTTTTGTTCCGTCAATTTCCTATCTCGCTAGCTGGACATCATGATCTATTTAACATTATAAGGAAGTCAGAGATACGACGTCTCCATGATGTTATTACATAAAATATGTCGGTAAATTACATAATCTTGGGGCCCTTCCTAGGTAAAACTAAACTTTAAAAATAAAACTTGTAAAATTAAGAAAATCACGTTCGTAATGGGACATCTCAGGAACGACGTCATCTAATTTCAGTCCTTAAAAGTCTTCTCTCAAATTAGATTAAGAGTAACGAGGAATGAGTAAACATCGGGGTGTTACATTTACATTTGGACATTAGCTAAGGGTGAGATACGAACAATGGGAGCAATGAACTGGAAATATCGCCGCCTTCATTGCTGCGAACATGGATGACGTCACAGAAGTGTAGAATAATAGTGATGATATACGACGCGTTTTTTGAACTTGCAAAGCAAAAAATGAAAAAATAAGTGAGGAAAAGTTCAGTATTTAGCAACTCAAAAATTAACTTTTTGTCTTTTGCCGTCAAGTTTTTTTCGATTCCCCCTCATTCGATAAGATTCGATTTCCAGTGAACGGTCAGAGGATTGTCTTGTTATCGCGTCATCCCGAAAGGTATGTCGTCCTATTTTATCTACTGTATTCTTCATAGGTTTGGGATCAAGGCGCGATGTCCAAAACAACGGTCCAAGCGACCGAAAGAGAGCCCGAGAGAAAGATTTGGGATGAAATCTTCTGCCGGAAACCGAAGAAGAAGACCGGGCTCTCGATGGCCGATCTGAAGAGGGATGTGGAGATGGACGACCATAAGATCCCGCTGGAAGAGTTCGCCAAAAGGCATAAAACCAACTTGGAGAAGGTGAGATGACATTCATTTTGAGAGCTGCGTTTGTATAAGCAGGCCAGACTATGGCCATGATGACATAAATTGGGCAAACTCAAAAATTTTTTGAAATTTTTCGAACGTTACCCTTTTCTTTTCAGGGTCTCACCGACGACGACGCGGCCGAAAGATTGAAAAAGGACGGCCTGAATCGTCTGACCCCACCCAAAGCCAAGAGCAAATTGGTGATGTTCCTCCTGATCCTGGTCACCGGATTCAACATCCTTCTTTGGATCGGCTCCATCGCCTCTTTGACCAGTTTCCTCATCGAATATTATGTCCAGCCTCAGTACAACATTGAGAATCTTTACCTGGCCGCTGTTTTGTTTCTGGTCGTAGTCATCACCAGTGTATTCCAATTTTATCAAGAAAACAAGAGCTCGACGATCATGAAGGGATTCGCCGATATGGTCCCTCCAATGGCTACGGTAAGTGGAAGGTCATCTGGTATAGAATCTAAATATGGCTCTAAAAGCAACTATATGGGGTCTAATCTCAATTGCAATATATTTTCAGGTGATTCGCGACGGAAAACACAAAGAAATCCAGGTTCAGGACCTTGTGGTTGGAGATCTAGTGGAATGCAAAGGTGGAGATAGATGCCCAGCCGACATTAGGATCATCAAATCTCAGGGATTCAAGTTGGATTACTCATCTCTGACCGGAGAAAATGACCCCATCACAAAGACTCCAGAATTTACTCACAATAATCCCCTCGAATCTCGGAATGTTGCCTTATTCTCGACGAATGTGGTTGAAGGATACTGTAAGGGAATTGTGATGCTAACGGGAGATCGAACTATCATGGGGAGAATCGCGGCCCTCACTTCTCAGGTAAGGACTTCAAGCTTTACATGTATAAGTTTAGGTAACCTCGGGTAAAACTCCTCTTTCAACTGAGATGAATCACTTTATCAACGTGATTGGGATCGTCGCCATTGTAATTGGTGTCGTTTTCTTCGCCATTTCCATCTCCATCAACCGCAATATTGTGAGCGCTATAATCTTTTTCATTGGAATTGTTGTGGCCAATGTGCCTGAGGGAATCGTGGCCACCATCACGGTGGCGTTGACTCTAACTGCACAGAAGATGAGCGCCAAGAATTGTCTGGTAAAGAACCTGCACGGAGTTGAGACTCTTGGATCCACATCTACAATTTGCTCAGACAAAACGGGGACTCTCACTCAGAACAGAATGACCGTAACCCACACATGGTTCGACAACAATGTAAATGATGTCACGGACACTGTATTCCCAGAACCACCGACCCCCAACACAACCGAGGGATTGATCTGGAGATGCGCGACTCTTTGCTCGAGGGCAGAATGGAGAAACGAGGACATAAATCAGCCGATCAAGAAGAGAGAGGCCAACGGAGATGCCAGTGAGATCGCATTGTTGAGATACGGCGCCCTGAGATCGAATGACACGGTAGATAAGTTCAGGGCGGCATGGCCGAAAGTCGCGGAGATCCCTTTCAACTCATCCAACAAGTATCAGGTAGGGAACACTTCGAATAATATTTTTGAATCCTTGGATAACATAACCAAGAACGCCATTTAGGTCTCAGTTCATCGTAACGAGTCGGATCGCTTTGTTTTGGTGATGAAAGGAGCCCCGGAGAAGATCTTGGCCAGATGCACTGACGTCGTGATGAACAATAAGACCATCAAGCTGGGACATGATTTCAAGGCCATGTTTACCCATGCCTATGATAAGCTTGGAGGAATGGGAGAAAGAGTTCTTGGCTTTTGCGACCTTGAACTGGATCCGGAGAAGTTCCCAGAGGACTTTGATTTCTCCACCGAACCCATCAACTTCCCTTTGGAAGGCCTCAGATTCTTGGGACTCATCTCGATGATCGATCCGCCCAGACCCGGAGTGCCCGAGGCGGTCAAGCTTTGCCAAGATGCCAGGATCAAAGTAAGGACCATGTTAGCTATACATATATCATCATCTGAATTGATGGATAGAAGACTTGAGTAACTACATACTACAATATTCAGGTGGTAATGGTAACTGGAGATCACCCAATCACTGCGAGAGCCATCGCCCAGCAAGTTCATATCATCAACAAGGATTACAAAGTAGCACATTTGGTTGAAGACAGCGATAGTTTTGATGACGTCATCAATGCTTACGAGTTAGGCTCTCTAAAATAATATAAGCTATTAATTCAGAGGTGAAAAGGCCGTAATTGTCCATGGAGAACAACTGAAAAAACTGGCCGTCGAACAACTCGACCATCTTGTCAAGATCTACCCTCAAGTTGTGTTCTCAAGAACCTCCCCCACTCAAAAATTGCAGATTGTGGAGGCTTACCAGAGATGCGGAAGAATCGTGGCGGTCACTGGAGATGGTGTAAACGATGCTCCTGCTCTCAGAAAAGCGGATATTGGAATCGCCATGGGTATCGCGGGTACTGAGGTTTCTAAACAAGCAGCCGACATGATCCTCTTGAACGACAACTTTGCCTCGATTATCACCGGAGTCGAGGAAGGAAGGTTGATATTCGATAATCTGAAGAAGGCCGTTGCTTATGTCCTCACCTCCAATGTCGCCGAATTGACCCCGTTCCTTCTCTATGCTACCACTGGGATCCCGTTGCCATTGAGTATTGTTGCCATCTTATTGATCGACGTCGGAACTGACCTGGTAAGAGAATTATATTATCACGAGAGCCACTGATATTATTAATGATGATATATCGACTGTAATATCCACTTTAGTGGCCGGCTATCTCTCTGGCATATGAAGAAGCCGAGAACAACATCATGAAGCGTCCGCCTCGAAATCCAGAGCACGATAAACTGGTCAATTACCGTCTTCTCAGCTTCACCTACCTTCAGATCGGGGTAATCCAAAGTCTCGCTGGATTTACAACTTACTTCATCGTCATGGCGGAGAATGGGTTCCTTCCAAAACGATTGTATCAGATTCGGGACACCTGGGAAGATCAGGGGATCGACGATGTTGATGATTCTTATGGTCAGCAATGGGTAGGAAAACATCATCGATTCATCTATTTTATGTCGTACTGCTTTCCGTATATAATATAATCTTCATTCCAGTCATACGATCAGCGAAAAACTCTCGAGCATTGTTGTCACGGCGCCTTCTTCTTTGCAATCGTTGTCGTCCAATGGGCCGACCTTATTGTAGCCAGAACAAGATCGGCCTCTCTTCTCAGTCATCGCTTCTCCAATACCGTCCTTTTGACGGGAATGCTGTCCACCCTTGTTTTGTCCTACTTGTTCCTTTTTGTTCCCGGAGTTCACGTTGTCTTCCAATTGACTGGCCTCAGAATCCGTTGGGCGATGGTCGCTGTTCCCTTTGGATGGTTCCTGGTTCTGTTTGACGAGACGAGAAGAATGGCGATCAGAAGAAATCCAACTGGTTGGCTCTACAGAGAGACTTATTATTGACATTTTATCTCGTTTGAAAAGTAAAGATTGTCAATCCGTTAGTGGGTTTTCGTCGCGAAGTGTCACACATTTTATTAGAAAAACAATTTTCTTGCCGAGCTCGGCCAATATTGGCCGAGTCGTGTGGTGAACTGAATTCAGCCAAAGTCAAGGTTCGTCTTGCATTTTCAGAAAATCCACTTCAAGGCTCTTTTCAACTCCTGTTTACAGTACTAGCTTATTGAAAATATTCTTTTTTTAATTTGTGGGAATGGATCTTGATGCTTCTTTTGCCGCTCTAAATTCAGCTGCGAAGGTTCTCCGAGAATCTCAAGAGAAGCGTAAACGTGAAGTAGTAACGCACAATATATTTGGAGCTCTTGATAATGCCCGAAGGAGGAAGAAAGGTATGTTTTAAATTATTTCCCTTTTTTAGGCCATCTTCAAGTATAAGATTGAATTTTTAGAACAGCTTTGCGGTGAAAAGATGAGGATGAATGCTAAAATGTCTGCCAAGATCTACGGTTTGACGGAGGAAGATATTATTGAAAAGGGTGAATTGTTTGAAGCTATCGAAAAGAGAAAGCAAAGGAAAATTCTGGTAGTTTCAGACGGTCCTATGGAGAATATCTCGCCAATCAAGTAGGGCCTTGTTTCATTTTTGTTGTTAGTTTTAGAGCATTCAGAGAAGCCGACCTTTACCATCAGGTCATTGCCAATCTTGAATCACGTTCTTATGAGAAGCCAACAGCCATCCAGTCATATGCAATCCCTTACATCTTAGAATCCGAACGGGATATTCTGGCCAGGGCCGATACAGGAAGTGGAAAGACTGCAGCTTTCCTATTGCCATTGATTTGTATGACGAGACAATGGAAGATCGACAATGCGGAACATCGAACGATCAATCAGCAGAGTCCTCACGTTGTTGTACTTACTCCGGCGAGAGAGCTGGCCCTCCAAATATACCGAGACGCTCTTTCCTTTTGTCGAGG
Organism: Bursaphelenchus xylophilus; assembly: GCA_904066235.2. NCBI lineage: Eukaryota > Metazoa > Nematoda > Chromadorea > Rhabditida > Aphelenchoididae > Bursaphelenchus > Bursaphelenchus xylophilus. The sequence goes on from CAJFCV020000001.1 coordinate 9,124,988, forward strand.
TATGGTCGTCTGGTCCTTTTACGCTTCAATTTTGTAAAATTCAGGTACTGGTCTCCGCATATGTCTTGCCATTGGAGAAGTAAACATGTTGGATAGTATCAGAATGATCGAGAATGGCTGTGATATACTGATTGGAACTCAAGGTCGGGTTGTGCATTACTTCTTTGGCGTCGACAATGCGGGAAAATTTGTAAGAAGCTATTTTTTATTTATGTGTTGCTTTAGTCTCATCTGAACTTTGATAATCTGAGATGTTTGGTATTGGATGAGGTAGACCGCGTTCTCAGTGATCCCAATTATTACACAATGCTGAGAAAGTTCACGAGCCGGTTTGTAAGCTGCGTAATCTGTTTTATTTGGCTTTAGAAAGACTTGCATCACCAAGTTCGAGTGATTATGTTTTCGGCGACCTTGGATCTGAATAATTTCGGGATGTTCTTGCGAAAGGATCATTATAGGATAATTTCAGGTGATACTAAGATTCCTGTCGACACTGTTGTCCAACGTTTTATCAATGTGGTAGGTCTCTCATTTTTACTACTTGTTCTATTCGGTTTTAGAACGCAAAGAAAGGCGTAACGAAGGTTGATTATCTCCTGGAACTCCTCAAACTACAAGTCGGTAGGATCAAGAATGACTCTGGAAATGTTGAAGGCACGGTGCTTCGGGTACCGAAAACGATCATATATGTTAACAAGAAGCGAATTGTTGATTACCTAGCAGTCAGATTGGTGATGAATGGATTCCGGGCTCTCTCTTTGAGTGGAGATCTTCCAATGGAACGACGACTCACTGCAGTGGAGAGCATAAAGTCCGATGAAGTCGATATTCTGGTAACAACTGATGTTGCCTCTCGAGGATTGAACATTCCCAATGTAAAACATGTTATAAACTATGATCTACCCAGCATGAATTTCTTCGAATATGTTCACCGAATTGGAAGATCTGGAAGATTGGGCCATGTGGGAAGAGCAACCTCATTCTTTGACCCCCTAATAGACAAAGAAATAGCGGTCTTTCTGAAAGATGTAAGTTACGTTGCAAGTATTTGACTTGACTCTTTAGATCCTTTGCCAAGTCCAACAACCTGTCCCTGATTTTGTGGAGAAGGCGTCGAGGGCTATAGATATGGAGTTTATTTAGTTTTAGATACCTCAATTAGTTGTCTCGTATTGTTTTGTTATGTTGTTTTTTACTAACGTTGTATAAATTGTTATTTCTTCGTGAAAATGTTCTTTTTACTTTCAAATTCCGAAATAAAGCGGATTTTCCGGTGGTTTACTCTATACATCTCGTTGCCGAGAATCGGTCGTTCGGCCGAATCGGGAGTCATGAATCTTTTGCCGTGGATTTTCCTCGTTTCAATCGCCTATGCCGAGAAGTCTTCTGTAAGTCCGTCTTTACTTATTCTTTATTTCTGATTTTTAGAGGAGGATCATGGCGGATGAGAATCCGGGGCCTCCATCTGCAGCGCCTCTTCCAGATGGCTCGACTTTGATTACAGGCAATCCACAAACCGTAGCCCCAACCACTCAAGGACCAGATCCGCCTCACCCATCTACTCCCGCTCCAACTGAACCACCGGCGTCGACTCGAGGACCAGACCCGACTACCGCTCCTCCAACTCAACCTCCACCACCACCTAGTACAACCCAGCCGCCTCCACCCGTAACGACTCAAAGACCGGTCCCTGTGACAACCCCGGCCCCTCCACCAGCTACTACTACGGCCCCGACTCAACCTCCGCCAGCACCAACTGTTCCGACTACGACTCCAGGGCCAGGGCCGGCTCCAACCACAGTCCCGCAACCTGCAACAACTCCGGCGCCGGGACCAACTCCAACTACAGGACCAGTCCCATCTCACCCACCCACTCGTCCTTCAACTCCCCCGACACATGCTCCGATTACTGGCACCGGCGGTCCAACCCAACCGTCATCAACCCCGTCACCTGGTCCGGAACCTACTACTTCTGAGGGAGACAATAATTCAACCAAACCAAGCAAAGAGATCAGTAAGTTTTTGCGTGTTATAATGCACTTGATAGCTCTCAATGTTTTTTTGCATCTTTTTCCTTCCAGATATGAAGTCCTTGTACCTTCTGGTCGGTTCTGAGTGTCTGGTCGCGTCCTTCTTCTCTTTCATCATCACCGTTCTTCTCCTGTCCAAGTGCATCTGCGCCTACGAACCGGAGGATGAGAGTGGAGATGAGATTTGATGGCATTTTTTTGTCGAGATAAACTTTAAAATGTAGTCGATTTATTATCTATATACAGTATCTAAGATTCTTATGCAAATACAAACACAAACCCGTTGAGTAAAGGCAAAGACAGTGGTCATATTACGATTACAATATAAATAGTAGTGTTAACCGAAGAAGAAATGCCCGGATATCCGAAGAGAAGATTACAATTTGAGGCTACAGTATCCTCTGAAGTAAGAACAGACCAAATGACAGCAGGATTACTGTATTTGAGACCAGTATTGTAACAGAATTGCTGGAAATGGCCTCCAATTGTAATCCCTTCTGGTCTGGATTGATATTCTGAAGCAAGAATACTCCCGCAGCTCCGGTTCTGAACTGGGTCGACACTTCCGAACCCAATCCTGAGGTAGTAACCGCCTGGATTTGCAGTCGGTAATCAGTTCCGGCCGTCAAATCATCGAATCTGAGTCGCCGAGTATTGGCTGGGACGATGCTGACCCTGGGTTCTGGCTGATTCGAGGCTGCCAGCACCGCTCGATAGCCCACGATCTGCTCCTTGTCCTCGCCCACATTCCACTCGCACTCCACGGCATTTGTTTCGTCTCGATTTGACGGTAAACAAGAGACCATTTGGCCGTGAACCAGGGCTTGTTGTCCAAAGACGGCTTGTTGGTCGTATTTGGAGCAATCGATGGTCTCGAGACTTGGCGTTGACGCACAACTTGGGGCGGAGAAAGCCAATCGACTCAGCAATTCTCCATCGGATCCATCGCGGACTTCAACGACGTAATCACAGCGGAATTGGAGGTCATCCAGAGGGGCCAGGCATTCCTGGACAAGTTGCTCGGAGGTCACTTGAATTGGACAACGAATCGACTTCAGACGGACGATGAAATCTCGATTCAAAGGAGTACATCGACTGTGATCCAACCAGGAAACGGTTGAACGGAGCTGTCCATTCTCGAAATAAGGCGATTGGAGATCAGCGCGGAAAACGGTGGGCTGTTTGGGGTCCTGGAAGATAATTTTTTAAAATTACTCTTCACAAAATTTTATATGCTTTAGACAAAATGGTATCGAAATATTTTTTGGTAACAAAAATGCAAAGGAAAGCTACTTACGCGTCCCCGGTCTTCCTTCATTCCCAATTCCAGGCTGTTTTCCATCATTTTCTGCACCGTTTTAGTGGGCAATCTCTCAATCTCCACATCGCTCTGTCTGCCGACCGGATCATAACTCACTGGAGTTGTTGTGGTGACCATCTTGTCCTTGGTCCTGATCACCAATATGGCTGGTTCTCCCCTTAGCTCCCCTTCCGTACTCTCCACGTTGGTCACCAATTCCACTACGTACACTTGGCCCGGTTCCAATTTCTCATCCAAAACATGTTTGGTCGTATAACTTGGCAGAATGGAGCTTCGTCGGTCAACGCCGGTATTCGCAACAGCTTCCGAGTCCTCTTCTTCCGGCTCGTCGTCAATCTCATCATCCACGGTTCGTTTTCGTTGGACCAGAGCCGCTTTTTGGCCGATCATCTGCTTCTCGTAGATCTCGGCCCCATCGGCCGTCGACTTCCACCAGGTCAAGATGTAGTCTTTGATGGGCAATTCGGAGGCCGGAGGGGTCCAGGAGAGCTGGACTGTCCAGTAATTTTGATTTGGATCCATGGTTTCATTGGCGATTGTAAAGTTACTCGGCGCTGACGGGGCCTTGACTTCCTTGGATAATTTAAACGGAAGCGATGCCTCGGAGAATCCAGCAGTGCCATAAGTGTTAACCGAGGCAATTCGGAAGATGTAAAAGCGGCCTGGACTGAGCAGATGCTTCAGAATTGCATACATTTTGTTCTTCTGAAAAAAACTTATAAAAAATTTGGACGACGGTCATGTACAATATAGACGATGAACATACCACAATGATAGTTTGCCATGGGGTCATTTCGGCGGGGTCTTTGGACACTCCCCATCGCCATTGGATCACAAAAATATTGGAGATGGTCTGGGTGTGCTGGGGAGACATCTTTTTCATTATCCATCGAACTACGGCACTTCTGAATTAAAAAAATTAACTTCCATCCCAAACCAATCGAATTTTTTTGTGAGTTAGAAACATTTGTATTTAAATATCGGTTTTTTATTCAATTAAAATTGTATTTTACCTTTTCCTTTTCCGCTCGATTACACTAATCCCCTCAGGCACTGGAAGTAATTTCCCATCGTCCAGACCGTCCGGCTCCGTACAAACACGAGAACATCCCACGGTACAGCACTTCTGAGTCTCCGAACAATCCGAATCCCGATTACATTCGGCCGAACATTCGTCGGCCGAAAACAATTTGGGTTTAGGGCAATTTCCCGGCTTCTTTTTGCTGATTTTCTCTAAGAAAACGCATGAATCCTCGCATGCCCGACGATTCTCGGCGCTTTTACAGACCTGAATTGCACACCGTTGGTTCGAATCCACTGGTTCTTTGCATGGCAGAACACACTAAAAATTTACATAATTTTTAAATGTTGTGAAGAATTGTGGTGTCTTATATGAATTTACAACCAACTTGTGGCTTCAGGATAACCGAAGGACCCAATCCTCGTCGAAAATTTAGTTAGACCACTTGAAACTTCCTCAAGTCCCAAAATTATGCAAATTATTTAAATTTCTCCGCTTTTCAGCCCTTCAAAAGTCCTTAAATCCGGGCAAATCGCGAATATAAAGACTAGGCCCTATAATTAGCATAGTATCGAACAAACTTTTAATGAGAGGACCCTCTTTCCTCCAGTAATTTACAATTTCCTCAAGTATAATATAAAATTATATAACCAATATCGCAACGTATGTGCATCCTCCCGTTTCCCATCATTAATCAAATGTTTTCTATCCAAAAAGTCCTCCACAAGTTGCGCAACGAAGAGAAATTAGGGGAAAACGGAAATTAGTGACCTTATTTTAGGCGGTAATTAGACCGAAAAATGGCTAAAAATGGAGATTACCCGGGGTTTTGAGGACCAAGAAATATGAGATGGGGTGAATTTAGGGTAAATATGAGGGTGACGACGAGCTGGTCATCAAAATTACGTACATAAAAAACGTAAATCTTATGTAAATTTTTACGTTATGATGGATTTAGGAGAAAAAAACGAATGTTTCTGAATTAAAAACTCCAAAAAAGATCAAAAATCGGCAAAACTTTTCCCCAGAAAAATTTCAAATTTCATAGAAATGACTTACCGATGAACAGTTCTGATCATTCTTGCACAAACTCAGGGTCTCGTGTCGTAATTGTTTCCTCAGATTCGGCTGATCCTGCAACGAAATCCTGATTAAAAATGCTCGGTTTAAAACCCCATTTGAATGTGTCAGTAATGTCAGTTTTTGATGGGATTTATTGCGTTTTTGAGAGTTTTCATTAGGAATTCCGCCTGAGGGAAGTGAATGTCGTATTTAAAGAGGTGACGAATTGATGGATACGACGTTTGTGGGAATATTTAAAATTTATTTAAGCTCAGAATTTGGAAGAACCATTCATTTGAAGGGGTTTTTTGACCTCCAAATTGTTTGCTCATTCAAAAACAATAGTTAATTTGCATAGCCGGGATCCTCGGTGTTGTCCGAGATTATATGTTTGCATTACGCAACGCCTCTCGAGAGATTCGAAGCCATAAATGGAAAAATGCGATTAAAATTATGTAACCATCGCTGTAAAAGGGTGAGAATTGTATAATTTCGCTTTAATCCCGTACTCTAATAGCAAAATCTTTCAATTTCCGAAGCCTTACAACGATTCTTTACCTTATTTTAGACTTCAAGCCTTTAGATTTAGGCCTTTTTTTAATTCGGATATTCAAATTTCGAACGGCCAATTGTGGCCATATGTCCTCAAATCCGTCCCTTTTTTGATTTTTCCTGTGTTCGACAAAAAACGGAGTGAATTTACTGCGCAGCTGGTGTTTTTAATAATAAAAAGCGCCATTTCGGGGGTCAAATTACAAGGTGTTACTAATCCCCGGCCCTCTAAACGACCCTAATTTCGCTGATGGAAACGGATTTGAATATCCGGCTCACACACAAAACCCAAAGATGTCGTCATGACGGAATTTATACAATTTTTAAAATTATTCAAATTTATGCAAATTTCTTTATATTCAAATGTGTTTGTTTGAATCCGCTGCGATCCACAACTTGACCCGTAGATGCCAAGAACGGAAGTTTTATTTGCCAAACACCTCGATCAAGGGACAAAAAAAGAATGCCGAGATCGTCTCATTTTTCGGCAAAACTTTGTTTGTAATCCAAAACAAAAAAAAACAAAAGTGGCCGGTCAATTGAGTCGAATACTTGATGGATCGCAGCGGGAAGTGGGGTGGAATTGCCCGTAATAATAGAGTAAAATTAACAAAAAATTACAGTATTCTCACGTTACAGTCAGATTACTGTAATTTATTCAAATTTCATTTCCATTTTATGCAAATTAAAGATTATTTTATGTCCGTGTCTAATTTACTCACTATCTCTTGAAAAAAATCCCAAAAATTCAGTCATGATGACACCTTTTTTGGGCCCTTTTCGGGATTAGAGTTGGCACTTTAATGGCCTGAAGTGGAATGTTTACCAGCTATTAACACTTGTCTCCGAACATACGACCATCTTGTCCTCTCGAGAAACAAAGGAGCCCCGGATCGAGAGGGCGCACTCCAAAAAACTGTTCATAAAATCTGCATAAAGAGCGATTTTATTTGAATATTCAAATTTGGCAGAATTCATGACAAATTACTAGATCCCATACAATATCAAACACTGCAGGATGTACTGTAAAATCAAGTAGATTGCGTGTTTTATGGCCATTATTGGCGAGGCCCGCCAAAGGCCGATTTTATTACCGAAAACGACACTTCTTGGGCCTTTTTTGGATGCGATCATGCGATTTCCGGATGAAAAATCGACTCTTTCCGGCTGCTTTGGCGGGAAAATAGAGCGGAAATGGTGTCATCGTGACAGATTTTATCCAAATTTTAAAAAATACAGTAATCCGGAGAATTAATCAAATTTTTTTTTCATTTTGATTTTAATTTTTTAGTAGTTTTTCATGGAGTAAAAAGTAAAGATTCTGGAAGAATAAGGTTAAAAGTCGGCGATCTTCTCCTTTGCACCTCCAATTTTTTCGGATTATCCGGCCGATCGGCTTTTTACTCTTAAAAAGAGGCAAAGTGCACATGTAATCGATCTGAATGCCTTTTTTGGCGAGCGATTAAGGATATTCGAGACCATAAAAGCGACTTCCGGATCGACTTCCATGACACTCTAATTGTCATCCAGTAAGCTTTTATCATCAGATTTGGCTACTACAATATCAAGTATAATATGTATAGCTTGGCATCTTGTGGCTACTGTTTATTCTTCTACAGTATTGAAAAATAAATGGAGCGTTTAACAGCCTCGGTAGAAAAAGTATCGCCGCTTTTTGTCGCGCGAATTTTAATGATCGCCGCCGCCAATAAAAGCCCATTTCCCGGGATTCTGGCGCCGAATTCAGCGCTTTTGATCACCGCAATCTGGCCTCGCTCGTAAAACGCGGGAGTCCCAAAGAATGGGAGGCGAGAGTGCCAAAGTCATAATCGTAAATTGGTCGGCAAATCACTTCTGTTTATCAATATTTACCAAAGAAATTACGCAAAGAAATATGCAAATTTTTGCGACAATTTTGAGAAAACTCTACTAGACTAAAAAATACGTCCTTATAACATAATTAAACGACCTAATTTAGACTTTTTTGTCTTTACTTTGCATTTTTTGTCAAAAAATTTGGCTTGTTGCGTCAAATTTGAATATTATGACTAATTGCTTAATTAATACCTCCAAAAGTCAGATGCCTGATCCTCCGCTGATCCTCGATCTCACCTTGAAGCCATTTTCGGCACGCTTTTCCCTCCAAATGTACCGCAATTTGCCGAGCATTCCAAAGAACGCCGCCTTGAAATGTTGTTTGCCCAGATTGCGTCCCTTCTAATTGTGTTTAATAAGACTTGCATGTACATGAGACATCAGCAAATAATTCGTTTGTCCCTGTGGTTGCGCAATCTTGACATTTCGGACAAACGGATGCCGCTTTCGACAAAAGAATCGGGTTTGTTGGGGATTCGTGGACAAGGAGAAGATCGGAGGTTACTTTGGAGGGGGAAAGGCTGGGAATCGGATATAATATGGTCACTGGAGTCAGAATACGACTACTGTAGCCTAATTCAAACACCTTTTTTTGATTGCCTAATTTTGAACTTTGGGGTCCCACCACGAAAACCTTCAAGCTCGTTTAAACCGCCGCTATTAATCTCCGAGCTGCCTTAATCAACCGGACATGGGCCGTAAACCGAATTAATTGGGATCTGCATAAACCAGGAACATCCCTCGGCAATTCTGAGATCTTTTTTATTACCTCACTAAACTTCTTTATTCCCTCCATAAAATAAAACCACAGAAAACGGCATATGTGCGCAAAGATGGGGATCAAAGTTTGGTCTCAAAAAATACTCTCGGTATTTTATACAGTTAAATATTTACTTTGGAAGCTACAGTACCCTTTCTTGGAATATTTGAACAATTTATGGGAGTTTTATTTGATTCGTTCGCTAAATACCCTAAAAACAGGCTGTTCTCGCGGTGTTCGCAGCGAACAAACAACGGAAGACAACAATTTCCGGTCTTGTTTACTAAAACAAGGGAAAAATAAGATTAGGGCTTCAGATGTGGGTCAGAGCTCAGAATTTGTTTGATTATGCAAATTTTTGAGGGTTCAGAAAACCGTATTTTAGCTTACTGTAAAAGATACAAAATCTCGAAAACATTTTTCATCTTAAAATGTGACCTTTTTGTCTTTGAATATTCAAAATTTCTTATGTGAATATTCAGATCTTTAATTACAAATTAAAACATCTCCAAAAAATTGCTGTTTAATTTCGCCTATTCATCGTCATAAGTGACCATCTAGACCCCATAATTTTCATATTCTAATTGACTTCTATTCTTGACTCATTGCGCAATCCAGCTATTCCTTGGACACCTGCAATTTGTCCGGGACCTTGTAAAAAGTAACCGGAAAGTCATAATTTTGAAGAGACCCCTAATATTGCCGAGCCAATATTTGAATAATGTCCTTGAATCTCGGCTATTACACCGAGATTAATGGGAACACACCGCGATTAGCATGTCCCTTCTCGGGGATTAAAGACGTGTCCATCAAGCCGGAGATCCCTATCAGTCCCATCTGTCTCGGCATTTAGGGCGCGCCGCAATTACTTGGTGGGTCGGCGCTGACTTCCGGAGTGAGCGGAAAGTCAGCCAAATCATGGGAAAATAAGCCGCAGCCAACTTGTTCAAGGTTGGCAGAGCAGAGCATGCAAATTTTTGGAATCGGGGAAGTGCGCTGCGAGCAGAGCGATTCTGGAGGGCTTGAGGAAGCAAGGAAAGTTCGGGATATTGCATATTTTGGTAAACATTGATAATAAATTTGCATAATTAAAAAACTTCAAATTTTAAAGATTGGACACCGACTATTGTCATTCGCAATACCCAAGAGTTGACTCCGCATCCCACATTACACCAAACTTCCTTCCATGCCTTTGATCTCCCCTTACTTCCGATCTTTTGTTGTTGATTAGAGGAAAGTTTCTTTGCGGTCTCGAACTAATAATAAAACGCTTTTCCGGCTGATTTACGATGCGGTTTTGTTTTGTTTTTGGAGTGCCGAATTAAATGGACTCTCGAGAAAATAATGGAGGAATGGCGAGAGTGCCGAGGAATGAATGGGCCGGGAGATTTATGAAGTCTGGAAAACATTCTAAAATACGGACTGACTCCAAAAAAAATTTATCTTCAATTTTGATCATAAGTCATATTTTAAAAAATAAAACAAAATGTGTCATCATGACGTATTTTTTTATTTTTCAAAACTTTGAGTTTATGCAAATTTCCCACACAAAGCATCTCTAATATTTACCTATTCAAAAATTAATACCCTCCTCTTTTCTCTGCCGGCATTATGGAGCCCATAAACACTTTAAAGACGAGGTCATCACGCATTTATAAAGTCTATTATTGGGTGATTTCTGATGCATAAAATGGCGACCAAATAAAATTACCGAATTTGCATATCTTTGCAGGTTTAGCGGGGAGGTCGAAATGGGTTGGAAAAGAGATTTGGAAGACGTTTGGGGAAAAATAGCAAAAATCAAAAAATTGGAAGATAAAAAAATTTGCATAAAATTTGAATAATCGTCAAAAAATAAAAAATCCTAAAAACTGACATAACATTTAAAAAATAGCTAAAAAAAGGTGTAAAACCCACCTTGACCCTTTGTTCCAGCTCCCTCAAACACTTGGACTGACATCTCGCCGCGATCAGATCATCCATCGCCCATGCCATCCCCAAAAATAGCATGAAAACCCAACATATGGTGGACATGACGAAGAATTATGAGCTCCAAATTACTTTAGATATCTTCTAATGACCTAAGAGGACACAAAAACTTTAGGTAATCAATTCATTTGGCAGGATTTTCTGAAAAAATAAGTTAACTTTATAGCAAAAGAGGTCTTGAAACACGGGATTTCATATAATTCTTGAAGTATATCACATAAAAATGTCCATAAACAACAAAGGGGATGCTTCTGGCCAAAGGAAACAACGAAAAAACGAACATCGGATATTATTTTAGATGGATAACATAATCACAAAAAATTGATCGGTTTTAATAACGAAAACAAAAAATTTTGAGGTAAAATGAAGTATTGAGGGCTGAAGTTTGTAAATCTTATATAAAAAATCAAAAAAAAACTTTAGAATCATCAAAAATGATAAAAAATTTCAAAAAATCCCGGAAAATGCTGACACCTTTGACTGCCGCTTTTTCCACACCGATGTAACTTTTCCCCCACGTTTATTATCGATGTTCACTTATGCAAAAAAAATTCTCCCCAAGACTTCCCCTCTCTCTTCGGCGCCCCACCCAAACAAAATCTGCGCGACTCCGCCCACTTTTTGGGAGAGAAATGTCCTCAAAAATACGGCTTCTATTTGCGGCGATAATCCGAAAATTAGAACGAATCGAGACTTTCTGGATCGTCAAGGTGTATTTTGGGGAGAAATTGAGAAACAATTAAAATTTTTTATTTTTTTACAATGGTCAAAATTTTGATAAAAATTGAGATTTTCGATGGAAGCACATGACATTTCAAGGTTTCGAAATATGAAACCGATGTTACAAATAATTTTAATTTTCATTCAAAACAAAATAAACAGTAAAACAGTTTCAAACAAGCGATATTATCCATGAGAAGTAGCTGATCATTAAACCCCTTCAAATCTTCTCCTTTTTACTATGTGACCGCACTCTCTTTGACCCTCTCTTCGCTTTGTTTAAGCATTTTAAACACTTGGAATCGGTTTCCCAACCATTCTTGGCACCATTAAATTCGAGAGTCTCGACGTTTTGTCCCCATTCCCTTTGATTCCCACGAAAAAAGATTTCCCATTTTTGAGGGTTCGGAAATGTTTCGATCAAAGGAAACGCTTACTCAGACAGAGATTACTCGCTAAGAAATTAAAGACGAATAGTTTCCAAAAAGTTATATTATACTTGAGAAACACGACGATGATCTTGGCAAATTTTTATCAAAAAATGAAAAGATAAGCATAAAAGGTGGTGATGTAATTAATTTCAACTCTTTATTGCATCACTGAGTGTGTGAAGATGAGTGGAGGGCATCAGTTGAGTGGTTTCATTACCTCTCAGCTTATTAAATTATCATTCGGCGAGCTGTTTTGCCGGTGAATTATATCATAAAAAAAGTGAGAAAACACTTATAAAAATCCCATGGTAAAAAAAAACTTTCTGGGCATACTAAAATCTCTAAAAATAAAAAAAAAAAAAAAAAAAAACTTTCTGGGCATACTAAAATCTCTAAAAGTTATTCTAACCAGGATTTCAACAATTGAACGGTTAAAATTTCAAAAAAGGAATTTCCCGCCATTCTTGGCATTCTGCATCACATCCGAGCTTTAGACTGCTGGAAGTTCCAAATTTAGGAATTCTAAAGCCCAATTGATCATATAAAACTGTCGTTTGCCCTATAAATTCATCATAAATTCTAAAATCATCTAAACTAATATAATTGCCGTCATTTTTGTATAAACCCCAAACCGAAATTAACACCGATAATTCTGGGAGAATTCCCGGCCCTCTTTAATGGGTATCAAGAATAATAAATCCTTTTTGGAACTCCATAATTAGACGGGTAAATATGAGGCCCGGCCGATTAATAGCGCGCTTTGTTAGCCTCAAGTGTTTACAACAAATGGATATTGTAAAGGACGCGTAAATAAGACCACGCTTAAAATCCAGGGGAAATTACTGTGATATTAAAACACATCTTTTATGATTTTTTTGAATATCCAAAAAATTTTTTAAATTTTGCACCAGGTCAAATTTTATTTTATGATATTACATCTAAAAAACTAGAAAAATGCGATATTTCCCGCCAAATTTGGACGTAAAATACTTTGCCATCCACAAAACTCCTCTTAACCACCCTTGAAATCATTACGCGAAACTTTTTCCCCTCAAAAATCTCGTCTTCGGCCTTCAGAAAGAACGCGGACGAATTAAAGGAATTCTGGGCTTCACTTCTCGGCCTTTGAATTCCACAAAGAACCCCCGAAATCGGATAAAGAGAACGGCAATCCTTAATTTAAGTTGTCTTCGATTGTCCCGATTGCCTGAGGGCAGGAAAAGCGGAGTTTAAATTTTATGAGAGATTTGTGGTTGCCTCAGGGGAAAGAAAGAGATAAATGTGTTATGTTGGGACAAAGAGATTATGACAACAGGTTTATGGGGAGTGATCTGAGTGAAGGGGCGGGTTGGGGGTGAACAATGGGCATGATAAGAAGTTTTACGGACAAAAACTTATTTTAGACTATCAAAAACGATTTGAAGATTACTATAGTTAAAAGCTCACATTATGCAGTAAACGCGAAAAAATTTTCCAAATGTCATAAATTCGTGAAACTAAAAAAAGAGAATTCTTTCCGACCACCAGAACGCCGGCAATGCCATATCTTGGGAGCTCATCAAAATTTCAACCTTCTTTTTGGACATAAATCACCATTGACAACGCCTTCGTTCTCTCATTAAGTTCCGAATAGGTTCAAAGACTGCTCGAAGCACCAGAGAAAATTTGAGATTCGAAGGGCAAATTTTCGAAAAAATGAAAAATCATCATGACTACTGTAGCCAAAATAAAAATTTCGCTATCACACTTCGTGTTGATGATAAATGTTTGAAACAAAAACAGAGTGTAACCAAAAAGGTCTGTTTCACAGCAAGCAAATAATTTAGAAGATCCCCAGCCATCGAGATGAATTGTACAACAATATTTATATTAATCATGACGCGGATCCCCTTCTTCGCTCTCTCATTACACAAATCCCCAGCCAAACAGGGAAATGAGTGGAGATGGTCATAAATCTCGTTGATCCGGTGATATCTCTTCATCCATTCACAGGGTTTACAATCTTATTAGTCGAAACGGATATCAGCGAAAGAAAAGTAAATAAACAAGTCGGGAAGAAGTTGGGGTGGCAATAAAAAGTTGATTAGCGTTATAAAAAGAGTTATAAAGGAAGCGTGCGGGCTGCAAGGCTGGTACATGCGAGGAGGGACATTAAACTTGAGGATGGTTTCTTTAATCTCGGAAATTTTTAAAACTTGATAAAAAATGGTAAGGTTGGACTAATTAGTCTCAAATAACAATATAATTGGAATACCGAACCTTCTAAGCTCAAAACAAACAATGTTTTGTGCATTTCCCCCAATTAAATCACCCTAAAACAATATTATTTTGGGGTTATGAGCCGTGAACGCATACCGAAACAGGTCTAAAACAAGAGTTTAGACAGCGATCGGCGCCGCGAGGAACAAAAGATGAATTCTGAATAGAACGGGGAGTTCAAAGTGAAAAAATAGCTTACAGAATTTAAATATTCAAATTGCTTTATGATTATTTCAAAATTTAACTTTTATATTCCGAGGATTAACTTCATATCAAACTAAATATGTAATTTCTAACTTGTTCGTCATATTTCATACCCCATAATAAAGCCGCCCGGAATATTTTTGCACCTTTCCGCCGAATCCACGCCAATTTGTAAGCGCCGACCTTGAATGGAGAAAATGAAGTGAAACAACTTTTCTCCGTCCTTTGGCAGTCGCCGCCCGAATCACAGAGGGCAATATGTTTACAAAAAAATTCATTTCGAATACAAAATTTTTAATCATGGAATTCCGCGAATGGAAATCCGAAAAAAGTCGAGAAAAAAGTGGGAAATCGAAATTCGAAATGGATATTAGAAGATATCCGCGCCGCTTATTACCATGAGAATGTGGTCGAAGCGCTTTTCCAAATGGATATTTCAGGAATTACAAAAAAAATTTTCATGATAGTACAATATACCTTGCCCAGATGAATCCAAAAACTTGAGCCTATCATATTGTGGATCAGCCCGCGCGTTTCTCGAAGCGTTATTAATGGAGAGGTATGAAAGGAGGGCGCCTGTAACGCGATCCTTATCTGGATCGGGGCTTTTATTTTTCTGGATAAGTTACTCGGGGAAATGAGAGGTGACACCTGCGGATTATGTCACATTTCTGGATGGGCCTTTGAACGAAAGGTCGATTGCATCGCAGTGAGTGTAAATGCCGGTCGGAATCACATAGAATCTTACGGTAATTTTTGATTTTTTTTTACCGGAAAGTCCAGAAAATATGTTTATGATGCTTTTACTTTGAGAAAAAATAGGATGATGCCCTAAATTACTGCTAAATGCCAAATCGAAGTCGTTGAGTAAAAAAGTTACAATATAAATCCGTTAATTCGTATTCAAAAAATAAAAAATTTTCTGCGAGTTAAAATATTATCCTAAGATCCCAAATCAATGTTCTGCGCATTCCCACTATCACCCAGCGCTTTCTGTGTCAATCACGCAATATTTACGTGTCCGACCCCATTACGAAACCCCTTTTATAGCCAAATAATGGCCCTAAAACCTGCGAATCTTCCCCAAAGTCATCGCGCGGGCATCCCACTGATGGGAAACCATTAAATTCCCGCTAAAATACGGCTGTAAATTCTTCAAACGAAACTTGAACTTTTTTGGCATAAAGCAAAAGTAAGAATGGAATAAAAAAAATAACAGTTTTATATTATCCATGCGCCAGAAGAGGTCGGGGTTTCATTTTTGGCCGAAAATCCGGTTATTCGGCTCTTTAATCATAAAAATTCTTGGAGTGAATAAAGCCCCTGAGGCACTTAAATGACCACCCGACGGACGCTCATTAAATCTCGGGCATTCCGATGGCCCGGCGGATTATATAAACCTTGGTTCTGGGTGAGTTATCGCCAAAAAATTGGAATTGAAAACGAAAATTCGAAATTTTAGGAGGAAAATATAATTACAGTACCCCAAACAGTTGTCGGATAGCCTCCAGCCATCTGACATTGCAATTAAAAGCCGCCTCAAAAACAAATTTAATCAGATAATTGTTTGGACCGTGGAGAATATCAAAAAATCAATGCCGCCAAGGAATCCCGCGGTTGGGAAATCATCAAAACCATGTCAGAATGAGATCACAGATTGCGCAAGACATTAGCGACATCAAAAGAGAGTCTAAACTATTGGATAAAGTAATTATTTTCAATTATATTACACTTGATGATCTCTAATTTGATTTTAAAAAAATAATTGACTTAAATTTTGTTATGATCGAAAACAACTTACTCGACGGAACTGGGAAGAAAGCAGAGAGTAAAAAATAAATTAAGATTCAGAAGAAGCGCAACCAAGGCCCATTAATTCCGCCAATTTACCTGGACTTCTGAGGATCCGAAAACGAAAATAAGATCCCTAATATAAGCAGAGGTCGCGAAAAGTAGTCAAAAAACAGTAACAAATTTGTTTTGGCGCCAAGCTGAGGCTTTGATCCGAGGCCGGAACCGACAATAGGCAAGTTATAGATTAAATTATGTTATGCGTGATATCAGATGAAATTTTCCGCATAAAATTGAAAATACTAATGTCAGATCGCCGAAAATGAAAGGATAATTCAGTCACGAGAATAAAAATGACATATTTTGTAGATTTACTTGTAAATCAATCATAGAAGATATTAAAATTATATTAAACTTGGTATAAGTCATCAAAAAATTTCTTATAGTACTAAACCCCTCCTTTACAATCGGCCTTTTATAAAGAGTATTCGGAAAACATATTTTTATTCCATCCAAGGACATGCAAAGACCGAAAACGATGACATCAATCACGTCCGGCCCCTTTCTTTCACTTGCAATGTTCAATTCGAAGCCTAATCCAGAGTTTTTAGAGCATAAAATGAAATTCTTGAGATCAGTGGAATGATAAATGGCTGGAATATTGAAGATAGACAGCAATTTGTCAGCTGGTAATTATAAGTAATTGAGATCGATTATCGGATATGGATTCGGGGATAAAGTTGAGGATTTTCTGAAAGTAATATAAATAATAAAAGCAGAAGTGAAATTTTTGCAAAGTGTTGAAATTGGAAATCAAAAAATCCCATACAATAACAAAAGAAATAAAATCCGAGTCCCTTAGTCTCATTAACACCCTCCGCTGACCTCAACATGACTTCATCAACAGCTCTATTGTGACCACAGGATATGACGCAATAAATTTTTATTGATCCGACCTCTTTATAAGACCAAAAATAAGGTCAGAATTTATGAGACATTCAGATGGAGAAGATGTTTGTTATACTCTTCATTCAGTGCGAAAAATGAGGCTGATTTGAGAAAGAAAGAGATGACAAAAATATTGATCTTGGAACGTGAATTTATCTACAAAAGATAGGCGTAAAAAAATTTTCATATACGTTCTGAACTAGCCACAATTCGCTTCCTGAAAGTTTTACTTCGCACTTTTAAGGGTCAGCCGTGATTCGATGATCTTTGCGAGAGAGCATGCAAAATAAGGAGAGTCGGACAGACGAAGAACGGGGTTTGTGAACGTCTTTCCCGCTGCTACTTGCAAAGCGGATATCACGGTTGCCGCTAAAATGTGGAAGCCGGAACTTTCAGGAAATGGTTTGTGGCTAGTGCAGAACCGATAAGCAAAGTTTTGGGTAAATCTGAACATGAAGCCGGGGATGCATTCCTATTAGAAAAAATTGCAACACGAAAAATATATATATTTCTCTTTGCTATTTTTATGTAGCACTCTGAATTCAAAAGCCGATCACAAGTCCAATACAAATAACAGTATTGTTACTTCCAAGTGAGGTCAAAAGATTTCGTAAAACGAAATAAATAAACGGCCAGAAGTCCGTTTTTTATGAAATAAACTAAATTCCTAAAAGGAGGTGCGAAAAGGAAGAAGAAGAATAACATCTTGGGCCACGTAAAGTCAATCAAAAAACAAATTTGGCACTTTCGTGGGCCAAAAAGTTGGAAGAAGGGCTTTGAGAGCAGAAAAAGAATGTAAATTGCTTTCAAATTTCAACAAATTTGCAAAAAAAATAATAAAATAACTTTCCAACGTATGTGTAACCAGTTTCTTACCGTAATCCGTATACATTTTACAGTATTTAAAAGTTTTGTCATCAAATTGGCTACAGATGTCATGTACAATATCCGGACCGGTCCCAGCACCCCTCCAAATTACTCGAAAACAATGGAAACCCGACAAATCACGCAACCAATTCCCAAATCTCGCGCTGCTCAAGGTAAACAAGATCTTGTGAATGACCGCAATAACGGGGAATAGAGTTGGGTGGGGGAGTTTGGCCCAGAGTTTGTTTGTTTTGGAAAACGAAGCCCTAAAACAATGGCCAGTGAACTGACCCCGAGGGGATTAGGTGGGAAAAGGCTTAACGGGGAGGTTGTGATTGTAATTGGTGAAGTGATTTGGGTATTTCAAGAGGTGGTCATCATTACAAAGTTTACAATTTCAGATTTACTCCAAGTTTTGTATATGAGTTCTGAAGCAGCCAAAAATCATTCCCAGAAAATTTTAGCCAGCGACAAATATTCAGCGGTCTTCTTCGCGAGAGAGCGCGCTAAATGAGGAGAGTCGGCAGACGAAAAACGAGTTCTGCCCCTAACTTTTCCGCTTCTGCAAAATTTTATTTTCAAAAAATTTCATTTTTTGAAAATATGAATTGCGGGCTTGGAACCTCAATGAATCTTCTAAATTTCAACCAATTTCCATCCAGCCCACAAAATTCCGAAAACTCAGATCTGATCCTTCTGCATATTATTGCACAACAACGAACTTCTGCTCCAAATTTCCCCCACCTCCCCCTTATCCGAGCACTCGAATTAATTACAAAAGAGGCCGATAACCACTTGCCATTCGACCTTACAAATGTTTATTCAAAACAGATATCCCCGCGAACACAGCAACTGTCACGGTTTTATAGCGCAAATTAAGAGAGTTTAGGGACGCGGAGATGGATTACACTTTCAAATTGAAGTCGGGGACATTATTTTGTGTAAATTTTGGGATAACAGACAAGAAAAAGTCAGTGATGAAGGAAAGGGAAAACAAGGAATTCGAGGAAATGAATTTTAGACATCGAAAGCACAATAATTGCTTTGAAAAATTTTAAAAAAAAGTTCCGTGAGACTTAATCGGAGCCGTCTTTTCATCAGGAACCTGATTTTCAGCGATGAGGCCTCGTTCCACGCATGCGGACGTAGAATCGTCATAATGCGCGATTGTGGGCTCAGTGAAATCCACAATGTTTCAAGTGCCTTTCTCCCAAAAAAGGAATGTTTGGGCCGCAGTTGGATGTCATGGTTTTCTTGGCCCACTCTTCATCGATGAACGTTAACTGTGAAAATTTAGGGGACTTGATTCATGGAAGAATCGAAATAATCCGCCATTATAATTTAACGCCGGGTAGCATAAGACCGTTGTTAACCGTAGAATTACACAAAACACACTTAAGACAACTTTATTGAAATATTTTCGATATTTATAACATTTACGGGGCTTTGGGATACATCTTTTTCGGGCATTGACGATATTTGCTTCCCCGATTCTTCAACTCGTATTCGGTCTTCACGGACCTACCGGCATTGAACGTGAATTCCCGACAGGTGCCTCCGCATTTGTGGATTCTGAAATCATTCAAAACAGTGGCATATCACTTACATTTGAATGTAAAAATTGACACCCCCCATTTCATGTTCTCCGCCCGCAATATAGAACTTTCCATTGACAGGGACCTCGACCACCTTCACCAGATCGTCCGAGTCAATAAAGGCGTTGGTTCCGAGATCTCGTTCCCAGAGACGGACAGTCTAAATTGATGAGTAAGTAAATTGAAGAGGCCTTAAAAACAGTTCAGAGTTGCCAAAAGTCAATTTTACTGCTTTATGATCCCCCGTACAACGAGACACAACCTGTCTGCAAACGTACCACGATAGGAATGCCGTGAAGATCTTTATTATCGCAAGTTAGTCGACTTCTGACGTGAACTTCACGGTACATACCCTTGTGCCTGTATTCGAATGGTTTTTCCTCCACTGCTGAGACAACAGGGATCAAAAGCGCGAACAAAACAACCATTCGCAACATTTCCGCAATGAACGAAAATTTAGAAAACAATTTGCAAGGAGAAGACGCCACTTCGGTTCGTCGATAACTCGTTGTCCGGTCGGTCTTGATGCCGAGTCTTAGCCCAACCACGCAAGAGCGTCTGGACCGGATCAAAAAAGCAGGCACAGCGGAGAAGCCGTGAGTTTATTGGATGAAACAGAGCTATGGATTACTGTAGTCAATTTATTTTTGTCAAAAAAAATCCAAATCTGCGGATGCATTCTGCCCGCGAACTTGCCGTAATGGTTTAATCTTATGACGTTCTAGTGCAAAAGTCTCCACTAAGCAACAACACACGAGTAGTCAAACGAAGAAGAACGAGGTCCGAGTTCACTACGACCAGGCGCCGTTGTCAGAAATCCCTAAAGGAACCGTCATCAAAACCAACACTGATGCCTACAAGGTCACTGGAAAAGTAAGCTATTTTCCCCACAATGCATCAGGAACTCCGGCCGAGCCTTTGTACAACGGACTCACTTAAATTTTATGGTCCCTTGCGACTCGTTGTACAGAGGCGTGACTGTAATTTTAGTTCAATTCCAAATATCGT
Source organism: Bursaphelenchus xylophilus (assembly GCA_904066235.2). Classification (NCBI taxonomy): domain Eukaryota; kingdom Metazoa; phylum Nematoda; class Chromadorea; order Rhabditida; family Aphelenchoididae; genus Bursaphelenchus; species Bursaphelenchus xylophilus. The sequence continues at coordinate 9,145,421 of CAJFCV020000001.1, forward strand.
ACGTTACTCTTCAGGTTGGTGGTGGTGGTTTTGGAGATGTGTATGTTGCAGTGAGAGCTTCCACAAAGGCACTTTGCGCCATCAAAGCCGAATGCACCGGGAATTTGGAAGAACCGAGGCTTGAAGTAAGTTTACAGAGGAGTGTGCTGAGATTTATGATTAGGTTGCAGAATGCTCAGTTAATTTTATATAATTTATGATGACAATATTGATTTAAACTAATTTCAGCGAGAGTATTATGTGTATTTGGCGATCGAGAAAGGAAATCGTGCTGGAAAAGCCCTTCCAAATTTGGTGGGAGCCTATGGATTCGCCAACATGAACAACAAGCTCAAATTCATCTTCATGCCTCTGCTCGGTCCATCTCTGGAATCGACCATCAAGAGAAATCGACCAACGTAAGGGCTACTACACTAACACTGTTGTAATCATGAAAAATCTTTAGCTTATATGTAAAGATGATTTAATGTGATTTACAGTAGATCGACCTGTTACAAAGCTGCCATCCAGATGTGTCGCTCGGTCCAATCGCTCCACAAGCTCGGCTATATCCATCGAGATATCAAGCCGGCCAATTTTGTGTTCGAATCTAGAACAAGTTACAGTACTCTGGTGCTCATCGATTTTGGAATGGCCACTCATTACCCAACCAAAGTTTCGGAAATTCCAGAAACCTCGCTTTACGACTTTATTGGGACGTTGAAATATGCCCCCAGGACAACTCATCGCGGTGAACCTCAATCCAGAAAAGATGACTTGGAATCGTGGGTGTATGTGGTAAGCGATTTGCCGAAGAAAGACAAAAAATTTAGGCCATGGAAGTCTTTGATTTCGATGCCCTTCCATGGAACAGTTGCCAAGAGCAGGAGAGGGTCCACAAAATGAAGAAAGACTTCTTTCGTCGTCGTATGTTACTTTACGAATAACGCTTTTTGTAATTTAGTTTTCAGCAGCATGAATGCTTTGTGGGTAAATAAGATCCCTATTCAGCTTGATTTACTAATCAAAGAGTGTGTTTAGGGGCCTTGAGAGACACAGTAAGAGTATTTGTGGAAGTCCTGGGTATGATCGAAGCGATTGAATTATGCGCCGATCCTCCATATAGCCAGATTATGGCCCATTTGGGAGCAATGGCCCTGACAGATGGATGCCGGATCGATGGAGATTTACAGTTTGCGGTAGGGTCTTAATGTCTTACAATTAGTCGCATTTTTATCTGTAGTTAAACTTATATTGTACTATGTAATTTCTTTAGAAGCGCGAAACCCCTCTGACTGACATTCGTAGAGCAAAGCAACTGGACTCCGAAGCCCGAGAACCTGCCGGTTGTGACTCCGAGGCTACTCCGTACCAATTATCGAGCACGAAGGAAGTGGAAGGAAAAGTTCAACAGTTGACAATCTAAAACTTGAATCGAGCCATGTTCTCATAAACTTCGTACTGCTTGGTATTATTAAAAAAGTACTCTGCAATGGTATTTACCCCTTATTTGACTCCCGTTTTTCGTTTACACGCTCCGAAAGCGAAAAATCTTTTGAAAGAGACACATTTCACCGTATAAAATGTCTCTTATCCAAAAAAATTATTTTTTTAGCCGTAAAGATTTCTATTCTCTGTGTGACAGCCGTCTGGCAGGCGTAACAAAAACGTTTTCATGCATGTTATAATTTGTGTCGCGATATCGAGTTTTAATTATTTTTTCTTGTTTTGGTCCAAGCTCCGAGGAAATTTTTATTGTTTTTGTCCGCACCTTCACAAAGCGTTCGTACTCCTACTCACCTGTAAAGTTTAGAATTCAGGGCTCTTCATCGTGGCGTTTTCTCTTCGATTTTTCGGCGTTTGGCGTCCGAAAAACCATGTCGCCGTGTGGTGTAGCCGACGGCCTTTGTGTGTAAATGGTCCGCGTCCAATTGCACGACGTTCATTCTCAGGTATTATGAGTTTTGTGTTTGCATTCTTTTCGTGTTTAGTTGAAAGTCGTAGGCTTTTCTACTAACGGCATCTAGTGTAATATATAACGGCAGTCTCTTTGGAGTATGCGCCGGTCTTGGCAGAGAGACTTTTTTTGCACGAACCCGGGGATGAAATCTGAAATCGGGAGACCACTGTTTTTATATTATACTGTGTAGAGCATAGATTAATCTTCCACGAGATGTTTGCGGGTTTCGTGTTCTCCTGGCTCCTTGAATCTTTTGCGCTTCAGAACTCTGCTGAATACCCGACTTGAGGCCTGTTTGCTTTTGTAATTTTTACTTTAATCCCGCCATTTCCCGATTTCTATTTGCTCTGATGTCCACTGTCTAGCAATGATAACAATGATTGGTCATTATCACTGGTTTATGCAGACGGGCAGAAAGAATGAACTTATCGATCAAATTCTGGGAGGTCAGAGATTGATAAAAAGTGCAGTAATTGGGTTAGGCCGACTTTTCGTCGGCTTTTCACAATGGTGTTTTAGGTCGTTGGGGAGGGTGAATATTGAGACGAGCGTTCATCTGCATGTTCGGGGTACGGTATAGTACAACCCCCAGTCCAGTTCAGACCCCCATGACCCAGTACAAACCCCACATCCAATCTGAACCCAGAAACCTTCAACGAAGGCTTGATGAGGAATGTTGTAACGGGCTTTGGACAACGGTTTGATCTAAAACGTAGGGGGTTTGATTGAATCGCTTCAGAATTTACATTTTACTCTAATTTACGTTTTTTGTATTATTCTAATTTTCCATTATGGAGGCTTGAAACGGGCAAAACAGTGGGGGTTTGAACTACCTTTCGTGGGGGCTGAACTATTTACTAAAGGCCCGCATGTTCTCCTTCGTCAACGACTTAAAATGTTTCTGGGAAGCCGGCGATAAGTCGGTCTAGTCCTGTGGATATAGACCAGATCCCTTTTCATGATTGTAGGAATTCGATGTCTTTATAAATCTTTTCGTTTGGTTGCCAACAGACCATTGCCGTTCCTCGCTTATCAGTTTGAGTTAACGCTTATGTTTTGTCACGCCTTCAGTTTATTCCCGATTACAACACCATCCCCTATTTGTAAATCGGCTCATTGTTCGCGACACTTGGTTGTACTCCTCTGCGTTTGTCAACAACCACCGTGATCGCCTCCTTTTTCTTCTCCGTGTTTTGTTTTCATCTTCTGGGGCATTATTTATATTGTTTCAGTTACAAGGAGTGTGTTCTCAGGTCCCACAGAAGAAGAAATAATGGCACAAAAAACAGCACAGGAAGTCAAATGCATCATGGAAACATTGGCCGAGCATCCGAAAGTTCGGATAAAAGATCCCGAGAAGGTCAGCCAAAAGTTGAGTAAAATCATCGCGGATGGATTCGAGAAGTTGCTGGTAAGTTGAGATTCAGGGGCGTACGGTGGACATCTGGGAGGGGAAGGTCGAGTACCACAGGTCTGTGGCATGCACTTACCTCTGGCAAAACCCGTAGAATTGTGGCAGCCATTTGCACCACGAAGTTTTTGCCCTTACCATTTTTTCCTTCGTCCCCACCTCACCCACAAGCGAGCCCCAGGATTGGTTTATAAGGACCATTTTTAGGTGATCTCGGACTTTGATTACACCTTCAGCCGATTCCGTGACGCTGATGGCGGAGAGTGTTGGACTACTCATGGTGTATTTGAAGCAGCTGCCAAGCATGTTAGCGAAGAGTTGGTTAAGGAGTTTGATCGTTTGAAGACGAAATATCTCAAAATTGAATTCGATCCAACAATGTCGATAGAAGAGAAGACCCCTTATATGGAAGAATGGTGGGGAGTGTCGTGGATAACATAAATACTATGACTTTAGGTGGAGAGACTCTCATCAGTACATAATCGACCACAAATTTGACCTTCAAACCATAACCGAAGCGGTCCGGGAGTCTAAAGTTCGATTCAGAGATGGCGCCATTGATTTCCTTCGATGTGTTTGCTCACATAACGTTCCATTGGTCCTATTCAGTGCGGGAATTGGGAACATAATTGAAATCTTCCTTGATCAGAATATGCACGAGATCCCAAAGAACTTGCACATTATCTCCAATATGATGCTTTTTGATGAAGAGGTGAGATTGACGGCTAATGCTGTAGTTATAATATGTATCATTGAATATGTTAAGTATCATGGTTTCAGAACAAATGTAAGGCCTTCACTGAACCTTTGATCCACACCTTCAACAAGAATGCGTCAGTTGTTGGTCAAGAACGACCGTTTTTCCATTCTATCGCCTCCAGAACGAACGTTCTCCTTCTTGGAGACTCACTCGGAGATCTTCACATGGATGTGGGAGTGGAGAGAGAAGGTGTTGCCCTCAGAATTGGGTTCCTTAACTTTAATTTTGAGTCATTATATCCGAAATACTTTGATTCATACGATATCGTATTATGGGATGACCAGACGATGGACGTTCCTTCTCAAATATTCACTCATATCCATGAAAATATTACGGCTAAGAATGAAGAGAATAGCAAAGAAGAAGGTAAGAGATCTTTATCAGGAACTAAACTTGACCTAGTGCAATATATGTCATCTATTTCTTACAGTTCGCTCAAATGGAAATGAAGAATCTCGCCAACTGGCCACTGAAGTGCAGGCCTAGTCCGTGACTTGGTCCAACCTCCAACGATCACTATTTTGTAGTTGTGATTTATATTACCCTGACCATTTAATCTAACCTTTAAGGAGTGTACTTTATAATATCGAATGCTTCCGCATTTAAAAAATCGCCTTATTTAATAAAGGGTAGCATAAAAAATATTTTATTGTTAGAGTTGTCCAAGTTTTGGAAAAAAACGCGAAATCCGAGTCAAGTAAAGTGAGAAATTATTTACCAGCCTGCATAGATAATTCATTTTGATACAGTGCTGGAGAAAATTATAAGACAGGCTCAGGTAAATTCGGACAGAGGTGCGAGGAACCAACTGACTAACCCACATCTAAACGTTCTGGCAATAAAAGTGAACCACTGCAGCAGAGCAAAGGCGAATAAGTGCGCCGAGCTTGTTATAATTTTGTCACAGAGAAAACTTCAAACTTGGGGTTTTTTCAACTTTTTTCCAAATTGTACAAACTTCCCAATATATTTTTTAGCATATGATTTATAAGACCTATAAAGTGCGGTTATAATCAAAGTAAGATTTAGAAAAAAAAAACGCGTTTTTAGTTGACCCGTCGATCACTAGTAGTCACGGCTAATGCAGTTCTCGTGCAAACAAAGACAATGGAAATTAGTTGTGAACCCCTCGGGCTGCTTGCCAGCGTAGTAGTTGAAGGTCAGTTCTTCACCTAGAAACAGGAACACTAATTTATACTGCGAGCCGTACTCACCTCTGCGGACATCCTTGTTGGTGAAAAAGCAGATTCTATGCATTCGACGGTCGTAACAGTCACTGAATACTTTCATTGCGATCATATTGGGATTACAGGAGTTGTTGAAGAATCTGGATTCATTTCCGAAGGTGTTCGAGTCGATGATCAGATCCGGGTTGGTGGTGCTCGAAGCTCCGCTGTTGTTCGCGGCTGAGGCTGAAACAGATAAATTTGTCCCATTTTTCTAAACACTAACACCATTCAAGAGCTAAACCTACCGTTGCAGAAGCTGCGATTTGCCGACGTTTCTTCCGGCTGAATAGTCGTTTCCTCGGGCATCGGGGCTTCCTCGGGCTGAGAGCCTGGACTTTCAGTGGGTGTGGGATCGACAATCGTCAGCTCTTGGAACATTCGTTCGTCGTCTCTCTTCTCTTCTTCTACTTTATCATCAATTCTTTCCTTTTCCCCTCCACTTTCAGGTTTAATCACGAAGGTTTCATCACCCTTAATAGTGTCATCACTGGAACTGGAATAATCAACCAAACGATGTCCCCGACATTCTTCATATTGTCGTTGTTCTTGATCGACATTGTTTTTTCCAAAACCATCTCCACTCGATCCAATGTGAACGTTAGAAGTGTGAGCCGTGACATTCTTGGAGATCGGACTTGGAAGATTAACATCAGCGAAGCATGCGCTAAGATCGCTTCTGTTGGGAGAAGATGTGGAGATGATTCGTGTTCGATTCAGATCAGATGTTGTCGGACTGCTAACCGTCCCCGCCCCACTCACAGCAAACGTTTCATCTAAAATTTTAAAAAATATTATCCTGAGAAACACACAGTAATGTTTCCACTAAATTCTTTCAGCTTACAAAGTTTCTCTAAATCCGTGCTGTCGGAAAAAGAAACACGCTGAATCAACGCTTCGCTGGCGGAGGGTTGTTGATCCATCGGCTCCTCCTCTTCCTGGCTCTCTTCACCTTCGCTCCCATCTTTACTTTCCCCATCATCTTCTTGACTTTCTTCCTGGGTTTCCTCCACTTCCATTTCTTCCTCTTGACTCTTCTCTTCCGTTTCCGCACTCGGCACTGGTTCCACTTCTCCTTCCTCTTCATTTTCATTCGTCTTCGGAGATTCCCGTTGTTCATCAATCGCTTGCCGTTTCAGCGCCGCCCTTTTTCTCGCTGCTCTCTTCCGCGCATTTGCTCCTGCTTTCCTTCTTCTGCCTTTTTTCTTCGGTGCTGGTGCCACCTCATCGAAATAAATGTCGAACATGTACGTGGAGACTTCCCTGTTCCACATCTCAGCCGGACTGATAATCTCTCCAAAATACTCGGAAACAAAAGTCCCTTTTCTCATGTCCACGGCGGCGCGAACACTCCAACCTCGGTCCACAGTGCGAAACAAGACCAAAGGAACCCGTCGACCTTTCTAAACCGATGACACAACATTATTCAATCGACCCGACCCACCTGAGTATACCTGTTCTTACAGCCAGGCCCACAACCACAGATTGGAGTGCACTCTTTGAGATGCTCGTTGAAGAATTTGGACTGCAGACAGTTCTTCTTGTACCAATTCGAGCAGCAATGCTTCTTCTTGGTGCATGCTAAATGAGCTGGATTGGGATTCTTCTTGATAATACCCTCGGCACTGGTGTGGTAAATATACTCAAGAACAAATACAAAACCCTCCGGCTTCGCCTCTTCGTCCACCCAATTCTCAACGTAGATCGGAGCGTGCCCTTTTTTCCGGTTCAACAAATTCATGTCGGTCTCCCATTTCAAACATCTCCGTTGATAGATGTAATTTACGTCCGGATTGCCATAAAGTGGAAAGTAATAATTCTCATAACGGAATTCCATGATTTTCGAAGTCCTATGACCAAGATCAATCTCCCGCTCAGCGACGAATTCAACTCTCTTTTTATGTTCATCATTGATAAGTCCCATGATCCTTGCAGCGATAACCAGACGACGTTTGAATTCTTCCAACTAAAAACAATAAACCTTGATGAAAGAACACCTACTATTTTCTGATCTCCCTGTAAATCCTCTGGACTGATCCACGAACACTGTGTGAAAGGAAATCCGACCCATTTGACCAAGTACAAGACCTGTCCTTTATGTTTACTTATATTCACAATCCTCTCCACTGGGAACTGTGCCGGGGGCTCTACAGGTTCTTCAAGAACGACGGGCGGAACCTGTTTTCTTACCGAATTTCTTACCGAAATTCTCCGCCGTCTCTGTTCGGCCCATGGATAAGATCGGACATCAATTTTTCCTTTGAGTTTCGGCTAAAATAAGGTTTCATTAAATAATATTTAGTTTTTAGATTCGACTAAAATACTCTTCAATAAATTTGCGGAGCATCTTTCGACACTACAGTCTACCTAAAACAGATCAACGGAACCTACATCCGGTGGTGGGAGCGGCTCAATTCGAATCTCGCACTCCTTTAACATAGGTCTCTGGAGACTCATTGTACTCGCGCCTTGGCCATGAACGCAGACGTTTAGATTCAGATCTGAATCAAGACTTGTGAATTCTTCATAATCTCGGTTTTCCACGGCAGTTTGCGCCCTATAATAGCTTGCAATTTGTGGGAGACAATGTATACGATAGAGTTTATTGATTTTTGTGACAAACCAGTGTTCATTGGCTGTGAAATGTCGTCGAAGTCGGTGGGTTCTCGACTCGAGTTCAAGGGGTAAGTCAACTTTATACAATGTGTCAAATATTAATTACAGTACCACCTTCCTCAGCCGCCTTCTTGATCTGCCCGAAATCAATTGGGAGGAACTCTTACCGGCTCATTTCTTCTACGATTCCGATGGTGAGAAATTTGTGATGATCAGTGGGAAGATGATCGATGATTTCATTTTTTGGGTAAGACTTCTCTTCAGATAGTCTTGGATGTTTTCGGATTGGTTACCGTATCTCCCTTTTAAGCAGCGATATTTACAACAAGAAATTGTATCGAAGAAGAAACAAGTCAGCGAAGTCAATAAGAAGGCAAGGGAAAAAATGAAGACGTTGAGCAGTTACAAGTACGAGGACTATGGCCATATTGTGGCCAAATACAAGTTGGAGGTTGAGAACGCCATGTTTGAAGAGCTGCAAAAGAAGTTGAACATGGTGGGGAAGGAGGAAGAAGAGGTCAAGGCAAAGGAATTAGAAGCAACCAAAATGCCAGGAAGCGGAGATGGAAAAGGATTTTTGATTATGATCCGGGGCAAAGCCAAAGACTTATTCAATCGCAAGGCTCTTTAAACGCAAGTTTTGATCACAGAATGGCTGTGATATAGTAATATAAGGATGGCGACATACAAATCAAATCGGGTTTCGTGGCCAGAAACCGCGATTTCTTGTCTGTTAGGCCTCCAGACAAGAAATGCGCGATTCTTGTCTGAGCAGAGAAAAAAAGAAAAAAATCTTCACGGGGAGAGAGCACAAATCTGCGCAATGTTACGCAATTTGAGACAAGAATTACGCATTTCTTGTCTAGAAGCCTAACAGACAAGAAATGGCGGTTTCTGGCCACGAAACCCGATTTGATTTGTATGTCACCATTCTTATATCGAAAACGTCATATTATATGCTTTCTAAATGTTTTGTTCGTATTGCACATAGCCCCTTAGCCGGTTGATATTGCATAGTTATAGTTACTTGTCAACGGCCTTTGATCTTCCCTTATTTATTCTCTTCAGCGACCCCTCGGCTTTCTTGACTTCAAAAATCAGCCGTTTCTCCTGCAAACATCTCATCAAGTTATTATAAAATATTATTTACAAATCTATTTCCTCGAATAAATCAGTGCAAGTTCCCAATCTGTAATCTAGTTTTCATGATTATTATGCAAAAACTCGGGGAATAATCAAATTTCGTCAAAGTTTGGAAAGGCTAGCCGTAAATAGTTTGGGAGGCTATTTCCAGAAGCTCAATATGCGGAGCGATTTAGGAGTTTCATCAAGTAGCGCTCTTTAAAAGTTGGCTTTATCACCACAATATATTTTAGACTCTGATTTTCCTATGGTCAAACCTTCTTTGAAAAAGGGCCGGTCGCTTGTTCCAAATATCGTACCCACCATTCTATGATTGTGTTGAGTATAGCCTTTCTATTTAATAATGCTTGCAACGGTTCTAACAGAATGCCATAAATGGCGCAAAGTTCAAACTTTTTCGCTTATAATGACTTTTGAACGAAACAGAGAACTTGGCATATATAAACTGTAGTTTCTATTCTGTCCGGAAAGAACGTTTTGCCGTTCCGAAATGATAAATCCCTTGTTTTATTGGCCTTGGCCATCTGTTCCGAGACCCGACTCTAACTCCTTTTACTTATAATGAAAACACGGTTTTCACGTCAATTCAGGAAATTTAAAATAGTCGGAGTCCATCAAAAGGTGGGTGTCTCGAATGTTTTGGATAAGATTTTACTTCTTTGGTTGCTTACAAATTTATTGATGTACTAGATGTCAGAGTCGTTTTTGCGGAAGAAATTTTATTATTTCCGAGAAGAACAAGGCGAACACAATGCAAAGAGCAAGAGTCACTCAAGTTTGCAAGTTGGCAAAGACTTTGACAATGAGGACAGACTTTATGACAGGGGCAATAATCAGATGGCATTTACAACTTGTATCCCGCTTTTGTTGAAAAAAATGTTATTCGATATGCAAAAAGAATCCGGTTTTGATGAATTAGCGACAATTTTGCGGCCATTTCATTGTCTTCATACACAATATTTTACTTTCCAATTATGATGACTGTTTAGCCAGGACTATGCCGTGAGCCCGTTTCTTGCATAATCAGCAATCACTTTGTCGGAATAGGGATTTAACCCTTTAATACCGCGGGCTTACATTGCACTTTCAATAATTTTTCCCCTTGACGGTTTTTTTATATTATTCTTGACCTGAACCCTCAGTCATCAAAAAGTCTGGACTCGGGATCCCCCAGAAGAGATTAAGCACACAAAAATTTATGTAAAGTAGTGGAAATCATCAATTTTTGCGATACGCTTCAGAAATACTATTGTCTTTGAAAATCTCTTTGTGGAATTCACGTTCGTATCTTGGTTAGGAACTTTGTGCGGATTTCGAGCTCTATATAAACTTGGAACCTGCTGAGGTGTATAAGGAGCCATCTTCTTGCAAAGACTTTTTGAATAAAAAAAGAAGAAAATATCGAGATTAATTGTAGTAAATTTATGAATTTAAAGTTGGATGATGACTGATACTTTGTGGATTGTATTTTTAATGATTAAAGAATTCACTATGGCATTTTCAGGGTAATAATACCACAAGATGGTGGTAGATACGTTTCAATTCTCGGCCGAAGTCGATCCCGTTCTTCGGATGAACGAAGAGGATGTTAGGAGGACTTCGATTGCCGCGGCTCAGAAGGCAATTCAGCTGCCTGGAGAGAAAGATTCAACTTGGATTTTCAGGTAAGTCACTAACTTGTGTTACGGTATATTGATAGCACGGAAGTTCGAAAAGATGAATCAAGATTTTTTAAAGTTTTTAATGCTTATTTTCTAGACACAAAACACGGTTATTAATATTCCTCATATCAACGCTTGGCCTCACCATTGTCATGGCGAACTCACTTGTCTTCAATTTCACTGTAATTTGTATGGTCGAGCCGGGAGAAGAGTACCTTTTGTTGAATGAGACTGTGCCTGGAGGTGAGTTTAAATTCTTGTGTTCAATTCACTTGTCATATCCACTCAATGTGAATAAAATTACAGCCACCCAGCCAGATTTTATTTATTCGGACGCGGAAAGAAGTTGGCTATTCTCAGCGATTGCGATGGGAACTTTAGTGGGGACGTTGCCCATTACTCACCTTAGTTCTCGATATGGAATACGGTATGATTGGAAATGATCTTATTCTATGGAGCTGTTACAGGCTGACTTTCACAATTTACGGGCTGATCTCGGCCTTGGCGACTCTTTTAACGCCAATCTGTGTGTCCATCGGAATGCCTTTCGTCTTCGCGATGAGGGTCCTTCAGGTAATACTGGTTTATCGTACCTACCTTTATCTAAATACGTTGTTTAATCTTATCTTTTTTATTACATTTCAGGGAGTTGGTGTCTCCACTTCCTGGCCAGTAATGGGTGCCATTGTCGCTGAATGGTCGAGTCTAGCCCAATCTGGAATGGCCGTAGCCCTGTTGTCCTGCCATCTACAACTCGGCGCGGTCGTTACAATGCCTTTGTCCGGCACTCTGTGCGAAAGTTCGTTTGGATGGCAAGGCGCGTTTTATGTACAAGGAGTGGCCACAATTATTATCGTCGCCATCTTTTTCTGGTTTTACAGAGATACCGCGGCTGAGCATAAGTAAGTTTAGAATGTCTGGGTATGACAAGATGGCCACGAGACATGCCATAGTGACATATTTTAACCAATTGACGTTTTTGCGATTTCTTGAGTTTCTCCTTGCAGGAATGTCTCCCAAAAAGAGTTAAGACAGATTCAAGAAGGTAAGATTGTGCGAGTCCTGGAAGAAGACGAGTACGAGCCAATCCCATATGGCCCCATCTTCCGCGATAAGTGTATCATCGGCATTCTTTTCTCCTGCTTTGGCGGCAACTTTGGTTTCCAAACATTCTTCCAATATGGCCCGGTCTATCTGAATAAGGTAATATCTCACCCAATGGCCGATTACATCCTACTTTAGGTTCTGAAATTTGATGTCACCAATACTGGCTTCGCTGCAGCCGTTCCGTATCTCCTGGCGATCCTCGTGAAATTCATTGCCGGTCCTTTGAGTGACAATATCCCGGGGTTTAGTGCCAAAGCGAGAGTTATTTTGTTCGCTTCGGTCTCCCAATTTTGTATGGCCGGATGTTTCCTTGGCCTAGCGCTGATGCCAGTTGAGTTGTCCGTCCTGGCGCAGCTATGTTACACTGCGGCGATCATTTTCAGTGGATTGAATTGCGTTGGAGTCATCAAAAGTACTCAACTTGTAAGTGGCTGGGATAAAAAGACTTGTTTTTTTGTAATAAGGCAAGTTTCATATTAATTTAGGTTTCTGGAAGGTTTGTTCATTTCCTGATGGCGATAAATGGCTTCAGTAACAGTGCAATCGTACTGGCATTGCCTGGAATTGTCACACTGTTTGCTCCGACCAACAGTAAAGAAGAGGTAATATATTTTTTTTAAATGATAAATATAGTATAATTGTTTGATCAAGTCTAAAGTAATATCATCATTTTTTAGTGGTCTCGCCTCTTCATTTTTGTATGTGTTTTGGTCGTCATTGTTACAGTAATCTTTGATCTAACTGCCGAAGTCACTCCTCGAGCTTGGGCTGGCGGTGATACAAGAAGAAAAAAGAATGTTGTGGCCCCATATCAGGACGGAGAAAAGAGATTTGAGATCGAAGCCGAAGCTTTGGGAGACACGGAAGCCGTGGAGAGAGTGTTGAGGAGGAAACGAGAGAGTGTCCAGAGCCAGACATTCAGTCAGACTGGCCGGAGGTTGTCCATTTTGTCACTGCCTCGAGGGTACAAAGCCATTTAAAGATTTTTGTTGATTGTAGCTATTATTATATTAAAATATACAGTTTGAGTTTTCTTTTGGCTATTGGGATCTTCGACAATTTTACATCATTGGCATTTTTACCAATGGCTGGATATTGCTTATCAAAAGCTCAATTCTAATCTATGATGACGTAATGCCAAGAATGGCGAGAATTCCAATTTTTGTTGTCTAATATTCTCTGAACCTATTTCAATCCCAATTTAAAGCAGAATGACGCCATTTTGTACCGACACCCTCGCTAATTACCCCCCAAATAAGGCTGTCACAACCTGTATTCCATTCCAAAAAAGATGACAATCCACATTTAAAAAGCAATTAAATTTTATTCCGCCATAAAACAATGCCCATAACCACGACATAAAAAGGCATGATTATATAGGAATTACTGGTTTCTGTTTACAATCCCCATAATCGACGGATTCCGTGCGTATTTTATACTGGTTTATGATCATTACTGGCTGAATTTTAGGGCTGTGTACCAAATTCCTCGCATTTTTGACGGCCCGGCTTTTATGTGGCTCTCTTATCAGCCGATAAGCGGTTTATGGAATGGCGAGAAAAGAGTGGGGAGAGGAAATGGAGTCGGTGCTTAACCGGGTCAGGTCGAATGGAACTTAGAAGACTTCGAAATTGCGATTTACCGCATTTGTTTGAAGATTTTTTGATTTCCGTACATCGACTGGTCAATTTGTTTTTTTTTTGCAAGCGCAGCCGAGATATTGAACGATCTTTGCCGCAGAGAGAGAGTATGCGAAAAGCGGAGAACGGGCAGAGACAAAACACTTTTAGGCGATATCCTTGTCAGTTTCGGGTGGAAAAATTGATTTTGTCAAAAATACTCCTCTATACAAAATAAATCGAAAAGAAATTTTTATGGCAAAAAATTGGCTGTCAACTTTGGGCCTAAAAATTTTGGACAAAGCGCGAACTAGGAGGTTCGCGTAGAGCTTAGAAAATAAAATTTTAAATTTTTGTCAAGTGTAATCAAAATTTTGGAGTACTTAGAAGCCGTTTCGATCAAAAAACCTTATTTTGTTCATCAAAACTTTCCAAATTTCCTTGATTTTTCGCTTTATTTTTGAAAATTCTAGCCGAAAACATTCAAACACCATCTTTAAATTCACGTGGGTCCCCGCGGGTCTCTTCCGAGCCCACCCCAACCCGGGTATCTTCCCTCCGCGACGGGAATTCCACGGACTGTAAATGAGTCACGGAAGGAAATCTAAACAAAAAAAGGAGCGTTCGACAGTCCGAAAAGAGTGTCCGTTCGGTTTTTTTGGTCGCGACCGTCTTTATAGCGCGTCTCTGCCCCGAATCCCCCTTCCTTTCCTTCTCCATCCACTAGCACTCAAAAAACCGGCGACTCAAGCTCTTGCGGAGGCCTCCAACCTGTTGTGTTTACCTCGACTGCTCGCGAGAATGCCCACGAGCCTCGCGTTTATCACTTTAATAGGTGAAACCCGAGCTTTCGAAGGGATATTTAATTTTTATTGGGGACTTTGTATTGTTACTTTGCCATACCGAAAACAGAGAAGGACGTGGCGGCGATTAGCGCCCATTTTTGCGAGGTTACCGTTTAGCGGAGCGCTTAAGCTCGCCTGTTTCCCCTCTCTCCATCTCTTACATGGATCCGACAAAAAAGTTTTCGGGATCTTTCGCAACCCATATCCACCTCCACCTTGACATTGGCTCCCATGGGTAGAATGAAGACGGATGCGTAATGGGAAGACGGATAAGGCGGTCATCTGGCTTAACGCCAACTCGGGTTCGCCGCCTCCCCTTCGTTTATCGCACCTGATCTAATGGCCCGTGCGTTTATTTGTTGCGTCGATGAGAGCGAAATCGCGAGGTAATTACATTGTAATTGACGCTGAGGTCGGAGTTGTAGTGTTCATCTTTATGCGGCGACCTCTGAAATGTATCCTTAGAGGATTTTCCTTATTTTTAGATCAAAAATTTTGTGCTCTTGCTTTACCTGTAGCTTTTTTCAAATTGAATGATTACTCTACTGCCTAAAGTAATGTTTGTTTTTTAGTTATTTTTAAACCAAAAACTAATTAACCCTGAACAGCACCCACCTTTGGTCCTAACTGCTCTTAAAAACTCAAAGTTTATTTATCAGTTGACCAATTTTTGTCTTTACACTTTATGAATGATGAAAAAGTATTACTAATTAACAAATACAACGATAACTATGTCTGATATTACACTACCAATCATCAATGAATGTAACCAGGAAGTTTTCGACGTATAAAATTATTTCTCTCACCGTTTTATCGCGCTCTCCTTGTTCTTTGAACTCGTGCACTACCAAGTCTAATATAAAGATTATTAATTTTGCGTGTTCCGAAACCTGTTTTGATTGTAAACCGATATTGTTAACTCGAGTGACGCATAATTATCCTCTTCTGATCACTTTCTCTCCGCGATCTCATCCAATGACATCATTTCCCCGCTTTGTTTTGTTGGATTTCGTTTTGGCGGGAAAACTGGAATTTGAATTTCGTTTTTTCGTCCATTTTTTCAAAAATTTTCTCCGAAAAAATATTGAACTAGTTCAATATTGACGAAATTTTGATAAGGGTTCGTCACCTCTGGCCGGATTTATAGATTTGCAGTGTGTTTTGAATGTTTGTTTGCGCGATTCATTCTTCCAAAAGTGGAGTGCGACCTCTCCAAAGCCTCAAGCCGAAGTTTTGTCGCGTTTTTTTGGTTTTTTAAGAGTCCAGATTTCCTCGAGAGTCTCACCTGTTTCTTTGCTTTCAGAGTGTTCAAACATTCCTAATAAAGCCGAAGATGAGTAATGCTCCGAACGGCGAAGCCGCGCGGAACGGCTTCTACGACGATAAGCCGCTTCTGGAGCTATATGTCAAGGTAGGTGAATATCGGATTATTGTTGCGGATTTTAGGAGTATCAATAGAGATTGGATATCAATAAATCCAGAGTTTATTATTCTGCGTTATTGTTATTGTTTTAGGCATCAGGAATCGACAGTCGACGAATAGGAGCCGATCTCTTTTGCCAGGAGTTCTGGATGGAACTCTACGCTCTTTATGAAGTTGGAGTGGTCAGAGTGGAGGTGAAGACGGTAAAAGTGAACTCAGAAGCCTTCAAGAAGAATTTCCTTGGTGCCCAGCCTCCAATCATGGTTGAGAGTTCAAAGGGTGTGACATATTCAGATAATCGAGAGATCGAAGGAAGAATATTCCATTTGGCCAAAGAGTTCAACGTTTCTTTGTTCGAAAAGGACCTTACCGTTGAGAAAACTATTCAGAATTTGTACAGAGTAAGCTTATTTTTATTTTACAGTCCGAATTTAGATTTCCGATGTAATACTTGATGTTTTAGAATTTCAAAGTATTCCTCCAAGCGAAAGTTGGCCATGACAGACAACTTCGTCAAGTCACAACGATTCAAGAGCTCCCTACTCCAGTCCTCCTCACCTACAACAAACTCATTGAGCAACTCACAGCCGTCAACAATCTCCTTGCCGAACGAAAATCCCGATATCTGGCCGGAGATACGATGACAGAATATGACTGTGAATTGATGCCTCGGTTACATCATGTGAAAATTGTTGGTCAACTTCTCCTTGGCTTTGAGATCCCCTCCGAATTGACCCATCTATGGAATTACATCCTGACAGCCTACAGGACAGCAGCCTTCATCGAGTCCTGTCCGGCTGATCAAGATGTTTTACATCACTACAAAGAACAGCTAAAACTGCAGACGAATCAACGAGAGACCCTCCAAACACCCACCAAATCCTTCGGAATACCTCAGAATGTGTTGGACGAGATCCGGAGACTGGGGCTTAATTAATAACATATACACCATGGCCATTGTTTGTAATATCGCTTATTTTTGTCAACTTCTTATCGATTCCAGAGACTCAGAGTGTAATTTTTATTGATAAAAAGACTTAGAAAGGCGTGTGTTGATATCATGGCGTTGTTTAATAATCTTCGTCATCTGAATCCAGGGCACACCTGCGGCGGTCGAACTGAAAAAATATGATAAACAAAGGAATTCTTATCTACACGCGTGAAAACAGTGTTGGAAGGATATGAACCGAACGACTTACATTTACTTTGGTTACTTTTTGTGTTGCGGCAGCAACCTTGTCTAAGATCGACCTGAAGCCTTCATCATCAAGTTTCCCTGAGATTTGACCCGTTCTTGCCATTTGAATGATCATACTTTCGACCCCTTTAGCTTTATCAGGCTTTACGGCAGCTAAATTGCTTAGTCGGGCAAAGGCATTTTGATCGAGGACCTAAAAATAATTTTGTTCTCCACATCATCAACATGTTTAACACTTAGGTTTCTGGAACTCTTCCGAGACTCTTAGTAAAAAAACTGTAATCTTCAGAACCCTAAAAACACAACACAAAAAGAAATAAACTACGACATACCTGTTTTAGTATAGAATTCTTCATGAGCTCTTGTTCGGCGGCTTTCTGCTTAGCGGCAGCCGGATCTTGCTGTTGAAAGTTTGGCTAAAAACAGAGACAGTGAGCAGAACCTTGAAAACATACCGGTAATCCACTATTCTCTGCCATTATGAGCGTCAAATCGATGTTATTCTTGAACAGAGATAAAAATTCTGCAAAAAAACTATTTTTTTGCTTTGCGGATGAAATGCAACTATTGAATTTTGTGGACATTCCGTTTTTCTTATCAAAAAAATTTTTGGAAAAAGGTTCTGATCAAAGTCTTGCTCTGATTGACGGCTTGCTACATTACTCACTGGTTGTAAAACTAATCGAATCGATTTTTGATTAGTTTATTTCCAAGTTGCTTCAAGAAAATGACTGTAAGTTTATTATTTTTTTCTAAAGAATTTGGGACCATCTTTACAACATGTTTCTAATCGGTCTTTTGACTTCATAATTGTCCAAATTGTGCAATAACTTAGACTGAATTTAACAACTTGATTAGTTGTTCCCATAAGGAATATAATTGATAAGAAATTCAGACTTTTGAAGAAGCTGTTGAGAAGGTGAAGAATCTGAAGACTTCCCCAAGCAATGATGAGCTCCTGGAAGTGTACGCTCTTTTCAAGCAAGCCACCGTCGGAGATAACACGACTGCCAAACCGGGGCTCTTCGATCTGAAAGGAAAGGCCAAATGGGGAGCTTGGGACGCGAAAAAAGGTAGGTAAACTAACTGAACTTTGTAAAGTCTGATTCAGGGTTGAGTCAGGATGACGCCAAGGCCAAGTACGTCGCGTTATACGAAGAGCTGGCTGCTAAGTACGGAGTAAATTAGAATTTCAGACAAATCACCATGGATGATGTCGGATAAAACGGCTTCTAAATTTATGTAATTCATGGCAGTTTTGATTGTGCCATTTAAATCGCCTTTTCATTTTGTTACCTGCAGAGTAGTTTTAATAAAGTTTGTAGTTATTTTTGGTCACAAGATAAACTCTACGCACCCGGAATTCCGCCGATATCTGATATCAGCGAATGTCTGTAATTTACGATTGCCTTCTTAAACAAACTGCCGTTCTTTAAAAGGCGTAAATTGGGGCGAGAAACTCGTCTTTCTTCCGGATATTTGAAACAATCAAAAAAGAAGGGATCTATGTGCACTTTAATAGATACGGTCGGGGATGTTGAAAGTAAGATATTTGGTTTTGATATCCCAGCTATTTACTGTGATCGACACCTGTTTGAGGACCGGATTGCCTGATGGGTTCACGATCCCACCAAACTTTCTTACTACACTACCGCCGACAACTATACCCGCAGGCAATAATGATCGTAAGTTTTTTTTACTATGTACAGGAATTACGAAAGCCACTATAAAGCTAATATGCGTAAGTGTCCCTCCGTGGGACTCTCAAGAAACCACAAAGACTGCTTGTATCGTGCAAATTAATCTTCTGATCTTATTTTAGGTTGTGTGGTCCCAGATGGGACCCTCGGCATCACCTTTGATAAAGGCGATTTCACGCCCAATGGAGATACTTCAGGCTTTGTCAAAGCCCCCGTAGCTCGATGCACATCCTGTCAAACGGGGCAGAGATATTTCTTCGATCCCACTGATCAGAATACGATGGACGACGCAGGTTCCAATGGCCAAGAAGCGGCCAGAATTTCATGCGATAATTGGGCCAACGCCTGTGTTTGCAACAGCGCCAATGATTGCTGCACCTTTGACAGCAACAATGTCAACTTTGCCAATATGGCAGTATGGTGTGATGCCAACAACAGTAGGTTCAAGTGTGAGTAATGGTAACAGTAATTTGTTCAGATTGTCAGCAGTACATGAGTATTAAAGGAACGGCCACATTAAACTGTCCGAGTGGTAATACTTATGCACTGGATGGAGCTAAGGCTTTCAGTACCGCGGGGAATTACTTCGAGGTGAATGCATTCAGCTGCCAGAGTTGTAATGGGATCAACAGTGATCCCTGTATGGGACCCACCGTTCCAGTATAGAACAAAGAAGGAGATGACCTAAATCAATGTCATATAATGTCAGGGGTGTAATAATAGTATTTATTCGTAATAAATGAGTAATGAATTGTTTTGTTGATCCTTTATTGATCTGCTAAACACGTAACTTTGCGTGAATCTGTGCACGACTCACACCTGACTCATCGGAGGGCAACTTGACCCAACAAACTTTTTTTTCTCTAAATTTTTACAATTTTACGACAGAATCTTGTCCATTAATGCATTCTCCTTTTTCATTTACGTTTAGTGTGTTTCTTTATTTTTCCAGATGAATGTTCGAGATTTGTTCTATCCTGATCCAAAAGAGGGGGAAACAAAAAGATGTGTTCAAATTCGACGAAGAGATACGATTGCCGTTGTGGATAGGACAACTCCTCCAAGAATAAGATACGAGGTTGACTCGGGACTCTCTCCCGTTAAGAGGCCCAGGTTGATTCGAGTGTGTAATTATTATCTTTGTCCTATATTAACCTTGTCCCTTTTCTCAGTCTATTCCTTTTAAATTTCAGGTAGATTCTTCACGTTCTCCTCCATATGTCCGAAAGCTCGCGCCAGCCTCCTCTTCTGGACCATCGACCAGTCGTAAAGCCTCTGTTGACCTTAATCGGACCGATCCCGCGCTTTCAACAACTCAATTCAGTGGCTTTAGTAATATAGGATGCAGAAGTGCTGAGTCAACTCGAGGTTCTTTCACATTTACTAGGAGTAGTTTTCCTTCAACTTCGTCTACTTTTGGGTATCGGCGACTTGATTTTGCTACTCCAAAAAGACGGAATCAAGTAAGTTTTAGTGTTGCAGTATCATGGGTAATATAATTAATGCTGCTTAAAGTTACTCAGAAGGTTCACAAATACGTTTTTAGGTCCCACCAACCAAGAAAACTCTAGCCTCGACGTTGAAGCGACCTGCAGCTCGAGACATTCAGCGGACTCCCCCAACGATTTTAATAGCAGATCAGACTCGAAACAAAAGCCCGCTCATATTTGTAGACGAGCAATTCACCCCACCGAGACCACGGATTGTTGATTTCACACCCGAGAAGCATGATATCACAGTTCAAAGGACAATAAAGCGACCAGAAGTTGTGAGAGACGATATTCAATTGGATTTACCTCAAGATGATGAGGAATTTGAGAGGTTTATGGAGGAAAAGGCGAAGTCGCAAGGAGCAGATGAGGATGGGATTGGACGTTTAGTGGATATGTTCGATAGGGAAGACGATTATCAAGAGACTTACACTTTAAGAGGTAAGATTGTTTGATGACCTCATTTTTTTCGCATTTTTTGTGTGAGACCATGCGCTTTATGATAAATCCTACGGTTTAGTGACGCCTCGAGAACGGTTGCGGGTTCGAAAACGAGACATTCACATTTCATCGGGTCTCCTTTATATCGAAAATCGGAACAGGAGCATCATTGCGAAGCCAGATAAAGAACTAAACCTGTCGGAAATTCCGGGAGATGTCATCCAAATGGAACTCTTCAATACTGATAATACCGGTCAGCATGCTCATGACGGGAAGGACTTGATTTTTGGAGAAGTTAGAATACTGTAATATGGTCGTCGTTGTTGTCGTTTTCTTGAGTAAATTGATAAACCGAGAGCTTAAAATTGATGATTCAACTGTCTGTTCAGAGGTTCCCTATTTTCTGATACATGTGATTTTGATTTTTGTTGAAATTTGTTTACTCAAATTCCAGCCGTTTTACCTCTTTTTCTTCGATATTTCAGCCGCATTACTCAAAATCAATTTTATTAAAATTTATTAATACTTATTAAATCACCGGTAAAATCAATAAAACAACGAGTTAGAGTAATCCAAGTGAGACAACCAGTTTTTACAGTCCCTTCCGGACGCCTGATTACAAGCAGAAAGGTCCATCCACAAGACAGAACAACAAATGTACAGGGTGAGCAAGGAGATGAACAAATTCTAGATGACGTCGTCCATACAGCTCTTGAAGAAGCCTATCAGCATCTCGAATAGATGGGGGCGGACTCCCTTCAGCGAGTGCATTTCGTCGGGATAGACCTGAAAATTGAAAAATCAGCATCTATTTTGGAGTAAGTATATGTTGTACTTGGTCATCAAGTGGAAGACAACTGACCATAAGTTCGAACTGAACGTTTTCTCGGACAAAAGCATTGATCAGCTCGGCAGTGTTTTGGAAATGGACGTTATCTGAAGAAGAAATATATTAATATTATGATGATCGGGGAAAATGCTGAAAACAGCTGAACGCACTGTGCAAAAAACACACGTACCGTCAGCAAGACCATGGATAAGCAAACTCCGCACGAAGTGGAAGTTTGTCACATTTGTCGCTACATTTGTGAGATCATACGCGTGTTGTGTTGCATTTCCCATGTAACGTTCAGTATAAATCGCGTCTAAAACAATATAAAATACAATAAATGGATCTCTTTTAATCAATCGAAAATGCGAAAAAAATTGGAGTCACCAGAATTGTACTCACCATACATCTTGAAGTTTACGACCGGGGCGATCATAGCAGCGCATTTGAAGACGTGATCATTATCGCGAGCGATGGCATGAGCGGTGACAAATCCACCGTAGGACCAGCCCCACATCCCCACTCGTTTCTTGTCCAGGAACTTGTGTTTCTTTAGCAGAAGTCTGAAATTAAGTTTAATTTAATTTCCGATTGTTTTTGGAAACATATTTTTTTTTATCGCACCGTGCAGAAAATCTTCTCCTTACTTGGTCGCCTCGATCTGATCATCCACTTCCACCGTTCCCAAATGCCCATACATGGGCTGTCTTCTTCTCCATCCCGCATTCCCCGAGCCTCTCCCATCAATATTGATGATCACGTACTCCAACGTCGAGCTGAAATAGACATCCACCGGCATTTCTGGGAGCCATTCTTCATGGACTTGATGACTATTCGGCCCTCCGTAGACGTAGACCAAGACTGGGTACCGTTTGCCAACCGAATTCAACGAGACTCCGTGCGGCAAAAACATTCGAGTGTAGACTTCTGAAAGCGAAAATCTCTTAGTCTTGTAGCCGAATGATCCAAGATAAACTTCAGGAAGCCGACTTACCAAATCCATTGGCCAGAGTGACGTTTTCGAAGTGAACTGTCGGGAATTTCTTCCGAATCAACTCCTCGTCTCGCTCCGAAGTTTGGCCGAATTCGGCCAAGACCTTCACTGTTCGATTCGCATCAACCTCGGCTACATACACAGTCGTGGGCCCGATTCCTTTGCAATTCATAAAGAATTTTGTGGAGGATGGAGCGAAAGTCGTGGTATGGTAAGTACAATTGGCCGAGACGCCACAAGTTATGCAGGTGGCATGGAGTTGATTGTTCTGAGGAAGGGCTGAGGTCGCATAGAGATGGAGTTGGCGATGGATCGGGGCTGGGGACGTGAAATAGCTGAAAAAACATAATTTTATCAAAAGAGGTGGCTCTTTTGTCATGAATAATATAAAAATTTGATTTTCTATTCATTTTGTAAAGATTTTCTGATGATAAATCAAAATTTAATACTGTTCTAATTATCTCGTAATGAAGATTGAGTACTTACATAGTTTCGGTCTCAGCATCATAACTATCAATCGAATCCACCTCCTGATCTCCCATTGCCAAAAAATTTTCTTTCCCATGCACAAAATGACTCTAAATCAATATAAATGAACGTCTTAGCGATTCTTACGGGCACGGTGATCCTTGCAATTTGATTGAATACATCACCATTCGGCCTTCTATGGGGGAGAATCGTGAAGAATGAATTATTTGTGTGAGCGGCAATCGCAACATGCTCCGGAAGGGCGTACTGATGGAACTCTCCGATCTCGTAGCTCTGATGATATGTCTGAAATATGGAAATCAGTTCCTTCATACGATTTGATTTAAAATTCGGTTTAGACAAAAAATATTCAAAAATCTTACCAAAACACATTTGCCAGAAGCTGCTGTACATAAGGTAAATGAGACTTCATCCTGGAAACGGTTCGAAAACACCGCGATGAGGACATTCTGACCATGTAATGTGGCGTACGAAGCGTGCATCAGATACGTTTTTTGACTGGAAATAAATCTTTTAGTCATCATTGTGGCTCAAGTCATCAAAAATACTAGATTTTGATCTACAGCACTTAGAAAATTTGTCGATGAGAACTTAATTTGAAGAATTGTCAAGTTCAAAACATATAAGGAAAAGAAAAAATACCCAACTCGTAGTTTAGACTTACTGTTCGGGCAACTCCACAGTCAAATTGACGGTCTTCCGACTCCTTTTGTTCCAAATCTTCAAATCCACCTTCTCCAAATCCCGAACCCCCGCTTTCGCGTATCGCTGGGTCTGCAACAGCGGATATTGCTGTCCCATGTAATAGCTGATGTTGTAGGACTTGACTTTGTTCAGGTCAGTCGTCATGTATGCCACTTCCTGGCCATCATCCGACCACCAGAACACATCGGGACCAAACAGTTCTTCTCCATACGCCCAATTTGTGATTCCATGGCGATAATCGGTGTTGCCATCGGTTGTGATGTTGACCAGTTCATCGGAATTGAAGCCAGGTCTATAGTAGAGGTTGAATTTGTGCACAAACACCTAAAATTTGTTATAAAATTAGTTATTATCACATAAATATTTTTAAAGCGTCAGAATCGAAATTCGGAAATAAAAAATTCGGTATACTGTAATTACTTACATAACCAGCACCATCGGGATTGAACTTGAGGGCATCAACACTCTCACTTCCGGTCTTTTGAGGTCCCACATTCTCGAAAGTTCTGAAAAAATGAAAGGTCATGGATAATATAATTGGGCAAAATAATCAAATTAAAAGCTCACCCCGTCCTCGTATCGTATATTCGTTTTGTTGTGTAGGTCTCAAACGTAGGATCTTTCTAAAAACGATCCATTATTTAAAATATTCACCATCAGAAATGAGCTCCGAACATTAGACGTCATCATCAACATCCAAAACATACGTTTTTCTCTCCGAAATAGGTAATCTCGACATGTGGCGTGTTATGGATCACATTTGTGGACTTGACTTTCCCGTGCCGATACTAAAACGTGACTTATATTACCCTACAGTTCAATGCTTGTCAGATTTTTACGGTATGACAACATGCATGACGTTATAATAAATTGTGTAATCAGAACTCACAAGGGCCTCCGTGTCGAACAAAGTGTAGTTCTTCCACGTGTCCGTGCTGAAGTCAACAACTTCGACGAGGTCATTGGCCCGCACCAAGAGCTTATTTCCGTCCATCCACTCAAGAGCTTCGATGTGCCCCAAAATAGCTGATCCTATCGCATCCTTCAACGAAATTGGCTGTCTGGTACCGTCACCGTTCGCGTCTACTGAAAGAAGGAGAGATTAGAAGTCATTTTGAAGCATTTCGGACAAGTTTTAGCCAAGTATAATATAAAATATGATGGAAGTTATCAAAATTTGAGCTTTTTTAAAACGAAAAAACAATGATTCAAGGCTCTAACAATTGTAAGGATTCCCACATCTTGGCACAGATCCTAAGACTGTTTTTTGCCATTAAAAATGCCATCAACTTACACGGTGTCAGTACCATGACAGCAATACCGATCATTGAGCAGATGAACATGATCACCGCCAGCGCTGTAACAATGCCCTTCCAATTGCGGCGTTGCGGTGAGGAGACGGCCAAATCCTGAAACGACTGGTCGTTCATCTCGCCCAGACCCATCTGCCAGCCCTGTGCCTGCAGGAAAAAGCCCAGGCCGTCGTTGGGATCGAAGGCCTGAGCGGTGCTTTGTCGCTTTTTGGTCGAGATTCGCCGCAATAAAGTGGACATTCGACGAGGTCTTTTGGGATCTTTGGAAGGCAAAGACTTGAACCGAAGAGTTCGACGTTGAGAATAGGGAGTTGCTTTGGAGGAACGGTGCATTTTGGGAGGTTTCAGAGTGTGACAGACAGAGAGATGCTAATTTTGCAAGTTTATGGAGCAGATATTATGTTACACTTCATCAGACCTTACAACAAAAGGCCGAGAGACTTAGAGTTCCATGCTATGGTTAATTGCAGACGTCTACAAAGTTTTCAAACTAATTGTCAAGCTTCAACAAGTAATTTCTACCATTACAATTTTAGCAATCACGATACAAACTTCAATTTTATTCCTAGTACAATATAAGAAATGATGACTTCAAAATAAGTCCAGTCGTGTAATAGCAAGTGAGAATTAGACAGTAGTACCTTATGCGGTTCAAGCAATCCTTTATAACCTTTACCCGCAAATATGAAGACTTATTCTTTCTTTTTTTGGGGCACGTTTCGGCCGCTAAAACCACTTGAGAATTGTGCAAAGAAGTAAGAGAAAAGAGAATTGTACAGGCCAGATTACTGTTTACAATTTTTTCCACAATCTTAGAAACTTTAGACACTACTTTTTACTTGAAAACTGAGATTTTGAGCTTTTTTAAGAGTTTAGAGCCCTCTTTTATAAACGATAAAAAGGAAAGAAGTGAATAGCCAGTAGAGAGGAAGGAAGTGGTCCTGTAATTACTCAGAGATATTAGGAATACTTTCAACGCCAGCCGGTAGATGATTTATTTATGATGGCTGAAATCGAAGCCAGTAAAGAACGGTGCAAAAGACGCGGATTACGTATCCAAAACGGGGCTTCCGATTTGATTTTTTGAACTTTTGTATGTTCGTCCGGCCTAAGAATGTAAAATACACATCCTGTTTACTCGAATCGAGATGTTATGGCCAAATAAACGGGGCCTAATTTGGGATGGAAAGGGTTTTGGAGATAATGGGCTCTAAAAAAGGGGTCGCTCTTTTGGAGTTCACTCAAATTTGGAGATTTTTTCAAGCGAAAAAAATCCGTCACTATGAGAATTTTCTGGTCAAAAATAAGGCAAAAATAAGGTTAATGTTATAAGTTATAAAAATCTCAAAAATTGTCGTTTTTTTGATTTAAGCCCCGTAAAACCTCTGTTCTTTCTCTCCGCATTCCATCGATAACACCTCTTTTGAAGTGAGGACTGCATAAACAAGTATATTACACTACGCAGGCCCTCCGGATAAGTAATCCCACCCACGTGCCCCGAGGCGAAACGAAGAAAAATCCGTTTTAACAGTCCGCATTTACCCCCATAAAATTCAATTACCGTCTAAACATGGGATTTCTCACATGTTTTTGATTTTTATGCCTAACACAGGCGGTAAAATAGCTAAAATACGGACATAAAGACGTCAATCGTTTTTGAGAAAGCTCTAAAAGTAATTACTTAAGTAAAAGCCGTACTGCTGAAGAGAAAAGTTTGTAAAAAGCGGCGAATAAAAGAGGCCACGTGCCGAGATTACTTCGCTAATTTCACCCGCTCTAAGATTGTAAATATCAAGTGTAATGTCACCGTATGAAAAGAATATTGTAACCAGGAATTAGCAAAGACATGAAGCAGGAAATCCATTACACATCAGAAGATAATTTTACATTTTTTAAATCAAACATTTGAGAAAACAATTTTTGAAACTTCAGTCTCTTATAAATTTTAAAATTTTTATTCTTCGCAAATTTTACCACAATCTCAAAACATTCAAATTTTGGGTTTCAAAAAATTTCTAATATCGCTAAAATGGACTCTAGAAACTTTAAAACAACCTTACCAATCAGAATCCGCCTCGAAAATCCGAAATTTCAGTTAAAAAGAACGCTTTTATGCTAAAATTATTGTGCAAACCCTTCGAATTACGTCGATGATTGATCAAATTTATGATCCAAATTGGATAATTCGATATTCGAGCGGCAAAAACAATTGGAATATTGAATAAGGGACGGATTACGAGGCCAAAAACTAAACTCAAATTGCATTTACACCGTAATTTTTGAAGGAAAATAGGAAAGAATTCGGAAGATTTTTTATGGTATTCGATGAAAGAAAGGGTAGAAATGTATTGTTAAATTGAGAAAAATGTTAAATCGGAGGGTACATAGATGGTTCGATGTTTTGGGCAAAAAAAATTTAGTCATCGAACCAAATTTGCAAGATTTATAAAAAATCGGAAAACCAAAGCAAAAGTCATCGCAGTTCTCAAAAGAGAGCCCTAAAACTACTTGAATTCCCATGCAAACCCGGATAAAACAAACCCAATTTTTGTACTAGACATCAAAGTGTACCGTGTAAATTTGATGACCCCGTGCAATGTTTACAGACAAAATCCCCAACGATTCCATTGAGATCAAATGTTCGAAGCGCAAATTCAAAAAGAAAAAAATTTTCGACAAAAAACGTTCAGGGAAATCGGATTTTACAGTCGGGAAATCACGAAAAATCCCTACGAAAGGAAGAATATCCCCATATTTGTATACTATTTATTTTGGATCGGGTTTGTTTGTTTGAGCACCATTACTCGCTAAGAAAAGAGAGTAAAGTTCCTAACTGGGTTAGTGGTTCGGAGTTTTATAGTCTTGGAAGGTCGAAAAACTGTTTAAAATCATGAGAATGAAAGGTAAATAAAACCTCGGAAATAAAGTTAATATTTAGTTGAATAGAAAAATAACAGAATGTAAGACAGTTCGAGGTCGTTTGGCAAGCACATATCCTCCAAATGCGACATCTAAACAACACTTTCTGGCGATGGAAGATTCTAAAGAGGCAGCTGTGAATATGAATGAAAATACAGGCGAGATTGACGACGACGGTTGTTTGTTACTCAACAAGTACGTCTTTTTGTTAAAATCCGGGGCGGTCCAGCAGAAAATAAAGGGTAATGAAGACGATAGCTAACGAATAAGAGTCTTGAATAGACATTGTACCTTTACAGCCATAAGACTTGACATCTGAACCGATGACGGTTTAGATGTCAAAATCAAGGTCCGGTGCCACCCTTCCCCCTTTGTCCACTCACCTCCTCCTCCTGAATTTTTGTGCTGGCCACAGAGTATCGTTTTTCGGTCTCGGCGTCCCGAAAATGCGAGATTATCAGCGCCAACATTCCTATATTTTAGCTATCAAAAGTTGAGCCAAATAATTTGGGGCCACAAGTTTGAAGCCGCTTTTAATCCATGGATACAAACGGAGCCATGTTCGTTTTTTCCGGGGAAATTTCGAAAAAAGTTTTTTGGAAATATAATATATGAATATTAAAGAAGATCGCCCCAGGGCAAAGGCCGACCTGGACCAGGTTTTTTTGAAGTGGAAATGTTAAAATGAACGGAAATATGAGGGAACAGAGACTTGTTTGGTGATCACATGAATAAAAGTTGGGGGAATCACGGAGATCAAGGTGAAAATAATAGATCTTGACCTAAAATCATCATGGGTGATATGTGTAATACGATGAGATTAATGTCCGAATATCACATTTGCAATTCCAAATCAATGCACGATGCTTTTGCAGCTTGTTTTACAATTTTGAAATTTTTTATTACCAAAACACCGATGCGACAGAATGCCAAAAACGGCGGGAAAAATGAAATGTTTGATAAAGAAAACCCTCCAAATCGAACTTTTGGGATAGAAAATTACCGGAAGAATGTTTAGAGTTGCTTTGACTCCCATAAAACTCGTACTTTCCACTTACCTCGTCCGCTTCGAGCAAGTCGGCGTCCTTAAAACTAGTCATATCTTCGTGAACCGACGTTTTGACGGTGTTATGTGGCCCGAGTCATAAGAAAATTTTAAATTTTCATCTTAAAATACGCTCTGTATTTTATTAAACACGCATAATTATAAAACTCGACATAATTTTCGTAAATTTAATGCCCATTTCTGATATTTTTACTAAAAACTCTGCTATTTACCCTCTCGAAAATGCTATTTATATCTCGATTACGTACTCCGCCCATCATAAATTAATTGCCCAAATTCTGAGTTCAATTGTAATTCGATTACAACATAAGGTTACTGGTTAAATTAGAGATGTTCGGGGGCTTTATAAACAACATTGGGCATGGAAATCAACAATTCCAAAGGAATCTCCGGTTACTAGAAGGTGTCTCTCCTACTCGATTAAAAATTACAAGCCGGCTACGGTTACAGTCAGTCTGCGGAGGTCGAAAAACAAACCTCCAAATAAACACCCTGAGGGTTTGAAGTTGAAATTAAAAATTCCGGCAGTCTTTTGTTCAATTAGGCCCTTAGGCAATGAATCCATGCCCTGAGACAAGAATTCCCACAGGTGGCCCAATAAAATACGGAGCTTGTACTTGCCAAGTACTTAGCCAGTAAGTCTCATACAAACTTAATTTATCACCAACTTGCCCTTAGGGAAAATGGATCAATTAGCTGCTCCAATTTATCTATCACCCGCGACCTAAGGGTTCAGAGGTCTTTCTGACAAAGTATCTCGTCAAAAAAGTAACCGAAGCAACAAAAAATAGAAAAAACGGCAATTAATATTAATTTTTTTACCCATGACGTCAGATGTCAGAATCTATAAAACATCTCATTATTTATGCAAATTACGATCGGAAGATTGGGTAATGGGGACTATGGGATTCTATTTACTAAAAGCTCGCCATATGTTATCTATGTCACGTTCTCCCACCAAAAAAACGATATAAATTGACTCGGAATGTGAATAGAGCTAATTTACACACAAGAACAGATGAGATCTCATGGAAAACATGATAAATTTGATCTATTCTGCTACAAATTGGCCGGAAACATCAAAAAATGCCATAAATTATTTTGATTCTCGCAAGTGTCAGGTAAAAATTTGGCAAAAAATGCATCCACAAATGCCGTCCAATTTCTTCCAAAAAAATCCATTTTTCTCCTATCCTTTGTCTTTTTGACCTCAAGTTTTGCCAACATTTTTCTATCTCATCCATCATCCCGACGTCCTCCAACGCAATCCATACGGTAATCAGGTCAGAACCCGTCTAATCCCACCTTATCCACCCATTCTAGGGACCTAATCCGTGCCAAAAAAACATTAGAAAAACCGGGAATTTGGTGGTCTTGGCTCTTTTTCAGTTTCATTTCCCCTCTGGCCGTGCATCTTCGGCCCCAAATTTTCTCTAGCTCTTTTTTCTTGTCCAAGAAAACGCCCCGAGGGCCGGGAGAGAATGGGGGCCGCAGACGAAATATATTACAATTACTCTTTTTTGGGGATTCAATGGGCCAGGAAATTCGCAAAAATAAGGCTTTTTTTAAAATCTTAAAAGACTTCCTGAATTTGGAATTGGACACAGGGCCGGTTTAGAGTTCAGGAAGAGGGAGAGCAGGTCCAAAGGTCAGATTGGGGTATAAGTTATATTGTTTTAGGCAAAAGGTGGCATAAAGTTGGATTTTCGGCAAAACTTTTATGTCGAACTTTCTTAACCGTAAATCAAGTTTTAAAGCTCAATCTAACAAATTATGGTTCTAAAAAAGTATGCCAGACTAAAAACCCCAATCCTTTTTAGGCTCGTTTGGGGGCCAGATGTTTTTGACTCCATTTGTTTATAAATTCTAATCCCTTTACGCATTACCGACATTTTTTGGAGCTTCATTTGCAAAACGCGTAAATCGTCCGTGAAGATGAATCAAGGAAACACTTTTCAAGAAACAATTTAAAAATTTTTTTCGTTTAATTTCTGCAAAACGCGATATGGAATTTTTCTAAACTTTTTTTCGATTCAAACTAAAATTTTTCCCGTCCAAAATTGCGCCCAATTAAACGAAAAATTCCGTAGATTTTATTCAAACCATGCCCCAAAAAGCTTGCAAAACTAATGCCCGCTTTCCAAAATCCGTCATCCAATTTAAATTCGGCTATTCTGATCTCATAAATCAAATAAATATTACATTTTTTGCATTTTAAATTTCAAAAAAGAACAAATTGATATCATCAAAAAATGGAGGGCTTCGAAATTCAAAAAAATTGAAAAATTTTTCCAAAAAATCCCAAAATTTGTTTCGTTTTTTGTCGGAACAGATGTGGGAATTGATGCCTAAAGTAATACAATCCAATCTGTCTGAGTTCAAAAAGCTAAAAAACAAATGTAAACTCGTTTCCTCTCCCTTTTCTTTAAGCCCTCAAGGCGTAAACTTGACTTTTCTCGGCGAAAAGTGTCAGGAACGAAGGTCTTGAGGCCAAATCGAATTTCGTTGCCATGACTTTGAAGGAGAGAAGTTGCGCGTTAAAGGATTAGGAGGCTTTTTGGAGATTTAAATGATTAATTTTATCAGCGGATCAAAAAAAAGGTGAGAAAAAATTTGAAAAGAAGTTTTGACTTGTAATCAATAAAAAAAGTTGTAAAATAAGCGAGTATTGTTGTGTTTGGAGTTCAGAACAAGGACAGACGAGGGAATAACCGAAAGCTCGCAAAAAAATGCAGTCATTTTTCATGAGAGTCATCACCGTGTGTGATTGGGTAAAAATTAACTTTATAATAAAACAATTCTGTAAATCATATTTGTAAAATACGCCGAAGGGTTCCCCATAACTAACAATAAGGAACTTATAAAAAACAGATATACGGAAATGTTAAAAAATATTTTTAGGATCACAAATACGACTATCAGATAATATTATTAGTCCAGTATCTTGGAAAATCCAAGTTTTATATTCCAAAAAATTAGCCAAGAAATCTAGAGGTAGAGACAAGTAAAGAGAGTAATCATTTTAAATTTGCAGTTTTTCTACCTCTGCAAAGAAAATTCCCGTAATGAAAGTAAAATGGAAATTACTCACGCTAAAACTGGGGTTTATTTTGATGCTAAGTCTGTGTGAAACGAAAATATTCCCAATATACGGTAGAACATTCAGCAAATACACTAAAAAACATAAAACTCACCTCCCAGCTGAGACTATCCAGAATCGTCGGCCTTTCATTTACACTAATTTTCTGCCGAATTGCGAACATTTCTTACAATTTAGAGACAATAGCAGTAGGCATAAGTAAAAGTCGCCTTTCTTAAAAGGGTTATCCTCAAGTTTGGAGGGGACTCGGCGTTTTAAGGAGCTACTTTTGGGACGGAAGGCCATTAGGTATCAGTTTCAATGGAAAAGTTGATAGCCTCAGGGGAAATAAGGGTTCCTGAACTTACCCAGCGTCAGCAATCGCAAATTGGTAGAGTTATTGTGACTTCGCGGTGAGATCTTGGCTTTATGGAAATCAATATGACTAGAAATTTGAAATTAAGATTTGCTGTAAAATACGGCACGATGGAACAAAAGTAAACACATAATCAAAAAGTTCGATAAACCTTAAAAATTCTAATCCAAAAAAATCTTCGTTTTTTCAACAAAATATGTCATTATGACGGATTTTCTGGAAGTTAAAAAAAGTTTCCGAACGTTTTTCTTCAAATTTGGTCACCAAAATACGAAAAATCGGGCATAATATCGGACAATACTGTCTCTGGGATCACTATAAATCCGCTGACTCAACCATAACAATACTTTTTTAATACCGCTTACTTCGAAAAGAGCCGCAAACAAAGTGCAATAAAATCGTTTCTCCAACCCAACAAAAACAGAGTAAATAAGAGAATCGTCATTTCGAATATAATTACAGAAGAAATCAAGGCCACAGGGAGCAAGAAAGAGGGAGAAGATGGGGTCCCGGGTCATGGTCAGTATCAGAAAACAAAAAAGATCGGATTTGAAGAGGAAAATCAGGTAAACCTTAAAGAATTGAAAATAAAATTGAGTGTTTTCCCTTCGGAAATAATAGCTATAACAAAGACGATCACAGAGCGTATTTTTTAGAAAAGGAAATGGGCATTTTTGTTCGGATTTTTGGTAATTTTAAGAAACTACTTCTGCTTGCAAAAAGTTTTTAAAAGAGAGTTTTTTACAGATTGAAGCTTCTCATAACAAGGGCCGGACATTCCGAAAAAACGACCAACTCAGAATCTTTTGATATTTTGCATAGTTGTCGCACTGTGATAGCTATACGTCAGCGTGAATTTTTAGTTTCTAAAACTACCGTATACGGGGGTTACGGTAGGTACAATTTTCACAAAGATTGGGTTCGTGTGTAAAAATCCCGAGGGGTAAAAGCACAAAACCTTGCTGTTTTACGTTTTTGACCATGGGGAACATTTTCATAATTGACAATTTTACCGTTGGATGTTGCCTTCGACTACTTTGAAAAATACCAAAGTACCGTATTGAATGTAACTTTTCGGCATTCTACTTGTCTCAACTTTTGAAACCTCTCAAAAATACTTTGACATAGGTGTAACAACATATCAAAAATGCGCGAAAATAAAAGGGGTGGTTTTGGAGTTACGGTACTTTGAAGGCAGCCGGTACGGTATTTCAAAAAGTCATTTTTTTCAAAACCGGTGTGGAAGACCCGCAAACCTTGCCAAAATATGTTTTCGAACCTCGCGAACATTTTTGTAATTGACACTTTTTTTGTAGGATGCGGCCTTCGACCGCTATGAGAAATGTCAAGATACCATGATCAATATAACTTTCCGGCATTCAACTTGTCTCAACTTTTGAAACCTTTTAGAAACACCTTGACATATGTGTAGCAACATATCAAAAATTTAGGAAAATAAAAGGGGTGGTTTTGGAGTTATGGTACTTTGAATTTTGGACATACAGTACACCTCGATTTATTCTCGGCTCAACTTTACGTAGATTGTCTTAAAAACAAAATGTAATGTTCTATGTATGTTGTACGACCCTCAAAAACTATTTTCACCAGGAAACTCAGAAAATTTTGGCCTAAGCATACTGTAACATATCGTGCGCAGATAATTGGTTACTGTAACAGCAAGATCAGCGATTTGTTAAATGTTTTGTACCGATTACCACGGTGTAGAGTCGTGTGTGCCATACGACAGTTAAATCTACCAAATTCGGACGTCAGCATCACAACAAAAGTTCGGTGTACTGTATGATCAAGATTAAAAGTACCATAACTCCAAAACCACCCCTTTTATTTTCCTAAATTTTTGATATGTTGTTACACATATGTCAAAGTGTTTTTAAAAGGTTTCAGAAGTTGAGACAAGTTGAATGCCGGAAAGTTATATTGATCATGGTATCTTGACATTTCTCATAGCGGTCGAAGGCCGCATCCTACGAAAAAAGTGTCCATTAGAAAAATGTTCGTGAGGTTCGAAAACGTATTTCGACGACGTTTGCGGGGTTTCTACGTCAATTTTAGAAAAAATGAAATTTTGATATACGGTACCGGCTGCCTTCAAAGTACCGTAACTCCAAAACCACCCCTTTTATTTTCGTGCATTTTTGATATGTTGTTACACCTATGTCAAAGTATTTTTGAGAGGTTTCAAAAGTTGAGACAAGTAGAATGCCGCAAAGTTATATTGATCATGGTATCTTGACATTTCTCATAGCGGTCGAAGGCCGCATCCTACGAAAAAAGTGTCAATTACAAAAATGTTCGCCATGGTCGAAAACGTATTTTTGCAAGATTTGCGGGTCTTCCACACCGGTTTTGAAAAAAATGATTTTTTGAAATACCGTACCGGCTGCCTTCAAAGTACCGTAACTCCAAAACCACCCCTTTTATTTTCGCGCATTTTTGATATGTTGTTACACCTATGTCAAAGTATGTTTCAGAGGTTTCAAAAGTTGAGACAAGTAGAATGCCAAAAAGTTATATTGGATATGGTACCTTGGTATTTTTCAAAGTAGTCGAAAGCTATATCCTACGGCGAAAGTGTCAATTATGAAAATGTTCCCCATGGTCAAAAACGTAAAACAGCGAAGTTTTGTGTCTTTACTCCTTGGGGTTTTTACACACGAACCCAATCTTTCTGAAAATTGTATCTACCGTAACCCCCGTATACGGTAATTTCTGAAACTAAAAATTCGTACTGACGTTCAGCTATCATAGTACAACAATTACGCAAAATGTCAAAAAATTCTAAGTTGGTCGTTTTTTCGAAATGTCCGGGCCATCCTTCGAGTTGTAAAAAACTCTCTTTTAAATGCTCCAAATTTTTTAAAAATGAGGTGCCGGTCCAGACCAGTCCAGACGCGATGTCTGTGGAACAGGAAAAGGCGCTAAAATATTTGTAAAAAGATTAGAATCTCTGGTGTCTACTGAAGAAGACCTGTTGGGCGAGTTGAAAGTAGTCCGAAACATCTCCAAAAACTTTACAATGCCCGAAGTGAGGAGGATTACTTTCGGCGAATAAGTTTAACGAATTCGGGGATCATGGATAATATAATTAATTTGAAATCGGTGGTTTAATACATAAAAAAACACCTACTATATGATACTTCAGGTCAGAATGCTCAATTTGCAACTAATTTTATGTCAAGATTAAATTTAAAGT
Source organism: Bursaphelenchus xylophilus (assembly GCA_904066235.2). Taxonomy (NCBI): domain Eukaryota; kingdom Metazoa; phylum Nematoda; class Chromadorea; order Rhabditida; family Aphelenchoididae; genus Bursaphelenchus; species Bursaphelenchus xylophilus. The sequence continues at coordinate 9,180,984 of CAJFCV020000001.1, forward strand.
CATCAAAATCAGGGAACCTTTTTGAATCAAAAAGCAAGCCACAAGAAGATGTTGAAAATGTAGTTTATCACCTAAAAATGCCTAAGTAACCAAAGCACTTTCAATTAGAATCAGGGGAAGAAGAAATATTTGTACCCACGTCCTTTCGAAGCAGCTAAAAACAAAATTCAAACTTAAAATTTCATTTGAAAACTCCCAAAAGTCTCTAAAATTTATGCCTGCAATTTTGGAAAGATTTTTTCGAGTTTTTAAAGTTTCAATCAAAATTCAAATACAGGTTCCAAACCTTCAAAAGAAAGGATTCAAAAACATTTTTGACCCGTTCCCCCCTTTTCGAATAAAACCTTCAAGCTAAACTTTTTCATACCCTCACAAAAACAATCAAAATCATAAAAAAAATTCACACAATAATATTTATTTGTAATCTAAAAGTACTGTAAATGCGAGGTTATAAAAATAAAAATGATTAAACTCGTTATACATGGCTATTCTGATATGTCGGACACATCTACTGTAGTATCACAATTCCTTTTTGACTTTGCATTTGTCGGCTTTGACCCCATTCTTTCCAACGATCTCGCCTAGAGTCTTCGAGTCTATTTCCACGTCTCCGGAGACATGAAGAGCATGATCAATGAAGGTGATATCCGGTTTCAGGAGGGAAACTGGAAGGCCGGTGGCGGCGGCTGGGAAGTGGACATTGATTCCCTTGGCCAGAGCATCATTCATGGCCTAAAACAATCAATATTACACAATTTAAATAACAAAAATCAACACTTTGTCAAGTCTAACATCAAGCGCAATACAATCAACTCTCACCTTGTTAATAAAATCAACAGCCAATTGAGAAAGCGAGTCCAAGGCATCCTGAGGCAATCCCAAGGTTTGATCCACATCTCTGAGCTGTAATCTGGTCACATTCGCCCCTCCCGTCAAGTTTCCATCATTCGTGATCACATTAACCTCCACTTCAAAGTCGATGGCCACAGTTCCCACCTTCTCTCCTGTAGACACAATGAAAATTGAGGCTTCTGCATTCAACCTTCCGATAGCCGATCCTCCATCCTTCTCTCCGAAGATCACAGCTGGGGCTTTCGTGGAATGAACTGTAATTGTGAGGTTCTCATTTGGATGTTTTTCTCTGATTGCGGGGAGAATATCACCAACACAGATGCCGAGATCAGCCAATCCTCCACCGCTGCTCTTGGTCTCTTCTTCGTCAGCATCGCGGGTAAATCGCTCAATAGTGTCCAATGAACGACGAACTCGAGAAATTACTGGAACTTCCTCATCAACCTAAAACAATATAACCCATAACTAAATCCCCTGCTAAATATGACATAACCACTCCAACTACCCACCTCAACACTTGGGAACTCAGAATTGTCATCATCCTCCCCACAAGTCGTCTTCAAAATCTCTCCGACTGTTGGAGTTGAACTGTCTAAAGTAATATTCAAAAATTTGACGGTGTGGAGCCAGTAGAAGAGAGAGTTCAATGTAAAATCACTCAGAAGAGCCTCGGCCATTCTTCGATTATTTGGTGGGACATCTGATGGGAATTTGGTGTTGAAAGGACGGAAAGGAGTGATCCTGTTTGGTGGGGCAAACTCTCCTTTCAAGTTGACGTTGAGGTCTTTGGATGAGGCGCGGGTGTAGACGATCGAGTAATCAAAGTTAATATCGTTCAATTTCTTCTGAAATGTGCAAAATATTGAACAAAAAGAAGACTGCCATCAAAAAAATATATTATCGATAATCAAAACGGCTAAAATAAGCCCGAAATAGACCTCAATCAAAAGACAAAAACTTACAAAATCAAGAGATCTTCCGATACTCTTAGCCATCTGCACTGTCTCACTGATTTTCCCGCATTCCTCGCAGATTTTTTCCTCCTCGGCATCTCTCTGTGTTGTTCCATTCGAACAAGAAGCAGGGCATTCCAACTTGGATCTCAACAGAGGCAAGACTATATCCTTGAACATCTTGATGATCTCGGAAATGCTGACCGAGCTCGGCAATTGTCTCAGATTCCTGTTTATATCCTTGTCAATCAGAGATGGGAGAAGATCACAGAGCTTTTTGGGAGCTAAGATCTTGAGTTGAGCCGCGATCTTTGACTTAAATTCCTCTTTGTTGGCCGTATCGCCAAGAAGACCACCATTTTCGACGAAGACATCGATGCTTTCGACGGATGCGCGACATTGAGTTATCTTCAACATGTGCTCCTTCTTATTACTGCGAGTAAGGGTGAGGCCAACGACAACATCAATCTAAAAACAATTCAAAGTTAGACAACGTTGCGCGTGGATAATATGTAACGTCTTTATCACGACTTGTAATCGCTTAAAAGTTTACAACATTAACCTACTCCATGAGCATTACAATTGGCTTGGCCAACCACTGGAATCGCAGTTCCACTGGTGTTAACCGTCCCCGCAAGATCGCCAGTAACGCTAAAAGCAACAAAAAAAATGCGAAAATATTTGAAGCGCAAACATCAATATTATACTTGCCACTTACCCCAAATTCAGATTTTTGATATTAAGAATCACTTCGTTTGGACTTTGAGGTCTTAAGCTGATCTCATCCGGGCATTCATACCGAGACACAAAGATCTTCTCAACCTTGATGCACCCATCCACCTACAAATGCAAAAAATTATGTTGTTCATGGCAGTCATTGTTACCTCCGGAATGCATTGCTCCACTTTTGGAAGTCTGATGCTTCTGATGGACTGACTCAGCAATGGTGCCAACAGCTCATTCCCGTACTTGAAACCACTTGGATTCACACGGAACCTGATTCCGGACTTGGCTGTTCCTCCCAAAATCTCCGGATCAACATCTTCGATCTCCCGTTTCACACAACTCACTGTACATATTGTTAGTGCAAGAAGAAAGAGGCGTGTTAATGAGGTCATACCTGAAATTACATCAAAACAAAATGGATGAACTTGAGATCAAAAACTTTTTCGCGGTAAAGCGGGAGAACTCGAAGAAACAAGTGCGATGAACTCCTAAATTACGTATGAGAAAACGAAGAACGCCATAATGCATCACTAGGCATCAGCTTGACAACCAAAGATCAAAAAATTATGTCGAATTCAACCAAAGAAAAATATTTTTTTTCTCATGGCCCACATGCTGTGTTCCACAACGAAAAATTGGGACGACTAAATGACAGCAATTTGCAGAAAACACTCAAGATGGCATAAAAACCACATTGATGTTTATTTCAGAAACTTTCGACGGGTCAACAGCCCTTTATTCTCTCTATATTACACATGGGGATACCTGCGATAAAAACAATGAAGGACCGTTCCAAAACCGTTCAAGTCCAACAATAATTCCCTGAACAGCCTCACGCGGAGACCTTTGATGGTCCGATCAGTTCTTTTTCGCTAAAAAATATTGCAATAAACCTGATAAACTGATATTGTTTTAGCGCTTCGAACCGGTAACTGAAAGGGACGTTGGGGGAAACGAGAACCCTCGGGAAAACTTTACTGCGTTGTGTCGCAACCCAAATTACAACGTCGAAAAAACCCGGTGTGCTTTGGAAGTCAACCTGGTCATCAGTCATCTTACACATGGGGATGTAAACACTAAACAAAAAATTATTATTTTAAAATAATTTTGCAATTTTTATTTGTGATAAGACTAAAACAATATAAATTTCACTTCGAATATCGGGAATTTCGTCAAAACTTTAAATTCCAATCGAATTACAAGGTCATTACCGCCCAAGAAGTAGTAAAAAGCCATTTTTCGGAAGTACAAAATACAGATGTCCCTACAAAGATTGTAACATAAAGTTTCGGTAAAAAAACGACGTAAAATTTACTTTTAAAGGCATCATAAATATTCTATAGCCAATTAAAAGTAATATTTTTGAAAAACAAACTCGTATTTTAGCCAAGGTCATAGTACAAATTATTTTCAACCCCAAAATAAGAAGATTGTGAGTCAACGTAATAAAAAACAAAAAAAAAGACAAAACTTCCGATTGACTGAAGGAAATTGAGCCATTATTCCGAGCTGAGGGTACCTCAATGAGTTTGAAAAAGTCGGTCTCTCGTGACTCCCGCTTGAAAATTTTCACCATATACATGTAGGCTAGGAATTTGATATTTTTAATATTAAATCTAGCTAACTGATAGATCAGAGGTAAATTGCGCACATCAAAAAATATGCTTGCAAAGGTGCATTAGTATACCCAAATCTCCCTTTAAATCATCAGTTTTCAACACCCACCCAACTGTCCAAATCTTTAATCGTCAAATAACTCAAGGGCATGTTGACTTAAAAACAAGTATTTTTATTCGAAATATTCGAAAACGCATGAAATTTTAAAGGCGTTGAGTCATTTCGCATCAATTCTCAGCTGGAGATATAAAAACATTCGATGAAGGTTTACTTTTACTCGCAGTAACTTTTAGAAAACACCAAAATTTTTCGAATGACCTAGACATTTTTTGGGTGATATAAGAGTGAAGATAAAAGTATGCACGAGTCATTTTCAAAAAGCACCCTAAATTTGCTCACTTTTTGGCTCGGACGCCATTCTTTCATTTTGCTGACCGAAACGGCGAGCAAATCCTGAACTTGAATGTGTTGCTTTTTCCGATGATTTTCGAATCATTTATTGAAATTAGCAACGTTTTAATATCAGACTTGTTAACCAAGGTACTAGCGCAATTTTGCTCCAAATGAGGCGAGACTTGGGGCTCTTTGCTACGAGCTGTTTTAGAACTATCACTCTGTCGGAAAAATAACGGCGGATCGTCGCATCAAAATGTCTCGCCTCGCCGCTATCGCGCACCAAATCCCAAGTCGCGGCTTGCAGTCGCAAAGCGATGATGGGCGATTCCGAGGCGCGACGATCCGCCGTTATTTTCCCGACAGACTGATAACAGATCCTAATTTACGATCCCAACTTTATTTCATCAAGAACACTTGATGAAATAAAGTTGGTTTATATATGTAATAAATGGTCTAAAATAGCCTATAATTAAGCATTATGGCCCCTAACAATTCGCTGTACAATCTTCGCCTCTCAAACCATCTTATTTATCTTATACTTGACACTTGCCCACAATAATCTCATTTTTTCAGCTGTTCCAATGTCATTTCGCCATAGCCCTCTCGGCAGCCGCTCCGCTCCAACAACTCTTCCAAATTGTCTCTGATCAGCCCGTGGAACTTAGCGACTCCCAACGAATCTCCATGGACGACCTCAAAGTCAAAGAAGGCGAAGATGGAGCTGCCGCCAATGTTTTCAGCGGCCAAGAAGATGTGTTTGCGTTCAAACGGACCCTGTCCAGACTACAGGAAATGCAAACAGACGCATGTTGGACTAGACGATCTGATAGATTATATTGTTTTAGGAATAAATGTGGTAAATAATGTGGACTAGATCTTATTTCTTTCTGAATCCAATAATCATCTGCCTCTGATGACAAGATTCAACTGGAATGTTTGATGCATTCCCAGTTCACAAAAGAGCTGCTGTCAGCGCCACAGGCAAAAGTATGCGGTTTCTTCGAATGCGGACTCAGTGACATCCAGTCAGGAATAAAATAAGCCTTTTCATGTCTAATAAATCGACAAAATTCATCAAAAATCCGGTAATTTTATCATATATGATATAGCCATAATCAAAATTCAAACTGATAACATCGGCTTTCCAGTTAACATGTTTTGAAGGCTAAATTAAGGGGCTCTTTCGTCGGTAGTGATCGGTGTCACCAGTCATCAACTTCTGCCTATTACAGTCATCAATTTATTGTCCCCACAATTGAAGTCTCGATCGGATACAGCCAAAAATTGCTGGAATTGTGGAGAGCACCGTTCTTTCCAATGCAGTACGCGTCAGGCAATGATTTCTGGTCGTAGGAGGCCTAAATGATACTGTTATAATAATCCTGTCACTTTTAGAAGAGAAATTAATCAAAATGACTGTAGAAAAGGTTCGAGTAAATTCTAAAATATGAAATGCCCGACCATAGATTGATTCTCCCTAACACAGGTTCCCACTAATCTTCAAATAAATTCAAATTTATCCCGCAAACTTGATAAAAATTCTCAGCATAACGCCAATTACGACCCATACCCTCGAATCCGCCATAATCTTCTAAAATGCGACTTAAAAAACGCCTACAATTGAGTCAGTGTCCAATTAATCAACGCCCATTCACCATCGATGTGCCAATTTTCTTATCATTGAAGTCGTCCGCTGGGATCGGAATAATATCAGAGTTTTTCGCCCAGTGTCGGCGTAATTTGATTCCAAAAAAGCTGGAACTTGCCATGCTAAAATCTCAGGCGATTAGCTTTCGAATGGTGTATGTCTTGTCAATTCACTCCGTCATCACTAATTCACTTTTTTTAAAACCGGTGTCTAGTATCATATCAGAGTTTTTCGCTAAGTGTCGGCGCAATTTGATTGCAAAAGAGCTGAAACTTGCCATGCTAAAATCTCAGGCGATTAGCTTTCGAATGGTGTATGTCTTGTCAATTCACTCCGTCATCACTAATTCACTTTTTTTTAAACCGGTGTCTAGTATAATATCAGAGTTTTTCGCCCAGTGTCGGCGTAATTTGATTCCAAAAAAGCTGGAACTTGCCATGCTAAAATCTCAGGCGATTAGCTTTCGAATGGTGTATGTCTTGTCAATTCACTCCGTCATCACTAATTCACTTTTTTTTAAACCGGTGTCTAGTATAATATCAGAGTTTTTCGCCCAGTGTCGGCGCAATTTGATTCCAAAAAAGCTGAAACTTGCCATGCTAAAATCTCAGGCGATTAGCTTTCGAATGGTGTATGTCTTGTCAATTCACTCTGTCATCACTAATTCACTTTTTTTAAAACCGGTGTCTAGTATCATATCAGAATTTTTCGCTAAGTGTCGGCGCAATTTGATTGCAAAAGAGCTGAAACTTGCCATGCTAAAATCTCAGGCGATTAGCTTTCGAATGGTGTATGTCTTGTCAATTCACTCCGTCATCACTAATTCACTTTTTTTAAACCGGTGTCTAGTATAATATCAGAGTTTTTCGCCCAGTGTCGGCGTAATTTGATACCAAAAAAGCTGAAACTTGCCACGCTAAAATCTCAGGCGATTAGCTTTCGAATGGTGTATGTCTTGTCAATTCACTCCGTCATCACTAATTCACTTTTTTTTAAACCGGTGTCTAGTATAATATCAGAGTTTTTCGCCCAGTGTCGGCGTAATTTGATTCCAAAAAAGCTGGAACTTACCATGCTAAAATCTCAGGCGATTAGCTTTCGAATGGTGTATGTCTTGTCAATTCACTCCGTCATCACTAATTCACTTTTTTTAAAACCTCTGTCTAGTATAATATCAGAGTTTTTCGCTAAGTGTCGGCGCAATTTGATTCCAAAAAAGCTGAAACTTGCCATGCTAAAATCCCAGGCGATTAGCTTTCGAATGGTGTATGTCTTGTCAATTCACTCTGTCATCACTAATTCACTTTTTTTAAAACCGGTGTCTAGTATCATATCAGAATTTTTCGCTAAGTGTCGGCGCAATTTGATTGCAAAAGAGCTGAAACTTGCCATGCTAAAATCTCAGGCGATTAGCTTTCGAATGGTGTATGTCTTGTCAATTCACTCCGTCATCACTAATTCACTTTTTTTAAAACCGGTGTCTAGTATAATATAAGAGTTTTTCGCCCAGTGTCGGCGCAATTTGATTCCAAAAAAGCTGAAACTTGCCATGCTGAAATCTCAGGCGATTAGCTTTCGAATGGTGTATGTCTTGTCAATTCACTCCGTCATCACTAATTCACTTTTTTTTAAACCGGTGTCTAGTATAATATCAGAGTTTTTCGCCCAGTGTCGGCGTAATTTGATTCCAAAAAAGCTGGAACTTACCATGCTAAAATCGCAGGCGATTAGCTGTCGAATGGTGTATGTCTTGTCAATTCACTCCTTCATCACTAATTCACTTTTTTTTTTAAACCGGTGTCTATTATAATACCAGAGTTTTTCGCCCAGTGTCGGCGTAATTTGATTCCAAAAAAGCTGAAACTTGCCATGCTAAAATCTCAGGCGATTAGCTTTCGAATGGTGTATGTCTTGTCAATTCACTCCGTCATCACTAATTCACTTTTTTTTAAAACCGGTGTCTAGTATCATATCAGAGTTTTTCGCTAAGTGTCGGCGCAATTTGATTGCAAAAGAGCAGAAACTTGCCATGCTAAAATCTCAGGCGATTAGCTTTCGAATGGTGTATGTCTTGTCAATTCACTCCGTCATCACTAATTCACTTTTTTTAAACCGGTGTCTAGTATAATATCAGAGTTTTTCGCCCAGTGTCGGCGTAATTTGATTCCAAAAAAGCTGAAACTTGCCATGCTAAAATCGCAGGCGATTAGCTTTCGAATGGTGTATGTCTTGTCAATTCACTCCGTCATCACTAATTCACTTTTTTTTAAAACCTCTGTCTAGTATAATATAAGAGTTTTTCGCCCAGTGTCGGCGCAATTTAATTTCAAAATAGCTGAAACTTGCCATGCTAAAATCTCAGGCGATTAGCTTTCGAATGGTGTATGTCTTGTCAATTCACTCTGTCATCACTAATTCACTTTTTTTAAAACCGGTGTCTAGTATCATATCAGAATTTTTCGCTAAGTGTCGGCGCAATTTGATTGCAAAAGAGCTGAAACTTGCCATGCTAAAATCTCAGGCGATTAGCTTTCGAATGGTGTATGTCTTGTCAATTCACTCTGTCATCACTAATTCACTTTTTTTAAAACCGGTGTCTAGTATAATATCAGAGTTTTTCGCCCAGTGTCGGCGTAATTTGATTCCAAAAAAGCTGAAACTTGCCATGCTAAAATCTCAGGCGATTAGCTTTCGAATGGTGTATGTCTTGTCAATTCACTCCGTCATCACTAATTCACTTTTTTTTAAACCGGTGTCTAGTATAATATCAGAGTTTTTCGCCCAGTGTCGGCGTAATTTGATTCCAAAAAAGCTGAAACTTGCCATGCTAAAATCTCAGGCGATTAGCTTTCGAATGGTGTATGTCTTGTCAATTCACTCTGTCATCACTAATTCACTTTTTTTTAAAACCGGTGTCTAGTATCATATCAGAGTTTTTCGCCCAGTGTCGGCGCAATTTAATTTCAAAATAGCTGAAACTTGCCATGCTAAAATCTCAGGCGATTAGCTTTCGAATGGTGTATGTCTTGTCAATTCACTCTGTCATCACTAATTCACTTTTTTTTAAAACCGGTGTCTAGTATCATATCAGAATTTTTCGCTAAGTGTCGGCGCAATTTGATTGCAAAAGAGCTGAAACTTGCCATGCTAAAATCTCAGGCGATTAGCTTTCGAATGGTGTATGTCTTGTCAATTCACTCTGTCATCACTAATTCACTTTTTTTAAAACCGGTGTCTAGTATAATATCAGAGTTTTTCGCCCAGTGTCGGCGTAATTTGATTCCAAAAAAGCTGAAACTTGCCATGCTAAAATCTCAGGCGATTAGCTTTCGAATGGTGTATGTCTTGTCAATTCACTCCGTCATCACTAATTCACTTTTTTTAAAACCTCTGTCTAGTATAATATAAGAGTTTTTCGCCCAGTGTCGGCGCAATTTAATTTCAAAATAGCTGGAACTTGCCATGCTAAAATCTCAGGCGATTAGCTTTCGAATGGTGTATGTCTTGTCAATTCACTCTGTCATCACTAATTCACTTTTTTTAAAACCGGTGTCTAGTATCATATCAGAATTTTTCGCTAAGTGTCGGCGCAATTTGATTGCAAAAGAGCTGAAACTTGCCATGCTAAAATCTCAGGCGATTAGCTTTCGAATGGTGTATGTCTTGTCAATTCACTCTGTCATCACTAATTCACTTTTTTTAAAACCGGTGTCTAGTATAATATCAGAGTTTTTCGCCCAGTGTCGGCGTAATTTGATTCCAAAAAAGCTGAAACTTGCCATGCTAAAATCTCAGGCGATTAGCTTTCGAATGGTGTATGTCTTGTCAATTCACTCCGTCATCACTAATTCACTTTTTTTTAAACCGGTGTCTAGTATAATATCAGAGTTTTTCGCCCAGTGTCGGCGTAATTTGATTCCAAAAAAGCTGAAACTTGCCATGCTAAAATCTCAGGCGATTAGCTTTCGAATGGTGTATGTCTTGTCAATTCACTCCGTCATCACTAATTCACTTTTTTTTAAAACCTCTGTCTAGTATAATATAAGAGTTTTTCGCCCAGTGTCGGCGCAATTTAATTTCAAAATAGCTGAAACTTGCCATGCTAAAATCTCAGGCGATTAGCTTTCGAATGGTGTATGTCTTGTCAATTCACTCTGTCATCACTAATTCACTTTTTTTAAAACCTCTGTCTAGTATAATATAAGAGTTTTTCGCCCAGTGTCGGCGCAATTTAATTTCAAAATAGCTGAAACTTGCCATGCTAAAATCTCAGGCGATTAGCTTTCGAATGGTGTATGTCTTGTCAATTCACTCTGTCATCACTAATTCACTTTTTTTAAAACCGGTGTCTAGTATCATATCAGAATTTTTCGCTAAGTGTCGGCGCAATTTGATTGCAAAAGAGCTGAAACTTGCCATGCTAAAATCTCAGGCGATTAGCTTTCGAATGGTGTATGTCTTGTCAATTCACTCTGTCATCACTAATTCACTTTTTTTAAAACCGGTGTCTAGTATAATATCAGAGTTTTTCGCCCAGTGTCGGCGTAATTTGATTCCAAAAAAGCTGAAACTTGCCATGCTAAAATCTCAGGCGATTAGCTTTCGAATGGTGTATGTCTTGTCAATTCACTCTGTCATCACTAATTCACTTTTTTTTTAAACCGGTGTCTATTATAATACCAGAGTTTTTCGCCCAGTGTCGGCGTAATTTGATTCCAAAAAAGCTGGAACTTACCATGCTAAAATCTCAGGCGATTAGCTTTCGAATGGTGTATGTCTTGTCAATTCACTCCGTCATCACTAATTCACTTTTTTTTAAACCGGTGTCTAGTATAATATCAGAGTTTTTCGCCCAGTGTCGGCGCAATTTGATTCCAAAAAAGCTGAAACTCGCTATGCTAAAATCTCAGGCGATTAGCTTTCGAATGGTGTATGTCTTGTCAATTCACTCCGTCATCACTAATTCACTTTTTTTTTAAACCGGTGTCTAGTATAATATCAGAGTTTTTCGCCCAGTGTCGGCGCAATTTGATTCCAAAAAAGCTGAAACTTGCTATGCTAAAATCTCAGGCGATTAGCTTTCGAATGGTGTATGTCTTGTCAATTCACTCCGTCATCACTAATTCACTTTTTTTAAACCGGTGTCTAGTATAATATCAGAGTTTTTCGCCCAGTGTCGGCGCAATTTGATTCCAAAAAAGCTGGAACTTACCATCCTAAAATCGCAGGCGATTAGCTGTCGAATGGTGTATGTCTTGTCAATTCACTCCTTCATCACTAATTCACTTTTTTTTTTAAACCGGTGTCTATTATAATACCAGAGTTTTTCGCCCAGTGTCGGCGTAATTTGATTCCAAAAAAGCTGGAACTTACCATGCTAAAATCTCAGGCGATTAGCTTTCGAATGGTGTATGTCTTGTCAATTCACTCCGTCATCACTAATTCACTTTTTTTAAAACCTCTGTCTAGTATAATATAAGAGTTTTTCGCCCAGTGTCGGCGCAATTTAATTTCAAAATAGCTGAAACTTGCCATGCTAAAATCTCAGGCGATTAGCTTTCGAATGGTGTATGTCTTGTCAATTCACTCTGTCATCACTAATTCACTTTTTTTAAAACCGGTGTCTAGTATCATATCAGAATTTTTCGCTAAGTGTCGGCGCAATTTGATTGCAAAAGAGCTGAAACTTGCCATGCTAAAATCTCAGGCGATTAGCTTTCGAATGGTGTATGTCTTGTCAATTCACTCTGTCATCACTAATTCACTTTTTTTAAAACCGGTGTCTAGTATAATATCAGAGTTTTTCGCCCAGTGTCGGCGTAATTTGATTCCAAAAAAGCTGAAACTTGCCATGCTAAAATCTCAGGCGATTAGCTTTCGAATGGTGTATGTCTTGTCAATTCACTCCGTCATCACTAATTCACTTTTTTTAAACCGGTGTCTAGTATAATATCAGAGTTTTTCGCCCAGTGTCGGCGTAATTTGATTCCAAAAAAGCTGAAACTTGCCATGCTAAAATCTCAGGCGATTAGCTTTCGAATGGTGTATGTCTTGTCAATTCACTCCGTCATCACTAATTCACTTTTTTTTAAAACCTCTGTCTAGTATAATATAAGAGTTTTTCGCCCAGTGTCGGCGCAATTTAATTTCAAAATAGCTGAAACTTGCCATGCTAAAATCTCAGGCGATTAGCTTTCGAATGGTGTATGTCTTGTCAATTCACTCTGTCATCACTAATTCACTTTTTTTAAAACCTCTGTCTAGTATAATATAAGAGTTTTTCGCCCAGTGTCGGCGCAATTTAATTTCAAAATAGCTGAAACTTGCCATGCTAAAATCTCAGGCGATTAGCTTTCGAATGGTGTATGTCTTGTCAATTCACTCTGTCATCACTAATTCACTTTTTTTAAAACCGGTGTCTAGTATAATATCAGAGTTTTTCGCCCAGTGTCGGCGTAATTTGATTCCAAAAAAGCTGAAACTTGCCATGCTAAAATCTCAGGCGATTAGCTTTCGAATGGTGTATGTCTTGTCAATTCACTCTGTCATCACTAATTCACTTTTTTTTTTAAACCGGTGTCTATTATAATACCAGAGTTTTTCGCCCAGTGTCGGCGTAATTTGATTCCAAAAAAGCTGGAACTTACCATGCTAAAATCTCAGGCGATTAGCTTTCGAATGGTGTATGTCTTGTCAATTCACTCCGTCATCACTAATTCACTTTTTTTTAAACCGGTGTCTAGTATAATATCAGAGTTTTTCGCCCAGTGTCGGCGCAATTTGATTCCAAAAAAGCTGAAACTTGCTATGCTAAAATCTCAGGCGATTAGCTTTCGAATGGTGTATGTCTTGTCAATTCACTCCGTCATCACTAATTCACTTTTTTTAAACCGGTGTCTAGTATAATATCAGAGTTTTTCGCCCAGTGTCGGCGCAATTTGATTCCAAAAAAGCTGGAACTTACCATCCTAAAATCGCAGGCGATTAGCTGTCGAATGGTGTATGTCTTGTCAATTCACTCCTTCATCACTAATTCACTTTTTTTTTTAAACCGGTGTCTATTATAATACCAGAGTTTTTCGCCCAGTGTCGGCGTAATTTGATTCCAAAAAAGCTGGAACTTACCATGCTAAAATCTCAGGCGATTAGCTTTCGAATGGTGTATGTCTTGTCAATTCACTCCGTCATCACTAATTCACTTTTTTTTAAACCGGTGTCTAGTATAATATAAGAGTTTTTCGCCCAGTGTCGGCGCAATTTGATTCCAAAAAAGCTGAAGCTTGCCATGCTAAAATCTCAGGCGATTAGCTTTCGAATGGTGTATGTCTTGTCAATTCACTCTGTCATCACTAATTCACTTTTTTTAAACCGGTGTCTAGTATAATATCAGAGTTTTTCGCCCAGTGTCGGCGCAATTTGATTCCAAAAAAGCTGAAACTTGCCATGCTAAAATCTCAGGCGATTAGCTTTCGAATGGTGTATGTCTTGTCAATTCACTCTGTCATCACTAATTCACTTTTTTTAAAACCGGTGTCTAGTATCATATCAGAGTTTTTCGCTAAGTGTCGGCGCAATTTGATTGCAAAAGAGCTGAAACTTGCCATGCTAAAATCTCAGGCGATTAGCTTTCGAATGGTGTATGTCTTGTCAATTCACTCCGTCATCACTAATTCACTTTTTTTTAAACCGGTGTCTAGTATAATATCAGAGTTTTTCGCCCAGTGTCGGCGTAATTTGATTCCAAAAAAGCTGAAACTTGCCACGCTAAAATCTCAGGCGATTAGCTTTCGAATGGTGTATGTCTTGTCAATTCACTCTGTCATCACTAATTCACTTTTTTTAAACCGGTGTCTAGTATAATATCAGAGTTTTTCGCCCAGTGTCGGCGCAATTTGATTCCAAAAAAGCTGAAACTTGCCATGCTAAAATCTCAGGCGATTAGCTTTCGAATGGTGTATGTCTTGTCAATTCACTCTGTCATCACTAATTCACTTTTTTTAAAACCGGTGTCTAGTATCATATCAGAGTTTTTCGCCAAGTGTCGGCGCAATTTGATTCCAAAAAAGCTGAAACTTGCCATGCTAAAATCTCAGGCGATTAGCTTTCGAATGGTGTATGTCTTGTCAATTCACTCTGTCATCACTAATTCACTTTTTTTAAACCGGTGTCTAGTATAATATCAGAGTTTTTCGCCCAGTGTCGGCGCAATTTGATTCCAAAAAAGCTGAAACTTGCCATGCTAAAATCTCAGGCGATTAGCTTTCGAATGGTGTATGTCTTGTCAATTCACTCTGTCATCACTAATTCACTTTTTTTAAAACCGGTGTCTAGTATCATATCAGAGTTTTTCGCCAAGTGTCGGCGCAATTTGATTCCAAAAAAGCTGAAACTTGCCATGCTAAAATCTCAGGCGATTAGCTTTCGAATGGTGTATGTCTTGTCAATTCACTCTGTCATCACTAATTCACTTTTTTTAAAACCGGTGTCTAGTATAATATAAGAGTTTTTCGCCCAGTGTCGGCGCGATTTAATTTCAAAATAGCTGAAACTTGCCATGCTAAAATCTCAGGCGATTAGCTTTCGAATGGTGTATGTCTTGTCAATTCACTCTGTCATCACTAATTCACTTTTTTTAAAACCTCTGTCTAGTATAATATAAGAGTTTTTCGCCCAGTGTCGGCGCAATTTAATTTCAAAATAGCTGAAACTTGCCATGCTAAAATCTCAGGCGATTAGCTGTCGAATGGTGTATGTCTTGTCAATTCACTCCTTCATCACTAATTCACTTTTTTTAAACCGGTGTCTATTATAATACCAGAGTTTTTCGCCCAGTGTCGGCGTAATTTGATTCCAAAAAAGCTGAAACTTGCCATGCTAAAATCTCAGGCGATTAGCTTTCGAATGGTGTATGTCTTGTCAATTCACTCCGTCATCACTAATTCACTTTTTTTAAAACCGGTGTCTAGTATCATATCAGAGTTTTTCGCCCAGTGTCGGCGTAATCTGATTCCAAAAAAGCTGAAACTTGCCATGCTAAAATCTCAGGCGATTAGCTTTTGAATGGTGTGTGTCTTGTCAATTCACTCCGTCATCACTAATTCACTTTTTTTAAACCGGTGTCTAGTATAATATCAGAGTTTTTCGCCCAGTGTCGGCGTAATTTGATTCCAAAAAAGCTGAAACTTGCCACGCTAAAATCTCAGGCGATTAGCTTTCGAATGGTGTATGTCTTGTCAATTCACTCCGTCATCACTAATTCACTTTTTTTAAAACCGGTGTCTAGTATAATATAAGAGTTTTTCGCCCAGTGTCGGCGCGATTTAATTTCAAAATAGCTGAAACTTGCCATGCTAAAATCTCAGGCGATTAGCTTTCGAATGGTGTATGTCTTGTCAATTCACTCTGTCATCACTAATTCACTTTTTTTAAAACCTCTGTCTAGTATAATATAAGAGTTTTTCGCCCAGTGTCGGCGCAATTTAATTTCAAAATAGCTGAAACTTGCCATGCTAAAATCTCAGGCGATTAGCTGTCGAATGGTGTATGTCTTGTCAATTCACTCCTTCATCACTAATTCACTTTTTTTTAAACCGGTGTCTATTATAATACCAGAGTTTTTCGCCCAGTGTCGGCGTAATTTGATTCCAAAAAAGCTGAAACTTGCCATGCTAAAATCTCAGGCGATTAGCTTTCGAATGGTGTATGTCTTGTCAATTCACTCCGTCATCACTAATTCACTTTTTTTAAAACCGGTGTCTAGTATCATATCAGAGTTTTTCGCCCAGTGTCGGCGTAATTTGATTCCAAAAAAGCTGAAACTTGCCATGCTAAAATCTCAGGCGATTAGCTTTTGAATGGTGTGTGTCTTGTCAATTCACTCCGTCATCACTAATTCACTTTTTTTTTAAACCTCTGTCTAGTATAATATCAGAGTTTTTCGCTAAGTGTCGGCGCAATTTGATTCCAAAAAAGCTGAAACTTGCCATGCTAAAATCTCAGGCGATTAGCTTTCGAATGGTGTATGTCTTGTCAATTCACTCCGTCATCACTAATTCACTTTTTTTAAAACCGGTGTCTAGTATCATATCAGAGTTTTTCGCTAAGTGTCGGCGCAATTTGATTGCAAAAGAGCAGAAACTTGCCATGCTAAAATCTCAGGCGATTAGCTTTCGAATGGTGTATGTCTTGTCAATTCACTCCGTCATCACTAATTCACTTTTTTTTAAACCGGTGTCTATTATAATACCAGAGTTTTTCGCCCAGTGTCGGCGTAATTTGATTCCAAAAAAGCTGAAACTTGCCATGCTAAAATCTCAGGCGATTAGCTTTCGAATGGTGTATGTCTTGTCAATTCACTCCGTCATCACTAATTCACTTTTTTTAAAACCGGTGTCTAGTATCATATCAGAGTTTTTCGCTAAGTGTCGGCGCAATTTGATTGCAAAAGAGCAGAAACTTGCCATGCTAAAATCTCAGGCGATTAGCTTTCGAATGGTGTATGTCTTGTCAATTCACTCCGTCATCACTAATTCACTTTTTTTTAAACCGGTGTCTAGTATAATATCAGAGTTTTTCGCCCAGTGTCGGCGTAATTTGATTCCAAAAAAGCTGAAACTTGCCATGCTAAAATCTCAGGCGATTAGCTTTCGAATGGTGTATGTCTTGTCAATTCACTCCGTCATCACTAATTCACTTTTTTTAAAACCTCTGTCTAGTATAATATAAGAGTTTTTCGCCCAGTGTCGGCGCAATTTAATTTCAAGATAGCTGAAACTTGCCATGCTAAAATCTCAGGCGATTAGCTTTCGAATGGTGTATGTCTTGTCAATTCACTCTGTCATCACTAATTCACTTTTTTTTAAAACCTCTGTCTAGTATAATATAAGAGTTTTTCGCCCAGTGTCGGCGTAATTTGATTCCAAAAAAGCTGAAACTTGCCATGCTAAAATCTCAGGCGATTAGCTTTCGAATGGTGTATGTCTTGTCAATTCACTCTGTCATCACTAATTCACTTTTTTTAAAACCGGTGTCTAGTATCATATCAGAATTTTTCGCTAAGTGTCGGCGCAATTTGATTGCAAAAGAGCTGAAACTTGCCATGCTAAAATCTCAGGCGATTAGCTTTCGAATGGTGTATGTCTTGTCAATTCACTCTGTCATCACTAATTCACTTTTTTTTAAAACCGGTGTCTAGTATAATATCAGAGTTTTTCGCCCAGTGTCGGCGTAATTTGATTCCAAAAAAGCTGAAACTTGCCATGCTAAAATCTCAGGCGATTAGCTTTCGAATGGTGTATGTCTTGTCAATTCACTCTGTCATCACTAATTCACTTTTTTTTAAACCGGTGTCTATTATAATACCAGAGTTTTTCGCCCAGTGTCGGCGTAATTTGATTCCAAAAAAGCTGAAACTTGCCATGCTAAAATCTCAGGCGATTAGCTTTCGAATGGTGTATGTCTTGTCAATTCACTCCGTCATCACTAATTCACTTTTTTTAAACCGGTGTCTAGTATAATATCAGAGTTTTTCGCCCAGTGTCGGCGCAATTTGATTCCAAAAAAGCTGGAACTTACCATCCTAAAATCGCAGGCGATTAGCTGTCGAATGGTGTATGTCTTGTCAATTCACTCCTTCATCACTAATTCACTTTTTTTTTTAAACCGGTGTCTATTATAATACCAGAGTTTTTCGCCCAGTGTCGGCGTAATTTGATTCCAAAAAAGCTGGAACTTACCATGCTAAAATCTCAGGCGATTAGCTTTCGAATGGTGTATGTCTTGTCAATTCACTCCGTCATCACTAATTCACTTTTTTTTTAAACCGGTGTCTAGTATAATATAAGAGTTTTTCGCCCAGTGTCGGCGCAATTTGATTCCAAAAAAGCTGAAGCTTGCCATGCTAAAATCTCAGGCGATTAGCTTTCGAATGGTGTATGTCTTGTCAATTCACTCTGTCATCACTAATTCACTTTTTTTAAACCGGTGTCTAGTATAATATCAGAGTTTTTCGCCCAGTGTCGGCGCAATTTGATTCCAAAAAAGCTGAAACTTGCCATGCTAAAATCTCAGGCGATTAGCTTTCGAATGGTGTATGTCTTGTCAATTCACTCTGTCATCACTAATTCACTTTTTTTAAAACCGGTGTCTAGTATCATATCAGAGTTTTTCGCTAAGTGTCGGCGCAATTTGATTGCAAAAGAGCTGAAACTTGCCATGCTAAAATCTCAGGCGATTAGCTTTCGAATGGTGTATGTCTTGTCAATTCACTCCGTCATCACTAATTCACTTTTTTTTAAACCGGTGTCTAGTATAATATCAGAGTTTTTCGCCCAGTGTCGGCGTAATTTGATTCCAAAAAAGCTGAAACTTGCCATGCTAAAATCTCAGGCGATTAGCTTTCGAATGGTGTATGTCTTGTCAATTCACTCTGTCATCACTAATTCACTTTTTTTAAAACCGGTGTCTAGTATCATATCAGAATTTTTCGCTAAGTGTCGGCGCAATTTGATTGCAAAAGAGCTGAAACTTGCCATGCTAAAATCTCAGGCGATTAGCTTTCGAATGGTGTATGTCTTGTCAATTCACTCTGTCATCACTAATTCACTTTTTTTAAAACCGGTGTCTAGTATAATATCAGAGTTTTTCGCCCAGTGTCGGCGTAATTTGATTCCAAAAAAGCTGAAACTTGCCATGCTAAAATCTCAGGCGATTAGCTTTCGAATGGTGTATGTCTTGTCAATTCACTCTGTCATCACTAATTCACTTTTTTTAAACCGGTGTCTAGTATAATATCAGAGTTTTTCGCCCAGTGTCGGCGCAATTTGATTCCAAAAAAGCTGAAACTTGCCATGCTAAAATCTCAGGCGATTAGCTTTCGAATGGTGTATGTCTTGTCAATTCACTCTGTCATCACTAATTCACTTTTTTTAAAACCGGTGTCTAGTATCATATCAGAGTTTTTCGCCAAGTGTCGGCGCAATTTGATTCCAAAAAAGCTGAAACTTGCCATGCTAAAATCTCAGGCGATTAGCTTTCGAATGGTGTATGTCTTGTCAATTCACTCTGTCATCACTAATTCACTTTTTTTAAAACCGGTGTCTAGTATAATATAAGAGTTTTTCGCCCAGTGTCGGCGCGATTTAATTTCAAAATAGCTGAAACTTGCCATGCTAAAATCTCAGGCGATTAGCTTTCGAATGGTGTATGTCTTGTCAATTCACTCCGTCATCACTAATTCACTTTTTTTTAAACCGGTGTCTAGTATAATATCAGAGTTTTTCGCCCAGTGTCGGCGCAATTTGATTCCAAAAAAGCTGGAACTTACCATCCTAAAATCGCAGGCGATTAGCTGTCGAATGGTGTATGTCTTGTCAATTCACTCCTTCATCACTAATTCACTTTTTTTTAAACCGGTGTCTATTATAATACCAGAGTTTTTCGCCCAGTGTCGGCGTAATTTGATTCCAAAAAAGCTGAAACTTACCATGCTAAAATCTCAGGCGATTAGCTTTCGAATGGTGTATGTCTTGTCAATTCACTCCGTCATCACTAATTCACTTTTTTTAAACCGGTGTCTAGTATAATATAAGAGTTTTTCGCCCAGTGTCGGCGCAATTTGATTCCAAAAAAGCTGAAGCTTGCCATGCTAAAATCTCAGGCGATTAGCTTTCGAATGGTGTATGTCTTGTCAATTCACTCTGTCATCACTAATTCACTTTTTTTAAACCGGTGTCTAGTATAATATCAGAGTTTTTCGCCCAGTGTCGGCGCAATTTGATTCCAAAAAAGCTGAAACTTGCCATGCTAAAATCTCAGGCGATTAGCTTTCGAATGGTGTATGTCTTGTCAATTCACTCTGTCATCACTAATTCACTTTTTTTAAAACCGGTGTCTAGTATCATATCAGAGTTTTTCGCTAAGTGTCGGCGCAATTTGATTGCAAAAGAGCTGAAACTTGCCATGCTAAAATCTCAGGCGATTAGCTTTCGAATGGTGTATGTCTTGTCAATTCACTCCGTCATCACTAATTCACTTTTTTTTAAACCGGTGTCTAGTATAATATCAGAGTTTTTCGCCCAGTGTCGGCGTAATTTGATTCCAAAAAAGCTGAAACTTGCCATGCTAAAATCTCAGGCGATTAGCTTTCGAATGGTGTATGTCTTGTCAATTCACTCTGTCATCACTAATTCACTTTTTTTAAACCGGTGTCTAGTATAATATCAGAGTTTTTCGCCCAGTGTCGGCGCAATTTGATTCCAAAAAAGCTGAAACTTGCCATGCTAAAATCTCAGGCGATTAGCTTTCGAATGGTGTATGTCTTGTCAATTCACTCTGTCATCACTAATTCACTTTTTTTAAAACCGGTGTCTAGTATCATATCAGAGTTTTTCGCCAAGTGTCGGCGCAATTTGATTCCAAAAAAGCTGAAACTTGCCATGCTAAAATCTCAGGCGATTAGCTTTCGAATGGTGTATGTCTTGTCAATTCACTCTGTCATCACTAATTCACTTTTTTTAAAACCGGTGTCTAGTATAATATAAGAGTTTTTCGCCCAGTGTCGGCGCGATTTAATTTCAAAATAGCTGAAACTTGCCATGCTAAAATCTCAGGCGATTAGCTGTCGAATGGTGTATGTCTTGTCAATTCACTCCTTCATCACTAATTCACTTTTTTTTAAACCGGTGTCTATTATAATACCAGAGTTTTTCGCCCAGTGTCGGCGTAATTTGATTCCAAAATAGCTGAAACTTGCCATGCTAAAATCTCAGGCGATTAGCTGTCGAATGGTGTATGTCTTGTCAATTCACTCCTTCATCACTAATTCACTTTTTTTTTTAAACCGGTGTCTATTATAATACCAGAGTTTTTCGCCCAGTGTCGGCGTAATTTAATTTCAAAATAGCTGAAACTTGCCATGCTAAAATCTCAGGCGATTAGCTTTCGAATGGTGTATGTCTTGTCAATTCACTCTGTCATCACTAATTCACTTTTTTTTTTAAACCGGTGTCTATTATAATATCAGAGTTTTTCGCCCAGTGTCGGCGCAATTTGATTCCAAAAAAGCTGAAACTTGCCATGCTAAAATCTCAGGCGATTAGCTTTCGAATGGTGTATGTCTTGTCAATTCACTCTGTCATCACTAATTCACTTTTTTTAAAACCGGTGTCTAGTATCATATCAGAGTTTTTCGCTAAGTGTCGGCGCAATTTGATTGCAAAAGAGCTGAAACTTGCCATGCTAAAATCTCAGGCGATTAGCTTTCGAATGGTGTATGTCTTGTCAATTCACTGCGTCATCACTAATTCACTTTTTTTTAAACCGGTGTCTAGTATAATATCAGAGTTTTTCGCCCAGTGTCGGCGTAATTTGATTCCAAAAAAGCTGAAACTTGCCATGCTAAAATCTCAGGCGATTAGCTTTCGAATGGTGTATGTCTTGTCAATTCACTCTGTCATCACTAATTCACTTTTTTTAAACCGGTGTCTAGTATAATATCAGAGTTTTTCGCCCAGTGTCGGCGCAATTTGATTCCAAAAAAGCTGAAACTTGCCATGCTAAAATCTCAGGCGATTAGCTTTCGAATGGTGTATGTCTTGTCAATTCACTCTGTCATCACTAATTCACTTTTTTTAAAACCGGTGTCTAGTATCATATCAGAGTTTTTCGCCAAGTGTCGGCGCAATTTGATTCCAAAAAAGCTGACACTTGCCATGCTAAAATCTCAGGCGATTAGCTTTCGAATGGTGTATGTCTTGTCAATTCACTCTGTCATCACTAATTCACTTTTTTTTAAAACCGGTGTCTAGTATAATATAAGAGTTTTTCGCCCAGTGTCGGCGCGATTTAATTTCAAAATAGCTGAAACTTGCCATGCTAAAATCTCAGGCGATTAGCTGTCGAATGGTGTATGTCTTGTCAATTCACTCCTTCATCACTAATTCACTTTTTTTTTTAAACCGGTGTCTATTATAATACCAGAGTTTTTCGCCCAGTGTCGGCGTAATTTGATTCCAAAAAAGCTGAAACTTTCCATGCTAAAATCTCAGGCGATTAGCTTTCGAATGGTGTATGTCTTGTCAATTCACTCCGTCATCACTAATTCACTTTTTTTAAAACCGGTGTCTAGTATCATATCAGAGTTTTTCGCTAAGTGTCGGCGCAATTTGATTGCAAAAGAGCAGAAACTTGCCATGCTAAAATCTCAGGCGATTAGCTTTCGAATGGTGTATGCCTTGTCAATTCACTCCGTCATCACTAATTCACTTTTTTTTAAAACCTCTGTCTAGTATAATATCAGAGTTTTTCGCTAAGTGTCGGCGCAATTTGATTCCAAAAAAGCTGAAACTTGCCATGCTAAAATCTCAGGCGATTAGCTTTCGAATGGTGTATGTCTTGTCAATTCACTCTGTCATCACTAATTCACTTTTTTTAAAACCGGTGTCTAGTATAATATCAGAGTTTTTCGCCCAGTGTCGGCGTAATTTGATTCCAAAAAAGCTGGAACTTACCATGCTAAAATCTCAGGCGATTAGCTTTCGAATGGTGTATGTCTTGTCAATTCACTCCGTCATCACTAATTCACTTTTTTTAAAACCGGTGTCTAGTATCATATCAGAGTTTTTCGCTAAGTGTCGGCGCAATTTGATTGCAAAAGAGCTGAAACTTGCCATGCTAAAATCTCAGGCGATTAGCTTTCGAATGGTGTATGTCTTGTCAATTCACTCCGTCATCACTAATTCACTTTTTTTTAAACCGGTGTCTAGTATAATATCAGAGTTTTTCGCCCAGTGTCGGCGTAATTTAATTCCAAAAAATCTGAAACTTGCCATGCTAAAATCTCAGGCGATTAGCTTTCGAATGGTGTATGTCTTGTCAATTCACTCCGTCATCACTAATTCACTTTTTTTAAAACCTCTGTCTAGTATAATATAAGAGTTTTTCGCCCAGTGTCGGCGCAATTTAATTTCAAAATAGCTGAAACTTGCCATGCTAAAATCTCAGGCGATTAGCGTTCGAATGGTGTATGTCTTGTCAATTCACTCTGTCATCACTAATTCACTTTTTTTTAAAACCTCTGTCTAGTATAATATAAGGGTTTTTCGCCCAGTGTCGGCGCAATTTAATTTCAAAATAGCTGAAGCTTGCCATGCTAAAATCTCATGCGATTAGCTTTCGAATGGTGTATGTCTTGTCAATTCACTCTGTCATCACTAATTCACTTTTTTTAAAACCGGTGTCTAGTATCATATCAGAGTTTTTCGCTAAGTGTCGGCGCAATTTGATTCCAAAAAAGCTGAAACTTGCCATGCTAAAATCTCAGGCGATTAGCTTTCGAATGGTGTATGTCTTGTCAATTCACTCTGTCATCACTAATTCACTTTTTTTTAAACCGGTGTCTAGTATAATATCAGAGTTTTTCGCCCAGTGTCGGCGTAATTTGATTCCAAAAAAGCTGAAACTTGCCATGCTAAAATCTCAGGCGATTAGCTTTCGAATGGTGTATGTCTTGTCAATTCACTCTCTCATCACTAATTCACTTTTTTTTAAAACCGGTGTCTAGTATAATATCAGAGTTTTTCGCCCAGTGTCGGCGTAATTTGATTCCAAAAAAGCTGAAACTTGCCACGCTAAAATCTCAGGCGATTAGCTTTCGAATGGTGTATGTCTTGTCAATTCACTCTGTCATCACTAATTCACTTTTTTTTTAAACCGGTGTCTAGTATAATATCAGAGTTTTTCGCCCAGTGTCGGCGTAATTTGATTCCAAAAAAGCTGGAACTTACCATGCTAAAATCGCAGGCGATTAGCTGTCGAATGGTGTATGTCTTGTCAATTCACTCCTTCATCACTAATTCACTTTTTTTTTTAAACCGGTGTCTATTATAATACCAGAGTTTTTCGCCCAGTGTCGGCGTAATTTGATTCCAAAAAAGCTGGAACTTACCATGCTAAAATCTCAGGCGATTAGCTTTCGAATGGTGTATGTCTTGTCAATTCACTCCTTCATCACTAATTCACTTTTTTTTTTAAACCGGTGTCTATTATAATACCAGAGTTTTTCGCCCAGTGTCGGCGTAATTTGATTCCAAAAAAGCTGAAACTTGCCATGCTAAAATCTCAGGCGATTAGCTTTCGAATGGTGTATGTCTTGTGAATTCACTCCGTCATCACTAATTCACTTTTTTTAAAACCGGTGTCTAGTATAATATCAGAGTTTTTCGCCCAGTGTCGGCGCAATTTGATTCCAAAAAAGCTGGAACTTACCATGCTAAAATCTCAGGCGATTAGCTTTCGAATGGTGTATGTCTTGTCAATTCACTCCGTCATCACTAATTCACTTTTTTTAAAACCGGTGTCTAGTATCATATCAGAGTTTTTCGCTAAGTGTCGGCGCAATTTGATTGCAAAAGAGCTGAAACTTGCCATGCTAAAATCTCAGGCGATTAGCTTTCGAATGGTGTATGTCTTGTCAATTCACTCCGTCATCACTAATTCACTTTTTTTTTAAACCGGTGTCTAGTATAATATCAGAGTTTTTCGCCCAGTGTCGGCGTAATTTAATTCCAAAAAATCTGAAACTTGCCATGCTAAAATCTCAGGCGATTAGCTTTCGAATGGTGTATGTCTTGTCAATTCACTCCGTCATCACTAATTCACTTTTTTTTAAAACCTCTGTCTAGTATAATATAAGAGTTTTTCGCCCAGTGTCGGCGCAATTTAATTTCAAAATAGCTGAAACTTGCCATGCTAAAATCTCAGGCGATTAGCGTTCGAATGGTGTATGTCTTGTCAATTCACTCTGTCATCACTAATTCACTTTTTTTTAAAACCTCTGTCTAGTATAATATAAGGGTTTTTCGCCCAGTGTCGGCGCAATTTAATTTCAAAATAGCTGAAGCTTGCCATGCTAAAATCTCATGCGATTAGCTTTCGAATGGTGTATGTCTTGTCAATTCACTCTGTCATCACTAATTCACTTTTTTTAAAACCGGTGTCTAGTATCATATCAGAGTTTTTCGCTAAGTGTCGGCGCAATTTGATTCCAAAAAAGCTGAAACTTGCCATGCTAAAATCTCAGGCGATTAGCTTTCGAATGGTGTATGTCTTGTCAATTCACTCTGTCATCACTAATTCACTTTTTTTAAACCGGTGTCTAGTATAATATCAGAGTTTTTCGCCCAGTGTCGGCGTAATTTGATTCCAAAAAAGCTGAAACTTGCCATGCTAAAATCTCAGGCGATTAGCTTTCGAATGGTGTATGTCTTGTCAATTCACTCTCTCATCACTAATTCACTTTTTTTAAAACCGGTGTCTAGTATAATATCAGAGTTTTTCGCCCAGTGTCGGCGTAATTTGATTCCAAAAAAGCTGAAACTTGCCACGCTAAAATCTCAGGCGATTAGCTTTCGAATGGTGTATGTCTTGTCAATTCACTCTGTCATCACTAATTCACTTTTTTTAAACCGGTGTCTAGTATAATATCAGAGTTTTTCGCCCAGTGTCGGCGTAATTTGATTCCAAAAAAGCTGGAACTTACCATGCTAAAATCGCAGGCGATTAGCTGTCGAATGGTGTATGTCTTGTCAATTCACTCCTTCATCACTAATTCACTTTTTTTTAAACCGGTGTCTATTATAATACCAGAGTTTTTCGCCCAGTGTCGGCGTAATTTGATTCCAAAAAAGCTGGAACTTACCATGCTAAAATCTCAGGCGATTAGCTTTCGAATGGTGTATGTCTTGTCAATTCACTCCTTCATCACTAATTCACTTTTTTTTTTAAACCGGTGTCTATTATAATACCAGAGTTTTTCGCCCAGTGTCGGCGTAATTTGATTCCAAAAAAGCTGAAACTTGCCATGCTAAAATCTCAGGCGATTAGCTTTCGAATGGTGTATGTCTTGTGAATTCACTCCGTCATCACTAATTCACTTTTTTTTAAAACCTCTGTCTAGTATAATATCAGAGTTTTTCGCCCAGTGTCGGCGTAATTTGATTCCAAAAAAGCTGAAACTTGCCATGCTAAAATCTCAGGCGATTAGCTTTCGAATGGTGTATGTCTTGTCAATTCACTCCTTCATCACTAATTCACTTTTTTTAAAACCGGTGTCTAGTATAATATCAGAGTTTTTCGCCCAGTGTCGGCGCAATTTGATTCCAAAAAAGCTGAAACTTGCCATGCTAAAATCTCAGGCGATTAGCTTTCGAATGGTGTATGTCTTGTCAATTCACTCTGTCATCACTAATTCACTTTTTTTAAAACCGGTGTCTAGTATAATATAAGAGTTTTTCGCCCAGTGTCGGCGCGATTTAATTTCAAAATAGCTGAAACTTGCCATGCTAAAATCTCAGGCGATTAGCTTTCGAATGGTGTATGTCTTGTCAATTCACTCTGTCATCACTAATTCACTTTTTTTAAAACCGGTGTCTAGTATAATATAAGAGTTTTTCGCCCAGTGTCGGCGCGATTTAATTTCAAAATAGCTGAAACTTGCCATGCTAAAATCTCAGGCGATTAGCTTTCGAATGGTGTATGTCTTGTCAATTCACTCTGTCATCACTAATTCACTTTTTTTAAAACCTCTGTCTAGTATAATATAAGAGTTTTTCGCCCAGTGTCGGCGCAATTTAATTTCAAAATAGCTGAAGCTTGCCATGCTAAAATCTCATGCGATTAGCTTTCGAATGGTGTATGTCTTGTCAATTCACTCTGTCATCACTAATTCACTTTTTTTTAAAACCGGTGTCTAGTATAATACCAGAGTTTTTCGCCCAGTGTCGGCGTAATTTGATTCCAAAAAAGCTGGAACTTACCATGCTAAAATCTCAGGCGATTAGCTTTCGAATGGTGTATGTCTTGTCAATTCACTCCGTCATCACTAATTCACTTTTTTTTAAAACCGGTGTCTAGTATCATATCAGAGTTTTTCGCTAAGTGTCGGCGCAATTTGATTGCAAAAGAGCTGAAACTTGCCATGCTAAAATCTCAGGCGATTAGCTTTCGAATGGTGTATGTCTTGTCAATTCACTCCGTCATCACTAATTCACTTTTTTTTTAAACCGGTGTCTATTATAATACCAGAGTTTTTCGCCCAGTGTCGGCGCAATTTGATTCCAAAAAAGCTGAAGCTTGCCATGCTAAAATCTCAGGCGATTAGCTTTCGAATGGTGTATGTCTTGTCAATTCACCCTGTCATCACTAATTCACTTTTTTTTAAACCGGTGTCTAGTATAATATCAGAGTTTTTCGCCCAGTGTCGGCGCAATTTGATTCCAAAAAAGCTGAAACTTGCCATGCTAAAATCTCAGGCGATTAGCTTTCGAATGGTGTATGTCTTGTCAATTCACTCTGTCATCACTAATTCACTTTTTTTTAAACCGGTGTCTAGTATAATATCAGAGTTTTTCGCCCAGTGTCGGCGTAATTTGATTCCAAAAAAGCTGAAACTTGCCATGCTAAAATCTCAGGCGATTAGCTTTCGAATGGTGTATGTCTTGTCAATTCACTCTGTCATCACTAATTCACTTTTTTTTAAACCGGTGTCTAGTATAATATCAGAGTTTTTCGCCCAGTGTCGGCGTAATTTGATTCCAAAAAAGCTGAAGCTTGCCATGCTAAAATCTCAGGCGATTAGCTTTCGAATGGTGTATGTCTTGTCAATTCACTCTGTCATCACTAATTCACTTTTTTTAAACCGGTGTCTAGTATAATATCAGAGTTTTTCGCCCAGTGTCGGCGCAATTTGATTCCAAAAAAGCTGAAACTTGCCATGCTAAAATCTCAGGCGATTAGCTTTCGAATGGTGTATGTCTTGTCAATTCACTCTGTCATCACTAATTCACTTTTTTTAAACCGGTGTCTAGTATAATATCAGAGTTTTTCGCCCAGTGTCGGCGCAATTTGATTCCAAAAAAGCTGAAACTTGCCATGCTAAAATCTCAGGCGATTAGCTTTCGAATGGTGTATGTCTTGTCAATTCACTCCGTCATCACTAATTCACTTTTTTTAAAACCTCTGTCTAGTATAATATCAGAGTTTTTCGCTAAGTGTCGGCGCAATTTGATTCCAAAAAAGCTGAAACTTGCCATGCTAAAATCTCAGGCGATTAGCTTTCGAATGGTGTATGTCTTGTCAATTCACTCTGTCATCACTAATTCACTTTTTTTAAAACCTCTGTCTAGTATAATATAAGAGTTTTTCGCCCAGTGTCGGCGCAATTTAATTTCAAAATAGCTGAAACTTGCCATGCTAAAATCTCAGGCGATTAGCTGTCGAATGGTGTATGTCTTGTCAATTCACTCTGTCATCACTAATTCACTTTTTTTAAACCGGTGTCTAGTATAATATCAGAGTTTTTCGCCCAGTGTCGGCGTAATTTGATTCCAAAAAAGCTGAAACTTGCCATGCTAAAATCTCAGGCGATTAGCTTTCGAATGGTGTATGTCTTGTCAATTCACCCTGTCATCACTAATTCACTTTTTTTAAACCGGTGTCTAGTATAATATCAGAGTTTTTCGCCCAGTGTCGGCGCAATTTGATTCCAAAAAAGCTGAAACTTGCCATGCTAAAATCTCAGGCGATTAGCTTTCGAATGGTGTATGTCTTGTCAATTCACTCTGTCATCACTAATTCACTTTTTTTTAAAACCGGTGTCTAGTATCATATCAGAGTTTTTCGCCAAGTGTCGGCGCAATTTGATTCCAAAAAAGCTGAAACTTGCCATGCTAAAATCTCAGGCGATTAGCTTTCGAATGGTGTATGTCTTGTCAATTCACTCTGTCATCACTAATTCACTTTTTTTAAAACCGGTGTCTAGTATAATATAAGAGTTTTTCGCCCAGTGTCGGCGCGATTTAATTTCAAAATAGCTGAAACTTGCCATGCTAAAATCTCAGGCGATTAGCTTTCGAATGGTGTATGTCTTGTCAATTCACTCTGTCATCACTAATTCACTTTTTTTTAAAACCTCTGTCTAGTATAATATAAGAGTTTTTCGCCCAGTGTCGGCGCAATTTAATTTCAAAATAGCTGAAACTTGCCATGCTAAAATCTCAGGCGATTAGCTTTCGAATGGTGTATGTCTTGTCAATTCACTCTGTCATCACTAATTCACTTTTTTTAAAACCTCTGTCTAGTATAATATAAGAGTTTTTCGCCCAGTGTCGGCGCAATTTAATTTCAAAATAGCTGAAACTTGCCATGCTAAAATCTCAGGCGATTAGCTGTCGAATGGTGTATGTCTTGTCAATTCACTCTGTCATCACTAATTCACTTTTTTTAAACCGGTGTCTAGTATAATATCAGAGTTTTTCGCCCAGTGTCGGCGTAATTTGATTCCAAAAAAGCTGAAACTTGCCATGCTAAAATCTCAGGCGATTAGCTTTCGAATGGTGTATGTCTTGTCAATTCACCCTGTCATCACTAATTCACTTTTTTTAAACCGGTGTCTAGTATAATATCAGAGTTTTTCGCCCAGTGTCGGCGCAATTTGATTCCAAAAAAGCTGAAACTTGCCATGCTAAAATCTCAGGCGATTAGCTTTCGAATGGTGTATGTCTTGTCAATTCACTCTGTCATCACTAATTCACTTTTTTTAAAACCGGTGTCTAGTATCATATCAGAGTTTTTCGCCAAGTGTCGGCGCAATTTGATTCCAAAAAAGCTGAAACTTGCCATGCTAAAATCTCAGGCGATTAGCTTTCGAATGGTGTATGTCTTGTCAATTCACTCCGTCATCACTAATTCACTTTTTTTAAAACCTCTGTCTAGTATAATATCAGAGTTTTTCGCTAAGTGTCGGCGCAATTTGATTCCAAAAAAGCTGAAACTTGCCATGCTAAAATCTCAGGCGATTAGCTTTCGAATGGTGTATGTCTTGTCAATTCACTCTGTCATCACTAATTCACTTTTTTTAAAACCGGTGTCTAGTATAATATCAGAGTTTTTCGCCCAGTGTCGGCGTAATTTGATTCCAAAAAAGCTGAAACTTTCCATGCTAAAATCTCAGGCGATTAGCTTTCGAATGGTGTATGTCTTGTCAATTCACTCTGTCATCACTAATTCACTTTTTTTTAAAACCGGTGTCTAGTATAATACCAGAGTTTTTCGCCCAGTGTCGGCGTAATTTGATTCCAAAAAAGCTGGAACTTACCATGCTAAAATCTCAGGCGATTAGCTTTCGAATGGTGTATGTCTTGTCAATTCACTCCGTCATCACTAATTCACTTTTTTTAAAACCGGTGTCTAGTATCATATCAGAGTTTTTCGCTAAGTGTCGGCGCAATTTGATTGCAAAAGAGCTGAAACTTGCCATGCTAAAATCTCAGGCGATTAGCTTTCGAATGGTGTATGTCTTGTCAATTCACTCCGTCATCACTAATTCACTTTTTTTTAAAACCTCTGTCTAGTATAATATCAGAGTTTTTCGCTAAGTGTCGGCGCAATTTGATTCCAAAAAAGCTGAAACTTGCCATGCTAAAATCTCAGGCGATTAGCTTTCGAATGGTGTATGTCTTGTCAATTCACTCTGTCATCACTAATTCACTTTTTTTAAAACCTCTGTCTAGTATAATATAAGAGTTTTTCGCCCAGTGTCGGCGCAATTTAATTTCAAAATAGCTGAAACTTGCCATGCTAAAATCTCAGGCGATTAGCTGTCGAATGGTGTATGTCTTGTCAATTCACTCTGTCATCACTAATTCACTTTTTTTTTAAACCGGTGTCTAGTATAATATCAGAGTTTTTCGCCCAGTGTCGGCGTAATTTGATTCCAAAAAAGCTGAAACTTGCCATGCTAAAATCTCAGGCGATTAGCTTTCGAATGGTGTATGTCTTGTCAATTCACTCTGTCATCACTAATTCACTTTTTTTAAAACCGGTGTCTAGTATCATATCAGAGTTTTTCGCCAAGTGTCGGCGCAATTTGATTCCAAAAAAGCTGAAACTTGCCATGCTAAAATCTCAGGCGATTAGCTTTCGAATGGTGTATGTCTTGTCAATTCACTCTGTCATCACTAATTCACTTTTTTTTAAAACCGGTGTCTAGTATAATATAAGAGTTTTTCGCCCAGTGTCGGCGCGATTTAATTTCAAAATAGCTGAAACTTGCCATGCTAAAATCTCAGGCGATTAGCTTTCGAATGGTGTATGTCTTGTCAATTCACTCTGTCATCACTAATTCACTTTTTTTTAAAACCTCTGTCTAGTATAATATAAGAGTTTTTCGCCCAGTGTCGGCGCAATTTAATTTCAAAATAGCTGAAACTTGCCATGCTAAAATCTCAGGCGATTAGCTTTCGAATGGTGTATGTCTTGTCAATTCACTCTGTCATCACTAATTCACTTTTTTTAAAACCTCTGTCTAGTATAATATAAGAGTTTTTCGCCCAGTGTCGGCGCAATTTAATTTCAAAATAGCTGAAACTTGCCATGCTAAAATCTCAGGCGATTAGCTGTCGAATGGTGTATGTCTTGTCAATTCACTCTGTCATCACTAATTCACTTTTTTTTTAAACCGGTGTCTAGTATAATATCAGAGTTTTTCGCCCAGTGTCGGCGTAATTTGATTCCAAAAAAGCTGAAACTTGCCATGCTAAAATCTCAGGCGATTAGCTTTCGAATGGTGTATGTCTTGTCAATTCACCCTGTCATCACTAATTCACTTTTTTTAAACCGGTGTCTAGTATAATATCAGAGTTTTTCGCCCAGTGTCGGCGCAATTTGATTCCAAAAAAGCTGAAACTTGCCATGCTAAAATCTCAGGCGATTAGCTTTCGAATGGTGTATGTCTTGTCAATTCACTCTGTCATCACTAATTCACTTTTTTTAAAACCGGTGTCTAGTATCATATCAGAGTTTTTCGCCAAGTGTCGGCGCAATTTGATTCCAAAAAAGCTGAAACTTGCCATGCTAAAATCTCAGGCGATTAGCTTTCGAATGGTGTATGTCTTGTCAATTCACTCCGTCATCACTAATTCACTTTTTTTTAAAACCTCTGTCTAGTATAATATCAGAGTTTTTCGCTAAGTGTCGGCGCAATTTGATTCCAAAAAAGCTGAAACTTGCCATGCTAAAATCTCAGGCGATTAGCTTTCGAATGGTGTATGTCTTGTCAATTCACTCTGTCATCACTAATTCACTTTTTTTAAAACCGGTGTCTAGTATAATATCAGAGTTTTTCGCCCAGTGTCGGCGTAATTTGATTCCAAAAAAGCTGAAACTTGCCATGCTAAAATCTCAGGCGATTAGCTTTCGAATGGTGTATGTCTTGTCAATTCACTCTGTCATCACTAATTCACTTTTTTTTAAAACCGGTGTCTAGTATAATACCAGAGTTTTTCGCCCAGTGTCGGCGTAATTTGATTCCAAAAAAGCTGGAACTTACCATGCTAAAATCTCAGGCGATTAGCTTTCGAATGGTGTATGTCTTGTCAATTCACTCCGTCATCACTAATTCACTTTTTTTAAAACCGGTGTCTAGTATCATATCAGAGTTTTTCGCTAAGTGTCGGCGCAATTTGATTGCAAAAGAGCTGAAACTTGCCATGCTAAAATCTCAGGCGATTAGCTTTCGAATGGTGTATGTCTTGTCAATTCACTCCGTCATCACTAATTCACTTTTTTTTAAACCGGTGTCTAGTATAATATCAGAGTTTTTCGCCCAGTGTCGGCGTAATTTGATTCCAAAAAGCTGAAACTTGCCATGCTAAAATCTCAGGCGATTAGCTTTCGAATGGTGTATGTCTTGTCAATTCACTCTGTCATCACTAATTCACTTTTTTTAAACCGGTGTCTAGTATAATATCAGAGTTTTTCGCCAAGTGTCGGCGCAATTTGATTCCAAAAAAGCTGAAACTTGCCATGCTAAAATCTCAGGCGATTAGCTTTCGAATGGTGTATGTCTTGTCAATTCACTCTGTCATCACTAATTCACTTTTTTTTAAACCGGTGTCTAGTATAATATCAGAGTTTTTCGCCCAGTGTCGGCGCAATTTGATTCCAAAAAAGCTGAAACTTGCCATGCTAAAATCTCAGGCGATTAGCTTTCGAATGGTGTATGTCTTGTCAATTCACTCTGTCATCACTAATTCACTTTTTTTAAACCGGTGTCTAGTATAATATCAGAGTTTTTCGCCAAGTGTCGGCGCAATTTGATTCCAAAAAAGCTGAAACTTGCCATGCTAAAATCTCAGGCGATTAGCTTTCGAATGGTGTATGTCTTGTCAATTCACTCTGTCATCACTAATTCACTTTTTTTAAAACCGGTGTCTAGTATAATATAAGAGTTTTTCGCCCAGTGTCGGCGCGATTTAATTTCAAAATAGCTGTAACTTGCCATGCTAAAATCTCAGGCGATTAGCTTTCGAATGGTGTATGTCTTGTCAATTCACTCCTTCATCACTAATTCACTTTTTTTTAAACCGGTGTCTATTATAATACCAGAGTTTTTCGCCCAGTGTCGGCGTAATTTGATTCCAAAAAAGCTGAAACTTGCCATGCTAAAATCTCAGGCGATTAGCTTTCGAATGGTGTATGTCTTGTCAATTCACTCCGTCATCACTAATTCACTTTTTTTAAAACCGGTGTCTAGTATCATATCAGAGTTTTTCGCTAAGTGTCGGCGCAATTTGATTGCAAAAGAGCAGAAACTTGCCATGCTAAAATCTCAGGCGATTAGCTTTCGAATGGTGTATGTCTTGTCAATTCACTCCGTCATCACTAATTCACTTTTTTTAAAACCTCTGTCTAGTATAATATCAGAGTTTTTCGCTAAGTGTCGGCGCAATTTGATTCCAAAAAAGCTGAAACTTGCCATGCTAAAATCTCAGGCGATTAGCTTTCGAATGGTGTATGTCTTGTCAATTCACTCTGTCATCACTAATTCACTTTTTTTAAAACCGGTGTCTAGTATAATATCAGAGTTTTTCGCCCAGTGTCGGCGTAATTTGATTCCAAAAAAGCTGAAACTTGCCATGCTAAAATCTCAGGCGATTAGCTTTCGAATGGTGTATGTCTTGTCAATTCACTCTGTCATCACTAATTCACTTTTTTTAAAACCGGTGTCTAGTATCATATCAGAGTTTTTCGCTAAGTGTCGGCGCAATTTGATTCCAAAAAAGCTGAAACTTGCCATGCTAAAATCTCAGGCGATTAGCTTTCGAATGGTGTATGTCTTGTCAATTCACTCTGTCATCACTAATTCACTTTTTTTTAAAACCGGTGTCTAGTATAATATCAGAGTTTTTCGCCCAGTCTCGGCGTAATTTGATTCCAAAAAAGCTGGAACTTACCATGCTAAAATCGCAGGCGATTAGCTGTCGAATGGTGTATGTCTTGTCAATTCACTCCTTCATCACTAATTCACTTTTTTTTAAACCGGTGTCTATTATAATACCAGAGTTTTTCGCCCAGTGTCGGCGTAATTTGATTCCAAAAAAGCTGGAACTTACCATGCTAAAATCTCAGGCGATTAGCTTTCGAATGGTGTATGTCTTGTCAATTCACTCCGTCATCACTAATTCACTTTTTTTAAAACCGGTGTCTAGTATCATATCAGAGTTTTTCGCTAAGTGTCGGCGCAATTTGATTGCAAAAGAGCTGAAACTTGCCATGCTAAAATCTCAGGCGATTAGCTTTCGAATGGTGTATGTCTTGTCAATTCACTCCGTCATCACTAATTCACTTTTTTTTAAACTGGTGTCTAGTATAATATCAGAGTTTTTCGCCCAGTGTCGGCGTAATTTGATTCCAAAAAAGCTGAAACTTGCCATGCTAAAATCTCAGGCGATTAGCTTTCGAATGGTGTATGTCTTGTCAATTCACTCCGTCATCACTAATTCACTTTTTTTAAAACCTCTGTCTAGTATAATATAAGAGTTTTTCGCCCAGTGTCGGCGCAATTTAATTTCAAAATAGCTGAAACTTGCCATGCTAAAATCTCAGGCGATTAGCGTTCGAATGGTGTATGTCTTGTCAATTCACTCTGTCATCACTAATTCACTTTTTTTAAAACCTCTGTCTAGTATAATATAAGAGTTTTTCGCCCAGTGTCGGCGCAATTTAATTTCAAAATAGCTGAAGCTTGCCATGCTAAAATCTCATGCGATTAGCTTTCGAATGGTGTATGTCTTGTCAATTCACTCTGTCATCACTAATTCACTTTTTTTAAAACCGGTGTCTAGTATAATATAAGAGTTTTTCGCCCAGTGTCGGCGCGATTTAATTTCAAAATAGCTGAAACTTGCCATGCTAAAATCTCAGGCGATTAGCTTTCGAATGGTGTATGTCTTGTCAATTCACTCTGTCATCACTAATTCACTTTTTTTAAAACCTCTGTCTAGTATAATATAAGAGTTTTTCGCCCAGTGTCGGCGCAATTTAATTTCAAAATAGCTGAAACTTGCCATGCTAAAATCTCAGGCGATTAGCTGTCGAATGGTGTATGTCTTGTCAATTCACTCTGTCATCACTAATTCACTTTTTTTAAACCGGTGTCTAGTATCATATCAGAGTTTTTCGCCAAGTGTCGGCGCAATTTGATTCCAAAAAAGCTGAAACTTGCCATGCTAAAATCTCAGGCGATTAGCTTTCGAATGGTGTATGTCTTGTCAATTCACTCTGTCATCACTAATTCACTTTTTTTAAAACCGGTGTCTAGTATAATATAAGAGTTTTTCGCCAAGTGTCGGCGCAATTTGATTCCAAAAAAGCTGAAACTTGCCATGCTAAAATCTCAGGCGATTAGCTTTCGAATGGTGTATGTCTTGTCAATTCACTCTGTCATCACTAATCTAATTCACTTTTTTTTAAAACCGGTGTCTAGTATAATATAAGAGTTTTTCGCCCAGTGTCGGCGCAATTTGATTCCAAAAAAGCTGAAACTTGCCATGCTAAAATCTCAGGCGATTAGCTTTCGAATGGTGTATGTCTTGTCAATTCACTCTGTCATCACTGATTCACTTTTTTTAAAACCGGTGTCTAGTATAATATAAGAGTTTTTCGCCCAGTGTCGGCGCAATTTGATTCCAAAAAAGCTGAAACTTGCCATGCTAAAATCTCAGGCGACTAGCTTTCGAATGGTGTATGTCTTGTCAATTCACTCTGTCATCACTAATTCACTTTTTTTTAAAACCTCTGTCTAGTATAATATAAGAGTTTTTCGCCCAGTGTCGGCGCAATTTAATTTCAAAATAGCTGAAACTTGCCATGCTAAAATCTCAGGCGATTAGCTTTCGAATGGTGTATGTCTTGTCAATTCACTCTGTCATCACTAATTGACTTTTTTTTAAAACCGGTGTCTAGTATAATATAAGAGTTTTTCGCCCAGTGTCGGCGCAATTTGATTCCAAAAAAGCTGAAACTTGCCATGCTAAAATCTCAGGCGATTAGCTTTCCAATGGTGTATGTCTTGTCAATTCACTCTGTCATCACTAATTCACTTTTTTTTAAAACCGGTGTCTAGTATAATAAATTCACTTTTTTTTAAAACCGGTGTCTAGTATAATATAAGAGTTTTTCGCCCAGTGTCGGCGCAATTTGATTCCAAAAAAGCTGAAACTTGCCATGCTAAAATCTCAGGCGATTAGCTTTCGAATGGTGTATGTCTTGTCAATTCACTCTGTCATCACTAATTCACTTTTTTTAAAACCGGTGTCTAGTATAATATAAGAGTTTTTCGCCCAGTGTCGGCGCAATTTGATTCCAAAAAAGCTGAAACTTGCCATGCTAAAATCTCAGGCGATTAGCTTTCGAATGGTGTGTGTCTTGTCAATTCACTCCGTCATCACTAATTCACTTTTTTTTAAACCGGTGTCTAGTATAATATAAGAGTTTTTCGCCCAGTGTCGGCGCAATTTGATTCCAAAAAAGCTGAAACTTGCCATGCTAAAATCTCAGGCGATTAGATTTCGAATGGTGTATGTCTTGTCAATTCACTCAGTCATCACTAATTCACTTTTTTTTAAAACCGGTGTCTAGTATAATATAAGAGTTTTTCGCCCAGTGTCGGCGCAATTTGATTCCAAAAAAGCTGAAACTTGCCATGCTAAAATCTCAGGCGATTAGCTTTCGAATGGTGTATGTCTTGTCAATTCACTCTGTCATCACTGATTCACTTTTTTTAAAACCGGTGTCTAGTATAATATAAGAGTTTTTCGCCCAGTGTCGGCGCAATTTGATTCCAAAAAAGCTGAAACTTGCCATGCTAAAATCTCAGGCGATTAGATTTCGAATGGTGTATGTCTTGTCAATTCACTCAGTCATCACTAATTCACTTTTTTTTAAAACCGGTGTCTAGTATAATATAAGAGTTTTTCGCCCAGTGTCGGCGCAATTTGATTCCAAAAAAGCTGAAACTTGCCATGCTAAAATCTCAGGCGATTAGCTTTCGAATGGTGTATGTCTTGTCAATTCACTCAGTCATCACTAATTCACTTTTTTTAAAACCGGTGTCTAGTATAATATAAGAGTTTTTCGCCCAGTGTCGGCGCAATTTGATTCCAAAAAAGCTGAAACTTGCCATGCTAAAATCTCAGGCGATTAGCTTTCGAATGGTGTATGTCTTGTCAATTCACTCTGTCATCACTGATTCACTTTTTTTAAAACCGGTGTCTAGTATAATATAAGAGTTTTTCGCCCAGTGTCGGCGCAATTTGATTCCAAAAAAGCTGAAACTTGCCATGCTAAAATCTCAGGCGATTAGATTTCGAATGGTGTATGTCTTGTCAATTCACTCAGTCATCACTAATTCACTTTTTTTAAAACCGGTGTCTAGTATAATATAAGAGTTTTTCGCCCAGTGTCGGCGCAATTTGATTCCAAAAAAGCTGAAACTTGCCATGCTAAAATCTCAGGCGATTAGCTTTCGAATGGTGTATGTCTTGTCAATTCACTCTGTCATCACTGATTCACTTTTTTTAAAACCGGTGTCTAGTATAATATAAGAGTTTTTCGCCCAGTGTCGGCGCAATTTGATTCCAAAAAAGCTGAAACTTGCCATGCTAAAATCTCAGGCGACTAGCTTTCGAATGGTGTATGTCTTGTCAATTCACTCTGTCATCACTAATTCACTTTTTTTAAAACCTCTGTCTAGTATAATATAAGAGTTTTTCGCCCAGTGTCGGCGCAATTTAATTTCAAAATAGCTGAAACTTGCCATGCTAAAATCTCAGGCGATTAGCTTTCGAATGGTGTATGTCTTGTCAATTCACTCTGTCATCACTAATTGACTTTTTTTTAAAACCGGTGTCTAGTATAATATAAGAGTTTTTCGCCCAGTGTCGGCGCAATTTGATTCCAAAAAAGCTGAAACTTGCCATGCTAAAATCTCAGGCGATTAGCTTTCCAATGGTGTATGTCTTGTCAATTCACTCTGTCATCACTAATTCACTTTTTTTAAAACCGGTGTCTAGTATAATAAATTCACTTTTTTTAAAACCGGTGTCTAGTATAATATAAGAGTTTTTCGCCCAGTGTCGGCGCAATTTGATTCCAAAAAAGCTGAAACTTGCCATGCTAAAATCTCAGGCGATTAGCTTTCGAATGGTGTATGTCTTGTCAATTCACTCTGTCATCACTAATTCACTTTTTTTAAAACCGGTGTCTAGTATAATATAAGAGTTTTTCGCCCAGTGTCGGCGCAATTTGATTCCAAAAAAGCTGAAACTTGCCATGCTAAAATCTCAGGCGATTAGCTTTCGAATGGTGTGTGTCTTGTCAATTCACTCCGTCATCACTAATTCACTTTTTTTTAAACCGGTGTCTAGTATAATATAAGAGTTTTTCGCCCAGTGTCGGCGCAATTTGATTCCAAAAAGCTGAAACTTGCCATGCTAAAATCTCAGGCGATTAGCTTTCCAATGGTGTATGTCTTGTCAATTCACTCTGTCATCACTAATTCACTTTTTTTTAAAACCGGTGTCTAGTATAATAAATTCACTTTTTTTTAAAACCGGTGTCTAGTATAATATAAGAGTTTTTCGCCCAGTGTCGGCGCAATTTGATTCCAAAAAAGCTGAAACTTGCCATGCTAAAATCTCAGGCGATTAGCTTTCCAATGGTGTATGTCTTGTCAATTCACTCTGTCATCACTAATTCACTTTTTTTTAAACCGGTGTCTAGTATAATATAAGAGTTTTTCGCCCAGTGTCGGCGCAATTTGATTCCAAAAAAGCTGAAACTTGCCATGCTAAAATCTCAGGCGATTAGCTTTCGAATGGTGTGTGTCTTGTCAATTCACTCAGTCATCACTAATTCACTTTTTTTTAAACCGGTGTCTAGTATAATATAAGAGTTTTTCGCCCAGTGTCGGCGCAATTTGATTCCAAAAAAGCTGAAACTTGCCATGCTAAAATCTCAGGCGATTAGCTTTCCAATGGTGTATGTCTTGTCAATTCACTCTGTCATCACTAATTCACTTTTTTTAAAACCGGTGTCTAGTATAATAAATTCACTTTTTTTTAAAACCGGTGTCTAGTATAATATAAGAGTTTTTCGCCCAGTGTCGGCGCAATTTGATTCCAAAAAAGCTGAAACTTGCCATGCTAAAATCTCAGGCGATTAGCTTTCCAATGGTGTATGTCTTGTCAATTCACTCTGTCATCACTAATTCACTTTTTTTTAAAACCGGTGTCTAGTATAATAAATTCACTTTTTTTTAAAACCGGTGTCTAGTATAATATAAGAGTTTTTCGCCCAGTGTCGGCGCAATTTGATTCCAAAAAAGCTGAAACTTGCCATGCTAAAATCTCAGGCGATTAGCTTTC
The DNA here is from genome assembly GCA_904066235.2 of Bursaphelenchus xylophilus. Taxonomy (NCBI): domain Eukaryota; kingdom Metazoa; phylum Nematoda; class Chromadorea; order Rhabditida; family Aphelenchoididae; genus Bursaphelenchus; species Bursaphelenchus xylophilus. The sequence goes on from CAJFCV020000001.1 coordinate 9,220,937, forward strand.
CAATGGTGTATGTCTTGTCAATTCACTCTGTCATCACTAATTCACTTTTTTTTAAAACCGGTGTCTAGTATAATAAATTCACTTTTTTTAAAACCGGTGTCTAGTATAATATAAGAGTTTTTCGCCCAGTGTCGGCGCAATTTGATTCCAAAAAAGCTGAAACTTGCCATGCTAAAATCTCAGGCGATTAGCTTTCGAATGGTGTATGTCTTGTCAATTCACTCTGTCATCACTGATTCACTTTTTTTAAAACCGGTGTCTAGTATAATATAAGAGTTTTTCGCCCAGTGTCGGCGCAATTTGATTCCAAAAAAGCTGAAACTTGCCATGCTAAAATCTCAGGCGATTAGCTTTCGAATGGTGTATGTCTTGTCAATTCACTCTGTCATCACTAATTCACTTTTTTTTAAAACCTCTGTCTAGTATAATATAAGAGTTTTTCGCCCAGTGTCGGCGCAATTTAATTTCAAAATAGCTGAAACTTGCCATGCTAAAATCTCAGGCGATTAGCTTTCGAATGGTGTATGTCTTGTCAATTCACTCTGTCATCACTAATTGACTTTTTTTAAAACCGGTGTCTAGTATAATATAAGAGTTTTTCGCCCAGTGTCGGCGCAATTTGATTCCAAAAAAGCTGAAACTTGCCATGCTAAAATCTCAGGCGATTAGCTTTCCAATGGTGTATGTCTTGTCAATTCACTCTGTCATCACTAATTCACTTTTTTTAAAACCGGTGTCTAGTATAATAAATTCACTTTTTTTTAAAACCGGTGTCTAGTATAATATAAGAGTTTTTCGCCCAGTGTCGGCGCAATTTGATTCCAAAAAAGCTGAAACTTGCCATGCTAAAATCTCAGGCGATTAGCTTTCGAATGGTGTATGTCTCGTCAATTCACTCTGTCATCACTAATTCACTTTTTTTAAAACCGGTGTCTAGTATAATATAAGAGTTTTTCGCCCAGTGTCGGCGCAATTTGATTCCAAAAAAGCTGAAACTTGCCATGCTAAAATCTCAGGCGATTAGCTTTCGAATGGTGTATGTCTTGTCAATTCACTCTGTCATCACTAATTCACTTTTTTTAAACCGGTGTCTAGTATAATATCAGAGTTTTTCGCCCAGTGTCGGCGTAATTTGATTCCAAAAAAGCTGAAACTTGCCATGCTAAAATCTCAGGCGATTAGCTTTCGAATGGTGTATGTCTTGTCAATTCACTCTGTCATCACTAATTCACTTTTTTTAAAACCGGTGTCTAGTATAATATAAGAGTTTTTCGCCCAGTGTCGGCGCAATTTGATTCCAAAAAAGCTGAAACTTGCCATGCTAAAATCTCAGGCGATTAGCTTTCGAATGGTGTGTGTCTTGTCAATTCACTCCGTCATCACTAATTCACTTTTTTTTAAACCGGTGTCTAGTATAATATAAGAGTTTTTCGCCCAGTGTCGGCGCAATTTGATTCCAAAAAAGCTGAAACTTGCCATGCTAAAATCTCAGGCGATTAGCTTTCGAATGGTGTATGTCTTGTCAATTCACTCTGTCATCACTGATTCACTTTTTTTTAAAACCGGTGTCTAGTATAATATAAGAGTTTTTCGCCCAGTGTCGGCGCAATTTGATTCCAAAAAAGCTGAAACTTGCCATGCTAAAATCTCAGGCGATTAGCTTTCGAATGGTGTATGTCTTGTCAATTCACTCTGTCATCACTAATTCACTTTTTTTAAAACCTCTGTCTAGTATAATATAAGAGTTTTTCGCCCAGTGTCGGCGCAATTTAATTTCAAAATAGCTGAAACTTGCCATGCTAAAATCTCAGGCGATTAGCTTTCGAATGGTGTATGTCTTGTCAATTCACTCTGTCATCACTAATTGACTTTTTTTAAAACCGGTGTCTAGTATAATATAAGAGTTTTTCGCCCAGTGTCGGCGCAATTTGATTCCAAAAAAGCTGAAACTTGCCATGCTAAAATCTCAGGCGATTAGCTTTCGAATGGTGTATGTCTTGTCAATTCACTCTGTCATCACTAATTCACTTTTTTTAAAACCTCTGTCTAGTATAATATAAGAGTTTTTCGCCCAGTGTCGGCGCAATTTGATTCCAAAAAAGCTGAAACTTGCCATGCTAAAATCTCAGGCGATTAGCTTTCCAATGGTGTATGTCTTGTCAATTCACTCTGTCATCACTAATTCACTTTTTTTAAAACCGGTGTCTAGTATAATATAAGAGTTTTTCGCCCAGTGTCGGCGCAATTTGATTCCAAAAAAGCTGAAACTTGCCATGCTAAAATCTCAGGCGATTAGCTTTCGAATGGTGTATGTCTTGTCAATTCACTCTGTCATCACTAATTCACTTTTTTTAAAACCTCTGTCTAGTATAATATAAGAGTTTTTCGCCCAGTGTCGGCGCAATTTAATTTCAAAATAGCTGAAACTTGCCACGCTAAAATCTCAGGCGATTAGCTTTCGAATGGTGTATGTCTTGTCAATTCACTCTGTCATCACTAATTCACTTTTTTTAAAACCGGTGTCTAGTATAATATAAGAGTTTTTCGCCCAGTGTCGGCGCAATTTGATTCCAAAAAAGCTGAAACTTGCCACGCTAAAATCTCAGGCGATTAGCTTTCGAATGGTGTATGTCTTGTCAATTCACTCTGTCATCACTAATTCACTTTTTTTAAAACCGGTGTCTAGTATAATATAAGAGTTTTTCGCCCAGTGTCGGCGTAGTTTGATTCCAAAAAAGCTGAAACTTGCCATGCTAAAATCTCAGGCGATTAGCTTTCGAATTGTGTATGTCTTGTCAATTCACTCTGTCATCACTAATTCACTTTTTTTTAAAACCGGTGTCTAGTATAATAAATTCACTTTTTTTTAAACCGGTGTCTAGTATAATATCAGAGTTTTTCGCCCAGTGTCGGCGTAATTTGATTCCAAAAAAGCTGAAACTTGCCATGCTAAAATCTCAGGCGATTAGCTTTCGAATGGTGTATGTCTTGTCAATTCACTCTGTCATCACTAATTCACTTTTTTTAAAACCGGTGTCTAGTATAATAAATTCACTTTTTTTTAAAACCGGTGTCTAGTATAATATAAGAGTTTTTCGCCCAGTGTCGGCGCAATTTGATTCCAAAAAAGCTGAAACTTGCCATGCTAAAATCTCAGGCGATTAGCTTTCGAATGGTGTATGTCTCGTCAATTCACTCTGTCATTACTAATTCACTTTTTTTAAAACCGGTGTCTAGTATAATATAAGAGTTTTTCGCCCAGTGTCGGCGCAATTTGATTCCAAAAAAGCTGAAACTTGCCATGCTAAAATCTCAGGCGATTAGCTTTCGAATGGTGTATGTCTTGTCAATTCACTCTGTCATCACTAATTCACTTTTTTTTAAACCGGTGTCTAGTATAATATCAGAGTTTTTCGCCCAGTGTCGGCGTAATTTGATTCCAAAAAAGCTGAAACTTGCCACGCTAAAATCTCAGGCGATTAGCTTTCGAATGGTGTATGTCTTGTCAATTCACTCTGTCATCACTGATTCACTTTTTTTAAAACCGGTGTCTAGTATAATATAAGAGTTTTTCGCCCAGTGTCGGCGCAATTTGATTCCAAAAAAGCTGAAACTTGCCATGCTAAAATCTCAGGCGATTAGCTTTCGAATGGTGTATGTCTTGTCAATTCACTCTGTCATCACTAATTCACTTTTTTTTAAAACCTCTGTCTAGTATAATATAAGAGTTTTTCGCCCAGTGTCGGCGCAATTTAATTTCAAAATAGCTGAAACTTGCCATGCTAAAATCTCAGGCGATTAGCTTTCGAATGGTGTATGTCTTGTCAATTCACTCTGTCATCACTAATTGACTTTTTTTAAAACCGGTGTCTAGTATAATATAAGAGTTTTTCGCCCAGTGTCGGCGCAATTTGATTCCAAAAAAGCTGAAACTTGCCATGCTAAAATCTCAGGCGATTAGCTTTCCAATGGTGTATGTCTTGTCAATTCACTCTGTCATCACTAATTCACTTTTTTTAAAACCGGTGTCTAGTATAATATAAGAGTTTTTCGCCCAGTGTCGGCGCAATTTGATTCCAAAAAAGCTGAAACTTGCCATGCTAAAATCTCAGGCGATTAGCTTTCGAATGGTGTATGTCTTGTCAATTCACTCTGTCATCACTAATTCACTTTTTTTTAAAACCTCTGTCTAGTATAATATAAGAGTTTTTCGCCCAGTGTCGGCGCAATTTAATTTCAAAATAGCTGAAACTTGCCACGCTAAAATCTCAGGCGATTAGCTTTCGAATGGTGTATGTCTTGTCAATTCACTCTGTCATCACTAATTCACTTTTTTTTAAAACCGGTGTCTAGTATAATATAAGAGTTTTTCGCCCAGTGTCGGCGCAATTTGATTCCAAAAAAGCTGAAACTTGCCACGCTAAAATCTCAGGCGATTAGCTTTCGAATGGTGTATGTCTTGTCAATTCACTCTGTCATCACTAATTCACTTTTTTTAAAACCGGTGTCTAGTATAATATAAGAGTTTTTCGCCCAGTGTCGGCGCAATTTGATTCCAAAAAAGCTGAAACTTGCCATGCTAAAATCTCAGGCGATTAGCTTTCGAATGGTGTATGTCTTGTCAATTCACTCTGTCATCACTAATTCACTTTTTTTAAAACCGGTGTCTAGTATAATAAATTCACTTTTTTTTAAACCGGTGTCTAGTATAATATCAGAGTTTTTCGCCCAGTGTCGGCGTAATTTGATTCCAAAAAAGCTGAAACTTGCCATGCTAAAATCAAAGGCGATTAGCTTTCGAATGGTGTATGTCTTGTCAATTCACTCTGTCATCACTAATTCACTTTTTTTAAAACCGGTGTCTAGTATAATAAATTCACTTTTTTTAAAACCGGTGTCTAGTATAATATAAGAGTTTTTCGCCCAGTGTCGGCGCAATTTGATTCCAAAAAAGCTGAAACTTGCCATGCTAAAATCTCAGGCGATTAGCTTTCGAATGGTGTATGTCTCGTCAATTCACTCTGTCATCACTAATTCACTTTTTTTAAAACCGGTGTCTAGTATAATATAAGAGTTTTTCGCCCAGTGTCGGCGCAATTTGATTCCAAAAAAGCTGAAACTTGCCATGCTAAAATCTCAGGCGATTAGCTTTCGAATGGTGTATGTCTTGTCAATTCACTCTGTCATCACTAATTCACTTTTTTTTAAACCGGTGTCTAGTATAATATAAGAGTTTTTCGCCCAGTGTCGGCGCAATTTGATTCCAAAAAAGCTGAAACTTGCCATGCTAAAATCTCAGGCGATTAGCTTTCGAATGGTGTATGTCTTGTCAATTCACTCTGTCATCACTAATTCACTTTTTTTAAAACCGGTGTCTAGTATAATATAAGAGTTTTTCGCCCAGTGTCGGCGCAATTTGATTCCAAAAAAGCTGAAACTTGCCATGCTAAAATCTCAGGCGATTAGCTTTCGAATGGTGTATGTCTTGTCAATTCACTCTGTCATCACTAATTCACTTTTTTTTAAACCGGTGTCTAGTATAATATAAGAGTTTTTCGCCCAGTGTCGGCGCAATTTGATTCCAAAAAAGCTGAAACTTGCCATGCTAAAATCTCAGGCGATTAGCTTTCGAATGGTGTATGTCTTGTCAATTCACTCTGTCATCACTAATTCACTTTTTTTAAAACCGGTGTCTAGTATAATATAAGAGTTTTTCGCCCAGTGTCGGCGCAATTTGATTCCAAAAAAGCTGAAACTTGCCATGCTAAAATCTCAGGCGATTAGCTTTCGAATGGTGTATGTCTCGTCAATTCACTCTGTCATCACTAATTCACTTTTTTTTAAACCGGTGTCTAGTATAATATCAGAGTTTTTCGCCCAGTGTCGGCGTAATTTGATTCCAAAAAAGCTGAAACTTGCCATGCTAAAATCTCAGGCGATTAGCTTTCGAATGGTGTATGTCTTGTCAATTCACTCTGTCATCACTAATTCACTTTTTTTAAAACCGGTGTCTAGTATAATATAAGAGTTTTTCGCCCAGTGTCGGCGCAATTTGATTCCAAAAAAGCTGAAACTTGCCATGCTAAAATCTCAGGCGATTAGCTTTCGAATGGTGTGTGTCTTGTCAATTCACTCCGTCATCACTAATTCACTTTTTTTTAAACCGGTGTCTAGTATAATATAAGAGTTTTTCGCCCAGTGTCGGCGCAATTTGATTCCAAAAAAGCTGAAACTTGCCATGCTAAAATCTCAGGCGATTAGATTTCGAATGGTGTATGTCTTGTCAATTCACTCTGTCATCACTAATTCACTTTTTTTTAAAACCGGTGTCTAGTATAATATAAGAGTTTTTCGCCCAGTGTCGGCGCAATTTGATTCCAAAAAAGCTGAAACTTGCCATGCTAAAATCTCAGGCGATTAGCTTTCGAATGGTGTATGTCTTGTCAATTCACTCTGTCATCACTGATTCACTTTTTTTAAAACCGGTGTCTAGTATAATATAAGAGTTTTTCGCCCAGTGTCGGCGCAATTTGATTCCAAAAAAGCTGAAACTTGCCATGCTAAAATCTCAGGCGATTAGCTTTCGAATGGTGTATGTCTTGTCAATTCACTCTGTCATCACTAATTCACTTTTTTTTAAAACCTCTGTCTAGTATAATATAAGAGTTTTTCGCCCAGTGTCGGCGCAATTTAATTTCAAAATAGCTGAAACTTGCCATGCTAAAATCTCAGGCGATTAGCTTTCGAATGGTGTATGTCTTGTCAATTCACTCTGTCATCACTAATTGACTTTTTTTTAAAACCGGTGTCTAGTATAATATAAGAGTCTTTCGCCCAGTGTCGGCGCAATTTGATTCCAAAAAAGCTGAAACTTGCCATGCTAAAATCTCAGGCGATTAGCTTTCCAATGGTGTATGTCTTGTCAATTCACTCTGTCATCACTAATTCACTTTTTTTAAAACCGGTGTCTAGTATAATATAAGAGTTTTTCGCCCAGTGTCGGCGCAATTTGATTCCAAAAAAGCTGAAACTTGCCATGCTAAAATCTCAGGCGATTAGCTTTCGAATGGTGTATGTCTTGTCAATTCACTCTGTCATCACTAATGCACTTTTTTTAAAACCTCTGTCTAGTATAATATAAGAGTTTTTCGCCCAGTGTCGGCGCAATTTAATTTCAAAATAGCTGAAACTTGCCACGCTAAAATCTCAGGCGATTAGCTTTCGAATGGTGTATGTCTTGTCAATTCACTCTGTCATCACTAATTCACTTTTTTTAAAACCGGTGTCTAGTATAATATAAGAGTTTTTCGCCCAGTGTCGGCGCAATTTGATTCCAAAAAAGCTGAAACTTGCCATGCTAAAATCTCAGGCGATTAGCTTTCGAATGGTGTATGTCTTGTCAATTCACTCTGTCATCACTAATTGACTTTTTTTTAAAACCGGTGTCTAGTATAATATAAGAGTCTTTCGCCCAGTGTCGGCGCAATTTGATTCCAAAAAAGCTGAAACTTGCCATGCTAAAATCTCAGGCGATTAGCTTTCCAATGGTGTATGTCTTGTCAATTCACTCTGTCATCACTAATTCACTTTTTTTAAAACCGGTGTCTAGTATAATATAAGAGTTTTTCGCCCAGTGTCGGCGCAATTTGATTCCAAAAAAGCTGAAACTTGCCATGCTAAAATCTCAGGCGATTAGCTTTCGAATGGTGTATGTCTTGTCAATTCACTCTGTCATCACTAATTCACTTTTTTTAAAACCTCTGTCTAGTATAATATAAGAGTTTTTCGCCCAGTGTCGGCGCAATTTAATTTCAAAATAGCTGAAACTTGCCACGCTAAAATCTCAGGCGATTAGCTTTCGAATGGTGTATGTCTTGTCAATTCACTCTGTCATCACTAATTCACTTTTTTTAAAACCGGTGTCTAGTATAATATAAGAGTTTTTCGCCCAGTGTCGGCGCAATTTGATTCCAAAAAAGCTGAAACTTGCCACGCTAAAATCTCAGGCGATTAGCTTTCGAATGGTGTATGTCTTGTCAATTCACTCTGTCATCACTAATTCACTTTTTTTAAAACCGGTGTCTAGTATAATATAAGAGTTTTTCGCCCAGTGTCGGCGCAATTTGATTCCAAAAAAGCTGAAACTTGCCATGCTAAAATCTCAGGCGATTAGCTTTCGAATGGTGTATGTCTTGTCAATTCACTCTGTCATCACTAATTCACTTTTTTTAAAACCGGTGTCTAGTATAATAAATTCACTTTTTTTTAAACCGGTGTCTAGTATAATATCAGAGTTTTTCGCCCAGTGTCGGCGTAATTTGATTCCAAAAAAGCTGAAACTTGCCATGCTAAAATCTCAGGCGATTAGCTTTCGAATGGTGTATGTCTTGTCAATTCACTCTGTCATCACTAATTCACTTTTTTTAAAACCGGTGTCTAGTATAATAAATTCACTTTTTTTTAAAACCGGTGTCTAGTATAATATAAGAGTTTTTCGCCCAGTGTCGGCGCAATTTGATTCCAAAAAAGCTGAAACTTGCCATGCTAAAATCTCAGGCGATTAGCTTTCGAATGGTGTATGTCTCGTCAATTCACTCTGTCATCACTAATTCACTTTTTTTAAAACCGGTGTCTAGTATAATATAAGAGTTTTTCGCCCAGTGTCGGCGCAATTTGATTCCAAAAAAGCTGAAACTTGCCATGCTAAAATCTCAGGCGATTAGCTTTCGAATGGTGTATGTCTTGTCAATTCACTCTGTCATCACTAATTCACTTTTTTTTAAACCGGTGTCTAGTATAATATCAGAGTTTTTCGCCCAGTGTCGGCGTAATTTGATTCCAAAAAAGCTGAAACTTGCCATGCTAAAATCTCAGGCGATTAGCTTTCGAATGGTGTATGTCTTGTCAATTCACTCTGTCATCACTAATTCAGTTTTTTTTAAAACCGGTGTCTAGTATAATATAAGAGTTTTTCGCCCAGTGTCGGCGCAATTTGATTCCAAAAAAGCTGAAACTTGCCATGCTAAAATCTCAGGCGATTAGCTTTCGAATGGTGTGTGTCTTGTCAATTCACTCCGTCATCACTAATTCACTTTTTTTTAAACCGGTGTCTAGTATAATATAAGAGTTTTTCGCCCAGTGTCGGCGCAATTTGATTCCAAAAAAGCTGAAACTTGCCATGCTAAAATCTCAGGCGATTAGATTTCGAATGGTGTATGTCTTGTCAATTCACTCTGTCATCACTAATTCACTTTTTTTAAAACCGGTGTCTAGTATAATATAAGAGTTTTTCGCCCAGTGTCGGCGCAATTTGATTCCAAAAAAGCTGAAACTTGCCATGCTAAAATCTCAGGCGATTAGCTTTCGAATGGTGTATGTCTTGTCAATTCACTCTGTCATCACTAATTCACTTTTTTTTAAAACCGGTGTCTAGTATAATATAAGAGTTTTTCGCCCAGTGTCGGCGCAATTTGATTCCAAAAAAGCTGAAACTTGCCATGCTAAAATCTCAGGCGATTAGATTTCGAATGGTGTATGTCTTGTCAATTCACTCTGTCATCACTGATTCACTTTTTTTAAAACCGGTGTCTAGTATAATATAAGAGTTTTTCGCCCAGTGTCGGCGCAATTTGATTCCAAAAAAGCTGAAACTTGCCATGCTAAAATCTCAGGCGATTAGCTTTCGAATGGTGTATGTCTTGTCAATTCACTCTGTCATCACTAATTCACTTTTTTTAAAACCTCTGTCTAGTATAATATAAGAGTTTTTCGCCCAGTGTCGGCGCAATTTAATTTCAAAATAGCTGAAACTTGCCATGCTAAAATCTCAGGCGATTAGCTTTCGAATGGTGTATGTCTTGTCAATTCACTCTGTCATCACTAATTCACTTTTTTTTAAACCGGTGTCTAGTATCATATCAGAGTTTTTCGCCAAGTGTCGGCGCAATTTGATTCCAAAAAAGCTGAAACTTGCCATGCTAAAATCTCAGGCGATTAGCTTTCGAATGGTGTGTGTCTTGTCAATTCACTCTGTCATCACTAATTCACTTTTTTTAAAACCGGTGTCTAGTATAATATAAGAGTTTTTCGCCCAGTGTCGGCGCAATTTGATTCCAAAAAAGCTGAAACTTGCCATGCTAAAATCTCAGGCGATTAGCTTTCGAATGGTGTATGTCTTGTCAATTCACTCTGTCATCACTAATTCACTTTTTTTAAAACCTCTGTCTAGTATAATATAAGAGTTTTTCGCCAAGTGTCGGCGCAATTTGATTCCAAAAAAGCTGAAACTTGCCATGCTAAAATCTCAGGCGATTAGCTTTCGAATGGTGTGTGTCTTGTCAATTCACTCTGTCATCACTAATTCACTTTTTTTAAAACCGGTGTCTAGTATCATATCAGAGTTTTTCGCCAAGTGTCGGCGCAATTTGATTCCAAAAAAGCTGAAACTTGCCATGCTAAAATCTCAGGCGATTAGCTTTCGAATGGTGTGTGTCTTGTCAATTCACTCTGTCATCACTAATTCACTTTTTTTAAAACCGGTGTCTAGTATAATATAAGAGTTTTTCGCCCAGTGTCGGCGCAATTTGATTCCAAAATAGCTGAAACTTGCCATGCTAAAATCTCAGGCGATTAGCTTTCGAATGGTGTATGTCTTGTCAATTCACTCTGTCATCACTAATTCACTTTTTTTAAAACCGGTGTCTAGTATAATATAAGAGTTTTTCGCCCAGTGTCGGCGCAATTTGATTCCAAAAAAGCTGAACCTTGCCATGCTAAAATCTCAGGCGATTAGCTTTCGAATGGTGTATGTCTTGTCAATTCACTCTGTCATCACTAATTCACTTTTTTTAAAACCGGTGTCTAGTATAATATAAGAGTTTTTCGCCCAGTGTCGGCGCAATTTGATTCCAAAAAAGCTGAAACTTGCCATGCTAAAATCTCAGGCGATTAGCTTTCCAATGGTGTATGTCTTGTCAATTCACTCTGTCATCACTAATTCACTTTTTTTAAAACCGGTGTCTAGTATAATATAAGAGTTTTTCGCCCAGTGTCGGCGCAATTTGATTCCAAAAAAGCTGAAACTTGCCATGCTAAAATCTCAGGCGATTAGCTTTCGAATGGTGTATGTCTTGTCAATTCACTCTGTCATCACTAATTCACTTTTTTTAAAACCTCTGTCTAGTATAATATAAGAGTTTTTCGCCCAGTGTCGGCGCAATTTAATTTCAAAATAGCTGAAACTTGCCACGCTAAAATCTCAGGCGATTAGCTTTCGAATGGTGTATGTCTTGTCAATTCACTCTGTCATCACTAATTCACTTTTTTTAAAACCGGTGTCTAGTATAATATAAGAGTTTTTCGCCCAGTGTCGGCGCAATTTGATTCCAAAAAAGCTGAAACTTGCCACGCTAAAATCTCAGGCGATTAGCTTTCGAATGGTGTATGTCTTGTCAATTCACTCTGTCATCACTAATTCACTTTTTTTAAAACCGGTGTCTAGTATAATATAAGAGTTTTTCGCCCAGTGTCGGCGCAATTTGATTCCAAAAAAGCTGAAACTTGCCATGCTAAAATCTCAGGCGATTAGCTTTCGAATGGTGTATGTCTTGTCAATTCACTCTGTCATCACTAATTCACTTTTTTTTAAAACCGGTGTCTAGTATAATAAATTCACTTTTTTTTTAAACCGGTGTCTAGTATAATATCAGAGTTTTTCGCCCAGTGTCGGCGTAATTTGATTCCAAAAAAGCTGAAACTTGCCATGCTAAAATCTCAGGCGATTAGCTTTCCAATGGTGTATGTCTTGTCAATTCACTCTGTCATCACTAATTCACTTTTTTTTAAACCGGTGTCTAGTATAATATCAGAGTTTTTCGCCCAGTGTCGGCGTAATTTGATTCCAAAAAAGCTGAAACTTGCCATGCTAAAATCTCAGGCGATTAGCTTTCGAATGGTGTATGTCTTGTCAATTCACTCTGTCATCACTAATTCAGTTTTTTTTAAAACCGGTGTCTAGTATAATATAAGAGTTTTTCGCCCAGTGTCGGCGCAATTTGATTCCAAAAAAGCTGAAACTTGCCATGCTAAAATCTCAGGCGATTAGCTTTCGAATGGTGTGTGTCTTGTCAATTCACTCCGTCATCACTAATTCACTTTTTTTTAAACCGGTGTCTAGTATAATATAAGAGTTTTTCGCCCAGTGTCGGCGCAATTTGATTCCAAAAAAGCTGAAACTTGCCATGCTAAAATCTCAGGCGATTAGATTTCGAATGGTGTATGTCTTGTCAATTCACTCTGTCATCACTAATTCACTTTTTTTAAAACCGGTGTCTAGTATAATATAAGAGTTTTTCGCCCAGTGTCGGCGCAATTTGATTCCAAAAAAGCTGAAACTTGCCATGCTAAAATCTCAGGCGATTAGCTTTCGAATGGTGTATGTCTTGTCAATTCACTCTGTCATCACTAATTCACTTTTTTTTAAAACCGGTGTCTAGTATAATATAAGAGTTTTTCGCCCAGTGTCGGCGCAATTTGATTCCAAAAAAGCTGAAACTTGCCATGCTAAAATCTCAGGCGATTAGATTTCGAATGGTGTATGTCTTGTCAATTCACTCTGTCATCACTGATTCACTTTTTTTAAAACCGGTGTCTAGTATAATATAAGAGTTTTTCGCCCAGTGTCGGCGCAATTTGATTCCAAAAAAGCTGAAACTTGCCATGCTAAAATCTCAGGCGATTAGCTTTCGAATGGTGTATGTCTTGTCAATTCACTCTGTCATCACTAATTCACTTTTTTTTAAAACCTCTGTCTAGTATAATATAAGAGTTTTTCGCCCAGTGTCGGCGCAATTTAATTTCAAAATAGCTGAAACTTGCCATGCTAAAATCTCAGGCGATTAGCTTTCGAATGGTGTATGTCTTGTCAATTCACTCTGTCATCACTAATTCACTTTTTTTTAAACCGGTGTCTAGTATCATATCAGAGTTTTTCGCCAAGTGTCGGCGCAATTTGATTCCAAAAAAGCTGAAACTTGCCATGCTAAAATCTCAGGCGATTAGCTTTCGAATGGTGTGTGTCTTGTCAATTCACTCTGTCATCACTAATTCACTTTTTTTAAAACCGGTGTCTAGTATAATATAAGAGTTTTTCGCCCAGTGTCGGCGCAATTTGATTCCAAAAAAGCTGAAACTTGCCATGCTAAAATCTCAGGCGATTAGCTTTCGAATGGTGTATGTCTTGTCAATTCACTCTGTCATCACTAATTCACTTTTTTTAAAACCTCTGTCTAGTATAATATAAGAGTTTTTCGCCAAGTGTCGGCGCAATTTGATTCCAAAAAAGCTGAAACTTGCCATGCTAAAATCTCAGGCGATTAGCTTTCGAATGGTGTGTGTCTTGTCAATTCACTCTGTCATCACTAATTCACTTTTTTTTAAACCGGTGTCTAGTATCATATCAGAGTTTTTCGCCAAGTGTCGGCGCAATTTGATTCCAAAAAAGCTGAAACTTGCCATGCTAAAATCTCAGGCGATTAGCTTTCGAATGGTGTATGTCTTGTCAATTCACTCTGTCATCACTAATTCACTTTTTTTAAAACCGGTGTCTAGTATAATATAAGAGTTTTTCGCCCAGTGTCGGCGCAATTTGATTCCAAAAAGCTGAAACTTGCCACGCTAAAATCTCAGGCGATTAGCTTTCGAATGGTGTATGTCTTGTCAATTCACTCCGTCATCACTAATTCACTTTTTTTAAAACCTCTGTCTAGTATAATATAAGAGTTTTTCGCCAAGTGTCGGCGCAATTTGATTCCAAAAAAGCTGAAACTTGCCATGCTAAAATCTCAGGCGATTAGCTTTCGAATGGTGTATGTCTTGTCAATTCACTCTGTCATCACTAATTCACTTTTTTTTAAAACCTCTGTCTAGTATAATATAAGAGTTTTTCGCCAAGTGTCGGCGCAATTTGATTCCAAAAAAGCTGAAACTTGCCATGCTAAAATCTCAGGCGATTAGCTTTCGAATGGTGTGTGTCTTGTCAATTCACTCCGTCATCACTAATTCACTTTTTTTAAAACCTCTGTCTAGTATAATATAAGAGTTTTTCGCCAAGTGTCGGCGCAATTTGATTCCAAAAAAGCTGAAACTTGCCATGCTAAAATCTCAGGCGATTAGCTTTCGAATGGTGTATGTCTTGTCAATTCACTCTGTCATCACTAATTCACTTTTTTTAAACCGGTGTCTAGTATCATATCAGAGTTTTTCGCCAAGTGTCGGCGCAATTTGATTCCAAAAAAGCTGAAACTTGCCATGCTAAAATCTCAGGCGATTAGCTTTCGAATGGTGTATGTCTTGTCAATTCACTCTGTCATCACTAATTCACTTTTTTTTAAACCGGTGTCTAGTATAATATCAGAGTTTTTCGCCCAGTGTCGGCGTAATTTGATTCCAAAAAAGCTGAAACTTGCCATGCTAAAATCTCAGGCGATTAGCTTTCGAATGGTGTATGTCTTGTCAATTCACTCTGTCATCACTAATTCACTTTTTTTAAAACCGGTGTCTAGTATAATATAAGAGTTTTTCGCCCAGTGTCGGCGCAATTTGATTCCAAAAAAGCTGAAACTTGCCATGCTAAAATCTCAGGCGATTAGCTTTCGAATGGTGTATGTCTTGTCAATTCACTCTGTCATCACTGATTCACTTTTTTTAAAACCGGTGTCTAGTATAATATAAGAGTTTTTCGCCCAGTGTCGGCGCAATTTGATTCCAAAAAAGCTGAAACTTGCCATGCTAAAATCTCAGGCGATTAGATTTCGAATGGTGTATGTCTTGTCAATTCACTCTGTCATCACTAATTCACTTTTTTTAAAACCGGTGTCTAGTATAATATAAGAGTTTTTCGCCCAGTGTCGGCGCAATTTGATTCCAAAAAAGCTGAAACTTGCCATGCTAAAATCTCAGGCGATTAGATTTCGAATGGTGTATGTCTTGTCAATTCACTCTGTCATCACTGATTCACTTTTTTTAAAACCGGTGTCTAGTATAATATAAGAGTTTTTCGCCCAGTGTCGGCGCAATTTGATTCCAAAAAAGCTGAAACTTGCCATGCTAAAATCTCAGGCGATTAGCTTTCGAATGGTGTATGTCTTGTCAATTCACTCTGTCATCACTAATTCACTTTTTTTAAAACCGGTGTCTAGTATAATAAATTCACTTTTTTTTAAACCGGTGTCTAGTATAATATCAGAGTTTTTCGCCCAGTGTCGGCGTAATTTGATTCCAAAAAAGCTGAAACTTGCCATGCTAAAATCTCAGGCGATTAGCTTTCCAATGGTGTATGTCTTGTCAATTCACTCTGTCATCACTAATTCACTTTTTTTTAAAACCGGTGTCTAGTATAATATAAGAGTTTTTCGCCCAGTGTCGGCGCAATTTGATTCCAAAAAAGCTGAAACTTGCCATGCTAAAATCTCAGGCGATTAGCTTTCGAATGGTGTATGTCTTGTCAATTCACTCTGTCATCACTAATTCACTTTTTTTTAAACCGGTGTCTAGTATAATATCAGAGTTTTTCGCCCAGTGTCGGCGTAATTTGATTCCAAAAAAGCTGAAACTTGCCATGCTAAAATCTCAGGCGATTAGCTTTCGAATGGTGTATGTCTTGTCAATTCACTCTGTCATCACTAATTCACTTTTTTTAAAACCGGTGTCTAGTATAATATAAGAGTTTTTCGCCCAGTGTCGGCGCAATTTGATTCCAAAAAAGCTGAAACTTGCCATGCTAAAATCTCAGGCGATTAGCTTTCGAATGGTGTGTGTCTTGTCAATTCACTCCGTCATCACTAATTCACTTTTTTTTAAACCGGTGTCTAGTATAATATAAGAGTTTTTCGCCCAGTGTCGGCGCAATTTGATTCCAAAAAAGCTGAAACTTGCCATGCTAAAATCTCAGGCGATTAGATTTCGAATGGTGTATGTCTTGTCAATTCACTCTGTCATCACTAATTCACTTTTTTTAAAACCGGTGTCTAGTATAATATAAGAGTTTTTCGCCCAGTGTCGGCGCAATTTGATTCCAAAAAAGCTGAAACTTGCCATGCTAAAATCTCAGGCGATTAGCTTTCGAATGGTGTATGTCTTGTCAATTCACTCTGTCATCACTGATTCACTTTTTTTAAAACCGGTGTCTAGTATAATATAAGAGTTTTTCGCCCAGTGTCGGCGCAATTTGATTCCAAAAAAGCTGAAACTTGCCATGCTAAAATCTCAGGCGATTAGCTTTCGAATGGTGTATGTCTTGTCAATTCACTCTGTCATCACTAATTCACTTTTTTTTAAAACCTCTGTCTAGTATAATATAAGAGTTTTTCGCCCAGTGTCGGCGCAATTTAATTTCAAAATAGCTGAAACTTGCCATGCTAAAATCTCAGGCGATTAGCTTTCGAATGGTGTATGTCTTGTCAATTCACTCTGTCATCACTAATTCACTTTTTTTAAAACCGGTGTCTAGTATCATATCAGAGTTTTTCGCCAAGTGTCGGCGCAATTTGATTCCAAAAAAGCTGAAACTTGCCATGCTAAAATCTCAGGCGATTAGCTTTCGAATGGTGTGTGTCTTGTCAATTCACTCTGTCATCACTAATTCACTTTTTTTAAAACCGGTGTCTAGTATAATATAAGAGTTTTTCGCCCAGTGTCGGCGCAATTTGATTCCAAAAAAGCTGAAACTTGCCATGCTAAAATCTCAGGCGATTAGCTTTCGAATGGTGTATGTCTTGTCAATTCACTCTGTCATCACTAATTCACTTTTTTTAAAACCTCTGTCTAGTATAATATAAGAGTTTTTCGCCAAGTGTCGGCGCAATTTGATTCCAAAAAAGCTGAAACTTGCCATGCTAAAATCTCAGGCGATTAGCTTTCGAATGGTGTGTGTCTTGTCAATTCACTCTGTCATCACTAATTCACTTTTTTTAAAACCGGTGTCTAGTATCATATCAGAGTTTTTCGCCAAGTGTCGGCGCAATTTGATTCCAAAAAAGCTGAAACTTGCCATGCTAAAATCTCAGGCGATTAGCTTTCGAATGGTGTGTGTCTTGTCAATTCACTCTGTCATCACTAATTCACTTTTTTTAAAACCGGTGTCTAGTATAATATAAGAGTTTTTCGCCCAGTGTCGGCGCAATTTGATTCCAAAATAGCTGAAACTTGCCATGCTAAAATCTCAGGCGATTAGCTTTCGAATGGTGTATGTCTTGTCAATTCACTCTGTCATCACTAATTCACTTTTTTTAAAACCGGTGTCTAGTATAATATAAGAGTTTTTCGCCCAGTGTCGGCGCAATTTGATTCCAAAAAAGCTGAAACTTGCCATGCTAAAATCTCAGGCGATTAGCTTTCGAATGGTGTATGTCTTGTCAATTCACTCTGTCATCACTAATTCACTTTTTTTAAAACCGGTGTCTAGTATAATATAAGAGTTTTTCGCCCAGTGTCGGCGCAATTTGATTCCAAAAAAGCTGAAACTTGCCATGCTAAAATCTCAGGCGATTAGCTTTCCAATGGTGTATGTCTTGTCAATTCACTCTGTCATCACTAATTCACTTTTTTTAAAACCGGTGTCTAGTATAATATAAGAGTTTTTCGCCCAGTGTCGGCGCAATTTGATTCCAAAAAAGCTGAAACTTGCCATGCTAAAATCTCAGGCGATTAGCTTTCGAATGGTGTATGTCTTGTCAATTCACTCTGTCATCACTAATTCACTTTTTTTAAAACCTCTGTCTAGTATAATATAAGAGTTTTTCGCCCAGTGTCGGCGCAATTTAATTTCAAAATAGCTGAAACTTGCCACGCTAAAATCTCAGGCGATTAGCTTTCGAATGGTGTATGTCTTGTCAATTCACTCTGTCATCACTAATTCACTTTTTTTAAAACCGGTGTCTAGTATAATATAAGAGTTTTTCGCCCAGTGTCGGCGCAATTTGATTCCAAAAAAGCTGAAACTTGCCATGCTAAAATCTCAGGCGATTAGCTTTCGAATGGTGTATGTCTTGTCAATTCACTCTGTCATCACTAATTCACTTTTTTTAAAACCGGTGTCTAGTATAATATAAGAGTTTTTCGCCCAGTGTCGGCGCAATTTGATTCCAAAAAAGCTGAAACTTGCCATGCTAAAATCTCAGGCGATTAGCTTTCGAATGGTGTATGTCTTGTCAATTCACTCTGTCATCACTAATTCACTTTTTTTTAAACCGGTGTCTAGTATAATATCAGAGTTTTTCGCCCAGTGTCGGCGTAATTTGATTCCAAAAAAGCTGAAACTTGCCATGCTAAAATCTCAGGCGATTAGCTTTCCAATGGTGTATGTCTTGTCAATTCACTCTGTCATCACTAATTCACTTTTTTTAAAACCGGTGTCTAGTATAATATAAGAGTTTTTCGCCCAGTGTCGGCGCAATTTGATTCCAAAAAAGCTGAAACTTGCCATGCTAAAATCTCAGGCGATTAGCTTTCGAATGGTGTATGTCTTGTCAATTCACTCTGTCATCACTAATTCACTTTTTTTAAAACCGGTGTCTAGTGTAATATAAGAGTTTTTCGCCCAGTGTCGGCGCAATTTGATTCCAAAAAAGCTGAAACTTGCCACGCTAAAATCTCAGGCGATTAGCTTTCGAATGGTGTATGTCTTGTCAATTCACTCTGTCATCACTAATTCACTTTTTTTAAAACCGGTGTCTAGTATAATATAAGAGTTTTTCGCCCAGTGTCGGCGCAATTTGATTCCAAAAAAGCTGAAACTTGCCATGCTAAAATCTCAGGCGATTAGCTTTCGAATGGTGTATGTCTTGTCAATTCACTCTGTCATCACTAATTCACTTTTTTTAAAACCGGTGTCTAGTATAATAAATTCACTTTTTTTTTAAACCGGTGTCTAGTATAATATCAGAGTTTTTCGCCCAGTGTCGGCGTAATTTGATTCCAAAAAAGCTGAAACTTGCCATGCTAAAATCTCAGGCGATTAGCTTTCCAATGGTGTATGTCTTGTCAATTCACTCTGTCATCACTAATTCACTTTTTTTTAAAACCGGTGTCTAGTATAATATAAGAGTTTTTCGCCCAGTGTCGGCGCAATTTGATTCCAAAAAAGCTGAAACTTGCCATGCTAAAATCTCAGGCGATTAGCTTTCCAATGGTGTATGTCTTGTCAATTCACTCTGTCATCACTAATTCACTTTTTTTAAAACCGGTGTCTAGTATAATATAAGAGTTTTTCGCCCAGTGTCGGCGCAATTTGATTCCAAAAAAGCTGAAACTTGCCATGCTAAAATCTCAGGCGATTAGCTTTCCAATGGTGTATGTCTTGTCAATTCACTCTGTCATCACTAATTCACTTTTTTTAAAACCGGTGTCTAGTATAATATAAGAGTTTTTCGCCCAGTGTCGGCGCAATTTGATTCCAAAAAAGCTGAAACTTGCCATGCTAAAATCTCAGGCGATTAGCTTTCGAATGGTGTATGTCTTGTCAATTCACTCTGTCATCACTAATTCACTTTTTTTTAAAACCTCTGTCTAGTATAATATAAGAGTTTTTCGCCCAGTGTCGGCGCAATTTAATTTCAAAATAGCTGAAACTTGCCATGCTAAAATCTCAGGCGATTAGCTTTCGAATGGTGTACGTCTTGTCAATTCACTCTGTCATCACTAATTCACTTTTTTTAAAACCGGTGTCTAGTATCATATCAGAGTTTTTCGCCAAGTGTCGGCGCAATTTGATTCCAAAAAAGCTGAAACTTGCCATGCTAAAATCTCAGGCGATTAGCTTTCGAATGGTGTATGTCTTGTCAATTCACTCTGTCATCACTAATTCACTTTTTTTTAAACCGGTGTCTAGTATAATATCAGAGTTTTTCGCCCAGTGTCGGCGTAATTTGATTCCAAAAAAGCTGAAACTTGCCATGCTAAAATCTCAGGCGATTAGCTTTCGAATGGTGTATGTCTTGCCAATTCACTCTGTCATCACTAATTCACTTTTTTTAAAACCGGTGTCTAGTATAATATAAGAGTTTTTCGCCCAGTGTCGGCGCAATTTGATTCCAAAAAAGCTGAAACTTGCCATGCTAAAATCTCAGGCGATTAGCTTTCGAATGGTGTGTGTCTTGTCAATTCACTCCGTCATCACTAATTCACTTTTTTTTAAACCGGTGTCTAGTATAATATAAGAGTTTTTCGCCCAGTGTCGGCGCAATTTGATTCCAAAAAAGCTGAAACTTGCCATGCTAAAATCTCAGGCGATTAGCTTTCGAATGGTGTATGTCTTGTCAATTCACTCTGTCATCACTGATTCACTTTTTTTAAAACCGGTGTCTAGTATAATATAAGAGTTTTTCGCCCAGTGTCGGCGCAATTTGATTCCAAAAAAGCTGAAACTTGCCATGCTAAAATCTCAGGCGATTAGCTTTCGAATGGTGTATGTCTTGTCAATTCACTCTGTCATCACTAATTCACTTTTTTTAAAACCTCTGTCTAGTATAATATAAGAGTTTTTCGCCCAGTGTCGGCGCAATTTAATTTCAAAATAGCTGAAACTTGCCATGCTAAAATCTCAGGCGATTAGCTTTCGAATGGTGTATGTCTTGTCAATTCACTCTGTCATCACTAATTCACTTTTTTTTAACCCTTTCCGAACGAGTCGGCACCTCCATGCAGAAATGAAAGAGGGTACCCTACTGAGTAACGGCATAATAGTGGTTCAGCCCATCGAAGCGTTATTTGGGACTTATGACAAAAAATGTCCTAAAAAGTACCCCCAGTTGACATAACCCTTATAAAATTTTGCTAACGACCTGTAAATTAGAAACTACCCCTAAGTTAAAGTCTAACACTCCTACTACTGTTACATCCAAGAACTGTCCAAATCGGACCACTACGGGATTAGTTATCGACTTTTGGAAATTGAATTTTAAATTTCGACCAATTTTTGGCCCAAAATTGAGTATATCTTCCGCCGGAATCAACCATTTCGGTCCAGGTGTGGTTTTTCTGAATCTACATTGACGCTAGCTTCTTCCCAGAATGTTTCCAGAAAAAACCTACAGGGCACGTTTCTGTAAAAAGCGAAAAGGTTGAAAGCGTAAAGGTTTCACCGTATAAAATGTCGCCGCAAGCCGAGAAGGGTCGGGCGCAGCTCGAAAGGCGAAAATAATATATATTTTTTTGAGAAATACTATTTTAGTGTGAAACTAAAGCAAAATCCAATGAAATTGCCTGAAAACGCATTAAAAATATTAAAATGACATTGAGTTAATGTTTGCGTGCTCTGTCTGTCTGTATTTCATCTGAATTCAGCTTGTCGACACTAAAATAATATTTTTCGAAGAAAAAATATTATTTTCGCCTTTCGAGCTGCGCCCGACCCTTTTCGGCTTGCGGCGACATTTTATACGGTGAAACCTTTACGTTTTCAACTTTTTTGCTTTTTACAGAAACGTGCTCTATAGGGTTTTTCTAGAAACATTCTAGAAAGAAGCTAGCGTCAATGTAGATTCAGAAAAACCACACCTGGACCGAAATGGTTGATTCCGGCGGAAGATATACTCAATTTTGGGCCAAAAATTGGTCGAAATTTAAAATTCAATTTCCAAAAGTCGATAACTAATCCCGTAGTGGTCCGATTTGGACAGTTCTTGGATGTAACAGTAGTAGGAGTGTTAGACTTTAACTTAGGGGTAGTTTCTAATTTACAGGTCGTTAGCAAAATTTTATAAGGGTTATGTCAACTGGGGGTACTTTTTAGGACATTTTTTGTCATAAGTCCCAAATAACGCTTCGATGGGCTGAACCACTACTATGCCGTTACTCAGTAGGGTACCCTCTTTCATTTCTGCATGGAGGTGCCGACTCGTCCGGAAAGGGTTAAAACCGGTGTCTAGTATCATATCAGAGTTTTTCGCCAAGTGTCGGCGCAATTTGATTCCAAAAAAGCTGAAACTTGCCATGCTAAAATCTCAGGCGATTAGCTTTCGAATGGTGTATGTCTTGTCAATTCACTCTGTCATCACTAATTCACTTTTTTTAAAACCGGTGTCTAGTATAATATAAGAGTTTTTCGCCCAGTGTCGGCGCAATTTGATTCCAAAAAAGCTGAAACTTGCCATGCTAAAATCTCAGGCGATTAGCTTTCGAATGGTGTATGTCTCGTCAATTCACTCTGTCATCACTAATTCACTTTTTTTTAAAACCGGTGTCTAGTATAATATAAGAGTTTTTCGCCCAGTGTCGGCGCAATTTGATTCCAAAAAAGCTGAAACTTGCCATGCTAAAATCTCAGGCGATTAGCTTTCCAATGGTGTATGTCTTGTCAATTCACTCTGTCATCGCTAATTCACTTTTTTTTAAAACCGGTGTCTAGTATCATATCAGAGTTTTTCGCCCAGTGTCGGCGCAATTTGATTCCAAAAAAGCTGAAACTTGCCATGCTAAAATCTCAGGCGATTAGCTTTCGAATGGTGTATGTCTTGTCAATTCACTCTGTCATCACTAATTCACTTTTTTTTAAAACCGGTGTCTAGTATAATATAAGAGTTTTTCGCCCAGTGTCGGCGCAATTTGATTCCAAAAAAGCTGAAACTTGCCATGCTAAAATCTCAGGCGATTAGCTTTCGAATGGTGTATGTCTTGTCAATTCACTCTGTCATCACTAATTCACTTTTTTTAAAACCTCTGTCTAGTATAATATAAGAGTTTTTCGCCCAGTGTCGGCGCAATTTAATTTCAAAATAGCTGAAACTTGCCGTGCTAAAATCTCAGGCGATTAGCTTTCGAATGGTGTATGTCTTGTCAATTCACTCTGTCATCACTAATTCACTTTTTTTAAAACCGGTGTCTAGTATCATATCAGAGTTTTTCGCCAAGTGTCGGCGCAATTTGATTCCAAAAAAGCTGAAACTTGCCATGCTAAAATCTCAGGCGATTAGCTTTCGAATGGTGTGTGTCTTGTCAATTCACTCTGTCATCACTAATTCACTTTTTTTAAAACCGGTGTCTAGTATAATATAAGAGTTTTTCGCCCAGTGTCGGCGCAATTTGATTCCAAAAAAGCTGAAACTTGCCATGCTAAAATCTCAGGCGATTAGCTTTCGAATGGTGTATGTCTCGTCAATTCACTCTGTCATCACTAATTCACTTTTTTTAAAACCGGTGTCTAGTATAATATAAGAGTTTTTCGCCCAGTGTCGGCGCAATTTGATTCCAAAAAAGCTGAAACTTGCCATGCTAAAATCTCAGGCGATTAGCTTTCGAATGGTGTATGTCTTGTCAATTCACTCTGTCATCACTAATTCACTTTTTTTAAAACCGGTGTCTAGTATAATATAAGAGTTTTTCGCCCAGTGTCGGCGCAATTTGATTCCAAAAAAGCTGAAACTTGCCATGCTAAAATCTCAGGCGATTAGCTTTCCAATGGTGTATGTCTTGTCAATTCACTCTGTCATCACTAATTCACTTTTTTTAAAACCGGTGTCTAGTATAATATAAGAGTTTTTCGCCCAGTGTCGGCGCAATTTGATTCCAAAAAAGCTGAAACTTGCCATGCTAAAATCTCAGGCGATTAGCTTTCGAATGGTGTATGTCTTGTCAATTCACTCTGTCATCACTAATTCACTTTTTTTAAAACCTCTGTCTAGTATAATATAAGAGTTTTTCGCCCAGTGTCGGCGCAATTTAATTTCAAAATAGCTGAAACTTGCCACGCTAAAATCTCAGGCGATTAGCTTTCGAATGGTGTATGTCTTGTCAATTCACTCTGTCATCACTAATTCACTTTTTTTAAAACCTCTGTCTAGTATAATATAAGAGTTTTTCGCCCAGTGTCGGCGCAATTTAATTTCAAAATAGCTGAAACTTGCCACGCTAAAATCTCAGGCGATTAGCTTTCGAATGGTGTATGTCTTGTCAATTCACTCTGTCATCACTAATTCACTTTTTTTTAAAACCGGTGTCTAGTATAATATAAGAGTTTTTCGCCCAGTGTCGGCGCAATTTGATTCCAAAAAAGCTGAAACTTGCCATGCTAAAATCTCAGGCGATTAGCTTTCCAATGGTGTATGTCTTGTCAATTCACTCTGTCATCACTAATTCACTTTTTTTAAAACCGGTGTCTAGTATAATATAAGAGTTTTTCGCCCAGTGTCGGCGCAATTTGATTCCAAAAAAGCTGAAACTTGCCATGCTAAAATCTCAGGCGATTAGCTTTCGAATGGTGTGTGTCTTGTCAATTCACTCTGTCATCACTAATTCACTTTTTTTTAAAACCGGTGTCTAGTTTAATATAAGAGTTTTTCGCCCAGTGTCGGCGCAATTTGATTCCAAAAAAGCTGAAACTTGCCATGCTAAAATCTCAGGCGATTAGCTTTCGAATGGTGTATGTCTCGTCAATTCACTCTGTCATCACTAATTCACTTTTTTTTAAAACCGGTGTCTAGTATAATATAAGAGTTTTTCGCCCAGTGTCGGCGCAATTTGATTCCAAAAAAGCTGAAACTTGCCATGCTAAAATCTCAGGCGATTAGCTTTCGAATGGTGTATGTCTTGTCAATTCACTCTGTCATCACTAATTCACTTTTTTTTAAAACCGGTGTCTAGTATAATATAAGAGTTTTTCGCCCAGTGTCGGCGCAATTTGATTCCAAAAAAGCTGAAACTTGCCATGCTAAAATCTCAGGCGATTAGCTTTCGAATGGTGTATGTCTTGTCAATTCACTCTGTCATCACTAATTCACTTTTTTTAAAACCTCTGTCTAGTATAATATAAGAGTTTTTCGCCCAGTGTCGGCGCAATTTAATTTCAAAATAGCTGAAACTTGCCACGCTAAAATCTCAGGCGATTAGCTTTCGAATGGTGTATGTCTTGTCAATTCACTCTGTCATCACTAATTCACTTTTTTTTAAAACCTCTGTCTAGTATAATATAAGAGTTTTTCGCCCAGTGTCGGCGCAATTTAATTTCAAAATAGCTGAAACTTGCCACGCTAAAATCTCAGGCGATTAGCTTTCGAATGGTGTATGTCTTGTCAATTCACTCTGTCATCACTAATTCACTTTTTTTTAAAACCGGTGTCTAGTATAATATAAGAGTTTTTCGCCCAGTGTCGGCGCAATTTGATTCCAAAAAAGCTGAAACTTGCCATGCTAAAATCTCAGGCGATTAGCTTTCCAATGGTGTATGTCTTGTCAATTCACTCTGTCATCACTAATTCACTTTTTTTAAAACCGGTGTCTAGTATAATATAAGAGTTTTTCGCCCAGTGTCGGCGCAATTTGATTCCAAAAAAGCTGAAACTTGCCATGCTAAAATCTCAGGCGATTAGCTTTCGAATGGTGTGTGTCTTGTTAATTCACTCTGTCATCACTAATTCACTTTTTTTTAAAACCGGTGTCTAGTATAATATAAGAGTTTTTCGCCCAGTGTCGGCGCAATTTGATTCCAAAAAAGCTGAAACTTGCCATGCTAAAATCTCAGGCGATTAGCTTTCGAATGGTGTATGTCTCGTCAATTCACTCTGTCATCACTAATTCACTTTTTTTAAAACCGGTGTCTAGTATAATATAAGAGTTTTTCGCCCAGTGTCGGCGCAATTTGATTCCAAAAAAGCTGAAACTTGCCATGCTAAAATCTCAGGCGATTAGCTTTCGGATGGTGTATGTCTTGTCAATTCACTCTGTCATCACTAATTCACTTTTTTTAAAACCGGTGTCTAGTATAATATAAGAGTTTTTCGCCCAGTGTCGGCGCAATTTGATTCCAAAAAAGCTGAAACTTGCCATGCTAAAATCTCAGGCGATTAGCTTTCGGATGGTGTATGTCTTGTCAATTCACTCTGTCATCACTAATTCACTTTTTTTAAAACCTCTGTCTAGTATAATATAAGAGTTTTTCGCCCAGTGTCGGCGCAATTTAATTTCAAAATAGCTGAAACTTGCCATGCTAAAATCTCAGGCGATTAGCTTTCGAATGGTGTGTGTCTTGTCAATTCACTCTGTCATCACTAATTCACTTTTTTTAAAACCGGTGTCTAGTATAATATAAGAGTTTTTCGCCCAGTGTCGGCGCAATTTGATTCCAAAAAAGCTGAAACTTGCCATGCTAAAATCTCAGGCGATTAGCTTTCGAATGGTGTATGTCTCGTCAATTCACTCTGTCATCACTAATTCACTTTTTTTAAAACCGGTGTCTAGTATAATATAAGAGTTTTTCGCCCAGTGTCGGCGCAATTTGATTCCAAAAAAGCTGAAACTTGCCATGCTAAAATCTC
The DNA here is from genome assembly GCA_904066235.2 of Bursaphelenchus xylophilus. Lineage (NCBI taxonomy): Eukaryota > Metazoa > Nematoda > Chromadorea > Rhabditida > Aphelenchoididae > Bursaphelenchus > Bursaphelenchus xylophilus. The sequence goes on from CAJFCV020000001.1 coordinate 9,247,240, forward strand.
AGGCGATTAGCTTTCGAATGGTGTATGTCTTGTCAATTCACTCTGTCATCACTAATTCACTTTTTTTAAAACCGGTGTCTAGTATAATATAAGAGTTTTTCGCCCAGTGTCGGCGCAATTTGATTCCAAAAAAGCTGAAACTTGCCATGCTAAAATCTCAGGCGATTAGCTTTCGAATGGTGTATGTCTTGTCAATTCACTCTGTCATCACTAATTCACTTTTTTTAAAACCTCTGTCTAGTATAATATAAGAGTTTTTCGCCCAGTGTCGGCGCAATTTAATTTCAAAATAGCTGAAACTTGCCACGCTAAAATCTCAGGCGATTAGCTTTCGAATGGTGTATGTCTTGTCAATTCACTCTGTCATCACTAATTCACTTTTTTTAAAACCGGTGTCTAGTATAATATAAGAGTTTTTCGCCCAGTGTCGGCGCAATTTGATTCCAAAAAAGCTGAAACTTGCCATGCTAAAATCTCAGGCGATTAGCTTTCGAATGGTGTATGTCTTGTCAATTCACTCTGTCATCACTAATTCACTTTTTTTAAAACCTCTGTCTAGTATAATATAAGAGTTTTTCGCCCAGTGTCGGCGCAATTTGATTCCAAAAAAGCTGAAACTTGCCATGCTAAAATCTCAGGCGATTAGCTTTCGAATGGTGTATGTCTTGTCAATTCACTCTGTCATCACTAATTCACTTTTTTTTAAAACCTCTGTCTAGTATAATATAAGAGTTTTTCGCCCAGTGTCGGCGCAATTTGATTCCAAAAAAGCTGAAACTTGCCATGCTAAAATCTCAGGCGATTAGCTTTCGAATGGTGTATGTCTTGTCAATTCACTCTGTCATCACTAATTCACTTTTTTTAAAACCGGTGTCTAGTATCATATCAGAGTTTTTCGCCCAGTGTCGGCGCAATTTGATTCCAAAAAAGCTGAAACTTGCCATGCTAAAATCTCAGGCGATTAGCTTTCGAATGGTGTATGTCTTGTCAATTCACTCTGTCATCACTAATTCACTTTTTTTAAAACCGGTGTCTAGTATAATATAAGAGTTTTTCGCCCAGTGTCGGCGCAATTTGATTCCAAAAAAGCTGAAACTTGCCATGCTAAAATCTCAGGCGATTAGCTTTCGAATGGTGTATGTCTTGTCAATTCACTCTGTCATCACTAATTCACTTTTTTTAAAACCTCTGTCTAGTATAATATAAGAGTTTTTCGCCCAGTGTCGGCGCAATTTAATTTCAAAATAGCTGAAACTTGCCATGCTAAAATCTCAGGCGATTAGCTTTCGAATGGTGTATGTCTTGTCAATTCACTCTGTCATCACTAATTCACTTTTTTTAAAACCGGTGTCTAGTATCATATCAGAGTTTTTCGCCAAGTGTCGGCGCAATTTGATTCCAAAAAAGCTGAAACTTGCCATGCTAAAATCTCAGGCGATTAGCTTTCGAATGGTGTGTGTCTTGTCAATTCACTCTGTCATCACTAATTCACTTTTTTTAAAACCGGTGTCTAGTATAATATAAGAGTTTTTCGCCCAGTGTCGGCGCAATTTGATTCCAAAAAAGCTGAAACTTGCCATGCTAAAATCTCAGGCGATTAGCTTTCGAATGGTGTATGTCTCGTCAATTCACTCTGTCATCACTAATTCACTTTTTTTAAAACCGGTGTCTAGTATAATATAAGAGTTTTTCGCCCAGTGTCGGCGCAATTTGATTCCAAAAAAGCTGAAACTTGCCATGCTAAAATCTCAGGCGATTAGCTTTCGAATGGTGTATGTCTTGTCAATTCACTCTGTCATCACTAATTCACTTTTTTTAAAACCGGTGTCTAGTATAATATAAGAGTTTTTCGCCCAGTGTCGGCGCAATTTGATTCCAAAAAAGCTGAAACTTGCCATGCTAAAATCTCAGGCGATTAGCTTTCGAATGGTGTATGTCTTGTCAATTCACTCTGTCATCACTAATTCACTTTTTTTTAAAACCTCTGTCTAGTATAATATAAGAGTTTTTCGCCCAGTGTCGGCGCAATTTAATTTCAAAATAGCTGAAACTTGCCACGCTAAAATCTCAGGCGATTAGCTTTCGAATGGTGTATGTCTTGTCAATTCACTCTGTCATCACTAATTCACTTTTTTTAAAACCGGTGTCTAGTATAATATAAGAGTTTTTCGCCCAGTGTCGGCGCAATTTGATTCCAAAAAAGCTGAAACTTGCCATGCTAAAATCTCAGGCGATTAGCTTTCCAATGGTGTATGTCTTGTCAATTCACTCTGTCATCACAAATTCACTTTTTTTAAAACCGGTGTCTAGTATAATATAAGAGTTTTTCGCCCAGTGTCGGCGCAATTTGATTCCAAAAAAGCTGAAACTTGCCATGCTAAAATCTCAGGCGATTAGCTTTCGAATGGTGTGTGTCTTGTCAATTCACTCTGTCATCACTAATTCACTTTTTTTAAAACCGGTGTCTAGTATAATATAAGAGTTTTTCGCCCAGTGTCGGCGCAATTTGATTCCAAAAAAGCTGAAACTTGCCATGCTAAAATCTCAGGCGATTAGCTTTCGAATGGTGTATGTCTCGTCAATTCACTCTGTCATCACTAATTCACTTTTTTTTAAAACCGGTGTCTAGTATAATATAAGAGTTTTTCGCCCAGTGTCGGCGCAATTTGATTCCAAAAAAGCTGAAACTTGCCATGCTAAAATCTCAGGCGATTAGCTTTCGAATGGTGTATGTCTTGTCAATTCACTCTGTCATCACTAATTCACTTTTTTTTAAAACCGGTGTCTAGTATAATATAAGAGTTTTTCGCCCAGTGTCGGCGCAATTTGATTCCAAAAAAGCTGAAACTTGCCATGCTAAAATCTCAGGCGATTAGCTTTCGAATGGTGTATGTCTTGTCAATTCACTCTGTCATCACTAATTCACTTTTTTTAAAACCTCTGTCTAGTATAATATAAGAGTTTTTCGCCCAGTGTCGGCGCAATTTAATTTCAAAATAGCTGAAACTTGCCACGCTAAAATCTCAGGCGATTAGCTTTCGAATGGTGTATGTCTTGTCAATTCACTCTGTCATCACTAATTCACTTTTTTTAAAACCGGTGTCTAGTATAATATAAGAGTTTTTCGCCCAGTGTCGGCGCAATTTGATTCCAAAAAAGCTGAAACTTGCCATGCTAAAATCTCAGGCGATTAGCTTTCGAATGGTGTATGTCTTGTCAATTCACTCTGTCATCACTAATTCACTTTTTTTTAAAACCTCTGTCTAGTATAATATAAGAGTTTTTCGCCCAGTGTCGGCGCAATTTAATTTCAAAATAGCTGAAACTTGCCATGCTAAAATCTCAGGCGATTAGCTTTCGAATGGTGTATGTCTTGTCAATTCACTCTGTCATCACTAATTCACTTTTTTTTAAAACCGGTGTCTAGTATCATATCAGAGTTTTTCGCCAAGTGTCGGCGCAATTTGATTCCAAAAAAGCTGAAACTTGCCATGCTAAAATCTCAGGCGATTAGCTTTCGAATGGTGTGTGTCTTGTCAATTCACTCTGTCATCACTAATTCACTTTTTTTAAAACCGGTGTCTAGTATAATATAAGAGTTTTTCGCCCAGTGTCGGCGCAATTTGATTCCAAAAAAGCTGAAACTTGCCATGCTAAAATCTCAGGCGATTAGCTTTCCAATGGTGTATGTCTTGTCAATTCACTCTGTCATCACTAATTCACTTTTTTTTAAAACCGGTGTCTAGTATCATATCAGAGTTTTTCGCCAAGTGTCGGCGCAATTTGATTCCAAAAAAGCTGAAACTTGCCATGCTAAAATCTCAGGCGATTAGCTTTCGAATGGTGTGTGTCTTGTCAATTCACTCCGTCATCACTAATTCACTTTTTTTTAAAACCTCTGTCTAGTATAATATAAGAGTTTTTCGCCCAGTGTCGGCGCAATTTAATTTCAAAATAGCTGAAACTTGCCATGCTAAAATCTCAGGCGATTAGCTTTCGAATGGTGTATGTCTTGTCAATTCACTCTGTCATCACTAATTCACTTTTTTTAAAACCGGTGTCTAGTATAATATAAGAGTTTTTCGCCCAGTGTCGGCGCAATTTAATTTCAAAATAGCTGAAACTTGCCATGCTAAAATCTCAGGCGATTAGCTTTCGAATGGTGTGTGTCTTGTCAATTCACTCTGTCATCACTAATTCACTTTTTTTTAAAACCGGTGTCTAGTATAATATAAGAGTTTTTCGCCCAGTGTCGGCGCAATTTAATTTCAAAATAGCTGAAACTTGCCATGCTAAAATCTCAGGCGATTAGCTTTCGAATGGTGTGTGTCTTGTCAATTCACTCTGTCATCACTAATTCACTTTTTTTAAAACCGGTGTCTAGTATAATATAAGAGTTTTTCGCCCAGTGTCGGCGCAATTTGATTCCAAAAAAGCTGAAACTTGCCATGCTAAAATCTCAGGCGATTAGCTTTCGAATGGTGTACGTCTTGTCAATTCACTCTGTCATCACTAATTCACTTTTTTTTAAAACCGGTGTCTAGTATCATATCAGAGTTTTTCGCCAAGTGTCGGCGCAATTTGATTCCAAAAAAGCTGAAACTTGCCGTGCTAAAATCTCAGGCGATTAGCTTTCGAATGGTGTGTGTCTTGTCAATTCACTCCGTCATCACTAATTCACTTTTTTTAAAACCTCTGTCTAGTATAATATAAGAGTTTTTCGCCCAGTGTCGGCGCAATTTAATTTCAAAATAGCTGAAACTTGCCATGCTAAAATCTCAGGCGATTAGCTTTCGAATGGTGTATGTCTTGTCAATTCACTCTGTCATCACTAATTCACTTTTTTTAAAACCGGTGTCTAGTATAATATAAGAGTTTTTCGCCCAGTGTCGGCGCAATTTGATTCCAAAAAAGCTGAAACTTGCCATGCTAAAATCTCAGGCGATTAGCTTTCGAATGGTGTATGTCTTGTCAATTCACTCTGTCATCACTAATTCACTTTTTTTAAAACCGGTGTCTAGTATAATATAAGAGTTTTTCGCCCAGTGTCGGCGCAATTTGATTCCAAAAAAGCTGAAACTTGCCATGCTAAAATCTCAGGCGATTAGCTTTCGAATGGTGTATGTCTTGTCAATTCACTCTGTCATCACTAATTCACTTTTTTTAAAACCGGTGTCTAGTATAATATAAGAGTTTTTCGCCCAGTGTCGGCGCAATTTGATTCCAAAAAAGCTGAAACTTGCCATGCTAAAATCTCAGGCGATTAGCTTTCGAATGGTGTATGTCTTGTCAATTCACTCTGTCATCACTAATTCACTTTTTTTAAAACCGGTGTCTAGTATAATATAAGAGTTTTTCGCCCAGTGTCGGCGCAATTTGATTCCAAAAAAGCTGAAACTTGCCATGCTAAAATCTCAGGCGATTAGCTTTCGAATGGTGTATGTCTTGTCAATTCACTCTGTCATCACTAATTCACTTTTTTTAAAACCTCTGTCTAGTATAATATAAGAGTTTTTCGCCCAGTGTCGGCGCAATTTAATTTCAAAATAGCTGAAACTTGCCATGCTAAAATCTCAGGCGATTAGCTTTCGAATGGTGTATGTCTTGTCAATTCACTCTGTCATCACTAATTCACTTTTTTTAAAACCGGTGTCTAGTATCATATCAGAGTTTTTCGCCAAGTGTCGGCGCAATTTGATTCCAAAAAAGCTGAAACTTGCCATGCTAAAATCTCAGGCGATTAGCTTTCGAATGGTGTGTGTCTTGTCAATTCACTCTGTCATCACTAATTCACTTTTTTTTAAAACCGGTGTCTAGTATAATATAAGAGTTTTTCGCCCAGTGTCGGCGCAATTTGATTCCAAAAAAGCTGAAACTTGCCATGCTAAAATCTCAGGCGATTAGCTTTCCAATGGTGTATGTCTTGTCAATTCACTCTGTCATCACTAATTCACTTTTTTTAAAACCGGTGTCTAGTATAATATAAGAGTTTTTCGCCCAGTGTCGGCGCAATTTGATTCCAAAAAAGCTGAAACTTGCCATGCTAAAATCTCAGGCGATTAGCTTTCGAATGGTGTATGTCTTGTCAATTCACTCTGTCATCACTAATTCACTTTTTTTAAAACCTCTGTCTAGTATAATATAAGAGTTTTTCGCCCAGTGTCGGCGCAATTTAATTTCAAAATAGCTGAAACTTGCCACGCTAAAATCTCAGGCGATTAGCTTTCGAATGGTGTATGTCTTGTCAATTCACTCTGTCATCACTAATTCACTTTTTTTAAAACCGGTGTCTAGTATAATATAAGAGTTTTTCGCCCAGTGTCGGCGCAATTTGATTCCAAAAAAGCTGAAACTTGCCACGCTAAAATCTCAGGCGATTAGCTTTCGAATGGTGTATGTCTTGTCAATTCACTCTGTCATCACTAATTCACTTTTTTTAAAACCGGTGTCTAGTATAATATAAGAGTTTTTCGCCCAGTGTCGGCGCAATTTGATTCCAAAAAAGCTGAAACTTGCCATGCTAAAATCTCAGGCGATTAGCTTTCCAATGGTGTATGTCTTGTCGATTCACTCTGTCATCACTAATTCACTTTTTTTAAAACCGGTGTCTAGTATAATATAAGAGTTTTTCGCCCAGTGTCGGCGCAATTTGATTCCAAAAAAGCTGAAACTTGCCATGCTAAAATCTCAGGCGATTAGCTTTCGAATGGTGTATGTCTTGTCAATTCACTCTGTCATCACTAATTCACTTTTTTTAAAACCTCTGTCTAGTATAATATAAGAGTTTTTCGCCCAGTGTCGGCGCAATTTAATTTCAAAATAGCTGAAACTTGCCATGCTAAAATCTCAGGCGATTAGCTTTCCAATGGTGTATGTCTTGTCAATTCACTCTGTCATCACTAATTCACTTTTTTTAAAACCGGTGTCTAGTATAATATAAGAGTTTTTCGCCCAGTGTCGGCGCAATTTGATTCCAAAAAAGCTGAAACTTGCCATGCTAAAATCTCAGGCGATTAGCTTTCGAATGGTGTATGTCTTGTCAATTCACTCTGTCATCACTAATTCACTTTTTTTAAAACCGGTGTCTAGTATAATATAAGAGTTTTTCGCCCAGTGTCGGCGCAATTTGATTCCAAAAAAGCTGAAACTTGCCATGCTAAAATCTCAGGCGATTAGCTTTCGAATGGTGTATGTCTTGTCAATTCACTCTGTCATCACTAATTCACTTTTTTTAAAACCGGTGTCTAGTATAATAAATTCACTTTTTTTTAAACCGGTGTCTAGTATAATATCAGAGTTTTTCGCCCAGTGTCGGCGTAATTTGATTCCAAAAAAGCTGAAACTTGCCATGCTAAAATCTCAGGCGATTAGCTTTCGAATGGTGTATGTCTTGTCAATTCACTCTGTCATCACTAATTCACTTTTTTTAAAACCGGTGTCTAGTATAATAAATTCACTTTTTTTTAAACCGGTGTCTAGTATAATATCAGAGTTTTTCGCCCAGTGTCGGCGTAATTTGATTCCAAAAAAGCTGAAGCTTGCCATGCTAAAATCTCAGGCGATTAGCTTTCGAATGGTGGATGTCTTGTCAATTCACTCTGTCATCACTAATTCACTTTTTTTAAAACCGGTGTCTAGTATAATATAAGAGTTTTTCGCCCAGTGTCGGCGCAATTTGATTCCAAAAAAGCTGAAACTTGCCATGCTAAAATCTCAGGCGATTAGCTTTCGAATGGTGTATGTCTTGTCAATTCACTCTGTCATCACTAATTCACTTTTTTTTAAACCGGTGTCTAGTATAATATCAGAGTTTTTCGCCCAGTGTCGGCGTAATCTGATTCCAAAAAAGCTGAAACTTGCCATGCTAAAATCTCAGGCGATTAGCTTTCGAATGGTGTATGTCTTGTCAATTCACTCTGTCATCACTAATTCACTTTTTTTAAAACCGGTGTCTAGTATAATATAAGAGTTTTTCGCCCAGTGTCGGCGCAATTTGATTCCAAAAAAGCTGAAACTTGCCATGCTAAAATCTCAGGCGATTAGCTTTCGAATGGTGTGTGTCTTGTCAATTCACTCCGTCATCACTAATTCACTTTTTTTTAAACCGGTGTCTAGTATAATATAAGAGTTTTTCGCCCAGTGTCGGCGCAATTTGATTCCAAAAAAGCTGAAACTTGCCATGCTAAAATCTCAGGCGATTAGATTTCGAATGGTGTATGTCTTGTCAATTCACTCTGTCATCACTAATTCACTTTTTTTAAAACCGGTGTCTAGTATAATATAAGAGTTTTTCGCCCAGTGTCGGCGCAATTTGATTCCAAAAAAGCTGAAACCTGCCATGCTAAAATCTCAGGCGATTAGCTTTCGAATGGTGTATGTCTTGTCAATTCACTCTGTCATCACTGATTCACTTTTTTTAAAACCGGTGTCTAGTATAATATAAGAGTTTTTCGCCCAGTGTCGGCGCAATTTGATTCCAAAAAAGCTGAAACTTGCCATGCTAAATTCTCAGGCGATTAGCTTTCGACTGGTGTATGTCTTGTCAATTCACTCTGTCATCACTAATTCACTTTTTTTTTAAACCGGTGTCTAGTATAATATCAGAGTTTTTCGCCCAGTGTCGGCGCAATTTGATTGCAAAAGAGCTGAAACTTGCCATGTTAAAATCTCAGGCGATTAGCTTTCGAATGGTGTATGTCTTGTCAATTCACTCCGTCATCACTAATTCACTTTTTTTTAAACCGGTGTCTAGTATAATATAAGAGTTTTTCGCCCAGTGTCGGCGCAATTTGATTCCAAAAAAGCTGAAACTTGCCATGCTAAAATCTCAGGCGATTAGATTTCGAATGGTGTATGTCTTGTCAATTCACTCTGTCATCACTAATTCACTTTTTTTTAAAACCGGTGTCTAGTATAATATAAGAGTTTTTCGCCCAGTGTCGGCGCAATTTGATTCCAAAAAAGCTGAAACCTGCCATGCTAAAATCTCAGGCGATTAGCTTTCGAATGGTGTATGTCTTGTCAATTCACTCTGTCATCACTGATTCACTTTTTTTAAAACCGGTGTCTAGTATAATATAAGAGTTTTTCGCCCAGTGTCGGCGCAATTTGATTCCAAAAAAGCTGAAACTTGCCATGCTAAATTCTCAGGCGATTAGCTTTCGACTGGTGTATGTCTTGTCAATTCACTCTGTCATCACTAATTCACTTTTTTTTAAACCGGTGTCTAGTATAATATCAGAGTTTTTCGCCCAGTGTCGGCGCAATTTGATTGCAAAAGAGCTGAAACTTGCCATGTTAAAATCTCAGGCGATTAGCTTTCGAATGGTGTATGTCTTGTCAATTCACTCCGTCATCACTAATTCACTTTTTTTTAAACCGGTGTCTAGTATAATATCAGAGTTTTTCGCCCAGTGTCGGCGTAATTTGATTCCAAAAAAGCTGAAGCTTGCCATGCTAAAATCTCAGGCGATTAGCTTTCGAATGGTGGATGTCTTGTCAATTCACTCTGTCATCACTAATTCACTTTTTTTAAAACCGGTGTCTAGTATAATATAAGAGTTTTTCGCCCAGTGTCGGCGCAATTTGATTCCAAAAAAGCTGAAACTTGCCACGCTAAAATCTCAGGCGATTAGCTTTCGAATGGTGTATGTCCTGTCAATTCACTCTGTCATCACTAATTCACTTTTTTTTAAACCGGTGTCTAGTATAATATCAGAGTTTTTCGCCCAGTGTCGGCGTAATTTGATTCCAAAAAAGCTGAAACTTGCCATGCTAAAATCTCAGGCGATTAGCTTTCGAATGGTGTATGTCTTGTCAATTCACTCTGTCATCACTAATTCACTTTTTTTAAAACCGGTGTCTAGTATAATATAAGAGTTTTTCGCCCAGTGTCGGCGCAATTTGATTCCAAAAAAGCTGAAACTTGCCATGCTAAAATCTCAGGCGATTAGCTTTCGAATGGTGTATGTCTTGTCAATTCACTCTGTCATCACTAATTCACTTTTTTTAAAACCGGTGTCTAGTATAATATAAGAGTTTTTCGCCCAGTGTCGGCGCAATTTGATTCCAAAAAAGCTGAAACTTGCCATGCTAAAATCTCAGGCGATTAGCTTTCGAATGGTGTATGTCTTGTCAATTCACTCTGTCATCACTAATTCACTTTTTTTAAAACCGGTGTCTAGTATAATATAAGAGTTTTTCGCCCAGTGTCGGCGCAATTTGATTCCAAAAAAGCTGAAACTTGCCATGCTAAAATCTCAGGCGATTAGCTTTCGAATGGTGTATGTCTTGTCAATTCACTCTGTCATCACTAATTCACTTTTTTTAAAACCGGTGTCTAGTATAATATAAGAGTTTTTCGCCCAGTGTCGGCGCAATTTGATTCCAAAAAAGCTGAAACCTGCCATGCTAAAATCTCAGGCGATTAGCTTTCGAATGGTGTATGTCTTGTCAATTCACTCTGTCATCACTGATTCACTTTTTTTAAAACCGGTGTCTAGTATAATATAAGAGTTTTTCGCCCAGTGTCGGCGCAATTTGATTCCAAAAAGCTGAAACTTGCCATGCTAAATTCTCAGGCGATTAGCTTTCGACTGGTGTATGTCTTGTCAATTCACTCTGTCATCACTAATTCACTTTTTTTTAAACCGGTGTCTAGTATAATATCAGAGTTTTTCGCCCAGTGTCGGCGCAATTTGATTGCAAAAGAGCTGAAACTTGCCATGTTAAAATCTCAGGCGATTAGCTTTCGAATGGTGTATGTCTTGTCAATTCACTCCGTCATCACTAATTCACTTTTTTTTAAACCGGTGTCTAGTATAATATCAGAGTTTTTCGCCCAGTGTCGGCGTAATTTGATTCCAAAAAAGCTGAAGCTTGCCATGCTAAAATCTCAGGCGATTAGCTTTCGAATGGTGGATGTCTTGTCAATTCACTCTGTCATCACTAATTCACTTTTTTTTAAAACCGGTGTCTAGTATAATATAAGAGTTTTTCGCCCAGTGTCGGCGCAATTTGATTCCAAAAAAGCTGAAACTTGCCACGCTAAAATCTCAGGCGATTAGCTTTCGAATGGTGTATGTCCTGTCAATTCACTCTGTCATCACTAATTCACTTTTTTTTTAAACCGGTGTCTAGTATAATATCAGAGTTTTTCGCCCAGTGTCGGCGTAATTTGATTCCAAAAAAGCTGAAACTTGCCATGCTAAAATCTCAGGCGATTAGCTTTCGAATGGTGTATGTCTTGTCAATTCACTCTGTCATCACTAATTCACTTTTTTTAAAACCGGTGTCTAGTATAATATAAGAGTTTTTCGCCCAGTGTCGGCGCAATTTGATTCCAAAAAAGCTGAAACTTGCCATGCTAAAATCTCAGGCGATTAGCTTTCGAATGGTGTATGTCTTGTCAATTCACTCTGTCATCACTAATTCACTTTTTTTAAAACCGGTGTCTAGTATAATATAAGAGTTTTTCGCCCAGTGTCGGCGCAATTTGATTCCAAAAAAGCTGAAACTTGCCATGCTAAAATCTCAGGCGATTAGCTTTCGAATGGTGTATGTCTTGTCAATTCACTCTGTCATCACTAATTCACTTTTTTTTAAAACCGGTGTCTAGTATAATATAAGAGTTTTTCGCCCAGTGTCGGCGCAATTTGATTCCAAAAAAGCTGAAACTTGCCATGCTAAAATCTCAGGCGATTAGCTTTCGAATGGTGTATGTCTTGTCAATTCACTCTGTCATCACTAATTCACTTTTTTTTAAACCGGTGTCTAGTATAATATCAGAGTTTTTCGCCCAGTGTCGGCGTAATTTGATTCCAAAAAAGCTGAAACTTGCCATGCTAAAATCTCAGGCGATTAGCTTTCGAATGGTGTATGTCTTGTCAATTCACTCTGTCATCACTAATTCACTTTTTTTAAAACCGGTGTCTAGTATAATATAAGAGTTTTTCGCCCAGTGTCGGCGTAATTTGATTCCAAAAAAGCTGAAGCTTGCCATGCTAAAATCTCAGGCGATTAGCTTTCGAATGGTGGATGTCTTGTCAATTCACTCTGTCATCACTAATTCACTTTTTTTAAAACCGGTGTCTAGTATAATATAAGAGTTTTTCGCCCAGTGTCGGCGTAATTTGATTCCAAAAAAGCTGAAGCTTGCCATGCTAAAATCTCAGGCGATTAGCTTTCGAATGGTGTATGTCTTGTCAATTCACTCTGTCATCACTAATTCACTTTTTTTTAAACCGGTGTCTAGTATAATATCAGAGTTTTTCGCCCAGTGTCGGCGTAATTTGATTCCAAAAAAGCTGAAACTTGCCATGCTAAAATCTCAGGCGATTAGCTTTCGAATGGTGTATGTCTTGTCAATTCACTCCGTCATCACTAATTCACTTTTTTTTAAACCGGTGTCTAGTATAATATAAGAGTTTTTCGCCCAGTGTCGGCGCAATTTGATTCCAAAAAAGCTGAAACTTGCCATGCTAAAATCTCAGGCGATTAGCTTTCGAATGGTGTGTGTCTTGTCAATTCACTCCGTCATCACTAATTCACTTTTTTTTAAACCTCTGTCTAGTATAATATAAGAGTTTTTCGCCCAGTGTCGGCGCAATTTAATTTCAAAATAGCTGAAACTTGCCATGCTAAAATCTCAGGCGATTAGCTTTCCAATGGTGTATGTCTTGTCAATTCACTCTGTCATCACTAATTCACTTTTTTTAAAACCGGTGTCTAGTATAATATAAGAGTTTTTCGCCCAGTGTCGGCGCAATTTGATTCCAAAAAAGCTGAAACTTGCCATGCTAAAATCTCAGGCGATTAGCTTTCGAATGGTGTATGTCTTGTCAATTCACTCTGTCATCACTAATTCACTTTTTTTAAAACCGGTGTCTAGTATAATATAAGAGTTTTTCGCCCAGTGTCGGCGCAATTTGATTCCAAAAAAGCTGAAACTTGCCATGCTAAAATCTCAGGCGATTAGCTTTCGAATGGTGTGTGTCTTGTCAATTCACTCCGTCATCACTAATTCACTTTTTTTTAAACCTCTGTCTAGTATAATATAAGAGTTTTTCGCCCAGTGTCGGCGCAATTTAATTTCAAAATAGCTGAAACTTGCCATGCTAAAATCTCAGGCGATTAGCTTTCCAATGGTGTATGTCTTGTCAATTCACTCTGTCATCACTAATTCACTTTTTTTAAAACCGGTGTCTAGTATAATATAAGAGTTTTTCGCCCAGTGTCGGCGTAATTTGATTCCAAAAAAGCTGAAGCTTGCCATGCTAAAATCTCAGGCGATTAGCTTTCGAATGGTGGATGTCTTGTCAATTCACTCTGTCATCACTAATTCACTTTTTTTAAAACCGGTGTCTAGTATAATATAAGAGTTTTTCGCCCAGTGTCGGCGCAATTTGATTCCAAAAAAGCTGAAACTTGCCATGCTAAAATCTCAGGCGATTAGCTTTCGAATGGTGTATGTCTTGTCAATTCACTCTGTCATCACTAATTCACTTTTTTTTTAAACCGGTGTCTAGTATAATATCAGAGTTTTTCGCCCAGTGTCGGCGTAATCTGATTCCAAAAAAGCTGAAACTTGCCATGCTAAAATCTCAGGCGATTAGCTTTCGAATGGTGTATGTCTTGTCAATTCACTCTGTCATCACTAATTCACTTTTTTTAAAACCGGTGTCTAGTATAATATAAGAGTTTTTCGCCCAGTGTCGGCGCAATTTGATTCCAAAAAAGCTGAAACTTGCCATGCTAAAATCTCAGGCGATTAGCTTTCGAATGGTGTGTGTCTTGTCAATTCACTCCGTCATCACTAATTCACTTTTTTTTAAACCGGTGTCTAGTATAATATAAGAGTTTTTCGCCCAGTGTCGGCGCAATTTGATTCCAAAAAAGCTGAAACTTGCCATGCTAAAATCTCAGGCGATTAGATTTCGAATGGTGTATGTCTTGTCAATTCACTCTGTCATCACTAATTCACTTTTTTTTAAAACCGGTGTCTAGTATAATATAAGAGTTTTTCGCCCAGTGTCGGCGCAATTTGATTCCAAAAAAGCTGAAACTTGCCATGCTAAAATCTCAGGCGATTAGCTTTCGAATGGTGTATGTCCTGTCAATTCACTCTGTCATCACTAATTCACTTTTTTTTTAAACCGGTGTCTAGTATAATATCAGAGTTTTTCGCCCAGTGTCGGCGTAATTTGATTCCAAAAAAGCTGAAGCTTGCCATGCTAAAATCTCAGGCGATTAGCTTTCGAATGGTGTATGTCCTGTCAATTCACTCTGTCATCACTAATTCACTTTTTTTAAACCGGTGTCTAGTATAATATCAGAGTTTTTCGCCCAGTGTCGGCGTAATTTGATTCCAAAAAAGCTGAAACTTGCCATGCTAAAATCTCAGGCGATTAGCTTTCGAATGGTGTATGTCCTGTCAATTCACTCTGTCATCACTAATTCACTTTTTTTAAAACCGGTGTCTAGTATAATATAAGAGTTTTTCGCCCAGTGTCGGCGCAATTTGATTCCAAAAAAGCTGAAACTTGCCATGCTAAAATCTCAGGCGATTAGCTTTCGAATGGTGTGTGTCTTGTCAATTCACTCCGTCATCACTAATTCACTTTTTTTTAAACCGGTGTCTAGTATAATATAAGAGTTTTTCGCCCAGTGTCGGCGCAATTTGATTCCAAAAAAGCTGAAACTTGCCATGCTAAAATCTCAGGCGATTAGCTTTCGAATGGTGTATGTCTTGTCAATTCACTCCGTCATCACTAATTCACTTTTTTTAAACCGGTGTCTAGTATAATATCAGAGTTTTTCGCCCAGTGTCGGCGTAATTTGATTCCAAAAAAGCTGAAGCTTGCCATGCTAAAATCTCAGGCGATTAGCTTTCGAATGGTGGATGTCTTGTCAATTCACTCTGTCATCACTAATTCACTTTTTTTAAAACCGGTGTCTAGTATAATATAAGAGTTTTTCGCCCAGTGTCGGCGCAATTTGATTCCAAAAAAGCTGAAACTTGCCATGCTAAAATCTCAGGCGATTAGCTTTCGAATGGTGTATGTCTTGTCAATTCACTCTGTCATCACTAATTCACTTTTTTTTAAACCGGTGTCTAGTATAATATCAGAGTTTTTCGCCCAGTGTCGGCGTAATTTGATTCCAAAAAAGCTGAAACTTGCCATGCTAAAATCTCAGGCGATTAGCTTTCGAATGGTGTATGTCTTGTCAATTCACTCTGTCATCACTAATTCACTTTTTTTTAAAACCGGTGTCTAGTATAATATAAGAGTTTTTCGCCCAGTGTCGGCGCAATTTGATTCCAAAAAAGCTGAAACTTGCCATGCTAAAATCTCAGGCGATTAGCTTTCGAATGGTGTGTGTCTTGTCAATTCACTCCGTCATCACTAATTCACTTTTTTTTAAACCGGTGTCTAGTATAATATAAGAGTTTTTCGCCCAGTGTCGGCGCAATTTGATTCCAAAAAAGCTGAAACTTGCCATGCTAAAATCTCAGGCGATTAGCTTTCGAATGGTGTATGTCTTGTCAATTCACTCTGTCATCACTAATTCACTTTTTTTAAAACCGGTGTCTAGTATAATATAAGAGTTTTTCGCCCAGTGTCGGCGCAATTTGATTCCAAAAAAGCTGAAACTTGCCATGCTAAAATCTCAGGCGATTAGCTTTCGAATGGTGTATGTCTTGTCAATTCACTCTGTCATCACTGATTCACTTTTTTTAAAACCGGTGTCTAGTATCATATCAGAGTTTTTCCCTAAGTGTCGGCGCAATTTGATTGCAAAAGAGCTGAAACTTGCCATGCTAAAATCTCAGGCGATTAGCTTTCGAATGGTGTATGTCTTGTCAATTCACTCCGTCATCACTAATTCACTTTTTTTTAAACCGGTGTCTAGTATAATATAAGAGTTTTTCGCCCAGTGTCGGCGCAATTTGATTCCAAAAAAGCTGAAACTTGCCATGCTAAAATCTCAGGCGATTAGCTTTCGAATGGTGTATGTCTTGTCAATTCACTCTGTCATCACTAATTCACTTTTTTTAAAACCGGTGTCTAGTATCATATCAGAGTTTTTCGCTATGTGTCGGCGCAATTTGATTGCAAAAGAGCTGAAACTTGCCATGCTAAAATCTCAGGCGATTAGCTTTCGAATGGTGTATGTCTTGTCAATTCACTCTGTCATCACTAATTCACTTTTTTTAAAACCGGTGTCTAGTATAATATAAGAGTTTTTCGCCCAGTGTCGGCGCAATTTGGTTCCAAAAAAGCTGAAACTTGCCATGCTAAAATCTCAGGCGATTAGCTTTCGAATGGTGTATGTCTTGTCAATTCACTCTGCCATCACTAATTCACTTTTTTTAAAACCGGTGTCTAGTATAATATCAGAGTTTTTCGCCCAGTGTCGGCGCAATTTGATTGCAAAAGAGCTGAAACTTGCCATGCTAAAATCTCAGGCGATTAGCTTTCGAATGGTGTATGTCTTGTCAATTCACTCCGTCATCACTAATTCACTTTTTTTAAACCGGTGTCTAGTATAATATCAGAGTTTTTCGCCCAGTGTCGGCGTAATTTGATTCCAAAAAAGCTGAAACTTGCCATGCTAAAATCTCAGGCGATTAGCTTTCGAATGGTGTATGTCTTGTCAATTCACTCTGCCATCACTAATTCACTTTTTTTAAAACCGGTGTCTAGTATAATATCAGAGTTTTTCGCCCAGTGTCGGCGCAATTTGATTCCAAAAAAGCTGAAACTTGCCATGCTAAAATCTCAGGCGATTAGCTTTCGAATGGTGTATGTCTTGTCAATTCACTCCGTCATCACTAATTCACTTTTTTTTAAACCGGTGTCTAGTATAATATCAGAGTTTTTCGCCCAGTGTCGGCGTAATTTGATTCCAAAAAAGCTGAAACTTGCCATGCTAAAATCTCAGGCGATTAGCTTTCGAATGGTGTATGTCTTGTCAATTCACTCCGTCATCACTAATTCACTTTTTTTTAAACCGGTGTCTAGTATAATATCAGAGTTTTTCGCCCAGTGTCGGCGTAATTTGATTCCAAAAAAGCTGAAACTTGCCATGCTAAAATCTCAGGCGATTAGCTTTCGAATGGTGTATGTCTTGTCAATTCACTCCGTCATCACTAATTCACTTTTTTTAAAACCGGTGTCTAGTATAATATCAGAGTTTTTCGCCCAGTGTCGGCGCAATTTGATTGCAAAAGAGCTGAAACTTGCCATGCTAAAATCTCAGGCGATTAGCTTTCGAATGGTGTATGTCTTGTCAATTCACTCCGTCATCACTAATTCACTTTTTTTTAAACCGGTGTCTAGTATAATATCAGAGTTTTTCGCCCAGTGTCGGCGTAATTTGATTCCAAAAAAGCTGAAACTTGCCACGCTAAAATCTCAGGCGATTAGCTTTCGAATGGTGTATGTCTTGTCAATTCACTCCGTCATCACTAATTCACTTTTTTTAAAACCGGTGTCTAGTATAATATAAGAGTTTTTCGCCCAGTGTCGGCGCAATTTGATTCCAAAAAAGCTGAAACTTGCCATGCTAAAATCTCAGGCGATTAGCTTTCGAATGGTGTATGTCTTGTCAATTCACTCTGCCATCACTAATTCACTTTTTTTAAACCGGTGTCTAGTATAATATCAGAGTTTTTCGCCCAGTGTCGGCGTAATTTGATTCCAAAAAAGCTGAAACTTGCCATGCTAAAATCTCAGGCGATTAGCTTTCGAATGGTGTATGTCTTGTCAATTCACTCCGTCATCACTAATTCACTTTTTTTAAACCGGTGTCTAGTATAATATCAGAGTTTTTCGCCCAGTGTCGGCGTAATTTGATTCCAAAAAAGCTGAAACTTGCCATGCTAAAATCTCAGGCGATTAGCTTTCGAATGGTGTATGTCTTGTCAATTCACTCCGTCATCACTAATTCACTTTTTTTAAACCGGTGTCTAGTATAATATCGGAGTTTTTCGCCCAGTGTCGGCGTAATTTGATTCCAAAAAAGCTGAAACTTGCCATGCTAAAATCTCAGGCGATTAGCTTTCGAATGGTGTATGTCTTGTCAATTCACTCTGTCATCACTAATTCACTTTTTTTAAAACCGGTGTCTAGTATAATATCAGAGTTTTTCGCCCAGTGTCGGCGTAATTTGATTCCAAAAAAGCTGAAACTTGCCATGCTAAAATCTCAGGCGATTAGCTTTCGAATGGTGTATGTCTTGTCAATTCACTCCGTCATCACTAATTCACTTTTTTTTAAACCGGTGTCTAGTATAATATAAGAGTTTTTCGCCCAGTGTCGGCGCAATTTGATTCCAAAAAAGCTGAAACTTGCCATGCTAAAATCTCAGGCGATTAGCTTTCGAATGGTGTATGTCTTGTCAATTCACTCTGTCATCACTAATTCACTTTTTTTTAAACCGGTGTCTAGTATAATATCAGAGTTTTTCGCCCAGTGTCGGCGTAATTTGATTCCAAAAAAGCTGAAACTTGCCATGCTAAAATCTCAGGCGATTAGCTTTCGAATGGTGTATGTCTTGTCAATTCACTCTGTCATCACTAATTCACTTTTTTTTAAAACCGGTGTCTAGTATAATATAAGAGTTTTTCGCCCAGTGTCGGCGCAATTTGATTCCAAAAAAGCTGAAACTTGCCATGCTAAAATCTCAGGCGATTAGCTTTCGAATGGTGTGTGTCTTGTCAATTCACTCCGTCATCACTAATTCACTTTTTTTTAAACCGGTGTCTAGTATAATATAAGAGTTTTTCGCCCAGTGTCGGCGCAATTTGATTCCAAAAAAGCTGAAACTTGCCATGCTAAAATCTCAGGCGATTAGCTTTCGAATGGTGTATGTCTTGTCAATTCACTCTGTCATCACTAATTCACTTTTTTTAAAACCGGTGTCTAGTATAATATAAGAGTTTTTCGCCCAGTGTCGGCGCAATTTGATTCCAAAAAAGCTGAAACTTGCCATGCTAAAATCTCAGGCGATTAGCTTTCGAATGGTGTATGTCTTGTCAATTCACTCTGTCATCACTAATTCACTTTTTTTTAAACCGGTGTCTAGTATAATATCAGAGTTTTTCGCCCAGTGTCGGCGTAATTTGATTGCAAAAGAGCTGAAACTTGCCATGCTAAAATCTCAGGCGATTAGCTTTCGAATGGTGTATGTCTTGTCAATTCACTCCGTCATCACTAATTCACTTTTTTTAAACCGGTGTCTAGTATAATATCAGAGTTTTTCGCCCAGTGTCGGCGTAATTTGATTCCAAAAAAGCTGAAACTTGCCATGCTAAAATCTCAGGCGATTAGCTTTCGAATGGTGTATGTCTTGTCAATTCACTCCGTCATCACTAATTCACTTTTTTTTAAACCGGTGTCTAGTATAATATCGGAGTTTTTCGCCCAGTGTCGGCGTAATTTGATTCCAAAAAAGCTGAAACTTGCCATGCTAAAATCTCAGGCGATTAGCTTTCGAATGGTGTATGTCTTGTCAATTCACTCTGTCATCACTAATTCACTTTTTTTAAAACCGGTGTCTAGTATAATATCAGAGTTTTTCGCCCAGCGTCGGCGTAATTTGATTCCAAAAAAGCTGAAACTTGCCATGCTAAAATCTCAGGCGATTAGCTTTCGAATGGTGTATGTCTTGTCAATTCACTCCGTCATCACTAATTCACTTTTTTTTAAACCGGTGTCTAGTATAATATAAGAGTTTTTCGCCCAGTGTCGGCGCAATTTGATTCCAAAAAAGCTGAAACTTGCCATGCTAAAATCTCAGGCGATTAGCTTTCGAATGGTGTATGTCTTGTCAATTCACTCTGTCATCACTAATTCACTTTTTTTAAACCGGTGTCTAGTATAATATCAGAGTTTTTCGCCCAGTGTCGGCGTAATTTGATTCCAAAAAAGCTGAAACTTGCCATGCTAAAATCTCAGGCGATTAGCTTTCGAATGGTGTATGTCTTGTCAATTCACTCCGTCATCACTAATTCACTTTTTTTTAAACCTGTGTCTAGTATAATATAAGAGTTTTTCGCCCAGTGTCGGCGCAATTTGATTCCAAAAAAGCTGAAACTTGCCATGCTAAAATCTCAGGCGATTAGCTTTCGAATGGTGTATGTCTTGTCAATTCACTCTGTCATCACTAATTCACTTTTTTTTAAACCGGTGTCTAGTATAATATCAGAGTTTTTCGCCCAGTGTCGGCGTAATTTGATTCCAAAAAAGCTGAAACTTGCCATGCTAAAATCTCAGGCGATTAGCTTTCGAATGGTGTATGTCTTGTCAATTCACTCTGTCATCACTAATTCACTTTTTTTAAAACCGGTGTCTAGTATAATATAAGAGTTTTTCGCCCAGTGTCGGCGCAATTTGATTCCAAAAAAGCTGAAACTTGCCATGCTAAAATCTCAGGCGATTAGCTTTCGAATGGTGTATGTCTTGTCAATTCACTCTGTCATCACTAATTCACTTTTTTTAAACCGGTGTCTAGTATAATATCAGAGTTTTTCGCCCAGTGTCGGCGTAATTTGATTGCAAAAGAGCTGAAACTTGCCATGCTAAAATCTCAGGCGATTAGCTTTCGAATGGTGTATGTCTTGTCAATTCACTCCGTCATCACTAATTCACTTTTTTTAAACCGGTGTCTAGTATAATATCAGAGTTTTTCGCCCAGTGTCGGCGTAATTTGATTCCAAAAAAGCTGAAACTTGCCATGCTAAAATCTCAGGCGATTAGCTTTCGAATGGTGTATGTCTTGTCAATTCACTCCGTCATCACTAATTCACTTTTTTTTAAACCGGTGTCTAGTATAATATCAGAGTTTTTCGCCCAGTGTCGGCGTAATTTGATTCCAAAAAAGCTGAAACTTGCCATGCTAAAATCTCAGGCGATTAGCTTTCGAATGGTGTATGTCTTGTCAATTCACTCTGTCATCACTAATTCACTTTTTTTAAAACCGGTGTCTAGTATAATATCAGAGTTTTTCGCCCAGTGTCGGCGTAATTTGATTCCAAAAAAGCTGAAACTTGCCATGCTAAAATCTCAGGCGATTAGCTTTCGAATGGTGTATGTCTTGTCAATTCACTCCGTCATCACTAATTCACTTTTTTTTAAACCGGTGTCTAGTATAATATAAGAGTTTTTCGCCCAGTGTCGGCGCAATTTGATTCCAAAAAAGCTGAAACTTGCCATGCTAAAATCTCAGGCGATTAGCTTTCGAATGGTGTATGTCTTGTCAATTCACTCTGTCATCACTAATTCACTTTTTTTTAAACCGGTGTCTAGTATAATATCAGAGTTTTTCGCCCAGTGTCGGCGTAATCTGATTCCAAAAAAGCTGAAACTTGCCATGCTAAAATCTCAGGCGATTAGCTTTCGAATGGTGTATGTCTTGTCAATTCACTCTGTCATCACTAATTCACTTTTTTTTAAACCGGTGTCTAGTATAATATAAGAGTTTTTCGCCCAGTGTCGGCGCAATTTGATTCCAAAAAAGCTGAAACTTGCCATGCTAAAATCTCAGGCGATTAGCTTTCGAATGGTGTGTGTCTTGTCAATTCACTCCGTCATCACTAATTCACTTTTTTTTTAAACCGGTGTCTAGTATAATATAAGAGTTTTTCGCCCAGTGTCGGCGCAATTTGATTCCAAAAAAGCTGAAACTTGCCATGCTAAAATCTCAGGCGATTAGCTTTCGAATGGTGTATGTCTTGTCAATTCACTCTGTCATCACTAATTCACTTTTTTTAAAACCGGTGTCTAGTATAATATAAGAGTTTTTCGCCCAGTGTCGGCGCAATTTGATTCCAAAAAAGCTGAAACTTGCCATGCTAAAATCTCAGGCGATTAGCTTTCGAATGGTGTATGTCTTGTCAATTCACTCTGTCATCACTGATTCACTTTTTTTAAAACCGGTGTCTAGTATCATATCAGAGTTTTTCCCTAAGTGTCGGCGCAATTTGATTGCAAAAGAGCTGAAACTTGCCATGCTAAAATCTCAGGCGATTAGCTTTCGAATGGTGTATGTCTTGTCAATTCACTCCGTCATCACTAATTCACTTTTTTTTAAACCGGTGTCTAGTATAATATAAGAGTTTTTCGCCCAGTGTCGGCGCAATTTGATTCCAAAAAAGCTGAAACTTGCCATGCTAAAATCTCAGGCGATTAGCTTTCGAATGGTGTATGTCTTGTCAATTCACTCTGTCATCACTAATTCACTTTTTTTAAAACCGGTGTCTAGTATCATATCAGAGTTTTTCGCTAAGTGTCGGCGCAATTTGATTGCAAAAGAGCTGAAACTTGCCATGCTAAAATCTCAGGCGATTAGCTTTCGAATGGTGTATGTCTTGTCAATTCACTCTGTCATCACTAATTCACTTTTTTTAAAACCGGTGTCTAGTATAATATAAGAGTTTTTCGCCCAGTGTCGGCGCAATTTGATTCCAAAAAAGCTGAAACTTGCCATGCTAAAATATCAGGCGATTAGCTTTCGAATGGTGTATGTCTTGTCAATTCACTCTGCCATCACTAATTCACTTTTTTTTAAAACCGGTGTCTAGTATAATATCAGAGTTTTTCGCCCAGTGTCGGCGCAATTTGATTGCAAAAGAGCTGAAACTTGCCATGCTAAAATCTCAGGCGATTAGCTTTCGAATGGTGTATGTCTTGTCAATTCACTCCGTCATCACTAATTCACTTTTTTTAAACCGGTGTCTAGTATAATATCAGAGTTTTTCGCCCAGTGTCGGCGTAATTTGATTCCAAAAAAGCTGAAACTTGCCATGCTAAAATCTCAGGCGATTAGCTTTCGAATGGTGTATGTCTTGTCAATTCACTCTGCCATCACTAATTCACTTTTTTTTAAAACCGGTGTCTAGTATAATATCAGAGTTTTTCGCCCAGTGTCGGCGCAATTTGATTGCAAAAGAGCTGAAACTTGCCATGCTAAAATCTCAGGCGATTAGCTTTCGAATGGTGTATGTCTTGTCAATTCACTCTGTCATCACTAATTCACTTTTTTTAAAACCGGTGTCTAGTATAATATAAGAGTTTTTCGCCCAGTGTCGGCGCAATTTGATTCCAAAAAAGCTGAAACTTGCCATGCTAAAATCTCAGGCGATTAGCTTTCGAATGGTGTATGTCTTGTCAATTCACTCTGTCATCACTAATTCACTTTTTTTAAAACCGGTGTCTAGTATAATATAAGAGTTTTTCGCCCAGTGTCGGCGCAATTTGATTCCAAAAAAGCTGAAACTTGCCATGCTAAAATCTCAGGCGATTAGCTTTCGAATGGTGTATGTCTTGTCAATTCACTCTGCCATCACTAATTCACTTTTTTTTAAAACCGGTGTCTAGTATCATATCAGAGTTTTTCCCTAAGTGTCGGCGCAATTTGATTGCAAAAGAGCTGAAACTTGCCATGCTAAAATCTCAGGCGATTAGCTTTCGAATGGTGTATGTCTTGTCAATTCACTCCGTCATCACTAATTCACTTTTTTTTAAACCGGTGTCTAGTATAATATAAGAGTTTTTCGCCCAGTGTCGGCGCAATTTGATTCCAAAAAAGCTGAAACTTGCCATGCTAAAATCTCAGGCGATTAGCTTTCGAATGGTGTATGTCTTGTCAATTCACTCTGTCATCACTAATTCACTTTTTTTAAAACCGGTGTCTAGTATCATATCAGAGTTTTTCGCTAAGTGTCGGCGCAATTTGATTGCAAAAGAGCTGAAACTTGCCATGCTAAAATCTCAGGCGATTAGCTTTCGAATGGTGTATGTCTTGTCAATTCACTCTGTCATCACTAATTCACTTTTTTTAAAACCGGTGTCTAGTATAATATCAGAGTTTTTCGCCCAGTGTCGGCGCAATTTGATTGCAAAAGAGCTGAAACTTGCCATGCTAAAATCTCAGGCGATTAGCTTTCGAATGGTGTATGTCTTGTCAATTCACTCCGTCATCACTAATTCACTTTTTTTTAAACCGGTGTCTAGTATAATATCAGAGTTTTTCGCCCAGTGTCGGCGTAATTTGATTCCAAAAAAGCTGAAACTTGCCATGCTAAAATCTCAGGCGATTAGCTTTCGAATGGTGTATGTCTTGTCAATTCACTCTGCCATCACTAATTCACTTTTTTTTAAAACCGGTGTCTAGTATAATATCAGAGTTTTTCGCCCAGTGTCGGCGC
Source organism: Bursaphelenchus xylophilus (assembly GCA_904066235.2). Lineage (NCBI taxonomy): Eukaryota > Metazoa > Nematoda > Chromadorea > Rhabditida > Aphelenchoididae > Bursaphelenchus > Bursaphelenchus xylophilus. Next base: position 9,271,451 of record CAJFCV020000001.1, read on the forward strand.
AATTTGATTGCAAAAGAGCTGAAACTTGCCATGCTAAAATCTCAGGCGATTAGCTTTCGAATGGTGTATGTCTTGTCAATTCACTCCGTCATCACTAATTCACTTTTTTTTAAACCGGTGTCTAGTATAATATCAGAGTTTTTCGCCCAGTGTCGGCGTAATTTGATTCCAAAAAAGCTGAAACTTGCCATGCTAAAATCTCAGGCGATTAGCTTTCGAATGGTGTATGTCTTGTCAATTCACTCCGTCATCACTAATTCACTTTTTTTAAACCGGTGTCTAGTATAATATCAGAGTTTTTCGCCCAGTGTCGGCGTAATTTGATTCCAAAAAAGCTGAAACTTGCCATGCTAAAATCTCAGGCGATTAGCTTTCGAATGGTGTATGTCTTGTCAATTCACTCCGTCATCACTAATTCACTTTTTTTAAAACCGGTGTCTAGTATAATATCAGAGTTTTTCGCCCAGTGTCGGCGCAATTTGATTGCAAAAGAGCTGAAACTTGCCATGCTAAAATCTCAGGCGATTAGCTTTCGAATGGTGTATGTCTTGTCAATTCACTCCGTCATCACTAATTCACTTTTTTTTAAACCGGTGTCTAGTATAATATCAGAGTTTTTCGCCCAGTGTCGGCGTAATTTGATTCCAAAAAAGCTGAAACTTGCCATGCTAAAATCTCAGGCGATTAGCTTTCGAATGGTGTATGTCTTGTCAATTCACTCCGTCATCACTAATTCACTTTTTTTAAAACCGGTGTCTAGTATAATATAAGAGTTTTTCGCCCAGTGTCGGCGCAATTTGATTCCAAAAAAGCTGAAACTTGCCATGCTAAAATCTCAGGCGATTAGCTTTCGAATGGTGTATGTCTTGTCAATTCACTCTGCCATCACTAATTCACTTTTTTTAAAACCGGTGTCTAGTATAATATCAGAGTTTTTCGCCCAGTGTCGGCGCAATTTGATTGCAAAAGAGCTGAAACTTGCCATGCTAAAATCTCAGGCGATTAGCTTTCGAATGGTGTATGTCTTGTCAATTCACTCCGTCATCACTAATTCACTTTTTTTTAAACCGGTGTCTAGTATAATATCAGAGTTTTTCGCCCAGTGTCGGCGTAATTTGATTCCAAAAAAGCTGAAACTTGCCATGCTAAAATCTCAGGCGATTAGCTTTCGAATGGTGTATGTCTTGTCAATTCACTCCGTCATCACTAATTCACTTTTTTTAAACCGGTGTCTAGTATAATATAAGAGTTTTTCGCCCAGTGTCGGCGCAATTTGATTCCAAAAAAGCTGAAACTTGCCATGCTAAAATCTCAGGCGATTAGCTTTCGAATGGTGTATGTCTTGTCAATTCACTCTGTCATCACTAATTCACTTTTTTTAAACCGGTGTCTAGTATAATATCAGAGTTTTTCGCCCAGTGTCGGCGTAATTTGATTCCAAAAAAGCTGAAACTTGCCATGCTAAAATCTCAGGCGATTAGCTTTCGAATGGTGTATGTCTTGTCAATTCACTCTGTCATCACTAATTCACTTTTTTTTAAAACCGGTGTCTAGTATAATATAAGAGTTTTTCGCCCAGTGTCGGCGCAATTTGATTCCAAAAAAGCTGAAACTTGCCATGCTAAAATCTCAGGCGATTAGCTTTCGAATGGTGTATGTCTTGTCAATTCACTCTGTCATCACTAATTCACTTTTTTTAAAACCGGTGTCTAGTATAATATAAGAGTTTTTCGCCCAGTGTCGGCGCAATTTGATTCCAAAAAAGCTGAAACTTGCCATGCTAAAATCTCAGGCGATTAGCTTTCGAATGGTGTATGTCTTGTCAATTCACTCTGTCATCACTAATTCACTTTTTTTTAAACCGGTGTCTAGTATAATATCAGAGTTTTTCGCCCAGTGTCGGCGTAATTTGATTCCAAAAAAGCTGAAACTTGCCATGCTAAAATCTCAGGCGATTAGCTTTCGAATGGTGTATGTCTTGTCAATTCACTCTGTCATCACTAATTCACTTTTTTTAAAACCGGTGTCTAGTATAATATAAGAGTTTTTCGCCCAGTGTCGGCGCAATTTGATTCCAAAAAAGCTGAAACTTGCCATGCTAAAATCTCAGGCGATTAGCTTTCGAATGGTGTGTGTCTTGTCAATTCACTCCGTCATCACTAATTCACTTTTTTTTAAACCGGTGTCTAGTATAATATAAGAGTTTTTCGCCCAGTGTCGGCGCAATTTGATTCCAAAAAAGCTGAAACTTGCCATGCTAAAATCTCAGGCGATTAGCTTTCGAATGGTGTATGTCTTGTCAATTCACTCTGTCATCACTAATTCACTTTTTTTAAAACCGGTGTCTAGTATAATATAAGAGTTTTTCGCCCAGTGTCGGCGCAATTTGATTCCAAAAAAGCTGAAACTTGCCATGCTAAAATCTCAGGCGATTAGCTTTCGAATGGTGTATGTCTTGTCAATTCACTCTGTCATCACTAATTCACTTTTTTTTAAACCGGTGTCTAGTATAATATCAGAGTTTTTCGCCCAGTGTCGGCGTAATTTGATTGCAAAAGAGCTGAAACTTGCCATGCTAAAATCTCAGGCGATTAGCTTTCGAATGGTGTATGTCTTGTCAATTCACTCCGTCATCACTAATTCACTTTTTTTTAAACCGGTGTCTAGTATAATATCAGAGTTTTTCGCCCAGTGTCGGCGTAATTTGATTCCAAAAAAGCTGAAACTTGCCATGCTAAAATCTCAGGCGATTAGCTTTCGAATGGTGTATGTCTTGTCAATTCACTCTGTCATCACTAATTCACTTTTTTTAAAACCGGTGTCTAGTATAATATAAGAGTTTTTCGCCCAGTGTCGGCGCAATTTGATTCCAAAAAAGCTGAAACTTGCCATGCTAAAATCTCAGGCGATTAGCTTTCGAATGGTGTGTGTCTTGTCAATTCACTCCGTCATCACTAATTCACTTTTTTTAAACCGGTGTCTAGTATAATATAAGAGTTTTTCGCCCAGTGTCGGCGCAATTTGATTCCAAAAAAGCTGAAACTTGCCATGCTAAAATCTCAGGCGATTAGCTTTCGAATGGTGTGTGTCTTGTCAATTCACTCCGTCATCACTAATTCACTTTTTTTTAAACCGGTGTCTAGTATAATATAAGAGTTTTTCGCCCAGTGTCGGCGCAATTTGATTCCAAAAAAGCTGAAACTTGCCATGCTAAAATCTCAGGCGATTAGCTTTCGAATGGTGTATGTCTTGTCAATTCACTCTGTCATCACTAATTCACTTTTTTTTAAAACCGGTGTCTAGTATAATATAAGAGTTTTTCGCCCAGTGTCGGCGCAATTTGATTCCAAAAAAGCTGAAACTTGCCATGCTAAAATCTCAGGCGATTAGCTTTCGAATGGTGTATGTCTTGTCAATTCACTCTGTCATCACTAATTCACTTTTTTTTAAACCGGTGTCTAGTATAATATCAGAGTTTTTCGCCCAGTGTCGGCGTAATTTGATTGCAAAAGAGCTGAAACTTGCCATGCTAAAATCTCAGGCGATTAGCTTTCGAATGGTGTATGTCTTGTCAATTCACTCCGTCATCACTAATTCACTTTTTTTTAAACCGGTGTCTAGTATAATATCAGAGTTTTTCGCCCAGTGTCGGCGTAATTTGATTCCAAAAAAGCTGAAACTTGCCATGCTAAAATCTCAGGCGATTAGCTTTCGAATGGTGTATGTCTTGTCAATTCACTCTGTCATCACTAATTCACTTTTTTTTAAAACCGGTGTCTAGTATAATATAAGAGTTTTTCGCCCAGTGTCGGCGCAATTTGATTCCAAAAAAGCTGAAACTTGCCATGCTAAAATCTCAGGCGATTAGCTTTCGAATGGTGTGTGTCTTGTCAATTCACTCCGTCATCACTAATTCACTTTTTTTTAAACCGGTGTCTAGTATAATATAAGAGTTTTTCGCCCAGTGTCGGCGCAATTTGATTCCAAAAAAGCTGAAACTTGCCATGCTAAAATCTCAGGCGATTAGCTTTCGAATGGTGTATGTCTTGTCAATTCACTCTGTCATCACTAATTCACTTTTTTTAAAACCGGTGTCTAGTATAATATAAGAGTTTTTCGCCCAGTGTCGGCGCAATTTGATTCCAAAAAAGCTGAAACTTGCCATGCTAAAATCTCAGGCGATTAGCTTTCGAATGGTGTATGTCTTGTCAATTCACTCTGTCATCACTAATTCACTTTTTTTTAAACCGGTGTCTAGTATAATATCAGAGTTTTTCGCCCAGTGTCGGCGTAATTTGATTGCAAAAGAGCTGAAACTTGCCATGCTAAAATCTCAGGCGGTTAGCTTTCGAATGGTGTATGTCTTGTCAATTCACTCCGTCATCACTAATTCACTTTTTTTTAAACCGGTGTCTAGTATAATATCAGAGTTTTTCGCCCAGTGTCGGCGTAATTTGATTCCAAAAAAGCTGAAACTTGCCATGCTAAAATCTCAGGCGATTAGCTTTCGAATGGTGTATGTCTTGTCAATTCACTCCGTCATCACTAATTCACTTTTTTTTGAAACCGGTGTCTAGTATAATATCAGAGTTTTTCGCCCAGTGTCGGCGTAATTTGATTCCAAAAAAGCTGAAACTTGCCATGCTAAAATCTCAGGCGATTAGCTTTCGAATGGTGTATGTCTTGTCAATTCACTCTGTCATCACTAATTCACTTTTTTTTAAAACCGGTGTCTAGTATAATATCAGAGTTTTTCGCCCAGTGTCGGCGTAATTTGATTCCAAAAAAGCTGAAACTTGCCATGCTAAAATCTCAGGCGATTAGCTTTCGAATGGTGTATGTCTTGTCAATTCACTCCGTCATCACTAATTCACTTTTTTTTTAAACCGGTGTCTAGTATAATATAAGAGTTTTTCGCCCAGTGTCGGCGCAATTTGATTCCAAAAAAGCTGAAACTTGCCATGCTAAAATCTCAGGCGATTAGCTTTCGAATGGTGTATGTCTTGTCAATTCACTCTGTCATCACTAATTCACTTTTTTTTAAACCGGTGTCTAGTATAATATCAGAGTTTTTCGCCCAGTGTCGGCGTAATTTGATTCCAAAAAAGCTGAAACTTGCCATGCTAAAATCTCAGGCGATTAGCTTTCGAATGGTGTATGTCTTGTCAATTCACTCTGTCATCACTAATTCACTTTTTTTAAAACCGGTGTCTAGTATAATATAAGAGTTTTTCGCCCAGTGTCGGCGCAATTTGATTCCAAAAAAGCTGAAACTTGCCATGCTAAAATCTCAGGCGATTAGCTTTCGAATGGTGTGTGTCTTGTCAATTCACTCCGTCATCACTAATTCACTTTTTTTAAAACCGGTGTCTAGTATAATATAAGAGTTTTTCGCCCAGTGTCGGCGCAATTTGATTCCAAAAAAGCTGAAACTTGCCATGCTAAAATCTCAGGCGATTAGCTTTCGAATGGTGTGTGTCTTGTCAATTCACTCTGTCATCACTAATTCACTTTTTTTTAAAACCGGTGTCTAGTATAATATAAGAGTTTTTCGCCCAGTGTCGGCGCAATTTGATTCCAAAAAAGCTGAAACTTGCCATGCTAAAATCTCAGGCGATTAGCTTTCGAATGGTGTATGTCTTGTCAATTCACTCTGTCATCACTAATTCACTTTTTTTTTAAACCGGTGTCTAGTATAATATCAGAGTTTTTCGCCCAGTGTCGGCGTAATTTGATTGCAAAAGAGCTGAAACTTGCCATGCTAAAATCTCAGGCGATTAGCTTTCGAATGGTGTATGTCTTGTCAATTCACTCTGTCATCACTAATTCACTTTTTTTTTAAACCGGTGTCTAGTATAATATAAGAGTTTTTCGCCCAGTGTCGGCGCAATTTGATTCCAAAAAAGCTGAAACTTGCCATGCTAAAATCTCAGGCGATTAGCTTTCGAATGGTGTATGTCTTGTCAATTCACTCTGTCATCACTAATTCACTTTTTTTTAAAACCGGTGTCTAGTATAATATAAGAGTTTTTCGCCCAGTGTCGGCGCAATTTGATTCCAAAAAAGCTGAAACTTGCCATGCTAAAATCTCAGGCGATTAGCTTTCGAATGGTGTATGTCTTGTCAATTCACTCTGTCATCACTAATTCACTTTTTTTAAACCGGTGTCTAGTATAATATCAGAGTTTTTCGCCCAGTGTCGGCGTAATTTGATTGCAAAAGAGCTGAAACTTGCCATGCTAAAATCTCAGGCGGTTAGCTTTCGAATGGTGTATGTCTTGTCAATTCACTCCGTCATCACTAATTCACTTTTTTTAAACCGGTGTCTAGTATAATATCAGAGTTTTTCGCCCAGTGTCGGCGTAATTTGATTCCAAAAAAGCTGAAACTTGCCATGCTAAAATCTCAGGCGATTAGCTTTCGAATGGTGTATGTCTTGTCAATTCACTCCGTCATCACTAATTCACTTTTTTTGAAACCGGTGTCTAGTATAATATCAGAGTTTTTCGCCCAGTGTCGGCGTAATTTGATTCCAAAAAAGCTGAAACTTGCCATGCTAAAATCTCAGGCGATTAGCTTTCGAATGGTGTATGTCTTGTCAATTCACTCTGTCATCACTAATTCACTTTTTTTAAAACCGGTGTCTAGTATAATATCAGAGTTTTTCGCCCAGTGTCGGCGTAATTTGATTCCAAAAAAGCTGAAACTTGCCATGCTAAAATCTCAGGCGATTAGCTTTCGAATGGTGTATGTCTTGTCAATTCACTCCGTCATCACTAATTCACTTTTTTTTAAACCGGTGTCTAGTATAATATAAGAGTTTTTCGCCCAGTGTCGGCGCAATTTGATTCCAAAAAAGCTGAAACTTGCCATGCTAAAATCTCAGGCGATTAGCTTTCGAATGGTGTATGTCTTGTCAATTCACTCTGTCATCACTAATTCACTTTTTTTTAAACCGGTGTCTAGTATAATATCAGAGTTTTTCGCCCAGTGTCGGCGTAATTTGATTCCAAAAAAGCTGAAACTTGCCATGCTAAAATCTCAGGCGATTAGCTTTCGAATGGTGTATGTCTTGTCAATTCACTCTGTCATCACTAATTCACTTTTTTTAAAACCGGTGTCTAGTATAATATAAGAGTTTTTCGCCCAGTGTCGGCGCAATTTGATTCCAAAAAAGCTGAAACTTGCCATGCTAAAATCTCAGGCGATTAGCTTTCGAATGGTGTGTGTCTTGTCAATTCACTCCGTCATCACTAATTCACTTTTTTTAAAACCGGTGTCTAGTATAATATAAGAGTTTTTCGCCCAGTGTCGGCGCAATTTGATTCCAAAAAAGCTGAAACTTGCCATGCTAAAATCTCAGGCGATTAGCTTTCGAATGGTGTGTGTCTTGTCAATTCACTCTGTCATCACTAATTCACTTTTTTTAAAACCGGTGTCTAGTATAATATAAGAGTTTTTCGCCCAGTGTCGGCGCAATTTGATTCCAAAAAAGCTGAAACTTGCCATGCTAAAATCTCAGGCGATTAGCTTTCGAATGGTGTATGTCTTGTCAATTCACTCTGTCATCACTAATTCACTTTTTTTAAACCGGTGTCTAGTATAATATCAGAGTTTTTCGCCCAGTGTCGGCGTAATTTGATTGCAAAAGAGCTGAAACTTGCCATGCTAAAATCTCAGGCGATTAGCTTTCGAATGGTGTATGTCTTGTCAATTCACTCCGTCATCACTAATTCACTTTTTTTAAACCGGTGTCTAGTATAATATCAGAGTTTTTCGCCCAGTGTCGGCGTAATTTGATTCCAAAAAAGCTGAAACTTGCCATGCTAAAATCTCAGGCGATTAGCTTTCGAATGGTGTATGTCTTGTCAATTCACTCCGTCATCACTAATTCACTTTTTTTTAAACCGGTGTCTAGTATAATATCAGAGTTTTTCGCCCAGTGTCGGCGCAATTTGATTCCAAAAAAGCTGAAACTTGCCATGCTAAAATCTCAGGCGATTAGCTTTCGAATGGTGTATGTCTTGTCAATTCACTCTGTCATCACTAATTCACTTTTTTTTAAACCGGTGTCTAGTATAATATCAGAGTTTTTCGCCCAGTGTCGGCGTAATTTGATTGCAAAAGAGCTGAAACTTGCCATGCTAAAATCTCAGGCGATTAGCTTTCGAATGGTGTATGTCTTGTCAATTCACTCCGTCATCACTAATTCACTTTTTTTTAAACCGGTGTCTAGTATAATATCAGAGTTTTTCGCCCAGTGTCGGCGTAATTTGATTCCAAAAAAGCTGAAACTTGCCATGCTAAAATCTCAGGCGATTAGCTTTCGAATGGTGTATGTCTTGTCAATTCACTCTGTCATCACTAATTCACTTTTTTTTAAAACCGGTGTCTAGTATAATATAAGAGTTTTTCGCCCAGTGTCGGCGCAATTTGATTCCAAAAAAGCTGAAACTTGCCATGCTAAAATCTCAGGCGATTAGCTTTCGAATGGTGTGTGTCTTGTCAATTCACTCTGTCATCACTAATTCACTTTTTTTAAAACCGGTGTCTAGTATAATATAAGAGTTTTTCGCCCAGTGTCGGCGCAATTTGATTCCAAAAAAGCTGAAACTTGCCATGCTAAAATCTCAGGCGATTAGCTTTCGAATGGTGTATGTCTTGTCAATTCACTCTGTCATCACTAATTCACTTTTTTTTAAACCGGTGTCTAGTATAATATCAGAGTTTTTCGCCCAGTGTCGGCGTAATTTGATTGCAAAAGAGCTGAAACTTGCCATGCTAAAATCTCAGGCGATTAGCTTTCGAATGGTGTATGTCTTGTCAATTCACTCCGTCATCACTAATTCACTTTTTTTTAAACCGGTGTCTAGTATAATATCAGAGTTTTTCGCCCAGTGTCGGCGTAATTTGATTCCAAAAAAGCTGAAACTTGCCATGCTAAAATCTCAGGCGATTAGCTTTCGAATGGTGTATGTCTTGTCAATTCACTCCGTCATCACTAATTCACTTTTTTTTTAAACCGGTGTCTAGTATAATATCAGAGTTTTTCGCCCAGTGTCGGCGCAATTTGATTCCAAAAAAGCTGAAACTTGCCATGCTAAAATCTCAGGCGATTAGCTTTCGAATGGTGTATGTCTTGTCAATTCACTCTGTCATCACTAATTCACTTTTTTTTAAACCGGTGTCTAGTATAATATCAGAGTTTTTCGCCCAGTGTCGGCGTAATTTGATTGCAAAAGAGCTGAAACTTGCCATGCTAAAATCTCAGGCGATTAGCTTTCGAATGGTGTATGTCTTGTCAATTCACTCCGTCATCACTAATTCACTTTTTTTTAAACCGGTGTCTAGTATAATATCAGAGTTTTTCGCCCAGTGTCGGCGTAATTTGATTCCAAAAAAGCTGAAACTTGCCATGCTAAAATCTCAGGCGATTAGCTTTCGAATGGTGTATGTCTTGTCAATTCACTCTGTCATCACTAATTCACTTTTTTTAAAACCGGTGTCTAGTATAATATAAGAGTTTTTCGCCCAGTGTCGGCGCAATTTGATTCCAAAAAAGCTGAAACTTGCCATGCTAAAATCTCAGGCGATTAGCTTTCGAATGGTGTGTGTCTTGTCAATTCACTCCGTCATCACTAATTCACTTTTTTTTTAAACCGGTGTCTAGTATAATATAAGAGTTTTTCGCCCAGTGTCGGCGCAATTTGATTCCAAAAAAGCTGAAACTTGCCATGCTAAAATCTCAGGCGATTAGCTTTCGAATGGTGTATGTCTTGTCAATTCACTCTGTCATCACTAATTCACTTTTTTTAAAACCGGTGTCTAGTATAATATAAGAGTTTTTCGCCCAGTGTCGGCGCAATTTGATTCCAAAAAAGCTGAAACTTGCCATGCTAAAATCTCAGGCGATTAGCTTTCGAATGGTGTATGTCTTGTCAATTCACTCTGTCATCACTAATTCACTTTTTTTTAAACCGGTGTCTAGTATAATATCAGAGTTTTTCGCCCAGTGTCGGCGTAATTTGATTGCAAAAGAGCTGAAACTTGCCATGCTAAAATCTCAGGCGGTTAGCTTTCGAATGGTGTATGTCTTGTCAATTCACTCCGTCATCACTAATTCACTTTTTTTAAACCGGTGTCTAGTATAATATCAGAGTTTTTCGCCCAGTGTCGGCGTAATTTGATTCCAAAAAAGCTGAAACTTGCCATGCTAAAATCTCAGGCGATTAGCTTTCGAATGGTGTATGTCTTGTCAATTCACTCCGTCATCACTAATTCACTTTTTTTGAAACCGGTGTCTAGTATAATATCAGAGTTTTTCGCCCAGTGTCGGCGTAATTTGATTCCAAAAAAGCTGAAACTTGCCATGCTAAAATCTCAGGCGATTAGCTTTCGAATGGTGTATGTCTTGTCAATTCACTCTGTCATCACTAATTCACTTTTTTTAAAACCGGTGTCTAGTATAATATCAGAGTTTTTCGCCCAGTGTCGGCGTAATTTGATTCCAAAAAAGCTGAAACTTGCCATGCTAAAATCTCAGGCGATTAGCTTTCGAATGGTGTATGTCTTGTCAATTCACTCCGTCATCACTAATTCACTTTTTTTTTAAACCGGTGTCTAGTATAATATAAGAGTTTTTCGCCCAGTGTCGGCGCAATTTGATTCCAAAAAAGCTGAAACTTGCCATGCTAAAATCTCAGGCGATTAGCTTTCGAATGGTGTATGTCTTGTCAATTCACTCTGTCATCACTAATTCACTTTTTTTTAAACCGGTGTCTAGTATAATATCAGAGTTTTTCGCCCAGTGTCGGCGTAATTTGATTCCAAAAAAGCTGAAACTTGCCATGCTAAAATCTCAGGCGATTAGCTTTCGAATGGTGTATGTCTTGTCAATTCACTCTGTCATCACTAATTCACTTTTTTTAAAACCGGTGTCTAGTATAATATAAGAGTTTTTCGCCCAGTGTCGGCGCAATTTGATTCCAAAAAAGCTGAAACTTGCCATGCTAAAATCTCAGGCGATTAGCTTTCGAATGGTGTATGTCTTGTCAATTCACTCTGTCATCACTAATTCACTTTTTTTTAAACCGGTGTCTAGTATAATATCAGAGTTTTTCGCCCAGTGTCGGCGTAATTTGATTGCAAAAGAGCTGAAACTTGCCATGCTAAAATCTCAGGCGATTAGCTTTCGAATGGTGTATGTCTTGTCAATTCACTCCGTCATCACTAATTCACTTTTTTTTAAACCGGTGTCTAGTATAATATCAGAGTTTTTCGCCCAGTGTCGGCGTAATTTGATTCCAAAAAAGCTGAAACTTGCCATGCTAAAATCTCAGGCGATTAGCTTTCGAATGGTGTATGTCTTGTCAATTCACTCCGTCATCACTAATTCACTTTTTTTTTAAACCGGTGTCTAGTATAATATCAGAGTTTTTCGCCCAGTGTCGGCGTAATTTGATTCCAAAAAAGCTGAAACTTGCCATGCTAAAATCTCAGGCGATTAGCTTTCGAATGGTGTATGTCTTGTCAATTCACTCTGTCATCACTAATTCACTTTTTTTAAACCGGTGTCTAGTATAATATCAGAGTTTTTCGCCCAGTGTCGGCGTAATTTGATTGCAAAAGAGCTGAAACTTGCCATGCTAAAATCTCAGGCGATTAGCTTTCGAATGGTGTATGTCTTGTCAATTCACTCCGTCATCACTAATTCACTTTTTTTTAAACCGGTGTCTAGTATAATATCAGAGTTTTTCGCCCAGTGTCGGCGTAATTTGATCCCAAAAAAGCTGAAACTTGCCATGCTAAAATCTCAGGCGATTAGCTTTCGAATGGTGTATGTCTTGTCAATTCACTCCGTCATCACTAATTCACTTTTTTTTTAAACCGGTGTCTAGTATAATATCAGAGTTTTTCGCCCAGTGTCGGCGTAATTTGATTCCAAAAAAGCTGAAACTTGCCATGCTAAAATCTCAGGCGATTAGCTTTCGAATGGTGTATGTCTTGTCAATTCACTCTGTCATCACTAATTCACTTTTTTTAAAACCGGTGTCTAGTATAATATCAGAGTTTTTCGCCCAGTGTCGGCGTAATTTGATTCCAAAAAAGCTGAAACTTGCCATGCTAAAATCTCAGGCGATTAGCTTTCGAATGGTGTATGTCTTGTCAATTCACTCCGTCATCACTAATTCACTTTTTTTTAAACCGGTGTCTAGTATAATATAAGAGTTTTTCGCCCAGTGTCGGCGCAATTTGATTCCAAAAAAGCTGAAACTTGCCATGCTAAAATCTCAGGCGATTAGCTTTCGAATGGTGTATGTCTTGTCAATTCACTCCGTCATCACTAATTCACTTTTTTTTAAACCGGTGTCTAGTATAATATCAGAGTTTTTCGCCCAGTGTCGGCGTAATTTGATTCCAAAAAAGCTGAAACTTGCCATGCTAAAATCTCAGGCGATTAGCTTTCGAATGGTGTGTGTCTTGTCAATTCACTCCGTCATCACTAATTCACTTTTTTTAAAACCGGTGTCTAGTATAATATAAGAGTTTTTCGCCCAGTGTCGGCGCAATTTGATTCCAAAAAAGCTGAAACTTGCCATGCTAAAATCTCAGGCGATTAGCTTTCGAATGGTGTGTGTCTTGTCAATTCACTCTGTCATCACTAATTCACTTTTTTTAAAACCGGTGTCTAGTATAATATAAGAGTTTTTCGCCCAGTGTCGGCGCAATTTGATTCCAAAAAAGCTGAAACTTGCCGTGCTAAAATCTCAGGCGATTAGCTTTCGAATGGTGTATGTCTTGTCAATTCACTCTGTCATCACTAATTCACTTTTTTTTAAACCGGTGTCTAGTATAATATCAGAGTTTTTCGCCCAGTGTCGGCGTAATTTGATTGCAAAAGAGCTGAAACTTGCCATGCTAAAATCTCAGGCGATTAGCTTTCGAATGGTGTATGTCTTGTCAATTCACTCCGTCATCACTAATTCACTTTTTTTTAAACCGGTGTCTAGTATAATATCAGAGTTTTTCGCCCAGTGTCGGCGTAATTTGATTCCAAAAAAGCTGAAACTTGCCATGCTAAAATCTCAGGCGATTAGCTTTCGAATGGTGTATGTCTTGTCAATTCACTCCGTCATCACTAATTCACTTTTTTTTAAACCGGTGTCTAGTATAATATCAGAGTTTTTCGCCCAGTGTCGGCGTAATTTGATTCCAAAAAAGCTGAAACTTGCCATGCTAAAATCTCAGGCGATTAGCTTTCGAATGGTGTATGTCTTGTCAATTCACTCTGTCATCACTAATTCACTTTTTTTAAAACCGGTGTCTAGTATAATATCAGAGTTTTTCGCCCAGTGTCGGCGTAATTTGATTGCAAAAGAGCTGAAACTTGCCATGCTAAAATCTCAGGCGATTAGCTTTCGAATGGTGTATGTCTTGTCAATTCACTCCGTCATCACTAATTCACTTTTTTTTAAACCGGTGTCTAGTATAATATCAGAGTTTTTCGCCCAGTGTCGGCGTAATTTGATTCCAAAAAAGCTGAAACTTGCCATGCTAAAATCTCAGGCGATTAGCTTTCGAATGGTGTATGTCTTGTCAATTCACTCCGTCATCACTAATTCACTTTTTTTTAAACCGGTGTCTAGTATAATATAAGAGTTTTTCGCCCAGTGTCGGCGCAATTTGATTCCAAAAAAGCTGAAACTTGCCATGCTAAAATCTCAGGCGATTAGCTTTCGAATGGTGTATGTCTTGTCAATTCACTCTGTCATAACTAATTCACTTTTTTTTAAAACCGGTGTCTAGTATAATATAAGAGTTTTTCGCCCAGTGTCGGCGCAATTTGATTCCAAAAAAGCTGAAACTTGCCATGCTAAAATCTCAGGCGATTAGCTTTCGAATGGTGTATGTCTTGTCAATTCACTCTGTCATCACTAATTCACTTTTTTTTAAACCGGTGTCTAGTATAATATCAGAGTTTTTCGCCCAGTGTCGGCGTAATTTGATTGCAAAAGAGCTGAAACTTGCCATGCTAAAATCTCAGGCGATTAGCTTTCGAATGGTGTATGTCTTGTCAATTCACTCCGTCATCACTAATTCACTTTTTTTTAAACCGGTGTCTAGTATAATATCAGAGTTTTTCGCCCAGTGTCGGCGTAATTTGATCCCAAAAAAGCTGAAACTTGCCATGCTAAAATCTCAGGCGATTAGCTTTCGAATGGTGTATGTCTTGTCAATTCACTCCGTCATCACTAATTCACTTTTTTTTTAAACCGGTGTCTAGTATAATATCAGAGTTTTTCGCCCAGTGTCGGCGTAATTTGATTCCAAAAAAGCTGAAACTTGCCATGCTAAAATCTCAGGCGATTAGCTTTCGAATGGTGTATGTCTTGTCAATTCACTCTGTCATCACTAATTCACTTTTTTTAAAACCGGTGTCTAGTATAATATCAGAGTTTTTCGCCCAGTGTCGGCGTAATTTGATTCCAAAAAAGCTGAAACTTGCCATGCTAAAATCTCAGGCGATTAGCTTTCGAATGGTGTATGTCTTGTCAATTCACTCCGTCATCACTAATTCACTTTTTTTTAAACCGGTGTCTAGTATAATATAAGAGTTTTTCGCCCAGTGTCGGCGCAATTTGATTCCAAAAAAGCTGAAACTTGCCATGCTAAAATCTCAGGCGATTAGCTTTCGAATGGTGTATGTCTTGTCAATTCACTCTGTCATCACTAATTCACTTTTTTTTAAACCGGTGTCTAGTATAATATCAGAGTTTTTCGCCCAGTGTCGGCGTAATTTGATTCCAAAAAAGCTGAAACTTGCCATGCTAAAATCTCAGGCGATTAGCTTTCGAATGGTGTATGTCTTGTCAATTCACTCTGTCATCACTAATTCACTTTTTTTTAAAACCGGTGTCTAGTATAATATAAGAGTTTTTCGCCCAGTGTCGGCGCAATTTGATTCCAAAAAAGCTGAAACTTGCCATGCTAAAATCTCAGGCGATTAGCTTTCGAATGGTGTGTGTCTTGTCAATTCACTCCGTCATCACTAATTCACTTTTTTTTAAACCGGTGTCTAGTATAATATAAGAGTTTTTCGCCCAGTGTCGGCGCAATTTGATTCCAAAAAAGCTGAAACTTGCCATGCTAAAATCTCAGGCGATTAGCTTTCGAATGGTGTATGTCTTGTCAATTCACTCTGTCATCACTAATTCACTTTTTTTTAAAACCGGTGTCTAGTATAATATAAGAGTTTTTCGCCCAGTGTCGGCGCAATTTGATTCCAAAAAAGCTGAAACTTGCCATGCTAAAATCTCAGGCGATTAGCTTTCGAATGGTGTATGTCTTGTCAATTCACTCTGTCATCACTAATTCACTTTTTTTTAAAACCGGTGTCTAGTATCATATCAGAGTTTTTCGCTAAGTGTCGGCGCAATTTGATTGCAAAAGAGCTGAAACTTGCCATGCTAAAATCTCAGGCGATTAGCTTTCGAATGGTGTATGTCTTGTCAATTCACTCTGTCATCACTAATTCACTTTTTTTAAAACCGGTGTCTAGTATAATATAAGAGTTTTTCGCCCAGTGTCGGCGCAATTTGATTCCAAAAAAGCTGAAACTTGCCATGCTAAAATCTCAGGCGATTAGCTTTCGAATGGTGTATGTCTTGTCAATTCACTCTGTCATCACTAATTCACTTTTTTTAAAACCGGTGTCTAGTATAATATCAGAGTTTTTCGCCCAGTGTCGGCGCAATTTGATTGCAAAAGAGCTGAAACTTGCCATGCTAAAATCTCAGGCGATTAGCTTTCGAATGGTGTATGTCTTGTCAATTCACTCCGTCATCACTAATTCACTTTTTTTAAACCGGTGTCTAGTATAATATCAGAGTTTTTCGCCCAGTGTCGGCGTAATTTGATTCCAAAAAAGCTGAAACTTGCCATGCTAAAATCTCAGGTGATTAGCTTTCGAATGGTGTA
Source organism: Bursaphelenchus xylophilus (assembly GCA_904066235.2). NCBI lineage: Eukaryota > Metazoa > Nematoda > Chromadorea > Rhabditida > Aphelenchoididae > Bursaphelenchus > Bursaphelenchus xylophilus. The sequence goes on from CAJFCV020000001.1 coordinate 9,287,429, forward strand.
TGTCTTGTCAATTCACTCTGTCATCACTAATTCACTTTTTTTTAAAACCGGTGTCTAGTATCATATCAGAGTTTTTCGCTAAGTGTCGGCGCAATTTGATTGCAAAAGAGCTGAAACTTGCCATGCTAAAATCTCAGGCGATTAGCTTTCGAATGGTGTATGTCTTGTCAATTCACTCTGTCATCACTAATTCACTTTTTTTAAAACCGGTGTCTAGTATAATATAAGAGTTTTTCGCCCAGTGTCGGCGCAATTTGATTCCAAAAAAGCTGAAACTTGCCATGCTAAAATCTCAGGCGATTAGCTTTCGAATGGTGTATGTCTTGTCAATTCACTCTGTCATCACTAATTCACTTTTTTTTAAAACCGGTGTCTAGTATAATATCAGAGTTTTTCGCCCAGTGTCGGCGCAATTTGATTCCAAAAAAGCTGAAACTTGCCATGCTAAAATCTCAGGCGATTAGCTTTCGAATGGTGTGTGTCTTGTCAATTCACTCCGTCATCACTAATTCACTTTTTTTTTAAACCGGTGTCTAGTATAATATAAGAGTTTTTCGCCCAGTGTCGGCGCAATTTGATTCCAAAAAAGCTGAAACTTGCCATGCTAAAATCTCAGGCGATTAGCTTTCGAATGGTGTATGTCTTGTCAATTCACTCTGTCATCACTAATTCACTTTTTTTAAAACCGGTGTCTAGTATAATATAAGAGTTTTTCGCCCAGTGTCGGCGCAATTTGATTCCAAAAAAGCTGAAACTTGCCATGCTAAAATCTCAGGCGATTAGCTTTCGAATGGTGTATGTCTTGTCAATTCACTCCGTCATCACTAATTCACTTTTTTTTAAACCGGTGTCTAGTATAATATCAGAGTTTTTCGCCCAGTGTCGGCGTAATTTGATTCCAAAAAAGCTGAAACTTGCCATGCTAAAATCTCAGGCGATTAGCTTTCGAATGGTGTATGTCTTGTCAATTCACTCTGTCATCACTAATTCACTTTTTTTAAAACCGGTGTCTAGTATCATATCAGAGTTTTTCGCTAAGTGTCGGCGCAATTTGATTGCAAAGGAGCTGAAACTTGCCATGCTAAAATCTCAGGCGATTAGCTTTCGAATGGTGTATGTCTTGTCAATTCACTCTGTCATCACTAATTCACTTTTTTTAAAACCGGTGTCTAGTATAATATCAGAGTTTTTCGCCCAGTGTCGGCGTAATTTGATTCCAAAAAAGCTGAAACTTGCCATGCTAAAATCTCAGGCGATTAGCTTTCGAATGGTGTATGTCTTGTCAATTCACTCCGTCATCACTAATTCACTTTTTTTTAAACCGGTGTCTAGTATAATATCAGAGTTTTTCGCCCAGTGTCGGCGTAATTTGATTCCAAAAAAGCTGAAACTTGCCATGCTAAAATCTCAGGCGATTAGCTTTCGAATGGTGTATGTCTTGTCAATTCACTCTGTCATCACTAATTCACTTTTTTTTAAAACCGGTGTCTAGTATAATATCAGAGTTTTTCGCCCAGTGTCGGCGTAATTTGATTCCAAAAAAGCTGAAACTTGCCATGCTAAAATCTCAGGCGATTAGCTTTCGAATGGTGTATGTCTTGTCAATTCACTCCGTCATCACTAATTCACTTTTTTTTTAAACCGGTGTCTAGTATAATATAAGAGTTTTTCGCCCAGTGTCGGCGCAATTTGATTCCAAAAAAGCTGAAACTTGCCATGCTAAAATCTCAGGCGATTAGCTTTCGAATGGTGTATGTCTTGTCAATTCACTCTGTCATCACTAATTCACTTTTTTTTAAACCGGTGTCTAGTATAATATAAGAGTTTTTCGCCCAGTGTCGGCGCAATTTGATTCCAAAAAAGCTGAAACTTGCCATGCTAAAATCTCAGGCGATTAGCTTTCGAATGGTGTATGTCTTGTCAATTCACTCTGTCATCACTAATTCACTTTTTTTTAAAACCGGTGTCTAGTATAATATAAGAGTTTTTCGCCCAGTGTCGGCGCAATTTGATTCCAAAAAAGCTGAAACTTGCCATGCTAAAATCTCAGGCGATTAGCTTTCGAATGGTGTATGTCTTGTCAATTCACTCTGCCATCACTAATTCACTTTTTTTAAAACCGGTGTCTAGTATAATATCAGAGTTTTTCGCCCAGTGTCGGCGCAATTTGATTGCAAAAGAGCTGAAACTTGCCATGCTAAAATCTCAGGCGATTAGCTTTCGAATGGTGTATGTCTTGTCAATTCACTCCGTCATCACTAATTCACTTTTTTTAAACCGGTGTCTAGTATAATATCAGAGTTTTTCGCCCAGTGTCGGCGTAATTTGATTCCAAAAAAGCTGAAACTTGCCATGCTAAAATCTCAGGCGATTAGCTTTCGAATGGTGTATGTCTTGTCAATTCACTCCGTCATCACTAATTCACTTTTTTTTTAAACCGGTGTCTAGTATAATATCAGAGTTTTTCGCCCAGTGTCGGCGTAATTTGATTCCAAAAAAGCTGAAACTTGCCATGCTAAAATCTCAGGCGATTAGCTTTCGAATGGTGTATGTCTTGTCAATTCACTCTGTCATCACTAATTCACTTTTTTTAAAACCGGTGTCTAGTATAATATCAGAGTTTTTCGCCCAGTGTCGGCGTAATTTGATTCCAAAAAAGCTGAAACTTGCCATGCTAAAATCTCAGGCGATTAGCTTTCGAATGGTGTATGTCTTGTCAATTCACTCCGTCATCACTAATTCACTTTTTTTTAAACCGGTGTCTAGTATAATATAAGAGTTTTTCGCCCAGTGTCGGCGCAATTTGATTCCAAAAAAGCTGAAACTTGCCATGCTAAAATCTCAGGCGATTAGCTTTCGAATGGTGTATGTCTTGTCAATTCACTCTGTCATCACTAATTCACTTTTTTTTAAACCGGTGTCTAGTATAATATAAGAGTTTTTCGCCCAGTGTCGGCGCAATTTGATTCCAAAAAAGCTGAAACTTGCCATGCTAAAATCTCAGGCGATTAGCTTTCGAATGGTGTATGTCTTGTCAATTCACTCTGTCATCACTAATTCACTTTTTTTTAAAACCGGTGTCTAGTATAATATAAGAGTTTTTCGCCCAGTGTCGGCGCAATTTGATTCCAAAAAAGCTGAAACTTGCCATGCTAAAATCTCAGGCGATTAGCTTTCGAATGGTGTATGTCTTGTCAATTCACTCTGTCATCACTAATTCACTTTTTTTTAAAACCGGTGTCTAGTATAATATAAGAGTTTTTCGCTAAGTGTCGGCGCAATTTGATTGCAAAAGAGCTGAAACTTGCCATGCTAAAATCTCAGGCGATTAGCTTTCGAATGGTGTATGTCTTGTCAATTCACTCTGTCATCACTAATTCACTTTTTTTAAAACCGGTGTCTGGTATAATATAAGAGTTTTTCGCCCAGTGTCGGCGCAATTTGATTCCAAAAAAGCTGAAACTTGCCATGCTAAAATCTCAGGCGATTAGCTTTCGAATGGTGTATGTCTTGTCAATTCACTCTGTCATCACTAATTCACTTTTTTTTAAACCGGTGTCTAGTATAATATCAGAGTTTTTCGCCCAGTGTCGGCGTAATTTGATTCCAAAAAAGCTGAAACTTGCCATGCTAAAATCTCAGGCGATTAGCTTTCGAATGGTGTATGTCTTGTCAATTCACTCCGTCATCACTAATTCACTTTTTTTTAAACCGGTGTCTAGTATAATATCAGAGTTTTTCGCCCAGTGTCGGCGTAATTTGATTCCAAAAAAGCTGAAACTTGCCATGCTAAAATCTCAGGCGATTAGCTTTCGAATGGTGTATGTCTTGTCAATTCACTCTGTCATCACTAATTCACTTTTTTTAAAACCGGTGTCTAGTATAATATCAGAGTTTTTCGCCCAGTGTCGGCGTAATTTGATTCCAAAAAAGCTGAAACTTGCCATGCTAAAATCTCAGGCGATTAGCTTTCGAATGGTGTATGTCTTGTCAATTCACTCCGTCATCACTAATTCACTTTTTTTTAAACCGGTGTCTAGTATAATATAAGAGTTTTTCGCCCAGTGTCGGCGCAATTTGATTCCAAAAAAGCTGAAACTTGCCATGCTAAAATCTCAGGCGATTAGCTTTCGAATGGTGTATGTCTTGTCAATTCACTCTGTCATCACTAATTCACTTTTTTTTAAACCGGTGTCTAGTATAATATAAGAGTTTTTCGCCCAGTGTCGGCGCAATTTGATTCCAAAAAAGCTGAAACTTGCCATGCTAAAATCTCAGGCGATTAGCTTTCGAATGGTGTATGTCTTGTCAATTCACTCTGTCATCACTAATTCACTTTTTTTAAAACCGGTGTCTAGTATAATATAAGAGTTTTTCGCCCAGTGTCGGCGCAATTTGATTCCAAAAAAGCTGAAACTTGCCATGCTAAAATCTCAGGCGATTAGCTTTCGAATGGTGTATGTCTTGTCAATTCACTCTGTCATCACTAATTCACTTTTTTTAAAACCGGTGTCTAGTATCATATCAGAGTTTTTCGCTAAGTGTCGGCGCAATTTGATTGCAAAAGAGCTGAAACTTGCCATGCTAAAATCTCAGGCGATTAGCTTTCGAATGGTGTATGTCTTGTCAATTCACTCTGTCATCACTAATTCACTTTTTTTTAAAACCGGTGTCTGGTATAATATAAGAGTTTTTCGCCCAGTGTCGGCGCAATTTGATTCCAAAAAAGCTGAAACTTGCCATGCTAAAATCTCAGGCGATTAGCTTTCGAATGGTGTATGTCTTGTCAATTCACTCTGCCATCACTAATTCACTTTTTTTAAAACCGGTGTCTAGTATAATATCAGAGTTTTTCGCCCAGTGTCGGCGCAATTTGATTGCAAAAGAGCTGAAACTTGCCATGCTAAAATCTCAGGCGATTAGCTTTCGAATGGTGTATGTCTTGTCAATTCACTCCGTCATCACTAATTCACTTTTTTTTAAACCGGTGTCTAGTATAATATCAGAGTTTTTCGCCCAGTGTCGGCGTAATTTGATTCCAAAAAAGCTGAAACTTGCCATGCTAAAATCTCAGGCGATTAGCTTTCGAATGGTGTATGTCTTGTCAATTCACTCTGTCATCACTAATTCACTTTTTTTAAAACCGGTGTCTAGTATCATATCAGAGTTTTTCGCTAAGTGTCGGCGCAATTTGATTGCAAAAGAGCTGAAACTTGCCATGCTAAAATCTCAGGCGATTAGCTTTCGAATGGTGTATGTCTTGTCAATTCACTCTGTCATCACTAATTCACTTTTTTTAAAACCGGTGTCTAGTATAATATAAGAGTTTTTCGCCCAGTGTCGGCGCAATTTGATTCCAAAAAAGCTGAAACTTGCCATGCTAAAATCTCAGGCGATTAGCTTTCGAATGGTGTATGTCTTGTCAATTCACTCTGCCATCACTAATTCACTTTTTTTAAAACCGGTGTCTAGTATAATATCAGAGTTTTTCGCCCAGTGTCGGCGCAATTTGATTGCAAAAGAGCTGAAACTTGCCATGCTAAAATCTCAGGCGATTAGCTTTCGAATGGTGTATGTCTTGTCAATTCACTCCGTCATCACTAATTCACTTTTTTTTAAACCGGTGTCTAGTATAATATCAGAGTTTTTCGCCCAGTGTCGGCGTAATTTGATTCCAAAAAAGCTGAAACTTGCCATGCTAAAATCTCAGGCGATTAGCTTTCGAATGGTGTATGTCTTGTCAATTCACTCCGTCATCACTAATTCACTTTTTTTTAAACCGGTGTCTAGTATAATATCAGAGTTTTTCGCCCAGTGTCGGCGTAATTTGATTCCAAAAAAGCTGAAACTTGCCATGCTAAAATCTCAGGCGATTAGCTTTCGAATGGTGTATGTCTTGTCAATTCACTCTGTCATCACTAATTCACTTTTTTTTAAAACCGGTGTCTAGTATAATATCAGAGTTTTTCGCCCAGTGTCGGCGTAATTTGATTCCAAAAAAGCTGAAACTTGCCATGCTAAAATCACAGGCGATTAGCTTTCGAATGGTGTATGTCTTGTCAATTCACTCTGTCATCACTAATTCACTTTTTTTTAAACCGGTGTCTAGTATAATATCAGAGTTTTTCGCCCAGTGTCGGCGTAATTTGATTCCAAAAAAGCTGAAACTTGCCATGCTAAAATCTCAGGCGATTAGCTTTCGAATGGTGTATGTCTTGTCAATTCACTCTGTCATCACTAATTCACTTTTTTTTAAAACCGGTGTCTAGTATAATATAAGAGTTTTTCGCCCAGTGTCGGCGCAATTTGATTCCAAAAAAGCTGAAACTTGCCATGCTAAAATCTCAGGCGATTAGCTTTCGAATGGTGTATGTCTTGTCAATTCACTCCGTCATCACTAATTCACTTTTTTTTAAACCGGTGTCTAGTATAATATCAGAGTTTTTCGCCCAGTGTCGGCGTAATTTGATTCCAAAAAAGCTGAAACTTGCCATGCTAAAATCACAGGCGATTAGCTTTCGAATGGTGTATGTCTTGTCAATTCACTCCGTCATCACTAATTCACTTTTTTTTAAACCGGTGTCTAGTATAATATCAGAGTTTTTCGCCCAGTGTCGGCGTAATTTGATTCCAAAAAAGCTGAAACTTGCCATGCTAAAATCACAGGCGATTAGCTTTCGAATGGTGTATGTCTTGTCAATTCACTCTGTCATCACTAATTCACTTTTTTTAAAACCGGTGTCTAGTATAATATCAGAGTTTTTCGCCCAGTGTCGGCGTAATTTGATTCCAAAAAAGCTGAAACTTGCCATGCTAAAATCACAGGCGATTAGCTTTCGAATGGTGTATGTCTTGTCAATTCACTCTGTCATCACTAATTCACTTTTTTTTAAACCGGTGTCTAGTATAATATCAGAGTTTTTCGCCCAGTGTCGGCGTAATTTGATTCCAAAAAAGCTGAAACTTGCCATGCTAAAATCTCAGGCGATTAGCTTTCGAATGGTGTATGTCTTGTCAATTCACTCTGTCATCACTAATTCACTTTTTTTAAAACCGGTGTCTAGTATAATATAAGAGTTTTTCGCCCAGTGTCGGCGCAATTTGATTCCAAAAAAGCTGAAACTTGCCATGCTAAAATCTCAGGCGATTAGCTTTCGAATGGTGTATGTCTTGTCAATTCACTCTGTCATCACTAATTCACTTTTTTTAAAACCGGTGTCTAGTATAATATAAGAGTTTTTCGCCCAGTGTCGGCGCAATTTGATTCCAAAAAAGCTGAAACTTGCCATGCTAAAATCTCAGGCGATTAGCTTTCGAATGGTGTATGTCTTGTCAATTCACTCTGTCATCACTAATTCACTTTTTTTAAAACCGGTGTCTAGTATAATATAAGAGTTTTTCGCCCAGTGTCGGCGCAATTTGATTCCAAAAAAGCTGAAACTTGCCATGCTAAAATCTCAGGCGATTAGCTTTCGAATGGTGTATGTCTTGTCAATTCACTCTGTCATCACTAATTCACTTTTTTTTAAACCGGTGTCTAGTATAATATCAGAGTTTTTCGCCCAGTGTCGGCGTAATTTGATTCCAAAAAAGCTAAAACTTGCCATGCTAAAATCTCAGGCGATTAGCTTTCGAATGGTGTATGTCTTGTCAATTCACTCTGTCATCACTAATTCACTTTTTTTAAAACCGGTGTCTAGTATAATATAAGAGTTTTTCGCCCAGTGTCGGCGCAATTTGATTCCAAAAAAGCTGAAACTTGCCATGCTAAAATCTCAGGCGATTAGCTTTCGAATGGTGTGTGTCTTGTCAATTCACTCCGTCATCACTAATTCACTTTTTTTTAAACCGGTGTCTAGTATAATATAAGAGTTTTTCGCCCAGTGGCGGCGCAATTTGATTCCAAAAAAGCTGAAACTTGCCATGCTAAAATCTCAGGCGATTAGCTTTCGAATGGTGTATGTCTTGTCAATTCACTCTGTCATCACTAATTCACTTTTTTTAAAACCGGTGTCTAGTATAATATAAGAGTTTTTCGCCCAGTGTCGGCGCAATTTGATTCCAAAAAAGCTGAAACTTGCCATGCTAAAATCTCAGGCGATTAGCTTTCGAATGGTGTATGTCTTGTCAATTCACTCTGTCATCACTAATTCACTTTTTTTAAAACCGGTGTCTAGTATAATATAAGAGTTTTTCGCCCAGTGTCGGCGCAATTTGATTCCAAAAAAGCTGAAACTTGCCATGCTAAAATCTCAGGCGATTAGCTTTCGAATGGTGTATGTCTTGTCAATTCACTCTGTCATCACTAATTCACTTTTTTTAAAACCGGTGTCTAGTATAATATAAGAGTTTTCCGCCCAGTGTCGGCGCAATTTGATTCCAAAAAAGCTGAAACTTGCCATGCTAAAATCTCAGGCGATTAGCTTTCGAATGGTGTATGTCTTGTCAATTCACTCTGTCATCACTAATTCACTTTTTTTTAAACCGGTGTCTAGTATAATATCAGAGTTTTTCGCCCAGTGTCGGCGTAATTTGATTCCAAAAAAGCTGAAACTTGCCATGCTAAAATCTCAGGCGATTAGCTTTCGAATGGTGTATGTCTTGTCAATTCACTCTGTCATCACTAATTCACTTTTTTTTTAAACCGGTGTCTAGTATAATATAAGAGTTTTTCGCCCAGTGTCGGCGCAATTTGATTCCAAAAAAGCTGAAACTTGCCATGCTAAAATCTCAGGCGATTAGCTTTCGAATGGTGTGTGTCTTGTCAATTCACTCCGTCATCACTAATTCACTTTTTTTAAACCGGTGTCTAGTATAATATAAGAGTTTTTCGCCCAGTGTCGGCGCAATTTGATTCCAAAAAAGCTGAAACTTGCCATGCTAAAATCTCAGGCGATTATCTTTCGAATGGTGTATGTCTTGTCAATTCACTCTGTCATCACTAATTCACTTTTTTTAAAACCGGTGTCTAGTATAATATAAGAGTTTTTCGCCCAGTGTCGGCGCAATTTGATTCCAAAAAAGCTGAAACTTGCCATGCTAAAATCTCAGGCGATTAGCTTTCGAATGGTGTATGTCTTGTCAATTCACTCTGTCATCACTGATTCACTTTTTTTTAAAACCGGTGTCTAGTATCATATCAGAGTTTTTCCCTAAGTGTCGGCGCAATTTGATTGCAAAAGAGCTGAAACTTGCCATGCTAAAATCTCAGGCGATTAGCTTTCGAATGGTGTATGTCTTGTCAATTCACTCCGTCATCACTAATTCACTTTTTTTTAAACCGGTGTCTAGTATAATATAAGAGTTTTTCGCCCAGTGTCGGCGCAATTTGATTCCAAAAAAGCTGAAACTTGCCATGCTAAAATCTCAGGCGATTAGCTTTCGAATGGTGTATGTCTTGTCAATACACTCTGTCATCACTAATTCACTTTTTTTAAAACCGGTGTCTAGTATCATATCAGAGTTTTTCGCTAAGTGTCGGCGCAATTTGATTGCAAAAGAGCTGAAACTTGCCATGCTAAAATCTCAGGCGATTAGCTTTCGAATGGTGTATGTCTTGTCAATTCACTCTGTCATCACTAATTCACTTTTTTTTAAAACCGGTGTCTAGTATAATATAAGAGTTTTTCGCCCAGTGTCGGCGCAATTTGATTCCAAAAAAGCTGAAACTTGCCATGCTAAAATCTCAGGCGATTAGCTTTCGAATGGTGTATGTCTTGTCAATTCACTCTGCCATCACTAATTCACTTTTTTTAAAACCGGTGTCTAGTATAATATCAGAGTTTTTCGCCCAGTGTCGGCGCAATTTGATTGCAAAAGAGCTGAAACTTGCCATGCTAAAATCTCAGGCGATTAGCTTTCGAATGGTGTATGTCTTGTCAATTCACTCCGTCATCACTAATTCACTTTTTTTAAACCGGTGTCTAGTATAATATCAGAGTTTTTCGCCCAGTGTCGGCGTAATTTGATTCCAAAAAAGCTGAAACTTGCCATGCTAAAATCTCAGGCGATTAGCTTTCGAATGGTGTATGTCTTGTCAATTCACTCTGTCATCACTAATTCACTTTTTTTAAAACCGGTGTCTAGTATAATATCAGAGTTTTTCGCCCAGTGTCGGCGTAATTTGATTCCAAAAAAGCTGAAACTTGCCATGCTAAAATCTCAGGCGATTAGCTTTCGAATGGTGTATGTCTTGTCAATTCACTCCGTCATCACTAATTCACTTTTTTTTAAACCGGTGTCTAGTATAATATAAGAGTTTTTCGCCCAGTGTCGGCGCAATTTGATTCCAAAAAAGCTGAAACTTGCCATGCTAAAATCTCAGGCGATTAGCTTTCGAATGGTGTATGTCTTGTCAATACACTCTGTCATCACTAATTCACTTTTTTTTAAAACCGGTGTCTAGTATCATATCAGAGTTTTTCGCTAAGTGTCGGCGCAATTTGATTGCAAAAGAGCTGAAACTTGCCATGCTAAAATCTCAGGCGATTAGCTTTCGAATGGTGTATGTCTTGTCAATACACTCTGTCATCACTAATTCACTTTTTTTTAAAACCGGTGTCTAGTATCATATCAGAGTTTTTCGCTAAGTGTCGGCGCAATTTGATTCCAAAAAAGCTGAAACTTGCCATGCTAAAATCTCAGGCGATTAGCTTTCGAATGGTGTATGTCTTGTCAATTCACTCTGCCATCACTAATTCACTTTTTTTTAAAACCGGTGTCTAGTATAATATCAGAGTTTTTCGCCCAGTGTCGGCGCAATTTGATTGCAAAAGAGCTGAAACTTGCCATGCTAAAATCTCAGGCGATTAGCTTTCGAATGGTGTATGTCTTGTCAATTCACTCCGTCATCACTAATTCACTTTTTTTTTAAACCGGTGTCTAGTATAATATCAGAGTTTTTCGCCCAGTGTCGGCGTAATTTGATTCCAAAAAAGCTGAAACTTGCCATGCTAAAATCTCAGGCGATTAGCTTTCGAACGGTGTATGTCTTGTCAATTCACTCCGTCATCACTAATTCACTTTTTTTTAAACCGGTGTCTAGTATAATATCAGAGTTTTTCGCCCAGTGTCGGCGTAATTTGATTCCAAAAAAGCTGAAACTTGCCATGCTAAAATCTCAGGCGATTAGCTTTCGAATGGTGTATGTCTTGTCAATTCACTCTGTCATCACTAATTCACTTTTTTTAAAACCGGTGTCTAGTATAATATCAGAGTTTTTCGCCCAGTGTCGGCGTAATTTGATTCCAAAAAAGCTGAAACTTGCCATGCTAAAATCTCAGGCGATTAGCTTTCGAATGGTGTATGTCTTGTCAATTCACTCCGTCATCACTAATTCACTTTTTTTTAAACCGGTGTCTAGTATAATATAAGAGTTTTTCGCCCAGTGTCGGCGCAATTTGATTCCAAAAAAGCTGAAACTTGCCATGCTAAAATCTCAGGCGATTAGCTTTCGAATGGTGTATGTCTTGTCAATTCACTCTGTCATCACTAATTCACTTTTTTTAAAACCGGTGTCTAGTATAATATAAGAGTTTTTCGCCCAGTGTCGGCGCAATTTGATTCCAAAAAAGCTGAAACTTGCCATGCTAAAATCTCAGGCGATTAGCTTTCGAATGGTGTATGTCTTGTCAATTCAGTCTGTCATCACTGATTCACTTTTTTTTAAAACCGGTGTCTAGTATCATATCAGAGTTTTTCCCTAAGTGTCGGCGCAATTTGATTGCAAAAGAGCTGAAACTTGCCATGCTAAAATCTCAGGCGATTAGCTTTCGAATGGTGTATGTCTTGTCAATTCACTCTGCCATCACTAATTCACTTTTTTTAAAACCGGTGTCTAGTATAATATCAGAGTTTTTCGCCCAGTGTCGGCGCAATTTGATTGCAAAAGAGCTGAAACTTGCCATGCTAAAATCTCAGGCGATTAGCTTTCGAATGGTGTATGTCTTGTCAATTCACTCCGTCATCACTAATTCACTTTTTTTTAAACCGGTGTCTAGTATAATATCAGAGTTTTTCGCCCAGTGTCGGCGTAATTTGATTCCAAAAAAGCTGAAACTTGCCATGCTAAAATCTCAGGCGATTAGCTTTCGAATGGTGTATGTCTTGTCAATTCACTCCGTCATCACTAATTCACTTTTTTTTTAAACCGGTGTCTAGTATAATATCAGAGTTTTTCGCCCAGTGTCGGCGTAATTTGATTCCAAAAAAGCTGAAACTTGCCATGCTAAAATCTCAGGCGATTAGCTTTCGAATGGTGTATGTCTTGTCAATTCACTCTGTCATCACTAATTCACTTTTTTTTAAAACCGGTGTCTAGTATAATATCAGAGTTTTTCGCCCAGTGTCGGCGTAATTTGATTCCAAAAAAGCTGAAACTTGCCATGCTAAAATCTCAGGCGATTAGCTTTCGAATGGTGTATGTCTTGTCAATTCACTCCGTCATCACTAATTCACTTTTTTTTAAACCGGTGTCTAGTATAATATAAGAGTTTTTCGCCCAGTGTCGGCGCAATTTGATTCCAAAAAAGCTGAAACTTGCCATGCTAAAATCTCAGGCGATTAGCTTTCGAATGGTGTATGTCTTGTCAATTCACTCTGTCATCACTAATTCACTTTTTTTAAAACCGGTGTCTAGTATAATATAAGAGTTTTTCGCCCAGTGTCGGCGCAATTTGATTCCAAAAAAGCTGAAACTTGCCATGCTAAAATCTCAGGCGATTAGCTTTCGAATGGTGTATGTCTTGTCAATTCAGTCTGTCATCACTGATTCACTTTTTTTTAAAACCGGTGTCTAGTATCATATCAGAGTTTTTCCCTAAGTGTCGGCGCAATTTGATTGCAAAAGAGCTGAAACTTGCCATGCTAAAATCTCAGGCGATTAGCTTTCGAATGGTGTATGTCTTGTCAATTCACTCTGTCATCACTAATTCACTTTTTTTAAAACCGGTGTCTAGTATAATATAAGAGTTTTTCGCCCAGTGTCGGCGCAATTTGATTCCAAAAAAGCTGAAACTTGCCATGCTAAAATCTCAGGCGATTAGCTTTCGAATGGTGTATGTCTTGTCAATACACTCTGTCATCACTAATTCACTTTTTTTAAAACCGGTGTCTAGTATCATATCAGAGTTTTTCGCTAAGTGTCGGCGCAATTTGATTCCAAAAAAGCTGAAACTTGCCATGCTAAAATCTCAGGCGATTAGCTTTCGAATGGTGTATGTCTTGTCAATTCACTCTGCCATCACTAATTCACTTTTTTTAAAACCGGTGTCTAGTATAATATCAGAGTTTTTCGCCCAGTGTCGGCGCAATTTGATTGCAAAAGAGCTGAAACTTGCCATGCTAAAATCTCAGGCGATTAGCTTTCGAATGGTGTATGTCTTGTCAATTCACTCCGTCATCACTAATTCACTTTTTTTTTAAACCGGTGTCTAGTATAATATCAGAGTTTTTCGCCCAGTGTCGGCGTAATTTGATTCCAAAAAAGCTGAAACTTGCCATGCTAAAATCTCAGGCGATTAGCTTTCGAATGGTGTATGTCTTGTCAATTCACTCCGTCATCACTAATTCACTTTTTTTTTAAACCGGTGTCTAGTATAATATCAGAGTTTTTCGCCCAGTGTCGGCGTAATTTGATTCCAAAAAAGCTGAAACTTGCCATGCTAAAATCTCAGGCGATTAGCTTTCGAATGGTGTATGTCTTGTCAATTCACTCTGTCATCACTAATTCACTTTTTTTAAAACCCGTGTCTAGTATAATATCAGAGTTTTTCGCCCAGTGTCGGCGTAATTTGATTCCAAAAAAGCTGAAACTTGCCATGCTAAAATCTCAGGCGATTAGCTTTCAAATGGTGTATGTCTTGTCAATTCACTCCGTCATCACTAATTCACTTTTTTTTAAACCGGTGTCTAGTATAATATAAGAGTTTTTCGCCCAGTGTCGGCGCAATTTGATTCCAAAAAAGCTGAAACTTGCCATGCTAAAATCTCAGGCGATTAGCTTTCGAATGGTGTATGTCTTGTCAATTCACTCTGTCATCACTAATTCACTTTTTTTTAAAACCGGTGTCTAGTATAATATAAGAGTTTTTCGCCCAGTGTCGGCGCAATTTGATTCCAAAAAAGCTGAAACTTGCCATGCTAAAATCTCAGGCGATTAGCTTTCGAATGGTGTATGTCTTGTCAATTCAGTCTGTCATCACTGATTCACTTTTTTTTAAAACCGGTGTCTAGTATCATATCAGAGTTTTTCCCTAAGTGTCGGCGCAATTTGATTGCAAAAGAGCTGAAACTTGCCATGCTAAAATCTCAGGCGATTAGCTTTCGAATGGTGTATGTCTTGTCAATTCACTCTGCCATCACTAATTCACTTTTTTTTAAAACCGGTGTCTAGTATAATATCAGAGTTTTTCGCCCAGTGTCGGCGCAATTTGATTGCAAAAGAGCTGAAACTTGCCATGCTAAAATCTCAGGCGATTAGCTTTCGAATGGTGTATGTCTTGTCAATTCACTCCGTCATCACTAATTCACTTTTTTTTAAACCGGTGTCTAGTATAATATCAGAGTTTTTCGCCCAGTGTCGGCGTAATTTGATTCCAAAAAAGCTGAAACTTGCCATGCTAAAATCTCAGGCGATTAGCTTTCGAATGGTGTATGTCTTGTCAATTCACTCCGTCATCACTAATTCACTTTTTTTTAAACCGGTGTCTAGTATAATATCAGAGTTTTTCGCCCAGTGTCGGCGTAATTTGATTCCAAAAAAGCTGAAACTTGCCATGCTAAAATCTCAGGCGATTAGCTTTCGAATGGTGTATGTCTTGTCAATTCACTCTGTCATCACTAATTCACTTTTTTTAAAACCGGTGTCTAGTATAATATCAGAGTTTTTCGCCCAGTGTCGGCGTAATTTGATTCCAAAAAAGCTGAAACTTGCCATGCTAAAATCTCAGGCGATTAGCTTTCGAATGGTGTATGTCTTGTCAATTCACTCCGTCATCACTAATTCACTTTTTTTTAAACCGGTGTCTAGTATAATATAAGAGTTTTTCGCCCAGTGTCGGCGCAATTTGATTCCAAAAAAGCTGAAACTTGCCATGCTAAAATCTCAGGCGATTAGCTTTCGAATGGTGTATGTCTTGTCAATTCACTCTGTCATCACTAATTCACTTTTTTTAAAACCGGTGTCTAGTATAATATAAGAGTTTTTCGCCCAGTGTCGGCGCAATTTGATTCCAAAAAAGCTGAAACTTGCCATGCTAAAATCTCAGGCGATTAGCTTTCGAATGGTGTATGTCTTGTCAATTCAGTCTGTCATCACTGATTCACTTTTTTTTAAAACCGGTGTCTAGTATCATATCAGAGTTTTTCCCTAAGTGTCGGCGCAATTTGATTGCAAAAGAGCTGAAACTTGCCATGCTAAAATCTCAGGCGATTAGCTTTCGAATGGTGTATGTCTTGTCAATTCACTCTGTCATCACTAATTCACTTTTTTTAAAACCGGTGTCTAGTATAATATAAGAGTTTTTCGCCCAGTGTCGGCGCAATTTGATTCCAAAAAAGCTGAAACTTGCCATGCTAAAATCTCAGGCGATTAGCTTTCGAATGGTGTGTGTCTTGTCAATTCACTCTGCCATCACTAATTCACTTTTTTTAAAACCGGTGTCTAGTATAATATCAGAGTTTTTCGCCCAGTGTCGGCGCAATTTGATTGCAAAAGAGCTGAAACTTGCCATGCTAAAATCTCAGGCGATTAGCTTTCGAATGGTGTATGTCTTGTCAATTCACTCCGTCATCACTAATTCACTTTTTTTTAAACCGGTGTCTAGTATAATATCAGAGTTTTTCGCCCAGTGTCGGCGTAATTTGATTCCAAAAAAGCTGAAACTTGCCATGCTAAAATCTCAGGCGATTAGCTTTCGAATGGTGTATGTCTTGTCAATTCACTCTGTCATCACTAATTCACTTTTTTTAAAACCGGTGTCTAGTATAATATAAGAGTTTTTCGCCCAGTGTCGGCGCAATTTGATTCCAAAAAAGCTGAAACTTGCCATGCTAAAATCTCAGGCGATTAGCTTTCGAATGGTGTGTGTCTTGTCAATTCACTCTGCCATCACTAATTCACTTTTTTTAAAACCGGTGTCTAGTATAATATCAGAGTTTTTCGCCCAGTGTCGGCGCAATTTGATTGCAAAAGAGCTGAAACTTGCCATGCTAAAATCTCAGGCGATTAGCTTTCGAATGGTGTATGTCTTGTCAATTCACTCCGTCATCACTAATTCACTTTTTTTTAAACCGGTGTCTAGTATAATATCAGAGTTTTTCGCCCAGTGTCGGCGTAATTTGATTCCAAAAAAGCTGAAACTTGCCATGCTAAAATCTCAGGCGATTAGCTTTCGAATGGTGTATGTCTTGTCAATTCACTCTGTCATCACTAATTCACTTTTTTTAAAACCGGTGTCTAGTATAATATAAGAGTTTTTCGCCCAGTGTCGGCGCAATTTGATTCTAAAAAAGCTGAAACTTGCCGTGCTAAAATCTCAGGCGATTAGCTTTCGAATGGTGTATGTCTTGTCAATTCACTCTGTCATCACTAATTCACTTTTTTTAAAACCCGTGTCTAGTATAATATAAGAGTTTTTCGCCCAGTGTCGGCGCAATTTGATTCTAAAAAAGCTGAAACTTGCCATGCTAAAATCTCAGGCGATTAGCTTTCGAATGGTGTATGTCTTGTCAATTCACTCTGTCATCACTAATTCACTTTTTTTAAAACCGGTGTCTAGTATAATATAAGAGTTTTTCGCCCAGTGTCGGCGCAATTTGATTCCAAAAAAGCTGAAACTTGCCATGCTAAAATCTCAGGCGATTAGCTTTCGAATGGTGTATGTCTTGTCAATTCACTCTGTCATCACTAATTCACTTTTTTTAAAACCGGTGTCTAGTATAATATAAGAGTTTTTCGCCCAGTGTCGGCGCAATTTGATTCCAAAAAAGCTGAAACTTGCCATGCTAAAATCTCAGGCGATTAGCTTTCGAATGGTGTATGTCTTGTCAATTCACTCTGTCATCACTAATTCACTTTTTTTTAAAACCTCTGTCTAGTATAATATAAGAGTTTTTCGCCCAGTGTCGGCGCAATTTAATTTCAAAATAGCTGAAACTTGCCATGCTAAAATCTCAGGCGATTAGCTTTCGAATGGTGTATGTCTTGTCAATTCACTCTGTCATCACTAATTCACTTTTTTTAAAACCTCTGTCTAGTATAATATAAGAGTTTTTCGCCCAGTGTCGGCGCAATTTAATTTCAAAATAGCTGAAACTTGCCATGCTAAAATCTCAGGCGATTAGCTTTCGAATTCTGTATGTCTTGTCAATTCACTCTGTCATCACTAATTCACTTTTTTTAAAACCTCTGTCTAGTATAATATAAGAGTTTTTCGCCCAGTGTCGGCGCAATTTAATTTCAAAATAGCTGAAACTTGCCATGCTAAAATCTCAGGCGATTAGCTTTCGAATGCTGTATGTCTTGTCAATTCACTCTGTCATCACTAATTCACTTTTTTTTAAAACCTCTGTCTAGTATAATATAAGAGTTTTTCGCCCAGTGTCGGCGCAATTTGATTCCAAAAAAGCTGAAACTTGCCATGCTAAAATCTCAGGCGATTAGCTTTCGAATGGTGTATGTCTTGTCAATTCACTCTGTCATCACTAATTCACTTTTTTTAAAACCTCTGTCTAGTATAATATAAGAGTTTTTCGCCCAGTGTCGGCGCAATTTAATTTCAAAATAGCTGAAACTTGCCATGCTAAAATCTCAGGCGATTAGCTTTCGAATGCTGTATGTCTTGTCAATTCACTCTGTCATCACTAATTCACTTTTTTTAAAACCGGTGTCTAGTATCATATCAGAGTTTTTCGCCAAGTGTCGGCGCAATTTGATTCCAAAAAAGCTGAAACTTGCCATGCTAAAATCTTAGGCGATTAGCTTTCGAATGGTGTATGTCTTGTCAATTCACTCTGTCATCACTAATTCACTTTTTTTTTAAACCGGTGTCTAGTATAATATCAGAGTTTTCGCCCAGTGTCGGCGCAATTTGATTCTAAAAAAGCTGAAACTTGCCGTGCTAAAATCTCAGGCGATTAGCTTTCGAATGGTGTATGTCTTGTCAATTCACTCTGTCATCACTAATTCACTTTTTTTTAAAACCGGTGTCTAGTATAATATAAGAGTTTTTCGCCCAGTGTCGGCGCAATTTGATTCTAAAAAAGCTGAAACTTGCCGTGCTAAAATCTCAGGCGATTAGCTTTCGAATGGTGTATGTCTTGTCAATTCACTCTGTCATCACTAATTCACTTTTTTTTAAACCGGTGTCTAGTATAATATAAGAGTTTTTCGCCCAGTGTCGGCGCAATTTGATTCTAAAAAAGCTGAAACTTGCCATGCTAAAATCTCAGGCGATTAGCTTTCGAATGGTGTATGTCTTGTCAATTCACTCTGTCATCACTAATTCACTTTTTTTAAAACCGGTGTCTAGTATAATATAAGAGTTTTTCGCCCAGTGTCGGCGCAATTTGATTCCAAAAAAGCTGAAACTTGCCATGCTAAAATCTCAGGCGATTAGCTTTCGAATGGTGTATGTCTTGTCAATTCAGTCTGTCATCACTGATTCACTTTTTTTTAAAACCGGTGTCTAGTATCATATCAGAGTTTTTCCCTAAGTGTCGGCGCAATTTGATTGCAAAAGAGCTGAAACTTGCCATGCTAAAATCTCAGGCGATTAGCTTTCGAATGGTGTATGTCTTGTCAATTCACTCTGTCATCACTAATTCACTTTTTTTTAAAACCGGTGTCTAGTATAATATAAGAGTTTTTCGCCCAGTGTCGGCGCAATTTGATTCCAAAAAAGCTGAAACTTGCCATGCTAAAATCTCAGGCGATTAGCTTTCGAATGGTGTGTGTCTTGTCAATTCACTCTGCCATCACTAATTCACTTTTTTTAAAACCGGTGTCTAGTATAATATAAGAGTTTTTCGCCCAGTGTCGGCGCAATTTGATTCTAAAAAAGCTGAAACTTGCCGTGCTAAAATCTCAGGCGATTAGCTTTCGAATGGTGTATGTCTTGTCAATTCACTCTGTCATCACTAATTCACTTTTTTTAAACCGGTGTCTAGTATAATATAAGAGTTTTTCGCCCAGTGTCGGCGCAATTTGATTCTAAAAAAGCTGAAACTTGCCATGCTAAAATCTCCGGCGATTAGCTTTCGAATGGTGTATGTCTTGTCAATTCACTCTGTCATCACTAATTCACTTTTTTTTAAAACCGGTGTCTAGTATAATATAAGAGTTTTTCGCCCAGTGTCGGCGCAATTTGATTCTAAAAAAGCTGAAACTTGCCGTGCTAAAATCTCAGGCGATTAGCTTTCGAATGGTGTATGTCTTGTCAATTCACTCTGTCATCACTAATTCACTTTTTTTTAAACCGGTGTCTAGTATAATATAAGAGTTTTTCGCCCAGTGTCGGCGCAATTTGATTCTAAAAAAGCTGAAACTTGCCATGCTAAAATCTCAGGCGATTAGCTTTCGAATGGTGTATGTCTTGTCAATTCACTCTGTCATCACTAATTCACTTTTTTTAAAACCGGTGTCTAGTATAATATAAGAGTTTTTCGCCCAGTGTCGGCGCAATTTGATTCCAAAAAAGCTGAAACTTGCCATGCTAAAATCTCAGGCGATTAGCTTTCGAATGGTGTATGTCTTGTCAATTCAGTCTGTCATCACTGATTCACTTTTTTTTAAAACCGGTGTCTAGTATCATATCAGAGTTTTTCCCTAAGTGTCGGCGCAATTTGATTGCAAAAGAGCTGAAACTTGCCATGCTAAAATCTCAGGCGATTAGCTTTCGAATGGTGTATGTCTTGTCAATTCACTCTGTCATCACTAATTCACTTTTTTTAAAACCGGTGTCTAGTATAATATAAGAGTTTTTCGCCCAGTGTCGGCGCAATTTGATTCCAAAAAAGCTGAAACTTGCCATGCTAAAATCTCAGGCGATTAGCTTTCGAATGGTGTGTGTCTTGTCAATTCACTCTGCCATCACTAATTCACTTTTTTTTAAAACCGGTGTCTAGTATAATATCAGAGTTTTTCGCCCAGTGTCGGCGCAATTTGATTGCAAAAGAGCTGAAACTTGCCATGCTAAAATCTCAGGCGATTAGCTTTCGAATGGTGTATGTCTTGTCAATTCACTCCGTCATCACTAATTCACTTTTTTTTAAAACCGGTGTCTAGTATAATATCAGAGTTTTTCGCCCAGTGTCGGCGTAATTTGATTCCAAAAAAGCTGAAACTTGCCATGCTAAAATCTCAGGCGATTAGCTTTCGAATGGTGTATGTCTTGTCAATTCACTCTGTCATCACTAATTCACTTTTTTTAAAACCGGTGTCTAGTATAATATAAGAGTTTTTCGCCCAGTGTCGGCGCAATTTGATTCCAAAAAAGCTGAAACTTGCCATGCTAAAATCTCAGGCGATTAGCTTTCGAATGGTGTGTGTCTTGTCAATTCAGTCTGTCATCACTGATTCACTTTTTTTTAAAACCGGTGTCTAGTATCATATCAGAGTTTTTCCCTAAGTGTCGGCGCAATTTGATTGCAAAAGAGCTGAAACTTGCCATGCTAAAATCTCAGGCGATTAGCTTTCGAATGGTGTATGTCTTGTCAATTCACTCCGTCATCACTAATTCACTTTTTTTTAAACCGGTGTCTAGTATAATATCAGAGTTTTTCGCCCAGTGTCGGCGTAATTTGATTCCAAAAAAGCTGAAACTTGCCATGCTAAAATCTCAGGCGATTAGCTTTCGAATGGTGTATGTCTTGTCAATTCACTCTGTCATCACTAATTCACTTTTTTTTAAACCGGTGTCTAGTATAATATAAGAGTTTTTCGCCCAGTGTCGGCGCAATTTGATTCTAAAAAAGCTGAAACTTGCCATGCTAAAATCTCCGGCGATTAGCTTTCGAATGGTGTATGTCTTGTCAATTCACTCTGTCATCACTAATTCACTTTTTTTAAAACCGGTGTCTAGTATAATATAAGAGTTTTTCGCCCAGTGTCGGCGCAATTTGATTCTAAAAAAGCTGAAACTTGCCGTGCTAAAATCTCAGGCGATTAGCTTTCGAATGGTGTATGTCTTGTCAATTCACTCTGTCATCACTAATTCACTTTTTTTTAAACCGGTGTCTAGTATAATATAAGAGTTTTTCGCCCAGTGTCGGCGCAATTTGATTCTAAAAAAGCTGAAACTTGCCATGCTAAAATCTCAGGCGATTAGCTTTCGAATGGTGTATGTCTTGTCAATTCACTCTGTCATCACTAATTCACTTTTTTTTAAAACCGGTGTCTAGTATAATATAAGAGTTTTTCGCCCAGTGTCGGCGCAATTTGATTCCAAAAAAGCTGAAACTTGCCATGCTAAAATCTCAGGCGATTAGCTTTCGAATGGTGTATGTCTTGTCAATTCAGTCTGTCATCACTGATTCACTTTTTTTTAAAACCGGTGTCTAGTATCATATCAGAGTTTTTCCCTAAGTGTCGGCGCAATTTGATTGCAAAAGAGCTGAAACTTGCCATGCTAAAATCTCAGGCGATTAGCTTTCGAATGGTGTATGTCTTGTCAATTCACTCTGTCATCACTAATTCACTTTTTTTAAAACCGGTGTCTAGTATAATATAAGAGTTTTTCGCCCAGTGTCGGCGCAATTTGATTCCAAAAAAGCTGAAACTTGCCATGCTAAAATCTCAGGCGATTAGCTTTCGAATGGTGTGTGTCTTGTCAATTCACTCTGCCATCACTAATTCACTTTTTTTAAAACCGGTGTCTAGTATAATATCAGAGTTTTTCGCCCAGTGTCGGCGCAATTTGATTGCAAAAGAGCTGAAACTTGCCATGCTAAAATCTCAGGCGATTAGCTTTCGAATGGTGTATGTCTTGTCAATTCACTCCGTCATCACTAATTCACTTTTTTTTAAACCGGTGTCTAGTATAATATCAGAGTTTTTCGCCCAGTGTCGGCGTAATTTGATTCCAAAAAAGCTGAAACTTGCCATGCTAAAATCTCAGGCGATTAGCTTTCGAATGGTGTATGTCTTGTCAATTCACTCTGTCATCACTAATTCACTTTTTTTAAAACCGGTGTCTAGTATAATATAAGAGTTTTTCGCCCAGTGTCGGCGCAATTTGATTCCAAAAAAGCTGAAACTTGCCATGCTAAAATCTCAGGCGATTAGCTTTCGAATGGTGTGTGTCTTGTCAATTCACTCTGCCATCACTAATTCACTTTTTTTAAAACCGGTGTCTAGTATAATATCAGAGTTTTTCGCCCAGTGTCGGCGCAATTTGATTGCAAAAGAGCTGAAACTTGCCATGCTAAAATCTCAGGCGATTAGCTTTCGAATGGTGTATGTCTTGTCAATTCACTCCGTCATCACTAATTCACTTTTTTTTAAACCGGTGTCTAGTATAATATCAGAGTTTTTCGCCCAGTGTCGGCGTAATTTGATTCCAAAAAAGCTGAAACTTGCCATGCTAAAATCTCAGGCGATTAGCTTTCGAATGGTGTATGTCTTGTCAATTCACTCTGTCATCACTAATTCACTTTTTTTAAAACCGGTGTCTAGTATAATATAAGAGTTTTTCGCCCAGTGTCGGCGCAATTTGATTCTAAAAAAGCTGAAACTTGCCGTGCTAAAATCTCAGGCGATTAGCTTTCGAATGGTGTATGTCTTGTCAATTCACTCTGTCATCACTAATTCACTTTTTTTTAAAACCCGTGTCTAGTATAATATAAGAGTTTTTCGCCCAGTGTCGGCGCAATTTGATTCTAAAAAAGCTGAAACTTGCCATGCTAAAATCTCAGGCGATTAGCTTTCGAATGGTGTATGTCTTGTCAATTCACTCTGTCATCACTAATTCACTTTTTTTAAAACCGGTGTCTAGTATAATATAAGAGTTTTTCGCCCAGTGTCGGCGCAATTTGATTCCAAAAAAGCTGAAACTTGCCATGCTAAAATCTCAGGCGATTAGCTTTCGAATGGTGTATGTCTTGTCAATTCACTCTGTCATCACTAATTCACTTTTTTTAAAACCGGTGTCTAGTATAATATAAGAGTTTTTCGCCCAGTGTCGGCGCAATTTGATTCCAAAAAAGCTGAAACTTGCCATGCTAAAATCTCAGGCGATTAGCTTTCGAATGGTGTATGTCTTGTCAATTCACTCTGTCATCACTAATTCACTTTTTTTTAAAACCTCTGTCTAGTATAATATAAGAGTTTTTCGCCCAGTGTCGGCGCAATTTAATTTCAAAATAGCTGAAACTTGCCATGCTAAAATCTCAGGCGATTAGCTTTCGAATGGTGTATGTCTTGTCAATTCACTCTGTCATCACTAATTCACTTTTTTTAAAACCTCTGTCTAGTATAATATAAGAGTTTTTCGCCCAGTGTCGGCGCAATTTAATTTCAAAATAGCTGAAACTTGCCATGCTAAAATCTCAGGCGATTAGCTTTCGAATGGTGTATGTCTTGTCAATTCACTCTGTCATCACTAATTCACTTTTTTTAAAACCTCTGTCTAGTATAATATAAGAGTTTTTCGCCCAGTGTCGGCGCAATTTAATTTCAAAATAGCTGAAACTTGCCATGCTAAAATCTCAGGCGATTAGCTTTCGAATGCTGTATGTCTTGTCAATTCACTCTGTCATCACTAATTCACTTTTTTTTAAAACCTCTGTCTAGTATAATATAAGAGTTTTTCGCCCAGTGTCGGCGCAATTTAATTTCAAAATAGCTGAAACTTGCCATGCTAAAATCTCAGGCGATTAGCTTTCGAATGCTGTATGTCTTGTCAATTCACTCTGTCATCACTAATTCACTTTTTTTAAAACCTCTGTCTAGTATAATATAAGAGTTTTTCGCCCAGTGTCGGCGCAATTTGATTCCAAAAAAGCTGAAACTTGCCATGCTAAAATCTCAGGCGATTAGCTTTCGAATGGTGTATGTCTTGTCAATTCACTCTGTCATCACTAATTCACTTTTTTTTAAAACCTCTGTCTAGTATAATATAAGAGTTTTTCGCCCAGTGTCGGCGCAATTTAATTTCAAAATAGCTGAAACTTGCCATGCTAAAATCTCAGGCGATTAGCTTTCGAATGCTGTATGTCTTGTCAATTCACTCTGTCATCACTAATTCACTTTTTTTAAAACCGGTGTCTAGTATCATATCAGAGTTTTTCGCCAAGTGTCGGCGCAATTTGATTCCAAAAAAGCTGAAACTTGCCATGCTAAAATCTTAGGCGATTAGCTTTCGAATGGTGTATGTCTTGTCAATTCACTCTGTCATCACTAATTCACTTTTTTTTTAAACCGGTGTCTAGTATAATATCAGAGTTTTCGCCCAGTGTCGGCGCAATTTGATTCTAAAAAAGCTGAAACTTGCCATGCTAAAATCTTAGGCGATTAGCTTTCGAATGGTGTATGTCTTGTCAATTCACTCTGTCATCACTAATTCACTTTTTTTAAAACCGGTGTCTAGTATAATATAAGAGTTTTTCGCCCAGTGTCGGCGCAATTTGATTCCAAAAAAGCTGAAACTTGCCGTGCTAAAATCTCAGGCGATTAGCTTTCGAATGGTGTATGTCTTGTCAATTCACTCTGTCATCACTAATTCACTTTTTTTTAAAACCGGTGTCTAGTATAATATAAGAGTTTTTCGCCCAGTGTCGGCGCAATTTGATTCTAAAAAAGCTGAAACTTGCCATGCTAAAATCTCAGGCGATTAGCTTTCGAATGGTGTATGTCTTGTCAATTCACTCTGTCATCACTAATTCACTTTTTTTTAAAACCGGTGTCTAGTATAATATAAGAGTTTTTCGCCCAGTGTCGGCGCAATTTGATTCCAAAAAAGCTGAAACTTGCCATGCTAAAATCTTAGGCGATTAGCTTTCGAATGGTGTATGTCTTGTCAATTCACTCCGTCATCACTAATTCACTTTTTTTCAAACCGGTGTCTAGTATAATATCAGAGTTTTCGCCCAGTGTCGGCGCAATTTGATTCCAAAAAAGCTGAAACTTGCCATGCTAAAATCTCAGGCGATTAGCTTTCGAATGGTGTATGTCTTGTCAATTCACTCCGTCATCACTAATTCACTTTTTTTTAAACCGGTGTCTAGTATAATATCAGAGTTTTCGCCCAGTGTCGGCGTAATTTGATTCCAAAAAAGCTGAAACTTGCCATGCTAAAATCTCAGGCGATTAGCTTTCGAATGGTGTATGTCTTGTCAATTCACTCCGTCATCACTAATTCACTTTTTTTTAAACCGGTGTCTAGTATAATATCAGAGTTTTCGCCCAGTGTCGGCGTAATTTGATTCTAAAAAAGCTGAAACTTGCCATGCTAAAATCTTAGGCGATTAGCTTTCGAATGGTGTATGTCTTGTCAATTCACTCCGTCATCACTAATTCACTTTTTTTTAAACCGGTGTCTAGTATAATATCAGAGTTTTCGCCCAGTGTCGGCGCAATTTGATTCCAAAAAAGCTGAAACTTGCCATGCTAAAATCTCAGGCGATTAGCTTTCGAATGGTGTATGTCTTGTCAATTCACTCCGTCATCACTAATTCACTTTTTTTAAAACCGGTGTCTAGTATAATATAAGAGTTTTTCGCCCAGTGTCGGCGCAATTTGATTCCAAAAAAGCTGAAACTTGCCATGCTAAAATCTCAGGCGATTAGCTTTCGAATGGTGTATGTCTTGTCAATTCACTCTGTCATCACTAATTCACTTTTTTTAAAACCGGTGTCTAGTATAATATAAGAGTTTTTCGCCCAGTGTCGGCGCAATTTGATTCCAAAAAAGCTGAAACTTGCCATGCTAAAATCTCAGGCGATTAGCTTTCGAATGGTGTATGTCTTGTCAATTCACTCTGTCATCACTAATTCACTTTTTTTAAAACCGGTGTCTAGTATAATATAAGAGTTTTTCGCCCAGTGTCGGCGCAATTTGATTCCAAAAAAGCTGAAACTTGCCATGCTAAAATCTCAGGCGATTAGCTTTCGAATGGTGTATGTCTTGTCAATTCACTCTGTCATCACTAATTCACTTTTTTTTAAAACCTCTGTCTAGTATAATATAAGAGTTTTTCGCCCAGTGTCGGCGCAATTTAATTTCAAAATAGCTGAAACTTGCCATGCTAAAATCTCAGGCGATTAGCTTTCGAATGGTGTATGTCTTGTCAATTCACTCTGTCATCACTAATTCACTTTTTTTAAAACCGCTGTCTAGTATAATATAAGAGTTTTTCGCCCAGTGTCGGCGCAATTTAATTTCAAAATAGCTGAAACTTGCCATGCTAAAATCTCAGGCGATTAGCTTTCGAATTCTGTATGTCTTGTCAATTCACTCTGTCATCACTAATTCACTTTTTTTTAAAACCTCTGTCTAGTATAATATAAGAGTTTTTCGCCCAGTGTCGGCGCAATTTAATTTCAAAATAGCTGAAACTTGCCATGCTAAAATCTCAGGCGATTAGCTTTCGAATGCTGTATGTCTTGTCAATTCACTCTGTCATCACTAATTCACTTTTTTTAAAACCTCTGTCTAGTATAATATAAGAGTTTTTCGCCCAGTGTCGGCGCAATTTGATTCCAAAAAAGCTGAAACTTGCCATGCTAAAATCTCAGGCGATTAGCTTTCGAATGGTGTATGTCTTGTCAATTCACTCTGTCATCACTAATTCACTTTTTTTTAAAACCTCTGTCTAGTATAATATAAGAGTTTTTCGCCCAGTGTCGGCGCAATTTAATTTCAAAATAGCTGAAACTTGCCATGCTAAAATCTCAGGCGATTAGCTTTCGAATGCTGTATGTCTTGTCAATTCACTCTGTCATCACTAATTCACTTTTTTTTAAAACCGGTGTCTAGTATCATATCAGAGTTTTTCGCCAAGTGTCGGCGCAATTTGATTCCAAAAAAGCTGAAACTTGCCATGCTAAAATCTCAGGCGATTAGCTTTCGAATGGTGTATGTCTTGTCAATTCACTCTGTCATCACTAATTCACTTTTTTTTTAAACCTGTGTCTAGTATAATATCAGAGTTTTCGCCCAGTGTCGGCGTAATTTGATTCCAAAAAAGCTGAAACTTGCCATGCTAAAATCTCAGGCGATTAGCTTTCGAATGGTGTATGTCTTGTCAATTCACTCTGTCATCACTAATTCACTTTTTTTAAAACCGGTGTCTAGTATAATATAAGAGTTTTTCGCCCAGTGTCGGCGCAATTTGATTCCAAAAAAGCTGAAACTTGCCGTGCTAAAATCTCAGGCGATTAGCTTTCGAATGGTGTGTGTCTTGTCAATTCACTCTGCCATCACTAATTCACTTTTTTTTAAAACCGGTGTCTAGTATAATATCAGAGTTTTTCGCCCAGTGTCGGCGCAATTTGATTGCAAAAGAGCTGAAACTTGCCATGCTAAAATCTCAGGCGATTAGCTTTCGAATGGTGTATGTCTTGTCAATTCACTCTGTCATCACTAATTCACTTTTTTTTAAACCGGTGTCTAGTATAATATCAGAGTTTTTCGCCCAGTGTCGGCGCAATTTGATTGCAAAAGAGCTGAAACTTGCCATGCTAAAATCTCAGGCGATTAGCTTTCGAATGGTGTATGTCTTGTCAATTCACTCTGTCATCACTAATTCACTTTTTTTTAAAACCGGTGTCTAGTATAATATAAGAGTTTTTCGCCCAGTGTCGGCGCAATTTGATTCCAAAAAAGCTGAAACTTGCCATGCTAAAATCTCAGGCGATTAGCTTTCGAATGGTGTGTGTCTTGTCAATTCACTCTGCCATCACTAATTCACTTTTTTTTAAAACCGGTGTCTAGTATAATATCAGAGTTTTTCGCCCAGTGTCGGCGCAATTTGATTGCAAAAGAGCTGAAACTTGCCATGCTAAAATCTCAGGCGATTAGCTTTCGAATGGTGTATGTCTTGTCAATTCACTCCGTCATCACTAATTCACTTTTTTTTAAACCGGTGTCTAGTATAATATCAGAGTTTTTCGCCCAGTGTCGGCGTAATTTGATTCCAAAAAAGCTGAAACTTGCCATGCTAAAATCTCAGGCGATTAGCTTTCGAATGGTGTATGTCTTGTCAATTCACTCTGTCATCACTAATTCACTTTTTTTTAAAACCGGTGTCTAGTATAATATAAGAGTTTTTCGCCCAGTGTCGGCGCAATTTGATTGCAAAAGAGCTGAAACTTGCCATGCTAAAATCTCAGGCGATTAGCTTTCGAATGGTGTATGTCTTGTCAATTCACTCTGTCATCACTAATTCACTTTTTTTTAAACCGGTGTCTAGTATAATATCAGAGTTTTTCGCCCAGTGTCGGCGCAATTTGATTGCAAAAGAGCTGAAACTTGCCATGCTAAAATCTCAGGCGATTAGCTTTCGAATGGTGTATGTCTTGTCAATTCACTCCGTCATCACTAATTCACTTTTTTTTAAACCGGTGTCTAGTATAATATAAGAGTTTTTCGCCCAGTGTCGGCGCAATTTGATTCCAAAAAAGCTGAAACTTGCCATGCTAAAATCTCAGGCGATTAGCTTTCGAATGGTGTGTGTCTTGTCAATTCACTCTGCCATCACTAATTCACTTTTTTTTAAACCGGTGTCTAGTATAATATCAGAGTTTTTCGCCCAGTGTCGGCGCAATTTGATTGCAAAAGAGCTGAAACTTGCCATGCTAAAATCTCAGGCGATTAGCTTTCGAATGGTGTATGTCTTGTCAATTCACTCTGTCATCACTAATTCACTTTTTTTAAAACCGGTGTCTAGTATAATATAAGAGTTTTTCGCCCAGTGTCGGCGCAATTTGATTCCAAAAAAGCTGAAACTTGCCATGCTAAAATCTCAGGCGATTAGCTTTCGAATGGTGTGTGTCTTGTCAATTCACTCTGCCATCACTAATTCACTTTTTTTAAAACCGGTGTCTAGTATAATATCAGAGTTTTTCGCCCAGTGTCGGCGCAATTTGATTGCAAAAGAGCTGAAACTTGCCATGCTAAAATCTCAGGCGATTAGCTTTCGAATGGTGTATGTCTTGTCAATTCACTCCGTCATCACTAATTCACTTTTTTTTAAACCGGTGTCTAGTATAATATCAGAGTTTTTCGCCCAGTGTCGGCGTAATTTGATTCCAAAAAAGCTGAAACTTGCCATGCTAAAATCTCAGGCGATTAGCTTTCGAATGGTGTATGTCTTGTCAATTCACTCTGTCATCACTAATTCACTTTTTTTAAAACCGGTGTCTAGTATAATATAAGAGTTTTTCGCCCAGTGTCGGCGCAATTTGATTCCAAAAAAGCTGAAACTTGCCATGCTAAAATCTCAGGCGATTAGCTTTCGAATGGTGTGTGTCTTGTCAATTCACTCTGCCATCACTAATTCACTTTTTTTAAAACCGGTGTCTAGTATAATATCAGAGTTTTTCGCCCAGTGTCGGCGCAATTTGATTGCAAAAGAGCTGAAACTTGCCATGCTAAAATCTCAGGCGATTAGCTTTCGAATGGTGTATGTCTTGTCAATTCACTCCGTCATCACTAATTCACTTTTTTTTAAACCGGTGTCTAGTATAATATCAGATTTTTTCGCCCAGTGTCGGCGTAATTTGATTCCAAAAAAGCTGAAACTTGCCATGCTAAAATCTCAGGCGATTAGCTTTCGAATGGTGTATGTCTTGTCAATTCACTCTGTCATCACTAATTCACTTTTTTTAAAACCGGTGTCTAGTATAATATAAGAGTTTTTCGCCCAGTGTCGGCGCAATTTGATTCTAAAAAAGCTGAAACTTGCCGTGCTAAAATCTCAGGCGATTAGCTTTCGAATGGTGTATGTCTTGTCAATTCACTCTGTCATCACTAATTCACTTTTTTTAAAACCCGTGTCTAGTATAATATAAGAGTTTTTCGCCCAGTGTCGGCGCAATTTGATTCTAAAAAAGCTGAAACTTGCCATGCTAAAATCTCAGGCGATTAGCTTTCGAATGGTGTATGTCTTGTCAATTCACTCTGTCATCACTAATTCACTTTTTTTAAAACCGGTGTCTAGTATAATATAAGAGTTTTTCGCCCAGTGTCGGCGCAATTTAATTTCAAAATAGCTGAAACTTGCCATGCTAAAATCTCAGGCGATTAGCTTTCGAATGCTGTATGTCTTGTCAATTCACTCTGTCATCACTAATTCACTTTTTTTAAAACCTCTGTCTAGTATAATATAAGAGTTTTTCGCCCAGTGTCGGCGCAATTTAATTTCAAAATAGCTGAAACTTGCCATGCTAAAATCTCAGGCGATTAGCTTTCGAATGCTGTATGTCTTGTCAATTCACTCTGTCATCACTAATTCACTTTTTTTTAAAACCTCTGTCTAGTATAATATAAGAGTTTTTCGCCCAGTGTCGGCGCAATTTGATTCCAAAAAAGCTGAAACTTGCCATGCTAAAATCTCAGGCGATTAGCTTTCGAATGGTGTATGTCTTGTCAATTCACTCTGTCATCACTAATTCACTTTTTTTTAAAACCTCTGTCTAGTATAATATAAGAGTTTTTCGCCCAGTGTCGGCGCAATTTAATTTCAAAATAGCTGAAACTTGCCATGCTAAAATCTCAGGCGATTAGCTTTCGAATGCTGTATGTCTTGTCAATTCACTCTGTCATCACTAATTCACTTTTTTTTAAAACCGGTGTCTAGTATCATATCAGAGTTTTTCGCCAAGTGTCGGCGCAATTTGATTCCAAAAAAGCTGAAACTTGCCATGCTAAAATCTCAGGCGATTAGCTTTCGAATGGTGTATGTCTTGTCAATTCACTCTGTCATCACTAATTCACTTTTTTTTAAACCGGTGTCTAGTATAATATCAGAGTTTTTCGCCCAGTGTCGGCGTAATTTGATTCCAAAAAAGCTGAAACTTGCCATGCTAAAATCTCAGGCGATTAGCTTTCGAATGGTGTATGTCTTGTCAATTCACTCTGTCATCACTAATTCACTTTTTTTTAAAACCGGTGTCTAGTATAATATAAGAGTTTTTCGCCCAGTGTCGGCGCAATTTGATTCCAAAAAAGCTGAAACTTGCCGTGCTAAAATCTCAGGCGATTAGCTTTCGAATGGTGTATGTCTTGTCAATTCACTCTGTCATCACTAATTCACTTTTTTTAAAACCGGTGTCTAGTATAATATAAGAGTTTTTCGCCCAGTGTCGGCGCAATTTGATTCCAAAAAAGCTGAAACTTGCCATGCTAAAATCCCAGGCGATTAGCTTTCGAATGGTGTATGTCTTGTCAATTCACTCTGTCATCACTAATTCACTTTTTTTTAAAACCGGTGTCTAGTATAATATAAGAGTTTTTCGCCCAGTGTCGGCGCAATTTGATTCCAAAAAAGCTGAAACTTGCCATGCTAAAATCTCAGGCGATTAGCTTTCGAATGGTGTATGTCTTGTCAATTCACTCTGTCATCACTAATTCACTTTTTTTAAAACCGGTGTCTAGTATAATATAAGAGTTTTTCGCCCAGTGTCGGCGCAATTTGATTCCAAAAAAGCTGAAACTTGCCATGCTAAAATCTCAGGCGATTAGCTTTCCAATGGTGTATGTCTTGTCAATTCACTCCGTCATCACTAATTCACTTTTTTTTAAAACCGGTGTCTAGTATAATATAAGAGTTTTTCGCCCAGTGTCGGCGCAATTTGATTCCAAAAAAGCTGAAACTTGCCACGCTAAAATCTCAGGCGATTAGCTTTCGAATGGTGTATGTCTTGTCAATTCACTCTGTCATCACTAATTCACTTTTTTTTAAAACCGGTGTCTAGTATAATATAAGAGTTTTTCGCCCAGTGTCGGCGCAATTTGATTCCAAAAAAGCTGAAACTTGCCATGCTAAAATCTCAGGCGATTAGCTTTCGAATGGTGTATGTCTTGTCAATTCACTCTGTCATCACTAATTCACTTTTTTTAAAACCGGTGTCTAGTATAATAAATTCACTTTTTTTTAAACCGGTGTCTAGTATAATATCAGAGTTTTTCGCCCAGTGTCGGCGTAATTTGATTCCAAAAAAGCTGAAACTTGCCATGCTAAAATCTCAGGCGATTAGCTTTCGAATGGTGTATGTCTTGTCAATTCACTCTGTCATCACTAATTCACTTTTTTTTAAAAGCGGTGTCTAGTATAATATCACAGTTTTTCGCCCAGTGTCGGCGTAATTTGATCGCAAAAGAGCTGAAACTTGCCATGCTAAAATCTCAGGCGATTAGCTTTCGAATGGTGTATGTCTTGTCAATTCACTCCGTCATCACTAATTCACTTTTTTTTAAACCGGTGTCTAGTATAATATAAGAGTTTTTCGCCCAGTGTCGGCGCAATTTGATTCCAAAAAAGCTGAAACTTGCCATGCTAAAATCTCAGGCGATTAGCTTTCGAATGGTGTATGTCTTGTCAATTCACTCTGTCATCACTAATTCACTTTTTTTTAAAACCGGTGTCTAGTATAATATAAGAGTTTTTCGCCCAGTGTCGGCGCAATTTGATTCCAAAAAAGCTGAAACTTGCCATGCTAAAATCTCAGGCGATTAGCTTTCGAATGGTGTATGTCTTGTCAATTCACTCTGTCATCACTAATTCACTTTTTTTTAAAAGCGGTGTCTAGTATAATATCACAGTTTTTCGCCCAGTGTCGGCGTAATTTGATCGCAAAAGAGCTGAAACTTGCCATGCTAAAATCTCAGGCGATTAGCTTTCGAATGGTGTATGTCTTGTCAATTCACTCCGTCATCACTAATTCACTTTTTTTTAAACCGGTGTCTAGTATAATATAAGAGTTTTTCGCCCAGTGTCGGCGCAATTTGATTCCAAAAAAGCTGAAACTTGCCATGCTAAAATCTCAGGCGATTAGCTTTCCAATGGTGTATGTCTTGTCAATTCACTCTGTCATCACTAATTCACTTTTTTTTAAAAGCGGTGTCTAGTATAATATCACAGTTTTTCGCCCAGTGTCGGCGTAATTTGATCGCAAAAGAGCTGAAACTTGCCATGCTAAAATCTCAGGCGATTAGCTTTCGAATGGTGTATGTCTTGTCAATTCACTCCGTCATCACTAATTCACTTTTTTTTTAAACCGGTGTCTAGTATAATATAAGAGTTTTTCGCCCAGTGTCGGCGCAATTTGATTCCAAAAAAGCTGAAACTTGCCATGCTAAAATCTCAGGCGATTAGCTTTCGAATGGTGTATGTCTTGTCAATTCACTCTGTCATCACTAATTCACTTTTTTTAAAACCGGTGTCTAGTATAATATAAGAGTTTTTCGCCCAGTGTCGGCGCAATTTGATTCCAAAAAAGCTGAAACTTGCCATGCTAAAATCTCAGGCGATTAGCTTTCGAATGGTGTATGTCTTGTCAATTCACTCTGTCATCACTAATTCACTTTTTTTAAAACCGGTGTCTAGTATAATATAAGAGTTTTTCGCCCAGTGTCGGCGCAATTTGATTCCAAAAAAGCTGAAACTTGCCATGCTAAAATCTCAGGCGATTAGCTTTCCAATGGTGTATGTCTTGTCAATTCACTCTGTCATCACTAATTCACTTTTTTTAAAACCGGTGTCTAGTATAATATAAGAGTTTTTCGCCCAGTGTCGGCGCAATTTGATTCCAAAAAAGCTGAAGCTTGCCATGCTAAAATCTCAGGCGATTAGCTTTCGAATGGTGTATGTCTTGTCAATTCACTCTGTCATCACTAATTCACTTTTTTTAAAACCTCTGTCTAGTATAATATAAGAGTTTTTCGCCCAGTGTCGGCGCAATTTAATTTCAAAATAGCTGAAACTTGCCACGCTAAAATCTCAGGCGATTAGCTTTCGAATGGTGTATGTCTTGTCAATTCACTCCGTCATCACTAATTCACTTTTTTTTAAACCGGTGTCTAGTATAATATAAGAGTTTTTCGCCCAGTGTCGGCGCAATTTGATTCCAAAAAAGCTGAAACTTGCCATGCTAAAATCTCAGGCGATTAGCTTTCGAATGGTGTATGTCTTGTCAATTGACTCTGTCATCACTAATTCACTTTTTTTAAAACCGGTGTCTAGTATAATATAAGAGTTTTTCGCCCAGTGTCGGCGCAATTTGATTCCAAAAAAGCTGAAACTTGCCACGCTAAAATCTCAGGCGATTAGCTTTCGAATGGTGTATGTCTTGTCAATTCACTCTGTCATCACTAATTCACTTTTTTTAAAACCGGTGTCTAGTATAATATAAGAGTTTTTCGCCCAGTGTCGGCGCAATTTGATTCCAAAAAAGCTGAAACTTGCCATGCTAAAATCTCAGGCGATTAGCTTTCGAATGGTGTATGTCTTGTCAATTCACTCTGTCATCACTAATTCACTTTTTTTAAAACCGGTGTCTAGTATAATAAATTCACTTTTTTTTAAACCGGTGTCTAGTATAATATCAGAGTTTTTCGACCAGTGTCGGCGTAATTTGATTCCAAAAAAGCTGAAACTTGCCATGCTAAAATCTCAGGCGATTAGCTTTCGAATGGTGTATGTCTTGTCAATTCACTCTGTCATCACTAATTCACTTTTTTTTAAAAGCGGTGTCTAGTATAATATCACAGTTTTTCGCCCAGTGTCGGCGTAATTTGATCGCAAAAGAGCTGAAACTTGCCATGCTAAAATCTCAGGCGATTAGCTTTCGAATGGTGTATGTCTTGTCAATTCACTCCGTCATCACTAATTCACTTTTTTTTTAAACCGGTGTCTAGTATAATATAAGAGTTTTTCGCCCAGTGTCGGCGCAATTTGATTCCAAAAAAGCTGAAACTTGCCATGCTAAAATCTCAGGCGATTAGCTTTCGAATGGTGTATGTCTTGTCAATTCACTCTGTCATCACTAATTCACTTTTTTTTAAAACCGGTGTCTAGTATAATAAATTCACTTTTTTTTTAAACCGGTGTCTAGTATAATATCAGAGTTTTTCGACCAGTGTCGGCGTAATTTGATTCCAAAAAAGCTGAAACTTGCCATGCTAAAATCTCAGGCGATTAGCTTTCGAATGGTGTATGTCTTGTCAATTCACTCTGTCATCACTAATTCACTTTTTTTTAAAAGCGGTGTCTAGTATAATATCACAGTTTTTCGCCCAGTGTCGGCGTAATTTGATCGCAAAAGAGCTGAAACTTGCCATGCTAAAATCTCAGGCGATTAGCTTTCGAATGGTGTATGTCTTGTCAATTCACTCCGTCATCACTAATTCACTTTTTTTTAAACCGGTGTCTAGTATAATATAAGAGTTTTTCGCCCAGTGTCGGCGCAATTTGATTCCAAAAAAGCTGAAACTTGCCATGCTAAAATCTCAGGCGATTAGCTTTCGAATGGTGTATGTCTTGTCAATTCACTCTGTCATCACTAATTCACTTTTTTTAAAAGCGGTGTCTAGTATAATATCACAGTTTTTCGCCCAGTGTCGGCGTAATTTGATCGCAAAAGAGCTGAAACTTGCCATGCTAAAATCTCAGGCGATTAGCTTTCGAATGGTGTATGTCTTGTCAATTCACTCCGTCATCACTAATTCACTTTTTTTTAAACCGGTGTCTAGTATAATATAAGAGTTTTTCGCCCAGTGTCGGCGCAATTTGATTCCAAAAAAGCTGAAACTTGCCATGCTAAAATCTCAGGCGATTAGCTTTCGAATGGTGTATGTCTTGTCAATTCACTCTGTCATCACTAATTCACTTTTTTTAAAAGCGGTGTCTAGTATAATATCACAGTTTTTCGCCCAGTGTCGGCGTAATTTGATCGCAAAAGAGCTGAAACTTGCCATGCTAAAATCTCAGGCGATTAGCTTTCGAATGGTGTATGTCTTGTCAATTCACTCCGTCATCACTAATTCACTTTTTTTAAAACCGGTGTCTAGTATCATATCAGAGTTTTTCGCTAAGTGTCGGCGCAATTTGATTGCAAAAGAGCTGAAACTTGCCATGCTAAAATCTCAGGCGATTAGCTTTCGAATGGTGGATGTCTTGTCAATTCACTCTGTCATCACTAATTCACTTTTTTTAAAACCGGTGTCTAGTATAATATAAGAGTTTTTCGCCCAGTGTCGGCGCAATTTGATTCCAAAAAAGCTGAAACTTGCCATGCTAAAATCTCAGGCGATTAGCTTTCGAATGGTGTATGTCTTGTCAATTCACTCTGTCATCACTAATTCACTTTTTTTAAAACCGGTGTCTAGTATAATATAAGAGTTTTTCGCCCAGTGTCGGCGCAATTTGATTCCAAAAAAGCTGAAACTTGCCATGCTAAAATCTCAGGCGATTAGCTTTCGAATGGTGTATGTCTTGTCAATTCACTCTGTCATCACTAATTCACTTTTTTTAAAACCGGTGTCTAGTATAATATAAGAGTTTTTCGCCCAGTGTCGGCGCAATTTGATTCCAAAAAAGCTGAAACTTGCCATGCTAAAATCTCAGGCGATTAGCTTTCGAATGGTGTATGTCTTGTCAATTCACTCTGCCATCACTAATTCACTTTTTTTAAAACCGGTGTCTAGTATAATATCAGAGTTTTTCGCCCAGTGTCGGCGCAATTTGATTGCAAAAGAGCTGAAACTTGCCATGCTAAAATCTCAGGCGATTAGCTTTCGAATGGTGTATGTCTTGTCAATTCACTCCGTCATCACTAATTCACTTTTTTTAAACCGGTGTCTAGTATAATATCAGAGTTTTTCGCCCAGTGTCGGCGTAATTTGATACCAAAAAAGCTGAAACTTGCCATGCTAAAATCTCAGGCGATTAGCTTTCGAATGGTGTATGTCTTGTCAATTCACTCCGTCATCACTAATTCACTTTTTTTAAACCGGTGTCTAGTATAATATCAGAGTTTTTCGCCCAGTGTCGGCGTAATTTGATACCAAAAAAGCTGAAACTTGCCATGCTAAAATCTCAGGCGATTAGCTTTCGAATGGTGTATGTCTTGTCAATTCACTCCGTCATCACTAATTCACTTTTTTTAAAACCGGTGTCTAGTATAATATCAGAGTTTTTCGCCCAGTGTCGGCGTAATTTGATTCCAAAAAAGCTGAAACTTGCCATGCTAAAATCTCAGGCGATTAGCTTTCGAATGGTGTATGTCTTGTCAATTCACTCCGTAACACTAATTCACTTTTTTTTTAAACCGGTGTCTAGTATAATATAAGAGTTTTTCGCCCAGTGTCGGCGCAATTTGATTCCAAAAAAGCTGAAACTTGCCATGCTAAAATCTCAGGCGATTAGCTTTCGAATGGTGTGTGTCTTGTCAATTCACTCCGTCATCACTAATTCACTTTTTTTTAAACCGGTGTCTAGTATAATATAAGAGTTTTTCGCCCAGTGTCGGCGCAATTTGATTCCGAAAAAGCTGAAACTTGCCATGCTAAAATCTCAGGCGATTAGCTTTCGAATGGTGTATGTCTTGTCAATTCACTCTGTCATCACTAATTCACTTTTTTTAAAACCGGTGTCTAGTATCATATCAGAGTTTTTCGCTAAGTGTCGGCGCAATTTGATTGCAAAAGAGCTGAAACTTGCCATGCTAAAATCTCAGGCGATTAGCTTTCGAATGGTGTATGTCTTGTCAATTCACTCTGTCATCACTAATTCACTTTTTTTAAAACCGGTGTCTAGTATAATATAAGAGTTTTTCGCCCAGTGTCGGCGCAATTTGATTCCAAAAAAGCTGAAACTTGCCATGCTAAAATCTCAGGCGATTAGCTTTCGAATGGTGTATGTCTTGTCAATTCACTCTGCCATCACTAATTCACTTTTTTTAAAACCGGTGTCTAGTATAATATCAGAGTTTTTCGCCCAGTGTCGGCGCAATTTGATTGCAAAAGAGCTGAAACTTGCCATGCTAAAATCTCAGGCGATTAGCTTTCGAATGGTGTATGTCTTGTCAATTCACTCCGTCATCACTAATTCACTTTTTTTTAAACCGGTGTCTAGTATAATATCAGAGTTTTTCGCCCAGTGTCGGCGTAATTTGATTCCAAAAAAGCTGAAACTTGCCATGCTAAAATCTCAGGCGATTAGCTTTCGAATGGTGTATGTCTTGTCAATTCACTCCGTCATCACTAATTCACTTTTTTTTAAACCGGTGTCTAGTATAATATAAGAGTTTTTCGCCCAGTGTCGGCGCAATTTGATTCCAAAAAAGCTGAAACTTGCCATGCTAAAATCTCAGGCGATTAGCTTTCGAATGGTGTATGTCTTGTCAATTCACTCCGTCATCACTAATTCACTTTTTTTTAAACCGGTGTCTAGTATAATATCAGAGTTTTTCGCCCAGTGTCGGCGTAATTTGATTCCAAAAAAGCTGAAACTTGCCATGCTAAAATCTCAGGCGATTAGCTTTCGAATGGTGTATGTCTTGTCAATTCACTCCGTCATCACTAATTCACTTTTTTTAAAACCGGTGTCTAGTATAATATCAGAGTTTTTCGCCCAGTGTCGGCGTAATTTGATTCCAAAAAAGCTGAAACTTGCCATGCTAAAATCTCAGGCGATTAGCTTTCGAATGGTGTATGTCTTGTCAATTCACTCTGTCATCACTAATTCACTTTTTTTAAACCGGTGTCTAGTATAATATCAGAGTTTTTCGCCCAGTGTCGGCGTGATTTGATTCCAAAAAAGCTGAAACTTGCCATGCTAAAATCTCAGGCGATTAGCTTTCGAATGGTGTATGTCTTGTCAATTCACTCTGTCATCACTAATTCACTTTTTTTAAAACCGGTGTCTAGTATAATATAAGAGTTTTTCGCCCAGTGTCGGCGCAATTTGATTCCAAAAAAGCTGAAACTTGCCATGCTAAAATCTCAGGCGATTAGCTTTCGAATGGTGTGTGTCTTGTCAATTCACTCCGTCATCACTAATTCACTTTTTTTTAAACCGGTGTCTAGTATAATGTAAGAGTTTTTCGCCCAGTGTCGGCGCAATTTGATTCCGAAAAAGCTGAAACTTGCCATGCTAAAATCTCAGGCGATTAGCTTTCGAATGGTGTATGTCTTGTCAATTCACTCTGTCATCACTAATTCACTTTTTTTAAAACCGGTGTCTAGTATCATATCAGAGTTTTTCGCTAAGTGTCGGCGCAATTTGATTGCAAAAGAGCTGAAACTTGCCATGCTAAAATGTCAGGCGATTACCTTTCGAATGGTGTATGTCTTGTCAATTCACTCTGTCATCACTAATTCACTTTTTTTTAAAACCGGTGTCTAGTATAATATAAGAGTTTTTCGCCCAGTGTCGGCGCAATTTGATTGCAAAAGAGCTGAAACTTGCCATGCTAAAATCTCAGGCGATTAGCTTTCGAATGGTGTATGTCTTGTCAATTCACTCTGCCATCACTAATTCACTTTTTTTAAAACCGGTGTCTAGTATAATATCAGAGTTTTTCGACCAGTGTCGGCGCAATTTGATTGCAAAAGAGCTTAAACTTGCCATGCTAAAATCTCAGGCGATTAGCTTTCGAATGATGTATGTCTTGTCAATTCACTCCGTCATCACTAATTCACTTTTTTTAAACCGGTGTCTAGTATAATATCAGAGTTTTTCGCCCAGTGTCGGCGCAATTTGATTGCAAAAGAGCTGAAACTTGCCATGCTAAAATCTCAGGCGATTAGCTTTCGAATGGTGTATGTCTTGTCAATTCACTCCGTCATCACTAATTCACTTTTTTTAAACCGGTGTCTAGTATAATACCAGAGTTTTTCGCCCAGTGTCGGCGCAATTTGATTGCAAAAGAGCTTAAACTTGCCATGCTAAAATCTCAGGCGATTAGCTTTCGAATGGTGTATGTCTTGTCAATTCACTCCGTCATCACTAATTCACTTTTTTTTTAAACCGGTGTCTAGTATAATATCAGAGTTTTTCGCCCAGTGTCGGCGCAATTTGATTGCAAAAGAGCTGAAACTTGCCATGCTAAAATCTCAGGCGATTAGCTTTCGAATGGTGTATGTCTTGTCAATTCACTCCGTCATCACTAATTCACTTTTTTTAAACCGGTGTCTAGTATAATACCAGAGTTTTTCGCCCAGTGTCGGCGCAATTTGATTGCAAAAGAGCTGAAACTTGCCATGCTAAAATCTCAGGCGATTAGCTTTCGAATGGTGTATGTCTTGTCAATTCACTCTGCCATCACTAATTCACTTTTTTTAAAACCGGTGTCTAGTATAATATCAGAGTTTTTCGCCCAGTGTCGGCGCAATTTGATTGCAAAAGAGCTGAAACTTGCCATGCTAAAATGTCAGGCGATTACCTTTCGAATGGTGTATGTCTTGTCAATTCACTCTGTCATCACTAATTCACTTTTTTTTAAAACCGGTGTCTAGTATAATATAAGAGTTTTTCGCCCAGTGTCGGCGCAATTTGATTGCAAAAGAGCTGAAACTTGCCATGCTAAAATCTCAGGCGATTAGCTTTCGAATGGTGTATGTCTTGTCAATTCACTCTGCCATCACTAATTCACTTTTTTTTAAAACCGGTGTCTAGTATAATATCAGAGTTTTTCGACCAGTGTCGGCGCAATTTGATTGCAAAAGAGCTTAAACTTGCCATGCTAAAATCTCAGGCGATTAGCTTTCGAATGATGTATGTCTTGTCAATTCACTCCGTCATCACTAATTCACTTTTTTTAAACCGGTGTCTAGTATAATATCAGAGTTTTTCGCCCAGTGTCGGCGCAATTTGATTGCAAAAGAGCTGAAACTTGCCATGCTAAAATCTCAGGCGATTAGCTTTCGAATGGTGTATGTCTTGTCAATTCACTCCGTCATCACTAATTCACTTTTTTTAAACCGGTGTCTAGTATAATACCAGAGTTTTTCGCCCAGTGTCGGCGCAATTTGATTGCAAAAGAGCTTAAACTTGCCATGCTAAAATCTCAGGCGATTAGCTTTCGAATGGTGTATGTCTTGTCAATTCACTCCGTCATCACTAATTCACTTTTTTTTTTAAACCGGTGTCTAGTATAATATCAGAGTTTTTCGCCCAGTGTCGGCGCAATTTGATTGCAAAAGAGCTGAAACTTGCCATGCTAAAATCTCAGGCGATTAGCTTTCGAATGGTGTATGTCTTGTCAATTCACTCCGTCATCACTAATTCACTTTTTTTAAACCGGTGTCTAGTATAATACCAGAGTTTTTCGCCCAGTGTCGGCGCAATTTGATTGCAAAAGAGCTGAAACTTGCCATGCTAAAATCTCTGGCGATTAGCTTTCGAATGGTGTATGTCTTGTCAATTCACTCCGTCATCACTAATTCACTTTTTTTTAAAACCGGTGTCTAGTACACTGCTCCACGAAATGATAGACGCACCCTGTTTTTAGTGATTATCTTCCTTGTACTAAATGATATCGAATAATGTTCAACAGATGAAATGTGGCAAATTAAACGAGAATTCATGTCCCGTAGCGATTTTGGAACAAAATTTTGCCTTGACTGAGATATGACATTTTTAGACTTTTTTGGGGTCCACAAAATGATAGACGCAATTAAGTAATTTTTTGTTTATTTAAAAGAATTTTGAGTTAACCTGCTCTTATTACACTTCCTCGTGTTCTCTGTAGTATTAGAAAGGTAATTACATTTATATCCGCCGTACTTCATCGACGCAGCGGCCTTATGAGCCATTTCCGACCTTGTACATGAGGTAAATATTCGGTTTGAAAAAAACTGTAGGTGATTCTATTTTCTTGGGCGAAAAACTAGCTAATACTATCACATTATACGTGTAGATCTCACTGATG
Source organism: Bursaphelenchus xylophilus (assembly GCA_904066235.2). Classification (NCBI taxonomy): domain Eukaryota; kingdom Metazoa; phylum Nematoda; class Chromadorea; order Rhabditida; family Aphelenchoididae; genus Bursaphelenchus; species Bursaphelenchus xylophilus. The sequence goes on from CAJFCV020000001.1 coordinate 9,329,297, forward strand.
AAAAAAAAACGGCTTGCTCAAGGATCCCGAGCATTTTCTTGGCATATCATCTTCAACAACTAGCTACCTTAATACTTTTAGACCCCCGAAATACCAAGGCGATCAAAGAGAATGACAAAATTTAATTTGCAAATTCAAACTGAGCATGCCTGAAAACGTAATGTTTTAATCATCAGCCGTTACAGAATACCTTTAGTCGGTAACGTCGTTCGACAAAAAAAAGTTCACAAAAATAGGCTTGTTTTTACACGTTTATCTTTAATCAATCATCTGTCAATCATCATGACATTTAAGCAGGCAATAAGTTGCGGTTTTAGGTTTGTTAACATGCTGAGTTTGATTTTCTGAGCAAAAAATTGACATCGATAGTAATCTTCTGTACTTTTAGAGCCTTTGAAGGTTACTGTAGAAGGTATACGGTAACTTAATGGTCGATTAAATGACTTCAAGCGAATCGGTATTGGTTTATTTTATGTCTTATATTTGCAACTTGTAATCTATGATGGTTTAAGATGGTTTTTTGGCGAAAGCAAAATCGTTAATCAAATTTTTTTTCAAACGAATTTTTACCCCATGTACAAGGTCGGAAATGGCTCATAAGGCCACTGCGTCGATGAAGTACAGCGGATATAAATGTAATTACCTTTCTAATACGACAGAGAACACGAGGAAGTGTAATAAGAGCAGGTTAACTCAAAATTCTTTTAAATAAACAAAAAATTACTTAATTGCGTCTATCATTTTGTGGACCCCAAAAAAGTCTAAAAATGTCATATCTCAGTCAAGGCAAAATTTTGTTCCAAAATCGCTACGGGACATGAATTCTCGTTTAATTTGCCACATTTCATCTGTTGAACATAATTCGATATCATTTAGTACAAGGAAGATAATCGCTAAAAACAGGGTGCGTCTATCATTTCGTGGAGCAGTGTATAATATAAGAGTTTTTCGCCCAGTGTCGGCGCAATTTGATTCCAAAAGAGCTGAAACTTGCCATGCTAAATTCTCAGGCGATTAGCTTTCGACTGGTGTATGTCTTGTCAATTCACTCCGTCATCACTAGTTCACTTTTTTTTTTAAACCGGTGTCTAGTATAATATCAGAGTTTTTCGCCCAGTGTCGGCGCAATTTGATTGCAAAAGAGCTGAAACTTGCCATGCTAAAATCTCAGGCGATTAGCTTTCGAATGGTGTATGTCTTGTCAATTCACTCCGTCATCACTAATTCACTTTTTTTAAACCGTTGTCTAGTATAATACCAGAGTTTTTCGCCCAGTGTCGGCGCAGTTTGATTGCAAAAGAGCTGAAACTTGCCATGCTAAAATCTCAGGCGATTAGCTTTCGAATGGTGTATGTCTTGTCAATTCACTCCGTCATCACTAATTCACTTTTTTTAAACCGGTGTCTAGTATAATACCAGAGTTTTTCGCCCAGTGTCGGCGCAATTTGATTGCAAAAGAGCTGAAACTTGCCATGCTAAAATCTCAGGCGATTAGCTTTCGAATGGTGTATGTCTTGTCAATTCACTCCGTCATCACTAATTCACTTTTTTAAACCGGTGTCTGGTATAAAACCAGAGTTTTTCGCCCAGTGTCGGCGCAATTTGATTGCAAAAGAGCTGAAACTTGCCATGCTAAAATCTCAGGCGATTAGCTTTCGAATGGTGTATGTCTTGTCAATTCACTCCGTCATCACTAATTCACTTTTTTTTAAACCGGTGTCTAGTATAATATCAGAGTTTTTCGCCCAGTGTCGGCGCAATTTGATTGCAAAAGAGCTGAAACTTGCCATGCTAAAATCTCAGGCGATTAGCTTTCGAATGGTGTATGTCTTGTCAATTCACTCCGTCATCACTAATTCACTTTTTTTAAACCGGTGTCTAGTATAATACCAGAGTTTTTCGCCCAGTGTCGGCGCAATTTGATTGCAAAAGAGCTGAAACTTGCCATGCTAAAATCTCAGGCGATTAGCTTTCGAATGGTGTATGTCTTGTCAATTCACTCCGTCATCACTAATTCACTTTTTTTAAACCGGTGTCTAGTATAATACCAGAGTTTTTCGCCCAGTGTCGGCGCAATTTGATTGCAAAAGAGCTGAAACTTGCCATGCTAAAATCTCAGGCGATTAGCTTTCGAATGGTGTATGTCTTGTCAATTCACTCCGTCATCACTAATTCACTTTTTTTTAAACCGGTGTCTAGTATAATACCAGAGTTTTTCGCCCAGTGTCGGCGCAATTTGATTGCAAAAGAGCTTAAACTTGCCATGCTAAAATCTCAGGCGATTAGCTTTCGAATGGTGTATGTCTTGTCAATTCACTCCGTCATCACTAATTCACTTTTTTTTTTAAACCGGTGTCTAGTATAATATCAGAGTTTTTCGCCCAGTGTCGGCGCAATTTGATTGCAAAAGAGCTGAAACTTGCCATGCTAAAATCTCAGGCGATTAGCTTTCGAATGGTGTATGTCTTGTCAATTCACTCCGTCATCACTAATTCACTTTTTTTAAACCGGTGTCTAGTATAATACCAGAGTTTTTCGCCCAGTGTCGGCGCAATTTGATTGCAAAAGAGCTGAAACTTGCCATGCTAAAATCTCAGGCGATTAGCTTTCGAATGGTGTATGTCTTGTCAATTCACTCCGTCATTACTAATTCACTTTTTTTTTTAAACCGGTGTCTAGTATAATATCAGAGTTTTTCGCCCAGTGTCGGCGCAATTTGATTCCAAAAAAGCTGAAACTTGCCATGCTAAATTCTCAGGCGATTAGCTTTCGACTGGTGTATGTCTTGTCAATTCACTCTGTCATCACTAATTCACTTTTTTTAAAACCGGTGTCTAGTATAATATAAGAGTTTTTCGCCCAGTGTCGGCGCAATTTGATTCCAAAAAAGCTGAAACTTGCCATGGTAAAATCTCAGGCGATTAGCTTTCGAATGGTGTATGTCTTGTCAATTCACTCTGTCATCACTAATTCACTTTTTTTTAAAACCGGTGTCTAGTATAATATAAGAGTTTTTCGCCCAGTGTCGGCGCAATTTGATTCCAAAAAAGCTGAAACTTGCCATGCTAAATTCTCAGGCGATTAGCTTTCGACTGGTGTATGTCTTGTCAATTCACTCTGTCATCACTAATTCACTTTTTTTAAACCGGTGTCTAGTATAATATCAGAGTTTTTCGCCCAGTGTCGGCGCAATTTGATTCCAAAAAAGCTGAAACTTGCCATGCTAAAATCTCAGGCGATTAGCTTTCGAATGGTGTATGTCTTGTCAATTCACTCCGTCATTACTAATTCACTTTTTTTTTAAACCGGTGTCTAGTATAATATCAGAGTTTTTCGCCCAGTGTCGGCGCAATTTGATTCCAAAAAAGCTGAAACTTGCCATGCTAAAATCTCAGGCGATTAGCTTTCGAATGGTGTATGTCTTGTCAATTCACTCCGTCATCACTAATTCACTTTTTTTTTAAACCGGTGTCTAGTATAATATCAGAGTTTTTCGCCCAGTGTCGGCGCAATTTGATTGCAAAAGAGCTGAAACTTGCCATGCTAAAATCACAGGCGATTAGCTTTCGAATGGTGTATGTCTTGTCAATTCACTCCGTCATCACTAATTCACTTTTTTTTAAACCGGTGTCTAGTATAATATCACAGTTTTTCGCCCAGTGTCGGCGTAATTTGATTCCAAAAAAGCTGAAACTTGCCTTGCTAAAATCTCAGGCGATTAGCTTTCGAATGGTGTATGTCTTGTCAATTCACTCCGTCATCACTAATTCACTTTTTTTAAACCGGTGTCTAGTATAATACCAGAGTTTTTCGCCCAGTGTCGGCGCAATTTGGTTGCAAAAGAGCTGAAACTTGCCATGCTAAAATCTCAGGCGATTAGCTTTCGAATGGTGTATGTCTTGTCATTTCACTCCGTCATCATTAATTCACTTTTTTTTAAACCGGTGTCTAGTATAATACCAGAGTTTTTCGCCCAGTGTCGGCGCAATTTGATTGCAAAAGAGCTGAAACTTGCCATGCTAAAATCTCAGGCGATTAGCTTTCGAATGGTGTATGTCTTGTCAATTCACTCCGTCATCACTAATTCACTTTTTTTAAAACCGGTGTCTAGTATAATATAAGAGTTTTTCGCCCAGTGTCGGCGCAATTTGATTCCAAAAAAGCTGAAACTTGCCATGCTAAAATCTCAGGCGATTAGCTTTCGAATGGTGTATGTCTTGTCAATTCACTCCGTCATCACTAATTCACTTTTTTTAAACCGGTGTCTAGTATAATACCAGAGTTTTTCGCCCAGTGTCGGCGCAATTTGATTGCAAAAGAGCTGAAACTTGCCATGCTAAAATCCCAGGCGATTAGCTTTCGAATGGTGTATGTCTTGTCAATTCACTCCGTCATCACTAATTCACTTTTTTTTTAAACCGGTGTCTAGTATAATGTCACAGTTTTTCGCCCAGTGTCGGCGTAATTTGATTCCAAAAAAGCTGAAACTTGCCATGCTAAATTCTCAGGCGATTAGCTTTCCAATGGTGTATGTCTTGTCAATTCGCTCCGTCATCACTAATTCACTTTTTTTAAACCGGTGTCTAGTATAATATCACAGTTTTTCGCCCAGTGTCGGCGTAATTTGATTCCAAAAAAGCTGAAACTTGCCATGCTAAAATCCCAGGCGATTAGCTTTCGAATGGTGTATGTATGGTCAATTCACTCCGTCATCACTAATTCACTTTTTTTTTAAACCGGTGTCTAGTATAATGTCACAGTTTTTCGCCCAGTGTCGGCGTAATTTGATTCCAAAAAAGCTGAAACTTGCCATGCTAAATTCTCAGGCGATTAGCTTTCGACTGGTGTATGTCTTGTCAATTCACTCTGTCATCACTAATTCACTTTTTTTTTTAAACCGGTGTCTAGTATAATATAAGAGTTTTTCGCCCAGTGTCGGCGCAATTTGATTCCAAAAAAGCTGAAACTTGCCATGCTAAATTCTCAGGCGATTAGCTTTCGACTGGTGTATGTCTTGTCAATTCACTCTGTCATCACTAATTCACTTTTTTTTTAAACCGGTGTCTAGTATAATATCAGAGTTTTTCGCCCAGTGTCGGCGCAATTTGATTCCAAAAAAGCTGAAACTTGCCATGCTAAAATCTCAGGCGATTAGCTTTCGAATGGTGTATGTCTTGTCAATTCACTCCGTCATCACTAATTCACTTTTTTTTTTAAACCGGTGTCTAGTATAATATAAGAGTTTTTCGCCCAGTGTCGGCGCAATTTGATTCCAAAAAAGCTGAAACTTGCCATGCTAAATTCTCAGGCGACTAGCTTTCCAATGGTGTATGTCTTGTCAATTCGCTCCGTCATCACTAATTCACTTTTTTTTTAAACCGGTGTCTAGTATAATATCAGAGTTTTTCGCCCAGTGTCGGCGTAATTTGATTCCAAAAAAGCTGAAACTTGCCTTGCTAAAATCTCAGGCGATTAGCTTTCGAATGGTGTATGTCTTGTCAATTCGCTCCGTCATCACTAATTCACTTTTTTTTAAACCGGTGTCTAGTATAATATCAGAGTTTTTCGCCCAGTGTCGGCGCAATTTGATTGCAAAAGAGCTGAAACTTGCCGTGCTAAAATCTCAGGCGATTAGCTTTCGAATGGTGTATGTCTTGTCAATTCACTCCGTCATCACTAATTCACTTTTTTTTTAAACCGGTGTCTAGTATAATATAAGAGTTTTTCGCCCAGTGTCGGCGCAATTTGATTCCAAAAAAGCTGAAACTTGCCATGCTAAATTCTCAGGCGATTAGCTTTCGAATGGTGTATGTCTATTCAATTCGCTCCGTCATCACTAATTCACTTTTTTTTTTAAACCGGTGTCTAGTATAATATCAGAGTTTTTCGCCCAGTGTCGGCGCAATTTGATTGCAAAAGAGCTGAAACTTGCCACGCTAAAATCTCAGGCGATTAGCTTTCCAATGGTGTATGTCTTGTCAATTCACTCCGTCATCACTAATTCACTTTTTTTAAACCGGTGTCTAGTATAATACCAGAGTTTTTCGCCCAGTGTCGGCGCAATTTGATTGCAAAAGAGCTGAAACTTGCCATGCTAAAATCTCAGGCGATTAGCTTTGGAATGGTGTATGTCTTCTCAATTCGCTCCGTCATCACTAATTCACTTTTTTTTTTAAACCGGTGTCTAGTATAATATCAGAGTTTTTCGCCCAGTGTCGGCGTAATTTGATTCCAAAAAAGCTGAAACTTGCCTTGCTAAAATCTCAGGCGATTAGCTTTCCAATGGTGTATGTCTTGTCAATTCACTCCGTCATCACTAATTCACTTTTTTTAAACCGGTGTCTAGTATAATACCAGAGTTTTTCGCCCAGTGTCGGCGCAATTTGATTGCAAAAGAGCTGAAACTTGCCATGCTAAAATCCCAGGCGATTAGCTTTCGAATGGTGTATGTCTTGTCAATTCACTCCGTCATCACTAATTCACTTTTTTTTTAAACCGGTGTCTAGTATAATATCACAGTTTTTCGCCCAGTGTCGGCGTAATTTGATTCCAAAAAAGCTGAAACTTGCCTTGCTAAAATCTCAGGCGATTAGCTTTCGAATGGTGTATGTCTTGTCAATTCGCTCCGTCATCACTAATTCACTTTTTTTTAAACCGGTGTCTAGTATAATATCAGAGTTTTTCGCCCAGTGTCGGCGCAATTTGATTGCAAAAGAGCTGAAACTTGCCATGCTAAATTCTCAGGCGATTAGCTTTCGACTGGTGTATGTCTTGTCAATTCACTCTGTCATCACTAATTCACTTTTTTTTTAAACCGGTGTCTAGTATAATATAAGAGTTTTTCGCCCAGTGTCGGCGCAATTTGATTCCAAAAAAGCTGAAACTTGCCATGGTAAATTCTCAGGCGATTAGCTTTCGACTGGTGTATGTCTTGTCAATTCACTCTGTCATCACTAATTCACTTTTTTTTTAAACCGGTGTCTAGTATAATATCAGAGTTTTTCGCCCAGTGTCGGCGCAATTTGATTGCAAAAGAGCTGAAACTTGCCACGCTAAAATCTCAGGCGATTAGCTTTCCAATGGTGTATGTCTTGTCAATTCACTCCGTCATCACTAATTCACTTTTTTTTAAACCGGTGTCTAGTATAATACCAGAGTTTTTCGCCCAGTGTCGGCGCAATTTGATTGCAAAAGAGCTGAAACTTGCCATGCTAAAATCTCAGGCGATTAGCTTTGGAATGGTGTATGTCTTCTCAATTCGCTCCGTCATCACTAATTCACTTTTTTTTTTAAACCGGTGTCTAGTATAATATCAGAGTTTTTCGCCCAGTGTCGGCGTAATTTGATTCCAAAAAAGCTGAAACTTGCCTTGCTAAAATCTCAGGCGATTAGCTTTCCAATGGTGTATGTCTTGTCAATTCACTCCGTCATCACTAATTCACTTTTTTTAAACCGGTGTCTAGTATAATACCAGAGTTTTTCGCCCAGTGTCGGCGCAATTTGATTGCAAAAGAGCTGAAACTTGCCATGCTAAAATCCCAGGCGATTAGCTTTCGAATGGTGTATGTCTTGTCAATTCACTCCGTCATCACTAATTCACTTTTTTTTTAAACCGGTGTCTAGTATAATATCACAGTTTTTCGCCCAGTGTCGGCGTAATTTGATTCCAAAAAAGCTGAAACTTGCCTTGCTAAAATCTCAGGCGATTAGCTTTCGAATGGTGTATGTCTTGTCAATTCGCTCCGTCATCACTAATTCACTTTTTTTTAAACCGGTGTCTAGTATAATATCAGAGTTTTTCGCCCAGTGTCGGCGCAATTTGATTGCAAAAGAGCTGAAACTTGCCATGCTAAATTCTCAGGCGATTAGCTTTCGACTGGTGTATGTCTTGTCAATTCACTCTGTCATCACTAATTCACTTTTTTTTAAACCGGTGTCTAGTATAATATAAGAGTTTTTCGCCCAGTGTCGGCGCAATTTGATTCCAAAAAAGCTGAAACTTGCCATGGTAAATTCTCAGGCGATTAGCTTTCGACTGGTGTATGTCTTGTCAATTCACTCTGTCATCACTAATTCACTTTTTTTTTTAAACCGGTGTCTAGTATAATATAAGAGTTTTTCGCCCAGTGTCGGCGCAATTTGATTCCAAAAAAGCTGAAACTTGCCATGCTAAATTCTCAGGCGATTAGCTTTCGACTGGTGTATGTCTTGTCAATTCACTCTGTCATCACTAATTCACTTTTTTTAAACCGGTGTCTAGTATAATATCAGAGTTTTTCGCCCAGTGTCGGCGCAATTTGATTCCAAAAAAGCTGAAACTTGCCATGCTAAAATCTCAGGCGATTAGCTTTCGAATGGTGTATGTCTTGTCAATTCACTCCGTCATCACTAATTCACTTTTTTTTTTAAACCGGTGTCTAGTATAATATAAGAGTTTTTCGCCCAGTGTCGGCGCAATTTGATTCCAAAAAAGCTGAAACTTGCCATGCTAAATTCTCAGGCGACTAGCTTTCCAATGGTGTATGTCTTGTCAATTCGCTCCGTCATCACTAATTCACTTTTTTTTTAAACCGGTGTCTAGTATAATATCAGAGTTTTTCGCCCAGTGTCGGCGTAATTTGATTCCAAAAAAGCTGAAACTTGCCTTGCTAAAATCTCAGGCGATTAGCTTTCGAATGGTGTATGTCTTGTCAATTCGCTCCGTCATCACTAATTCACTTTTTTTTTTAAACCGGTGTCTAGTATAATATCAGAGTTTTTCGCCCAGTGTCGGCGCAATTTGATTGCAAAAGAGCTGAAACTTGCCGTACTAAAATCTCAGGCGATTAGCTTTCGAATGGTGTATGTCTTGTCAATTCACTCCGTCATCACTAATTCACTTTTTTTTTAAACCGGTGTCTAGTATAATATAAGAGTTTTTCGCCCAGTGTCGGCGCAATTTGATTCCAAAAAAGCTGAAACTTGCCATGCTAAATTCTCAGGCGATTAGCTTTCGAATGGTGTATGTCTATTCAATTCGCTCCGTCATCACTAATTCACTTTTTTTTTTAAACCGGTGTCTAGTATAATATCAGAGTTTTTCGCCCAGTGTCGGCGCAATTTGATTGCAAAAGAGCTGAAACTTGCCACGCTAAAATCTCAGGCGATTAGCTTTCCAATGGTGTATGTCTTGTCAATTCACTCCGTCATCACTAATTCACTTTTTTTAAACCAGTGTCTAGTATAATACCAGAGTTTTTCGCCCAGTGTCGGCGCAATTTGATTGCAAAAGAGCTGAAACTTGCCATGCTAAAATCTCAGGCGATTAGCTTTGGAATGGTGTATGTCTTCTCAATTCGCTCCGTCATCACTAATTCACTTTTTTTTTAAACCGGTGTCTAGTATAATATCAGAGTTTTTCGCCCAGTGTCGGCGTAATTTGATTCCAAAAAAGCTGAAACTTGCCTTGCTAAAATCTCAGGCGATTAGCTTTCCAATGGTGTATGTCTTGTCAATTCACTCCGTCATCACTAATTCACTTTTTTTAAACCGGTGTCTAGTATAATACCAGAGTTTTTCGCCCAGTGTCGGCGCAATTTGATTGCAAAAGAGCTGAAACTTGCCATGCTAAAATCCCAGGCGATTAGCTTTCGAATGGTGTATGTCTTGTCAATTCACTCCGTCATCACTAATTCACTTTTTTTTTAAACCGGTGTCTAGTATAATATCACAGTTTTTCGCCCAGTGTCGGCGTAATTTGATTCCAAAAAAGCTGAAACTTGCCATGGTAAATTCTCAGGCGATTAGCTTTCGACTGGTGTATGTCTTGTCAATTCACTCTGTCATCACTAATTCACTTTTTTTTTAAACCGGTGTCTAGTATAATATCAGAGTTTTTCGCCCAGTGTCGGCGCAATTTGATTCCAAAAAAGCTGAAACTTGCCATGCTAAATTCTCAGGCGATTAGCTTTCGACTGGTGTATGTCTTGTCAATTCACTCTGTCATCACTAATTCACTTTTTTTTAAACCGGTGTCTAGTATAATATCAGAGTTTTTCGCCCAGTGTCGGCGCAATTTGATTCCAAAAAAGCTGAAACTTGCCATGCTAAAATCTCAGGCGATTAGCTTTCGAATGGTGTATGTCTTGTCAATTCACTCCGTCATCACTAATTCACTTTTTTTTTTAAACCGGTGTCTAGTATAATATAAGAGTTTTTCGCCCAGTGTCGGCGCAATTTGATTCCAAAAAAGCTGAAACTTGCCACGCTAAATTCTCAGGCGACTAGCTTTCCAATGGTGTATGTCTTGTCAATTCGCTCCGTCATCACTAATTCACTTTTTTTTTTAAACCGGTGTCTAGTATAATATCAGAGTTTTTCGCCCAGTGTCGGCGTAATTTGATTCCAAAAAAGCTGAAACTTGCCTTGCTAAAATCTCAGGCGATTAGCTTTCGAATGGTGTATGTCTTGTCAATTCGCTCCGTCATCACTAATTCACTTTTTTTTTAAACCGGTGTCTAGTATAATATCAGAGTTTTTCGCCCAGTGTCGGCGCAATTTGATTGCAAAAGAGCTGAAACTTGCCGTGCTAAAATCTCAGGCGATTAGCTTTCGAATGGTGTATGTCTTGTCAATTCACTCCGTCATCACTAATTCACTTTTTTTTTTAAACCGGTGTCTAGTATAATATAAGAGTTTTTCGCCCAGTGTCGGCGCAATTTGATTCCAAAAAAGCTGAAACTTGCCATGCTAAATTCTCAGGCGATTAGCTTTCGAATGGTGTATGTCTATTCAATTCGCTCCGTCATCACTAATTCACTTTTTTTTTTAAACCGGTGTCTAGTATAATATCAGAGTTTTTCGCCCAGTGTCGGCGCAATTTGATTGCAAAAGAGCTGAAACTTGCCACGCTAAAATCTCAGGCGATTAGCTTTCCAATGGTGTATGTCTTGTCAATTCACTCCGTCATCACTAATTCACTTTTTTTAAACCGGTGTCTAGTATAATACCAGAGTTTTTCGCCCAGTGTCGGCGCAATTTGATTGCAAAAGAGCTGAAACTTGCCATGCTAAAATCTCAGGCGATTAGCTTTGGAATGGTGTATGTCTTCTCAATTCGCTCCGTCATCACTAATTCACTTTTTTTTTTAAACCGGTGTCTAGTATAATATCAGAGTTTTTCGCCCAGTGTCGGCGTAATTTGATTCCAAAAAAGCTGAAACTTGCCTTGCTAAAATCTCAGGCGATTAGCTTTCCAATGGTGTATGTCTTGTCAATTCACTCCGTCATCACTAATTCACTTTTTTTTAAACCGGTGTCTAGTATAATACCAGAGTTTTTCGCCCAGTGTCGGCGCAATTTGATTGCAAAAGAGCTGAAACTTGCCATGCTAAAATCCCAGGCGATTAGCTTTCGAATGGTGTATGTCTTGTCAATTCACTCCGTCATCACTAATTCACTTTTTTTAAACCGGTGTCTAGTATAATATCACAGTTTTTCGCCCAGTGTCGGCGTAATTTGATTCCAAAAAAGCTGAAACTTGCCTTGCTAAAATCTCAGGCGATTAGCTTTCGAATGGTGTATGTCTTGTCAATTCGCTCCGTCATCACTAATTCACTTTTTTTTAAACCGGTGTCTAGTATAATATCAGAGTTTTTCGCCCAGTGTCGGCGCAATTTGATTGCAAAAGAGCTGAAACTTGCCATGCTAAAATCTCAGGCGATTAGCTTTCGAATGGTGTATGTCTTGTCAATTCACTCCGTCATCACTAATTCACTTTTTTTAAACCGGTGTCTAGTATAATACCAGAGTTTTTCGCCCAGTGTCGGCGCAATTTGATTGCAAAAGAGCTGAAACTTGCCATGCTAAAATCTCAGGCGATTAGCTTTCGAATGGTGTATGTCTTGTCAATTCACTCCGTCATCACTAATTCACTTTTTTTTAAACCGGTGTCTAGTATAATATCAGAGTTTTTCGCCCAGTGTCGGCGCAATTTGATTGCAAAAGAGCTGAAACTTGCCATGCTAAAATCTCAGGCGATTAGCTTTCGAATGGTGTATGTCTTGTCAATTCACTCCGTCATCACTAATTCACTTTTTTTTAAACCGGTGTCTAGTATAATACCAGAGTTTTTCGCCCAGTGTCGGCGCAATTTGATTGCAAAAGAGCTGAAACTTGCCACGCTAAAATCTCAGGCGATTAGCTTTCGAATGGTGTATGTCTTGTCAATTCACTCCGTCATCACTAATTCACTTTTTTTAAAACCGGTGTCTAGTATAATATAAGAGTTTTTCGCCCAGTGTCGGCGCAATTTGATTCCAAAAAAGCTGAAACTTGCCATGCTAAATTCTCAGGCGATTAGCTTTCCAATGGTGTATGTCTTGTCAATTCACTCCGTCATCACTAATTCACTTTTTTTTAAACCGGTGTCTAGTATAATATAAGAGTTTTTCGCCCAGTGTCGGCGCAATTTGATTGCAAAAGAGCTGAAACTTGCCATGCTAAAATCTCAGGCGATCAGCTTTCGAATGGTGTATGTCTTGTCAATTCACTCCGTCATCACTAATTCACTTTTTTTAAACCGGTGTCTAGTATAATATAAGAGTTTTTCGCCCAGTGTCGGCGCAATTTGATTCCAAAAAAGCTGAAACTTGCCATGCTAAAATCTCAGGCGATTAGCTTTCGAATGGTGTATGTCTTGTCAATTCACTCCGTCATCACTAATTCACTTTTTTTTAAACCGGTGTCTAGTATAATATAAGAGTTTTTCGCCCAGTGTCGGCGCAATTTGATTCCAAAAAAGCTGAAACTTGCCATGCTAAATTCTCAGGCGATTAGCTTTCCAATGGTGTATGTCTTGTCAATTCGCTCCGTCATCACTAATTCACTTTTTTTTAAACCGGTGTCTAGTATAATATCAGAGTTTTTCGCCCAGTGTCGGCGCAATTTGATTGCAAAAGAGCTGAAACTTGCCACGCTAAAATCTCAGGCGATTAGCTTTCCAATGGTGTATGTCTTGTCAATTCACTCCGTCATCACTAATTCACTTTTTTTAAACCGGTGTCTAGTATAATACCAGAGTTTTTCGCCCAGTGTCGGCGCAATTTGATTGCAAAAGAGCTGAAACTTGCCATGCTAAAATCCCAGGCGATTAGCTTTCGAATGGTGTATGTCTTGTCAATTCATTCCGTCATCACTAATTCACTTTTTTTTTAAACCGGTGTCTAGTATAATGTCACAGTTTTTCGCCCAGTGTCGGCGTAATTTGATTCCAAAAAAGCTGAAACTTGCCATGCTAAATTCTCAGGCGATTAGCTTTCCAATGGTGTATGTCTTGTCAATTCACTCTGTCATCACTAATTCACTTTTTTTTTAAACCGGTGTCTAGTATAATATCAGAGTTTTTCGCCCAGTGTCGGCGCAATTTGATTCCAAAAAAGCTGAAACTTGCCATGCTAAAATCTCAGGCGATTAGCTTTCGAATGGTGTATGTCTTGTCAATTCACTCCGTCATCACTAATTCACTTTTTTTTAAACCGGTGTCTAGTATAATACCAGAGTTTTTCGCCCAGTGTCGGCGCAATTTGATTGCAAAAGAGCTGAAACTTGCCATGCTAAAATCTCAGGCGATTAGCTTTCGAATGGTGTATGTCTTGTCAATTCACTCCGTCATCACTAATTCACTTTTTTTTTAAACCGGTGTCTAGTATAATATCAGAGTTTTTCGCCCAGTGTCGGCGCAATTTGATTGCAAAAGAGCTGAAACTTGCCATGCTAAAATCTCAGGCGATTAGCTTTCGAATGGTGTATGTCTTGTCAATTCACTCCGTCATCACTAATTCACTTTTTTTAAACCGGTGTCTAGTATAATACCAGAGTTTTTCGCCCAGTGTCGGCGCAATTTGATTGCAAAAGAGCTGAAACTTGCCGTGCTAAAATCTCAGGCGATTAGCTTTCGAATGGTGTATGTCTTGTCAATTCACTCCGTCATCACTGATTCACTTTTTTTAAAACCGGTGTCTAGTATAATATAAGAGTTTTTCGCCCAGTGTCGGCGCAATTTGATTCCAAAAAAGCTGAAACTTGCCATGCTAAATTCTCAGGCGATTAGCTTTCGACTGGTGTATGTCTTGTCAATTCACTCTGTCATCACTAATTCACTTTTTTTTAAACCGGTGTCTAGTATAATATCAGAGTTTTTCGCCCAGTGTCGGCGCAATTTGATTCCAAAAAAGCTGAAACTTGCCATGCTAAAATCTCAGGCGATTAGCTTTCGAATGGTGTATGTCTTGTCAATTCACTCCGTCATCACTAATTCACTTTTTTTTAAACCGGTGTCTAGTATAATATAAGAGTTTTTCGCCCAGTGTCGGCGCAATTTGATTCCAAAAAAGCTGAAACTTGCCATGCTAAATTCTCAGGCGATTAGCTTTCCAATGGTGTATGTCTTGTCAATTCGCTCCGTCATCACTAATTCACTTTTTTTTAAACCGGTGTCTAGTATAATATCAGAGTTTTTCGCCCAGTGTCGGCGCAATTTGATTGCAAAAGAGCTGAAACTTGCCACGCTAAAATTTCAGGCGATTAGCTTTCCAATGGTGTATGTCTTGTCAATTCACTCCGTCATCACTAATTCACTTTTTTTAAACCGGTGTCTAGTATAATACCAGAGTTTTTCGCCCAGTGTCGGCGCAATTTGATTGCAAAAGAGCTGAAACTTGCCATGCTAAAATCCCAGGCGATTAGCTTTCGAATGGTGTATGTCTTGTCAATTCACTCCGTCATCACTAATTCACTTTTTTTTTAAACCGGTGTCTAGTATAATGTCACAGTTTTTCGCCCAGTGTCGGCGTAATTTGATTCCAAAAAAGCTGAAACTTGCCATGCTAAAATCCCAGGCGATTAGCTTTCGAATGGTGTATGTCTTGTCAATTCACTCCGTCATCACTAATTCACTTTTTTTTTAAACCGGTGTCTAGTATAATGTCACAGTTTTTCGCCCAGTGTCGGCGTAATTTGATTCCAAAAAAGCTGAAACTTGCCATGCTAAATTCTCAGGCGATTAGCTTTCGACTGGTGTATGTCTTGTCAATTCACTCTGTCATCACTAATTCACTTTTTTTTAAACCGGTGTCTAGTATAATATAAGAGTTTTTCGCCCAGTGTCGGCGCAATTTGATTCCAAAAAAGCTGAAACTTGCCATGCTAAATTCTCAGGCGATTAGCTTTCGACTGGTGTATGTCTTGTCAATTCACTCTGTCATCACTAATTCACTTTTTTTTAAACCGGTGTCTAGTATAATATCAGAGTTTTTCGCCCAGTGTCGGCGCAATTTGATTCCAAAAAAGCTGAAACTTGCCATGCTAAAATCTCAGGCGATTAGCTTTCGAATGGTGTATGTCTTGTCAATTCACTCCGTCATCACTAATTCACTTTTTTTTTAAACCGGTGTCTAGTATAATATAAGAGTTTTTCGCCCAGTGTCGGCGCAATTTGATTCCAAAAAAGCTGAAACTTGCCATGCTAAATTCTCAGGCGATTAGCTTTCCAATGGTGTATGTCTTGTCAATTCGCTCCGTCATCACTAATTCACTTTTTTTTAAACCGGTGTCTAGTATAATATCACAGTTTTTCGCCCAGTGTCGGCGTAATTTGATTCCAAAAAAGCTGAAACTTGCCATGCTAAAATCCCAGGCGATTAGCTTTCGAATGGTGTATGTCTTGTCAATTCACTCCGTCATCACTAATTCACTTTTTTTTTAAACCGGTGTCTAGTATAATGTCACAGTTTTTCGCCCAGTGTCGGCGTAATTTGATTCCAAAAAAGCTGAAACTTGCCACGCTAAATTCTCAGGCGATTAGCTTTCGACTGGTGTATGTCTTGTCAATTCACTCTGTCATCACTAATTCACTTTTTTTTTAAACCGGTGTCTAGTATAATATAAGAGTTTTTCGCCCAGTGTCGGCGCAATTTGATTCCAAAAAAGCTGAAACTTGCCATGCTAAATTCTCAGGCGATTAGCTTTCGACTGGTGTATGTCTTGTCAATTCACTCTGTCATCACTAATTCACTTTTTTTTTAAACCGGTGTCTAGTATAATATAAGAGTTTTTCGCCCAGTGTCGGCGCAATTTGATTCCAAAAAAGCTGAAACTTGCCATGCTAAATTCTCAGGCGATTAGCTTTCCAATGGTGTATGTCTTGTCAATTCGCTCCGTCATCACTAATTCACTTTTTTTTAAACCGGTGTCTAGTATAATATAAGAGTTTTTCGCCCAGTGTCGGCGTAATTTGATTCCAAAAAAGCTGAAACTTGCCATGCTAAATTCTCAGGCGATTAGCTTTCGACTGGTGTATGTCTTGTCAATTCACTCTGTCATCACTAATTCACTTTTTTTTTAAACCGGTGTCTAGTATAATATAAGAGTTTTTCGCCCAGTGTCGGCGCAATTTGATTCCAAAAAAGCTGAAACTTGCCATGCTAAATTCTCAGGCGATTAGCTTTCGACTGGTGTATGTCTTGTCAATTCACTCTGTCATCACTAATTCACTTTTTTTAAACCGGTGTCTAGTATAATATCAGAGTTTTTCGCCCAGTGTCGGCGCAATTTGATTCCAAAAAAGCTGAAACTTGCCATGCTAAAATCTCAGGCGATTAGCTTTCGAATGGTGTATGTCTTGTCAATTCACTCCGTCATCACTAATTCACTTTTTTTTTTAAACCGGTGTCTAGTATAATATAAGAGTTTTTCGCCCAGTGTCGGCGCAATTTGATTCCAAAAAAGCTGAAACTTGCCATGCTAAATTCTCAGGCGATTAGCTTTCCAATGGTGTATGTCTTGTCAATTCACTCCGTCATCACTAATTCACTTTTTTTTTTAAAGCGGTGTCTAGTATAATATCAGAGTTTTTCGCCCAGTGTCGGCGCAATTTGATTGCAAAAGAGCTGAAACTTGCCACGCTAAAATCTCAGGCGATTAGCTTTCCAATGGTGTATGTCTTGTCAATTCACTCCGTCATCACTAATTCACTTTTTTTTAAACCGGTGTCTAGTATAATACCAGAGTTTTTCGCCCAGTGTCGGCGCAATTTGATTGCAAAAGAGCTGAAACTTGCCATGCTAAAATCTCAGGCGATTAGCTTTCGAATGGTGTATGTCTTGTCAATTCACTCCGTCATCACTAATTCACTTTTTTTAAACCGGTGTCTAGTATAATACCAGAGTTTTTCGCCCAGTGTCGGCGCAATTTGATTGCAAAAGAGCTGAAACTTGCCATGCTAAAATCTCAGGCGATCAGCTTTCGAATGGTGTATGTCTTGTCAATTCACTCCGTCATCACTAATTCACTTTTTTTAAACCGGTGTCTAGTATAATACCAGAGTTTTTCGCCCAGTGTCGGCGCAATTTGATTGCAAAAGAGCTGAAACTTGCCATGCTAAAATCTCAGGCGATTAGCTTTCGAATGGTGTATGTCTTGTCAATTCACTCTGTCATCACTAATTCACTTTTTTTAAACCGGTGTCTAGTATAATATCAGAGTTTTTCGCCCAGTGTCGGCGCAATTTGATTGCAAAAGAGCTGAAACTTGCCATGCTAAAATCTCAGGCGATTAGCTTTCGAATGGTGTATGTCTTGTCAATTCGCTCCGTCATCACTAATTCACTTTTTTTTTAAACCGGTGTCTAGTATAATATCAGAGTTTTTCGCCCAGTGTCGGCGTAATTTGATTCCAAAAAAGCTGAAACTTGCCTTGCTAAAATCTCAGGCGATTAGCTTTCGAATGGTGTATGTCTTGTCAATTCACTCCGTCATCACTAATTCACTTTTTTTAAACCGGTGTCTAGTATAATACCAGAGTTTTTCGCCCAGTGTCGGCGCAATTTGATTCCAAAAAAGCTGAAACTTGCCTTGCTAAAATCTCAGGCGATTAGCTTTCGAATGGTGTATGTCTTGTCAATTCGCTCCGTCATCACTAATTCACTTTTTTTTAAACCGGTGTCTAGTATAATATCAGAGTTTTTCGCCCAGTGTCGGCGCAATTTGATTGCAAAAGAGCTGAAACTTGCCTTGCTAAAATCTCAGGCGATTAGCTTTCGAATGGTGTATGTCTTGTCAATTCACTCCGTCATCACTAATTCACTTTTTTTTAAACCGGTGTCTAGTATAATACCAGAGTTTTTCGCCCAGTGTCGGCGCAATTTGATTGCAAAAGAGCTGAAACTTGCCATGCTAAAATCTCAGGCGATTAGCTTTCGAATGGTGTATGTCTTGTCAATTCACTCCGTCATCACTAATTCACTTTTTTTTTAAACCGGTGTCTAGTATAATATCAGAGTTTTTCGCCCAGTGTCGGCGCAATTTGATTGCAAAAGAGCTGAAACTTGCCATGCTAAAATCACAGGCGATTAGCTTTCGAATGGTGTATGTCTTGTCAATTCACTCCGTCATCACTAATTCACTTTTTTTAAACCGGTGTCTAGTATAATACCAGAGTTTTTCGCCCAGTGTCGGCGCAATTTGATTGCAAAAGAGCTGAAACTTGCCATGCTAAAATCCCAGGCGATTAGCTTTCGAATGGTGTATGTCTTGTCAATTCACTCTGTCATCACTAATTCACTTTTTTTTTAAACCGGTGTCTAGTATAATATCACAGTTTTTCGCCCAGTGTCGGCGTAATTTGATTCCAAAAAAGCTGAAACTTGCCTTGCTAAAATCTCAGGCGATTAGCTTTCGAATGGTGTATGTCTTGTCAATTCACTCCGTCATCACTAATTCACTTTTTTTAAAACCGGTGTCTAGTATAATATAAGGGTTTTTCGCCCAGTGTCGGCGCAATTTGATTCCAAAAAAGCTGAAACTTGCCATGCTAAATTCTCAGGCGATTAGCTTTCGACTGGTGTATGTCTTGTCAATTCACTCTGTCATCACTAATTCACTTTTTTTTAAACCGGTGTCTAGTATAATATCAGAGTTTTTCGCCCAGTGTCGGCGCAATTTGATTCCAAAAAAGCTGAAACTTGCCATGCTAAAATCTCAGGCGATTAGCTTTCGAATGGTGTATGTCTTGTCAATTCACTCCGTCATCACTAATTCACTTTTTTTTTAAACCGGTGTCTAGTATAATATAAGAGTTTTTCGCCCAGTGTCGGCGCAATTTGATTCCAAAAAAGCTGAAACTTGCCATGCTAAATTCTCAGGCGATTAGCTTTCCAATGGTGTATGTCTTGTCAATTCGCTCCGTCATCACTAATTCACTTTTTTTTTAAACCGGTGTCTAGTATAATATCAGAGTTTTTCGCCCAGTGTCGGCGCAATTTGATTGCAAAAGAGCTGAAACTTGCCACGCTAAAATCTCAGGCGATTAGCTTTCCAATGGTGTATGTCTTGTCAATTCACTCCGTCATCACTAATTCACTTTTTTTTAAACCGGTGTCTAGTATAATATCACAGTTTTTCGCCCAGTGTCGGCGCAATTTGATTCCAAAAAAGCTGAAACTTGCCATGCTAAATTCTCAGGCGATTAGCTTTCGACTGGTGTATGTCTTGTCAATTCACTCTGTCATCACTAATTCACTTTTTTTTAAACCGGTGTCTAGTATAATATCAGAGTTTTTCGCCCAGTGTCGGCGCAATTTGATTCCAAAAAAGCTGAAACTTGCCATGCTAAAATCTCAGGCGATTAGCTTTCGAATGGTGTATGTCTTGTCAATTCACTCCGTCATCACTAATTCACTTTTTTTTAAACCGGTGTCTAGTATAATATAAGAGTTTTTCGCCCAGTGTCGGCGCAATTTGATTCCAAAAAAGCTGAAACTTGCCATGCTAAATTCTCAGGCGATTAGCTTTCCAATGGTGTATGTCTTGTCAATTCGCTCCGTCATCACTAATTCACTTTTTTTTTAAACCGGTGTCTAGTATAATATCAGAGTTTTTCGCCCAGTGTCGGCGCAATTTGATTGCAAAAGAGCTGAAACTTGCCACGCTAAAATCTCAGGCGATTAGCTTTCCAATGGTGTATGTCTTGTCAATTCACTCCGTCATCACTAATTCACTTTTTTTAAACCGGTGTCTAGTATAATACCAGAGTTTTTCGCCCAGTGTCGGCGCAATTTGATTGCAAAAGAGCTGAAACTTGCCATGCTAAAATCTCAGGCGATTAGCTTTCGAATGGTGTATGTCTTGTCAATTCACTCCGTCATCACTAATTCACTTTTTTTAAACCGGTGTCTAGTATAATACCAGAGTTTTTCGCCCAGTGTCGGCGCAATTTGATTGCAAAAGAGCTGAAACTTGCCATGCTAAAATCTCAGGCGATCAGCTTTCGAATGGTGTATGTCTTGTCAATTCACTCCGTCATCACTAATTCACTTTTTTTTAAACCGGTGTCTAGTATAATACCAGAGTTTTTCGCCCAGTGTCGGCGCAATTTGATTGCAAAAGAGCTGAAACTTGCCATGCTAAAATCTCAGGCGATTAGCTTTCGAATGGTGTATGTCTTGTCAATTCACTCTGTCATCACTAATTCACTTTTTTTTAAACCGGTGTCTAGTATAATATCAGAGTTTTTCGCCCAGTGTCGGCGCAATTTGATTGCAAAAGAGCTGAAACTTGCCATGCTAAAATCTCAGGCGATTAGCTTTCGAATGGTGTATGTCTTGTCAATTCGCTCCGTCATCACTAATTCACTTTTTTTTAAACCGGTGTCTAGTATAATATCAGAGTTTTTCGCCCAGTGTCGGCGTAATTTGATTCCAAAAAAGCTGAAACTTGCCTTGCTAAAATCTCAGGCGATTAGCTTTCGAATGGTGTATGTCTTGTCAATTCACTCCGTCATCACTAATTCACTTTTTTTTAAACCGGTGTCTAGTATAATACCAGAGTTTTTCGCCCAGTGTCGGCGCAATTTGATTCCAAAAAAGCTGAAACTTGCCTTGCTAAAATCTCAGGCGATTAGCTTTCGAATGGTGTATGTCTTGTCAATTCGCTCCGTCATCACTAATTCACTTTTTTTTTTAAACCGGTGTCTAGTATAATATCAGAGTTTTTCGCCCAGTGTCGGCGCAATTTGATTGCAAAAGAGCTGAAACTTGCCTTGCTAAAATC
This sequence comes from Bursaphelenchus xylophilus, assembly GCA_904066235.2. NCBI lineage: Eukaryota > Metazoa > Nematoda > Chromadorea > Rhabditida > Aphelenchoididae > Bursaphelenchus > Bursaphelenchus xylophilus. The sequence continues at coordinate 9,350,379 of CAJFCV020000001.1, forward strand.
TCAGGCGATTAGCTTTCGAATGGTGTATGTCTTGTCAATTCACTCCGTCATCACTAATTCACTTTTTTTAAACCGGTGTCTAGTATAATACCAGAGTTTTTCGCCCAGTGTCGGCGCAATTTGATTGCAAAAGAGCTGAAACTTGCCATGCTAAAATCTCAGGCGATTAGCTTTCGAATGGTGTATGTCTTGTCAATTCACTCCGTCATCACTAATTCACTTTTTTTTAAACCGGTGTCTAGTATAATATCAGAGTTTTTCGCCCAGTGTCGGCGCAATTTGATTGCAAAAGAGCTGAAACTTGCCATGCTAAAATCACAGGCGATTAGCTTTCGAATGGTGTATGTCTTGTCAATTCACTCCGTCATCACTAATTCACTTTTTTTAAACCGGTGTCTAGTATAATACCAGAGTTTTTCGCCCAGTGTCGGCGCAATTTGATTGCAAAAGAGCTGAAACTTGCCATGCTAAAATCCCAGGCGATTAGCTTTCGAATGGTGTATGTCTTGTCAATTCACTCTGTCATCACTAATTCACTTTTTTTTTAAACCGGTGTCTAGTATAATATCACAGTTTTTCGCCCAGTGTCGGCGTAATTTGATTCCAAAAAAGCTGAAACTTGCCTTGCTAAAATCTCAGGCGATTAGCTTTCGAATGGTGTATGTCTTGTCAATTCACTCCGTCATCACTAATTCACTTTTTTTAAAACCGGTGTCTAGTATAATATAAGGGTTTTTCGCCCAGTGTCGGCGCAATTTGATTCCAAAAAAGCTGAAACTTGCCATGCTAAATTCTCAGGCGATTAGCTTTCGACTGGTGTATGTCTTGTCAATTCACTCTGTCATCACTAATTCACTTTTTTTTAAACCGGTGTCTAGTATAATATCAGAGTTTTTCGCCCAGTGTCGGCGCAATTTGATTCCAAAAAAGCTGAAACTTGCCATGCTAAAATCTCAGGCGATTAGCTTTCGAATGGTGTATGTCTTGTCAATTCACTCCGTCATCACTAATTCACTTTTTTTTTTAAACCGGTGTCTAGTATAATATAAGAGTTTTTCGCCCAGTGTCGGCGCAATTTGATTCCAAAAAAGCTGAAACTTGCCATGCTAAATTCTCAGGCGATTAGCTTTCCAATGGTGTATGTCTTGTCAATTCGCTCCGTCATCACTAATTCACTTTTTTTTTAAACCGGTGTCTAGTATAATATCAGAGTTTTTCGCCCAGTGTCGGCGCAATTTGATTGCAAAAGAGCTGAAACTTGCCACGCTAAAATCTCAGGCGATTAGCTTTCCAATGGTGTATGTCTTGTCAATTCACTCCGTCATCACTAATTCACTTTTTTTTAAACCGGTGTCTAGTATAATACCAGAGTTTTTCGCCCAGTGTCGGCGCAATTTGATTGCAAAAGAGCTGAAACTTGCCATGCTAAAATCCCAGGCGATTAGCTTTCGAATGGTGTATGTCTTGTCAATTCACTCCGTCATCACTAATTCACTTTTTTTTAAACCGGTGTCTAGTATAATACCAGAGTTTTTCGCCCAGTGTCGGCGCAATTTGATTGCAAAAGAGCTGAAACTTGCCATGCTAAAATCCCAGGCGATTAGCTTTCGAATGGTGTATGTCTTGTCAATTCACTCCGTCATCACTAATTCACTTTTTTTTAAACCGGTGTCTAGTATAATATCACAGTTTTTCGCCCAGTGTCGGCGTAATTTGATTCCAAAAAAGCTGAAACTTGCCATGCTAAATTCTCAGGCGATTAGCTTTCCAATGGTGTATGTCTTGTCAATTCGCTCCGTCATCACTAATTCACTTTTTTTTAAACCGGTGTCTAGTATAATACCAGAGTTTTTCGCCCAGTGTCGGCGCAATTTGATTGCAAAAGAGCTGAAACTTGCCATGCTAAAATCCCAGGCGATTAGCTTTCGAATGGTGTATGTCTTGTCAATTCACTCTGTCATCACTAATTCACTTTTTTTTTAAACCGGTGTCTAGTATAATATCAGAGTTTTTCGCCCAGTGTCGGCGCAATTTGATTCCAAAAAAGCTGAAACTTGCCATGCTAAAATCTCAGGCGATTAGCTTTCGCATGGTGTATGTCTTGTCAATTCACTCTGTCATCACTAATTCACTTTTTTTAAAACCGGTGTCTAGTATAATATCAGAGTTTTTCGCCCAGTGTCGGCGCAATTTGATTCCAAAAAAGCTGAAACTTGCCATGCTAAAATCTCAGGCGATTAGCTTTCGCATGGTGTATGTCTTGTCAATTCACTCCGTCATCACTAATTCACTTTTTTTAAAACCGGTGTCTAGTATAATATCAGAGTTTTTCGCCCAGTGTCGGCGCAATTTGATTCCAAAAAAGCTGAAACTTGCCATGCTAAAATCTCAGGCGATTAGCTTTCGACTGGTGTATGTCTTGTCAATTCACTCTGTCATCACTAATTCACTTTTTTTAAAACCGGTGTCTAGTATAATATCAGAGTTTTTCGCCCAGTGTCGGCGCAATTTGATTCCAAAAAAGCTGAAACTTGCCATGCTAAAATCTCAGGCGATTAGCTTTCGAATGGTGTATGTCTTGTCAATTCACTCTGTCATCACTAATTCACTTTTTTTAAAACCGGTGTCTAGTATAATATAAGAGTTTTTCGCCCAGTGTCGGCGCAATTTAATTCCAAAAAAGCTGAAACTTGCCATGCTAAAATCTCAGGCGATTAGCTTTCGCATGGTGTATGTCTTGTCAATTCACTCTGTCATCACTAATTCACTTTTTTTTTAAACCGGTGTCTAGTATAATATCAGAGTTTTTCGCCCAGTGTCGGCGCAATTTGTTTCCAAAAAAGCTGAAACTTGCCATGCTAAAATCTCAGGCGATTAGCTTTCGAATGGTGTATGTCTTGTCAATTCACTCCGTCATAACTAATTCACTTTTTTTTAAAACCGGTGTCTAGTATAATATAAGAGTTTTTCGCCCAGTGTCGGCGCAATTTGTTTCCAAAAAAGCTGAAACTTGCCATGCTAAAATCTCAGGCGATTAGCTTTCGAATGGTATATGTCTTGTCAGTTCACTCTGTCATCACTAATTCACTTTTTTTTAAAACCGGTGTCTAGTATAATATCAGAGTTTTTCGCCCAGTGTCGGCGTAATTTGGTTGCAAAAGAGCTGAAACTTGCCATGCTAAAATCTCAGGCGATTAGCTTTCGAATGGTGTATGTCTTGTCAATTCACTCCGTCATCACTAATTCACTTTTTTTAAAACCGGTGTCTAGTATAATATCAGAGTTTTTCGCCAAGTGTCGGCGTAATTTGATTCCAAAAAAGCTGAAACTTGCCGTGCTAAAATCTCAGGCGATTAGCTTTCGAATGGTGTATGTCTTGTCAATTCACTCTGTCATCACTAATTCACTTTTTTTAAAACCGGTGTCTAGTATAATATCAGAGTTTTTCGCCCAGTGTCGGCGCAATTTGATTCCAAAAAAGCTGAAACTTGCCATGCTAAATTCTCAGGCGATTAGCTTTCGACTGGTGTAGGTCTTGTCAATTCACTCTGTCATCACTAATTCACTTTTTTTTAAACCGGTGTCTAGTATAATATCAGAGTTTTTCGCCCAGTGTCGGCGTAATTTGATTGCAAAAGAGCTGAAACTTGCCATGCTAAAATCTCAGGCGATTAGCTTTTGGATGGTGTATGTCTTGTCAATTCACTCCGTCATCACTAATTCACTTTTTTTTTAACCGGTGTCTAGTATAATATCAGAGTTTTTCGCCCAGTGTCGGCGTAATTTGATTGCAAAAGAGCTGAAACTTGCCATGCTAAAATCTCAGGCGATTAGCTTTCGAATGGTGTATGTCTTGTCAATTCACTCTGTCATCACTAATTCACTTTTTTTAAAACCGGTGTCTAGTATAATATCAGAGTTTTTCGCCCAGTGTCGGCGCAATTTGATTCCAAAAAAGCTGAAACTTGCCATGCTAAATTCTCAGGCGATTAGCTTTCGACTGGTGTATGTCTTGTCAATTCACTCTGTCATCACTAATTCACTTTTTTTTAAACCGGTGTCTAGTATAATATCAGAGTTTTTCGCCCAGTGTCGGCGTAATTTGATTGCAAAAGAGCTGAAACTTGCCATGCTAAAATCTCAGGCGATTAGCTTTTGGATGGTGTATGTCTTGTCAATTCACTCCGTCATCACTAATTCACTTTTTTTTTAACCGGTGTCTAGTATAATATCAGAGTTTTTCGCCCAGTGTCGGCGCAATTTGATACCAAAAAAGCTGAAACTTGCCATGCTAAAATCTCAGGCGATTAGCTTTCGAATGGTGTATGTCTTGTCAATTCACTCCGTCATCACTAATTCACTTTTTTTTAACCGGTGTCTAGTATAATATCAGAGTTTTTCGCCCAGTGTCGGCGTAATTTGATTCCAAAAAAGCTGAAACTTGCCGTGCTAAAATCTCAGGCGATTAGCTTTCGAATGGTGTATGTCTTGTCAATTCACTCTGTCATCACTAATTCACTTTTTTTAAAACCGGTGTCTAGTATAATATCAGAGTTTTTCGCCCAGTGTCGGCGCAATTTGATTCCAAAAAAGCTGAAACTTGCCATGCTAAATTCTCAGGCGATTAGCTTACGACTGGTGTATGTCTTGTCAATTCACTCTGTCATCACTAATTCACTTTTTTTTAAACCGGTGTCTAGTATAATATCAGAGTTTTTCGCCCAGTGTCGGCGTAATTTGATTGCAAAAGAGCTGAAACTTGCCATGCTAAAATCTCAGGCGATTAGCTTTCGAATGGTGTATGTCTTGTCAATTCACTCTGTCATCACTAATTCACTTTTTTTAAAACCGGTGTCTAGTATAATATCAGAGTTTTTCGCCCAGTGTCGGCGCAATTTGATTCCAAAAAAGCTGAAACTTGCCATGCTAAATTCTCAGGCGATTAGCTTTCGACTGGTGTATGTCTTGTCAATTCACTCTGTCATCACTAATTCACTTTTTTTTAAACCGGTGTCTAGTATAATATCAGAGTTTTTCGCCCAGTGTCGGCGTAATTTGATTGCAAAAGAGCTGAAACTTGCCATGCTAAAATCTCAGGCGATTAGCTTTTGGATGGTGTATGTCTTGTCAATTCACTCCGTCATCACTAATTCACTTTTTTTTTAACCGGTGTCTAGTATAATATCAGAGTTTTTCGCCCAGTGTCGGCGCAATTTGATACCAAAAAAGCTGAAACTTGCCATGCTAAAATCTCAGGCGATTAGCTTTCGAATGGTGTATGTCTTGTCAATTCACTCCGTCATCACTAATTCACTTTTTTTTAACCGGTGTCTAGTATAATATCAGAGTTTTTCGCCCAGTGTCGGCGTAATTTGATTCCAAAAAAGCTGAAACTTGCCGTGCTAAAATCTCAGGCGATTAGCTTTCGAATGGTGTATGTCTTGTCAATTCACTCTGTCATCACTAATTCACTTTTTTTTAAAACCGGTGTCTAGTATAATATCAGAGTTTTTCGCCCAGTGTCGGCGCAATTTGATTCCAAAAAAGCTGAAACTTGCCATGCTAAATTCTCAGGCGATTAGCTTACGACTGGTGTATGTCTTGTCAATTCACTCTGTCATCACTAATTCACTTTTTTTTAAAACCGGTGTCTAGTATAATATCAGAGTTTTTCGCCCAGTGTCGGCGCAATTTGATTCCAAAAAAGCTGAAACTTGCCATGCTAAATTCTCAGGCGATTAGCTTTCGAATGGTGTATGTCTTGTCAATTCAGTCTGTCATCACTAATTCACTTTTTTTTAAAACCGGTGTCTAGTATAATATCAGAGTTTTTCGCCCAGTGTCGGCGCAATTTGATTCCAAAAAAGCTGAAACTTGCCATGCTAAAATCTCAGGCGATTAGCTTTTGGATGGTGTATGTCTTGTCAATTCACTCTGTCATCACTAATTCACTTTTTTTTTAAACCGGTGTCTAGTATAATATCAGAGTTTTTCGCCCAGTGTCGGCGTAATTTGATTGCAAAAGAGCTGAAACTTGCCATGCTAAATTCTCAGGCGATTAGCTTTCGACTGGTGTATGTCTTGTCAATTCACTCTGTCATCACTAATTCACTTTTTTTTAAACCGGTGTCTAGTATAATATCAGAGTTTTTCGCCCAGTGTCGGCGCAATTTGATTCCAAAAAAGCTGAAACTTGCCATGCTAAAATCTCAGGCGATTAGCTTTTGGATGGTGTATGTCTTGTCAATTCACTCCGTCATCACTAATTCACTTTTTTTTTAACCGGTGTCTAGTATAATATCAGAGTTTTTCGCCCAGTGTCGGCGTAATTTGATTCCAAAAAAGCTGAAACTTGCCGTGCTAAAATCTCAGGCGATTAGCTTTTGAATGGTGTATGTCTTGTCAATTCACTCTTTCATCACTAATTCACTTTTTTTAAAAGTCTAGTGAAGGAAAGACGTCAAACAAGCCGTCCATCAGATGTGCTTCTGGATCTCCCACCGGGAGAATGTTCGCAACGAAACGGGCAGCGACGAGACTGGAGAGGGAAGCAATTGGAAGTTCGGATGTGGAGGTTATCCACGGTAGATTTCGGGAAAATTCAATGAGTTTAAATTGTAATATCATGGCTTTTTCAGCGATTTATCTCCCAAATGCGAGCTCTTTGCGCCGTCAGATGCATGTACAACGTGGATTGGAGCGAAGGAGCCAGCCCCGACTTCAACAAGACCCCATGCGCCGTGGAGTTCTATGTTAATGGGAAAGGCTTTGAGTTTAAGATTGAAGTTGGGAATTGTATTGATTACATTTTGATAGGTAATGTAAGGAAACGTGACATTTTTACATCCGATGTCAAGCGTAATATAATTTTTGGCCTTAATTAGTTCCAAAATGCAAATATGAAGTGAGGAAGTAACCTAAATGCCCTTTTATGTGTTTTTATGTCTAGACTGGGATATTGATTTTATTGCACATGACAGCTTTCAATCTGATGTCAAGTATAATACAAGTTTTGCCCCGAATTCGCTCCAAAACGCTTTCATAAAGCAAATCAAAGTAAAATCAAGTGTCTATCAGTTTTGCAAGCAAAATTTGGCGATTAATTATATTAAGGATGTAATTTTTATGTTAGCCATCAAGTGCTATATAATTTTCATCGTTTTTGAGTTCACAATATAACTCAATCAACTTTCAATGCTCTTGTGGTCCTAAATGAACTCCTGGACAATCCGCGAAAGGCTCGGTACTACGTCCGTCACGGCCGTCTTCCACGAAAATACCGAGTTCCGACGGCCGAAGGGGAGCGCTCTCGCCGAACCACAGTCTGATGTACATTCAAAATAACCCCCACAGAAATATACTCCCCGAATCTCAGCATCCTCCTGTACTTGTTAGTTACTCTTTTCGAATATTTTTCAGTTCCCACCGCTCCTTTACTTGTTATTTTTCAAACCTTGTTTGCGTAGTCGGCGGCCTCACTGCCGGGATCCCATCTCCAAATATACTCTGTTTGTTAGCCATGATTGTTCATTGTTATCCCCAACCGTCTACCCCTCAATTATCCCCCATATTATGTTGTTGTTGATATTAGACTTGATATTTTATTCATAGCCCAATTCAGTTTATATATTCTCCAAAATTCTACTACTCCCACTATTTATAGAGAGCACAGACAATTTACCCCTCCGAAGTTACTCCATTGATCTCATCCTCCCAAATCTTATCTATCTCCACCTTAGGGTGAAAGAGATGACCAACAGGGGTTATATCATTAAAAACCGTTGAATTTGTGACGAAAAGTTGCCAGCCCACAGAAAGCAGAATAGGAGCAGAGATTGCCACGGCTCCGTAGCCGGCTGTTGGCTCCGGCTCTGGGCGGCTCCGAGCCGGGTGCCGGAAATTTTGGCTCCGGCTCCCGAGCCCAAAGTCGGAGCCAGGCTTCTCAGCATTCAGAAAAGTAGGAATTGCGTGATCTTGTTAAACCAAACGCACGGGAGCCGGGATTCGAAGCCGCAGACCTTTTTAAGTTTTTCATGGCCTCGCTCCGGCTCTGGGAGCTAAGAGCCGGAGCCGAAATTTTGACCGTGGCAATCTCTGAATAGGAGTCAATGCAGAATCTCCGTTTCAAATACCCTTTTATGATTCACTTTCACCCGAAAAACTTCGGATCGAAGGTCACCCGCACGTCAATCCAGCGCATTTCCTGAACCGTTTCGAAACTTCGTATCGTTTTCATTGGTTTTAAAAGAGGGACGAAATGTCGCGAAATTATCGGCACTTTTTCTCGCCCGAAATAATTGCTTTTTCTCGAAAAGGAAGAAGAAGGATAAGAAAATGCGTTTTATCGGATAGTGACATTTCGTTTTGACGAATCACCAAAAAGGGGCGGGAAATTTTTTCTTCTATTTTGGATTGACGTGACCCGGCGCAAGTCTTGGATGAAAATTCAGCAACAGTTCCATTTAGACTATTGTAAGCTGGCCTGACATCTGCTAAATTTTCTTGCACTGGTCGCAACCACCTCTACAAAAGGTGGTTACGATCTGAAAGAATAACACTTCCGCAACCTGCGAGGAAGTTTGGGGGCCCATAAACGTCCCGTTGACCAATTTACAATGATTCTGCAGCTGGCCGGATAGGAAGAACAAAAATAGAGGATGCAGCACTGACGGCGTTGGAAGACCGGGCCAGCGGATTCCGGGAGCTTACCCACCAGCGGAAGCCTGGACACAAGCATTTTCACAAAGTCCCTGGACATTTTTTCGCTGTCGCACAGCGCATCTTGAACTTTTGCCGCCAACGCACTGTGCAAATCCTCGCGGCGGCGCAGTTGAGAAAAGTTTATGTCGCAGCGATATTCCAAATGCACAGTGCAAAACCAAAGAAAGGTCAATGCACGGTGCAAAAAATCGCCGGCTTTTGTGCACGGTGCGGACTGCAAAAAATGTCCAGGCACTTTGCGAAAATGCTAATAGTCCTTCCGGGAAGTCGCCGGACTGATTTTTGGCGCTATGAAAAAAAATTTTGACGCGATGAAAAGCCATCACAAAAAAGCAAGAAATTGTACTGCAAAGAAAACTTTTGTTTTTGCACAGCACGTGTCGCCGACTTCAGTCCGGCGGCCTTCCAGACGGACTAGCACCCAGGACCCAATCCAGGTGTTTTCGCTGATAAATCCGCCATTTTCGGTTTCGATACACAATTCAAACAACACAATACCAACATAAATGGCGCTTTTACGGCCGAGCACAAGATAAACAGAACTAATCCAACTGCCCTTGCTGTAGCTATCCCTACCCCAAGTATACATCATACCCTTCTAGAAAATCAATCCGCTAGGCCGAAACTTCCCAATGTTCCACGGGATACGTAATTTTCCCCAGTCAAAACCCTACAGATATTCAGGGTACCCTCCCTTTCGGACTAAACATACAATGTATGCTCAGTACGGGGCCCGAATAAAAAAAATCAGCATAAATCCGCCTATAGAAAACGCTCGAAAAAACCCTTAACACCTACCCGAATAAAAATTCGACATCAATTTGCCTATTGAATCATTCGGACCAACTCTTACCACCTACCTTCTTCACACGACCCCTTTCTCCCATTTCCCCTTCCCCTTTCAAAGCAAAAAAAAAATACAGGGTGTACCAAATTCGGTGCCCGATTTGAATTGGCTATAACTTCTTTAATTTTGGGCCAAATTTTAAAATTCTTTTTTTCCCTGAATCCTCAGACAACCCCATTTTGTCTGATACCAAATATGTTATACATAGGTAAGTGTCATCTACAGTTATTGCATTTATTCTTGAAGTTCATTTTTTTGGTCGTTTTTCGGTTGTTTTTTCGGCCTTTCCCGGTGTGTCCGAAAATGGAGTACGGTGCGGAAGAAAAATACGGTGGAATTTCCCCTCCTGAAAATCGACGATGAGAATAAGAAAAAAAAGTGAAGATCAACCTCCAGAGTTCGTCGAATGGTCCTTGGTGAAGGCATTCCCTCGGTTCTGGCCAAACTTCGTGTACTCATATGCGGATTTTCTCGGAATTTTGCCAAAACTTCTTCCATTTTCAGCTACGTTCGTACCCATCTTTCCTGCTTTTTTTGTTTCCTGTTAACGCTGCCAGTCTCAAGGAACCTATTCCACCAACGCCGAAATGTCTTGCGATCTGGGTTGGGCCTTACGTCCGTATTTCATCCTGTATTCCCTTTGAACATTTATCGGCGAACCGTATTTGCCATACCAAACCACAGACCAAGCTTTTTCTTCCACACCGTACTCCATTTTCGGACACACCGGGAAAGGCCGAAAAAACAACCGAAAACGACCAAAAAAATGAACTTCAAGAATAAATCTAATAACTGTAGATGACACGTACCTATGTATAACATATTTGGTATCAGACAAAATGGGGTTGTCTGAGGATTCAGGGAAAAAAAGAATTTTAAAATTTGGCCCAAAATTAAAGAAGTTATAGCCAATTCAAATCGGGCCACCAATTTGGTACACCCTGTAAATAAAAAACAACAACAACAAATAGATCAAATTAGATTTGCAGATTCTTCTTATCGGCTGGGAAGTGGCCTGGACTGATTGAATCTTGTGGAACTTGAGGGAATCTGAAAGAAAAGAGAGATTAGAAGGCGGAAAACTCAAAAATAAGGTTAACAATCTCATACAACAAGTACTCCAAGTGCGACGCTCAGATTTTGATGAAACTTGGCACAAATTAAGAATAATTTTTTCTAAGATATATGCGAGAATCCAAGCTCGCGCTTTGCAGAAACAACCTTAGATCGAAACAAAACTACTGAGCATCCTCAATGAAGCCGGATGTTACCATGGAATGCAGGGCTCGGTTCTTCGCTGTCTTCTTCTTGGGCTATCTTGTTCTTCGATTCCGATCAATCTAGCTCGTCGACCGTAAGCATGCCCAAATGTCATTCTGAAAGAAAAATGTGTTTAAACGCGAGAAATTAAGCCGGAAAGTTAATCATCTCATCAGCAATATAAAAATATCCCAATACCGTCATGACGACATGAATAATGGCAAAAACTGGTAATTACTTCGTATAAAATCGCTTTCAATATAGGGCTCGGGGTCTTTACTTTTCATTGGCTCTGCGAATTTGTTTTGCGGAAATTCTGAACGCCTTTTTGCAAAAACCGTTCACGGTTTGAACTGGTGCACGTCAGAATGAAAATAGAAGAAAAACGAAATTTCGTGAGGGGCCGCAGCGAAAAGCAACGGCCGATTTTTTCTTCTTTCTCTGACCGCTCTCTTCCTTTTTGTGCGTGCGCCCTCTTCCTCTCGCCAATCGCAAATCGTTATTTCGCGGATCGCCACGGCTTTGACGAAATTCCCTTTTTATTTTGACGTGTGGTGTCCAACCCGTTCAGAGCCGATTGGAAAGCGGGTTCAATGTTTGAATCGATTCACAAAACATTGAACCAACTCACTGGTTACGAAATTTTCAAAGAAAAATGAACAGGTTCACGTGGTCAAAGACCTCGGTTTTTTGCACTAGTTCAACCGACTCTGAACTAGTTCAGACGGTTTCGAAATCTACAAAAAAAAAACAGAACGAAAATTCACAAAATGAACGGCTTTTGCCATTTCCCGTTCACGAAATATCTTACAGAAGAAACCGCTGAACCGATTTTGCCAAAAGGCGTTCAGCAGGGCATACTGAACGCCTTTTTGCAAAACAAATTCGCAGAGCCGATGAAAAGTAAAGACCACGAGCCCTATATCCCCGCGGCGACGAATGTAGCCAGCTACATCGTTCGAATCCAAACTCAAACGGATTTCTAACCCTCCATCAACCAAACCCGCTTTTGTTAACAAAGTTTCGCCTACCTCCAAACAATTGCACTGTGCATCTTCAAGGAATGGTCTGTTTTGTTTTCAACTTTTACTCTAGCTTGCCCTTCAACCATAGGGCAATGCTGGACGTACTTCTGAAAGAAAAATGTATTTAAACGCGAAAAATTAAACAGGAAAGTCAATCATCTCATGAGCAATATAAAAGTACCCCAATACCGTCATGACGACATGATTAATGGCAAAACTAGTTATTACTTCTTATAAAATTGCTTTTACGGCACCTCACATCTTTTAATTCCCAAACACCTCCCGAAAAAGAGAAAAAGTTCTAAAATATTTCCGAAAAATCACAAGAAATGTAACCTCCTAAGTTGCCCGTCATGACGAGAACTTCATATGTGTTTCTAATAATCAAAAACAAAAACAGCACCTAGCTATACTTTTAAGCTTCTAAACCTGAGTGTAACCCGTTCACACCACAGTAAAAATTAGAGTTAAAAACACCCTTATCTCTACCCCAACCCTATAAAAAATATATCGTGATGACGGGCTTCTTTTACAAAACTAAACTCTTTTCGCTTAAATTCTCGGAGTATCCTTTCTACACCTCGACTCCCTAATTTAACACTCCCAATCGACATACCATTCTGATCTTTCCGCGGTGGGGACCTCCAGGGCACCATTGATTTCTCCAACTTCTCCAGGGCTCCAAGAAACGGATTCTCGATGATTTCCATGAAAATAAATAAGATTAAAAGTAGAACGAGCAGTATCTGGACTTATAACAAGAAATAAAGGCCTACAATTGGGAAAAAACAACTTACTTTAATCACCAAAGCAGGCTTTGATGATTGGGTGAAGGGGAGGGAGTGGGAGGGGAAAGGGAAAGGGAAAGGGAAAGGGAAAGGGAAAGGGAAAGGGAAAGGGAAAGGGAAAGGGAAAGGGAAAGGGAAAGGGAAAGGGGGGTGGTGGGAGTGGTATCTTTTTTCTAATTTTCTATTTTTTCTTTTTTTTATTTTTTTTTCTTTTTTATTCTTTTTTCTATTTTTTTATATTTTTTTCTTTTTTTTCTTATTTTTTATTTTTTTTTAAAGTTATCCGTTACATAGGGCTTGGAGATCTCTGCAAATTAAAAGAATAAATTGAAGAACCCTCAAAAAAGAGTTGACAATAATCTCAAGCTATCCGTAATTTCCCCAACTACCAATAAACGACGAAACTTACATTCTGAAGAGAGTGTGATGGGGGAGGAGTGTGGTGGGAGTGAAATGGAGGAGGGGTGCGGTGCGAGTGGGAGGGAAGGATGGGTGTTGCAAATGGAACGGGGAATGTGGCGTGAGTGAAGGTGATGTCGACTTTTTTTCTAACTTTAGGTTTCTGAAAATATAGACCTTAGTTTGAGAAATCCAGGGTAAAATCAAGGGTGAAACAACAACTTACATAGTAAAAAATGGGTGGTAAACATTAGGGATACGGCAGTGAAATCTTGGATCAAAATCTGAAAATAAAATAATCAATTGAAGAACCACCAAAACAAGTGACAACAATCTGGAGTTCCCTAATATCCTCAACTACAAAAAAAACCCTCAAAACTTACATTCCATGTAGTCTAAATCGTTGGTTTGGATTTCGGCCGTGTAGGTGCCGTCCTGGGCCGGAATTGGGACATTGAAAGTAGGGTCGGGAAATGTGTTCCAAAGATTCACTGATTCGAGAGATGGGTTTCTGAAAAAATAGATAATTAATCAACTTAATAAAAATCCAGGATAAATTCAAGAATGAAATGACAACTTACATTGTTACAAATGGGCAGTAAACTATTAGGCGAGTAAAATTTAGAAGAGAACGATACGGGTTACTTAAAAAAAATATTCTTTATGTTTTTTTTTTATTTTTATTTTTTTCTTTTTTTTTTTTTTTTTTATTTTTTTTTCTTTTTTTTTATTTTTTTCTTTTTTCTAATTTTTTTCTTTTTTTTTATTTTACATCCGAAACGGGGTTACTTAAAAAAAAAATTTTTATGTTTTTTTTTTATTTTTTTTTTTTCTTTTTTTTTAATTTTTTTTTTTCTTTTTTTTTATTTTACATCCGAAAAGCAGTGAAGAAATCTTGGAGCAATACCTGAAAATACAGTGATCAATTGAATCACCACAAAAAACAAGTTACAACAATCCGAACAGTTCCCTAATATCCTCAACTGCAAAAAAACCATCAAAACTTACATTCCATGTTGTCTAAATCGTTGGTTTGGATTTCGGCCATGTAGGTGCCGTCCTGGGCCGGGAGTGAGAAGTTGAATTGGTCTAGTTTTCGAAGGATCCATTGCTTTCCGGGGTCATTTTCTGCAAATATAAATCATATAATTTCAGATTAAAGACTACGCTGAAGTATGAACCGATAACTTACATGTTAAAAAATCGTGATAAATTATGAGGGGTAAATTAAAAAAGCTTTTTTATGTTTTTTTTTCATTTTTTACGTTTTTTTTTTGTTCCTTTTTTTCTTTTCTCTTATTTTTTCAAAAAAATATTTTTTTTTGGCCTTTTCAACTTTTTTGGCTCTTTTTTTTTATTTTTTTGGCCTTTTTTTTGGCTCTTTTTTTTATTTTTTTTTGGCCTTTTTTTTGGCTCTTTTTTTTATTTTTTTTGGCCTTTTTTTGGCTCTTCTTTTTTTTATTTTTTTGGCCTTTTTTTTTGGCTCTTCTATTTTTTGCCTTTTAGTTATTTTTTGGCTTTTTTTCTCTGTTATCCTTTCGGTGGTGGGTCTCGAAGAGGAACTCTGAAAAATAAAAAATTAACACGACAACACTACAAAAATATCTCTAAACCCCTTGACAAAGGTGGTCAGTGTTTCCTAAACCGTTTACATGTATTACATATGTTTGTGCAATTTTTAAAAGGCGCAACGACAGCGTTAAATAGTCAAATAAATGATCCATGTTATCTCATAACATTTTGTTAATGGAGATAAATTGCAAAAATTTCAACTCCCAGGCCGAGAAAAAAGTTTTACCTTATACATAGTCATCTTAAGAAAAAATAATAGAAGTTTAAGGCTGAAGTCAAAGTTTTAAAATTATGTATGTCAATTGAGATTGCTTTCTATGGCTACGCTCAACTTTTGGAGTTGGTTTCAACCTTGCTGCGCCGATTTCAAAAAATGGTTACTATCACCTAAAACAAGGTTCTCACAACAGCTTCCAAAATAGTGCGGATGTCAGTAATTATGCTCTTACTGACTTGTTAGATCAAGGACCTAGCTGAGTTAAAACCTACCGATTTTTAAAATATTATTTTAGTCACCTAAATATCAGTTTTTTTGGAATTTTGAGTGAGTAAGCTAGTATAGGACATTCGGTTGCTGATTTTTCTCTAAAACTACTCTAATTATGCTCATAGGAAACCGAATTTATTTAGAATATTTTTTTCTAAAATACACGCGAGAATTCTAGCTCGCGCTTTGCAGAAACAACCGAGATTTTTGGATCGAAAGTTGGTGAAAATTTGACAATTTTTGC
Organism: Bursaphelenchus xylophilus; assembly: GCA_904066235.2. NCBI lineage: Eukaryota > Metazoa > Nematoda > Chromadorea > Rhabditida > Aphelenchoididae > Bursaphelenchus > Bursaphelenchus xylophilus. Next base: position 9,365,722 of record CAJFCV020000001.1, read on the forward strand.
CGAACTTCGGCACGAAAAGTTTCACGCTTATTTCTACCATAGAGAGTAATGTTTCCACAAAAAATCAAATTTTTCCGCACAAAACTGCCAAAGTTATGGCCAAAAAGCGTTTTTCTCTCTGACCGCTCTCCACGTTAGTGTACTCTCTCGGCGGCAAAAATCGTTGAATATCTCGGTAGCGCCTGCAAAGCGCGAGCTAAAACTTTCAGGAATTGATATTTAGTCCATACCCGACGTGTGTGCAAAATTTAAAGAAAATCTGAGCGTCGCACTTGGGGTACTTCCCTTGTAAGTAAAAAAAGTAAGCTTACCTCCATTCCGGTCCGATTGTTTCAATTTTCAGCGATTCGAAGAATCCAATCTGGCGAAAAAACAGTCGTTTCCAATCTTCTTCATGAAGAAAAGGCTGGTCCAAGCGCAATTGAGCTCATTCATGGACGTGGAGGACTAGGACAGAGCACCCTTTTAATTCCAGAGGCCCCCCGAGCTCACTCAGGGGGCGAGGGTGCTCCTGCTTTCCCGCAGTTCGTCTTGTTTGGAGATTCTGAAAAAATAAAGGTAAAAATATAATTTGAACACGATAACTTACCATATTTTAGCCCCAAATCCACAAGGTTGACCATAAAAGGTGGGGCACCCTTTTAATTCCAAAAGCCCCCCGAGCTGATTCAGGGGCGAGGGTGCCCACTTCGGTTCGGACTGATCTCCATCTGAAAATAGAATTAGATTGTATCATTTCAGCTTAAATCAAGGTCCAAAATAACAAAATTTTACTTTATCTGGTCTTGCCGAGCACCCGTGATTTTCCAGAAGGCCCCCCGAGTGAAGCGGAGGGCCGGGGTGCTCCGGTTCGACCAGAAACGTCCACACCAGGGCCGGAAACAAAAGGTGAGCACCCTTTTTGATTTTCCGAAGGCCCCCCGGGCTCATTCGGGGGGCTAGGGTGCTCCACCTTTGTTTTATGCCTTCCTGGACTTGGCATTGGCTGAAAATAAAAGGATAAAATTATATTTTAGATAAAAAATGGGGAAAAACTCAAAAAAACTGTAAAGTCATGGAGGTCCAGAAAAAAATGAAGCTGAAAGACGTTTACACGCGACTTTACAGCTAGTTCTACCACTATCTTCTACAATTATATTATACTATACCCGCGAAATTCACCAGCGTATGGCAAAAAAAAGCAAACGTTGTTTTTTCGGGCGCAGTTCGCAAAAATAATTATTTTTTTGGGAAATAAAAGGGAACTTACTTTTTCTCGTACTGATCAACTGCGCGATCTATAGATGGGATCTTGTGGTCAACAACAAATTATTGGTCCGTGAAGAGTTTTATACTCTGTCATCCGTAAGTATTTTTAATCTCTTGGGGAAATTTATGCCAATAACTGAAAAATCGAGGTTATTGGGGCGTGACTGCCAAAAAACTTACGTAATTAGGTGCTGAAGGCGGAGGTCTGTCTTCAATATGGGTGATTACCCAAGGAACCCAGGAAGCTCGTCATGAACATTGGTCCTTCGGGTCCTTCTGCCTGAAAAAAAACAGATATTATTGAGAATTATACATGGATAATGTATTTTTTATTAAAAAAACACCTGAACTTGGTTTATTTCTAGAGGATTTTGGCCTAAAAAGTGAAAAAAGAGCCAATAAACTTACGAGGCATCAAGGAGTTACGCATTGATGCGTAGCTCCTGCGCACCATGTCTACGACAAGGCGTGCCGGAGGCTGACGGCTTCTCCTCCTCGGCCGGTCTTCAAAGACGACGGCTTCAATGATTGGGCCGAGTTGTTCAGCCTCCCTTGATCTTCGGGGAGGCCGAGGAGGTTGATTGACAGGAGGCGGCGGCTGGCAGCACCGCCTCCTGCACTTGGGCATTCTTCGGAGGGGCCCTGGGGCATCATGCTGTTGTTGTTCTACAGCCTGGACGTCGAAGGACGGCTGTGAAAGCTCTGGTTCGGCTTCAGGTGTCGGCGAGGCACTTGGCTGGGCGTCGGGAGTTCGTGACCGTGCCGTTGTCAGTGGACTTCTGGAGCGTTCTTTTCTTGGTGAACGAGGAGCGGCCTTTTTCAAATTCTCCATGAGCCGTTGTTGGAGACGGGCGACTTCTTCTTCTGCCTCCTTTTGCTTCCTCTGAGCACGGTCCGCTTCGGTCAGGGCCCCAAAATATTTTCTTTGGAGCTCGCTGATCTTGTTTTCGGCTTCTTCTTCCGCTTTTCTGATTGCGGCGGCCGCTTCTTCTTTGGCCTTCTTGACTTCAGCTTGGGCCTCTTCAACCGCCCCTTCATAGTACCTCACATTTTTCTCGAGGTTCGATTGCCTCTGCCACATCTTCCGGCATTCGGTCTTCCATAGTTTTCGTTCGTATTCGAGACGGTCGATTCTGTCTTCGACCGTCTCGTCCACCGCCCAGTCTTCCCCCTCATCGAAGACTTCCATTGAGTTTATTGAGGGGACCCCATGCAACGTTGAGTGCCCGGGACTGTAGACGGGCGAGAACTGCAACGTGCTGGGGGCGGAGAGATCGAGTGGTGAGCTCGATCTCTCCGTGCCCTCAACCGCCGGCAGGTGCTCGGCCTGAACGGTTGGGGCGTTATTTAGGCCGAAGCCAGAGAGGCCAGATGCTGGGCTTGGCCCCTCTTTACCCTCCTCTGGGACGCCGGTTGGGTGCTGGCCAACCAGAGGAGGGGCCATTACCGCCGGCAGTACTTCAGCCTGCGCGGAATGGGCTTGGCGCTCGGATGGAGGGCACGAGCGTGGGCCGGAACCCTGGCCGACGTTGTTTGGAGACACTAAAATCACCAAAATTAGACGAAAATTCAAAAAATATGATTTAAACTGCTAACTCTATCGCTAAGGGCCCTAACATAACATATTCTCTCAATTTTCCCTGTGTAACTTTTTTGCTTTTAGACGCAGATCCCGATGCTGGAGATCCGGAATTTTGATTCTGAAGTCCACGGTGACCGAAAATTCCAGAATTCGCCCAAAGCCCTGTGAAGAATTGTCCATTTGTCCAGAAAACGGTCCAATGATGTTGAAATTCCATCCAGTTTGAAGTGCAGCGACGAAACCGTATAAACCACAAGAAACTCAAGCTGATTTTTTATGTTGATGGCGACCGGAAGACGTATTTAATGGTGGTGATCAGGAAATCGACAGCAGAGCAGCTCGAAAGCTGTAGAACACTGAATGAACCGAAGATCGGATCAAACGACAACGTGGAACAAGGAGAACCTTCAAAAGGACCCCAGAAAATGAGATAAGAGCAAATTGATGGCGCTGATCCGAAGCAAAATGATGATTGCTCCTCGATGGAAGAAGATTAGGTGCGGATGGACAACCGTTGGGTGATTTGTGGCGATGTCGACGTGAAAATCATGGAAAACGGGTGATGGATTGGATCTTGAAGATGAAAATGGACAGCTTGGTGTTTGGATGTTCGAATTGAGCTAAAATAAGGTGAGTGTAGGGGTCAAATGGACGAAAACGTCTAAAAATTGATGTAATTTCGGGTTTTCTCCTTGTATCCGTCTTTTTAATGCCTCATTCCAGATATCCATTGATTGTTCGCTAATTTCCAAGACGATATTGATGTCATGAATAATCTTCAGGCCAAGGAAATCATTGCTGAGTCTCGTTACTTCAATTGGAGTCCTGCCGTAAAAACAATTTTGATGGTGAAGTGTTGATGGGATGGAATGTTCGGGTGATCGATGATCCTTCACCTTTTTTTGCGAACGCTTTGAAGTCTTCTGAAGGTGGTAACTCCAAAGAGTAGAGTCCAATGTCATGATAGTGAATTTTGATGTTGGTCAAGTCGGTAAGTCGGTTTGCTGGGTCTTTTTTTGATGTTAAGACTGAGCGAACATGATGAACACGGTGTTTTAGCCGATGTGTAAAGTCTCTGAAAAAGTCCACGCGGCACGAAACCGTAAATTCGACGAGCCGGAACGACGAGAAATCACGTCCACCTGGAGAATAGCACAGAACACCTCGAGAAGTCATTCAACAAGATTCGGACAAGAAGAACGAGGACAAAGGCCAAGAACAAACTTCAATAACGTCCATCCATGGACGAGACGAGCTCCCCACCCCTTGGAATTTGTCTAATGCGAACCTGACCGTAAGTAATCATCGGAGACATGGTCCAGTAGATGTCGATCTTCAGCAGTCAGTCCATTCCTTGAATTGGTACAAATGGGAAGGTCCAGGTAATTCCTCGTGTCATGAAGTGGTGTCTTACACGAAACCCCGGATATAAGCCAAAACAAGTCAATGGACATGAACATAAAGTAATGTAAGTGTTTATGCATATATTCGATACAATTACAATTTTATAAAGATATGGATATCCATTTGTAATGGTTGATGTTTCAGGACTCCAACGTGGCCGTGGATGGGAGAACATGACCCATCGAGATGTTGATTTTGGAATTACTGGAACAGTGGAAACGGCTGGAAGAAGTCAAAAAATCTTTACCTGGTCCAAAGAGCATATTAGAGATGGAAGTGGATGGCAATTGGATTAAAACACAAATGTAAGACCATTTTTGGCCATGAAAGTGAATAGTTTAGTGTTTGTTTGGGGATTTTTGGCTCCAAGAATATTCCAAAATGCTATGTATAATAATAATTTATGACCAATACAGCATGAAAAAGAACATTTATAATAAGAAGATAGAATTTTAGGTGGTTCCCTGGAGGACACAGTGCTGGAACTGCCAAAATTGTCAGAACTGATCCATCTTCGACTTGTTCCTGAGCCACTGAATTGATGAGAATCTGTTTGGATGAATCGGAGTTGATTCCGTCGATATGCATTGTCCAGTCGACGTTGATCATCATGGATAATATCCGATTTGACACCTCATTGATGACAAGGATCTTCTTGATGTTGTATTTGGAGGCTTCGGTAAGAGGTTCGAAGGTTTGGGACTGGGATATTGTTCATAATTTGGTGTAGGGCAAAATTCAGGAGAAATTTTTACTTTTTGGCCTAAAATTTATATTAAACTTAGGGTCATGATTTATTCCAGCTAGTAAATATTGTTAAATCTGACTCTATTGCCTGAGGGGTGTAAAAAAGCTCAAGAATTTTCTTTTTTTCCAAAAAACTTTCTAAAAAAAATCAAAACGTTTAATAAATTTGGTTTTTAAAATTTTCGAAATGCCTCTTGTTTTTTGCTCGAACTTTTCCGAATTTTGTGTAAAATACGACAAAAAATGGCTAAAAAAATGCCCAAAATTTGTCCTTCTACTCTCAATTTTGTGTGTACGATCTTCTTCGTACGGCGTTGTAGGTTCTAAAAACTGTAAAACTCAAAAAAATTAACTTACCAAGCTTCCAGCGTTCGAATTGGGTCGATCTATCGCGTTGTAAAAAATGCCACCAAGGCCAATTTCGGCTGTATTTCACAATAACAAAGCGATACCCGGCGGGCTTTACAGTAATCCCCACCAGCCATTAAATTACTTTCTTTAGAAAGCTTTTTAGTGTCATATTCGCCTGGAATATGCACTCCCAGGCCTTTTGGTGTATTTTCAGGGCCATTAAGCCTAGTTTTTTTTTTCATTTCTGGCGGGATTTACGGTAGAAACCCACCAGCCAAAATGGATCGTCAAACTTCATTATTTTACTGGTGAAATCCAATATAAAGAAGTTTTGAGTTTCAAATCAAATAAATTGAGACAAACAGGGTTCAAAACCAACTATTTTGAACTTTTTTTTTAAAGTATTTGTCTTCAAAATTATGTTGTGCTAGATATCAGGAAGAAGAACAAAGGAAGTTTAAATATTTTTGCATATTATTGGCCCTAACCTCAAAGTAAATCATCTCAAATCAACTTAAAACCACGTTGCGGGTCTCAGAGCAGGGATTTCGTCATCAAAATACCCATGAAATCCATTGTCATCGTCTACTACAATATCATTATTTTAGGATTTTTGGACCAAAAATGGTGTTATTAAGAAGCAGAAAGATGTCAAAAGGAATTTTCAGATGACTGGCAATTTCAATTGAAATATGATGACGGATTTCCTGGAATTTTGTTGAGAAATTCCCAACGTTGAAATCTCCGCTTATAATCTACAAAACCCAAAAACCCCCAAAATCCCCTGGACTTACACGTCGACCGTTCCCCAACCCCAAACACCGGGACGGCAGCGGTGTTTGGAGTTGGGGCCATCGCCGGAATGGCGGACTGTTCGCCGGAGCGGGTGCTTTCGCTGGAGGTGGTGGAGTTCATCCTGAGCGTGAGCGTTATACCGTAATTGGAATTACCGGTAAATGAGAAAAATGAAAACGAAAATTTGGTGAATTTCAATATGCAAATTTTGTTTTTTTGTGAAAATTCGTGGCAGAATTTGTCTTTTTTCTTTCAATTTTATTCAAAATTTTTTTGTTGGCAAAATTCTTGAAACGTTGCAACGCGTTGTGATATTTCGGAGGATGTCATCGAATTTTGTATCTGGACGAGCAAGGACAAAATGTTTGGGATGAAAGCCACGTTTTGGTGAGTTTTTGATGAATTCTGTTTGATTACTTTTGATTTTGATGCATTTTTTAATGTTTACGGATTTTTAGATCGTTTTGTGCCCACGGTAATCCCCTATGCTCAGATTCAACATTGTATCAGCTGCTGGGCGTTTGTCTTCTTTTGGTGATCTAAATCGTCGATGAAGACATCTGACAACCGTCGAAGTTGTATGGCTTCAATTTGGATGATGTTTGTGGAGATCTAACTTGAGAACGACTCGATATGTAGGTAAACTTGGGTTTTATTACGAATAAATTGTGAATACAGTAGTTTCTTGGAGTATATTAGCAATTTTTGAGGGTGAAAATGGCTGGAAGGGACGAGGAGGATAGCTGATATAATTTACTGTAGTACATATGGATAGTAATGAATTGTTTATCGGATATATTATACTTGAAAAAGGTAAGCGTTGATTTACCTAGTACAATGTCAACTGGTTGAAACAGTTAAGTTTTCTTATGGTTACAGAGGTCGACAGTCGTTGAAGTACTATTCATCTTTTGTGGAGTTCGTTTGTGCACTTTACTGCCTTCAAGTTTTGCCAATTCTCTCTTTATGTGTCGTCAAATTCGATATCAAGTTACAATATTAGGACTGGCGATTTCACCTGATTTTCTAAAATTTTGAGGGAGTCCCGTGATACTGGATCAATTTTTGTTCCAGATGTTATTCAAATAACATAATAGCTGAAGACTGTTTAAAGTTGTATTTTTTTATTTATAAGGTCCAACATCTGACGTCTAGTGCAATTTAAAATTTCCTTTTAAAATTTTTATTATAAGATTTTTCAAAGACGGCAGTAAAGAAGACTGTTAAAACACGATTTCTGAGTCACTGAATCAGCCGTGGACATAGAAAAAAATCGATTTTGAGTTTTTCATTTCAAAATGACCGGAGGCATCCTACTAGCATATTCCCGACACATTTTTGCCCAATTCTCCCGTTAACCTACTGTAATTTACAAAAGTGTGATTTTACAGTAATCTGGTATTACTCAAAAAATACGCATCGTAAAGGGTTAAAATCAGCAGTGTATAGGTTCTGGCATCTTTTGATTACAATGGAAGTCGATTTTTGGCGATTGGGTTACTGTAACATAGCAAAACCTTTGTTCGGCCGCATAAAATCGGGCATAAAAAATTTTTTCTGAAATGCCACAGCTGATTTTTACATATGTTAATAAGCATAAAATTCTGCTATATAAACGTTAAAAAAAAGTGTAAAAAACCATAATCCAATTTTCGTGGTATATTGGATTTTGTCAAAATTTGTAATCCGAAGGTCCCGGGTTCGATTCCCACTGGACGAAAAATTCGAAAGACCGCATAAAACTTTAAGAAAACAATTAGTACAGGTCAGTTAAGAATATTTAAGCCATGCATAATTATATCTAAGGGAATAATGTAAATTTTAAAGCACTTTTTGAAGATAAGTTCATAATTTTGCTTTCAGTGGATTTTCGAACAAAGTCAGTTGCGGAAAATCGTAAAAGTGAAATATTTGAAGTTTTCAAGCATACTGAATCTAACGAAAGGGTTTTTTCGAAACCAAGATTACTGTAACATAGAAAAATATGGCTTCGGCCGCTAAAAATCGGCCGTAAAATTTTTGTTTCTAAGCGCACGCAGTAAGTAATTCAATTTTCGTGATCAGCATAAAATTCTGCTCTAGGCACAACCAAGAAACAGTCTTTTATGCACTAAGTTTTATTTTGTGGGAAATTACTTTTCAATTTGAAAATTGTAAATAAAACTGTGTTAACGAGAGGGTTAGAGACAAATAGTTTAAGGTCAAACTTTAGCCATGAATTTGATTAATTTCAGGCCAAAAACTCAAAAAAAAATTTTTTAATTTTTGTGCAAGATTTATGATCTTGGAACTTTCGATGCAAGTGTAGAAAAGTTGTGAAATGCAAAAAATAGAGTTCAAATACGGTAAAAAATATCTCTAGTGCAGAATTTTATGCTGATTCCGAAAATTGGGTTACTAACAGCGTGCGTTGAGAAACAAAAATTTTGCGGCCGATTTTTAGCGGCCGAAGCCATATTTTTCTATGTTACAGTAATCTTGGTTTCGAAAAAACCCTTTCGTTAGATTCAGTATGCTTGAAAACTTCAAATATTTCACTTTTACCGATTTTCCGCAACTGACTTTGTTCGAAAATCCACTGAAAGCAAAATTATGATCTTATCTTCAAAAAGTGCTTTAAAATTTACATTATTCCCTTGGATATAATTATGCATGACTTAAATATTCTTGACTGACCTGTACTAATTGTTTTTTTTAAAGTTTTATGCGGTCTTTCGAATTTTTCGTCCAGTGGGAATCGAACCCGGGACCTTCGGATTACAAATTTTGACAAAATCCAATATACCACGAAAATTGGATTATGGTTTTTTACACTTTTTTTAACGTTTATATAGCAGAATTTTATGCTTATTAACATATGTAAAAATCAGCTGTGGCATTTCAGAAAAAAATTTTTTATGTCCGATTTTATGCGGCCGAACAAAGGTTTTGCTATGTTACAGTAACCCAATCGCCAAAAATCGACTTCCATTGTAATCAAAAGATGCCAGAACCTATACACTGCTGATTTTAACCCTTTACGATGCGTATTTTTTGAGTAATACCAGATTACTGTAAAATCACACTTTTGTAAATTACAGTAGGTTAACGGGAGAATTGGGCAAAAATGTTTCGGGAATATGCTAGTAGGATGCCTCCGGTCATTTTGAAATGAAAAACTCAAAATCGATTTTTTCCTATGTCCACACCTAACTGGCGGCTGATTCAGTGACTCAGAAATCGTGTTTTAAAAGAGAGTTTTTTACAAATCGAAGGATGGCCCGGACATTTCGAAAAAACGACCGACCCAGAATCTTTTGATATTTTGCATAGTTGTTGTACCATGATAGCTAAACGTCAGCACAAATTTTTAGTTTCGGAAATTACCGTATACGGGGGTTACGGTAGGTACAATTTTTAGAAAGATTGGGTTCGTATGTAAAAACCTTAAGGAGGAAAGGCACAAAACCTCGCCGTTTTACGTTTTTGACCATGGGGAACATTTTCATAATTGACAACTTTGCCGTAGGATGTTGCCTTCGACTACTTTGAAAAATACCAAGGTACCATATTGAATGTAACTTTTTTGCAGAGAACTTGTCTCAACTTTTGAAACCTCTCAAAAATACGTTGACATGTATGGAACAACATATCAAAAATTTAGAAAAATAAAAGGGGGGGTTTTGGAGTTACGGTACTTTGAATGTTGCCGGTACGGTATATCAAAAAATTATTTTTTTTTAAATCGGTGTAGAAGACCCGCAATAACTGCCAAAACACGTTTTCAACCATGGCGAACATTTTTGTAATTGACACTTTTTTTGTAGGATGTAGTCTTCGCCTACTTCGAAAATGACCCAGATACCATGTGTAATGTAACTTTTCGGCATTCTACTTGTCTCAACTTTTGAAACCTCTCAAAAATACGTTGACACGTATGGAACAACATATCAAAAATTTAGAAAAATAAAAGGGGGGGTTTTGGAGTTATGGCACTTTTAACGTTGCCGGCACGGTATATCAAAATTTCATTTTTTCTAAAATTGGAGTAGGACAACCGCAAACCTTGTCAATATACGTTTCCAACCATGGGGAACATTTTTGTAATTGACAGTTTTGTTCTAGGATGCAGCCTTCGACCGGTTTGAGAAATGTCAAGATACCATGTTCAATATAACTTTCCGGCATTCAACTTGTCTCAGCTTTTGAAACATTTCAAAAACACCTTGACATATGTGTAACAACATATCAAAAATTTAGGAAAATAAAAGGGGGGGTTTTGGAGTTATAGCACTTTGAATGTTGGACATACAGTACACCTCGATTTATTCTCGGCTTAACTTTACGTAGATTATTTTAAAAACAAAATGTAATGTTTTATATATGTTGTACGACCCTCACAAACTATTTTCACAAAAAAAATCAAAAAAACTAGACCTAAGCATACTGTAACATATCGTGCGCAGATGACTGGTTACTGTGACAGCAAGATCAGTGATTTCTTAATTTTTTTGTAACAATTGACACGGTTTAGAGACGTGTGTGCCATACGACGGTGGAATCTATCAATATCGGATGTCAGCATCACAGAAAAAGTTTGGTGTAGTGTATGTCCAACATTCAAAGTGCTATAACTCCAAAACCCCCCCTTTTATTTTCCTAAATTTTTGATATGTTGTTACACATATGTCAAGGTGTTTTTGAAAGGTTTCAAAAGTTGAGACAAGTTGAATGCCGGAAAGTTATATTGAACATGGTATCTTGACATTTCTCAAACCGGTCGAAGGCTGCATCCTAGAACAAAACCGTCAATTACAAAAATGTTCGCCATGGTCGAAAACGTATTTTAGCAATGTTTGCGGGTCTTCTCACCCATTTCGAAAAAAATGATTTTTTGATATACCGTACCGGCAACATTCAAAGTACCGTAACTCCAAAACCCCCCCTTTTATTTTTCTAAATTTTTGATATGTTGTTCCATACGTGTCAACGTATTTTTGAGAGGTTTCAAAAGTTGAGACAAGTAGAATGCCGAAAAGTTACATTACACATGGTATCTGGGTCATTTTCGAAGTAGGCGAAGACTACATCCTACAAAAAAAGTGTCAATTACAAAAATGTTCGCCATGGTTGAAAACGTGTTTTGGCAGTTTTTGCGGGTCTTCTACACCGATTTAAAAAAAAATAATTTTTTGATATACCGTACCGGCAACATTCAAAGTACCGTAACTCCAAAACCCCCCCCTTTTATTTTTCTAAATTTTTGATATGTTGTTCCATACATGTCAACGTATTTTTGAGAGGTTTCAAAAGTTGAGACAAGTTCTCTGCAAAAAAGTTACATTCAATATGGTACCTTGGTATTTTTCAAAGTAGTCGAAGGCAACATCCTACGGCAAAGTTGTCAATTATGAAAATGTTCCCCATGGTCAAAAACGTAAAACGGCGAGGTTTTGTGCCTTTACTCCTTAAGGTTTTTCCATACGAACCCAATCTTTCTAAAAGTTGTACCTACCGTAACCCCCGTATACGGTAATTTCCGAAACTAAAAATTCGTGCTGACGTTCAGCTATCATAGTACATCAACTATGCAAAATATCAAAAGATTCTGAGTCGGTCGTTTTTTCGAAATGTCCGGCCCTTGTTATGAGAAGCTTCAATCTGTAAAAAACTCTCTTTTAAAGCGTATGACATTTATGTTCCAAGTTTAAAATCCTGACATTTTGGATGCGCTTTTCCCTTACAATCCTTACAATCCTTACATCCCTTACAATCCTTACATCCCTTACAATCCTTACATTCCCTTGTTAGATCCCTCACAGTCAGCAGGCCTCTTCTCGTACAGTCTCCAACATAATTGTGGATGGGTCTGCAGTAACAGGGCTCCTGGAGTCGGTGGTTCTGCCGGTTTTTTCGGCAATTCTTTTCCTCGCATTTACAAACTTGCACTGTGCAGTCTTTTAGGAATTTCAAATAGAGAAAAGTGGAACGGCAGGACGAAAGAAGGGACATCTTCTTGATTTTCTTACAATTTCGAGAGTACTTCCGACGTTCTGCACCATAAGATAGCGAAAGGAGTTTGGAACAGCTGAAAAACTGGGATTATTGTGGGCGACTGTCAAGTATAAGTTAAATAGGCTGGTTTGAGAGGCCAAAATTGTATAGCAAAGAGTTCGCGGCCATAATGAATGATTATAGGCTATTTTAGAGCATCTACAAAGCTTTTGGCTTTCTGCACGTATTGTAATAGCAAAATATTTGATCTAGTATAAGGTCAAATATATCAGACGTAAGTCAAGTGCACTTGCTGGAATAAAGTTAGGATTGTAAATTAGGATCCGTTAGTTTTAAAAGAGCTCATTGTAAAAGGATTTTTCCCACGAGGACCCGAACCGGGAATACATCACACATCCAGGTAGAAATTCTTATAGTGATTGGACCAGGATGAAGCCGTCAGAAAGAACAACACGTAACTTGATAACGCTGATTTCTTGAGGTAAAGACTTGATTTCCAAATTTCACTTCGTTATTGCATCAGATTCTTCTCATCAGAACCGGTCAGGCCGCGGTGATTACCCTTTGAACATGTTGATTTACACGTCCTATTTCACTAAATGGCTTGTATTCTCGGGATGTAGGTCGATTGTTACTCTTAAATTCGTTTGAATTCTTTGTTCTTATTTTTAGTAGCGATTCCACTTTATTTTGCAACCCCATTATCCGGTCAATCCACGGTTCCCAGATCGACTCATCATCTTCAGGAAACCACAATTCATCCCCCAAACAATTCCAGCATCTCTGAAGCCCATCCTCATTTTGTTTTTCCTCAAAATTCATCAAACCCAAATTTAAATTCGGACGCTGAGGTTACTGTAACTCGTGATGACAACAATATTACTATAAATGTAGTTGTAAAAAAGGATGGAGAAGGGTTCTGCTGGAAATGCTATAAAAGTAACGGGCTGCTTATTTTGAGATTTTATTTTTATTTTAGTTCCAATCTTGGTTGCCGCAGGCGTCGTTGGAGTCATCGCGTTGTGCTGTTGTTGCAGTTGCATCGCTTCTTGTTGTGTAGGTTTTTGGTTTATGTTTTCAAACACAGTAATGAGACTAAACCTTTGTTCTTAATAGATGTTAAAAAAATGGAAGTTTCTGACAATTATAGCCCAGAGACTCAAAAAACCTTTGATTACCACCAATCTTTCAGACCCGTCCCACGCGAACTTCGTCTCCGCCAAAAGTCCCGCCCGCCGAAGCCAAGAAAACGAATAAGCCATTGGTCAAGACCCCCAAATTTGGGAGCGAAGGACAAATCTATAAAGTTAGAACCGCCGACATAACGGAGAGAGAGCCATCAAGAGTTGAGGGAAGTTCTCAGAGGAGTCAACGGAGCTCCAAATTGTTGTCCAAGGAGAGTGGAAAAAGCGTCAAAAGCCGTAAAAGTGTGACCAATTCGAAGAGCAAGAGTACCAGTGCGAAGAGCAAAAAGTCCACGAAGAATACCTCGTCTAAAACCAGTAAAAAATAAATGTTTTGTATATTTTTTTGATTTTTTTGTTTGATAGTATCTGCACCCTTTTGAAACATTATAAAAAGACTGTCCGATTTCAAGGCTGTCCCTTTTATCTTTGGTTCGAGGGTTTGATTCGAAATTTCTAATGAGAAGTCTAATTGTTTTTTCACAAAGACGGATTTAGTTATGCCGCTTCATGTCTTATATAATATTGGTAAGTTTAGAATTCCTCTCGTCTATAAATACAACGTATACATTTCATCCCCTTTCGCATGTTGTTTACTTCTTTCGCAACCCCTTTCAGCCTTTTGTATAGTCATTTACAAAACTGATGGGCATTTTAAACCTTATCAGTAGTGATTACTAAACAATAAATAGTGTAATTCTTGTTGAAGTTCATGCATTAGTGTAATAAAGGTGTAAGAGAGACTTGTAGATGTGGAGGGGGTTTACGTTTCATTATTCGGGTTACAATTAGGTTTGATGGAAGCTGTTGTATTACTTTTACTTGAAAGCGCTCACGAAAGACCGAGAAAATTCCTTTTTTTTTGGTCTGTATGTCAACAAGTAATAGAAGAAGTTGTCACTAGGCGTGTGAATGGTCAGAATGGGACATTATGAAGGTCGCTTTTAGGCTTACATGGAGCAAAAAATCGGGCTCTGCCACGAAATCCCAGGTCTTCTCAAAGTTGGCATTATGTTGCAGTAAACAGTTTATTGTTTTTTGCCAAATTGTAAACGTCAACACGTTCCTTCGAGACGTTCTTCTCCCTTTATTCGATCTATTTCCCCGCTTTTTGCCTTCTTTTACATTCCCCATGATCAACATTTTTTAAACCGTTTTTCCCCAATCCCATCGCGTTGTATGGCCTCTCCACGATTTCACAGAACCCATGGACCGAAGAGAATCCTGCATGTTTATTCAAACGATCCTCCCGTTGATTTCGATTATAAATACCAGAAAAAGTGGAATGGATGGGCAAGAAGGGTGTTCCCTGCGCGTTCCGAGGCACATGGGATGGAGAGAGGGGAGGGCCAGTCCTCTACTTTCTAGCATTTTGTTCTTTCCAAAATTTTTTGTTGTTTTGACCGTTAATTTTGTTGTATGCGACCTTATTTTAGATTGAATTTGGTTTACTTTTTGATTTATGATGAAACTTGTTATCTCTGAGAATATTGCCTTTTCTGTCAATAATGGCCTTGTGGATCTCTCCTTCTCTCCAAAAATATGAATGAGAGAAAAGGCACGTGCTTTTGACGAGCTTATTTTCTTCTTGTTTTGAAAGAAAATCCTGGTCAAAGAACGTTTCACATCTCCTGGCGGGTTTGCGACCTGGATTCGCCTATTTCCTAAAATATTTCGCAATTTCCCCAATGTTTGCGCGGTTTTATATAATTTCCGACAAAGTATTATCGCATCTCTTGTCTAAAGTGATATAAAAGGAGCTGAGATTGTCTAATTTTAGCGAAGAACGAAAATGAGTGATCAATCGCAAGAAGAGGTCCTGAAGGGCGGCCATGCTCCAGCTGAGAAGGTCGGTGGTGGAATGAGGATTGCCAGAAAGGAGAAGACTTCGGTTAGTGGCGGCGATAACGGTGAAGGCTCGGACGGTGGAGAAGGCGATGTGGAGGGAAAGGTGCGTATCAGCAAAGCGGAATCTCGTCAGGTGAGCTTTTGAAGAGTTCTTTGTTTTGGATTTTAGGGCTTCATCTAGTGCTTATTAAATAATCGCCCAAAAATGAAAATTTTAGGTCGGATTGATGTCATATTAGTCTAATACAATCTCTTCAGATCCAACGCGACTTCCCCACCGATGGAATCCGTCACATGCATGAGAAGCCAGCGCCTTCCCGACAGGCCGACGGCGCTCGCAAGCCTCAGCAAACCCAGGTGTTCCAGCCCCGCAAGGGGCAATAGAGCGGGTACTCTTCCACATCAACCAAAAAAATTCCATTTCTGTCAAATTTCTCTATATTTACTTTACTTGTGTACAAATAAATATGTAAGACATTTTTGTATGTTTTTCAGAGAAAAGTTGTAGTGGAACTTGAACTAAAAAGAATGATCGCAATTTGCTAATAATAATACAAAAGGTTAAAAAGCAGCTCATCGTTCAGATACTCCAACATTCAGTTGATTCGGTTAAGGAAATTTGAATTTGCATTCATCGCTGCTCTAGTGGGGATCGAACCTCCGACTTTTCGAAAACAAAATAGCAGTTCTACCACCGCTCTATTCCGACACGGTTCTCTTCTTTCAATAAAACAGTCCAAATCCAATCGGGGCTAATGGCAAGGGAAAAAAATAAAATTGTAACCAAATCGCGGGAATATTAGTTCACGTTTAATTTATTTTGCGTAAGAATTTATAATTAATTTACAAATATAACTAGTTTACAAGATTTTCATGGAAAATTCTAAAAATTTCGCAGGCAGCGTGAATAAAACACGCTGCAGAAACCTAGCTCCTTCTTCTTTCTGTAGTTCCGATTCTCCTGGCATGGTTCCACCTTCCAGGTGTTCTTCGGCCATATCATCGACGTATTTGCGATTTACCGAGGATGCATTCATCAAGTTATAAATTGGTCTATCTGCTCCGGCCGGAGTCTCTAAAGCCGATGGTTGCGATGAGAGTTCATGCCTGAGTTTACGGGTGTCCAAGTTTTGCAATTCTATCATTCTTCGTCGGATTCTATTGTTAAAAGTGTTCGGGTTTTCAAAACTGGGTAGAGGTTCGGATGCTTCGATGGCATTCAATCTGAGTGATCGGCGACACCGGGATGGCGACTTTGATCTGGTTGGAGTTTGATCCCGATAATGTTTTTTCATGATCTTCAATACTTCTTTATACGGCAAAGTTCTGAAATTATCGTCACTCTAAACCTAAATTACACATAAATAATATTAAAAATTAAACTCACGGAGTAGAATCATCAACAACTTTCTTACTTCCTTCCGGACTTTTGCTGCACTCTGGAGTTGGTACCCGTGATTCTAAAGGCATTCTGGAACAACCCCGCAATAAAAAAATACAAAACCAAACTAAAAGGTAAATGAGGCTGTAAACTCAAATAAAATAAAAATCGAGATGAAACGATAAAATTGTAATTTATTATACAAAACAACGTTCAAAGTTGTTTTAGTCTATCCTGAACCTTTTATACTTCTTGGGCTTCTCTTCTGACGGTGGTGGCTTCCCTCCATTTGCTATCATATCTCCCTTCAACTTTTCTGTTTCTAATACATTCTTCATTCGCGCCTCTATTCCGAGATCGACTTCTGGGATCCCAGCCAACATTTGATTTGAAAGAAGTTCATCATCCTTCTTGGACGAGTAGGCTCGGACTTTTTCTGCAACACGATGAAGAATCTCATCTTCTGCGGAACAAAAACGGGCGTTTTTGGCTTCGAGAGTGTCTGTTACTGATCTGCTTTGATTCATATTGGCTTCGATATACTTCTTCCTAAAACATTGGTCACGTTATAAATTACACTAATAATATCGACATCGTAAATAGCATAAAAGAACCCTTACATTTCCTCATCCTCATCGAAGAGCAACTCCTCTTTATGGAACTGGTCTTGCATTCCTGTTGTAATATCCTCAGCTGTCAACTTTTTCTTCTTGTCCTCAGGCAGTGTCATCATGTTTCCAGACCGACTCTTGAATGGATTGTCCTCCAATTCATCGAATTCACTAGCTATTCGTTTTCCAAGTGCGCACTCTAACGCTGTCATTCCATTTCTTCGTTTACGGAGCTTCTGGACTTCTTGAATATCTCTGAGTTTCCGTCTAAAATTATATTCAGCTAGTTGAGTTGAAGGATTTACTAAACGTCTGACCAAAAACGATAAGAACTTACTCAATCCGCTCGTCGTCTTCGTCTGATCCACCGTCCTTCTCGATTTCTTCGGGCTTCGGTTTCCTCAGGGCAGCTCTTCTTGTTGGTTTTCGAAATGAAATAACTTGCTCTTCTGATGTCTCTTCAGTAGAAACTGATGGCTCTGTCATTCTGAAAAAACAAAAACATTGAAGGCAAAGGATTTTAAATTCGAGTAAATGTAGCGAACGTCGCGAAATCCCGTAAAATCCTTTCCCGCGAATCTCCGTCGACCTTGGGATCTGATTCGGGTCGGCGACTGTTAAAACCGAAAGAATCGATCGAAAATTCAACCGCTTTCCAATACCACTGCCTTGTTGTAGCCATGGTAGGTCAAGACGTAGTCAAAACTCAATTTTAACACTTCTTTTTTCTATTTAGGCGCACAATTTCACTGTTCAACAGCTAAAAGGTAAAGAATAAGATAATCCTTAAAAATTATCTTCAGAAATCCGCCAATGTTTTGACTTTTATGTAACCAAAGGCTTCATCGACAACCACAGTCAACTTCGCTATGTGATGCGATCATTGGGCCATGTCCCGACCGTCCCGGAGACAATAAAGTATCTGAAAGACAAAGGTAACACAAAATTTGAAATGCTAATATTGCTCAAATTTCTAGGCCCAAAAATTGACTTCCCCAAGTTCCTCGAGATCCTAAACTTGGAGAAGAACCGTCCGGTTGACCCGATTTGGGAGTGTGCACAATGTTTTAAAGCTTTGGATACTAGAAAGACCGGATTTCTGAGCCGATCTGAATTCTTTTCTCTACTGACTCGATTCGGAGAAAAGATGGACCCCATCGAGGTGGAGATGTCCCTTCAACGCATGGGAATGTGTGGCTACGGACTGAAGATCCCCATTGAGCAACTAATCCATCATATCTCCGGCCCAGCCCCATTACCTTAATGTTTGATAAACACTATCGCCAGAAGTTAGTTGAAATCAACCTAAATACATGCGAAAATAATAAAAAAAGGTAACTTACTAACGCGGAAACTTATTCTTCACTTCCAGAAAATTTCACAAAAATAATTGTGGCTTTTCGTCCAATTATCGAATGTTGCGAAATGCCACAGAAGATATTTGCGTGTATCTCGTTGGTCGCAGATTTCTAGAAATTCTGCTGTATGTCGTTGGGTTACTTAGGGTTCGTTACTTCAAGAATGGTATTTAGGTTTAAAATTGCGGATTTTTTTCGGTTTTCTTCAGTTTGTTGATGTCTGTTTATTTATCCGGGATGAATTCGCTTTACTTTCAACATTCAAAGTTTTATTAGCGAACAATTACATTCATAACAATTAGAGTCAGATTAAATACAACATCATTGTAATTTGAGAGATCTTTCAGTGGAAGACTCAAATGAGGCATCAAAAAAGTGTTGCGGCTATACCACTACTCTCGGTTTCGTAGCCAAAGGTTGTTTTCTGTAATTAACAGTTGAAAGAGTGGGTTTATATTGCAGTGTTTGTACGAAAAGACTTTTTTTTTTAAGTATGACACACGACTAAAACAGTATACATGTAGACTATGATTTTGATGGAATGATTAGAAGATGGGGTTTTATACATGATGAAAGGGTTCTGACCTACAATGTGGGTTATAAATAGTTGCCCTAAGAGTTAGCAAACGCAGCTACTCTAACTTGGGGTAAATAAAATCGTTTTGTCGTTTCCCCAGTTGACGACGTTCCATTCCTGATGGTTGAGGTATAAATACAGTCAAAATTAATGGTTTAGTCACGGTTAGATGTTGGATATATCTCGATTTTCCTCAACATAGCTTTCCCTTGCTCTTCCAGCTGTTCTAGGACTGAAACTCGGCCTTTTCCCTTGCCTCTTGTGCCAATTGTTGTAATTTACATCTTTGTAAGTACTTGTTATACTTCAGAACACGAGACCTGCTGGCATGGCGGACCAACTTCTTGATTTTGACGATTTTCGGGTTTGATGGACATCGAATGGCTTTAGGCAAGCCGGAAGCCAAAGGGTCGGGGTTATGCACGTTCAGGAGAGTGTGCGCGAAATAAAGACAATCGGCCAGGTGAGCTTTGGTCGATCGACCCGAGCGATTCTTTTGTTTGGAGGTTGAATTCTCCGACTCTGTCTCTTCGAATAAGCCTTGTCGTATGTTACAGCGACCGTAGAATACCTGAAATATCGATGATGTTTAACTTTCTATTAGAATTGGTCTGAGAATGTGTCTAATTGTAAGATAATGTTTCTTGCACTCACCTCGTTATGTGTAACATTTTTGGACTTTTCGAACACCTGTGTCATTCTTTCTTCATAGCGGCTCAAGGTTTTCTGATCCAATATCTATAAAGATCACATTATAACACACTAAACAATACGAACTCTTTGTTCACCTACATTTTTAGTCTGTTTCTTGGCCGGTTTCTTCGTTTCAACTGTTTCTTCTACTTTGTTTTTGACTTGGACGTTCGTTTTCTTGGGGGTTTCGGCTTTCGGCAAAGCCGGGGCTTTGAAGATGTCGGTAATGGAGTACCTTTTCCTTGATAGCGTCACCATCTCGGTCTGTTGTTTCTGGATAAAAGAAGCAGTCGAAGATCTGCGGGCGGTTGGTTGAATCAGGCCCGTTGAACGGCTGATAACGCACAAACGCCGCATTGTTTGCCGTCGAGAAGCTAAAAGGATAACGATTAATCTTTGTGGAATCTTCTAGCTTTAATTTTTTGGCAGCTATCTTCTAATCATTACCTAAAATCGGATAAAAATTCCAAAAATCTTACCGATGCTGCCTTTAGACTCAACTTTTACTGGTTCTGGCTTCTTCTTGGCCTTCTCTTTCTCTTCGACATGTCTTTTAGGTCTTGTTTGTACTTCCACACCATCTTCGACGTCTTGTTTTACCCGTTTTGGAGATCTGGGGGTTGCCTTTTCCGCAACTTCATCCTCAACACTTTCGCTGCTGGTGGACTTCCTCGTTCTTTTCCTCAGATTCTCCTTCACACAAACTTTCTGTTCCAAATCGCCATTCAATTCGTCGTTCTCAGTGTCTGAGATGGCCTCCTTGACCGGACTTTTGGAGGTTCGGTCCTTGGTCAGAATCCGGCTGTCCTTGAAGATGACATTCTCACGCGGTGAGGGTGATTTCTTGAAGGAAATGGACTCATTTGGGGGCATGTCAATGCCAAACCTCACGCGAATGCTGCGTAGTTGGTCTGGAAGGGTCTTCCCAAATCTGGAATTGTAGATTTAGGATTAA
Source organism: Bursaphelenchus xylophilus (assembly GCA_904066235.2). Taxonomy (NCBI): domain Eukaryota; kingdom Metazoa; phylum Nematoda; class Chromadorea; order Rhabditida; family Aphelenchoididae; genus Bursaphelenchus; species Bursaphelenchus xylophilus. The sequence continues at coordinate 9,386,450 of CAJFCV020000001.1, forward strand.
AATTGAATACGGTGACATAAAAAGGTGAAAAAAAATAAAGTCTAGTCGAAACAGGCTAAAATAAGGTTGGGAGTGCATAACCGAGGGCGAATTCTAACAATTTATCGATTGGAGATTGTGTTATAGACCCGCTATGTTAAGTGCAATTTGGTTTAAACCTGTTGGGGCATAGGGAAATCTCATTTTTCTGCGCCTAAACCCAAAGCTTTCGCTCCGACGAAAAGTTTTGTGATGAGAGAAGAGGGCCGGGAAAAGAGACGTTTTCCGACGGAAAATAGAGCCGCAAAACTGCACGCAAACCGCCATTCGATGCGTTCGGGCGAGAGAAGAAAAGTGGGAGGTTGGGGGCCGGCCTCATCCAGAAAACCCGTCATCCTCGACGTGGAAATTAGTCCAATTCCGAAGCGGCGAGACGTCCGACCCAAGCAAGGGAATATCTAATGAGGAGGAAAGAGCTCATAGAAGGAGAGTGTCAAATGCAATTTTAGTCAGCGTTTCTCGGGATAGACCCTCAGGGCAAGCGAGTGGGTCAGGGAACACCGGAGGCTACATTTTACGAGTAGAAGATGAGCTTAGGGCGTCATAGGCAAAGTAATATCCAAAACTGATTTCAATAGCAATATTACTGCCTAGAATACTGTATAATTTAGTTTACAGTCCGAAACGTAATTTCTTGCTCCAAAAACTAATCTATAAGTAAATTCACAGACGTTTCTTTAAACTCTCGGGTCAAACCCTCTGGACAAATGCAAATCAAACCCGATTCCGCCCCGCAATTCCCATTGATATCAAAGTAAAAATATCAAAATTTGGGGTCAGAAAAGGAATCTCCGCTTTCCTTTCCGTATGTCCCCTTCGCTTTTCGCACGGTGCAGTCAACACTTTTTTGTGTCGTGAAAGAGCCCGTATCGCAGTTGCCCTGGGGCATTTGTCACGTTCCGAAAAAAAAAATGATTTTCGATTTGTGATTGTAATAAAATTAGTAACACAATATAATGGTAAGCAAGAATTTTGAAGGCTTACATTTGTGGCAGATGAGGTTAATTTGAATATAAATATGTTAATAACTACTGTAAACTTACGCTTTATCCAGCGTGTTCATTACAAATTCTTTGAAACAGCTGTCGCTGGTGAGGACGTTCAGAAATCTCAGTTTTGCAATCACCTGAAAAAATTTTTTTGGAACTAAAAGGAATTGCCCTATAACATTCTTGGATAAAAATACTCACCTTGACGTCATCAATCACTTCCAAATTCAGTTCCATTTTGTACAATTCAAGAAGAGCATTGACTTCGCATAGTTGAATATTTTTTTCCGATGAAATATTTGAGTCAATCTCATTTTTAAGCGTGTCCGAGTTGACAAATTCATAGATTGAATTCTAAAACACTAATTCCACGAACTTTCACACTTACGTTTACACCCGTTCCTCGGAATTTGCAGGCCCTTTTACGACATTCCGTTTTGATTCTTCGAAACGATGCCAAAGAATCGGGCTCGTCCAGAGATTTCAAGATTAATTCCGATAAGTTGTCATAGCTGTGTTCACTAGTGTCAGTCGGTGACAGAACTCTTTTTGGACAGGCTTTTCGACCAGATTTCCGGAGAGAATTGTCGCTTCCATCCAAACTTTCATGTCTCAAAGTAGATGAACTTGATGTCGATGCGGTCGAAGAGACGCTCCCAGGACTCGGCAATGGTCGGTCTAAAGGGCAAATGGCTTCACCGTAGTAAACTCGGCGGATCACTTCCTTGACTTGGTCGATTTTCACATCTTTCCGATGGATTTTTCGATGGGGATTGAGGCTAAAGCAATATCATGAGTATTTTCTTGTTAAGAAGTAAGTAATGATAGTTTATTGAGATAAACTTACGCCTGAACAGTTCTAAAAGCCAATTCCTCGAATTCTGAATACTTTTTCTTGATCGTCGTTGGTCTTACTGTACCATTTAGCGAAGAAAGGTGAGATTTCGGGCAAGGAGGCATTTTGATTCTAAAATTATTACACTTTAAAAAGTTGTTTACATCGTTTGCTTTACTCTTGAAAAAGAAGGAAGAATGGAAAATAGAAAAAAAAATTAAAAAAGACTAGTTTAGGTTATCCATGAGAAAATTCAGTTAAATGTAGGTAATAGAGGATTAAACAATAGTTTATATTATTATTAGCCGAAAACTCACTTTTTTCAGTAATTTCGAATTCTTTTGGATTGTTTTCCGCTTAACAAATGAGCATTTCCTCCGTTTCCTTAGGGCTAATCGAATTCGGTCCGAAAATTTAAAAGCCCTTATTTGAATATGGCAGTGGAAAAGGGGTGGTTTCCACGAGACTAATCCAAGAAGAGAAGCTTTTTTACGTTGCACTCGACGGCCAGAGGTTTGAGATCTGTTGGTGGCGATCTGGAACAAAAAATTATATGAGAATTGTAAAATAAAACTAATTACAACGAACAAAGTAATATAAAAGTCCTCAAGACGACTGGAAATGTTTACGTTTTCGCAAAGAAGTAATTTTAAATTGTACTAAACATTAATCTTGAAATTATAAAAAATGGGATTAACTCTTTTATCCGACGGGCGAAAATCTCGGCCCACTACGTCAAGCCATGTTTATTTCAGGTCCGAGAAGAGCCGGTATCTATGGCTACAGGACGGGGAGAGTAAGTCAGGTGTGACTATAAAGTCTCCATTAATAACTGGGTACGGAAAAAGGAATGGACACTATTTTTGGCCATAGGAACTGCTTTACAAAATTGGCTTTTGAAAATAAGTCGGAAAATTGGTAGAAGATAAGCGATAATTAGCGTATGATGTGGCCTTATTTTAGATATAACTGAACGAAGAAAATTAGAAATACACGCTCGAGAAATGAAATTTGGGAACTATTAGAAAAGAAAGCCCAGGAAAAAACCTCCAATAATTATGTGTAATATGCGTCATTTGCAGCAAAACCCCCTGAATTTTTTAGATTATAGAGCAAAAAAACACCGCAAATTTTGGCATATTACACTCAACTCGATATCTCAGAATATCCCTTGCGAATCGTCGGGTTTTGTGTAAAATTTGGGCGAAAAACGGTCTCTCGTTCCCCTTCCACAAAGTGTTGTCCCCGTCTCTTTTTCGTTCTCGCTCTCGAGGGTAAAAAGAGCAGGGCGCTTATTCTTTGCCCTATGGGTTTGGCGGGACCAACCCCTCCGGCAAAACGAGAATTTGCGAAAATAGCGCGAGAACTCGGGGTGGGGTGAGGGAGACAAGAGAAGTGCGGGAAAACCGCAGCTGTGCAAAGAGGCGGATCCAAATTGCAGAGAGGGCTGTAATGAGATGGCAAAGTGTTGTAAATGAAATACGAGAAAATGGGGTTAAGAATTAAAGATTGAGGGGCAAGCTATTTTAAGTCTAACAGGTAAGCGAAAAAGTTGATGGTCAATATTTCCTTTACCTCCCTTAAGGCTCAAGAATCCCAATTTATAAGTGCCAGGCTCCTTGCAAGCGAATATTAGCCCTTTTCTTGCATCAGAAACGACTAAAATGACCAGTCATCTATTTGCACAACATTACATAATTCATTTTTTAATCAAAGAACTTGGCTGTTAAGCCGATAAAAAGTAAAGTTCGATAGTTTCCAATCCTCATTTTATGGGTATAATAAATGTTCAAAAATAATGTATACCAGCCAAAAACCGGAGTTCAATTTCCCAATCCCGTAAATTTCGAATGAATCAAACGAATTTGCCTTTTCGTATCCCCAATAACTCTGTCCAATATAATACAAGAGAATGGACTGCATAAATCTCGAGTCCCCGGAAATCCCTCAAAATCCCGCATTCGTCCTTTTGTTTACGCACCCCAATTCTCCCGCACATTCTACACTGCTCCACGAAATGATAGACGCACCCTGTTTTTAGCGATTATCTTCCTTGTACTAAATGATATCGAATTATGTTCAACAGATGAAATGTGGCAAATTAAACGAGAATTCATGTCCCGTAGCGATTTTGGAACAAAATTTTGCCTTGACTGAGATATGACATTTTTAGACTTTTTTGGGGTCCACAAAATGATAGACGCAATTAAGTAATTTTTTGTTTATTTAAAAGAATTTTGAGTTAACCTGCTCTTATTACACTTCCTCGTGTTCTCTGTCGTATTAGAAAGGTAATTACATTTATATCCGCTGTACTTCATCGACGCAGTGGCCTTATGAGCCATTTCCGACCTTGTACATGGGGTAAAAATTCGTTTGAAAAAAAATTTGATTAACGATTTTGCTTTCGCCAAAAAACCATCTTAAACCATCATAGATTACAAGTTGCAAATATAAGACATAAAATAAACCAATACCGATTCGCTTGAAGTCATTTAATCGACCATTAAGTTACCGTATACCTTCTACAGTAACCTTCAAAGGCTCTAAAAGTACAGAAGATTACTATCGATGTCAATTTTTTGCTCAGAAAATCAAACTCAGCATGTTAACAAACCTAAAACCGCAACTTATTGCCTGCTTAAATGTCATGATGATTGACAGATGATTGATTAAAGATAAACGTGTAAAAACAAGCCTATTTTTGTGAACTTTTTTTTGTCGAACGACGTTACCGACTAAAGGTATTCTGTAACGGCTGATGATTAAAACATTACGTTTTCAGGCATGCTCAGTTTGAATTTGCAAATTAAATTTTGTCATTCTCTTTGATCGCCTTGGTATTTCGGGGGTCTAAAAGTATTAAGGTAGCTAGTTGTTGAAGATGATATGCCAAGAAAATGCTCGGGATCCTTGAGCAAGCCGTTTTTTTTCATCAGTGAGATCTACACGTATAATGTGATAGTATTAGCTAGTTTTTCGCCCAAGAAAACAGAATCACCTACAGTTTTTTTCAAACCGAATATTTACCTCATGTACAAGGTCGGAAATGGCTCATAAGGCCGCTGCGTCGATGAAGTACGGCGGATATAAATGTAATTACCTTTCTAATACTACAGAGAACACGAGGAAGTGTAATAAGAGCAGGTTAACTCAAAATTCTTTTAAATAAACAAAAAATTACTTAATTGCGTCTATCATTTTGTGGACCCCAAAAAAGTCTAAAAATGTCATATCTCAGTCAAGGCAAAATTTTGTTCCAAAATCGCTACGGGACATGAATTCTCGTTTAATTTGCCACATTTCATCTGTTGAACATTATTCGATATCATTTAGTACAAGGAAGATAATCACTAAAAACAGGGTGCGTCTATCATTTCGTGGAGCAGTGTATTTTTGCACAGACGTCCAAATTCGCGAGAGCGAGGAGGGAGGGAGTGAAAGGGAATGACCGGTACGGCAAAAAGGAGGAGAAAAGGAGAGCTGAAATGGGGCTGAGCAAGGGCTAGGAGGGAGGGGGAATGAGGCAAATTTTGATGAACTTTGAGCCTTATATGGGACGATATGACTGGATATGGAATATTGAGGTAATTACAGAGGTTACAGCATATTTTGTCCGGCCGATTCTTTTGCCTGATTGTTCAAGATCTCGGGCCCCACAGACAAATGTGAAACTTTAGGGAATGGTTTTTGACCACGTCAAAACTCGTATGCAGAATCTTAGGGCAAAGTTGTATTCACCGTTCCGACCCTGCACAGTAATCGGCAAAAATATGGTTGGACCTTAAAAGGGGATACGGGTAATTTTTAGCCCATTCCGACCTTGTTTTACCTAATAAAACACGAATTTCAGGCACAAACAGGACCGAAATGGCCAAGTTAATATTATTAGCGGCCTCCGCAAATTATTATTTTTTTGCAAAATTTTTATAAAGCCGATTGAAAGTAGAAAATTGCGTTTATTTCTCCGCTCCATCCACGCCTCTATCGCCCTTTGTAACGTCCCCAAACAAATAAAAATGGAAATAAGCGTTAGCTAACACAAAAATGTTTAATCGAGACTGGGTTTCAGCGTTTGACGTGTCGTCAAAACTCGCTCTCGATCGAAGGAATGGAGAAGAAAAAGTTTTCGACGTCGCGCGAAAAGGAGGTAAAGGTCGCGAGCTGAGAGATTAATTAAGGCGATCGCGATGCGAAGAAGACTAGCGGGAATCATAAGGAGAAGGAAAGGATATCAGCTCGGAACCATCTTCAGATCGGAACGTTTTCGTTTTGAAAGTTTTTTGAAAAATTGAAAATTATTTGGTAAGTCATCACATTTACTTGCTAAACATCCAATTTTCCTCAAAAAAGAACTTGGAAAGCGTGACTAATCTGATTAACAACTATTTTTAGCCCTGGAAAAGCCAAGATTTTTAGATTGAGGTGGTTCATAAGCTTTTGAAAAACTCTATTTCAAATTTACTGCCTATTAATTACATTACTCATACATCGATTTTTCGATGTGCAACTTGTAGAAATGCTAAAAATTTTTGCCTGTACTCTGGAGGGATAGCCAAACATATAAAACGATATCGACGATGATAAATGAGAAAAGATAGTCAGAGAAAGACATTTTCGGCCACAATAGAATAATATGATCACTGACAAAATTTGAAGAAAATCCGAATGTCGCTCTTCGAGAACTTTCCTTGTCAAAAAAAAAACTTACCTTTAAAATAATCCAACCCGATCAGTCAAAGAATCTTTAATGAAACCGAAAAAGGAAGGAAAATTCGTTCACAATATGGAGTTTTTGTTAGAGTAAATAGTTACGAAACGCTAAGTGATGTACATGAATTATTGAGTTTTCATTACATAATAAGGAGGTTGTGGTTTGCGTTAAATATACATACGAATATTAATATATAGTTCTTAGTTTAACAGTTGAGTTTCGAAGGCAGGATCGATTTGGTCACCAGTGTTCAACAATTGAGCCATTTCATTGTCAATCCGCAGGTCCTGAAGAAGAACTGTTTTATTTTTGTCATAAATGTCATCGATAATATAAAAAAAATGGGTGCTTTCATTTATATCCTACTGCAGCTGATTTTTGCTTATCACGGTGAGCCGTATAAGACAATAAAAAAACGCGGAAGAAATTAACGTTAGGAAACCATCAGGAGCATGAAATGTAGGGAGCGAGCACGCAGCGGGAGCTCAGCGCGATAGGGCTGATTTTTGGTCAAAAAGGATCTTTTAATTGCCTTTTAATGTCTTTGATTTCATGGTTATTTTTGGTGTAAACTTCGTGAATAATATAAAATTGATGAAAGTCGTATCAGATATACAGTAGCTGCCAAAAAACTGTCAATTTTTTTGTTTTTCATGTAACTCTGCTCAACATGGACGCATTTAAACGAAACAAACACCATTCTGTAAAGAATTATCCCTGTTATCTAATGGTGTAGCGATTGGAGCGATTTCACATCTTAGAGTGTAACAACTATCGATGTAAAATTTTTGGAAAGACAAAAAACTGTCAATTTTTCCAAAAAATTGTACCGCTTGCATACGTCGCGGCAAATCATGGGCCTATACACTCTGAATTTTAAACAAAGTCCCACTGTACTTTATTGACCATCCAAGGGAGCCATGAAAATTATTTTAGTAGACCTTTTGGTGGTCCCAAGTTCGATACCCCAAAACATGACGTTTAAGGAAAAATCGGTTTTTTTCTTTGACTTAGCAGTAAGACAATGCTTTGCAGTAGAAGCTAGACAAGCTAGAATTAAAATAGAACAATGATTGGGAGCCGAACTGTAAGTCTACGGACTCCACTTGACATTCAAGTTTTTCTGGCAGTGGATGTGCCGTGGAACTTCAGCCCGGGTGCTTCCGTAGATACATCTAATCGTAGGTTTAACGCGACAGAAGGCACCCATGTGAACAGTGAACAGTTTAGAACCGCAACCGCCGCAGGCCCGCACTTTGCGCGTAAAAAAACTAGCTACAAAGTGGAATTTTTGAAGAAAAATTGTTGTCTCGATTTGCACTCTCCATAGGATAGAAATAACCCAGTGCAAGCACAAGCAAGACATTGTGTCATAGATTTACAACCATTCTTGACATTTCTAAAGCAATTTCACTCCCTCTGAGGTGTTTCTAAAGTCGTAAGCTGGCTTGCAAGTTTCCACAAAAAAAAAATTTTGTTAAAGACAACATAACCCTCCGTAATTTTTATGTAACCTGCATCACCGTCCTACAAACGCCCATAAAATCCTTCCAGAACATCTGTGATCACGTACTGATAAAACATTAGCAAGTCGAGACAAAGGCGGTGGCAACAAGGCCAAGTCTCTGCAAAAACTCGATTACCGGAGAAACTTGAATGTCAAGTGGAGTCCGTAGACTTACACTTCGGCTCCTAATCATTGTTCTATTTTAATTTTAGCTTGTCTACCTTCTACTGCAAAGCATTGTCTTACTGCTAAGTCAAAGAAAAAAACCGATTTTTCCTTAAACGTCATGTTTTGGGGTATCGAACTTGGGACCACCAAAAGGTCTACTAAAATAATTTTCATGGCTCCCTTGGATGGTCAATAATATACAGTGGGACTTTGTTTAAAAATCAGAGTGTGTGGGCCCATGATTTGCCGCGACGTATGCAAGCGGTAAAATTTTTTGGAAAAATTGACAGTTTTTTGTCTTTCCAAAAATTTTACATCGACAGTTGTTACACTCTAAGATGTGAAATCGCTCCAATCGCTACACCATTAGATAACATCAATAATTCTCTACAGAATGGTGTTTGTTTCGTTTAAATCCGCCCACGTTGAGCAGAGTTACACGAAAAACAAAAAAATTGACAGTTTTTTGGCAGCTACTGTATTTACAAATACAAATACTTTTTCAGTCAAATTCAACTCGAATATGGCTATAGTACGCTGTTACAACTTCATTTTTCTCCTCGTTAATGCAAAAAAGGAAAAGTCATCATGGATAATTTCGGACCTACGTAAGTGTAAGCGGTCCCCATCTTACCTGGAAGCAATCCAGAGTTCCGTCAGCGCCGGTCAGCACAATATTGGGAATGTCCATGGTGTCCGGAGACGCACTGAAATGCCTAGTTGGTGGCCAATGAGGTTGCATCGGGTTCTCCAGCGATTGGGCGGGCGATGTGGGGGCGCTCTGCGAACTCTCTCCGCCCTGTCCTTGAGGCGTCGCCAATTGGCCGTTCTGCATCGCGTATGGGTAGTTCATCATGTTGTGTTGGACTTGGTCGTAGCTGAATTGTTGTTGCAGCGGCTTCTGTTGTTGTTGAACCTTCTGATGCTGCGGATGGACTTGCTGATTCTGATGCTGATTTTGATTCATCTGCTGGTTTTGATTCATCTGCTGGTTCTGGCTCATCTGCTGATTTTGATGCTGATTCTGGTTCATTTGTTGATTATGGTTCATATTCTGGTTCATTGATGCGTTTTGGCTCATGTTCTGGCCCATCGTCGAGTTCTGGCCCATGTTCATTCCCTGATTTCCCATTGGCCCATTCTGGACAGGCACCGAATTCTGCCCTTGCAGTTGTTGATGCTGTGGCGAGGAGGGTTGACAATTCATCATAGGCGAGTTCATGGGCGAGGTCATCACCGGCGAATGCATATTCGGCAACGACCCGCAGGGCACTTGGTCCGGTGTGCAGGGTTGCTGGGGCGAGGAATGCATGGGGTAGGCGGGCGGGGACATGCTCATGTTGATTGAGCCCACACTCCCCGGCCCATAATAGCCTTGTTGTTGCGGGATCTGACTGGGATGGGGAGTTTGGGGACTCTGCATTGGGGAGCCGTTTTGATGGCCGTTTTGTTGAGGGTACCCGTTCAACCGAGGGTCCGGTTTCCACTGAGGGGCGGGCTGATTGTAGAAGGGCATCGAATTGATCGTGTTCATGTGAATGGCGGGGTCGGAGCGGGCGCGGGAGCTAAACAGTTGCATTAGACTTGTTCGAAAAAGTTTGCAGTGTAATTCATCCCTTATTTTCAAAAAATTTACTGCATATTATCAAGTTACCATAATTTTACACACTTTCATTCATTTCCGAAAGCAATTTCCAGCTCCCCGCGTCAATTTTATGTGTTTTAAACAATAATTTTGGTTGTTATCTAAAGTAATATCCCCGAATTGACCTAATGACGCAACTACTCCGTCTTGAGACTGTTTAACCCTTATCAGTATTAGTAATGGGCGAGGTTTGGCTCAAAAAGTAGTCTTCGATTCAAAGTTTGCTAATCCTCATAAACAACAAGCCAAAGAATGGACAAAACATCGATTTTGGCGAATTTTCTCCTATATTTTAAATAAAAATTTTATAAACAAGCTTACTATCATACATATTTTACAAGTTCTTCCTAAACTTAAAATAAAAAAAATCGTAAAATCTCACTTTGACCAGTTTGGATCAGGTGGCTGAAGATGCATTTGCCCGCTGTTAATCATATGATTCTCCAACGGCGGCACCCTCTCATTGCCCTTAGGGCTTCCTCTGTACGGATGATAGTGTTGGGCGCCGGGCGACCTCGTCCTCACATGCCCATATGCACCTTGATGTGCTCCACTCGTCTGCTGCTGCCAATACGCCCAATTCGTGTACATATCCGGCTGTTGCTGAGGTATGTTGGGGTTCATGTTTGGTTGTAGCATGGCATGAACATTAGGCAAAGAGCCGCCTTGACGTTGCCACGCCATGGAAAGCGGATGAAGTTGGAGGTAATCGGGGCCCGGACTCTCGGTGGCCGGGGTCGGGATCATGTTGGGGTTGGTGCCGGTGGGGGAACAGGCATATGGAGTCGAGGAAGGCGTCGAGTTGGGCGATTTGCCGGGGGTTGAGGCAGTGATGGGCCGAACGTCCTTCATGACTCGATTGAATTGCTCCTCTTCTTCCGTTTGCTTGTTTATTAACATCGCGATCTTGTCGCTGAATTTGCGCGGCGGTTGCGACATTTTGGGATGGTGGATGTGAAGCGGGCTCAGAAAAGGGGCGCTGCAAAAAACTTGATTAAAATTTGCAAAGATTTACGGAAATTTTAGGGAGAAGATTTGAATATTCAAAAATAATTTTTTTCTAATTTTTGTCTGTCACATTTTTTCCAAGATTTTTCGAAAAAAAATAATTAAAGATTTCAGATTACTTATGAAAATTTGGATCAAAAATATTCAATTAAATGAGTTTTTTGAAAATTAATTCTTTTTAGAGCGCCTTAATCTAAATTTTGTGACAAGATTTTTTACGCCGGCTCAATAAATGACATTTTTTCCCTAATATACCATTCAAAAGGTAACATAAAAAAATTGGCCAAAATGCCATATAAATTATTTCAAATGCCCTTAAAATTATTTCCAAACACATTCTGGAAGTCTAAAATACCATTGGAAAATAAAAAAAGTTCTATTTTTAAAACGAAACCCGAGCCCAAAAAGAATGTCATCTCAAGTTTTACAATGATTAAACGCCTTTTATTATTTACACTGCCCGCTCACCACAGCCCCACACACCTAGCGGTCTTGACAACACACTTACTTTTCCTTCCTCTCGCTTCTTTTGCCCTTATTTGTACAGTTCTCCGATCAAAAACAAGTCGAAAACACCGGGAATTAAAAGCCCGCAAAGATTGGAGGCAATGTTTCGCGGCTGAAAACAATTAAAATAACCGATGGATGGGACCGGCACGATGCGGGAAAATAACACGCAAGAGTTGGGGATGGGGTTAAAGTATCAAAAAAAATAGGAGTGAAAAAGGTCATGAAGAATATTGGAAAGCAAATTTTTTGATGAAAATGCTATTTAAACTTGATTTTAGAGCCAGAAAATTAATAGATGGACTATTTGTAGGCTGAAAACAGTCTGTAAATTAGCTAAAATCAACAAAAAATAAACTTTAAAACAAAAAATTTTTTTTGTAAATATTTGGAAAACGATGACTGAATTAATATTTTTTGCACCCAAAAATGTTTTCAGACCAGAAATATTCAAATTTAAAATAATTTCAAAGCCAAAAAAACACCTCAAAAAACATGAATTCCCCAAAAACCGTAAAAAAATTCAAATTGAACAAATATACCATGATAAATTATCGAAATTGCAGGCCAAAAAAGCGGGATCGATGACCCATGACGCCCCAAAAAAGGTCTGAACCTCTCGCTTTTTTGACTGAAACTGGTTAAAGAGAAGGCGATAGTGGCGGGATGTTTGTAAACTGAAAAGAGACACGTGATGTACTTTATAAAAGAAGAGTCGGGGAGCGGTTATTTAAATCATAAAGTTGGGGATAGGCACGGGGAAGGTGTGGAAGGAAAACTCGTCGAGGAACCTTTTGAATCAGCAAGCGAAGTTTTGTAAAAATTAAATTTGAATGTGCAAATGTTGAAAATTTTAAAATTTTGGTGGGGGGGGGGAGATCGTCGTATTTTACAACTTTCAATCATAAATTGTTTGCAAAAACAAATTTTCTTTAAAAGATTAAAGTTGAATATGCAGATGTTTTAAAATTATAATCTCAGATTGCAATGGCTACGTACTTTAAAATCCAGATAAAAACTGTGAAAAAACTTTTTTTATTTTCATTAAATTTCTTTTGGAAACAATATATCAAAATATGCAAATTTGTGAGCAAGATTGCCAAGAATTATGTAAAGCAAAATTACATAACAAAGCACGATGATGCCAATGTCGCAATGAGATTAATCCGCAAAAAACAATTTCCAGGAACGCTTCCTTTCTTGCCCCGAGGGCCTTTTTCCGTCTCCATGTCTCATTTAAATATTCGCTTAAAAATGCAAAGTCGCCCTGAAGGGGGATCATAATCAAGGGCCATAAATCCGTGTGCAAAAACCCCTGCGGCAATATGTGAGAGGCGAAGAGGAGGGCAGGGAGCGAAGGGACACGTGCGGCCGAAAAATGGGAATTTGAAAATGTTGTCCGAGAAATCTCTGGCTCCGCGTTCTTTTTACATTTTAATTTTAGACTCGGCGCGCCCGCGGGGCCCCTTCCAACGGAAAGCGAGAAGGCCGGAGGGGAAATTAGGAAGTACTTAATATTTCCTTGCCGCTGGTCGCGTTTGGGCAACACATTAGACGCAAAAAGTTGGGCTAAAAGAGGGTGGAAAAGAAGGGGTAATAAGAGAAAATTAGTTCCGGAATGATGAGATTGTTGTAGACAATCAAGTGTATTTTGACTAGAATTGACTGAAAATAACGAAAGAGCGCTCGAAATAAGTCATGTTATTTCAAAAAAAAAAAGATTTAAACCTATACATACATTTATGGCAGATTGTTAATTTTTAAAACTTGCTATATTTACATGGCTGATATAGGTGCCCATAAAGGCCGCGAGGTCTATGAAATGTGTAACAGAATTGCAAAAACGATTTTTTCATTTTGTAGCATTCTCTTGGAAATTGTAAATAGCTAACTCACGTATGAATGGATGGTGTATGGTCTATAAAATCTGTCACAAAACTAAAACTAGAGCCAAAATTGACCTTAATGGCTATTATGAGCAAAAAAACATGTTATACATAAAACTTTTTTTTTGATTTTTGCTGAACTGTGTATTAAAATCGATTGAAAAGCGCCTATAGAATAAAAATAAACCCTCAAAATAGCTCCTACAAAGTTTGAATTCTTTTTAAAATTCTCCCTAAATTCCGGGTTCTTTCGAATTCTCGAAAAAGAAACCAATAATTAGGCATGAAAGAAGGAGTACAACAACACTACCGCAGACATGTTTCCAGTTAATTTTCTGAACTTCACGTCATGGATAATCTGATGACAAATTATTTAAAAGGAAAGGAAACATAAGTGGATAAGATTTGAGGGAGAACGGCTTAGCATTGAAATGGGGTTTTAGTCGATGTAAAGTATGTCAAAAATGTGTTTGAAAAGTGTAATGGAGTAAAAAAATATGAGGGAAATTGTAAAGTAAGGGTTCAAACAGTAGTGGGTAAAAGTTTCCAACATAAAGATAAGAAATCAGGTACGAAAAATTAGAAGATACGGCTGGAAATTTTTTTGGTAATTTTTTTGGATCTCGCGTGGAAAAAGATGATTTTTTTTGTAGGAAAGCCTGCTCTACAACCCAAAAAGATAGTTTCAAATTTGCCCCCGAAATGTGGTGAATATTAAAATCCCAAAGATCATCCAAATATTTGTTCAAATTCACGTCAAAACTTGGCCAAATTTGCAGCGCCAAACTGAAACGAACTCCAAACTTTTGGTTCCCACAGCTCCAAATCCCTCAAGTCCCAGCTGGGATTTCTCAAACAGAGAGAAATCGCCCCCACCATGATCAGATTTCCCTCAGATATCCGCTGGAATAAAAGGCCAGGTTTCTGGCCCGAAAAATCAAAAAAAAACATTTCTTTTTAGAGATCTTTTCGAAACGAGATTTTTAAGGAGCCCCCTCCAGAACACGGGAGATTAAATAGACAAAGAAGGAAGTCGGGCAAATAATTTGTGAAACCCTTGCACAAACAGAAGGGAACGAATCTTCTCGTTTCAGGCTACAATTTCAGGAAGACCGCAGGGAAAGTGCCGTGAAAATTGGGGGTTTCGCTTGGAAAAGGACGTAAAGAGTATTTTAAGAGAACCTAGGCATCGGTGAGAGCAAGGTTTCAGCTTCAAAAAGGTGATCTTTTGAAATTGTAGGGCAGATTTTTGGCCTATAAATATTGAGGAAACTGAAAAATTTGCAAATTTTCTAATCGCGTTCAAATTTCGGTCAAAAAAATCAGCATGAAAAATTTTAGTTCTTCATCCCAGAAAGACCACGGGATGAAGAGAGACGGTCAGAGAACAAACTTTTCTGACTATATCTCTTTGAACATCTGTACAACGTCCTCCAAAAAAACATTTCAAAAATATTTTTGGTTCTAAGCTTCCTTTAAAATAATTGGAAATTTAATTTTTACTCTTTTTTCGCCGTAAATGACTGAATAAGCTAATTTTTTGCCCTTTTTTTACAATTTAAATCCACAGCAAAATTGCATGTGGAAAAGTGCATGGGAGTCAAGGATCATGCCATTTTAATTTCTGGAATTCGTTTTCCCTCAAATTTATGCGGAATTCCGACCAGAAATCGGCTCGAAACATCTGGTGTTTCCAGGCAAATTGGCAGAATCCGTCCCCGTTTCGCCAATTTCTGGTATTTCCCTGCAAAAAAGCGGCTGAGAAATGGGGAAAAGTTCAGCTAAGCAAAGGGTCAACAGCCGCAGGAATAGCTGAAAAGGCGCTTCCAGAGTTGTTCGAAATATTCGGCACGTGCTAATTGGGAGCAAGGAGCATGTGAGAGGGGGGAAACGGACGAATTTCTATATTTGGGAGGGGATTAGAAAGGCTCGGAAGGTGGAAGATACAGGATTTTAGGCTCTAATCAGAGGGATGGGAAAGGAAAGTTGTGTTTTAGTAAAAATTGAGAGAAATGATGAGGAGTTGGCGAAAACATGACCGAAAATAAGCTTTGCAAAAAAACTTGCAGAAAATTCAGCAAAACAAATTTCTTGGATTTTGATAAAATTTGTCCAAATATAAGCCGAAATTTACCAAAGCATATGCAATTTTTAGCTGATCGATTAGCAGGACCCAGGAGAAAGTCTCAGTTTGACTTTTAACTCCATCCCGCCATTCAAAAGGTCAAAAAAAGTGAAAAGCCCCAAAATTTCAAAACTTTGGCCGCTCCAAAAATTTTTATTCCGCATTCCACTGGCAGAACGAGAAGGGGTGTTAAAACCGGAGTCGGGAAAATAATTCGAAATGAACCCCCATTCGAATAAAAATAATGAAAAAAAGCCGGCCGGCCAAATGCCCGTGCCCGGAAAGCGGGCCCGATTAATCCGGAATCAGCCAGTTTTGGCGCCTTTTACAAGGCTCTTAAATTAAGTTTTGAGACCCGTTACAAACAGGAAGAACTGAGGGTCCAGAGATCGAGGGAAAGAAGAGCGCCTGAGGGGAAATCGAAAGAGAAAAATAAAAAAAATTGGGGAGTGAGTCAACAGAGGGAGAGGGAGATAAAACAGACACAAATCGTGTTCTATAACACCTTTTTTGGGGCGATTAAATTGTAAAAAGCAACGGGAAAATATTGTAAATGTATCGAATTTACAAAAAAAAATTAGGAAAGAGAAATTTGAATAAATAAAAAAAAATTTTTGAGATTTTTTGGCAAAAATAGCGAAAAACATTTTTTTGCTGGCAATTTTTTAGATTCAAACTACAGTTTTCAAATTTTGTCTGTAATTGATATTGTAAAGTTTTTGAATTAAACCCCCTCGGGGTCTGAACAATATTTTCAGTTCATTTCGTGACTTTTCAAACCCACAAGAGCCCTTTTTCAGTGTAGTCTGTTAACATTCCCTTCAAAAGAATGGAGATTCTAAAACTTTTCTTTGTCAAAAATGTATTCCAATTTAAGAACCTTATTCCCTTATCAGTTGCAGATCTTGTGCGCATTCCGAAGAAGTGAAAGCACCGCCCAGGAAATAAAAAAAGCAAAGGGAAGTGCTAAAAATGGGACTTTTCTCTGAAATTTCTACGAGCCTAGGCCAAATACAGATACAAAATGACAACTTTTCCGTCTAAAATTCTCAAAGCTTTGGCAGAAAAAGGTTCTTTTCTCTGACCACTCTCCGTATTTCGCATACTCTCTCGTCGGCAAAGATGACCTCCTTCCAAAGAGCGAACTAAATTTTAAAAATTTTTACGAAATGCTACGACTTGAGCACTTCGCTTATAAAAATAACGGTGATTTCGGCAAAGAACGAGCTAAAAAATTCGCAGGTGAAAAAATCTAAGTAGATGTAAATTGCGACCCTCAGCATTTCTTAAAGTTTGGATATACGTTTCGTCTACGCCATCTCTTATTCCAAAAAATTTTGGCTAAAAAAAGATTTTACTAGGTAAAATAGAAGTTGCATTGAGTTAGACGACCCGAATGTATTCAAACTTTGCGTCATCAAATCTGTTTTTAACACACTCCGTTATATTATACGTATAAGTATAAATAAATAAATTCAAATAAAACAAAATTTAAAAGCCTAAAAGCATTCCAACCGCATAAATGCTTTAATAATTTATTCCGTCTTCTAATCTCCGGCGATCTGCGGACCAAAAGATTCCCAATAACCTTGAGAGATCTGGTTAATCTCTCGAGATATTTCAGCGAAAAAAGGAGATCTCAAAAAAAAGGATTTCGAAAGATTTTGGAATTGGAAAAGATTAGGCCCGAAAAAGATGGCCATACAAAGAAAATGGAACAAAACTAATTTAATGTCACAAATCGTGTTTGGTTTTTAATTGGACGCTTGTTTACAATGCTGCTTCAAAACTCTGTGGGGAAAAATATTCGGATAAATGGAGAAATTTGGGAGTAAAAATGGGATTTATTCACAATTTTAAATCAAAAATCATAGGGATGGATTGAACACAGGCTAATCAGCACTAAGATCTGCAAACATCGTTGAATATCACTAAAATTTGTGACCAGCTAGGAAGTGTTAGTACAACCTCACAAAAATCCGGGCGTCTAACCTCAAGCAGCCACTGCCCAATAAAGGGCACTATGATCTAACTTTTTCCTTCTTTTTATACCAAAAGCTTCTCCGCTCCAAACCACAGATACGGAAATGTCACAAATGAAGCGACATGAAAAAAAGCAAAAATTTTATTTAAATACGACCTAATGACGCTCATTTGAGCTGGGATAAACATTTTTCCCTAATTTCCGGTGACTTTAAGCAAATATGGAAGCCGGATTGTTGGAGCAGCAGGTGAGGGAGTCTTGTGAAAAGATATTTATGAACAAGTTTCGGACTGTTTGAAAGTCCGCCAAATTACGTAAAAAGAATGGAGATGATCAAACAGTGACAAACCGGGAAAGGACCGGAAATGGGGGAGTCCAAATTGACAACAGAGCTGTATTAAAATACTTTTGAGGGCTAAAATACCGAACTTTCCCATTCTGCTTTTAAATCCAGACTTTTTTTAATTTAACAAGGAAAGTACTTCTATGGGGTGTGGAATTACCGGTCGAGATATATATCAAAAAATTCGCAAAAATTTTCTGATTGAGAACATATATAAATTAGCTGCCTAATTTTGGTCTATCAGCGAGTTTTTTCAATAAATCTTTTTCTCGAGGAAAAAAATCTGCGGCAACAAAAGCGCGCTCGGTCTCTTCCTTCGGAAGAGAGCGGTGTGGCACGTCAAAACAATTCTTTCAGAAAATTGAAAAAACAAGGAATCTCGGATCATTGATTTTTTGCGAAGTGCCACAGAATTATCGAGCTTGAAAAATTGTTTTCCTCTTCGAAAAAACATTTTTCTCGAAATTCTCTGGGAAAGTTTTCTTTCGTGACTCGATAATTCAGCGACATTTCGTCAAAAATCAATGATCCGAGGTTCTTTGTTTTTTCACTTTTATTTTGACGTGTGTGGCCGAGTGGTTAGAGCGCTGGGTTGGAAATCCGAGGGAAACGGGTTCGGTTCTTTTTGCCACATTAGAACCCATTTTTTACGTTGGAACTACTTTTAAGGTGTAGTTGTAATCCAATTTGATATTTTAAGGCTTGTCAAGGCTTCAGAATTTAGTTTAGCACAAAACAAAATTTTTTTATTGGTAAAAACACGGTCAAAAAGACACTTGCATGGTGTCGCGAGAAAACTTCTGAGGACAAAAACATGTCATTAGACCAAAATTAGGCAGCTAATTTATATATATTCTGAATCAGAAAATTTTTGCGAATTTTTTGATATATATCTCGACCGGTAATTCCACACCCCATAGAAGTACTTTCCTTGTAAAGCAAATTTTGTTTAATATCCCCAAAGTCCGATATCCTCAAAAAAAAATCAGAAAAATCCGCAGTTATCGTCAAAAACTACGCGTTTCCACAATATAGTTTCCAACTTGCCAACTTTTTTCCATTCACCTTGTAATTAATGACTTTGTGGGCCCTAATATTCCAGCATTTGTTCCCATGGAGACCAACCTCAAATGTCCCCCACCCTCACATGATTTCTAATCCCACAATTTCACAAAACTCGGAAAGTAAATACAAAGCGGGTTATAAATAGGCCCATACAAGGTGGTTACAAATGGAGGAGGGCTGTTACAGCGGTGTAAATACGGATAATGTAGCCTGGGGAATGAAGATACGAAGGCGAATTGCTTAAGGTTATCGAACAATACAGGATAGAAATGGTGATTTGTGAATAGATACAGAGGCGGTAAAAAAATAAAAATTAAAGTCCTAGAAAATTAAGCCATGCACGCAACATTTCGATTACTTTCGTATTTTTCCCTCAAACTTTGGGTCTCGACACGAAAACTTCCTGGTGTGGAATAAATCCTCTTAAGGGCTCAGTTTTGGCTCGAACATCATCTCAACAAATAGTTCCTTTTATTATATTTTACCCTTCCGAAAATCCCATTTGTCTAAATTTTACTAGATCTTTTTGTTTCCCGCAATGAGACGACCATTTTCTCCAAAAAAATCTAACGTCTAGACTAGATCCTCTCCTCTCCAACAGTCAATAAATAATATCCTTAAAATACGCCAACTGCGTGTTCAAAAATACGAAGGAATCTCCGAAAATAAAGGGCCGTCACCCACCAAAACAAGTCACAATCCGCCCCGACTCCGGGGCTATGTACAGGGCCTGATCCGCAAAACGGATTATCCCCGCGAAACGTCACGGCCGCTTTTTAACGGCCGCGAAATGATTAATTGAATTGTAAGCGGCTTCAACTCGTAGGGACCTCAAATTACATGTAATTACACTATACAACAGGTATTTACACGGCCGCGACGACGCATTGATGACGCCGAGTTCCGGATGTAGACGTGAAGCAGGGAAAAATTTTTTGGGATAAAAAACGTGAAAATACAAGATTTCAAGGGGGTTTACGATCATTTTCAGTGCCCGATTTAACGCTTAACACGGAGTTGGATGATGCTGATACAAAATAAATTACGTAGAACGTGCTCAACGGAAACAGATACCCAATGTTCTTTGCTTATCTGCCACTTTAAATCTTCAAATATCCTATAAATTTTTTATGGCCAAATTACTGCCTCTCACCTATTTTACAACCAAAACTGACCTTCTTGATATCGTTGGCACAAAACTACAACCCCCTAACTAGTTATAACCACCCTAAGTTCCCTCCATTTCCCATCCGAAAAGTCACAAGAAAGAAATCGATTCAAATATCAAACCCCGATTTCTGCCGCTCCAATTCCTTTATCAATTCCATCCTGAGACAATAAAAAGGACGCTCGAAGGTATAAAATTCGAGCGGCCTATCCCCGCATAATCGATATTCCGAAATTTTTTATCAATCGGAAGAAACGTCTCGTTCGGAACTTGGTTTTTAAAATCAGCAAAGGAAAAAAATTTAGTTTAATAATGGGTTGGATGTTCAATTTGCCGGGCACAACTCATAAAACACAAAACTTCAAAGACAGAATAAATAAATAGAGAAAATTATAGGGATAAAACGGGCAAATTTTTGAGACTATTTGGGAAAAAAAAATCGCATAAAATGTCGCCTATTAAAAACTCTTATCTGATGTATTGAATAAAATCCTGTTAGCTATTGGTAAATTAAATAAATGCAAAAAAAGAAGTAATCAAACACCTTTGATCGTATAAAAATGTCACTTTTGCCGCTAAACCGCAGAATTAATCAAATAAATTACATTATCGGATTTAATAAGCAGTAAAGTCCCCATAAATGCAAAAAAATCCTATTAAAATGCGTTACATTACTATCTAACAACAATAAATTGCAAATCCAATAACCTTGATCCGGAAGTGCATCAAATAAGTTCTAAAAAGACGGAACACTGAACCTTCGAAATGATACTGCTACTACTCTAGGTTCCCAAAACCGCAGATCAAATGTTTAAACAGTAAAAACAGTGAAAGTAAGTAACCTGTCGCCATAAATCAAATAAAGATCAAGTTTTAAGACTCAAGAATTTATAAAAAAAATAAAACTAGACTATCCCCCGCTTTTTAATGCAAACAAAGTTGGAGGGGAATAAAAGTGTCCCTGGAATTTGTTCACGCTTTAGGGCCTGGTGCATGGAAATGTGAATTTATAAATTTAAAAAAAAATGGGAAACAGGCTGATTACAAAAAAGTGGAATTCACTTCTTGACAGTTGAATTTATAAGTAGAAGACACATGTGGAAATGTTTTTGAGGTAGGAAGGAGGGGCTTGAAAATTTGACACGGTCTGAGATTTCGCTTAAAAGGTCGTATTTTACAAGTCCAATAAACTTGACGTACTCTGAAAGCAGGCTTAAAAGCTGTTATTGTACTAGACCTCATTGATGACTAAAGGTAAATACAAAATTTGATGGAGATACGATGATCCCAGGCCTAGCAATCCCCTTTTCTTATCCAAAAAGGCCAAAATCTCTCCGAACTGACTGAAGATTTTTTGACAGGACTGAATTCCTCCTTATGCATTTAAAAACCAACCCCAGAAAAATCAGAATCCGGGCTCTCACCGGCATCTCTTTCTTTATTTTACTCCAAAAAAGTGACTCGACCTATTTCAATTACAAAAAAACTAAATTCGATTACAAGTCAAACATCAACAACACACCCAAACATGCGAGAAAACTGCGGAATAATTTGATAGAGGAAGTTAAACG
This sequence comes from Bursaphelenchus xylophilus, assembly GCA_904066235.2. Classification (NCBI taxonomy): domain Eukaryota; kingdom Metazoa; phylum Nematoda; class Chromadorea; order Rhabditida; family Aphelenchoididae; genus Bursaphelenchus; species Bursaphelenchus xylophilus. Next base: position 9,408,004 of record CAJFCV020000001.1, read on the forward strand.
GCTTAAACAGTAGCAGTAAAACAAAATGGCGGAGGAAAACGAGACTAAAAGGGTATAAAGGAAGGCCAAAGTACGGGGTTGCACTGCCTGGAGACGACCTGCAAAAATAAATAAGGTAACGTTTTGGGCTAAAATACAAGGCAGATGTTTTGCCGAATTATTTTAAAGTAATAATTTTACATAGTTTCATTCCAAAAAAATGATGATTTTTCGTCGAAACCTTTAGATAAAATATAAATTTTTTGACTTAAAAGCCCTTGAGGAAACGACTGTGGTATTAGACAGTGTCTACAATACCATTTAGTATCTTATTTTGTAAATTAAATATGTCATCATGACAATTTTTTTTAAAAATATCCGCTATTTTCTCAGTAACCCCCAAATTTTTGATAAACATTCGAAAAAAAGCAATTTCAAAGTTCATCTACGAAAAGTAAGTAACAAAACACAATATTTACATCTACTACGTATCCTCTTCACAACGGTAAATAAAAAAAATCCATGCAATTGCGCAAAAAAGTGCAAAAATCGAGTAATTTATTTTTGTTCGCTCAAATTAACTGCACTTTTGAATTCAAAAGCTGTTTTTAAACTTAAATAGAAGTGAAGAGTGTGGTAAGATACTTGGAATACAGAGAATAATGAGTAATGAATCGAACTACAACATTTAAAGTCGATTCTACGGTTACTAAAACGGGACTTTTTGGTGGGGAAACAGAATCACGCAAAGCTTTCAATTTTTTGGGGGAGAATTCGATATATGACGGGCAAATCGGATAGAAAAATACAGCAAATGTATTAAAAATGTTGTACAATGCGGAAGAGAGTCTATAGCGTATGTATTCAAACCTTATTTTTGCAATTTACAGACCAAAACATAGTTTTTTTTCGACTCAAAAATCCTAAAACTCTTGGTTCTCCCTTTCATAACCGTGTGTTTCCTCTCGAGCAGGGGCTCTAGCCTCGAGGCCAACGCTTTTTTTAGAAAATAATCGCGTGAAAAAGAGAAAAGAAAGCCACGGAAAACCTCGGGGACAGTGCGCACTCGGGCGCCCGCTTTGCCTGAGGGCGTGGAAAAAACAAAAAGAAAACGTTCGAGGCTTGAAGCCGGAGTGGTTTGGGGATAAATGGGACGCACTCTCGTTTCAGAAAGAGATATGAGAAATTCCGGAAAATGTGTCATTGTGGCTGCCTTAAGCGCCTAAAAATCTCAGATTTTAAAAATGGCTTTTTTTATATATAATGGCACATAGATGGATCGAGTTGTAAATATTTATCAGACATGTTTCTGGATTTTAAATGTTATTTATGGCACAAGGCTGACGGAGTTTCAGGATTTTTTTTGCTTTAAAAATCCAAAAATTTTTCCCTAAAACTTGTAAAATTTGCCAACTTTTCAGCTGTTTTACGGCCTAATTTTTGTGTTTGCAGCTTCTCTAGGCTACAAATCCTTGGACACAAATATATATACACACCATGCCCTCCGGCGCTCCCTTTCTCCCCATTTCTCCCAGTTTTTCTCATTTTTTCACTTAAATTCGACTTTTTCTCTTTTTTTCGTTTTCTAAAAACTGCATGCCCTCAGGCAAAAGGACGCACCAAGCGTCCTAGGAAATGTTTAGAGAGTGTCTGATAAAAGCCAGAAAGACCAGCTGTTTTTATCGATAATGTTTTATTTCGGGACGATAGAGTGCGACAAATGAGAGACGGGCAGAGAAAAAGAGAAAATTCGAGGAATCCAGGAGAAAATGGCAAATTACAGGGAATTTCCAGGTCTTTCTCATGAGCAGTAGACACTGTCGTGACATTTCAGCCTCATTAACCATTTATATAGCAGTCACAAGTCAAAAACACAAGAAACGCTACGGTATTCCGCCAGTTTCATATAAAATTCACCATCTTTAATGTGAAGGAGTCCGAGACATGTCTCGGATTCGGGTAAGCCTTAGCTTAAGATACAACAAATGTAGTCAGCTTATGCTTACAATGCACTTTTTGCAATATTCAGCACCTCCGCGTAAAGGGCAGCCATTTTTTTATTCAAAATTCCTAGTATAATATAAAAGGGATGACAGAGTGGGAGGTCCGGAAACATGTTTACTTATGGCCATGTGCCATTCAATGTGTTATGCAGTCAGCTTTGGAGCTCGGTATATTCGGATAGGGTTACTCTCGAGGCCAAAGGAACACACTTTCAATTACCGAAAAAGTGTTAAATCTTTGAATTTAAAGTATATTTTTGAGGTGTAAAAGTTTACTTTGAAAGAAAATGGCTGGGTATTTATTAGAGATGTGTAAGGGGGAATCCTTAGGATGGAACAAATGTGACAATAAGGGTACGGAAATTGAGCTTTACCTCTAAAAACGATATAGTAATGTAGGGAGGTTCAGGAGACTTTGAACTTAAAAATTTGGCAATTTTAAGCTCGTTAGGCTTATGAAGTTCTGCGCAATAAAAAGAATGAGGGTTGTTTTACAGCAACTTCTTTCTGTGAAAGCGTAGGTTGCCTATGTCTTGGCATACAAACGTTCTTTAACAATGGAATTTTGCTTTTCAAGCCAAAAAAATAATTTTCCGGTCTACCGAACTTGATTTTGAACTTGGCCGATGAGATTTACCGAATTTGAACCCGAAATTTTTTATGCTAATGAACTTGGACTTGAATTATTGAGAGGCCAAACTTAAATTTGAACTTGGATTTCGGAATTTTTGTAGCTCTTGTGAGACCGAATCCCATCAATGACTTTTCAAAGTTACTTGCGGAGACCCGCCGAAAACACGGCAAAGAGTAGGCGCAGTATTGGGATACGACTTATTTGTAGAATTTACCTTATTATTGTTTTTAAAATTTTTTAAAACGAACAATGTTTTTCCAAACGACCACGTTCAGCCTCAGCAACTAACATGGCATGCAATATGTCAACAATAAGTCCGAAATTCGCATAGTAAAACCAAAGGTTTTATTCTCTGGCCGCCCTCCGAATTTTGTATGATCTCTTGCGAAGCAGGTTAGTGACTAGAAAATCAGAGCCAAATTTCCAGGCGAATGATGTATGGCCTATTTAGAACCGATATGTAAAATTTTATCGACAACCTTTTCGTAGCTTTTTTGGATTTTCAGTCAACAACCCTCCATTTTTATTGTAAAACACGTCAACCATCACAAATTCCCGTATTTCCAACCCTCAGCTCCCTTCGATAACATTTATTTGTCGAGGTAAATATGATAAAATATAGAAATCTGCATAAAATACGAGTCGAATATCTTTAGAAGAGGACTAGAAGAAGGTACTCGAGAACATAAAATACCTGCCAAAAACAACGGATTACTGCAACAAGAGGAAACTCGTAGCGAAGGCACATAAATAAAGGCTCGATATTCGATAAATGGACCCAAATTTGTGTACATGAGAGAAAGTTCTGGGGCTATATATTACTATAGGGGGATCAGATCAGTTGTTCAGCCATTTCCTGCTTCCAAATAAGGTTTGTTTCAGGCGGTTCCCGATACCACTCGTCTTCTGGTCAAGGCTCGAGTCTGTAAGAAGGCTTTGTACTAATTAAACATCAAAATTTACATTAGTTTTTTTTTGATGAATGTCACCTGGTGTAATATTAATGACTAAAAAAGGCCAAACCAGTTTTACTGTACAAATTCGTATGTATTGTACATCGTCTCATTAGCTTATTGGTAGCATACTCGTACTTTATCATCAAAAATTCAAAATTTGTTGGAGTAAAATACAACGAATGTCTAAAATAAGGCTCAAGATTACACCAAAACCATTACCCCAACATAAACTTCTTAACTGGTACATATATCCATAGATTACCCATAAAGCCCCCTTTTGATCTCCAAAAAATCCACTTTCTTGCTCATTTCTCCACCAAATCTTCTACCAAGCCTTTCTTACCTTCTTTATCAATGGCATGTATTCTCCACGGTTCTCCACTCAACGAATTGCTCTTCATCAACACGCCCGGTCTCTGTGGTTGATGACTCTGCTCTTGCCCAACCCTGTTCAACGACATGACCGACCCTTCATGAACCGAGGTTTGATGGACGATTGGTCTCTCGGGTACTCCCCCCAACTTCCTAATCAGATGTCCAATCCGTCCTCCTTGAGCGTTCTTTTGCGTTGCCTGGGGCTGCGGAGATCTGGAGGCCAAATAGGGAGCGCCGATGGTTCGACGGCTCGTCACACTCTGCTCATCGTCTTGTCGATGGGTCCGGATGTTATCGTAAAAGTTCTCTTCCTCCTCGATGTTCTGGCTGTTGAGGGAGACACGGTCAAAGGGCTGAGGAGGAGGCCGCCGAAGACTGCCTTGACGTTGGACTTGAGGGGTCTTTTGAGTGGGCGACAAGTATCCTCTGGGCTGATTTGGTGGTTGGGTTGATGGAAGGGATGGTCGGTCGACTTGGGAAGGGTTCAGACGTCCAAGGGTGTTCGTTTTTAGACTTGAGGAACGCTGAAAAGATTATTGATAATATTACATCTTGCAGAGTCTAAAACAATATAGATTAAGTCCAAAATAATACAAATCACCCAATACCTCATGTCGAAACTCGCTGATCTCACTGTAAACTGGCTCTGGTGGATGTTCCCGGCTTCCCTGTCGTTGGACTGACCTCGGGCCTCTGGTCTGTTCAAATAAATTATGGATCTTCTCCACCTTGGACGGGTTCAATTTCTCTTCGTTGATGGTCTGGAAATGGTTGGGTTGATGTTCGTTTCGAATGCCCATTTGTGGGATATGAACATGACCGGGTTGATGTTGATGCACGTGGACTCCGCCAATCTGGTTATTCTGATGTTGCACCTGACTCTGAGCCATTCTTTGCTGCTTTTTCATCATCATTTGTTGTTGCCAGCTGGGCTGAGACACATTATTGTTCTGATTATAGTACTGATCAGTGGCTTTTGGTCGTTTGGGGCCATCCAGAGGATGTAATTCCCCAATCACCGAGTCCAACAGTGAGGTCGCGTCTTCCAATTTCTGTTTCGGGGCCAATTTCTGCGCCAGCGTTGAGGATTGAGCGGCTGGGCGTTGAACACTGGTCTGGAGCGGATCCTTTTCCTGTTCATATCGACGCATGCCTCGATCCATGGAGCCCGAGTAATTCGTATTTTGCGGGACATTCAGGCGGGAATGGGGGTCCGGGAGGGGATTCTGGACTTTTACTGTGGTATTGGCGATTGGTCGTTGTCGCGGCGACTTCTGCGGATCAACTTGGATCGTGGGGAAGGATCGGCGCTTCTCAAAGTTCTGAAAAATTCAATTTTTTATTGAAATTCAATAAAATCATCCCTATTTCCCTGATCAGTCAGAATTTCAAAGAAGAGGACTTACCGGATCTGTATTGAGCTCCAATTCCGCGACCAACGCGTTCATTTGATGTACTGGGTCTGGAGGATGAAGATATTGTTGACTCGAAGTCGACCCATACCCACTCGTGTTCGATGGGGGATACGGTTGGGGTGTTCTTGTGGGTCCATAAATGGCGTCAGGCAAACTCTGGATGGATCCTCTCTGGAATTGGACAAAAGCCCCTGAGGCGGTTCGTTGGAGCGAGTTGTAGGCCGGCTTCCCATCATGCGAGTTCTGACTTCCCCCACTGTATTCATGACTTGAGGCCGCCCGATCAACACTGTCGCTGGTCGACGGGCGGATGTTTCCATGGGAATTAACCTTCTGGAGATCGTAGGACTCGGTGATGACAAAGCCCGGAGCACCCTGTTCATTGGGCCGATAGGGACGGGGCTTGATTGGAGCGCCGTTATGGATGGGTTGTTGGACTTGGACTGGAGGTGGAGGAGGCTGGGAAACGGGTTCGCTAGAAAATGAATTTGATGTTACAGTATGCTTGATACTTTCAAAACATGATTTAGAGACTCTCAACTACTTAATGGAAGCATAGATTCTACTAAAAGCATTTTTGTTCCGCTTAAAATATCTAATATTCTCCTTGACACCTCCAAAAATGATGATTAATATAAATTTTTGTCTTTTCCACTTTCCGAATAACACCACTTCCTATATATCAAAATATGTCAAATACCTACTTCTTTGTCTTCTTGTCCTTGGCCGCTTGTTTGTCGCGTTTCTCTCGCTTGGCCGCGTTGATTGCGGCCACTTCGGCCGAACAACTGCCCAGCGAGTGTTCCTCGTCCGACTCGCCGCTGCTGCCCACTCGGCGGATCTAAAGATTGTTGAATTAGTGCCTGAGGGGATTAATGGTCAAGCCGAAAGATGACCGGCTAATTCATGGCCCAGTTTTTTGTGCAGAAAATGTCAGAAAGGAGCTATACAAATTTGTGCAAACAAAAAAGAAATTCAATGACTTTTGTTTACAAGAAAATATAAGGCAACCAAACAATTGATATCTCAAATCAAAGCACCGTACCTGATTATTAAGAGGGCCACTTCCCGGCTTGTCCACCCATGTTTTGATATCATCTTGAAGCCATTTTCGGGTATAATCCAGTCTTTCGGCAGAATTTTTGGACGGCAAAACAATGGTCTCCGTTACCTCAACATCACCGGACTCGGCCTGAAGAAATATTTATAAATATGCAGCTTATGACTGATAATTTTGGGCAATATAAAGATAAACATAAAAAACTCTGAGCATCAAAAAATTTTTACAAATTAATATTAGCAAAAACTAGTGCAATATAAACTTCGAAACAAATATTAAAGTGAAACAGAAAATCATCAGTTGACTGGTCATATTTACCGTTGCCTTTTGAAGCCTTGGCCGTTGAGCAGAAGATTTGAACTGAGCATTCACAGCGTTCGCCTTCTGAACAGCAGCTGACGGAGCTTTCTGCTGCGCCGTTTGTTGGAATCTGGCCGGTTGAGGTTGTTTTTGAGGATGTATCCGTCTAAAGGAATCAATATAGATCACCATCACATCAATGATTCTTCCAAATTTTGAGATTAACCAAATTTTCTCTAGTATAATATAATCCCAACTTTTAGTTAGAAAATATCTTAAATACGAGTAATACAACCTTGAAATATCTGTGTATCCTTTGAATATTGACTACGCCACACAAAGAACACAAGATTTCAGGTCATAGGACAAATAAAACACCAAAACGCCTGAGGCGATAGATCTAAAGAGTCGCAGAATTACAGATTAGATGGAGGTAAAGGTCACTTGACCTGAACTTGAGGCCATCTCGGACTGTTTTTTGGGCCGGGAAAGCTTCGTTTCTTGGGCTGATAAATAGGCCCTTATCCAAGTGCAAATTTCTCTCATTTCATTTTCGGTTCGGACAGGTGGGCCAACACAATCCCGAGGCTTAAAGGGAACGAAGAATGTCGAGCAGATTGCCCAATATTTATAACCTTTGGTTGTGAGACTAACATCATTAAAATTGAGGGTGGTTTCAGTAATTTTTTCATACATTATACTACCTCCGATAGTGTGCTTGATATTATTCTTTGATCATTGATCAATTAAAAATCCACTAGTGTTTTTTATAGTCTGTCTCACCTCTTTTAAACTATTGGAAGTAAAATTGCATCACTTTTAGACCTCAACGCGTACTTTTTATATTATACTAGGGTCAGTCATATGGTCTGGGCTGATCGAACTAGACCTCTTAAATGTACCTAGCCACACGTTTTCCAGAAAAGTTGACTTATAAACAAATAATTCAAATAAATTTTTTATCAATTTTCCCAAAATAACCTAATTTTTAGCAATTTTTCTTTAAAAAATCAAAATCTTTTATCCAAACACCACTAATCGCCTTTAAAACTCTTACACATTACTTCCGCCATCTTGACTGACACTTTTGACCAGCTGCGGCCTTTGCGGTGATGTTGTTTTAGGTTGGGATTTCAAGCTATTCTTAGCCTGCAGTTGATTCCCCACCGGGAATTTCTCGGGCTTCTGGATCGTCCGTTCCGTCGGCTTTTTACTCGGCTCAACCGTTTCCTTTTTGAGATCCTCGAAGATTTGGTCCAAATAATCGATGGCTTCCTTGAACTTTGTTCGATGCTGCTGGTGTTTGTAGCGGGCCTGGTCGATCATTTGGTCAAGTTGTTGCGAGGCCTTGTCCAGGGCGACGCTGAAACAACCAACCATTAAAAAAATAATTTTGAAAAAAATATTGTTATCCATGCATGGATAACAATATTTTTTTTCGCTACACATCAAATAAGATGAGATTTGGCTATCTTGTAGAGAATCGAATTTGACACACATAGACAAAAAAAATTTGTCTATACGATCTTGCAACTTGCACTTTTGGGTTGCAGAAGGTTTAAAAATGATTTTTTTTCAATCGTCATTGCGAAGTTTATACGACGGGGTTCCTTACAATTTATATATTTTCTGAAAGCTGGCTTTTTACTCTACTCCCATGCCAAATTTCAGCCTTCTAGCTCAAATGGCTAGCGAGATATGGAGAGAGAAAGCAAGCGCGCTACGAAAAAAATAGAAAAAGTCGCGGAGATCGGTTGTGTCCCAAAAGTACAGAATGCCGTGCCATGACGTCAATGGTAGAATGTTTTAAAAGGTCTCCAAATGGTCTATAAGGTACTCTAAACAAAAATTAACGTTGAATAAACTCCATCAATTCTCGTTATCTTTTTTTTGTTTATAAACATTCGCAAAAAAATTGGATTACTTTTTTAAAACATGTTGTTAATCCTATTTGCCCAAAAAATGGGTAAAAAATCAAGTTTAAAATAAATTTAGGGGCCCTCAAAGCATGGTTGATACTACTTCAACCATCCATTCAACCTTTAACAAAAAAAAAATCACGATCCAAAAAATTACAGTAACCACAAAAATCCCCGCAAAAAATCTCTCCGAATTCTTCCAAAACCCTGTCCACTCCAAGATTTCCCCTAAAATCGTTTCAATTTTACTTGTAATTAAAGATAATTTAGGCGAAAGGCAGAGGTTTCCCAAAAATAATGGGAACCCAGAGAGATCGAAGAGGTCCTCAAATCTCGAGCTTTTGACAAGTCTCGAGAGGAAAAAAATGGGATTTGAGGGCTCTGGAAATTAGTGAGCGCCCCAAAGGTTACTCTTAATCAGCTGCGAAGTGGAAATGAACTGTAAACAAATATTCGAGGGGAAAATTCTAATGGTCATTTAGTGAAAAAATTGATTTCATGGAGAAATTCAAAGAAGATTTTTTAAGATTTCCGATAGCACATATAAAACTTAATCCATTGCCTTGATATAAATAGTTACAAACAAAAAAATAAATAAATCTCAAAGTCTGACTTTCAATCTAAACTAATCTAAAATAAGGGCCGGAAACAAGTCGTCGAATGAAACTAAACAGTTTAACGGATACTCCATCCTCGGCACCTGTTCATTCAGGAAACAAGTTCTCGTGAGATCATGCAATGAGTAATCAGTCATCTAAAGGCTCATTTCGACTCTCATGGATAACATTTTTTTCTCGCCCAAAGGTCAGATTTTTAGTTTTAAAAGTACATTTATGCACATTAATGCTTCAACTGTCGTATTTTACCCACCTCTGGACCGACTCCACGCTAGCCACACTCTGTCTGCCCGAGGGCACATTGATCGGGATATGGGCCGCGTATCTTTCGGCCGGTTTATTGGAATGTTGCGCGGCCAACGCCTGGAACCCTTGGGCCAGATCCGAATCCATGGACCTTCTTTTCCATTTATTGTCGGCCTTGGGCTCTTCAGCTTCGGCCTGTCTCAGCTTATTCGCTTGTTGTTGCATTTTCTCTTCGAATGGCGATTTTGGAGTATCGAAAACGGCTTTCATTGGCTGCAGGCGATTACTGCCTGAGGGGTCGGAGGCTTTTCTGCAAATTTATAAAAGATTACTTACTCGTCCAATGTCACCGATTTCTTCGTAGAAGGATAAAACGTCATCAAAACCTCAATTTCTTCCGAAAAATTGCATTATTTTGGGCAAAGATGACATAATTTGCAAAAAAATCGAAAAAACTCACCTCAACATGGCGCGTAGAAGTCCGGCGGGCGCTGCGGGCGGGGCTGGACTGACCTTGGCGGGCTGGATTATCTGAACTGGGTCATTCGGCCTCGGGGTCATATTGGAATCGGCCCTGCGGGCCTCAGCACCCGTATCTAAAAAATCTTTATAAGCATTGTCTTTACAACCACTCGCAGCCATTTTCTACAAAAAAAGAAGCAAGAAATGTAAAGGCGTGAAAAGGAGAAAACTCTAACCATAAGATTTAACGTTTTCCGTCCATAATTCCTCAAATTTGGGGGGAAATGCGTTGGAAGCTCGGTTTCTGGGGTTTCAACCAAACAGTTCGGGAAACTTAACAAAAAATATTTAGTTCAACGTAAAATACGGTTAATTTTAGTGGGGTCAGCAAAGATTTGGCGGTGGGAAGCTGTGAGTTTGAGGTTAACATATTAGCGATCATGGATAATATAAAAATGTCCAAAAAAGTGGGAAAACAAAAAGTTTTGATAGAATAAAGTTAGCCGTGTGCCGTGGGGGTCAGAAAAAGCATTTTACAGAAGCTGAAATTATTTTAAACGTACCGTTGACCGAGTTTTTGTCGGGCTTTTCCACGGGCGAATTGTAAATTCGAATCGTCTCGAGGTGGTTCCGTTTCCTAAAATACGAAATGAATACCACTTCTCAGACACTTTAGAAGACGATTAACTTTTATGTCAGGTGAAGAAAAAACGAAACGATCTTCTCCGATGCCCTAAGGGCCGAAATTTGACGTGATCACGTTTTCAAAAAAAAAACCCGAAATGATTTCGAGGTTTTTGGGAACAAATAATAGCTGACAATATTCAATCTGAATACCTTTTAAAAGCTGAATAATTGCTTTAAGTCATCCTATTTTACCGTTTAACGTATTCTTCCAAAGTGGACTGATCGGGAAGAACAAGTGGGCCTCCAGGTTGATGTTTGGGAGGTAGAGGGACGTGGAGTTCACGCTGAAAGAAATGAAATTGGAATAAAATCATAATTTTCTAATTTTTATACTATATTATACATGACATCAAACCATGCCCACAAGATCGGTATTTGAAAAAAAGCAAAACAAAATTTCTAACAATCAACAAGGTTTATCAACTTTAGGATCCATATTCCACTCAATAATCCATCGAAAATTTTAAAATCAAGTTTCCCGCAATTTTTGGCATTTTGCTCAAAGGGCTGTAATAGCTGCACAAACCGTGGAAGTTAAAGAAAAAGCTATCCAAATCATCCTTAGGTATTTCAAGACGAATATACACCATTTTTTCTGGCTATATAGGAATACACTATATTATCCATCAAAATTTAGATAGTTTTTGATTAAAAATGTCTAACGTGGTCTATTTTTTCAAGTCGTATTTGTATAATTAGGCATGTTAAATTAGAATAAACGTATTATAAAATTTTACAAAATAAAAAATCAACAAAAATACTCGAAAACTGCCGTATTATCGTAAAAAATTGGTCTCGAAACGATATTTTCCCCTGAAAAATTATGATTCTCGAAGCTCCGCTGTTTTCGTAAGTATAAAAAACTCGGCACATAATGTCAGCTAGAGTCGCGTGAACAATTGGTCAAGCTCTCCTCCCCCTGCTTCTCCTTATCTTCTCCCTCTTCCCATGATCCAAAACAGCCGCACTTTACACCAGCCTGAAGAACGGATACGAAGAATGGGAGTTGGATCACGTCTCTCCCTCCGGCCTACTGATGTACTTATCAAAAAACGTTTATGTGTGATAAGGGGCCGCTGAGTCACAGATGCCCTGAGGGGATCGGGAGGGATTTGCAGCCGAAAAAAGAGGAGGGATATGCCGTGGAAATGGGGGAGGGAGGAGAGTGGGGATCAGGGATGACATTTGTGGTCATGTTTTGGGAAATAACATAAAATTTAGGGGGTATTTGGAAATTTGGGAAATTATACTAGAAATAAGTAAAAATTGAAAGTTAATGTATAGTGAAGAAAAGAGCAGGCTTCATTTTTTGAAATAAGACTCAAGTGTTTGCAGCAGCTTTGAACTTTTTCTTGGCATTTTTTAAATTGCAAAAGTCAATGCCCAAACATCTTTTCTATTCAATAATAAATTACAGTAATCCAAACAAAAATTTGGTAAAAGGCACAAACATTGAAGACCGTATTTTACCCTCAAAATTTCCTCATAATTGTTGCCTAACAGCCATTGAGACTGAAAAAATAAAAAAAATCGGTATGAGTAAAAGATCTTTCAATTACCCGGAGGGGATAACAGATGGCATTCCCCGGCTGGAGATATGGCCATAAAGTCGGTAATTGCATTCTGACCTCGCTCCTCCGGGTAGTTATACTACTTTACAATTCCAATTTTGAAAATTATTTTCCGCCCAGTGCAGTGGAGAAAGAAAATTTTTCAAAAATAAATTTTTAGTCACACAGTGCAGGATTTGACCGAAATGTTCAAAAATAGCTGCAATCAGCGTATTTTACATATATGGGAAATAATTTTGATTTTTAGTTGCAACTAACACCATATACAGTAATTTTAAAAAATTCACCAAGCTGTGAAAAAAATTCTTTTTTTGATTTTCAAAAACATTTTTGAAATAGCGGTAAGAGACGACGTATTTTACCCCTACCTCATACAATTCGGGCGACGAGAACCCATCCGACCATTCGATTCGCTCCGGCGAGAGAATCTCGATGATTTTGGGCGGCTGGGCCAAGGTGACGGCCACATTCATGGGCTGTAAAATACTCAACTGGACTGATTCACGTCGTGCTTCGGCCGGGAGACGGACCGTGCCCTGAATCATAAGGGAGAATAAAGCCTATTTTTAGTTGTCAAATATCATCGAAAGGATGATATTTTACAAAACTTTTGATAAATTAAAATTGAAATTTCTTACATTGCAAGCCTTTTGTTCTGGCCGTCGATTGATGTTCATGTTGACCGTCTTCATCTTTTCGCTGACTGCTTTACATTTCAGTGCCAACTTTTGAGCAATTGATCTGAAGATAGAGAAACACGTACAAAAATTTTGAAAAAACAGTAAAAACAAATTACAGTATCCCTAAAAACAAATTTTCACATATTTTTTATCATTTTACTTACAAAAAAAAATATTTTGAAAAATAAAAATTTTCTGCAAAAAAAAATTTTTTTCAGGCTGAAGCGTACAGCCATCACGTATTTTACCTTTTCTTTTCGCTCCATTTCTTCTCCACATTCAGTTTCATTTGTTTATTCTTCACCAAGTGTTCGTTTATCGTCTTTTCCTCAATTTTCACTGCTTTCTTCGGTTCTTTCACATTCAATTTTGCGACGGATTTTTGGATCGCACTAAAATTTAATTGGAATAAACATTTTTTAGGCAAAAAAATATAAAAAAATCGAAAATTTCAAAATTAAAACAAATAGTTAAAAAGCTCACTGTTTATCCTTCAAAGTCAGTGTTACAGTTTGCGAATGAACCCTAGGCTTCATGAAACTGGCGTTCACAATTTTGTTTCGACTCATTATCACGATCCTCCTCTTTTTCTGGACCTTGAAATAAGCGATGGGAGCTTTGGAATGGGGAATATGCTTCATTACAACCTCAATTTGGATCTTGGATTCTTTTCTAAAACATGATTTCGTGTCAAAAATTGACCTCAAGATATTTTTTTTCAAATTTTTAAATTTCATTATCCATGGCTAAAATTTTTTTAAAAAGTAAGTTGACTTGTTAAACGTATTTTACCTCAAAAGGCTCTTATTACAGCTGATGAAGACTTCATTTTCTCCATTCCAGACCCCCGGCACCGGTTTATTGGAGGTCTCTTCCAGGATTTTCTTCTTTTTCAGGGCTCCAGCAGGTTTAAATGTGGTGACTGCGTGAAATTCGGTTTCATTCTTCTAAAAAACAAGAAGCTTTATGGAAAACTGGCTGAGAATATCGTACTTTAAACTACAGTCAATATGAAAATGTGCAAGACAAGTTAGAAAGCAGAATTTTTTATGTCATAAGCTTAAAGGAATGGCTAAAAGTCGTATTTTAGAATAAAAATTTTAAAATAATTTGATGAGGAAAACAGAAAACATATCGTGAAAAATACTGTGCAACAGTTTTTTCTAAAATTTATAGGATTTTGACATAATTTTTTTATCAAATTTGCTCTCATGTCTAGTGTAATATAATTTTCTTTTCTATTTCAGTAAAACTTCACGTAAGCCTGCAAGAAGGGTCTAACTCGACAAACTAGATCATTTACTATCTTATTGACACTATACTTTCACAGATTAGAACACTTTCTTGTATCTACTACAATATAAATTTTCGTCTGGAATACTCCCAAAATCATGTCTAATATAACGACAATAATTTTTTTTCAAAAATCAAAATTGAACCCAAGTTTAATACAAATTGATCCCCATATCTCTATTCCGAAGCAACATGAGGAAGAAAGCGTTATTGCTGCGTACGAAACACTTCGCAGATTGTAAAAATTAGCGGACGGACAAGCAAAGAAAGAAAAGAAAGTTGGTGAAACACTCGCTCTAACCTCTAATCTCGAGACAAAAAGGAATAAAGTGCACAGTTTTCGGCGGTCTGATGTGCCGCCTCTTCCAGCCGTTCTGTAAATAACACAATACGTACAATAATTAGGCCCATTCTACCGGATTAGTGTAACAAAACGTGTCTAAAGTAATATCGCTCAAAATTAATGCCTAAAATCGATGGAAAGACCTTACGTTCGGTGGATCTGTCTTGATCAGCGGCGTAGATTTGGCGGTAATAGTCTCGCTGACTTCGGATTTGGGTTCGTTGGGAAGCTGGCCTTCGAAATTGGCCGGCATTTTGGTTGTTTTCGGTTTATTTACAGGTGATTTTGTCGTATTCGGGGTGGTCGCAAAGGTGGGAACTGGAAAGAAAATTGATGATTAGATTCTACACCAACTTTTCAGAAAAAAATTTGGCTAAAATACGGTCTAAATTTTGCAAAAATCATCAAAAATTAAAAACGATCCCTCAAAAATCAATAATTTTTCAGTCTTCCCGAAAAATAATTTTCCTCCGCGCCCCTTTCCGTCACACTCACTCCAAACCCCAATTTGCATCGCGGAGAAATTTGGAGCGCGTCGCCGAAGAAACCAGCAAAAAGGACGCATCGCCAGCGATAGAAATGGGCTTTGCACAGTGCAAACGGCTTTTTTGCACCGTGCATCAACAAAATTCCCCAAATTTTGGCGATTTTCTCTTGTCGCGCGCATTTTTGCAACGCATCGCAAAAACTTTCGGTGCCGCTCATTTGCGGGGTTGCGGTTTCGATGCTGCGAGAAGGACAATTCTTTTTCGGCCAGATTTATTTTCGATTTTCCCTTTTTCATCATGAAAAAACAAAAACATTTTATTCCCAAATTAAAGATCAACTCGTATTCTCCAAATATCAGTCTGTCGGGAAAATAACGGCGGATCGTCGCGCCTCGGAATCGCCCATCATCGCTTTGCGACTGTAAGCCGCGGCTTGGGATTTGGTGCGCGATAGCGGCGAGGCGAGACATTTTGCTGCGACAATCCGCCGTTATTTTTCCGACAGACTGATAGCACCCATAAACCAGCAATTTGCATCCACTACAACCTCGTAAAACCGGGCCGAAAGTCGGGATCTTCAAAAATCGGAGGGATTAAAAAGTGTCAAAAAGATGATGTCCTGAACTTGTCCCCCGACTTCCAGAACCTAAATAAATCCCTTGTGTCCCAATCGTTTGATCCGCTCTGCTCCCCCTCTTGCCCATCGTCACCAAACGGCACGACAACAAAAGCATCTGCCCATTACCCAGCCCCCCGAAAGTCGGTATTTGGGGAGGGTAATGAATATTTATATATAGGTGTCAAGCCGAAAAAAATGTGTGAAGCACGTTCGGAAAGACAGATGAAGAATCAAAAAGACATTGGAAGGTAGGGTTCAGCTAAATGAGACAAATCATGGTAGCATATTAATAAAGCTGTCTAAAGCTATATATTGCAAGACAAAAAATGACGAGATCTTGATGACCAAAGGTGTAATAAGACTAAAGAGACCTAATTCACCCACTACAATATAAAAATTACCCCCAAATCTCCCCTCTTACCTCTGCTAGCCGGCTTCACAGAAATTGTAAACCTCTGACGAGTCATGGCCCTCGATTTTTTCTTATCTCAAAATTCAAATCAACATGCAAAGAGGCGGCCAAGAGATCTCAATAAAACTAATATCAATATCTCTTTGCTTGAATCGTAGAGCCCTTGAAACAAAGAGAAGCCGTTATATAAAAAAGGGGGCTGACCTGTGGCCAAACGCTCTTTCACCTGTGGCCACGTTCGGGGCCTGATTAATTGAACCTATCGGCCACGGGATGAAGGATTTGGTGGGTTTGACAGGGATGTCGATGAATGGTATTTTATGCATTTTGAAGATTTGGATACAGATTTGAATAAACAAATACGCCGTCAAGTACGCCTCAACTTGTCAGCCATGCGAAAATTTTAATTGACTGTTTGGTCTATTTTGGTCTTATTATGTCTAGGTAATGGTAAAATACGGAAGACTTTTTCGAGTCAAAACTTCTGATCTATTTTCAATATTATACTTGGCTCCTTAGCCAAAACAATTTCCTTCAAAACTTAAAATCCTCCCCCAACTTATCAGTCTCTTTTCAAATTACTCCAAGCCCCCGATTCTCTTCAAAAATTAAGTCAGCAAAACGATTCGTCAAAGTCGTATATCAGATAATTTGTTTTAGCGTCCCATGGGAAATGGCCCGAAAGTTTCTTCCTTTTGATCAATTTAATGGCCGAACTTTTCGAAAACAAGGAATCAAATGTCGGCTCGACGTAAAAAACAGCATCTACTATTCAACATTACTACCAAGATTTTTTATATTATACTTGACACCAGATTCAAAAACTCACCGATATTTGAGGCGGACGATTTTTTCCGCAATTTCTTCCGTTTTTCGACTTTCCCGTTCTCGTTTTCGTTTGCGGAATCTGATGAGCTTGCGGGTGGCGGGGGTTCATTGGCTACGGAACGGCTTCTGGATCTTCGTTTTTTCGAAACACTCCGACTGCGGGCTGAAATGGGAAAATCAAGCATCGAAAATCCGTAAAAATTTTTGTAAAAACAAAAAAAAAAATAAAAAAACAAGCAACTTTCTGAAATCCCGCCATTTTTGAATTTCGTTGCAAGTGCAAAAATAGATGATTTGATCTCGCAAAAGCGTATATAAAAGTCCGAGATGTTACTTTGACCTACCTTTAGGAGTTTTCTCTGGATCCCGACTTCTCCTTTCCTCAGGAATCCCCTTAGGCTCTACTGGAGTCCATTTTGTTCCTTCTCCCATTCTTTTCAATTCACTGAAAGTTCCAAATCTTTACTCGGAATTGATTAATCCTCAAGAAGTATTGGGTTAGTCACTACAAGCGATGTTGTCATACCTAGCCGTATAAGATTGGGACATCCGGGAAGGCGGGGGATGATAGGAACTGAGGGAAGGTGTATACAAACTTCTGAAAAAATGGAAAAGGGTAGTCGGAGAAGGGAATGGGCGAGGAATTCCAAGGAAAGTGGAAAAAATGGACAGTACTGCACAACAGAAGGCAAAAAATTGCTAAAAATAGGGGTAAGGAAGTTTTTGTGTCAATGCCCAAAAAATTTTAATTATGCAAAAAACCCGTCATGATGACGGATATTATTTTCAAGCATTTAAAAATCAAGTCTAGAAAGTCTTCGGTTCTCAGTATTTCAAGTACTGCAGTAAAATTCACAAATTCTCGGGTACACTATACATTATCCATCAGCTTACCTGGTCATCAGCGAACTCTGTCTGGCCTGACTGACAGATCCATGCGCAAAAGTAGGTGATAAATATCTAGGGGAGTTGACTTGAGAGTACAAGGACAATGTCGATGATGCAGTCGATGAATTTCGTGATAATCGACCAACCGGAACACTATGGCGATATTTGGATGGGGAATAAGCTGAGGAAATTGAGGAGACCGGGGAGGCTGAGTAACGGTTGGAAAACTGAAAACAGGTCGTCATTAATTCAGAAAACATGATGCAAAGTATTTTTGTAAACATTTGAAATCTTGATTATATTATCCATGAAAATTTCTTGTTTGGATTCTGACTGAACTCAAATAAAATCTATGAGAACGGCGTAAATTTGCTGCGCCGTAAGACCTACTTTGCTCTCATAATTCCTGAGGCCCAGACTTGAAACAGGTGTCGACTCTTTCACCGCGGTCTTCGAGATCTCCGTATTCGTTGGCCTCGTCCTCGTCACTATACTCGTAGCTCCTCCAGCGGTCGTAAATGATATTGTCGGAGTTTCTAGATCCCTCAGTCGACTCTGTTCCGCCATCCTCACTCTCCATGGCCTTTCTTCTTTTCTGATTGGCTTTGCGGGACTTGGACTTGTCGGAGAAGATGTGCTGAATCGACTGGGCCGACTTGCCGAATAACTGGGAGCAGTGGTTCGAACAACGCCTCCGGCAAGAAAGGCGGGAGATCTTGAGCCGAATCTGGAGATGACTTCCGGAACTCCGGCCATTTTAGTGGTAAGTGAACGTGAAGAAGAGGCGGAGGAGATGTCATCCGGTTTTCGGCGGGCTAAAAATCGTAGAATTAGAATAGTTGAGGGGCTAATTTAGATGTAATACACCTTATAGGATCTCAAAATCAACTTACTCCTCAGATAATCGCTTCCAGCAGTCCCTACAATTGTCCTTGCAGTAGATGAACTTGTCCTAGAACTGGTCGGTTCGGGTGCTTTGAGATCCGTAGTCAATCGCCCATTGGTTCTTCTGGTCGTCTCTGGCAATTTGTTAGTAAATGAAATACTAAACGTCGATGCCCGAGGCGTCGAAGAGGGCCGGGTCGTTTCGGAGGTCGATCTGGTCTAAAATAATAAAAAAATTATTTTTGGAACTTTTGTCTGATTCTTTCGACCGAAAATAGCCTTACAGTAGCTCCATAATCCGTTTTCGTTGTCCTCGAAGTGGATGGCTTATCGCGGGCCGCGAACTTGGCCGCCAAAGAGGAGCGGGGAGTGTAGGTGGAGGAGGTGGGCTTTGTATTCGCCGCCGCCAATAATCGACTGGACCTCAGCGCAATGCCCGACCCAGTGGGTCGGTTGAAATGAGATGATGTCCAGCTAAAAAATTCAAATTCAACAAGGAACATACCAAAAGAAAGAACGCTTTGCTCACTAATGTAATCCTTATGAGTTTTCAAAGAAAGGTTTATAATATAATTTTCGTATTTTACAGTAGTATCTACAACTTTACACTTATTTAAAATTATAACTGAAATTTTTCGAATTTTCCGAAAAAGGGGTAAAAATCGAGAAAAATTTTGTTCCTATAACGTATTTTACAGTAGTACTTATAACTTCACCTTGATCAGCAACCTTAATTTTCCATTTCTTACCTCATTGGACGCCAAAGTTACTTTTCATTTCGTTTTTTCTCGAAATTCCAAGAAACTTGAGAAAAGCGGTCCGCAAAGTCCCAAAGCCGGAGCCGGAGCCGAAAGTGTCTCGATCAAGGACAATAATAAAAAAGAATCCGAATGCCGGAGGCTCTCTTCTGTCCACGTTCCCTCCGGGTTTATGTTTTTTCGAGGCGAAAATCAGCTGCTCCGAGTCGCAAAAAAACGAAAGAAATCGGAGACGGACTTTACCTGAGGGCTTTTCGTTACGTTTATTTTAGATTCCACCCATTGGCCGACAATTGGCCAAGTTTTTTGTCCGATTTTTTGGTGGAAAAAAATTACGGACGTGAGTGTTACGTAAGCGGAAATAATTTATTGAAAGGTTTTATGAGACTGCCTGAGGACTCAAAAATTGGAATTGAGTTTACAGCCTCAGAGCTTGTCCCAAGATTTTTAAAAAAACTTAAAAAATTTGCCATGATGACTAATAAATTTTATAAAATTACTGTTTTTCAATGCCTAGGGCAATCAGAGTGATCTTTTGGCTTCCATAACCCAGAGGACTTAGTACGACAGCAATAAATTTTTTTGGAAAGTGATTTTATTGTTTTTGTTTTATTGGAATTGCGTAAGACAACTTTATTCATTCTAAATTTAACCCTTGAGTCAAAAACTGACTCAACAGTTGTTTTCAGCTGTATTTCCAACAACAATGAGCTACATTTTGAAACAAAAATCACGTATTGAATATTGGTATGACCTAGTGTAATGTAATCCACCTAAAGCCAGAATAATGTTCTTACCCTTGTGATGTTGCGTTTTTCTGATCAGCAGATCGAGCTGTGGCGGCGGCACTGGCCATCCCCAGTCGGAATGGACGAGAGTCCTGGAAATGAAAAACAAATTTGTCAACATGTCAGCTACAATGTAAATCGATATGAAAAGACGGCCGTACAAAGCAAAATGGGCAAACTAAATATTGTAAAAACGTTAGAGTCATTTGTCGCTTATTTTTTACAGCTAGCTTTTGAAAAAAAATTGAGATTTTTAAACCGACTTTCCAGAAAATCCGTCACCATGACATGATGTAGAACACATCTTTGGGTATTTTGATTACAACAATCGTTTTGATACAGCTCAAAATTCCCCACTAAGAAATTTTCAGACCAACCGTGAGATCCAGTCCGATTTTATGACATCGGGATGACGGATTTTTTGGAAATTTTGAGAAAAGTCAAATGTTATCCAAATTGAAAAGGTTGAGCGAACTGTATCACAGTTTATAACATCATAACCCATATTATTCGACTCTGTCATCAACCCACTGTACATTTTGTATACATAATATAACATAAAATAATGTCCGCGGGTCTCTTTCCACATTACCGCAACTCCAAAAAACCCCGAGTGACTACAAAAAATCTCCATAGATCTCAAGGGAAATGGCCTTGCGCGAAATGCGTGAAACCGAAAAGTCGCCGAAAATTTACATTACGATCCCTCTCTCCGATCTGACGGTAAAATTATTTTTATTTCCAATAAGTGGCAGGGAAATTGTAAACAAAAAGGGAAAAGTCGTGGGCGAATCGCCACAAACAATTGTAAATTTGCTTCTTTACTGCAAAATTAAGTCGGAACAGCGGTGATTGATGGAAATTTAGTGCGATAATTGTGTTTTTCGGAAGTAAAATTTATAAAAATTGTATTTGAAAATATTAAATTCATGAAAAACGTGCTGTAGACCTAAAAATTGATAAGAAGGGTGCTAAAGTGAGGGAAACAATCAATAACGTCTGCTATATTATACTTGGTCATCAATCGCTTGATGGTCAAGTGCAATATTAAAGGTCCCCTCTGCCACCTTAAACATTATTCCTGTACCCTTTCTGGCTCCTATCACACCTCTAAACCACCAACTCGCCCTCCAATTACCCTTCCGAACATTCCAAAAATCCAAATTCCTCTCCCAATTTAATGCTTCAAATGCGGCCACCGATTTATTTCCGATCCGTTCGCACTTTAAAGAACTTTAAAGACGCCCTGAGGGCGATTAATAGGCCGAATGCCTGCGGCCCATAAGCATCTCGAACAAATGTCAACGAAAAAAGAGGGAAATGTTTAAAAGTGACCGACTATACACATGTAACAGGCCTCCGGAATTGTTTTTGATCCCATTTAGTCACCGAGAACAATGGGGAGCAAGTGTTTTGTAATTTCGAGGGAGAAGCAATTACAATAAAGAAGTGGAGAAGCTTGGCTTCAATTTTTTTACACGATTTTTATAATTAGTAAAGGTCGAGAAGAAGGGGTTCTTGCGCAAAAAAGAGATGATTTACGAGGCGTAAAGAAATGACAACAAAATTTCATGCGGAAACAGGTAAAACAAAAAGTTTTGAACACCAAGAAACATAAGGAAATTAGAGGTTTTCTCAAAAAATGGCAAAAAATAAAAATTTAAATGTTATAGTAGACATTAATCTTCAAAACTTCAAAAAAGCTTTGAAATATCGAGCAATTGCAAAGAAAAACACTTGAACATGATTGATGGCTAAAAGCATGATTTTTTCGACAACTTGCTCAATTTAATTTTGATTTAACGTCCTTATCAGCTGATATCAAAGATCAAATCGTAAGAAACCGCAAAGCTTATTATCTTTTTCGCTTCTTGATACAGAAAATGATCTTATGAGCTCGTAATAAAAGAATATTAGTATGGTATTTATTTAGCGATTGTATTATATTTTGTATTACCGGCCGACTGCTTGGGGTTCGTGTTAAAAATTTGGCTTACATATTACTTTTGTCAAAAAATGCTGACTAATGTGAAGATTTATCGGTAATTTTTTGAAAATATAAGACATTGAAGCTCTATGGCTATAAGACACTAAACCTCAATGGTTTCACATATTTTACCTTTTCCAAAAAAATGAAATTTGACACTCTCTTTGTCGGACCCCACACTTGATCTCTGACCTCTTTTCACGTAATTTCCCAAAGAACAATGCTCAAAGTACCAATCAAAATCACATCTGCCAACCCTACAGACAATCAGACGACTATTATTTCTATTTATATCACCTTTATAACACTTGAATTGAAGAGATTTCCGGAATCCGAGGGTTAGATCCAGATGTGACGAGGGTGAAAAAAGTGCATAAAGTGATCGAACATACTGGTTAGATGAGCGAAGACAACAGTTTGATTAGTATTTCGTGGAGTGAAGGTTGAAAAAGGGCCTGAGGTCATGTGAACTCAGATGAGAGAAAGAAAAACGGTTGGAACAACACATAATTTTAGGGGATTTAAATTTTTGCAAAATAATCGAAGAGCCCTGCGAAGGAAAATTCATGAAGAGCTAGTCAAGTCGAGACCAAAAAAATCAATCGTATACTGTACATGGCAAAATTTACGTCAAGATCAGGTAGCCAGAACTTCTGCGTCAAGATCTATGAGCTCAATTACAGATCTAGAAAGGTCGAGAATTCAAAATGTCAGCATTCTAAATCCAAAATTACCTCAACTTTTCCAAAAATTATCAGAAACTTCGATCTCTGACGGTATCTTCTAGAGATGCAAATTTAAACAATTTGAGCGCCAAGATACCTGCAGCGCTTCTAGATGCAATCACCTCTCTTCAACTCCCTGAATATCTTTAGACTTCCCAATTCCAATTCCATACTCCGCATCAAAAACAAGATCTAGGTATCAAAAAAGATCTGGGTTAGGTGATAAAAAGCGAACGAAACATGGAGGAGTCATAAAGTGTTGGGGCAGACAGGGAATGGGAAGAATAATACGAGAGAAACAGTTGGCCTGGCCTAAAAATACTCGGAAAGGGCCTCCCACTGGAATCTAGCCTCAGGCATTAATCATATTTATGGCATTCTTATCAAGTATCAGAATGAGTAATACGAACCGCTGATGGGATTGCTCTTTATTACAGAACCAAATAGTTTAGAGGGAGACTTCCTTTACATCAAATATGGGAGAACAGGAAGAACGCTTAGAAAATTAGTCCACGTTCATTTCGCTGTGTTGCATAGCCTCGGGGAGCGGAGGGGGAGTTGAGAGCGGAGTTATGTTTACACGACCGCCGTCTTCTAAAATACGAATAAATAAACTCCGAAATAAATAAAAGTTTATATTGTGCTAGATGTCTAATATCAAAAGCTCAATTTTTACATGGTGTAAAGCCGATCCAAAACTCTTCCACTTCCGATAAAACCTCCTTACCTGGTAATAGAAACACTAGTATAGCTGGGTCGTCTGGTTTGGCATTCTTCTGGGTGAATCCTAGGTCGACCAGTGCCTTCTCATCACTAATCGTTTCCCAATCCGTTAACTGTGCTCCTCTGCTCTTTTTCAGCGTTATCTCGGCCACTGGTCGCTGCATTACACCCGCAATGATCTGCTTGATATCCGCAACGGTCCCGTTCTCCCGCACATCGGCCATGATGTGGGTCTTTTCGCGGAGAACTTCGAAGAACAATTCCATCTAAAGCAATATAAAAATAATAACAAACTTAAAATGACTGCAAAATTGTATCAAAATAAAAAATGACGCAAAATACATCGATGTATCACAAACACGTAATTAATTATTTAAAATATCAAGTTCCAGTAAGTTTATTCGAAATGTTAAGGCCCAGCGATGATAATTGGCAAATTACAGGTGGAAACGCTTCCCTTTTCGTTAAAAAAACAACAAAATCAGACAAATTCTATCCTAATAGTCAACTTTAGCTCTCTCCAGAATCTACAATTCAAAAATTCAATTCGTTTCAACTTTTTCAGTCCTGAAGGAAGGGATAATATCACAAGTTTCACAAAATCAATAAATATTTTCCAAGAATGGATCAGATCAGAAAACCAGGAATTTGGACAAAAACCAGTAATAGTGATTGAGGTCAGTGTGTATCAATGTAAAAAAACATTCGAAAAAGTCATCCTCATGTATAATGTAACTAAAACTGCTACTCTGCATACAACCGAGGACTACTCGTATTCATAGATATCATCGTTTGTCCGGACCCTTTTCTTCTGTCGGCTTGACCGACGAACATTTGGATCGGGGAACTCATCGTCCGACAATTCGGTGAATTTCGTGGCCCGAGTGGAGCGCTGAGATCTTCGGACCGCCGGCTGATAGCGGCTTTTGCGGGCCTTGCCAGGATAACGCTTTTTCCCGTCGTTTACATATGAGGACTCGCCCCAGTCCGAGCCATCCGCACTCTTCTCGTCAAAATAATCATCAAACTGCAAAAAAAGTTATATTATCCTGGACAGACAAAAAGTGGACACAAGATTTGTCTCTTTAACTTACATCATAATCACCGTAGACATAAGCGTGCCTCGAGGTTGTTGGTTGTTGTATAACTTCCTCTGCCTCTTCAACATCTCCATTCTCCACAACTGGCTCTTTTATTTCTTCCTCTTCTCCCCTTTCTTCGTCCTCCTCTAAATCAGCCCATTCATTTCCAGATTCTTCTCTTTCTGGTTCTTCTTTGAACTCCTCCTCTTCTTCCAGCTCTTCTTCCTCCTCTTCACTTATAACCCCCTTCGTTTTCTTTCGTTTTACTCCTCTCTGAGGCCTTTTTGTTTTAGATTTCTTCGATTTTTTCTTATTTTTTGCAAGTTTTTTGCTCTTTTTGGGGTTTTTCTTTCTCTGCACTCTCTTCTTCGGCCGTTCACTCTCATCTGACATCGCTTCTTCTTCCTCCTCCTCGTCTTCGTCGCTGTTTTCACTTAATTCTTCTTGATCTTCCAGATCGTCATCAACAATAAAGCTGTCCTCGGCCGCCTCCAGAATCTCGTCTTCCTCTTCAAATTCAACTTTCTCTGGACTGGACGGTGCCAGGTCTTCCGAAGTCAACGAAAACGACTCATCCGACTTATCTTCCACCTCATTCTCAACTTCATCTTCATAAATTCCTTGTCCATATATTACACTAGACGACGCGTCCTGATCATTTGAGTCAAATTCGCCTTCTCCAACGGGATGATGGACTCTTTTCAAGTTCCTATCACCATAATCTTCCCCTTGTTCGATCTCTTCGTCATCTTCTTCCCGTATTCTCCTTTGACTTCCTTCTGCTTGAGGTTCCGGTGATTCCGAATCTATCCTGGCGATCCTTCTCGATCTCCTTGAAGGTATCGGGGATCTGCTCGCGTCATCATCCGCCAATCTCGAGTCCTCATCTTCGAATTCTCTGGACGGCCCGGGTTCATTGGATCCCCTTCTCCTCAAGG
The DNA here is from genome assembly GCA_904066235.2 of Bursaphelenchus xylophilus. Lineage (NCBI taxonomy): Eukaryota > Metazoa > Nematoda > Chromadorea > Rhabditida > Aphelenchoididae > Bursaphelenchus > Bursaphelenchus xylophilus. The sequence continues at coordinate 9,433,665 of CAJFCV020000001.1, forward strand.
GTCTTCTCCTTTGCCTTGTCGGGCTTTGTTGAGCCAGATCATCGTATATTCTCTGAGGCGGCCGCGCTATTCGTCCATATCGAGTAGCTGTTCCCAGGGCTTGCTGAGCCGATTCCTGGGAGGTGCTCTCTTGTCCATTTCGCTTTTTTCTTCGGCGGCCGGTTACTGTAAATCCAGAACGGAATCGATTTGGATTTGAAGTGGAAGGGTTGTTAATCTTAAAATGAAAAAAAATTAATATCATAGTAACCACCAGCAAGTTTGCCAAAAATTAATCTCAACTTACATCAAAATCGCTGTCATTTTCATCTGCCATTTCATCCTCGTCCTCCTCATCTTCCGTCTGAGGTTGTCGTCCATTAACTCTTCGTTCAGCCTCTCCTTCCGAGTACGAAGAGTCGTCTTCATCGGTTTCTCCTTGCTCCTCTAGCTGGTATTCTCGGTTCATCAGACGTTCATAGACTTCGTTCATCTCATTTCTTCGTTCTGTAAACGCAAAATAAACTTCAATCAAAAAAATTAAAAATTCAACGTTATCAAAATTTCACCTTGATTTCTCCTCCTCTGATTCGACAGCCTTTCTTCTCGTTGTTTGTTCTTCTCAACCTCGGCTCGTTCAGCCATCATCTGACGTACTTCTGCGTCCAATTTCACCTTTCTGGCCTCTTCAAATTCATCCAGTTCCCTTTGTTTCTTGACCATCTGTTTTTCAATCAACACTTTTAATTCTCCTTCCGGCAACTTCGGGATAATTCGTCGATGCTCTCCCCAGATCAATTCCCCCTGGTCCATTCGGGTGTTCCGTCCTGGTACTAGCGCCTGTAAATCGAATGGATAAGGTGCTCCTTCCACGTTAACAAAGACGGGAGTCTCGGCTGGGAGATGGAGAGGGGCGCCAAAGATATCCACGGCAATTCCGTTGACATCAAACATGAATTCCCTAAAACAAAATCATTCAAATATCGTCAAAAAACGCTTTACTATATCTACTACAACATAAACTTACTCGTAATCCGTGTTGAAGAATTGATGTTTCGGCTTTTCCAGAGACGTCAAATTCTGGCCTAGGCCATACAATGAGAGCATTCCACTGTTGTCGACAAATGCCATCAGATCTCCATCAGGCCTAATTGCCAGGTCATAAATGGGGATGGGGATCTGAGTGAACTCATCTTTGTTATGGTACTTCCAGATTGGGTGACCCTCTTCAATATCCCATACCTAAAAAGGTCATTAACATTTGTAGAAAAAAAATAATTATAATTTGAATAAATTTTTCAAAATTTTCCAAACTCTAAATTTGCATGATCCAAACAATTCCACGTAAATTTAAAATGGAATCGATGGAATTTTATTCATCAAACAAATTATACAACCTATCAGACGTGTCGTTCGCTTTCGTCTCAAGGATATTATACTAGACCCACAAGTATAAGGTAAGTCAAAATTCTAATATTCTACTCTGCAGAAATGGTCGAGATCTACCCCAAATCCGAAATGAACATGGATCAGGAAGAGACCTACGACTACATGGACTTGGACAACGTTACTATCTCCGACACCGACTTTGATGCCGACGATGACGAAGATGTTGATAATAATGCTGAAACGGAACTGCTCGACATCTCGGTCCACAAACTCTACCCTGAGGAGATTGAAAGAGAAGAGAGAAAAGAATATCAACTCGAAATCACCTATCCACCCTCCAACATGAAGACTTATAATTACAAGGGCTTTGAAGGGACGGTCTGGTATGTGAATCGGGAGAAAAAAGGGCTGGTAGTCATGTTCAATGTGCCCAAAACTCTGAACGAGGCTGATCTTGATGTGAGTTCGTCATCTTCCCCCACGAACACTTTTAGGGCATTTTTGAGCCCTACCATTTGGATCAAATTGTCCTTCTTCGCGATGAGAATGGTCCTGCGGGTACTGCATTCCTTTTCGGCGCCTATTATTTCCTCCGAATGATCGAAAGTTGGGCATCAAATGTTAGTATCAATGGTAAGATCTCCCTTTCTTCTTTTTACTCCTCTATATGCCCTCTAAACTCAGTAACTTTTCTCCAGAACACCAACTTCGAGCAGTTTTCATCGACGAAAAAGATATTACCCGTCTTTTGCCCGCCGATGCCTGTAACGCCCTCAGGCATACATATCCGAGGCAAAGATTGTATTTCCGACAAAACTAGCGTTAAATAAACTTCTAGACAACTCAACTTTGGTAATTGCATCGCTTTTTATATTACACTAGATACCTACCAAGATTTGTCCGTCATGGCCAGCCGAAACTATTGCTTCACTATAAACAGGGTGGCTCTTGATCACATAGGCGTTTTGGGTGTGTCCTTCCAGTCTCTTGAGAAGTTCTCCCGTCCGAGCGTCAGAAACTCGCAGGAAAAAGTCGTTTCCAATACTTATAACCTTGCTGTCATCCGAAGACCAACATAACATGTTCAATTTGAACGCTTTTTTCGCTTGATTTGTCGTGTTTTGAGACTGACTTTGGTTCATGGGTTGATTCGGCTCTTCTCTGAAATCATTTCAAAAATGATGATGTACTGACATTACAAATCTGGTAACAAACTGATGTCAAAACATATTAATTTAGCTGTTCCTTACATATTCTTGGGTAAAACCAGTTCCGTTGAGAGCCATTCATTGCCTTTTAGAGACCAAACTTTGGCAGTTCCATCCTTGGAGCCACTGGCGAACCAAAAATTGTTATTTGCCCATACCAAAGACTCGATTTTGTCCTGAAATTCACCGATGTTAATTACCCAAAGTTTTCTCATATTTTAAAGGACCTCTTTCGGACTCTTAAACCCACTAAAACATGCAAAACAAGCTTACATTGTGAATGAAGAATTCATATAATCTTTCCACCGTATACGCCGTCAGCCTGTATATGTAAACCAGCTTCTCTGTGCCTCCAGTGATCACAAAATTGCCGCCAGACGAGTAAGAAGCCGCAACCATTTTGGCGCCGGACAGAGCCCGCTCTTCAAATTCATACGGGGTTGTTCTAAACGTGGATAAAATAAGTCTTGTCACAACTCAAAACTCAACAATCCCACCACCTTCAAATTTAACCTACTCGAAGATCAAGCTGTCCGCATCGTATCTATAGAAGACTACTTTGCAATCGGAACTTGATGACACCAAATAACGGACATTTCCCTCATAAAACGGAAGGAAATGGATGGCCATAATCAATGCCTTATGGTTTTTGAAGATCATCAACGGCTGCCCATTCATTAAACTCCACACTCGGACTGTTTTATCGGTGGATCCACTGGCCAGACAGGTGTTTTCGAGGTTAATTGAGAGGTCCGCAATCTCGCCTTCATGTCCTCGGAAAGTGTACCGTAGAAGGCCAGTTACAGTATCCCAGACTTTGATTAACTTGTCATCGCCGCCCTAAAAATGAACACAATATTCAATAAAACTTTAGAAATCGATATAATCCCATAATAAAACTTCAGCCAACATACTACAATATATAAATAATCCACATACTAAACAAACAACTTACCGTAACCACATATCGTCCAGTCCGATCAAAGCAAACACAGAACACTTGTGATAAATGTCCCAGAAATTTTCCATGCTCTTCCAGATTAGCCCAAGTATTCTTTGGCATCAAAATCCTCTTTCCGACCTTCAACCCCATCTCACGAGCATTCAAAATATTCAAATTCTTTGTGTTCTGAAATTGGCGAAGCTTGGGTCTACCCATATTGAGAAGCGAATAGGTGAAATGTCCATGAGGGGAATCTTTCCTGGCCAAATTTGTCCTTTTTGTAGTAAATAAACGGACTTTCGAGTTCTGCAGAGTGGGAGGGAGGGTGGCATTGGTTAGTTGTTTGGTTCTGGAGAGAAGTTGCAGAAGGTCAGTAGAATATGGCTGAGCGGTTGAGAGCTGAAATTGAGAATCCATCAATTTGGAGGAAGATCGACCTTATTTTAGGTGCATCATCTTCCGAATACGGAATTTCGTTTCCTAAAAGCCAACAAAACATCAAAAACAACTTACAAATTGTTCCAACGACTGATTCTGCGGTCGTCCATCGAAGCCAGTCCTCGCTGGAATAAACCTCCGCCGATCCAATTCCCTCCTCAATTCATCTGCCACTTGCGAGAAGCCAGCAAACTTTAGAAATCCATGGATATGAATGAGGAATTCTGGAAGAATAGACCCAATGACTACTCTTACAAACCTTGTAAAGTCTGTTGATCCACCGAATCGGGGAGCACCACTTGACTTAATGCCTGAGAGTTGGAGGTGCTGGGTTGAGGTATGGTGTCGGGTTCCTCATTGTGGAGCTCATTCATTCCTGACTGTAAATTCCATCAAATTATATTATTCCACAGGTATTCCGAGGACGCGAACCTCAAAAACTTTTATAAAAATCAAATTGATTTATCAAATTTATTCAAAAACAAGGATAAATTCTCACTCCAAAAATGCTTACAAACAATAAGACAGTTCTTCGGCAAAGAATTTTTCTTGCAATAACACGAAATGAAGTAATTACTGCAAAAATTTTGAGTTTACAATAGGAGTATGACCTTGGGGAAGGGTGGATACAACGGGATCAGTCAAGAGGGGGCATTGTAACAGGGTTTATCAGACGAACAAGGACAGATGGAAATGGACAGAAATTAGGGGACAAAGACCAATTTTTAGCTAAAAACCCATCTTTGAATCGGGAAATCACACAAATCCAGAAGACTTGAATGCTTTGGAACTTGTTTTTCAAAGGTTTTCGAAACACAAGACTAACAAAAAACCGACCGAATATTTGAAATGTCACTAAATGGACCTAAATATAGACGGATAATATAAAAACACATACCGCCGATACATATTACTCACACTGGACACAAAGAAAACGATCATCAAGACAAGGAAAATATTTTAATTGGCTATTTGAAAGCTCCGGACTGAGCGAAGAAACGATTTCAAAAACTGGTGCCCTCGGGCGGTTGGGAGAGTTTGGCATTCTCTTTGGCGGTCATCATGTGTCGACGGATGTCATCGAGGATCGTCTTGATGTAGCAGTTCTGAGACCATTGACGGAGAGAAGGAACGTAACGTTTGTCGACCTGAAAAGAAGTCATTTATATTATAAAAGTGCATTTCGAAATAAAACCGAGAAATGGACATGAGAAATATTTTAAACGAAATACGAAGCGAGTTTACCAACCTAAATACACAAAAAAATATCCATTAACTTACCACGCCATTTTGAGGATTAACGCCATTCATGTTGATCTTAGTGGTAAAACGGACGGTTGGAGGATCTTTAGGATAGTTGGGCCCGCATTCAATCCTGAGATTGTATATCCGAGTCTCATAAGGAGTCTGAAAAAATAAAGAATCAATTATCTCCTTAGCTTTCCCAATATTTTCAAAAAAGAACAAGAAATGCAAATCTAAACATTAGAAAACAGAAACAAAGAGTAAACTTACTCTAGGAGGTCCTAAGACCATCCCACTCCATCGTGTCAGAGTCATGTCTTCATCATCTTCAAGACCCCATGAAATGTTGCTGTCTTTGTTACCTTTTTGCCCTTCTTCAAGCTCTTCCAACAAGCGAAAGTTTCGAGGAATATCAACTGAAAAATGTAAAGCAGGCATTACTCACGCAATCCATTAAAATAAGTTTTATTAGAACCACAAGAAACGAAGATTCGTTAAAGAATCGACATTCTCAAATGAAAACAACTTACCGTTCGCCATATTCTGTCGGTTTTAGCTTCAAAACCAAGTGAGCAACCTGAAAATTAAAGAAATTTTGCAAATTTATATTGCACATAAGCGAATCTTTCGAAAACCCACGAAAAGGTAAACAGAAATAAAGCGATTCCAAATAAAGTTACCAAAAATGGATTTACAATCTCTCATTGACACCCCCTCAAGCCGTTCACCCCCGACAGCCGTCTTCTCCATCCGTCTTCCACCAAAAACAAGAAACAATTGCGTGGCGTTCCGCTTCAGGCAGTCTGATCCCGAAATCCGTAAACCGCAGGCCTGATGGAGGTCGTGTAAAGGAGTAATGAGAGCGAATGGCCAGTGTAAGGTGTACGAAGCCAGAAAAACCCCCGACTTTGGCGAAAAGCAACCTTTTGCGTGAAAATACACCTATGTTCGGCGCGCGTCCCGCAACGAAAATGTGATGAGTGGCTTTGAGGCTCTCAATTTTTCTTCGACTTTTTTTCGAGTCTAGCACTCTTGGCCATGGATTTGTGGCCAAGTCGAGAATTTTAATTGATTTTTGGGGCTGGTGGTTTAGTCTGTAAGCAACTTTATGTTGCCCATGCCGTTCTGAACAATACCTTGTTTTTCTTTGATGACTTTTCGCACTTTTACTAGCGATTTTTGGTTCAGGATCGCCCTGCTAATGGCTAGAGCCGAGAATTGTTTTTTATTTGACTTGTGACGAGCCGATTACTGATTTCTCTCAATTTTGTCTTGTTTTTCTTCAACTTTCATCTTTCAGGGTTTATCAGTGTTGTTCGAAATGCTGAAGCGGGGATTCCAGGCATTGCAGGCTCCACTTAGAAGCTACTCTTCGGAGCCTATCCGACGGGTTGTTATGATTCCAGGCGATGGAATTGGACCTGAAATTTCTTCGGCTGTTCAGAAGATCTTCGAGGCGGCCAAGACGCCGATTGAATGGGATCCAGTAGATGTGACGCCAGTCAAAGGACGTGACGGTGTTTTCCGTATCCCCAACAGAGTTATTGAGCTCATGCATGAGAACAAAGTCGGTCTTAAAGGGCCTCTGGAGACTCCCATTGGAAAGGGACATAGATCTCTTAACTTGGCTGTTAGAAGGTAAGGTGGTTTAATTTTTTTTAATGGTTTTTAGACTTTTTCGTTGTCTCTTTTCACAATTTATGAAGATTTGAAGTAATACTTTTGGACTTTCGATGTTATCCATGGCAATTTCAGAGAGTTCAACCTCTACGCAAATGTCCGTCCCTGTCGATCTTTGGAAGGACACAAAACGCTTTATGATAACGTGGATGTAGTTACGATCCGAGAGAATACTGAAGGAGAATACTCTGGAATTGAGCACGAGATTGTTGAGGGTGTTGTTCAGTCCATCAAGTTGATCACCGAGTCCGCTTCTCGCCGTGTTGCCAGGTATGCCTTCGAATATGCTCGAAGCAACGGAAGAAAGCTGGTTACAGCTGTACACAAAGCCAACATTATGCGAATGAGTGATGGTTTGTTCTTGAACATGTGCAGAGAACAGGCCAATGAATTCCCCGATATCAAGTTCAAGGAGGCTTATTTGGACACAGTCTGCTTGAACGTAGGTTTTGTTTTGACTTTTTGTTTATCATTTAGGATCAAGCCGGTAGAATGTCTTCTTTTGAACATTTATTATTACCTATAATAGATGAATATGATTGCTTTTATAATCATTTTGTTTTCAGATGGTCCAAGACCCCAGTCAATACGATGTTCTAGTCATGCCCAACTTGTACGGAGATATTTTGTCCGATCTTTGCGCTGGTCTCATTGGAGGTCTTGGTGTTACACCCTCAGGAAATATTGGAGAAGGAGCCGCTGTCTTTGAATCTGTCCACGGAACGGCCCCAGATATTGCCGGCCAGGACAAGGCCAACCCCACTGCCCTTCTCCTCTCCGCCGTCATGATGCTCCGATACATGAACCTTGACTCCTATGCCAACAAGATCGAGAAGGCCTGCTTCGACGCCATTGCTCATGGAGATCAAAAGACTGGCGATTTGGGAGGCCGAGGCACCTGCTCTTCATTCACCGAAGACATCTGCTCCAGAATACGCAACTCGGACTAAGTTCATAATCCTCTAGGAATATCTAGTATAAGGTCTTTTTTATCTCGTATCTGATCGAAAACCCTCTTTCGCTCTCTTTGTCTCACTCCTCCCCCCGTGCTCATAACCAAATTTTTGTACCGTCGTTTGTTTTCCTGACCCCCTTTATTTCGTCATGGTTAAGATTTCAAGCTAAGGCATCTTATCCCTGAGTATTTGATAGGAAAATAAAAAAAAATAATTGAAATCGTCGACATGGAATGTTTATAATATGGCAAGAGAAAAATCGAGGAAGATACGACAGTTTTGAGGTAGAATTGGGAGTGGGAATGAGGAATTTTCGTTGGTTTAGAGATCGAAAATGTCATTATTTTTGTTTGAGGTAGATAATCCAACAACATTTCTGCATCAAAGTAAAGAGTAATGTACAGTGATAGTATCAAAGCTGCGAATAAATATTTATGTAGTCTTGGCGCCTTCGGTTGGTTCAGTTTCATCCCCCGCACTTGCTTTAGATGGCTTGCGATTTCCTTTTTTAGGTGCCTCTGGGCAATTGGCGGCTTTATGCCCGACTTCTTTGCACCAATAACAAGCTGATTCCAGCCTCTCTTCTTTGCACTGACTACCTTTGTGCCCGTATTTACCGCAGTTGTAGCATCTGCAAAAGTTTGAATTACGTTAGGCCAGTATAATATTTTGAATTATCATCAAGATAACTTACTTCAGCAACTTCTTTCTGTTGCCAAAGAGAGGTCGAATGTGATGTCCTTCAAGTTCCGCGCCATCAGGACCCCTCACATCCAACGCTTGCAGTCCCCTGGTTGTGATGCCTACAGTAAACTCGACCTTCTCATTGTCTCCCAGACTAGCGAAAGTGTTCTTCTCGTTGACCCGAATGTTCTTAAAATGCACAAAAACTTTCTCCTTGGCCTTTTCTTCGTCCTCCACCGTCGGTTTGATGAATCCGAATCCATTCTTGACATTGAACCATTCGGAAGTCCCAGTCCAGGTTTCGCCGACCCATTCCTTCAGTTTGGCCGCTCTCTCCGGATCCAATGGGGCTGCCTTTGGCTTCTCTGGAGCAGCTTCCTTGGCTTCAGATTCCTTTGGCGATCTACTTTTGGGTTTCCTTTTTCCAAAACTTCTTTTAGCCCTTGGTTTCGCCGATCCAATTTCGTCCGGGTTCTTTGCCGATTCTTTGGATTGATCCTTCGCTTTCTGCCCAGGAAGTGATGACTTGGCCGAGGAAATTTCTTTGCCCTCCTTTTGTTTTTTCTGCTTTTCCTGTTGGGGAACAGCAGCAGCTTCCACTTGAGGTTCAATACTCATCGTCTAAAACAGGGAGTAGATAAAAACTTTCTCAAAAAAAAGCTAACGATTTCCAAATCTGCAGAGATGATATTAGACAAAAATGCACTTCCAATAAAAGAATAACCGTCCTTAATAAATGTTTTTGTTTGTTTAAAATCAGCTTATTTAACGTAAATTAACACACCCCCAGAGTTTTGGCCCAACCTAAGGCCGGTCTCCCCAATAATTTTTAGTCATCATCGCCAAGTTCAAGGAAACAAAAACCGACTAGTCAATTGAAAATAAATAATCTCCCCCAAACTGATCCATTCGCCTCCTCATCACAGAGATTGATGGAGAAATAAGAGCGGCAAAACATACGGGTCAACGCGCGAGTGGACATTGCCCATTCCACTTTTGTCTCGTACAAACGAAAGCGGGTCGTAAACGACGCCTCTATGGGGTCACATTCAAATTTTTGATTTGACCTGCTCTCTTGGCCTTCCGTGGATTCAGATTTCGAGTATAGAATCTGGAATTCGATTATATTCTTTTTGGAACATGGTAGGTCCTTCAACCTATGTTTTTGGTAGCTTGGTTACTGTAGAATTCCGTCAAATTTGCGTTAGTTTAGAGTCTAAGCAATTCGTCGACGCATTTATCTTTATATTTATGACTAATTTTCGTTTCAGATGACATCCAATTCCTTCTTTACCGTAACGATCACCAAATGAACTGATTGTGAAATAAATTTATATTTGGGACATGACTTCAAGCCCACAACAAATGTCCTGATACAATGCAACGACGGAAGAGGCTGGTATCGTCGTGAAATTTGTGTCTTACTGTAAGGATTACTGTAACACAGACAATTATTCCCACGATCTTGAAAACCCGAAATTCTGAAAATTATGGGCTTCTGGCATCAATGAAATGCCAATCAATAATCACAGCAAGAGGCGATTTGATGAGAAAACAAAATTCGCAATTGCGGCCAAGTTTCTTTCTGTCGAGAAATTTTTTGCGCGAACATTTTTTTGTATGGCAACTTTGCTTGGCGTATTTGATGTGGAGTGTGGAAAGCTGTAATGCGGGTTTTATAGGGGTTCATCACTTATCAGGCACAAAGTGTAGAACCTGAAAAGAAAATTTCGGGATTTTAGGTAATAGTTTATTTGTGTTTTATTGGAACGGCTCAAAAATAGGGCAAAGGGAGACTTTTGTGGTTGTTATGTTTTTCCTACCGTGGTACCTTACTGTAGACGATTTCAGCTTAGATTTACGGGTTTTTAGATCTGTTCACGAAATTTTTATACCTAAAATTATACTTTTTGTTTTGCGCCGTTTTGTCAAAACTTTTATTAGATTCGTTCCCATTCTTTCAGATGTTGATTTCGACCGTGCCCTTGACTAAGCAGGAGAAACGTGAGAGACAGCGGATGAAACATCAGGTCAGAGATGCTGGAAGACGTCGGAACTCCGAAAGCTTGACTGGATGGATTATGACGATGATCGACGAGGAGCACATGGAGCTGTTGACCAGACCAGAACCAAGGGTGGAAAAGGAAACCAGGGATAAGAAGTTTCCCAAATCTCAAAAGAGGAATCGAAAGCCGAAAGAAGATCCACTTCTCCAAGAAGGCCCGGATGAGAAGCCCAAAAAGATGGTCTTGTAAGACAGCGATGGGATTTTTATAACTTGAACTTTTCGTAATGGTCCATTAACTTTCAAATTTATTATTGTAAATGTTATACTTGATACAATTGTTCAATTGCATTTACTTCGCTTTGGAATATAGTAAAGTGAATTAATCTGGGAGTTACGTGATGGTTTATTGTTGGGGAACTGCTTGGTGGAACTTCGTCTTTTTGGTCCTTTGGACGCCTTTCATCGTATAAAATGGCTCACACGACCTGCACGCAGTTTGCGTCCTGCCTCGTCTCTTATTTTTACATCTTTCTGCTGGAATCCAACAAGCTCGAGACGAACTGCATCCTGGAAGCCTTTCCCGTCTGTTCCCCAGTCGTTGAACTCTTTTTCGCTTTAGTTCCGCAGGGAAAAGCCGTGAAAACGAGTTTTTGGACGTGTAAATTGTCTTATCAGCTGTTTTTGACAAATGTGTATTTGATGTTTGATGAAACAGATCGTTTTAGGGGTTAACTGGTCGGTTAGGAGCTTTGGTCATGGCCAGCCCTCGTACTAGACGTGTACTCAAGGATTTGCGACCAACAAATGAGAATAATGTAATTAGTGGTCATCTAAAACCTTATGTTTGACGTCATTTTTTTAGACATGCTTCGAATGTGGCGCAGGTTGTCCACAGTGGGCCTCGGTCTCATATGGCATTTGGATTTGCCTTGAATGCTCAGGAAAACATCGATCATTAGGTGTGCATCTCAGGTTAGTGTAATGTAGACTAATTATTGAACTTGGCCTTAAGTTTCGTCCGATCGATAACAATGGACAAATGGAAGGATTTAGAATTGGCCAAGATGAGAGTGGGAGGAAACAAGCACGCGAGGGAGTTCTTTGAAGCGCAAGACGACTATAGTCCGACTTGGAACATCCATGATAAGTACAACTCCAAAGCTGCGGCGTTGCTACGAGATAAGGTAAGAAATTTGAAGATTGCAGTTTCACAGTTTGATTTTGTTTAGATCAGTTGCGAAGCCGAGGGAAAGACCTGGTCGTATGAAACATCATCAGCCAAGAATTACAAAGCTCCTCTGGCCAGCCATTCTTCGTCAAGTTCGCTTAAAGCTAACCAAAGTGGTAACAACCTCAGTTCGTACTATGGCGGAGGCACTGACAGTGGTTTCCAGAACAGCGGGTCTAATTGGAGTGCCCAACAAGGGTAAGATCTCTTTATTTTTTTATTTTGTTCTTATTTTAGTGCCGACTCACGGTTTCAAGGCTTTGGCAACCCCAATTATCAATCGCAGCCAAAGAGAGATGACGATTTCCTAGCCGGAGCAATGTCTTCCATCAGTATGGGATGGTCAATGTTGAGTAAAGGGGCCTCCAGCGCTGCTGAAGTGGCGAAAGATCTGACTTCGCAAGCTGGCCAAAAGGCGGCTGAGTTGACCGCCGATAAAGATGGAAGTATATTCTCGTCGTTGGCTTCAAAGGCATCAGAAGTTGGGAAGAATTCATGGGGAGGTCTGTCGAATTTTGTGAAATCCCCGTCTCTGCAAGGATTCGCCGGTGGATTCTCGAAGAAGTAAGTGCATTTCTTTCAGAATTTTGGTTTTAATGATATTTATTGAACTTTCTATGATATTGTTTTAGTCAATATGAAGATCTCGGGACACCAACCAATGAAAAACGACCCGAATTTCCGTCGAATAACGCCTTTGGAGGGTATAATCAGGAATACCAGAGTTATAATTCGGATGCTAATGCGTGGGTTGAATGTTTGTTGTATTATTTTGTATTTAGTGATGCTTTTTATGACGCGCCAGCTCCGGAAGAACCCAAAAAGTCTCCCAGGCCGAAGAAAGGTGAGCAAAAAGTCGAAGGTATTTGGAATCGATATTTTTAGCCCGTTCACCCAAGCCAGAGGCAGAATTCAGCGCTCCAAAAACTGCTCAAGCTCGGGCTGCTGGCAAAATCAAAAAACCCGAGCCAGACTCGCTAATTTCATTCGAATCCGATGTAAAAACAACCAAAGTCAAGAAAGTGGAGAAGAAGGAAGCTGATGATGATGCTTGGGACTTACTAAACCAGTAGAACATCAAACGGCCCAGTGATAATTATGTTGTCTGTCTTGTCTAAGCTTAATTATTGAAAATATTGTCTACATTATCGAGCTAGGCTGATTGAGCCCATGTGTAAGCAAGGACAGGGACTTGAGCTTGCCTAAGAGTGCCTATTCCATGTCTATCACATTCATCCCTGTATTTTTATATTGTCTCATTTAGATACCTAGTGTAAGGTAAGATTCCAGGAATTCTGGTGCAATTTTAAGGGAGAGGAAGTAATTATTAATGAGGAATAGTTTCTATGAGAAGTTGACTTTGTGTTGTGCTCGTACGGGCCCTTTATAGATATTTCTTTCAGTTAAAATATGAGTTTATATTAACCTTGTTCTAGAGATTTAGAGAATATCTTTTCGAATTAATAACCTATCCTTATTGGCAAGCAAATTCCACATCCCATGAACATTCTGTCGTCTTCATAAGCCTATCATAAACTTAACTTATCAATTTTCGAAGGGAATAAATACATTTCTGATAATAGATTTCATATGACATACGTCATGATAAGGATAAGAAGGACAAAGAGAAGGAACGGCTTAAAAATTTTATTGTTTCTCCTTTTGCGTGCACCTGATATTACAGAATCATTTTCGACAGAAAGGGAAAACATTACGGGCTCGCGGGCTTTTGGCATTCGTTTTTAATTTTTGGCATTCTGTTTCAAGTAAGAATTTCGCAAATTCCGAAATCGCCAAGGATTTTTGAGCAAATTCTATCAGCTAGCTCTGCACGCAGGTAAAATAATTGTTCCTTTTGCCAGACATTATTAACATCATCTGCAGTCTGGTTTCTAGTCGATTTTCTGATGAAACATTGTCTTATTACTTGTTTTCCCAACGAAATTTGTGGGAAGTAAGTCTCGTGAACAATCCTTTTTTATGCTCGAGCCCGTGAACCCATAATCTTCTAGGAATTGTTTTTGTCGCTGCGGTCTCAAACAAGGTGTATGTATGTTTTGCAGGTTTAAATTTTTTTCGGATGCCATACAAGATTTGCATAAATATTTGTAGGAATCGCTTGTCGAAGCTCAGGTTTTGTAGGGTTTTGCTATTTTTTTGAAATCTACGTGGTGCAATTGTTTCTGCCATCATCTAGAGTAGAGTATGAGATTGTTTGAATATGAGTTTACCTTCTCCATTAAATAAGTCCCCATAAAATAATATTTTTGGTCTCTAGTCCGCGATATCCGACATGATCTGTTCTTTAAAGTTTATTTTACAACTCACAACTTTTATTCAAACCGTTTTCAGTTCATCCAGCTGCTCGACTCTCTCAGTGCAACCCTTCACCGCCCAATCACAACCTCGCCCAACGTTGCCGCAGGGTTTCCCGGATTTGTTTTTGTGTGTGCAGCTGATCGAATAGCAGAGGGACGGAAAAGGGGGTAAGCTGTTCCTAACGTTTTCGAAATTTGGGATGGCACTATCTGACATTGGTACTGGCCGGGGTTAAAGTATTACTATTTAAAGCTGAAATGTTTGTCTTTACGTAGTCATTGTTGTATTTTCAACTGAAATGACCTGTAAGCAACATTCAAAGAGTATTTAAAACATTTTCTACTAAAGGCTGGATACATTTTGTCACGATTTTCTACACTGATACCTAAGATAATATAAAATTTCCTTCAAATTACGAAGATGCCTCCTCAGACCTGGAGCAGACGTCGTTATCACAATATTTACAGTGTTTTTATGGACTTCGAGTGTGATATTCATCCCACGGCCTCCAACATTGACACCTTCCTTCAATCTGCATTGGTCTTTGACAACGGAGATCATAAACTGGAAGAAGAAGTTCAAGAGGAGTGTTCAGAGCTTCCATCCGTTATCCGTAGAGTCAACGTCGTGGCTAAGATTGCGTTTTCCAGAGAGGATATCCGAGAATTAACTTTGAGTCAAGTGTTTATTGAGTAAGTTTGTTACACTAGATGCCAACATAAAATTATGTGGAATAGCATATATAATTTTAGTGATTGTGACCTCTACAACCTCTGTCTAAAAGAACGAAACGTCCCGACACGTGTAAGACCATCGGAACAGAGTGTAAATCGCTTCAAAGACTGGGTTTACTATACGAACTTCGCCGGAATCCAGAACCCGTTTATTCCTGATTCCGAAGAGTCTGAGGACGGTAAGTGGAATTGATAAAAATTGGAATCTTCTTAATTCAGAGTACGCATCAGTCATGAAGGAAATGAATTTGCCTGTCAGTTTTGGTGGAGATCTTGGAAAGAGTAAAAAGAATATCAAAAATCGGGTCAAGAACTTTTTAATCGAGGTAAATCTTGTTTTTCTATTGTCCGAAAATCTATTTCGAGCCTTATTTTGCTTTAGTGCCCGGTTTCATCGCAAAATTTATATTCATCCCTATTGTTTTCAGGCCGAAGCCTCCGGATTTGTCCCCGGATTTAATCCAGAAGAAGCCCCTAACAGCCTGAAACGATCAGATATCAAAGGAATAGAATCTAAGAACTTCAGAGTCGGCCCAGTCCCTCGCTATCGATTTGAACCATTATTCGATGAGGAAACGAAGAAGCCTGAAGAAGAGACCAGTGAATCCTTCTATGATTGTGTTGAGGAGCCAAAAGTTAATACCGAGACTCCAAAATCAAATCATATATTGGACAAGGCTTTTGTTCAATGCCACAAAGACTTTGATTTTGGGTTTGATAAGGTGAAAGATGCTGAATTAATCGCTGCAAATCAAGAGGAAAAGTGTAAAAAAGATAGAGTAAGAGGAATTATGTATGTTTGAGACGCATAGATTTTGTTTCAGCCATCTCCCCTTTGATTTGTCGATTTCCTTACCTGATTTTACGTTCCAGGAGCTCCAGAAATATTGGTTCCAAAGGTATCGATTATTTTCACTTATGGATCATGGAATTTTGATGGACAGAGAAGGCTGGTTCAGTGTGACGCCAGAGAGAATCGCCGAGAATATTGCTCGGAGGATGGTCAGGAATCCGGGCGATATTATACTTGACGCCTTTACCGGAGTCGGAGGAAATGCAATTCAATTCGCAAGACATGGCGCTTATGGTAGGGAATGCCGAATTTAGTTGACTTGAGGGTTATTAGTTCTAAAATTTGTCAGTTTTCAGTCTATGCCATTGATTTGGACCCGGTTCGGCTAAAATGTGCCCGAAGAAACGCGGAGATCTATGGAGTCGCGGATTACATCACATTCATCTGCGGAGACTTCTTTGATATCGCCAATTCTTTCCTAGGAAGTCGAGGTAAATGCGAAGACGATGACTCGGAGGTCCCTCGACCAGATGAGAGTCCTTACGGAATATCCGCCGTCTTTTTATCTCCACCATGGGGAGGGCCAAGTTATGAGGCCAAAACGTTCGACATAAAAACCTCAATGGGAGGCCTGGATGGAGTCAGGATATTTCGATTGGCTGAGAAGTTGTCCCCCAATATCGGATACTTTTTGCCAAGAAATTCGCCGGTTGATCAGGTAAGAATTTATATTTTGGTAGACCAACTCAACGATATGATCGGGAAATGTTGTTTTTGGATGAGATAGTGGTAATAGAAGGTGTAATATTGACTGTAATGGACTCTAGATTGTCTCCCTGGCCAATAATTTCAAGAAGGTGGACATTGAACAGAGCTTCCTAAACAGCAAAAGCAAGGCCATCACTGCCTATTACGGTGCCCTCGCCGAGCCCCCAGCCCTGTAAATCTCCAAAAAACCTCAGTATTTGTTACTCAAGTGATCTTATTCTTTTTTTTTATTTTGCAGGTTGGTTTACAAAGTCCCGGTTTGTTTGTGGAATAACAAAGAAGACCTCTGCAGATTTTAGAAATAGTTTTTGTTATCCTAGCCCTCCAAATTTCCGTATAATTTTGTTAAATTTTCAGCGGTCCGATGGATTTTTTATGCAGTTAAGCATTTAACAATCCGGGGACTTTGTGGATCACCTTGCACGGCAAACCAATGAAACTTTTGTTCCATTTTGGGTTGCCGTGCCTTGTACAGTGGCGGACTTGATCCATTGGCAAAAAACGTACCAGTTTGCATCCGGGAAGTAGCAAAAACACGGCAAAATACCTTACTTTCCTAAAAAATCTGTGGTTTGAAAAGTTCACTCACAAAAAGTGCGGGTGCCGTTGAGTCTTTTCACTGGAGAGTCCCGATCCAGCGCTTTTGCCGCTGGATCAGGTCCGCCACCGTACTTGTTTCAATAAAGATGTTTTAACATATTAAATTTATCAATTCTTACAATTTTTGGAGTTTTGTTTTTTTTGACCAACACAGTGCGGTCGCTATGACCAGTTTCATTGGTAGAGGTAAGGGAATATGGAGTTGAAAAGAAAGGCAGTTTAGTGGTCTCCGCCGCCACTCCAAGCAAATCTAGAACGCACGGGATGAACTCGCTGGACGAGAGCATCGGAACAGCCTTATCCAACTGGGAAACGGAGCTCACTCCATTCTCGGACGATGAAGAATACACTTGTCAAAGTATACCGGATGTAAGCCAAAGCCTTTATTGCTCTTTTAGAAAGATTTTGGTACTGTAATTTAAGGAGCAAAGTAATTTTCTTGACTGATACATCAATCTTGCTTCAGTTCAACGGAACCGCTTTATTTATAAGGATTTTTTCTGCCGGCTTTTAACTGTTTTATGTATAGATTCATTTCTAGGAACGTCGAATCTACCGTAAACCTCAAATGGCCGCGGCAACTGTTCGAATTCGACTGAAGCAAGAGAAGGAAAAAGAATTAAACACTCTCATCATACCTTCTGCTCAAAGTCCGGCCAAAACTTTCGCCGCTGATGTCGGGCCGGACATGGAGAATATGGAAACTGAAAGCAAAAAACATCAACAACATGTACGTAAACATCCTAGAATAATTAGGAACGCTATAATTATAAGCTTGCTTGAAATATGACGTCATTAGAATATTGATGATTTTTTATTTGATGCTACTTTACCTAAAGTATTATAATTTTTTTTAGATCGTCAAGACTCTTAAATACGAAGTGATGAGTGAATACAACACCAAGATCCGATTCCACCATTTCCAAAAAAGCGAGATCAAAGAATTCAGTGAGGAACGTCGAAAACATTATCAAGAAGCCCTCAGAAAACGGGAGAAATGGCTCGCCGACGCTAAGAAGTTGTGATTTATTTGGCTGATGTTGTTGCATTTGCTGTGTAAATAAATATCATTATTTTCCGGTGATTGTTTTACAAAATTTATTTATATGTTTTAAAACAGCGGGATTTAGTTGATGAATTAAAATATTTTTTTCGGAAATGCCCATAAGTACTATGGTTTTCAACTTGAAACCCTCTACGACATAGAAAATGTCTTGATTAATGCCAAATCTCATGAAAGTCTGAGCGTCGCACTTTGAGCACTGTCCCTGCGAAATTTGTTTTATTCCATTTTATCTTATTCCATTTTGAAAATCCCGAAGAAAATGGCCAGCCATTCCCCGGTGAACACCGATGAATACCCGGAATTCCAAGTTCTCGCCGGCGAACATCATGTTCGGGTTGTCCGCACACCGTCAGACGAAGAACATAGCGTTCCGAGTCTTCCGCAGGGAGGTACTCATTCCCCCATTGACGAGGGACCCGAGGAATATTGTCTGGTTGAGGAAGAAGACCAGAATAAAGAAGTGCCCGAGGCATTGCATCGATTGGGGATCCCGACGAATTATGAGTGTGAGCAAGCGACGATGCCGCTGGATGAAGATCCCAATAAGATGACGGTGAATACGGCTGAGGTAGGGTTTGATATTTTTTTGGAATTTTTTGGGTATACTGTAGGTCCGATAAGAAAAACATTGATGAGCTGTGGAATTTTCGAGAGATAAAATTCCGTAGTAACGAGGCCGAGATTGTTAATTGAAAGATTCGATTTTAATAGTATTCGGACCTGACAGAGGAAGCCCAGCCTGAACGATCGGCGAGTTCCCACCGCTTCTCGGCTCACTCAAAATCCATTTTTATCCGAATTGCCGCCGCTTACACCCGAAGCCATGTCCACAGTCTAGGCCTGCTCAATTTATTTTTATCAATGCTTATTCTTGGTCTCCTTATTCTAAACTCCATCTATGGGGCATCGTTGTTAACGAAGTATGTTCAGGTATGAATTTACAGAGATGTTTTTTTTCAGTCAAGCTTCTTTACAACAAATTGCAAATGACAAAAGAAAACACTTACGGGAGTTCGCTGTAGAGACGGTTACAGTAAAATTGTTTACATTATAAGTAATCGTAATCCAATTTCAGTTTAAAACATTAAGCGAAAAGGACCGGCCATGTTTTTTCGAGTGGGGAGAATGGACGCAATGCACGGCGACTTGCCGAACCGGTGATAAATACCCAATGAAGTCAAGGAGGGCCCTGGGATTTATTCATGCCACAGGGGTTTTTGCAAATTCGTCGAAAGGAAACCCTTGTACCGCTGAGAAGATAAGAGAGCTAAGAGTAAGTTGCGAGGTTGATCCTGTTGATGAAATTGTAAATTGAAAATTATAGGACTCTGTTCCCTGTAATGTCTTCAAATGCCCAAGGCATCTATCGGAATTCGACTTCGGGCCTTGCATACTAGAGGATACCAACAACCCTAATGGAAGTTGCATTCAGACCCGGGAAATTACAGCTGAAGATCAATATGTAAGTATTGGCCGATTATAACTTAAAAAAAGTTCAGATTGAATTGGACAATAGCACTGAGTTATACCGGACATGCAACTGTTCTACCACAGCAACTCCACCCGAATACGAGGGAAATGTTGTATAATTTTATAATTGATTATAATTATAATAGAAAGCGAATAAATCCAAACTACAAGACCACGCCTATAATTCATTCCGGAAAGGGATAAACAAATATCAAACGCCCTTCCCTCCCCTCTCACCCTGTTTTATGTTTCAAAACGCTTGTTTACAATTGAGTAATCTCTGTTTTCCTATGATTTCTTGCGTAGCAACAAAGACTGAATTTTTTATTTTTCTGTTAAAGAGAGTTTCGTACGTACTTATTTAATTTCAGTCTGTAAAATTTTGATGCCAATGGAGACTGAAGTAGCCATGTCCAGAGTTATCACCTCTCGAGCCGAAGTTACGCAACAATTGCTCGCTAGAAAAGTTGTAATGGGATTGAAGTGGGTGGATGTGGCGAAGGCATTGGGAAGATCAAAGGAATGGACAACGGCCGCTTGTTTGGGTAAGAAAAGTAGCCATTCGAGGACATCGTACTTGGGCTACGTTACTAGGGACGTGCTTCAATTGCGGTGCTCAGATTTTGATGAAACTTGGCGCAAATTTAAAGACAAGTTTCTAGATTTTTAAATCGCGTAGATTAAATAAAAATACTCTCTTGTCTCCAAAGACCATGAAATGGCTCAGCTATGAATGCAAAGTACGAGCTAAAATATTAAGAAATGGATGATATCACCTATAGAAGAATCTGAGTGTCTTAAATCATTTTTTCCGCTTTCCCAATAATTATTACCCCGCCCAACTTTCAGGCCAAATGCAGCTGACCTCCGATGAAGCCAAGGCGGTTGTTTCTTTATTTGATTTGGGCGCTGAATGTCTTCCCTGGCTTCAGACCGTCCCGTACAAGGGCCAGCCGGGCATTCCAAGTGATCCCGCCTTGTACCGTCTCTACGAAGCGTTGGGAGTCTTTGGTCCCGCAATGAAAGAACTGATTCATGAAGAGTTTGGAGATGGCATCATGAGTGCAATCGACTTTAGTTTCACTGTAGATCGAGTGGAAGATCCCAATGGAGATCGGGTGAAAATCGTTTGGAACGGAAAGTTCTTGCCTTATAAGCGATTTTAGAATTTTTTTCTACTTTTTATCAAACAAAATAAGAAAAAATAAATATTTTTTGCTTTTTTTTGTACTTATCAATTAACGATTTACTAATTCTAATAAAAACTGTATAAAACTTGGATAATTGTATACAGAAAAACCTTACTACAGTCACTTCCAAGACTTTGAGAACCACTAGCCGCAGTTGGAAACTGCACCCGTTTTTCAACGAGGCGAAGGATTTTTCTGCGACGACCCCTACTATTTTTCCGACCTCTGATAATGTGATCCAGACATGGCTTTTCGCACGGTGCATGTCGCGAAGGTCACTCCAGCGACTTTGCGAGCGGACTAGCATTACTAGTGTCGGTTTTCTTGATAATCTATCTTAAAACCCGATCCGTTTTATTAAAGCGAGAGCTATTATAGACGGAGATTGCCACAGCCAAAATTCAGAGCCGAAGCCAAGAGCCGGCTCTGGAGCCGTGGCAATGTATATATAATATATATATATAAAGAGGTATATAACCTCTTTATCAATAAGAAAACTTAATTGTTTCTACCAGTTGACATTGTGCTAGGTAAATCAACGCTTACTTTTTTCAAATATATCCAATAAACAATACGATCCATATATACTACGCTAAGTTATATATTATATTAACTATCCTCGTCGTCCCTTCCCAGAAATTACTTCATTCACAATTTATTCGGAATAAAACCCAATTTTACCTTACATATCGATTCGTTTTCAAGTTAAATCTCCATCAAAATCATCCAATTGAGGCCAAGTTCAAGGGTTGTGAGATGTGTTTTCATCGGCGATTTAGATCACCAAATGATGACACACGTCCAGCAGCAAACGTTGAATCACTCAGCTCAGAGGGTTACGGTGGGCACAAAACGATTTGAAAGTCCATAAACATAAAAAATGCATCAAAATCAAGAGTAATCAAACAGAATTCATCAAAAACTCACCAGAACGTGGAATGCATCACAAACCTTTTGTCCATGCTCGTCCAGACACACAAAAAAATTCGATGACATCCTCCGAAATACCACCACGTTTCAAGAATTTTTTCCAAAAAGAGACTCTGAATAAAATTGGAAGAAAAAAGTCAAATTCTTCCACGATTTTTCACAAAAAAAAACAAAATTTGCATATTCGAAATTCAACAAATTTTTGTTTCATTTTTCTCATTTACATGGTCGAAACCGGAGCACCCCGGCCCCCCACTTGATCCGGGGGCCTGTTTTTTGGCTCATCCTGTACACCAAATAAAAGTGTTTGAGTTATTTCTACCACCGTAAAATTTGGCGATTTTTTAAATTCATCGCCGTGGTTTACGCAGTCCGGGTGGACGACTACTTCCTCGCAGAAAACGACCTGCTGACCCCAGGCGCCGCGGAACCTCGAATTCAAAATGATCGACCACCAGTGAACGACGACGTGAAAGTTTACGTCACCGTTCTCATCGATCAAATTAATCATGGTGCCCTCTTGCAGTCGAACATAGATTACGACCATGCAGCCTGGAAAAAGGAGTTTAGGGAGGGTTAGTCAGCAAAAAGATCAATTTCTAGAATAACATGGCGCTACGACATTTCGGGTCAGTGACAGTTCGGGTCAACGATACTATGGATCGCGTCGGTTGTCGTTGTACGCATGGGGGAGGCCAGGAGAAGGCTTATTTAGTAGAAATAACAAGACTGATCGGGAGGATAGCATATCACCTATTTTGAGGTATTTTACACGTACTCACATCAATAATATCTAGATAAAAGTTACGGATCTTCGTTTTTCCTCGCAAATTTTGGTCTCTTACATGTTACAAAAAACTCAGGGTAAAGAAAACTACTGTTAGTAATAGCTAAGGTTAGAAAAAGAGGACATAAAGCAAGTCTCCGCCAAGTGTGCGCCGAGCCTCCGCCAACCATCTAATGGCTTTGCCAGGCCTCGTAGGCACTTCCTACTACCATTTTTTTGGGCATCCACCTGCCCTACGGCACGTACCGATCAATTTTGTGTTGACCCAAAAAAGTCGGGACGCAATGCAAAATAATAGCTCGCAATACAAAAAATTGATTTTTAAGATCCACACGGCTTCCTTGCTCGCCCAATTTTATTTCTTTTCCAAACCCGCTTTGACTGTTTCAATACCATCTCTCTACACACACAGGATCCCTTACCAATCTCAAAGCGCCGCTTGTCCGTGAAGTTGAGTCGATATGGCAATGGGTAATCTTTGGACCAAGCTAGATCGCATCTGACTT
The DNA here is from genome assembly GCA_904066235.2 of Bursaphelenchus xylophilus. Classification (NCBI taxonomy): domain Eukaryota; kingdom Metazoa; phylum Nematoda; class Chromadorea; order Rhabditida; family Aphelenchoididae; genus Bursaphelenchus; species Bursaphelenchus xylophilus. The sequence goes on from CAJFCV020000001.1 coordinate 9,456,586, forward strand.
GAACGATGGCGCACCGAAAATGAAGAATAAATCAACTGAAAAATCGGAAATGAACTCACCGTAAACATCAAAACGGAAACTCGACCAAACAGCATAGTAAAGAGTTCAAAATGACCAACTTATGGGCCCAACTTCCTAATCGATTGTTTGGTCGAATAAGTCGACTTTCAAGTCAAGCTATGGAAATTTTGCTCCAAAAATCCGAAATCTTGGGAATTTCGATTTTTCATACTAGTCGCGACATAAAGTCCTGACACATTTTGCACCGTGCGAAAGTTCGGGGTTTGGACGTCGCGCCCCCAAATTGGAATCCTTCGATTGCGACCCCGCTCGATTGCGACCCAAAATGGGGTAAAGCGACCCCGGGATGAAAATTCTTTGATTCTCTTCGGGAAAAACTTGCTTTAGGGGTTTTCGAGGGTGCTGATTTCGAAAATGATGTTCATTTTTCCTCTAGTACTACATAGTACTGTCTGATACTATATAGTACGAAGTGAAAATATGGCTTTTGACGTTAATGGTGTTGTTTTGATGCTTAGTACTCTTCAAAAACACGTTTTAAAGACTTGGTGCTATATAGTACTGTCTGATACTATGTAGTACGAAGTAAAAATAGGCGTACTAAGCACCAGAACAACACCACGAACGCCCAAAGGCCAACTTTACACCTCGTACTACATAGTATCAGATAGTACTATATAGCACCAAGTCTTTAAAACGTGTTTCTGAAGAGTACTAAGCATCAAAACAACACCATTAACGTCAAAAGCCATATTTTCACTTCGTACTATATAGTATCAGACAGTACGATCTCGGTTGTGAAGAAAACTTTATTACAAGATGTTCAGCATCGAAGTACTTGGAAAATCAGTAGGAAACCCCCAGTTCGATCGCCATTGAAACTTACCGACTTCTCCCGGAGTTTTTGCGCTCGTGTTGTAGTTTCCGTTGGAGTAGAAGATGTGGTGAAAGTTGTGGTAGTTGTCGGCGAAGTCGTAGTTACGGTGGTGGAAGCCGTGCTGTGGGCCGCTGGGGTCGTTGCTTGCACGGTGGTTTCGTTTTCCTCGCGCCTTACGACGGAAAAATCAACAAAAAATGGTCAAAATCGGCCGATTCATCGTCGAACTGGAAGATCGGACCAATCTATTCTCGTTTACATCCTTTTATCAGTCTGTCGGGAAAATAACGGCGGGTTGTCGCAGCAAAATGTCTCGCCGCTGTCGCGCACCAAATCCCCAGCCGCGGCTATCAGTCGCAGAGCGATGATGGGCGATTCCAAGGCGCGACGATCCGCCGTTATTTTCCCGACAGACTGATATTTCATTTCATTTTTTCAAACTATTCAGTTTGCGGCGATTTTTATATTTTTATCATATAATTTGGTCGGGGCGAGCTGGGCGCAACTCGCCAAGTCGGAAAAGGCGGCCGATTTCGCTGAATTTGTGAAAGGGTGCAAAATTTTTTTATTTGGAAGGTGTAACATCGTATCAAATATATGGCGAGGTAGGGTTGGCCTTTAATTTTTTTTATATTCTTTTAGCCTGGAGGATATTATACGTAATATCCAAAGCAAATTCAAGGATGGTAAATGCACCTTGTATTTTTGCCGTAAAAAGTCTGAGAAGATGGAAACTAACCTCAGCATGTGGGATCATTTAAAAACAAAGCACCCAAAAGATTGCCGAGCGTTAAAAAAGGATGCGGTCCGGATTGGTTATGTAAGTTGTTATTGTTTTGCTTGCTGTTTTAGGTAACTTTACGCATTTTTGAATATTCTCGTTTTTCCCGTCGATAGAATAATCTAAGGCTTCCCATGAAGGGAGAGTTTGATTATTTTGAATAGCTTTCTCAACGACTTTTGACATGGAGAATATAAATTTATTCGTTATTGCGCAATTATCATGTAAAATTATAGGATCTGGACAAAGTGGATCTCAATAATCCGCCGGAACGTTCGCCTCCCATCGCCGAGAGCCTGTGCAATGGCGACGACAATGGCAACTTGCAAGTTTCCCTCGACAGTACACCACCGCGTCGGTTCATCGGATCTCGGTGAGAATAGGGTCAATTTTTATTTGAAAATCTTGGTTATACAACTATATTTTTATGCAAGAAATTATATTATTCATGGCAAATTTTTCAGAATCAAGAAGTTTTGTTTGTTGGACGAGTTGAGGGCAATTCAACGAGCTCCACAACCATGTTGCAAACGGTTGCACTCACTGGAGAGTGAAGAAGAGATTTTATCGCACATGATGTCTCCTGCTTGCCGTCGATTTATGATTGTGAATATTCACAACTTAATCACAAAGTCGGCCGAAAATCATCAAGATGTCCGACTGAGATTCCCCAAGATGGTATGTTGCATTGCGGTTTCGCTTTTGGAATGGGTTTAGGGGTTTTGTGAGAGCCGTACACCAATTTTGTCGTTAATGTCCTGATCAAGGAGAATATTAAATCGATTAATTTTTAGTTTCCTCCCGATTGGAAGAACAAGGGAAACGTCTCCCCTACGCCCGATGGTCTCTATTTAGTTGAGAAGGTTCTAACCCATCGAATTCACGGCAAAAAGGTGGAGTATTTGGTGCGATGGGAGGGCTGCGGACCAATTGATGACTCGTGGGAGCCAACGGAAAGCTTCTGCGACACCGGGCTTGGCGCAATCCGGACCTATTTGGAGAACAGTCTTTTGGATGGGAGCTTGACAGAAGCCCATCGCAGAAGATCCGGCAGAAATTCCAATGAATCGAGAGAAACGTTGTCACGATCCGAGCAAATCCTTCAAAAAATTCAAACGAAATTGACTGCCATCTACACGCACATTATTGATTCTGGCTCCAGGTCGATCCCGAAGGAAATGAAAGAGATGATGGAGGAAGTGACCCTCATTTCTCGTAGATTCTGTCCTGATGTTACACATGAGCAAGATGAAGAAAATGCTGAGATTGTGGGGGGTGATTCTTGTGAAGACACGCTGGTTCATCAAGACCGCTCTGAAGGTAATACTTTTTTTTTGATTTTTTCGTCTTTGTTGATCATTTCCTTTCGTTTTGCAGCTTTTTTGGAATGTGTTTGGTCAAAAATTTTGAAATTTTTTTCATGGGTTATAATTTCTGTTTTGTTTCAGCCTTGAATTCGGCCGAATCGGGTGGAAACACCTCCGAAAGTATTGACAATATCTTGAATGATTGCGGGGTTCTTCAAATTGACGAGAATTGTGCCTTCAACCCCTCTTTTTTGGACAGATTGGATGAGGATTTGTGCCAAGTTGGAGAAGGAACGAGCGCTGGTAGAAGAACGTCTGTGGATGTAGTGGAGTCGGCATTGTCGCTGGTTGGAGATGAAAGGAACGCAATGGGAGATGGACGTGATCCGAAAGTTTTGAATGGAGATGAAGATCTGGATCACATGGAACACGAAGAGGAAGGCATTGATCATATGGAAGATGAGCAACACCGAATGGGCGAAGAAAATGAGGTTGACAGCGAGTTTGGCGAAGAACATGAGGATCCGAACAACAATGTCGAGCAAGGAGAAGAGATGGCTCCGGATTTGTCAGAATTGCTGAGAAAAAAGGAAGAGAAGATGTTGAATGAACAAGTTGAATGCGATTTGGACCATGATCAAACGGAAAATGAGGAGTTTTTGGAGCAAGAAGATGATCAAAGGGATCAGATGAACCAAGGAGAAGACGAAAATCTTGTCGAAGAAATTGTGAAGAACATTGGAGAAGAAGAAGAAATTATGGGGAAAATTAGAAAAGAACTGGAGGAAATGCACGGGAAAATGAGTGGGGCTGATGACCAAGCAGTGGAAGAGGTGGGAGCAACGGAAAAGGACGGAGAAGTTGGCCAAACTGAGAATTTGGAAATCAGCGTCCAGGAGGGTGCGATTCCGCGTATGTTTGGAGTTTTTCACGAGGAAAGTACTTCTATGAGGTATGGAGTTACAGGTCGAGTAATATATGAAAAAATCGTAAAATTTTTCTGATTCAGAATATGTAAAAGTTAGCTGCCTAATTTCGGTTTGTAAGGGTGAAAAAAAGCCTCAGGACTTTCCTCGCAACACCATACAAATTCTCCCTTTTTATATTGGAACTACTAATGAAGGTGTGGCAATAATCAAATTTGATATTGTAAGGCTTGTCAAGATACCAGGCTTTACTTTTGCTCAAAACAAAGCTTTTGATTTGGCAAAAACTTTGTCAAAAAGGCATTTACGTGGTGTTGCGAGAAAAGTTCTGAGGATTTTTCACCCTTACAAACCAAAATTAGGCAGCTTACTTTTACATATTCTGAATCAGAAAAATTTTGCGGTAATTTTGATATATGACTCGACCTGTAACCCATACCCCATAGAAGTACTTTCGTTGTAAGAAAAGATAAAACAAGCATTGATTAAAGCCTATTTTTTAGCAAAAGTGGAGGAAGTGAGCGTAAAGTCTGAACCGGAACAAATCGTCCGGGTTTATGAAGATGGTGTTGTGGAGTGGGAAGACGAGTTCAACGCAACTGAAAGGCCCTTTGTCTTCGATTCGATGGCGGAAGGTGGCCCGAGTGTTCCTGAGAATGTCCAAGAAGAACCCCTCGATTTGTGTTATCAACCGGAAGTTATTGAGCGGCAAAATGACGTCAGAATTGAGGAAAATCATGGATTCGGGAGCGGAAATACACAAGGGAGCCGGAAAAGACCCCTGGAGCCAGTGGATCCGCATGTTATTGAAGAAAATCCAATCCCGGTGAGTTCTTTGGGAGATTTGAGGTGTTTTTAAATTTTTTGAAGAGAGCCTGAGAGCGCGTCCGGGGAAAAATCAAAGATAAGGCTTAGACCTGCGATCTCAACCATCTGAATGGATTGATCGTTATTAACTTCGGAAATTCTTTATTTTTTTCTGGCTGTTACTTTTTTTCAAAGTAGTAGTGTTAAAAAGTAATTTTTTTGAAATTTTTCTAAAAATACTCGATATAGGGGTTTTCGAGGGTGCTGATTTCAAAAATCAGGTTCAAATTTTCTGCACTTTACTAGCTCGCGACCTAGGTCGTGACTGAGGCCAAGAAGTTTTGCCTGAAATTTGCAGAAAATGGTCTCGATGCTTGACTATGACGGTCAAGACACTTCGTTTAGGTCAGGTCGTCAAAAAGCTCACGACCAAAAATGAACATGATTTTCGAAATCAACAACCTCGGAAACCCCTAAATCGAGTATTTTAGAAAAATTTGACAAGGAAAGTACTTCTACGGGGTGTGGAGTTACAGGTCGAGATATATATCAAAAAATTCGCAAAAATTTTCTGATTCAGAATATATAAAAATTAGCTGCCTAATTTTAGTCTGATGACATGTTTTTGTCCTCAGAAGTTTTCTCGCGACACCATGCAAGTGTCTTTTTGACCGTGTTTTTACCAATAAAAAAAATTTTTTTTGTGCTAAAATAAATTCTGAGGCTTTGACAAGCCTTAAAATATCAAATTGGATTACAACTACACCTTAATAGTAGTTCCAATGTAAAAAAATGGGCTCTGTGGCAAAAGGATTCGAACCCACGGGGCAGCCTTTCCCGTTGGATTCTCAGTCTACCGCTCTAACCACTCGGCCACACCGCTCTCTTCCGAAGGAAGAGACCGAGCGCGCTTTTGTTGCCGGAGTTTTTTTCCTCGAGAAATACATTTATTGATAAAACTCGTTGATAAACCAAAATTAGGCAGCTAATTTTTATATATTCTGAATCAGAAAATTTTTGCGAATTTTTTGATATATATCTCAACCTGTAACTCCACACCCCATAGAAGTACTTTCCTTGTGAAAAAATTAATTTTTTACACTTGAAAAAAAAGTAACAGCCAGAAAAAAATAAAAAATTTCCGAAGTTAATAACGATCAATCCATTCAGATTGTTGAGATCATAGGTCTAAGCCTTATCTTTGATTTTTCCCCGGTTCCGGAAGTGTCAGTCACTATGCCGCCATTCAGGAAGTGTCCAAGTTCTGGAAATGTCGCAAGCCAAATTTCAGTCTGTTATTTTGTGAGGTTTTGGGGGAAATACCTTCTTGGAAAGTTGGATTCCATGTATGCTTCGAGTTTCTTCGAAAAATTTGGGCTTTCATTTTTCTATTTCAGTTTTTTTAGGCCAAGCGCGCATGCTCAGAGGTCAGAACCGAGTTTGTCCCACAGCCGTCGACCTCAGCAGAAGTCGATGAGAGAACAATTGAAGTAACAAAAATGAAGACGGAAGCCTCAGATGATGAAGAGGATTTAATTCTAGAAGAGACGGTTAGCGAGCCCAGTGTATTCAATCCCACCTTCCAAAGGGACTTCCAACGGAATTATGGGGAACTTCAGCAAGCACAGTCGGCGCATAGAGTTTGGAATCAAGGCTTTCAGGAAGTTGGAGTATGTGATTTAATTTTTTTTTCGTTTTTTTTTTTTGATTTCTTCCAGATTTTACAAGCTTAATAGGTCGTTGATTAGTTCATACTTTTTTGCTCGTGATTTGTAGGCGTAGCCGAGATAAATATTTAGCGATTTTTTTTTTAGAGAGCACGGAGAATGAGGAGGGTGGTACCAAAAAACGTTTTTTGGCCGTTTTCTTAAATTCAGCTTGCAGAAAATTCTTGGTGGAAGAATTGTAGACCGCATTTACAATGGAGTCTGAAAATTTGAAATTGAAAATTTCTTCGACCTAAACATCTTGAAGTTTTAAAAAATTTTTTGTCATTTTGTAATCAAAAGTGTCCTTTTTTAGCCACCAGAGCAAGACAGAGAATTTAATCGGAGCTTTGGATACTCCCGGCCATTCGAAAATTATTCCGCAAGTCTTCGCGTTGTCCAACCGGCTTTGCAACCAGGCCCATCTCAAATGGGCCCCAGTATTTTGCCATATCAAATTCCCCCATTTCATCAATTTGCTCAGCCTCAGTGGCCTGCCCCTCCACCGACATATGGTATGTACCCGGCGGGTTATGCACCTCATATGACTCCGCCATATGGATATCCTGGATATTATCCATATCCAGGAGGTCCACCGGGCCCATATCCCGGTGGTCATCAATGATCTCGTTGTATGTTGTATTTTTCGTTTATTTATTATTATTTTTTTTTTGTTATCTAAATAAATTATTGCTGTTGATATAGTAAAAAATATTTGGGGATTTTTATTCCACGAGGAACTGAAAGCTAAATTCAGCGACCTGAAATGAATTTGCAAGCTATAATGAGAGGCCTAATCACTCTGGGAATCATTAATTCTTAATTATTCAAAACATGACATTTTTAGCCTCAAGAAATCTCATTTTTAGAAATTTTGGTAATGCTAAGACTAGATTTTATTGATGAAATTCTAAAATCTGAGACCGCGTTATGCAGGAACATATCCTTTTTTCAAAAACTCTTTTCTCAAATCTCTTCAGGAATCGGATAAATTGGAATCCGGAACCCTGTTCAATTTGCAAATGTCACAATGGCGAGATTTCCTGTCATACCAAGACTTGCATGGCTCTTCAATGTCAAGAACGCACCGAAAACCCCAAGGACAAATGCTGTCCGATTTGTAAAATACGTGAAGATTCGGTCCCAATTGTTCGAAAACCCCGAGAACCAGGCCGTCGACTGACCAAAAGCGGATTGATGACGTCATTTGATGGAGAGACTTTCAAATTGGACTCGGGATCCTGCGAATTTGTGATGACACAACGATGCGCTCTTGATGGGTAAGAGTCTTCGATTTTTTTGGAATTCTCAATGCTTACGACTTGTTTTGAGGGGGTTTTGCATTGTGCACAGCTGTGCAGCAATTTTTCGAGCTCATCCGCACCGTGCAACGAAAAAAAATCTTTTCTAAGCTGCTCTAAAACAGAAAAAAACAAAAAGCAATCTAAAGTAATATAATATGAGTTATTTTCAAGTTGTCGCTTCGTACTTGTTTTTGAATTCACTTTAGTTTAAGATTATGTAATTCATCTTTTGTTTTCAGAAATCCCATTAATTTTTTTTATTTTTCAGAGATCCCTAGAGCTAAGGAAACCAAATCCAAACGGATAAAAAGTAGAAAAAAATAAAAAAAATATAAAAAAGAAAAAAATAAAAAAAAATATAAAAAAGAAAAAAAAGAAAAAAATTATAAAAAAAGAAAAAATTTTTTTTAATGGAAAAAGAACATTTCATTTTTTGCTAATTACCTCGTATGAATCGATCCCTCGATTTTCCACCTATTTTCCCTCATTTTTATCGTGTAAGTTGTCGCTTCGTACTTGTTTCGAATTCACTCTAGTTTAAGATTATGTAATCCATCTTTTGTTTTCAGAAAACTACAATTCAACGTTTGAATATTGGCAACCTGCTCAAAGCACGACCACACCATCCTCAGGAACATCATTCGGAGCAGGACGGCAATCATGTCTCCGTAAAATCGAAACATCGTATTATGGAATGTAAGTTATCGTGTTGTTTTTAGCATTTGAAAGAATTTGACTTTGTAGAAGTATTATCACTTCTTTTTCGAGGTTTTTTGCATTTATTTTTTTAGTTTCAGAGATCCCCAGAGCTAAGGAAACCAAATTCAAACGGATAAAAAGTAAAAAAAAAAAAAAAAAAATATAAAAAAGAAAAAAATAAAAAAAATAAAAAAATATAAAAATGAAAAAAAAATAAAAAAATAAAAAAAAAGAAAAAAAATGAGAAGAGAAGCTCCGCCACCCTCCTTCCATTCCCTCCCCTTCACCCAATCATCATAGACTGCAAGTCTGTGGTGATTAAAGTAAGTTTCTTTACCCAATTTTAAGCTTTCATTTATCGTAACAAGTCCAGATACTGCCCATTCTATTTTAATATTCTTTTTTCATGGGAAACTTCAAAAATCCGTTCCTTGGAGCTTTGGAGAAGATGCAGAAATCAATACAATTATGGAGGTCCGCACCATGGAAGAAGCGAAAAAAGTAGGTCAGTTGGAAGTGGTAAATTGGGCAATCAGGATATAGAAACGTATTAGCATTTTAAGCGAAAAAAGTTTGATTTTGTAAAAAGCCAATACATTTTTCTTTCAGATTGGCCGTAAACGAAGACAAGCCAACCTGCCGAGCCCTGGAATCCATGCAAAAGATCAGCTTCTTTGCGGGTGAATGGTGCATTTAAGCTTGAAGGTAAGTGAAGTGTCTTTAATAAAGGGGGACCTAGATTGATCTAGAGGTAATAAAGGGAGTTTTCTTCCAGTTCTGATATGGAGTTAAGGTTATACGAAGTTTAAAAAGTCCCTTGACTGGAGATTTTAAACATTTAGAAACCAATCCAGGTTTTTGGTTAGCTAATAAATTTGGCTGTGATTTCAATTCATTAGTTAGCTGGTTTAAGAACTTTCAAAAATAAAATATTGGGGACAAAAAAACGTCCTACGGGCAAATCCGGTCATATGACCGATGTAATACAATGTTTAATCGTGTTAGAGGGTACAATTTAATAAAACGCACCTTCTGCCCCATGCAGTATCTGGCTTAGTGATAATGGACCGGGTTTTGAGAGTATCTTAGGAGTTTTATATTACTCAGAAGGTTGAGTCCAATCTCTCTTTCAAATTTTTCCCGTTAGTAATAACTTGTTTCCAGGTTGATCATCAAAGTTTCCATGTAACCGACAAGGCATCGAAGAGGGAAGAAATTTGGGTGTGGATATCAAGAAGAAAGTGGTCGTCGTTTAGGCTGCACAGTGCAAGAAAATCAAAGGTTAAGTTGAGTTTGTGGGTTAGTAAACTTGTTTTAAATTTCGTAGGAAGATCATAGGGGTATATCAGATAATTTTGGTTTTAAATTTTGTGATAATGACAAGTAAATTTTTACCCATTTATATTACACACGACGTCAGAAAGTTTGATTTTTTGATCTCTCAGATTAAATAAGGCGGCTAAAGTACATCTAGAAATGCTTTAAGAGAGGTCTTCAGCAATTTTTGGGCGATTTTAATCGATATGATGACAATTTTTTCGATATTTCTGTGTTGCTCATGAGGTTATTGACCTTATTTTTCAACTTTCTAGCCTCCTAATTCATTGGTATTTCAGATTTCCTCAGGCCCCACTATTCTAATCACAACCTGTCCAGGCAAGTTTCCAGACCAGAAGAAGAAGAATCTACAATTTTAATTTGATCTACATACTTGTTGTTGCTTTTTACTTTATTTTATTTGCTTTGAAAGGGGAAGGGGAAATGTGCGAAAGGAGTGGGTAATGTAGGTATTCGGAATTGGGGCGAGTGATGACATTTTTGAGCCATTTACGATGAATTTTTATTTCTGGGCCCGTAGAAAGCATGTTACTTATACAGGGTGGGCCACTAAAACCTTCCGTCCTCTTTTTTTAGATTTCTCCGCAGAGACTCCGCCGATTTTCATGAAATTTAGATTTTTCTGGAGCTGAGATGCGCCGTTTTCAACCGATTGAATTTCAGGAAGAAATATTCTGAATTTACGCTACTATGCCTTCCCAAAGTTTTTGAAAATTATTTTCGAGCCGAAACCGCTAAAACTTAGAAAATTTTTGGAATGATTTTCAATTGCCTTTCTCGGACTTGGAAAATTTCTGACTTTTTTTTGGTAAAATCGTGGGGTGAAAAGTTCCGCACGCTTTCTCTAAACTTGTTTAATGCAAGTTAAAAGCAAAAAGAGTGTTGTCTGTATTACCGTTAGGGTATGAACGCAGAAAAAAAATTTTTTTTTCAACAAGGTTAAAAAAGTCCACATTTAGGCTACAAGCCCGGGATTGGCTTATGGAGGGTTGGAGACAGGCTTGATTGAAGTTAAACCATGTTCATGATATGCAATTCGAGCCTTTTTTTAACTTTCAAAGCCCCCGCAAGTTTGTGCTGCAAGAGGTCGAACTCAGATAGAAATATTAATAATTAAATAAATTAGTTTTTTACAACAATATTTTAACACTAATTGAGGTAAAGCGCAGAAGATTTCACCCTAAAACCCGAAAAATTGACCAATTTTTCCAAATCATTCCAAAAATTTTCTAAGTTTTAGCGGTTTCGGCTCGAAAATAATCTTCAAAAACTTCGGGAAGGCATAGCAAAGTCAATTCAGAATATTTTTTCCTGAAATTCAATCGTTTGAAAATGGCGAATCTCAGCTCCAGAAAAATCTAAATTTCATGAAAATCGGCGGAGTCTCCGCGGAGAAATCTAAAAAAAGAGGACGGAAGGTTTTAGTGGCCCACCCTGTATAGCTTACTATTGACGGTTTACTCTGAGAGTGCGGGGTACACTGAATTCCTTTAGTTATTGGCTGGGGAAAGGGTGAATTTAGGCATACAGATTGCGGGACTATCAACCAAATTACTCATATCCCCGGGGACTTTGAGCAGTTTTGCCTAGGAGATTGATGCAATAGGTCAGGAGGTGAGAATAGCCCCAGGAAGGACAGTGGGATTAGTGTGGGTTGTTTGTTTGTCTGTTTTTTGGCCGTATAAGCGCCATTTATGTCGGCTTGTGTCGTTTGAATAATGTATCGATGCCAGAAGTGGCAAATTCATCACCAGGAATTCGGCAGTGAACACAGCCATGCTGCTTGTGGCTTCCCTGCTGCATGTTAGGTTTTGGGGGGTGTTTGCAAGCCGGAGAATTTTTTCGTTGTTCGTGGAAGCGTTCCGCTTGTTCGACTATTACGCTTTTTCAAAAGTGCAGACACATTTTCCGGCCTTTTTTGCAACCGCACCGTGCATGTTGCGCGATGCGATCCTTTTCGAAACATTTTGCACTGTGCAATTTCTTTTCGCACGCCCAAAATTCGCGGCGACTCAGCTGAGAAAAGCTTGCGTCGCAGCGATATGTCAGCGATATCCGGTTGCACAGTGCAAAGGTCAAATGCACCCCGCAAAAAGGGGTTTTGTGCACGGTGCGGCCCACGACAAAATGTGTCTGCACTTTTGAAAAAGCGTAATAGATCAGCTTTTTCCCGCAATTCCCGTGAAAAAATTCGGCGGCTTGCAAACGAACGTCACAGCCAGCTCCGGGCTTCATTCTATCAGTCTGTCGGAAAAATAACGGCGGATCGTCGCAGCAAAATGTCTCGCCTCGCCGCTATCGCGCATCAAATCCCAAGTCGCGGCTTGAAGTCGCAAAGCGATGATGAGCGATTCCGAGGCGCGACGATCCGCCGTTATTTTCCCGACAGACCGATACTATTACGCTTTTTCAAAAGTGCAGACACATTTTCCGGCCTTTTTTGCAACCGCACCGTGCATGTTGCGCGATGCGATCCTTTTCGAAACATTTTGCACTGTGCAATTTCTTTTCGCACGCCCAAAATTCGCGGCGACTCAGCTGAGAAAAGCTTGCGTCGCAGCGATATGTCAGCGATACTAGTCGCGGAAAAAAGTCCTTAGAATTTTTCGCGGCCCCCAAATCTCGTCGCACCTCGAAATGTTGATTTGTCGCGGGAATCGCGCGCGACAATAAGGCAAAAACAAGAAAATTGCACAGTGCAAAAGCACTTTTCGGGTTCGTGCACAGTGCAGAGTCGCAGAAAATTCTAAGGACTTTTTTCCGCGACTAGTATCCGGTTGCACAGTGCAAAAGGTCAAATGCACCCCGCAAAAAGGGGTTTTGTGCACGGTGCGGCCCACGACAAAATGTGTCTGCACTTTTGAAAAAGCGTAATAGTCGGGACAAAAAGTCCTGATAATTTTGCACCGTGCGGATTTGAACGTTTTTGGTCGTCGCTGCGAAAATCGCGAAAAAAAGTGTTTTGCACGGTGCATTTGACCCGAAAAGTGCATTTGCACAGTGCATTTTGTTTGTTTTTGCCTTATTGTCGCGCGCGATTCCCATTTTTCGGAGCGACAAATCGTTTTTTCAGAGTGCGACAAAAACCGCGCAAAATCCGCACGGTGCAAAATTATCAGGACTTTTTGTCCCGACTACTAGTCCTTCCGGAAAGTCGCCGGACGGAAATCGGCGACATGCACTCCACGAAAACGAAAGTTCACTTTGCACTGTGCAATTTCTTGCTTTTCGCACCGTGCAATAGGCTTTTTTCGGGTGTCGCTCGCACCCTGACTTTTTTCGCACAGTGCATGTCGCCCATTTCCGTCCGGCGACTTTCCGGAAGGACTACTAATCGCGCTCAAAAGTCCTGACAATTTTCGCACCGTGCGAAACATTGGGTTTTGGACGTCGCCCCTGCAAATTCGGGTTCGTCGCGCGCAAAAGTGCATGTCGCTAGTGCAAAAACGGGAAAGTGCGGCGACAAATTCGAAATGAAAGAAGAATGCACAGTGCGAAAGTTCGGGTTTTGGACCTCGCGCCCTCAAATTCGGGTTTGTCGCGCGCGAAAGTGTGCAAAAACGGGAAATCGCGGCGACAAATGCGAAGAGATGCACCGTGCGGATGAAATGAAAGAAGAATGCACGGTGCGAAAATTGTCAGGACTTTTGAGCGCGATTAGTAGTATTCAAGGTACTAGTCCAGCAAAAAAGTCCGCGGAATGGCTGCACTACTAGTCGGGACAAAAAGTCCTGATAATTTTGCACCGTGCGGATTTGAACGTTTTGGGTTGTCGCTGCGAAAATCGCGAAAAAAATGTTTTGCACGGTGCATTTGAACCGAAAAGTGCATTTGCACAGTGCATTTTTGTTTGTTTTTGCCTTACGTCGCGCGCGATTCCCCACTTTTCGGAGCGACAAATCGTTTTTTCAGAGTGCGACAAAAACCGCGCAAAATCCGCACGGTGCAAAATTATCAGGACTTTTTGTCCCGACTAGTACGCTGTTCGCGCATGCACTGTGCAGTTTTCGGCCCGCACAGTGCAAAGTTTCAGGGTGCGCGCGACGGAATTGGGCGCACGGTGCGAAAAGACGTTGCACAGTGCAATAAATTGAGTTCGTTTTGGGTTTGCACGGTGCGCTCGTTTTTGGCCAGATTTTGGTGGCGGCGCACGGTGCGGTTGGCTCCCCGATTGAATGCACAGTGCGGATATAAAATTACGTACGGCTTGGTTTAGGAGGGTAATAACTGTAGTAAATTGGGACATTTCTTGACTAAAATACATGATAATTATAAAATAATGGTTGCAGAAAGGATTGTGAATTTACTGGCGTTTTTTAGGGCTGTTTCAAACCAAAAATGTTGTCATACAGTAATTTTAACGCCTTTTGAGTGCTGTTTTTTGCTAAAAAATACTTTATTTTAATTTTACAAGGATGTTGACAACTTTAGTGATTCAATAATCAATTTTAAGAATTTCAAGTGGAAATTTACCATCATTAATGCAACATTACACAGTAAAAATCTCAATTTCCGAAAGACCGCACAGTGCAAACCACAATCAATTTTAGTTCTGCACTGTGCAGACGGCCGAGAATTGCATGCTTCCCGCACTGTGCAAGCAAAAAAACCCCAAAAGAACGAACGATTTCCGAAGCAACAGCCCCAATTTCGGCGACATGTCGCAGAAATTTCGATTTTCATTCGAAAATCGCTGCGATTTCGCAAGCGAAACGGAATTCCAGGATGCACTGTGCAAAAAGCCCAGAAATGGCCGCACAGTGCCGATTTTAGCCCTTTGCACTGTGCAAAGTCAAAATGCACCGTGCGAAAAGTCTGTCGCGGGGGTATGCACTGTGCTGATTCAAACTGCACAGTGCGGGGTGCGAAATCCATTCCGCGGACTTTTTTGCTGGACTATCAGTCTGGCCGAAAAAGAATTTCGCACCCCGAACCCCTCCGTCGCACGCACTCCAAACCCCAATTTGCATCGCGGAGAAATTTGGGGCATGTCGCCGAAAAAACGAAGAAAGCGACGTGTCGCACGCGCGAAATCGGGGTTTCGGACCTGTTTTGCACAGTGCAGACGGTTGTTTTTGTTCACTTGCACTGTGCATTCACCAAATTTTAGCGATTTTTCCCTTTCGTCGCGGAAAATCTCCGATGTCGCGCGCAGGTTTGGATTTTCGGGTTGCGATTTGGAATCCTTCGATTGCGACCCCGCTCGATTGCGACCTCGCATCGATTGCGACCCCGCATCGATTGCGACCCAAAATGGGGTAAAGCGACCCCGGGATGAAAATTCTTTGATTCTCTTCGGGAAAAACTTGCTTTAGGGGTTTTCGAGGGTGCTGATTTCGAAAATCATGTTCATTTTTCCTCTAGTACTACATAGTACTGTCTGATACTATACAGTACGTAGTGAAAATATCGCTTTTGACGTTAAATACTCGATTTAGGGGTTTTCGAGGGTGCTGATTTCGAAAATCATGTTCATTTTTCCTCTAGTACTACATAGTACTGTCTGATACTATATAGTACGAAGTGAAAATATCGCTTTAGACGTTAATGGTGTTGGTTTGATGCTTAGTACTCTTCAAAAGCACGTTTTAAAGACTTGGTGCTATATAGTACTGTTTGATACTATATAGTACGAAGTGAAAATATCGCTTTTGACGTTAATGGTGTTGTTTTGATGCTTAGTACTCTTCAAAAACACGTTTTAAAGACTTGGTGCTATATAGTACTGTCTGATACTATATAGTACGAAGTAAAAATAGGCGTACTAAGCTCCAGAACAACACCACGAACACCTAGAGGCCAACTTTACACCTCGTACTACATAGTATCAGATAGTACTATATAGCACCAGGTCTTTAAAACGTGTTTTTGAAGAGTACTAAGCATCAAAACAACACCATTAACGTCAAAAGCGATATTTTCACTTCGTACTATATAGTATCAAACAGTACTATATAGCACCAAGTCTTTAAAACGTGTTTTTGAAGAGTACTAAGCATCAAAACAACACCATTAACGTCAAAAGCGATATTTTCACTTCGTACTATATAGTATCAGACAGCACTATGTTGTACTAGAGGAAAAATGAACATCATTTTCGAAATCAGCACCCTCGAAAACCCCTAAAGCAAGTTTTTCCCGAAGAGAATCGAGGAATTTTCATCCCGGGGTCGCTTTACCCCATTTTGGGTCGCAATCGATGCGGGGTCGCAATCGATGCTGGGTCGCAATCGATGCGGGGTCGCAATCGATGGAATTCTTGCGATTTTTGTGCGGAGGGGGGTGAAATTCTTTTTCGGCCAGACTGATACTAGTCCAGCAAAAAAGTCCGCGGAATGGCTGCACTGTGCTGTTCGCGCATGCACTGTGCATTTTTCGGCGCGCACAGTGCAAATTATAGGGTGCGCGCGACGGAATTGGGGGCACAGTGCGAAAAGACGTTTCAAAGTCATTGCACAGTGCAAAAAGTCCCCTTTTTTTGGGTTTGCACGGTGCGCTCGGTTTCGGCCGGATTTCGGCGACGGCGCACGGTGCGGTTGGCTCCCCGGTTGGATGCACAGTGCGGACTTCAAATTACGCTTAGGAGGTTAATAACTGCAGTAAATTAGGACATTGCTTGACTAAAATGCATGATAATTATAAAATGATGACTGTAGAAAGGATTGTGTATTCAGTGGCGTTTTCTAAGGTTGTTTTAGACCAAAAATGTTGTCACACAGTAATTTTTGCACTTTTTGAGTGCATTTTTTGCGAAAAAAGATCATATTTTGACTCTACAAAGGTGTTGACAACTTTATTGACTCAATAATATATTTTGAGTCTTTAAAGTGTAAATTCACTACTTATCATTAATTCAAGATTACACAGTAAAAAGCTCAATCTCCGGAGCGCCGCACAGTGCAAACCGAAGGAAACTTTGGGCTGCACTGTGCGCACATGTGCTTTTTCCCCCAAAATCATTCCGCACTGTGCAATCAGGTCAAAAAACGAACGATTTCCCAAGCGGCAGCCCCAATTTCGGCGACATGTCGCAAGAAATTTCGATTTTCCTTCAAAAATCGCTGCGATTTCCAAGGCGAAACAGAAATCCAAATTGCACTGTGCAAAATCCAAATGCACCGTGCGAAAAATCAATCGCGCGGTCTGCACTGTTCTGATTCGAAACTGCACTGTGCGGGGTGCGAAATCCATTCCGCGGACTTTTTTGCTGGACTAGTACTAGTCGCGACATAAAGTCCGTAGAATTTTTCGCGGCCCCCAAATTCCGTCGCGCTCCGAAATGTTGATTTGTCGCTGCGAAAAACGGGAATCGCGCGCGACAATAAGGCAAAATCAACAAAATTGCACAGTGCAAAATGTGTTTTCGGGTGAATGCACAGTGCAAAATGCTTTTTCGGGTTTATGCACAGTGCAGAAAATTCTACGGACTTTATGTCGCGACTAGTACTAGTCCTTCCGGAAAGTCGCCGGACGGAAATCGGCGACACGCACTGTGAGAAAAAACTCAGGGTGCGAGCGACAGCTCGAAAAAGCCTATTGCACAGTGCAAAAAGCCAAAAATTGCACAGTGCAAAGTGAACTTTCGGTTTCGCGGAGTGCATGTCGCCGATTTCCGTCCGGCGACTTTCCGGAAGGACTAGTACTAGTCGCGCCATAAAGTCCTGACACATTTTGCACCGTGCGAAAGTTCGGGGTTTGGACGTCGCGCCCCCAAATTCGGGTTTGTCGCGCGCGAAAGTGCACGTCGCTAGTGCAAAAACGGGAAATCGCGGCGACAAATGCGAAAAGATGCACTGTGCGGATGAAAATCAAAGAGAATGCACGGTGCGAAAGTTCGGGTTTTGGATGTCGCACCCCCAAATTCGGGTTTGTCGCGCGTGCGGATGAAATGAAAGAAGAATGCACGGTGCAAAATGTGTCAGGACTTTATGTCGCGACTAGTACTAGTCGCGGAAAAAAGTCCTGGGATTTTCTCGCGCCCCCCAAATTCCGTCGCGCTCCGAAAAGTTGATTTGTCGCGGGACTCGCGCGCGACAATAAGGCAAAATCAACAAAATTGCACTGTGCAAAAGCACTTTTCGGGTTCATGCACAGTGCAGAGTCGCAGAAAAATCCCAGGACTTTTTTCCGCGACTAGTACTATTACGCTTTTTCAAAAGTGCAGACACATTTTGTCGTGGGCCGCACTGTGCACAAAACCCCCTTTTGCGGGGTGCATTTTGATCTTTTGCACTGTGCAACCGGATATCGCTGCGACGCAAGCTTTTCTCAACGGAGCCGGCGCGAATTTTTTGAAATTGCACAGTGCAAAATGTTTCGAATCGGATCGCGTCGCGCGGGGAACACGAAACTTGCACTGTGCGGTGCAAAAAAAGCCGGAAAATGTGTCTGCACTTTTGAAAAAGCGTAATACTAGTCCTTCCGTAAAGTCGCTGGAATGTTTTCGGCGACATGCACTCCGCGAAAACGAAAGTTCACTTTGCACTGTGCAATTTTTGGCTTTTTGCACTGTGCAATAAGCTTTTCGAGCTGTCGCTCGCACCCTGAGTTTTCTTGCACAGTGCGCGTCGCCGAAATCATTCCAGCGACTTTACGGAAGGACTAGTACTAGTCGGGACAAAAAGTCCTGATAATTTTGCACCGTGCGGATTTGAACGTTTTGGGTTGTCGCTGCAAAACTCGCGAAAAAAAGTGTTTTGCACGGTGCATTTGACCCGAAAAGTGCATTTGCACAGTGCATTTTGTTTGTTTTTGCCTTATTGTCGCACGCGATTCCCATTTTTCGAAGCGACAAATCGTTTTTTTCAGAGTGCGACAGAAACGGAGAAAAATCCGCACAGTGCAAAATTATCAAGACTTTTTGTCCCGACTAGTACTATTACGCTTTTTCAAAAGTGCAGACACATTTTGTCGTGGGCCGCACCGTGCACAAAGCTCCCTTTTGCGGGGTGCATTTTGACCTTTTGCACTGTGCAACCGGATATCGCTGCGACGCAAGCTTTTCTCAACGGAGCCGGCGCGAATTTTTTGAAATTGCACAGTGCAAAAATGTTTCGAATCGGATCGCGTCGCGCGGGGAACACGAAACTTGCACTGTGCGGTGCAAAAAAGGCCGGAAAATGTGTCTGCACTTTTGAAAAAGCGTAATAGTCCTTCCGTAAAGTCGCTGGAATGATTTCGGCGACGCGCACTGTGCAAGAAAACTCAGGGTGCGAGCGACAGCTCGAAAAAGCTTATTGCACAGTGCAAAAAGCCAAAAATTGCACAGTGCAAAGTGAACTTTCGTTTTCGCGGAGTGCATGTCGCCGAAAACATTCCAGCGACTTTACGGACGGACTACTAGTCGCGACATAAAGTCCTGACACATTTTGCACCGTGCATTCTTCTTTCATTTCATCCGCACTGTGCATCTTTTCGCATTTGTCGCCCCGATTTCCCGTTTTTGCACTAGCGACGTGGACTTTCGCGCGCGACAAACCCGAATTTGCGGGCGCGACATCCCAAACCCGAACTTTCGCACTGTGCATTCTTCTTTCATTTCGCATTTGTCGCCGCAATTTCCCGTTTTTGCACTAGCGACATGCACTTTTGCGCGCGACGAACCCGAATTTGGGGGCGCGACGTCCAAACCCCGAACTTTCGCACGGTGCAAAATGTGTCAGGACTTTATGGCGCGACTAGTATTACTAGTCCAGCAAAAAAGTCCGCGGAATGGCTGCACTGTGCTGTTCGCGCATGCACTGTGCATTTTTCGGCGCGCACAGATATCAGTCTGGCCGAAAAAGAACCGGCCCCCCTCGCGCCTCGAAATCGCCACCTCGAAATTGAATGTCTTTGCGATGCATCGCAAAAGTGCGCGCGACATCGAAAGATCGCTGAATTTGTGGGAATTTTCTTGATTGCACAGTGCGAAACAGCAGAAAAAGGGCATTTGCACTGTGCAAAACCCACTTTTATCGCTGGCGATGCGTTGTTTTTGCTCTTTCTTTCGGCGACGCCCTCCAAATTTCTCCGCGATGCAAATTGGGCTTTGGAGTGAGTGCGACGGAAGGGTTCGGGGAGGCCGGTTCTTTTTCGGCCAGACTGATACTAATCGCGCTCAAAAGTCCTGACAATTTTCGCACCGTGCGAAAATTCGGGTTTTGGACGTCGCGCCCCCAAATTCGGGTTTGTCGCTCGCGAAAGTGTGCAAAAACGGGAAATCGCGGCGAGAAATGCGAAATGAAAGAAGAATGCACAGTGCGAAAGTTCGGGTTTGGGACCTCGCGCCCTCAAATTCGGGTTTGTCGCGCGCGAAAGTGTGCAAAAACGGGAAATCGCGGCGACAATTGCGAAGAGATGCACCGTGCGGATGAAATGAAAGAAGAATGCACGGTGCGAAAATTGTCAGGACTTTTGAGCGCGGTTAGTACTAGTCCTTCCGGAAAGTCGCCGGACGGAAATCGGCGACATGCACTCTGCGAAATCGAAAGTTCACTTTGCACTGTGCAATTTTTGGCTTTTTGCACAGTGCAATAAGCTTTTTCGAGCTGTCGCTCGCACCCTGAGTTTTTTCTCACAGTGCATGTCGCCAATTTCCGTCCGGCGACTTTCCGGAAGGACTAGTACTAGTTGCGACATAAAGTCCGTAGAATTTTTCGCGGCCCCCAAATTCCGTCGCGCTCCGAAATGTTGATTTGTCGCTGCGAAAAACGGGAATCGCGCGCGACAATAAGGCAAAATCAACAAAATTGCACAGTGCAAAATGTGTTTTCGGGTGAATGCACAGTGCAAAATGCTTTTTCGGGTTTATGCACAGTGCAGAAAATTCTACGGACTTTATGTCGCGACTAGTATTAGCATTTTCACAAAGTGCCTGGACATTTGTCGCGGTGCGCGACAATTTGCACAGTGCGATCGGCTTTTTTTGAGGTTTGCACGGCGCGCAAAAGCCAAAAATTCGAGATGCACTGTGCGAAAGCGAAAAAATGACCGGGCACTTTGTGAAAATGCTTCGTAAAGTCGCTGTGATTTCGGCGGCGTGCACTGTGCAATGCAAGGAAGGGCGGGATGCGGGCGGCAGACAAAAAATCCTGTTGCGCTGTGCAAGGTGCACCTTTGTTTTTCACATTGCATGTTGCAAAAATCGTTCCAGCGGCTTTACGAACGAACTATTATCGAAAGAGCCGTGAAACAAAAAAATTGCGTGTGTGGTCATAAAATGCTTCGTTCGGTGTGGAACGCCAAATTGCTGCTTCTGATGCGTTTTCAACGAACTGACATTTGGAGTCCTCGAGATACAACTGTAGGCGCGATTGTGTACTGCAAATTTTTATAACGATTTTTATGTCCATAGAAATTCAGGTGTATGTAATGTAACTATGTAAGTTCTGTCGTCTTGGTCAGTCTATTGAACGACTGAAAATTATTGCAGTCCAATACGGTCAGGGTAAAATGCAGTTACGATGATTGATCGCACAATACTGTCCGTCCGGAAACTCGCCGGACTGAAATCGGCGACACGCACTATGAGAAAACGAAGGTTCACTTTGCACCGTGCAATTTCTTGCTTTTTGCACCGTGCGCTTTTTTCGACTGTCGCTCGCGCCCTGACTTTTTTCGCACAGTGCAAGCGCCAAAAATCAGCCCGGTGACTTTCTGGCAGGACTATTAAGTGACGTGATAAAAGATAGGAAAGGAGTTTCGAGTGAGTGACGCATGGCCCTGTCTGGATAAATCAGCGCTACCGTCAAAGTAACTTCCCTTGCTCGAAGCATCGCTCATGGACTACCAAGGCCATCTCTTTCCTTTCGAGTACCCCTTGATTTTTCCATAGCATCCTCGAAAATATCCGTCCTTCCCAAAACTTTCCCATCACCTCATCTAAATCAATAAATTCCCTCTTACTTGTCCAACAACAATTTAAGGCGCGTGCGTTCTACTTCTCTTCGGACTTCCTCGCAGAAAACCCGCATTTCTTGTCTGTGGGCCCGCTAGACAAGAAACGCGCAATTCTTGTCTAAAATTGCGTAACGTTGCGCAATATTGCGCAATTTTCTGCTCTCTCCCCGTGAAGATTTTTTCTTTTTTTCTCTGCTCAGCCAAGAATTGCGCATTTCTTGTCTAGCGGGCCCACAGACAAGAAATGCGGGTTTTCTGCGGGAAGTCCGAAGAGAAGTAGAACGCACGCGCCTTATTTATTAACAGAGCCGAAGTTATCGCTCTGATTGTCGACACTCCGCCCGTTCTGATGTACATATGTGTTGTGGGAGTTCAGATGGTAAATTACAGTCATGTTCGCAAAGATTTTTTGGAAGAAGGGGCGGTTCCAAAACGGGTCAAAGCTTCATCTGACAATTGCTGCCTTTTAGCCAAACATATATCTCAGTAGCCTAACTAGTGCTGATTTATGAGACGTACGCTCTGTATTATAACCACGCATAAAAGAGCCAATGATTTGACAGGATTCTGAGTTCAGATCCAAGCAACAGTCCATCTCCAGGAGGGTATTTTTAAGTCCCTCTTGGAATTTTCAAAGGTCTACGTTCTTGCCGTTATTACTAAATGGTAACACAGTTACGAATGGTGTTTATACATACTACAATGGTCAGCTGCCGGCAGCGGACAAAACGAAAACCAGTTTTTGGGCTACCGAGACGACACGTTAAGCCATGCGAAACAAAGATGTTAGTAAAAAGTTGCCAAACACTTCGAATATGATCCACTTCCCCCGACAGTTTTACAGCTTGGGCATCGACGAGTGTAACAGACATCAGTCCCATAAACTTGCGTACTGTCTTCAGGGCAGAAACTTTAATACATTTGAACATCCAAAAAGCGACTCCAAAAAATCTTTTAATCCTATTTAACTCCTTTGATATGCCTGCTGAAGTCATCGCTCAGCATTGGTTTTGTAGGGGCTATGTGACAGTTACTAAGCATGGATATAGCAGTTATTGTTTGTCAATCTCGAAAAAGTTTTGGCACAAAGAAGAAATCGTAACAAATTCAAAAAACTGATTAGCCAGCCTAAAAAATTCCCGAATCCAATTTCTCGATCGCAAATTTATTGGTCGTTCAAGTTTTCTTCTTTTTTGCGATTTTCTGACTCAACTTCTTCATATATTTGGAGTAATCTTGGATGAATTGATTGTGAGCCGGGGTCTTTTCAACATGCGGATTGTCGGTGAACATCCACATCATCGTAGCCAAGTGGAGGAAGACGTATTGAGGGGCGGATTGGACGGCGTGCATTCGATATCCCCGCAGTTCTTTGACCACCTGCAAAAATAGGCCGATTATACTGTAGTAAGCCATCCAAATAGAAGGTGAAAATATTTTTTATTGGAGAAAACATTGGGTCTAATGTGCTTTACATAGACTTACATCGACCATGGTGCTTTTCCCTGCGCAGACCTTCAACTTCTCATAAACATAATCGAGGGCAACAAAAGTCCCGGTCCGGCCAATACCTAAAACAAATATTATTACACGGCAAAAAGTGTAGGCAGTACCTGCAGAGCAATGAACAACGACCGGCCGTCCATTCGAGTATTTCTTGGCCATTTTCAGCAGTTTTATGACCGTGCCTGCCTCTAATGGAGCCGTATGATCCTGCCAATCAGACCAACGGAGATGAGTTACACTGAGAGCATCGTCACTGAAAAACAGAATTTGCTAAAAGTTATCGGTCCAAAAAACAACGTGTTTGATGACGCGATACTCTGAGCATGACAAAAAAAAGTCAAACCAAAGAATCTGTAATCCTATCCAGTATCAATTAGAATGTATTCCAAACTCGCTTACATCCCTTCCACTTCCAGTTGGGATATAACCGCCGTGTCCAAGCCCGCCGGCGACGATTTTTCGTTCTTCACTCTGAGGATCCCATACGTGCCGACCTCCCCAGTGTTCAATGGATAATAATTCGCGCACTTCTCGGTCTCATCCTCCACAAAGTCGCACAACATGACGATTACAGCCGCCTTCTCTTGCAACACCATGTACCAAAAGTCTTCGCAAGTCTCGCTCATCGGTCCTTGGCAACAAATGTAAGGGATGGAGTTGTTCCCCGGGACCATGACCTTGTTGGCATGAATGTAATCGTCATTGTCCTGGCGGCCTTTGAGGACAATCCTGGTGGAATCGAGGCAAGGGACGTCTGCGTAGCGATTGCGATTCATGTACTTCTCAAAGTTCTTGGTGGTCGCGCCCTTTGGAGTGAAACGTCGGAGCTAAAAAAACAACTTATATACGACCAGAATAAAGGTGGCAAGTTTGTTTAACAACCAAGTTTATGGTTGTAAATCCAATTTCTTACACTTACGCCAACAAATTCCTTCATCAATCTCTTGACCCCCGCCTTGGCAAATGCATTGACAAAGGTGATTCTGGGGTCGCCAATGTAGTACATGGACTGAATTTCGGTCTTGCCCCCAGTTTTATCCTCTTTCTTCTTCTCCTTTTCGTTCTTGGGATCGACCTCAATGTCGCTGGCGTCGTCTTCCTTCACGTTGTCCATGTAGGTCCGGGTGGTGCTCTTTTTCGTGGAAAGGGCTTGAATTATACTCTAAAAGGACAAAAAATTTTCATAAACCAACAAAAATAATGATGTGTAATCATGAACTTGCTCGTCTCGACTTCTTGATCAACGCATTTTTGGTTTCCTTGTCCACAATCTTCTTGGGCAGTTCGATCTTCTCGGTCTTGTCGCCCTTCTCCTTGTCCTTCTCCTTCTCGGAACTCTTGACGGTCTCCACGGTCTCCGCCTCCTCCTTGGTCTGATTCCCTTTCTTTCGGCTCTTCCGCACCGGAGTTTTGGCTCGTCCAGTACTATCCTTCGTTGGTGCCTGGTCTTGTTTTTTATTCCCTTTTGCGGCCGGTTCCTTGGTTTCCCCTTTGGGCTTCAACGGGGTGCTGGGTCTCTTCCTCATCGTAACTTTGGCCGTTGCTTCAACCGACGTCGGAATGTCCAAGCGCCCTTCCGATCAGATGGAGACGACCGCCCGAGCGAATACACAAAAAACAAATTGGAGGAAATTTGGGTAGAGTTCGTTGTTTTGAGTTTTACGCAATTTTTATTTTACAAGGGAAGTACCCGAAGTGCGACGCTCAGATTTTTATAAAAATTGGCATAGATGGAGATTAGAATTTTCTTATTCGATTGCGAACATCCTAGCTCGCGCTTTGCAGAATCCGCCGAGAAAGAAGGGCCGGAACATCGAAAAAAATCTTCAAATGCCGGCGAATTTCCCTGCAAATTCTCTTGATCTTGGCATTCCGTTCCAGGAGAAAAATATTTTTTCTCGCAAGAAACCTTTTCTTGATAATGTTCAAGACTATTTCGTTGCTTTTATGTGGAATATGGTGTTATTTTCACTTTTTTACACTTGATTATAGCGCTATTAATTGGATTGTCGCCATCCGAGGGGTAAAATGTTTCGTCCTTTGACGAATTTATACAGTTTTTCCTCTGCTGATGGGCAAACCACTCTAATAGTTGCTTTAAATTTGTTTAGGAGACATGCAAACGTTCTACGGTCGCGTAGGAACGTAGTCATAAGGTAAGTGTTACAAACATTTTATTTTTTCACTATTTTTCAGTTTATGCCATTTCAGAAACAAAGTAAAGGTCCCAAGGTGTTTCGTCAGTGTTCCGATGGTATACATTCGCTGTTGTTGTTGTTCAGAATTTGCTCACTGAAAAATAATAAAGTTTTTGTAACACTTACTTTAAGATTATGTTCATACGCGACCGTAGAACGTTTGCATGTCTCCTAAACAGCTTTAAAGCAACTATTAGAGTGGTTTGCCCATCTGCAGAGGAAAAACTGTATAAATTCGTCAAAGGACGAAACATTTTACCCCTCGGATGGCGACAATCCAATTAATAGCGCTATAATCAAGTGTAAAAAAGTGAAAATAACACCATATTCCACATAAAAGCAACAAAATAGTCTTGAACATTATCAAGAAAAATTTCTTGCGAAAAAAATATTTTTCTCCTGGAACGGAATGCCAAGATCAAGAGAATTTGCAGGAAATTCGCCGGCATTTGAAGATTTTTTCGATGTTCCGGCCCTTCTTTCTCGGCGGATTCTGCAAAGCGCGAGCTAGGATGTTCGCAATCGAATAAGAAAATTCTAATCTCCATCTATGCCAATTTTTATAAAAATCTGAGCGTCGCACTTCGGGTACTTCCCTTGTTAAAAAATTTTGTCAGCAAAGTGCAACGCTCAGATTTTCAAGTAACATGGTCAAAATTAAGATTATGAAATTTACTATCTAAAATACGGACTTCGTATGTCGTCCATCGCTGGTTGCAGCGACACTTGCTGACGCGCCCATGGTCGATTTGGCTCCCAATTTGAATAGGATAAAGTTTCGGTAATTGGGGATCACAATTATTGTCGCTACAGTCTTGATGGCGCCATTCCAAGCAATTACAATTTGATTAATGGGACCAATTTCTAATAACGGTAGTTTTAACAACGTAAAGCCACAAGTGACGAGCACTGGGAGAGAGATGACAAACATGGGGAGAACGCACTGAAAAGACAGGTAAAGTCTGGGCGTTGCATGCAAGAATTTATCTTATAACGTTACATATATGTATGAATTACCTGTACAATCATCAGTCGGGTCACTTGTTTCTCGATTTTCAAAGCTTTAATCGTTTTGGAATTGGCTGTGTTCTTCCGCAGGACCTTATTTATGGCCCAAAAAACATAAACACACATTGAGTAACAAAACAATACGAAGAAAATGTTCATCAAAAGAGGGGTATGAGCGAGAATTGGGTCCTAAAATAGTCTTATTTCATTCTACACTGATTGGAGAAAACTCTTTAATCAATAAGGTATGTAGATTCACCGTTATTGTGGCTAGATACACCGGCACAGACGTCGAATTGAGAGCATGTTTGAGTATTTCATTATACTCTGGATTCTGTTTCAACGTATATTGTGTTAATACCACCGTCTGACAAAACACAGTCAATGTTAGTGCGGTGATAATACTGTAGAGTTTCCGATCTGACATTATTTCTTGTCTGGAAACGAGAATTTGAAAGATTAATTTATTTTTACTGTGCCTTACTTGCATACAACTCGATAACGATAGTAAAAATCTACAGGTAGAAGAACGAGTTGAAGGATCTCAGCAAAATAATAGATGCAGATTAACCACCTGCACCATTCAAGCTCAAGTTTCTCTCCGTAATTGCCAATGAGAAGATAGACTTGGCCATTCAAGGGGAAGATTTCCTGAAAGATGCAATCGAAATGACAAAACTTTTTAAGAGAAATGCCTGAGGGTCTGCGCTCAGACTTTTTAAAAACTTTTGCACAAATTTGAGCTCGCTCTTTGTTGAGGCAGCGGAGATATTCAGGGCTCACCAAAATCTCAACGTAGCACTTTGTGAACTTCTCACAGCGATAAGGTTGCTGACTTACCGGCAAAATGATGAAAAATGCAAAAGTCATGACGTAATCATTGACCAGATGGACAAACATAATCCTTGTGTAATGCTTCATCATCCTTGGAGTCCGCTTTAACAGCAAGTATCCAAAAATTGTGTTAAAAATGACTCCAAATACTGCCGCAACAGTTCCATTGGTTTTGGCGAAGAAAAACGTCATCCTATTAGTCAAATCCTAGACAGACCTGTTTTGGCTTTAGGAAAGCAAAGTAAATAGGTTTGTTTTGCATGTGTCATTTGAATGTCTTATTGTCAAGGTTGTTCCGGTGACATTCAATAAATAAAATGAGGGGATCTATTATGATATTCATAGGCCCCCTGAGGTAGTTGCGTTGGTTTAGGTTAGTAGCTTAGCCGGATTTGGCGTCAAAATAATAGCTATTGGTGACCAATACTTGGAAAGCAAATTCGGTCGACTAGACCTGACCCCTTAGCTTAGTCTCGAAAATGGGCCCACTAGATTCCAATAAACAAAAAGTTAGAGACAAGCTCCTGAAATGTGTAAAAATTAACCAAAGCAATTGCAAGTCTTATATTATAATAATATATTTGCTTCAGCATGGCCACAGAAATGTCTGGGGTCTACCCGTTTATTTTTAGCGACCTAGCCACTGGCTTAAGGAAAACCAAGAACCTGTTAAACAAAAATCCGGAAGGCCTTCTGTAAGCCTTGGCGGATCCCAGAACTTTGTTGAACGTGCAGCAACATAGCACGAGTTTACAGTCTACCACACATTCAGCTATGACGATATGCGGTTTATGTTTATTCTCTGGTTGTTAACAGAACCTCCTTGTCAAAGACGTGTTTATTTTGGGGCAAAACACACAACTAATATCATTTATAGGGAGTGATACAACTTTCAGTTCTCTTTTTTGTTAATTAATTCATTTTTTTCAGCATTACCAAGAAACGCACCTTATCAGATAATCTGTTAATAATTTGTCTTTATCGGTAGTTTCTAATAAGCACGTTATTTTTTTCAATTAGAGGCCGGAGAATTTTTTCAGAAATACATTTCAAGATGCTATCCAAGTTTCTATCTCATGTATTATTGTTGAATGTAGCTTCCGCAACCTTTTCTTCCAATTTTTTATTTTTCTTGGAAGATCTTTATGGCCGAGACCTTGCTGAGAGTCTGGCCAGGACTGATATTGGACATGAAGGGTCTTTCGGTGGAGGATTTCATCAGCCGAAAAGGAGGACAGAGTAGGATTCGTGACCCTTAATATCTGTTCTTTTCATGCTAGTGAAGACGCAGTAGTCTTTGTTCACGGCTACACTGGTTATGCTGATGACTTTGCGGATCAAGTGGCCTTTATGAAGATGCAGGGATACGACGATACGACTCTCTATGGTACTACCTATGGCGAGTGGAGTGGTCCAGTCAAGAGGATGAATCAGACTGGGATGGCTTGCAAATATGTGTTGGCGGTAAGGCGATATACATTTTTTTATCTATCTGGCACCCTGTTAGTCATTCCTTGTAGCCTTTATAACTAAAGTTCGAAGTGACGTCATTGAGCCCCCTGTTTAGGTCCGACGGTTGATCGTAGCCGTAAATCTGTACACGGATCGACCGGTCAATGTGATTGGCGTCTCAATGGGCGGGGCTATCTCGAGAAAAGCCATTATGGGCGGAGGGTGCGTTGAGACTGGGGAAAATCTCGGAAAACCACTCACCAATATCATCAGCAATTATGTCGGAGTGGTCGGAGTGATGCACGGGGCTGCTTTCTGCGAAAAAAGCGACGAGGCTGCGTGCAATGCGAATTTTGGTATGAAGTGTAATAGCATCTTCCTTCAAGATATCAACTCAAAAACGAACTACGAGGGAAGAAGGAGATTTGTAATCGAGAGCACAGGTGATACTTTGGTTGGATATTATGCTTGCGGAACTCATCCCAGTGAATATGTGGGAGGACATATCATAAAATATCATGGCTTCGATCACACGGCAACGTATAGGAACAGTTTCCAAGTGCAATATATGCTAGTCTCGGAACAGTTTTAAACTAATTTTAGTTTTGTATATCTCAAACTTAAGTTAACAAAGTCTAATAAAAAGTCATCATAATTTACAGACAATAGTGTTCGTATATACATGTTATCATCATGTCGCAGCCTGTCCTGATCCCCCTTCCCCTCCTCCTTTTCTCTTATATCTGGGTTCTTCTGGACAATTGCTCGAAGTGTGTCCCATTTTGTTGCAGTTGTAACATGCTCCTTTCTCAATTTTCTTCTTACATTTGTTTGCCTTGTGACCTGTGGATCCACATTTGAAACATCTGAAAGATTTATTTTTTAGTCATCAGAATAAAGTTTATATTATTAACATTTCTCAAAGTACTGACCTCAAAATCTCTCTTCTGTCTTTGCCGATGATTGGTCGTTCGTAATGCCCCTCAATCTCAGCACCTCCTTGCCCTCTCACGTTGATTGCTTGCAGTCCATTGTCAGTCAATGCCACCTCAAATTCTACCCTTTCATTCTCTCCAAGACTTCGAAAGTCTTCCTTCTGAATATTCGAATAATGAACGAACACTTTTTCCTTCGATCTTTCCTCATCCTCCATTGTTGATTGAATAAATCCATAGCCATTTTTGACGTTGAACCAGTCCGTTGTGCCGGTCCAAGTTTCACCAACCCAGGTCTGGAGTTTGGCTAGTCTTTCTGGTGCCAGCGGCTCCTTCTTGGACTTGGAACTTTGGGGGACTTCAGGGTCCGTTTCCATTGGTTCATCTTCCACTCCAGCCTTCAAACCGCCGGCTTTTCCGTGTTTTGGTTGGCCAACTTTTTTCTTCAAATGAACCGTCTTTTTGGTTAGCAATTTTGATGACTTCGATGTTCCTGGTTCATCCAACTTTGGATGTCCTGACTCTTGGAGCGACAAAGCGCGCAGATCTTTCAACTTTTCCGCGCTTGACGCCGCTTCAGTCACTTGTTCTGCGATCTTGGCATCCTTCTGTTTCTTCTGCTTTTCTCGTTTGACAACGCCGGCGATCTTCTCCTCAGGGTCTTTGCCCATGATCTAAAGTAAAATGCAATGGTTAAAAATTTCAAATACTCATCATCAAGCTCTTGGATACCAACTATCTAGTGTAAACTTCGAAGGAAAATCAAAACAAAAAGAGGGGCAGAGGTCAGCGCGCGAGTGGACATTGCCCATTTTCTTCGCTGATATGAATAAACGGAGGCTCGTAAATGACGCCTTTCTTCGGGTTATATCCAAATTTTTGATCTCATTCTTTGTCCATCCAGCTTTTCTTCTGAGTTTAGAGCCTATCGGTTATTAAAACATTGTCTCAAGATCAGGTATCAAACAATATTTTTATTCTAATTACATCTGATTATTTTGCATACAAAGTCGAGAGATCTGAGAGTAATTTTGTGAACCCATCCATGCTGAGAGTATATACATTGGCGACATGGACGTATAGACATCCTGGTAAGGCATCAGTGAATGGGGAGAGGATGTCACGACCATTCGGAGAGAGATCAGAAATGAGGCCGCAGGTCAGAACATAGGCCGAGAAAGCGTGGATTTGCTTGTCAATAGCAACGGGCTTCAAGTTCATGAAGTTTGTGAAAACTTTGGATTCACAGAGCGGCTTCAGCGAGGGATCAACGTAGATTGCACGGAGCATCTGAAATTGAAGAAAATTTTATATCATTTTAGAAGTATCTTCGATAAATCTTTGCCTTATCAACTTACCAGCACCGCCATTCCCCTTTGCCTGATCAGCTGCAGTTTATCCTCTTCTTTCATATTTCTCAACGGATCAATCCCATTTATAAAATTCAACAAGGCATTGGTCACTTCTGCTTGTGTTCCCAGAGGTCCACAGAACGCATTATCATACGCGGCTTTAATGGCTCTGTTCATCTCCACATTCTTCGTGTTCTCCGGGTCGGCTTCGTTCTTCCGTTGACGGTCTTGTTTCACACACTCCGGCTTCATTCCAGACTCAATGCACCTATTGAATCGACAACTCTGACAACGAACTCGGCTCTGCTTGTTCATCATGCAATTGTTATCGCGATTACATTGATATTGAGTCTTCTTTTGGACGGAGCGACGGAAAAATCCCTGAAAATATTGGAATTAGAAAATGGTCACAAAATGTGATACGTAGTCTTCCAAAAATTAATAAAAAAAGTTTTACCTTGCATCCCTCACAACTCTGGACCCCATAGTGGTATCCACTCGACTGATCTCCACAAATCTTGCACGTTTCGCTAACAGGAAACATCAACGGGTATCCCATCGGATAGGGGAAGAACTGTTGGAAAGGGGAATAATTGTTCAACAATCCTGGCATTGGGCCGGGAGGAGGGTAGTTCTGATATGGCTGGAATAACATTGGATGCAAGCCTGGTGGAGGTGGGAGCTGGCCATTGGGGAGTGAATTAGGAGGCACACCGTATCCCGGGAATCCCGGGGGCATTGGGAATGGAGGTGCGGGGAATTGAGCGAATGCGCCGTGTGGTGGGAGTTGAGGTTGATGGAGCTCTGTGCGAGGACGGACTGGAGTCGTATGATTGGCTGGAATAGAAGCTTTTAATATAACATTTACGGTAGAGAAAAACATTAATCAAAACCGTTTCCTACCTTGTCCATTCAACTGATTATCAACTACAGTTTCCTTATTTCCCACAATTTCGGTCCGGTTCTCCTTTGACTCATCATTTCCTTCATCCGCGTCATTATTCCGACTCCTTGAAGGTCCTGGAGATCCCACAACTTGATTCTGAGAGAAGGATCCCTCATTTCCGCTGGCCATTGCCATCATTTGAGAGAATCCAAAGTCAGCTGATCCCATAACCGCCGCCAAATCGGGAAACGGACAATTCTCTTGGGTTACTGTAGTCTTTGGAGTGTCATCCCTTTGCTCCATCTTCTCGGAGGTTGTGGAATTTGTAGCCGGAGTTAGCAACAGCTGATCTGCCGGTAATAATGTTGGTGGATGTTCGTAAGATGTGCTGGAACTGGGAGTTAATGGCATGGATTTCTCGGGGTCCTCTTTAATCGTGGCCATCTTGGCCTTCAATGCTCTTTGTTTCAAACTCGAGTCATTGGACATTGAATTGGATCTAAAACAAACAAATTAATTAAGTATAACAATATTATTAATTGGAATGACGACAATTATTTACCTTGATGACAAAGTTGAACCCGATCCAGTCCCAATGGAACTTGTTTCGTTGCCCGAATCAACCTCATCATGATGTATTTTAGACTCCTCTTTATGCAATTGCTCTGGAACTCCCTGATCTTCAACAATCTGCGATGGAATTGTTGGCTCTAAGTTTGGTATGGAGGGCATTTGTCTTTGATACATTTGGAACAACAAGGAATATAATGTGGGATCAATGGGCTGCTGTGGTTGTCCTAGGACATTGGGAAGCGTAAAGGGAGCATACACCGGGGTTGGACGTTCAATCCCATCCGGAGCGCCTACATTATCCATGACCTGAAGAGAAATCTTTTTAATAGAGATTTTATCGACATAGAAGATAATACTTAGATCGTTTATATCGTTCGAAAATTACAATTACAACTTGATCAAAAAAATTTTTTAAATATTGGACGACTTCACAGAGTAAGTCATGTTCTACTACAACAAGATTCAACTGTTAATCCAAAAGTAAAACAAGGTCAGATAACCAACATACCATCGCCCTGAGCACCTTATCTCTCGATCCACAACCCTCTCACCCCGGTTCGTGTTCGGCTTTGACCGCACTGACCGAGCCCCTCTCCTCCCCCAAAGCTCAGCGATTCTTCAACCAACGCCGTCGAGGAAAGGGCGCCAAATGTTACGCAACTCCCCAAAAAAGGCACAACCTCCTTATTACAAATTTGCCCAAACACCGAGAGGTTATAAGGTCAAGACCGCTCACAGCGGGTTCGATAACAGATAACCGGAGGATGCAAAACAAGGCGACGGCGGAGGACTTGAGGCAAATTAAAATGGAAAATTATGAACGAGATGCCTTTTGGGCAAGAAAATGCTAAATTAAAATTTTTTTGGGGAACTTTACAAAGTTGAAATCCTAAAAATCAAAGTGAATTTAGTACAGCAAATGTCCCAGAAGTCCATAAAACGTCGAAAAACTAAATCAATTTTAACTATAATGAGCGTGAAATCATCTGTTACTGCCCAAGACTTTTTTTTTGACAGACAAATTCCATCTTCCCCAAAAACTCCTGTTTGAGAAAAAAATTCAAATCATCTAATGCAACAAAAAATAAACCAATATCACCAACCGCAGACAAATTTCGTACCTTTTGCTGGCAATGAGCAGATAACCGGAGAAACCGCCAAGTATCAGGTCAAGTCGATGGCTGATCCCGGACGTCTGGGGACATCCCCAATTTCTCTGCCCTCTCTGCTGATCCCATCATCTCTCGACGTTGCGAATTACCTCACCGGGTCGCATATGCGTCAGGGTTTTGCGGTGAGCGTCGGTTGTTGCGCAACTCCGGTGGGCTCGGGTCAGTCCGGCACATAAAAAAATAACAATGAATCGAGGGCAGCGTCCATACACTAGGCAGAAGAAGGATAATGCATTGCGGAACAGGTGTGCTCGGCCAAATACGGTAAGGAAAGGGGACAAACCACGTTAATCCAGCGCATTTCCTGAAAGTTTTAGACGTTTCATCCACATTATCCGCCGACCAAAGATTTTAGATATCAAAATTCTTCCGGAAGAAGTTTTGGAGGACAAAAGTGATCTAAAAAGAGCAAGAACAATTTAGAACGTTACTTTCTGACCAGAAAAACAAGGCTTTGTCACAGCTAGCCAAGAAAAAACAGCCAGATTTTCTCCAGAATTCTGTTATGCATGTGACGAAACGCCACATTGATTAAATCTTGGTCAGGAAATAACTTTTCGACTACGCTGGGTTGGCTTGCAAACATAGTCTGAGGACGACTTCTAATTAGCTTTGTATAAGTTGTCATAAAAAATTAAATCAATTTTTTTAACAAAAGTTATATTATTCATGTCATTATCACAATCAAATCGTAACCATTCTGAATCAAGGTTTATTCCGTTAAAATCATAACGACGTTGTCAATGAAGGATCGATACAACAATATGGCGTTAAACATCAAACAAAGATAAAACTAATTTAGTTACCCATTTCGATTATTGGTGATTAACCCAGTTGTCCAAGTAGAAAAGTCGAATAATTGAGGTCCGTAAACTCTAACATAGACCTTATAAAATGAGAAAAGAAAAGTGAAAGAACGGTAAGTAAAAACAGAAGTCTATGAGATGATATTTGTATGTATACATATTATACTAGATGCAGTGTAATATTGCAAAGAATTCAGAAACAATATATGAAGACATAGTCACATTGCATGGTATCTTACCCCATAATCTATGAACTAACAACTATCAAAACAATCAAATGGATTACTGTAACTCCGCATCCTTTTCTGACTTGGTCAAGTGATTTGCATCCAACTCAACCAAACAGGCGTTGGAGATGGTCGGGACTTTGATGGGGTCACTGGTCACGGACGATTCAATTGCCCAAGGCCGTGGTTCTCCTTTGGCGTTGAAATCGAACACCAATGTAAAGCTGACAACAATTACCGTAATCCCGACCAAAACGCGAGTCCATTGAGCGCGAGTGTTGTCGGGGGCCAAAAACTCGATCACAAATGGGAGAATCAGTACAATTGTGCTGTTAGTGAATGAGTTGAGGGCCATTAGGAAGTGGACATATCGACCGGAGATCTGAAATTCATTTATATTACACAACAACAGTTCAATTTAGAACCGAGCCCATGCATCTTTGACTAATAGTAATTAGTTATAAATACATACAACTCAGTAAAAACTATCAAACTCTTACCAATTGAGTGCACTTCGAGACTCCCACACAGTTCAAAGCGCTGAAAACCATGGCCGAAGTGAAGAAAACTTGAGCCAGCTCAGGCATTCCGGCTGGACAGAAAGCCAAGGCCACGAAGCAAGCGCCCATCAGGAACTGAGAAACCGTCGCAAAAAGGATGACTCGTCCTCGGTTGCCCAAATAAGGAACGCTGTCACTGCAAGGACCAGCCAGGATCTTGACGAAAGTTCCGATGATGTAAGGGAGGGCTGTGGCCATTCCGGTCTTTTTGACTTCGAATCCGAGGACTTTGTTCAGATAGACGGGTCCGTACTGATTGAAGATCAAATAGCCAAGGTTGGAGCTGAAGCAGGTCATCAAGATTCCGATCACAGTCCAATCCGTAAAGATCGCCTTATAAGGAATCTTGACCGAGCCATTTCGTTGAGGAGCGTAGGTTGTTTTGTTCTTGGTAATTGTTTTCAATTCCTTCGACGAGACATTTCTGTAAAAAAGCAAAGTTCATTGACCTCAAAAATAAGTTGAAATAACATAATAATACTAGCCAGAAACAGCCTTCACTTCACTTACTTATGAATAGTTGGAGAATCTCTGTAGAACCCGTAAAAAAGAGAAAATGTCACAATCGTCAGCCCTCCGAGTAGGTAATACAACGCGGCCCAGCCAACCTCACTGTGACAGAACATTCCACCCAAAAACATGGATAACATGGGGCCGAACTGGAGGTGGCATGACAAATAGGCGACGTAAGTCCCACTTCTCTTCCAGGTAGCCCAATCGGCGATGATCGATCCCATTGCTGGCCATGATGTCGCCACAGCAAAGCCCTGAAAATGTGGGATTAATTAGTTTCATCCAGAGAAATGCTTAATATATCTAAATTTACAACCCCCACGCAAATCCTGGCCCTCTAAACTCCAAAAAATGCGATTATGACGTCCTTTCGTGAATACTCGATAAGCTCTTATCAATTACACAAACTAAAAACTAGGTCGTTTCGTCATGCGTTCATAATGCAACGCAATTATTAAATTGATTAACATTATTATAGAAATTTACGATCGAAAGCTAGAAGCATTGCTGAAAAGTTAGCCCTTGAAGAGAAAGTAATTGGAAAATTTTGTTTATAAAAAATATTACTAATCAATCTTACCTGCATAAATCGTGCCAAGAACACGGCGAAGAATCCGGCTTCAGCAGCCAATGGTGTTAACAGCGTGGCGATGGCAGAAACACCCCCATACATGGTGAATGTTTTCCTCACACCAAGAGTAGAGGTCAAGTAGGTGATGGGGAATGTTCCCAAGATCGTTCCCATAGCGATCGCTGAGTAGAGCCAACTCTTCTCAAAGTCTGTGAACATGTCTCTTTTGATTTCTGAAATGGTGAAAGTTAGATTAAAAAATAAATTCAAATCTTACACCATAATTGGTGATCTAATGTCCAACAATTCTGAAATTCCGGGGATATAATCTTTTTGTTTAAGACTTACCGGTTCCATTTGAGCTGTCGGTGCATTTCATGCAAATTACTGTGAAATTCAAGGCCAAAGAGTTTGCAATCACCGAGGATAAGCAGAGAATCGATACCAACATCACGATATACCGGGTTCTGCCACAACAGAAGAATCCTGCCGTTTCTGCTTCATTGAGGGACTTATCCGAGCTTAGGATTGAAGTGCTCCGTGTGGAAGGTTCACTGTTCTGTGGCTTCTCTGGATCTTCCAAATTTATCTGTAAGCCAGGAAGAGTTGTTGTGGTTGTAACTGGAAGACCTTGACCAATCCGGGGAGTTTGCAGAGTGTCCTGAGAGTTGGCGGAGATATCAACTGGAGGCATGGTGGATTTAGAGACGAGCCGGCTCTCGTCTTGGATTCGGTTTACTGAAAATACGGCCATATAAGCATAAGATCATCAAACCGCCGGAATCTTACTGTAAACCCGTGAAAAATACTCGAAAAGAGTGTCAACATTTTTTACAAAGGTAACCTTAAGATTAGATTTTCAAAGGACAATTACGAATAATAATAAATCTTTTGAGAATGCACGTTGCGAAGTATAGCATCATACTTTAAACTCCCTGTAACCCTTCTAATTTAGCAAAAGACGCCCAAAGATTTTTCTAGAGGGACGATTACTTTGCAACTACGGTTCCTTTAACTGTAAGGCGCTGGCAGATCCCCAGACCTTGTCTATGATCTTACGAAGCCATCCCCGGTTTATAAAGCTTTCAAATTTGAATTGAGGAGCCCAAGCGACACCCCTTTTTGGCGGAACATAATTTAGGCGACACCCTCTTCTTTTTCTCTCCCAAAAAAATATTGAAAATCACGGAAGGCGATGTTTTGACGAGAAAAAGTTTTACTTGGTGGTACTGTAACATCAAAAACGAATCTGTTTTTTAATTTGACAAGGTCAAATCGCTTTGTAAAAAATGACGTCACAAGAATATGGGGAAACACGGCTTGATAGGAAAAAGATACAAAGAAAAAATTTTGTAAACAGCGATAAAGATAATTTTTTGGCGGAAAATGTCTAGAAAATTCGAAAGCCTTGAGCAAAAATAAACAGTTTTATCGATCAATTCGTAAAATTAGTCTTCTACAAAAACAATATTTTCAGGTGTAACAAAGTTCGTTTTTCCAAAATGAAAAAATTAATATTGCAGGCCACACAAAATCAACGGTTTTCTTAGTGTAATGTCGAGACAGTAACGGGGCAAGGGGATCAAAGATTGCCGGGACCGGAAAGACTGCTGCACCGAGAATAAGTTGGTTACACCTAAACTACACTTCATATGACCTAGCAATTTGAGTGTAATAAAGTTTAATAAGGAATGTACGGTAGATTGAAGGTCTACGGGCTAAAAACCAATCAAAAAGTAGTGAAAACCATTCGTGCTGAAGTACGTGAGATTAACAAACTTGATGGTTTCTAACTCAACCAAAACTCCTCAACCCAGAGTCAATAATGCTCCCAAAAAACTCAACTTCTAATACGATATAGCTATTATACTGTATCATTTTCCCTGACAAAGATGCTATCAATTCCCGAAACACCAAAGAAACAAACACCAAATGTTTTCCCGTCTTCTGATAACACACCCGGAACCTGAGGGCGCATTGCACTCAGAAACAATGCTAATTACGAAAAAATGGATGCGATAAGGCATTGTAGACAAAACAAAGCCTATCATCATGCCATTCCTTTCAAAAACAAAAACAGATAAAAGCTTGATAGGTCAGGAGATGAGTTCAAATCTGGCCGGCGCTTTTTGACTGATGATCAAAGGGATTTTGAGCAGACATGTCTGAAAAAATAACAAAAGACGTAAAGTTCTTGTCCATGTCAGCAGAAACAGAAATGTCAAAGGTCCTTTACAGAATAAAATTTTGCTCTGAAATCAGAGGTTTGAATATCAAAGTCATAAATTCTTGCAATTTCTACAATCACGTCGAAGGTTCGTTGCCTGAGTGCTTACCAATCTGCCCATAGAATTAGGACAGTGGAAAAATAGACGGCTCTAAACTTTTACTGGTACTTGTGCAGAAGACAACTGTATTATTTATATTTGGTCTCACAAGGAAAGTACTTCTATGGGGTGTGGAATTACCGGTCAAGATATATATCAAAAAATTCGCAAAAATTTTCTGATTCAGAATATATAAAAATTAGCTGCCTAATTTTGGTCTATCAACGAGTTTTATCGATGAATGTATTTCTCGAGGAAAAAAATCTACGGCAACAAAAGCGCGCTCGGTCTCTTCCTTCGGAAGAGAGCGGTGTGGCCGAGTGGTTAGAGCGCTAGATTGGGAATCCGAAGGGGACGGGTTCGATTCCTTTTGCCACACTAGAACCCATTTTTTACATTAGAACTACTTTTAAGGTGTAGTTGTAATCCAATTTGATATTTTAAGGCTTGTCAAGGCCTCAAAATTTATTTTAGCACAAAACAAATTTTTTTTATTGGTAAAAACACGGTCAAAAAGACACTTGCATTGTGTCGCGAGAAAACTTCTGAGGACAAAAACATGTCATCAGACCAAAATTAGGCAGCTAATTTATATATATTCTGAATCAGAAAATTTTTGCGAATTTTTTGATATATATCTCGATCGGTAATTCCACACCCCATAGAAGTACTTTCCTTGTCAAAAACATGTGAATATGACGATTCCCATCTAGTCACAACTAAAGTTGAAGATCAAACGGAAACCGTTGCTCTGATAACACATACAAAGCGTATGATCGAACAATGAGTGCATTGGGATTGCTATCTACATGTCATATGCACGGCGAGTTCAGTCGTTTTTGTCATCCAGAAGTTTCGTTTGAGTAAACAAAAAGCACCAGCAAGTGACTGGTAAAGTTCGCGAGATAATAAAATTTTTTAGCCACTTGAGTTTTTACAACTTTCAAGCGAACCCTGCAAGTTCAATGCACTCATATAGACGGATAGTGAAGATTAGTTTTAAAAAAGCATTGAACTAACCTATATATTATAAAGGAGGATACGATCCACCAAAACAGTAAAAAAGCTCAAACTTTCACTATACACATACCAGTGGGCGTTCAAGATCTCTCATTTATAGGATTATGTTTCAGGACAGAGCTAATGTAAAAACCCGCCTTTCCTAATGACACTGTAAATTGTACCCATAACAACAGCGAACAACCTCCGAGCCGGTGGGCGTTCTTTGAAGTCACTTTCCGATCTCTTTCAGCTCCCTTGTCTCAGTAACAATAGACAAAAGAGTAACCGGAAAGTATTTAAAACTGCGATGTTTGCAAATCAGTTTTTTGGGTAAAGAGTGATGAGGAAAGAGTGGCCGACTCGTTCCCCGACAAATGACCATTGAAAATCGTTTTCGGCCGGATTATTTCCCAATACTATTTACAGTACTACTCGTTTGGAGCTTTAAAGCTAAAGTATAAAGCGGTACGCTACTTGAAATGGAAATATAATATAACAGCTGTTAAACGCTCCTTAAATACCCTTACGGTCCGTCACAGCATAAAAAGTATCGTAAATCTGCAGAATTTGCATATTTTTTGCCAAATCCCTCTTGAGTGATCATATGGGTTTTCTCCGACTTTCCCGAAGTTTCCATTGCACTTCATTCAGTGCAATCGGATCAAATCATAGCGAGAAGGCAGTGTAATGTTGTCCTTCACGTGCGAATTTTCGTACGCACAGAGAAACTCGAATGACCGATTCCGGTGATATCAGAATATTTTATCTTACCCATTAGATGAAATATAGAGACGTTTTATATGACGAATTCACGTTTTTTTTGAAACATGAGACTTCTGCATTGAAAACTATAAATAAATACGACAGTGTCCAAAAATCATGTTCCCTAAAAAGCCGGTATACCGGTAACAACCGCCCATTCGCCAACAAGTCAACTATTAGTCATCCCTCGCGTGCCCTTCGATTTCTTACAATTTCATTAATACTTTGGTCATAACCTCTGCAAACAAACCCTCTGCTCTCAAACTGTACCGCCTCTAACCTCCAAATGCACCGTACCGTGCGTTTATTACACTGGAAAAGACGGGGAGGTAAGAAAGAAAAGAAATGCGGGGCATCCCGGAGAAGATCATAGAGTTCGATCGCACCTGGAAATTTAAAAAGAAAAATTCAATTGTTCTGAACGTAAGAAAAATGTGATGCAATTGACAAGGCCTCGGCAATTACACAATGAGATCCTTTCCGATTATCCAAACGTTTCAAACATACTTCAGTGGTTCGGATTTCAAAGGCATTTGTAATGGTTTCCATAAAAAATTTCGTTGATATTTATTTCTACAGTAGACCGTCGATGGAATGTCTCGCAAATCATCATTTTTTGTCAACTTGATCGAGTCTTATTTCTCCAAATACTTTAAAATATTTGATGAATGTTTAATAAAGATCGTGTGATCGTCTCGTAAAATTACTCAAAACAAAGGTTCAGGAAAACATTCAAAAAAAAAACAGCTACCAGAGATGGATTTGCATTTTCGAACTTCAAAATCCAGCAGTTCAAAACCCGACCTAAACTTATTTCCAAGAAAGTTCAAAAAACCATTCAGCAAAATCACTATGGCCCCGGGCGGTCTTGGAAAGTCGTCATCATCGATCACCGATGCTCAACGTTATTACAGTGTAAAGTTATCCGTCAGTATTTCCCAATGACAAGAGAACAACCGACTGGAAACTTCGTGGTGGTAATGACGGAAAAAATATTTGGAAGACATAAACAAATCAAAATCATAATAAACGGCCTCAGACTTGATTATGACTCAGAAATCTCCCACTCACTTCCGGGAGTCCCCTTTTGAATTCATCAAATACCACAGGATTTCAAAAGCTTAGAAGTAAATTTTTAAGTTCATCAGACACCTAATCGTTTCTAATAATATGAAACCAGAAAGACAACAAAATCCGTGATCTTTTCAACCCCTACATTAACGATGATCAGTCAAATAATGTAGTTCACCGATCCGCCTTCTCTGGCGGGATAATCGATATGGATAAGCGGAACGGTGAAGTAATAGAGTCACAAGATATGAAACGACGGATCAATCATTTTTCGACAAAAAAAAAGCAATAAGTCCAATATCGGATGTCACTAACGGGTGAGGTAAAAACAAAGACGTCAGAAATCTTTGAAAAAAACATACAGAAAAGGCGAAATTGTCGCGAAATTCTATAAAACAACGAAGCAATGGATCAAAAATCAAACGAAAAATAACCTGCAGCCATGACTGATAGAGAAAATATTTCAACAAGATAGGTTACCCGTTTTAATAGGTTAAGTATGAAGTTCCAAAATAATTACAAGACATTTTATGTTAAGGTGAAAGTTTGTGAAGCGTTATTTCAGTAGCAACATCTGTAGTTTCACCCATGACGTTAGAGCGTGGACTCGAGTGTAAACGCCTGGATGGCCTGGTTCCGCGCAGCCAATTCCCCAGCTGACAATCCCCTAGAAGAGAATTAATTAAACCTCCCCGATGAAATACAAACCTTAAACTTCAGACATTATAAAGAATCCTAACCTGCAACTCCCAAGCGTTTTTGTTCCAGCAAACCAATGGTCCTCCCGAATCCCCCTGGCAAGCGTCAATCTTCCCATCCGCATATCCAGCACATATCATAGTCGGCTGAAATATTCGTCCTTGATAATGCCGATGGTCATTGCAAGTGATCGAAGACACAATAGGAACATGAGCCTCTCGCAGAGCTGGCGATGCAGGTCCATCTTCTTCCATCCGACCCCATCCAGTCACCACACACATAGTATGGGTTGCTGGTGGACCAAAGCTGGGGAGACAGACCTTGTTTATCGTCTGGTTCATCCTCACTGGGGGCCAAATCCTGCAGCAAACAACAGATAAAAATTACAAAAAATATGTCTTGAACACGCAAGCAATTACCTACTTCATAATGGCGATGTCATAAGCAGATTCTCGGATGTGGTACAAATTGTGAAGAGTAATGTTGAGTACTCGAAACCGCTTCCCTCCAAAGATTTCATGGCCACCGAGAAGCACAGAGTAATGCCGAGGATTCTCTCTAAAAACGCAATGACAAGAAAGAACGTATCTTACCCCTTCAAGAAACAGTGAGCTGCAGTCAGAACAAACTCGCTGTCGATCAATGCGCCGCCACATTGATGGTTCCGCCCTCGTAAGATCTCCGCCATCCATGGCCAGGCATTCACTTTCGTCTCAAATCCACCCACTATTCTATGGTTTGAACTCTGAAAATAGAAGGTCAACGGGAAACAACGGAGCCAACGCGGGATAAATAAAATCCAGACGTAAGAGTAAGGAGCGCAATAACAAGCGCAATATTTCGTGGCGATCGTAGGAAAGCAGCTGTAAATTTGGTTGAATCAAAATTCGAGTTTGAAAGACGTACTTGTTGTCTAAAATAAGAAAAACAAACGAAGCGCTGAAAAAGGTACGAGAAGGGTTTTCAAAAGTATGCATGCCTTCTTGGCAACTTTTACGTTTATAAACATCAGTTCACAAGTAAAGTAAACTTACACCTAGAAGAATTCTAGAGAAACCGTCGCTGTACTTGGTCTTTCCGCATTCCAGATCTTCCGCAGTTGTTGCACTGACCAGAAACAAGAAAACAATCAGTTTAGATACAAATTTGACGTCTGAAGTCCATCTTCGAAGCATTTGGAGAGGATATTGCCACCTTCGGAGGGACAATAAACCATTCAGAAAATCCGACAGTTTGGCCACTTGACAACCAGGGCTTTGTGAGGTGAGATCAATTACCAACTACTGAAAAGTCGTATTCGGGGACAAGACAGAATAATTGAGCAGGATGACGGAATTCCTACACGTCCTTTTTGCCGTCAGTGTGACGAAAACGGCTGATTGAAACTGCGTAAATACGACGAATATTCGCGCATAGCCAGCGGGAGAACAAACCGATTCAGCAACGGTCAAACCTTCTATCTTGAACTTTCTTCTAGACAACTAGTGCAAGTCAAATAATCTATCAAATAAGTCCATCTATATTTATTCTGTTAAACAGTATTTACAGCGGCAGTAGTATTTGACAAGCAATGTAAACGATAAAAAAATGGATTCAAAATCCTATACAGTGTGAGTAGAGTGAGTTGTGTCCTCTTCGAGGCTCTTCATTGTTTTCCGTTGCCGATGGTGATCTTTGGGCAGGCATCCGTCAACTTCTGGAATCCAGATTCAGCAAGGCAGGAGCAGAGGGCCTGAGCTTTCTCGGTATCCCACGAGCTGTTGATGCAACGCTTGGCGGTGTCGATGATGGCCTGATCGGAAGGCAGCTCCAAAGCACAATCAAACTTGCTCGCGCACTTCGCCGTTCGGATGTCCAGGCATTTCTTGGTGCACACGGCGAAGGAGAGCGTCTGTGAGATGGTTTGCTTCAGCTGAACACCACCATTCTTGGACATCCAACGGTTCAATTCGCCGAGTACGGCCAGCTTCAATGAATCGGGGTTGCGCTTCGCAATGAGGGGGTTCTGATCGGAAGGGGTCTTCAGACAACTGTTGGCAAACTCGTTGCCGATGCAGGTTACGGTGGCGTTGAATTCTGGGCCAAACACTTGGAGACATTCGTCAGCTTCGGTGAGGTTGACTCCAATTGCGGTCAGTTGTGGCTGAAATTATAGGCAAAATAAACAACTGATAAATAACAGTAAAACTGTAAAGAACAAACAGGAGTTCGCAGATAATTTTGCAAGACCATTTTGAGAACTCGAAAAATTCCAGAAACGACTTGATTTTAGACCTTCGA
Source organism: Bursaphelenchus xylophilus (assembly GCA_904066235.2). Classification (NCBI taxonomy): domain Eukaryota; kingdom Metazoa; phylum Nematoda; class Chromadorea; order Rhabditida; family Aphelenchoididae; genus Bursaphelenchus; species Bursaphelenchus xylophilus. The sequence goes on from CAJFCV020000001.1 coordinate 9,500,966, forward strand.
AAAAGAAAACCTAAAGTAAATCTACGACCGAAAGCTCGGACACTACACGAGCAATCCACCAATAAACTTTCATACCAAAAACAGTGCATCCCAACCCAACTACAACCACATCCCCAAATCTCACCGAACAATACCCTGCACATTGAGGAAGGGAAGTGGAAATCTTGTCTGCACATGGCTTCAGATCATCGCACGCACATTGCCGAGCATAGGCGGAGAGGCCGGACGGTACCAACACAGCGAGGAGGACAAGAAGAGACACTCGAGAAGCGGACATCCTTTGAGAAAGTTGAGTTTGAAACTGACTAGTAATCGAAGCCGAGGTCGTTACCTCGATTTTGATGACGGATCGCAGCCGTATTGCCTGCGGGTGGCCAAGAAGGCGGAGAGTTCCGATGAATCCCCGAGAATTTCGCAATTTCGTGAGATATTCTATAAAATACGTCATCTCTAAAAAATATGTTCATTTCGTCCAGAAAATGCGTGATTGCGAAGTTTCTCTTCGACAGGGGTGGTCAGCGGACCCTATTTTTCCGATTTTCGGCCCGCGGCCCGGCCCGGCCCGTCTAGTCTTTTTCCAGGCCCGTCCCGGCCCGGCCCGTGACGGGCCTGGCCCGGCCCGTGCAGGCCCGTTTATAGAGGGTTCTGCGAACTGCGCCCAAGCTTGGGATCTAAACTTAGGCAAAAAAGGTGTTGATATAAGAGCGAAGGAATAAGAATTTTTTTCGAGCTCGAAAATTTTTGCTGGATTTGCTACCAATTTCAAGAGGTAGCGAAATGATCAATTTGCAACCTCCAAAAAAGACGTCGGAAGCAAATCGGCCATTTTGCGAGGGCGCAAAATTGGGAGGTAGCAAAACGGCGTTTTTGCGACGGCGCAAAATTGGGAGGTAGCAAATCCATGGATTTGCGACGTCCCAAAATAAGCCCCGCCCCCTCAGTTTTTCAGCCATCACGTTTTGGCTTTTTTGACGGAAAAACACCGTTTAGGGTGAAAAATTTAGCTGATAAATCGTACATTTACGAAATTATGAAGAAAAAAAACGTCCCTCTTCATCTTTATAATATTTATTAATAAAAGACGTACATTTTCGTATAAAATATGCGGTTTTTCCACAATATTGTCCAAATACGGCCGGAGAGTCGATGGATGGGGCTGAAGAACATGTTTTGCCAAATATAACCGAAGAGTCGAGGGATGATGGATTGAAGAACATGGCCGCTAAATGAACTTCCTGGAAATCAAAAGCAAAGTAAAATTTCCTTATCATTTTCAGAAAAAAAGACCTTCATTTACCTCATGGTGCATGTGTCTAATCCGAGCATTGAAATGGGCATAGTTTTGAACAAAATTACGGCCGACGGAGGTGAAACCGAATTCCAAGTAACAATTTATTACCTAAAAACAAAATAAGAATACTTGAATCCACTTACCTCCTTTAGCAATTACCACACGGCCTTTCTCTTGATCGACTTCATGATTTCTGCCTCCTGCAAACGATTTATAAGACTCCTGCCATGAATAATATAAAAAAAAAATTGGAAATCTCTTCTAAAATCAAAAAATAATAACAAAACAGATTTACCATGGCCAAAAAACCAGGAATTAGGCCTTCAGTTGCCTTCAATTCGGATTGAATGAACAGAACTCCCACGAAAATTGAACCTAAAATCCGTTCTTGGAGTGCGTGGCATTTCGTTTTCACGGGCCGCGAAAACATTCGCCACTTCATAAATTCTTTTTTCTTGTTTCCTTTTGTTGAAATTGGCCAAATAGATGCAGAGAAGCTGAATTAGAAGATAAACCGACTCAAGGTGATCGCCATAAACATCGGGGACGAAATTGGCGGGCAAACAAGGCTTTTTGACTCCATGGTAAGCTGTTTTGTTATTATTTTTTGATTTTAGAAGAGATTTCCAATTTTTTTTATATTATTCATGGCAAGAGTCTTATAAATCGTTTGCAGGAGGCAAAAATCATGAAGTCGATCAAGAGAAAGGCCGTGTGGTAGTTGCTAAAGGAGGTAAGATCGGATTTAAGGATTCTTATTTTGTTTTTAGGTAATAAATTGTTACCTGGAATTATTTTTCACTCCCGTCGGCCGTGTTTTTGCCCAAAACTATGCCCATTTCGATGCTCGGATTAGACACATGCACTATGAGGTAAATGAAGGTCTTTTTTTCTGAAAATGATAAGGAAATTTTACATTGCTTTTAATTTCCAGGAAGATCATTTAGCGGCCATGATCTTCAATCCATCCCTCGTCTCTTCGGCCATATCTGGCAAAACATGTTCTTCAGTTCCATCCATCGACTCTCCGGCAAGACTTGGCCAATGTTGTAAAAAAAACTCATGTTTTATACGAAAATGTACGTCTCTTATTAATAAATATTTTAACAAAGAAGACGTTTTTCTTTCATAATTTCGTAAATGTACGATTTACAAGCAAAATTTTTCACCATAAATGGTGTTTTTCTGTCAAAAAAGGCCAAAAACGCGGTGGTTGGCTGTAAAACTCAGGGGGCGGAGTTTATATTTGGGACGTCGCAAATCCACGGATTTGCTACCTCCCAAATCCGCGCCGTCGCAAAAACGCCGTTTTGCTACCTCCTCTCGCGGAGGTAGCGAAAACGCCGATTCGCGACCGACTTTTTTCGGAGGTCGCAAAAAGAAGGATTCGCTACCGAGACCACGTCGCAAATTGATCATTTCGCTACCTCTTGAAATTGGTAGCGAATCCAGCAAAAATTCTCGAGCTCGAAAAAAATTCTTATTCCTTCGCTCTTATATAGCTAGTAAAGGATCAATGTGATAGTTTTATGGTTTTATAATGGAACTATAGACTTGTAAACGTTTTAGAACTTGAGAAACAGCAACTATAACAACATCAATTAATTTTCCCGGCGCGAAAACAATGAATGCCAACGGTTTGGCATTGTAATTTAGACGGGCCGGGCCGGAAAAACCCCAGGCCCGCGGCCCGGCCCGTGACGGGCCCGGCCCGTTTGTAATTTTCCATTATTGAGCCCGGCCGGCCCGTTTGGGCCGGCCCGTGACGGGCCGGCCCGGCCCACTGACCACCCCTGCTCTTCGACCCTTTATTCCGCTCACAATTGAACTTTCCGACTTGCTTGTATACAAAATTCCAGGGGTGGCCACCCGGGCCCGTTTCGGCCCGTCTTACTTTTCCCGCAATTGCGATATCTCGTTTTGGAGAAGAGATATCAAAAATCTGATAACATTTTGAAGGGTCAGCACCCTTCTAAACCTAGGGCTAGCCGAAGTTTCAAAGCCATCCGGTTACTCAGAAAAAAGCGCGGGATAAGTAAGACGGGCCGAAACGGGCCCGGGTGGCCACCCCTGCAAAATTCTATGGAATATTTATTGTAAATTCGATACATAGAAAATATTCGTATTCAATCACATATATTAGACTCTCTCTTTTCCTCTGTGCTGTTCACCAATCAGATTGCGGGGACTTTGTAGGTCTTGAAGAACTTGAAAAACAGAAACACCCCGAAGAAAACAACTATCAAGGAGCCCAGGACAAAGACAAAGTTTGACGGGGACTTCAAGGAATCAGGGCTTGGCTTCGGATTAGAATTTGGTTGAAGGGTAGCCTCGGAAACTTCTTGTGGGTTCGTTTTTGGAGCACTGTTGTCGCCGGAGGGACGGGGTTTACTGGTGGAAGCCTTCGGAGGGATTGAATTGGCATGGGCCAGGGTTCGGACAGCCAGATCTCGACCAAGTCTTTCGAATTCCGCCCGATTCTCGCGCCACATTTTGGCCGCATCCACGTTGGCTGGACTAGCATCATTGGGTTCTAAAAACATTCAACAAACGATAAGAAAGAAGACCTCGCCACTTACCCGCTAACATTGACACCACTGATATGAGAACCTTTTCCACAGATAACACCGGTGACCACCGTTCGGAGGAGCTTTCGTATCCAGTGGGATCATCTCCAGGAGTGTGCAAGATGGATATACAAACTTTTCCATCGGCGTAAATGTTGGGATGGAATAAATCGCATGTAAACCGCATCTTCGGAGGACTTAGTGGGTAATCCTGAAAGAACAATAGCAATAGTCTCTTGTTTCTACAGTAACCTAAGTTGTCAAAATTAAACCATTTCTCAATGACTCACCTCCGGGAAGCTTAATCTAGCGGGAAATACTCCATTTTCGTAGCAGGTGTCCGGGGGCCCACTAATTAAGCAGTTCCATTCAAAGAAGTTGTCCTCACTTGATGGACCGGCAATGATTCCCTCTGGTGGATTTGCGTTCAGCTCTGAAAATTGCGGTAAAGTTGTTGAGGTCACAGTTCAGTAAAATTGAAACGCATCCACACAACTAAAAAAGAATCACTGTCTCTATGGCAGATGTTCTTTGATCTCAATTTTGATGGTCAGTTTTATCGATTTCTAAACGTTCCAAACACAATAAACTCAAAAAACTCACGTTTGTATTCGGCCATAAGTCTTTTCAAAGCAAATCCCGCCATGGTTCACCTGAAAAATAACAGAGATCTCATTAACCCAATGAATAAAAGACGGCTCGAAATTGGACAAAAGAACGGCTCAAAAGGTGATTAGCACACGTCTCGCTGCGAGGTTTCTGATGAAGAAATGAACACCATGAAGCGAACGAAGACTTTTTTTACGGAAGGGGAAATTGTCTTCGCAAAAAACCATGTGATTTTGCGGGATGGGAGCAATTGAAAACAGGTAAAACAGACCTCAAAACTGATCGGCTACAAGACCGCTTGCGGGGAGAACGCATGAAAACAAGCCTCGCTCTGCATGCGCTATCAATAGCAACAAACTGCAATTTGGGAATGGAAAAATAGTCGAAAACAAAAAACGTAAAGATGAGATTGACAACTAAAATTTATCACAAAAACAATAAAAACCTTCATTGGAAGGATCATTAAGAGTGCCAAGAGGACCAACTAAAGACGGAACAGCGCCCGATATTGTTAAATGGAGGGTCAAAATATAAAGCAACAAGCTCATAAAATTACAGTATACAGAACATCGAAATGAAATGTTACTTCCACATAAGCCCACGAGTTGAACGTAAATTCATGAATTCGATATGTCTGGCATAAACAATGTGTTATCGATAAGCCAACAAAAAATGGCTTATTGTTTTCGTGGTGGGGCATAGAATTTCTTCTGAAGTCGTCCATAAAATCCGAATGATGGTTTTTTTGAGAATTCTTTATTTTTTTGTCCAATTGGACCAAACATGGCTAAGGTTCTCAAAAATAAGTTATCTTTCCTTTTTTTTCTTTCTATTTACACATAGATACATTCGTATACTTTCGTTGTTTTTGAAATTTTTTCTTGTTGGTTGATATTCTTCAAGATTTTACTTCTGTCTTACCTAGTATTTCCAGACAGGCACCACTGGCATGGTGAAAAGCCGGAGGATTCGCTCTCGGCTCAACACAAATGCCTCTAACACCTCCACGAAGGTTGAGAGTATAAAGGAAGTCTTAACATCGAATGGGATAGGTCATTGTGAAGACCAAGATCATGGATCTGTGGCCTCATACAATTCGGAAACGGTAAGTAGTCTTACGCTTTCTATTTTCTCTGTAGGGTGATATCGAATGCCATCCTGGGAGTACAGAGCAGCTGGTATATCCACAGTTAATTCGGCAGCTGATTATTGGAAGATTGCTGCTCTTTGCTATTCAGTGCATTGCTGGCGTGTTTCCAGATGCTCCGACTGATGCTTTCAAGGGAGTTGAGGCTGAAGGTACGAGTGTTTTATTATTTTAATTATCTTGTTCTTTAGATTTTGCCAAGAGCCGGGTGCTTCGACCTCTTTTAGGAGGGTTAACAAGATGGGATGCAAGACATTTCCTTCATATCGCCGAACATGGATACACATGGGAGAGCACACTGGCGTTCTTCCCTTTGTTTCCGATGTGCTTGAGGGTTATTGGAGGGGTTTTGAAGGTTCTTCTACCTTCTTTTAGTTTGTATAGTTGCATGATTATTGGGGGAGTCCTGGTGAACAATGTGAGTTATCGCTTCCAAACTTAGTATTGCGGTTTTAGGCAATTTTTATAATCAACGGGCTGCTGCTATATTCATTGTGCCTAAAACTCACCAAATCTGAGAAGGAATCCATTTTGGCCATCTTCGTCTACAGTGTGAACCCAGCATCAATATTTTTCTCCGCTGTCTACACTGAGACCTTGTACATGATGTTCACTTTGCTCGGATTGACTTGTATCTATGATGAGAAGAAATCTCCAGATGGGTTCTTATTCAAATTCCTCGCTTCTTCTTGTTGCTTTTCTTTGGCCTTTTTTACACGCTCCAACGGATGGCTCAACTTTGGTTATATCGGTTATGCGGCAATGATTGATGTTCTAACTCACAATGGAAGCAGATGGGAGAGAAAGAGTAACATCTTGGTAAAGGTGAATGCTTAAAACTTTTTTTTTCATTAACTTTTAGGCGATGAAATACGGTCCTTTGTTGTTGATATGTCTATTGTTGATCGTCCTGCCACTTCGATCCTTCTCAACAACACAAGAAGAACGATATTGCCGATCCACGACAATATTCTCTTTCGATCAGTCAGATCCTCCATTCCATGATGAGTACACTAATCGAATCTTGCCTGGAGACGTGCCGAATTTAAAGTGGTGCACCAAAAGAAGTGAATTCTCTCTACTACCTGTGTATTATCCATCAATTCAAAAACATTATTGGGATGTTGGACTTTTCCAGTACTGGCAACTCAAGAAGATTCCGTTATTCATTTTAGCAGCTCCGACCTTGATTGTTCTCCTTTATGGAGTTATGGATATTGTACTGGATATCACTCTTGATTCAAGAAGTGGGGCCGTGATCATCAGTGAGACGACCTATTTGATACCATTTGCAATTCATTCCACTCTGCTTGGTATTGGTGCTCTGTTCTTCTATAACGTTGAGGTAGGATATTCGTTTCGTGTTTTTAGCGTATGTATGGCCTAGTCTACTATTAAACGTTGCAGGTTGTCACCAGAATCCTGTTCTCATCATCTCCCTTTATGTATATAACGATTGCCCGGATCATGTCCGAGCATTGTCCACGCATCAAATGCCCTGAGGATCTTCTGGAACCCCCGGTACTACCGTTCTTCGCTAACTATTTCTTTGTTCGAACGGCAAGCAAATTGTTGACAATCTACTTGCTCGGCTACTGCTTCATCGGCACCATCGCCTTTGTTAAATGGCTCCCATTTGTCTAGAGGAACAAATTGGAGGCGTTAGAGTGTAGTCGAATGACTAGTCTATGGTTCTCTTGTTTAGAATGTGTATTTAGAGTTAATGTATTTGAATGTTCACGCATTTATTTCATAGTCTTCGTTGTTTATTGAAACATAATGAGCTAATCACCTTGCAGCTAGTCAAATCTATCGCTAAGTCATTCCCGAACTAATGATCTCATATAAATACATAACTTATTTTGTGCTTTGCATCTCCAAGATGTTTGAAATAAAGAATTATTTTTTTACGTCGGGCTACGCTTCGGGTTGACGTGCGGTATAAGGGTAATCCCCTCAGGGTATCGTTTGAACTAAAGCCGAATTGTATGTTTGACGCGCTTTTAAATTTTATTTTTATTTGCCGAGTAATTGTTTACAATTTGTTTTGCCCTCCCTCTCTCTCTTTTCTGGCCGCAGAACGTGCAGTTTGGCCATGATACGCGCGGAAGAGAACGTCCCGACGCGTTTTGAGAGGAGTTCTCGGCAAAAGAAGGAACGAACGGCCCGAAAGCAAAAATTTTTCCCACAAAAAACAGCTTCAAGCTATAAGGTTTGATCAGTTTGAAGAATGGAGAGTGTTTTGAATTCTCGTTGTAATTATATCAAATTTAATCTCCATGTGCTCGGGGTTTGGAACTATTGGTAATCGCCTCATAATCATGACACAAACAAGAGTTTGGTTTTATCGTTCGATTCCCCCGTTCGAAAGTGTTTTTGGACCTTTTTCTCTTGACCTGAAGAGCCGTTTTTCGGGCTGGTTTTTTGATGGAAAACGACGTGGGACACTCGATTCCCGGACTTTCGATAAACACAAAAGGTGTTTTGCGACTTGTTTTTGATTGCCTTATATGTTTAATAGACTGCTGGTACGCTTTCTTATCGAGAAATTATGTAAATATTACGTGAACCCACGAAGAGGGCCATTTATGCCTGTTATTAGCAGAAAAAAGCCCTTGGACGGCGAATGCATGATGCAATTTCATGTAAAAAGGAAGTTTACGGCGTTTTATACTGTTGTACCGCAGTGTTCCGTTTGAAGAGAAGAAAGAGATTGAAATTTGACGAATAGTTGTTACCTAAAACAATGTATTTTTTGTTCCGTGTCAGATGGTTCCCCTATGCGATTAGTCTATTTCCGAACTTGATTGTCGAAGGGATCAGTTATTTTAATTTTGTTTTTGCAGGAAATCATGTCGTTGTTGACCGAGACCGATGAGTTCAAGAAGCTCAAACAGCTTTTCGATGGGGGCGCCAAAGATCTGAACCTGAACAAACTGTTTGCCGAGAACCCTGACCGTTTCGAGAAGTATCATACTTCTCTTCCCACCAAGGATGGGGATATTTTGGTCGATTACTCCAAGAACTTGGTTGACGACACTGTTTGGAAGGCCCTGCTCGACTTGGTAAGCCCTTTTTTATGGTTTCTTTTGTAATTAGAAACACTAATGTTTGGATGAATACACGATCGTGTACGATTGTCTAAATCTTATGTCAGGGGCAGTGTGAACAGGATTTAATTTGTGTTATTCATCTTTTAGGCCCGTGCCCGAAATGTTGAAGGTCTCCGTGATCAAATGTTCAATGGAACTCCCATAAATTTCACCGAAAACCGAGCCGTTCTGCATATTGCATTGAGAAATAGAAGCAACAAGCCAATACTGGTCGATGGGAAGGATGTAAGTCGAGTTTTGTATTCTTTTGGACTTTTTAGGTATAGGTTTGACAAAAAGAAGAAATTGCTCGTTTAGGTCATGCCTGCTGTGAACGCTGTCCTGGATCACATCAAGCAATTCTGTAGCCAAGTGATTTCCGGAGAATGGAAAGGATACACTGGGCAAAAGATCACGGACGTTGTTAACATTGGAATTGGCGGTTCGGATCTCGGGCCATTGATGGTAACCGAAGCCCTGAAGCACTTCCAAGTTGGTCCTAATGTCCACTTTGTCTCGAATGTGGATGGAACTCATTTGGCTGAGACCGTGAAGAAACTGAAGCCCGAGACGACCTTGTTCATCATTGCCTCAAAGACATTCACCACCCAGGAGACCATCACCAATGCCGAATCGGCGAAGAAATGGTTCCTGGATGCTGCCAAGGTAAGGCATTGATCTGGGAATTATTTTCGTTTTATTTCAGGATCAAGCAGCCGTTGCCAAACACTTTGTTGCTTTATCCACCAACACCAAGAAGGTGGAGGAGTTTGGCATCGACTCCAACAACATGTTCCAGTTCTGGGACTGGGTTGGTGGCCGGTACTCTCTTTGGTCTGCCATTGGTCTCAGCATTGCCGTCCACATTGGATTTGATAACTTTGAGAAACTTTTGGATGGAGCTCACATTGTCGACCAGCACTTTACACAAACCCCGTTGGAAAAGAACATTCCAGTTATATTGGCTTTGTTGGGCGTCTGGTACATCAACTTGCATGGGGCGGAGACTCAGGCCTTGTTGCCGTACGATCAGTATCTTCATCGATTCGCCGCTTATTTCCAACAAGGGGACATGGAAAGCAATGGAAAATATATTACTCGGTAAGGGATTTATTCTTCATCTAAACTTGTCATGCTGAAAGCTAATGAAAATGTCATTTTAGTGACGGTCGACGAGTGAATTACCAAACCGGTCCAATTGTATGGGGAGAGCCTGGAACAAATGGGCAGCACGCCTTCTATCAACTTATCCATCAGGGTACCCGCCTTATCCCATCCGATTTTATTGCTCCCATCAAAACCCATAACCCCGTCCAGAATGGTCTACATCATCAAGTAAGCTAATTTCCGGCCGAAATGATTGTTCCAGATACTCTTGGCCAATTTCCTCGCCCAAACTGAGGCCTTGATGAAGGGGAAATCCGCTGCTGAAGCTGAGGCCGAATTGAAAGCCGCGGGAACTCCGGCTGAACAGATCTCGAAGATCCTCCCTCACAAAGTCTTTGAGGGAAATCGCCCCACAAACTCGATTGTCCTCCCCGAACTTACCCCCAATGTCCTGGGAGCACTGATCGCGATATACGAACACAAGATCTTTGTTCAAGGAGTCATCTGGAACATCAATTCCTTTGATCAATGGGGGTAAGATTCTCTGTTTCATGCATTCAAATCCTTGTTTTGCCCGTTTGATATATTACTCATCATGGTGAATATAATTTTAGCGTCGAATTGGGCAAACAATTGGCCAAGGTGATCCTCTCCGAGCTTCAAGCCCCAGGCAATGTCTCCAGCCACGACCAATCCACAAATGCCCTCATCAACTATGTTAAGTCCAAGCACTGAACATAATTAGATTCCTAATTTTAGCATGTATACAGTAACAGTAGAAATAAATATTTCGATAGGTAACAATCATTTATTGACAACATAAAATTAGGTAAACTTAATTGAGATCCAACAGAAAAGGCGTTAAACTAAGTAAAATTCTTTGTTTTCTCACCGCAATTCCCCATTTACAATATATTACAGGCAGTTTTCGGGTAAAATACGAAGAAATTAAACCTTAGATTTTGTAATGTATGCAAACAGTCGGGAAGATTTTGTAAAGTATAAAATTTTTAAAGACAAAAAAATAAAAATGCTAACTAATATGCTTCTTAAAGACGTAGATTGTGATAGGACATACTAAATTAATATATAAGCGGACAGATTTCGCCTACAGTATCTAGAATGAGCTTGGTTTTATGGCATTCGGTCCATTAATTGGAGGTTCACCCTTTCGGCCGACCAACAGATAGGTGTCCATACCTCCATCAACTCCCTTTACATCAATGTGAGCACGGTATTCAAAGTCATAGCGGTCGACTAGCAGTTTCTTGGTTTCTTCCGAGACCTGTAACAATTTTAGCGTCTAATTGTAGAAACAATTGTCTCATGCCTAGTACAATAAAAAAATTGATCATAAAATGGTCCACAATTAAACGAGAGAGCAAAACTCACTTGTATCCGATCCTCAACACCCGTACTGTACATTCGACTGGCAATGTTGACAGTGTCGCCCCATATGTCGTAGTATAATTTGGTCGTTCCAATAACGCCAGCCGTTACCGGGCCAATGTTGATTCCGATTTTGCAAACAAAGTCGAAATTCAGAAGGTCCTGATTGAAGTAGTCCAACGCGTTTTGCAAGGCGACGGCGAATTCGATTAGTTGATATATATGTTCGTATGGGTGCAGCGCCAACCTTCTTCGATCAGGATTAAGCCCTGAGGCAGCCATATAAGTCGAACCGATAGTTTTGATTTTCTCCACATGGCAAAACTCTGGGCGGTCGAGCAGTTCATCAAAGTCACCAATAACTTCGTTGAGGACTCGGAGGAATTCGCGGCCCCCTTCAAAGTTCTCCTCATACATTTCATTCCAATTAGTGATCGAAGCAAACAAAACAGCGGTCATTTGGTGATTCTCAGAGTATTTGGTGTTGGTCTTGAGTGATTCCACGGCATGCTGAGGGATGATATTGGTCAACAACCAGTCAGCCTGGTCTCGGACTACCCGCATTTTGGCTGTATCGCGACGAGCCTAGAAAAAGTCAGACAGAGATGACATTTGTAAGGTAATAATGTGTATTGTGTTGACAAAAGTTACCTGGACATCACCAAAGAAGCTCATTCTAAACGACGCTTCGAACTGGTAGTTCAAGAAGGCCACCAGGATCACTGCCAAGGCCACGTCAACTATCAGTTCGTACACAAAGAATGGCGCCGCAAAGTCGGAACTGGCCCAAGTGTTATATACTTTTGTGCAATTCGGCTCATTCGTGAATTTTTCGTCTTTAATTTGTGTAGAGATCTCCACTTGACACAGCCTAAAAACACATGAAATAAAACGAAATCATTGAATTCCAAGATCAGGGGCCTTTCTGTAATACGCTGCTTTCTCAATCAATGTCCCACTTACAAATTGCTGGCCAAGAACAAAAGCGCCACAATAATCGCCTGCCCACTCTTCGGCCACGCTCTCAGCTGACTGAAATTGCAATGGGCATAGATGATGATCAAAGTCATGTAACAAAACACGAGTCGTTGATCCAGGATGACTTGAGTGGCACACAGCCCAAGTCGATGAAGATCGGCGGTCACCGGATCGTCCAGATCCACCGCACAGTCGGGCATATTGAAGACCGCCGCCCCTAAGGGCATGAGTATCATCAGAAGACCGAAGAAATGCCGAGGACCCCAACGATTCAACCAGACGCTGATCTTTTTTCGCGTTATCAAAGGCAGTGCAACGATGATGATGAAGGCCAGAAAGAACAGAGCCGAACAGGCCACAAAAGCCAAAAATGGGATGGTGAGTTGACGAAGGGTGGCGAATGCAATGCCTACGACGATCGACCAAAACCCAATGGCTACCAGAATGTCGATAAAGACGCCCGAATAGCGATAGCGAGGGTGTTTCAGCAGTTGCTGTTCCATGGAATCGGCGGTGCTTCGAATCCCTAAAAGGGGCGATTTATTGCGAGTTGCTACTCGGTTCCTAGTTGAATATAAAGCATCCAACTTTAACTTTTACAATTGCAATTGACTTACCCGTCTCCTCATCCTCATCATCCAGATTCCTCTTCTTTTTCAACTGCTGATGTTTGGCAATCGGATTCTTAAAAGCCCGTTGTGCAACAGCTTGGGAATTATGATCTCCGCTCTCGGCAAAATGCTTCCTATATTCGTCTTCAATGTCAGCCTCGTTAAACGTTAATGTCCATCGATTTAACGAGTCCTGATGCATCCAGAATCCCTGAGCAAACGACGACTCGCCGCCTTGGAGAATCTGAGCTAATCGTTGATCAAAGTCTCGATTGTCGGTATCGAAACGAGTCAGCGAGCCGGCATTGTGGTGATGAGAGATCGCGGTGTCCAAACCACCAACCGAATGAGTTTCAGACGCCAGCTCCTAAATCATAGCATAAATTTTTGAGGGGTCACGAAGATGGCCATGGTTACGTACAATGACTTGCCGAAAAATGGTTATCACAACAGGTTTACAGAAAAAATAGGGCGTTAAAATAAAGTGTAAAACATCTTTTTGATATTAAAAAATATATTCAAGTGTTGACGTCACTCTACGTTGCCAGGAAAGAAAAACTGCAAACAATACATACGCTTACATGGAGACCACTGCTCCTGGACCCTTTCGCACTGTTGTTGGTACTGCTATTCTGCGCCAATTCTATCGAGATTTGACCTCCAATCTTCTCAGCGTCTGACCAATTTTCTCTTGCCGAGCACGGCGCAGTTGATGCCTTTCGATCATCTGACTCTTCGGGCTTTATTGGGGCTGAAGGGATGGAATTAGCCGCATCATTATCAGCCAGACCCATCATAGAATCGCTGATGTCCTTTGGAGCCAACTGGAGATTCGGATTTGTGATCGTGCACATGGATTGGGACTAAAATTGATTTGTAAAGATGATTTAAGAATAATTCTTAATGATTAAGTCAGTAACAGTAAGTCAAACCGCAAACAGTAAGCTGACCAAACATTACATACTTTGAGATTAGTAGTTGAATCAGTCAAATCGCCGGATATGTTAAGATCCGCCGAGCTGGGAGTGTCCTGCTGGACGGAGATGGCTCTAGCCGGCAGATTAGTGGAGTTAGATGCCATCCGATGAGAGCTGCTTCGATCAAGCAGCCGCATTCGCAGAGATCCACCGCAAGTTGAGTTGGTTGTGGCTCGGCTGATCGGCAGCGAAGCACTGTCCGCCGTCCGTTTTCGATCCACAAGTTTGGCGCTGATCTGTTACGAAGGGATTAGATAAGCAAGTATTAGAGGGTAGAGAGGTTTTTTGGGTATAAATTGAGGAAACAGAACAAGATTTATGCTGGACATGCGTGGGCAAAGCAAAAGCTGTGAAAAGCACACAAAATTATAATTTGAACTTTAAAAATCATCCATTTTAGGTCAATTCCCTAAGGGGTTTTTGCTTGAAAAAACTTGAGATGACTTAAAAGAGCATGTAAAGACCGTGAAATTAAATTAATTAGATATTATTAACTCAGTGCAGCAAGCATTTGTCAGAGCCTTGGTAAGCGAAAGCAACTCACTTTACGTAAACTACTCGCCTTTTGTCCATCCACAATTGGTTCTGATCGTGACTCTGAGTCCGACAAAGCCAGTCGATTACTAACTGATTCGAATTCTTTTGACCGGCCGGCAATGAAGTATGTTTTGATACCTAAAACGGCACAATGATTACAAAAATAATCCAAATCAGGGCTCAGTGGGACTACAGTTACCTTTATGGTCCTCTCCCGGCTCGAGGATATATTGATTGTCCAGATACTGAGCGGTAATCTCACTGATATGCACTCGACCCGCAATTCCCGTGCTTTCCATCTCATTGGCCAACGTGACGTCATTCGAGAACACATCGAATTTGAAGCGCTTGGTTCCGACCATCCCGCACATAACCTAAAAATTATTTAGATTTGAATAAAATTTTCATATCAAAACGAGCATTAACAGTTAATGTTTTATGCATTTTATCAATGACATCTTCTTACCTTTCCGGTATGAATTCCCACTCTCATGTTGACCTCCTGCCCTCGATCCATATCAAATTGTCGGATCGCAATGATCATGGCCAATCCCATTTCCACACAACATTTGGCGTGATCCGACACTGGCTCCGGACATCCAGCCACACAATAATAACAATCGCCCAACGTGCTGATCTTCTCCAACCCACACCGACCACACAAGTAATCAAATCGACCGAACAGATCATTCAAAAGGTTCACCAGCTCATCAGCAGTCTTATTTGACGACATTTTGGTGAAGCCGGCAATATCCGCGAACAGAATGCTCACATCTTGCATCAGGTTCATGGTGAAGGGCCGGAACTTTCGGACATTCGGCACCGAGATCTGCGCAGAATCCCCGGAGAACCTTTGCTCCGTATTCATCGTTTTTTGGTTCAGACTGGGCGAGTTGCCCGCTTGAAGTTGATTCGAATTGCGAGGTTGGTTGGGCCCATTCTGGTTGTTGGAGGCATTGCTGTTTCGGGTCGCTAAAATGTGGGGATTCGAAGGGAAAACGTGGGAAATGGAAAAGTGCCAACAAACAGGATAAGACCAGTTGGTGCTGAGACAAAAACGGACATGTGAGGCAAAAATTGTATCAAAAAGGGATGAAGTTTTGTTATCTTCTTTTAAAGAGCTCAAAGAATTATTGGACCAACGTTCTCTTTGCTTATATGATGCGAAAGGCAAAACAGTGGGCAAAATTCAAAATTTTAGTCATCATTTTGTTAACATGACGTTTTTTTGGCTTTTTCATTAAACCCCGAGAGCGCCATGGACCATTACGTAACTTAGGGTGTCATAAAAAGGTCTCAATTAAAAATCCCCCCAAAAAATTAAAATCCCGAAACTGTTGCCTACAACAATGTAACCCGCTTCGAAAGTGCGAACAAAAAATGGGGAGACGACACAAACACGAGAAAGCAGAGAAAGTGTTGTCCAAAACCAGGGCGCAGAAACGAGAAAAAAGAGTCGGTGGATAATCAGGAGGATTCCGTAGAGAAGCCACACCCTCGATGAAAACAAAATTATAGTAGCAGAAACCCGCCGCAGGGCATGCCAATTCGGCCGATGCCCGCCGAATGTCCAAGAGACGTTGGGAAAGAAATAAAATGAATGGCCAATCTTGGACAACACCAAACTCTACCTAATGAGCAAAAGTAGGAGAACCAACTTGATTCTTGCAGCAGTTCGTCGGCCACCTGAAAGCAGCATAGGTAACATATTATACAAAGTTTACATAATATTACAAGGTTCCTTAACCAACATACCTTCTTCGGCATCACGGATTGGATCATGTGATCTTTGAATTGGGTCTCCAGCTCCAAGTCCTTTCTGGCCAACAGACTTTGGCCCACCTTCAGAAAGGTCTTTCGTTGTCGGACTTGGGTCAAGATATACAGATGGACCCCGAGCAGATGAACACATATGTGGAGGACAAGCTTGGTGCCGGGGTATGCGGAAGAAACGTCGGTGATCTTCCCATTTGCAATAGTTGGATCCCCGCTATTCGTTGTCAAAAGTTCGAAAATCAACGTATAAACACCACAAATCCCGATACACAGATATAATGGCAAGGGAATAACCGTGTAGATGAGCAGGATCACCTGAAATAAATGCAAAAATAAAGCCTTCGGCAAATTAAATTAAAATCTCGGTTGGTAAAAGTATGTTTTATGTACTGTGGTATTAGCAAGTGGTACTTACTTGAATGCTCGTAGCGATCCGAGCAACCGGCCCCATGAAAGAGTCGTTACCCGAGAAGATCAACAAAGTAATCACACAAATAGAGAATGTACACAAGAAAGAAGTCGGCAAGTAGAAGCGTTGATAATGGGCAGCAAATTGTGTGAAACGAAACATGGTAAAACATAATATGACTATGATACTGGCTGTGACCTGAAAATTTAAAAACTCAAACATTTCATAGCTGCGACTCCGCTGCAAAACAAAGACAACTTAATTGCCCTCAAGAATCAAAACAAAAATTACCCAATGCGAAAGCTGATCGAAATCAAAAACTTTCAAATAAATCATCCACGAAAGACACGTCATGGCAATGTAGACCAGCCCGGAACGAAATCGATCCCTGAGAATGGGGAAACTGCACTTCCAATATTGAGTTTCGAGAATGGGAGAGGCGAATTGAGGGTTCCACCAGCGGGCAGAGGCTCGTTCGAACAGAGGGATTCGGCGAGGACTGGCGGAGTGGCGGGACTGAAAATCGTATAATTTAAAATCGAACCGTTATCTTAATTATGTTCGTCACACTTCAGAAATTTACGTCTTGAGGGGACGGCCTCGTATTTTAAAACTTGGTTTATGTTAATAATGATTTTTTTTCTTACATCCACATTCCCGCCGCTGGCTCCATTCCCCAGACCGTTGCTTTGATTTGCACTCGATCTTCGTGTTGGTTCTGCTGGATCATCATGTGGAAGCATCCCTGCGTCCTCGCCCAACTCTTCTGTCCCACCATCTTCCGCCATGGCGGATCTGTTTGGGCGTCGATTCACCGGAATCTTTGGGTCCGTAGAGATTTATTTGGATTCCGGAGATGACACTGAAATTCTCATCTTATACTTGGCATCAAAAAATAATAAAAGAAATTGTGGTCGAATATCGCAAAAAACTTTCAAACCCCAAAAACAAAATGCAGTTCCCACATCCTAAAGAAGGTTTTTGCAGAAAGTGTGCCGAGACATGTGCAATATAACTCAAAACCCCCACGCGTCCAAACGTTTGGAGACAAGTCCCATTTACAAAAACCACCGAGGCCTGGGGGCATCCTCGTTTTTTGGCTTTAATCCTTCATTATAGAGCCCTCTCCATATTCCCCGTCTTTATTCCGTTTCGTTGTGGAGGCTCAAGGAAACCGAAAATGTTTTGTTTGGGGATCCAATTCGGATAACAAAAAGCTCAATAAAAGACCAGGTGGTGCAACGGCGAAAAAAACATCGCCTAAGGGCAGAAAACAATGTTCTAGCTTGGGTTAGGTAGTTTCGTCGGTAGAAAAGAAGCAATCATAATACAAATCATCATGTTTTAGACATTTTAAGGGTCACTGACGTATTTTACAAATATATAATTTACTGTATGAACACGTCTTTAAAAATTATGACATGTGCTCTCAAACGACCCAAGACGTCCCCATCTAACACATAATATAACATAATGTAATCACACATCATTCAAAAAAGCATTTGGAAACATGTAAACAAATTCAAAAAATCCACAAAACAGCGTTCCGGAAATAGCGAAAACACAAGAAAGACATAATTCCCGAAAGGTCAGTTGTTACCAGTTGTTAAGGACATTCAATAAATTTATTGCCAATGCACAAAACGGCACCTTAAAGCATTCAATTTTGAATGAAAAATGTAAAAGGCAGTTCAACAGAAGCCGAGATGACTCATTTTCCAGATTTGCGATTTTTCCTAATTCTACCTATTATTTCAAAGAGATTATTTGGGCCGGGAAATGGCCATAAAATCCTTAATTTCATTCCGCCAAACAAATGAATGCCGACAAATTGGACAAGGAGATGAAAGGAAACGATTTCGTCTGCGATATTTTATTCGAAACAAATACGGCCTTATTTTTGAATAAAAAATTTGCAATTTATAGTCCAAACTGGAGAAATGGGGCCAATGTTTTTCCAACAAAGAAAGCCAGCAAGATCCAAATCCAAAAAGCCCCGAAATTAGATTGCACTGTAATCCCCTGAAGTGCCTAAGTAACGCCCTTAAATTCCCCTGTCATTCCGAACCTCCTTAGCACTCGCCATTTCGAACACAAATTTGAGGAGGAAAACATATTCTGAGTAAACGTATTATCCGGTGAAAATAAACAAACCCTCGACCGGACAAATAATGGTGCCAAACACAAGAGGAAAAGGGGCGACAAGTTGGTCGAGCTGCCTCGGAAACTGAACGGTCAAAACACGGAGTAAGAAAACTAATATTCCATTAAGATTATTGGAGGGGAATATGGGGGATGGATGGAGTTGAGGTGAGTTTTAAAAGACAACGTAATGTAATGTAATGTTCTCCGTAAGTACTTGCTATTAGCTCACAATTTTATAAACGAAAGATGCGACGAGAGAGCAAAGGAAATGTGGAGTCACGATCGAAGGAAAATAATTTACGTCATCTGCGAAGAACAACAAGATAAGCCGCTTATAAGTATATATATGTTTATGATGATCAAGTCTCTGTACAACGAGCAAGGTATCGAAAAATTTGTTCGAAATTATATCAAAGTTCGTTTTGGACCTAAAATTGGGTCTTAAGACCTCTGAAATTTCCCGTCTTAGATCTGTTTTGTTGCACAGAGATACCCAACTGTATTTCAAATGCTCTTTGAGAGCCAGTTCTATTACTAATAGTTCAGAGTAAAGCACAAACATAATTCTTTGTAATGCGTATAAGTATCTCTAATGAAGCCATTTCAATATGTTACAAACTCCACGTAAACTGTGACTTCAAAGTTAAAGATTTTAAAAAATAGCTTAAAAATTGAGTTGATCAGGACTCTTCGAAATTAATAATAAACATGAAGCTTGTTTGTAGACCTCCAAACTTTCAAATTATCGAAGTACAAGACTTAAGTTCTCAAGCGGTTCACGTCTAACTAAAAATTTAACTCTCGTTAATTTAAACATTCGACAAAATGTAAAACATTTGCGTGCCCATTTCAAACTGTAAGAATGACGGGAATCCCCGAAAACTAAGGAGAAAGTCTATCAAGATGAAGAAATGCCAAAAATGGAACAAAAAATAGGGAAGGGCCAGGCTTTCTCCCCTCTCTTCTCGCCAAGTAACTCCAACCAACCCAATTAAGCGGCCGACCAAGTTTTAACCGCCAAATCTAGCCTAATATATTCGGTTTTGTTGGGGTCGAAGTTGTGAGCGAGCATATTCATTGATATTAATTTAAAAACCAGAGTTTTATGGTGACAGATGCTTGATCGAGGGACCTGTGACGTCAGAAAAGTGTTTTTGACAAACGTTGGGCTCATAAGAAAACATAAAAGTCAGTGTTCT
Source organism: Bursaphelenchus xylophilus (assembly GCA_904066235.2). Lineage (NCBI taxonomy): Eukaryota > Metazoa > Nematoda > Chromadorea > Rhabditida > Aphelenchoididae > Bursaphelenchus > Bursaphelenchus xylophilus. The sequence continues at coordinate 9,520,800 of CAJFCV020000001.1, forward strand.
ATCGTTCTTTTGCTAGTACATTTGATCAAAAGGTAACGTTCCTTTTGCCTTTTTACTACATAATAGCCGACAAAAACCCGTACAAAACTTTATACCACACTGTGAGTCAGGTCTAGTTGCATTTAACAAATACAAGTTGATACGACGAACGGTACTTTATCCCAGTAAAACTTTAGTTGAAACTTGGAATCAACCCAAAATTCAGTACCAAAACAACGACTCATCTTGAAAAAGTCAAACTCAGAAAAAAAACAAATCCTTGAAAATCATCCAGAGACGGGCTGCAAAAGCACATCAGACATGCGCTCTAAGTCTCGAACAAAGCGTCAAATATACTCTAAAGTTCCGCCAAAATTAAATAAAAAAAGCCTGGGGATGCAGAAAAGTGCGGTGGGTGAAAACGTGGCCAAGGACGGGCAAGACTGAATGAAAACAACAAGTTCAGGACGGAAAAGGAAAACGCCGTCGTTTCCGTCTTCTTTTCCCTAAGCTGCCCGGATTCCATGTTATTTTTATCGAGGGGGAGAGTTCAGCGGGCCGGGGGGACGGTCGACCGAAGATCCCCGGGGTCATTCATTGTTCATGGAAGAAAACTTTTGACCCGTTGTGGGTTTCAATTGAGGGCGGCTTCGGCTCGGTCGAATCCCCAGGATGCGTGTTTGATGGCCGATCCTCAGATTTTGATGAACTAAAAGTATAGTCATCAAAAAAATTTTATTTTAGTCCGCCAATTTTCTCCTTAAAGATCTTCCACTTGAGGTTGTCACAAAAACATAAAATCAGGCAGATTTATTTTTTACTCTGTCGTTTTGATCTTTACTTGACCTTCTTGAGACCAGAATCTAATTTTTGTTATAAAAACCATAATGTATTCAAAGAAAACGGGAATTATGCAAAGAATTAGCTATTTTTAGGCACTCGGATTGTATTTTTGGCCTTCTCAAATTTCCAGAAAAGCTGAAATTGCACGGAAAATAAAAAGAAAACAATACACAAATTAGGATTAGAAGAGAGAGAGCTGGATAAGATGGTTATCTCGGAGTGAGCCAGGAAAGAGAGTACTTCTTAGTACTCAATAAACGTCTCCTTTCACTCAAGAAAGTGTCATAAAGTAGGGAAAAAGCTGTGAAAACATTTTAAGTTACTGTAAGTAAAACGATAATAACGGGCAAAAATGATTTAAGGTCTCAAAGTTTAATTAGAATGACCTTGCCGCGAAACACACCCAAAACAGAAATCGAGCGCACAAATTGGCCAAGACCATGGGAAAAGGGAAAGCCGGCTTCACTCTCTTTTTTTGACTCAATGGCCAACTAAACCCGACGAAAAAGAGCGCCTCGGGGGAAAAAGAGCGAACGAAGAGCGAAAAGAGAGAAAGCGGGATACTCACATTAAAGCATGGCGTCAAAATTTATAGGCAAAAAAATCAAATTGCCCAGGATAAGAATAGATTTTTGGAGCAGGGCGCGTGTTTTGGGAAGGAGGGAAAGTTGATTTAAAGGCAATTTGGACGACAGATTCACGGGGTTCGACTAAAAATTGGCAAAGAAACAAGCGTCTGTAACACTTTCAGTGTTAGTAAGATATAACTATTTTAGTCATCAAATTATCATAACAAAAAAAAATAATTATTTAAAAAATAAACCTAAATAAACACACTCGTTAATCTTGAACAAATTTAAAGGGGTGCCTGAAATGTGAGTTGGTTGTGACAGTATCCCAATAAATGTTTCGTAGACATCTGCGAGCTTCTTAGCTTGCGCCTTTTAAAAGTCAAAAAGTCGTAAATTGGCAACAAAGACAAACATTTCGAACTTGTTGTTTTATGGTAAATAATTTTTACGCAAAAACAATTTCCTCGCGGAATTCGCAAAGCTACAGCCAAACGCCAAAAAAAGTTCTTTCTCCCGCTATCCTCATTTTGCGTACTCTCTCGTCGGTAAACATCGTTTAATATCATGTTAAACAATGTGCAAAGTGAAATGTTTGGAGATTGATGTGGAGCCTTGGACTAACGCGTGTTTTTACCATTATTTTATGGGTTGAATCTACAAACCCCGTATTTTTCACATTATAAAAGTTGCTTATTTAAATGTATCAGGCCGCCAGATTGCTTACAATTTTCACTTTTCTATTTTTGGCCCGGTCGTATAACAAATAGACAGCTCTCCTTGACTTATCAAATGTTACTTTTATGTCTTTCTTTTTCTGACTCATTTTTCTCTGCTTATCAAACAAACAACCCCATTTTTAAGGTTTATTCTTCCCCCTAAAACCCCACAGAGACGCGACCCAGTTCACTTTTCTCCGTATTTCTGCTGTTTCTACTCTCGATGGCCGAGAACGGTAAATTTTCGATGAACTTTCCCATCCCACACCGTTATTTTGCTTACTATTTATATCAACTCTGCTCTCCGTAATGTTTAATCATTTTTTAGCTCCAAAAATAGTCCTGGAGAAAGGAAAGAAGGAGATCAATTTGGCCGGCAAGACCTTTTTGGAGGACTTTTATGAGCAGCCTGGAAATGAGCCGCAATACGAGTTGGAGAAGCTGACATTATCCGTGTCTTTTGAGAATGGATCAGTCGAGAGGGCGTGGCAATTTTATACAAGGGCCGTTACAAATCTCAAAATGTCCGCACCGTCGTTGAAAGTGATTGCTTTGGATGGCGGATATGTCTTTAACCCGGAGGCTGATGCAAGTTTATTTTTTAGACTATGTTTGGAAGGAGCCTGAAAGATTGAAAAACAGTGAGCTTATTGTAAAAATCGGGCTGTTTCGGGCCAAAAAGATGCCTTTTATTTGGAAGACAAGAACTCAACGGGCAAACCGATTTCATCCTTACTATTTTGTACCCGGAGAGTATAAAAAATGTAGCAAGATACTTTCCTCTTCAACTACAAAAACTCCAGTATACAAGGCACAAAAAAAGCGGGCGCGCTTTTGAAATTGAGCTCTTTCACATGGAGAGGGAGCTATTTTGCTACATTTGTGATACCTTTCAGATGCAAAATTGTGTGTTTTTTGCCATGGGATCGGGCCCGCCACTGTAATAATAATTTGAGTCAAATTCGCTGTCCCCAGCCGAATTTTGGGCTTTTTTCGAGTTCCTATCACCGTAATCTTCTCCCCAAAATATTGAACGATCTTGAAGCCGAGAGACCATGGAAAATGACTGGAAACAAAGCGAGAAAGAAAAGTAAAAAAGGGGTGTTTCAAGCTTTAATTTTTTGTGGAAACCTTGTACGTATGATGTACATATTTATTCCGTATTATAAAATTACTCCTCATTTCTGTCCAAACCCAATTTTCCCTAAACTTTCTCAATATTTTCGAGATTGTTTCGAATCTTTGCCATCTTTTGCAAACGCTGTTGATCGGAAGATGTTGCGGTGAGCACCTGCAAATGACTCATTTCAAGATTGTTTGTAAATAGGGCCGATAATCAAACGAAAATTTGTTTTTCATAAGTTCAAAATAATGCAAGATACCAAATGTCTGGAATTCTCTGAAACCAGGCAGTTGTAAATTATCATCTTACACTGTCGGCTATGGCGTTGAGCGCTGCTTTATTACGTTCGCCATGGTTTCTACAGGTACCCTGTAAAAACTTTAGCAGTAAAAAATTTTGTATCAAGTCACTTCTAAGAAAACTGAAAAACTTATTTCAGACCACGTCAAAGTTTGAAGAAGAGATTTATCATCTCAGGGAACACTTGAATCTGCTTGTAAAGACGTTAAAAAACGCTGGAATCAAAGTCGAACCCATCAGATTTGTCGCAATTTACACTTTCCAGGAAATTGTAAGTTCACCACGTTCATAAATCAATGCAAACGTTAATTTTAAGAAAGATAAGAAGTCATTTCAGAGTATCCACACAGCTCCAACGGTCTTCAGGAATGTCTTCAACGTTGAGTTGGATCCGAAACAAGTGGAAGACAAAATCGTCGACTTCAAATATTTTGTTGATGATGTTGAAGTAAAGCTGAAGCTTTCATTGAGCATCACTCTTCTCAAGGCCAGTGAGAGAGATCGCTCCAGATTTTACGATGCTGAAGTCTCTATTTTCCAATAATACTACGAGCGAAAATTTGCCATGAAAATTACTTTTTGGAATAAACCCGGTATTTCTTTCAAGAATCGGGGGTCTCTTTCCAAGGAAACCGAGAATTTACTGTAGAAAATGTTTCGGTTGAACTTTTGTTCTGTTGTAATTTTTAGCGAATCCTAAGTGTAAAAAACTGAAGTCGACAAAAAAAATTCACCTGGTCTTTAAGAGGTACGTTACGTCGCCGGCAAAAAAAAGTCAAATGACAATCGTATTGCCATGACAAATTTTTGTAAGTTTATGTAATGGATTTTACGCCTTTCCGTACATACCGTTAATTCCCGTGAAAATTGTAAATGTTTGATATGAGAAAGCGTTGATTCTCTTTGTCATGGGTGTCCTAATTGAGGAGACTGCTTTGCTATCAGACGATTTTCTTGGTTTTTACAACGTATTTCGACAAATCGCCACGATTGTGTCCTTTATATCGGTCGCATTTACTGCTTTCATCATTTTGAAAGGTAGCTCGGTAATCCTAGACATACGTTTCAACGCCTTGCAACGGCTAAACATTCAAAATTTAGTCTCCACACGTGCTCTCACAATCTATCGATGGTTTCTTCTTGCCGACCTGTTCTGTGCGTTAGCTTATGATATCTTGGCAGATGCCATGGGACTGGTGTCACTGCTCCCTGTTCCTTGCCTCTACACTACCACTTGGTTCAAATATTTTGGCTACAACTTCCAGATGACATGCCTGATCTTACAAGGCCTACTCTTACTTATTTGGGCGTTAACGACCACGTTCTTGCTGTTGTATCGATTCTTTATGGCGCTACCGCGAAATTCAGTGTTTCAAGCGGTAAATTTTACGAATTGCAGGCCGATGAGTCAAGTGTTTTCGCTTGGACTGTTCTCCGCCGGAATTATTGGCATATGTGGGGTGAGTTTATTATACAGGGTGTTCCTAGAATTATGGAAAAAACTATTCATTAATAACTTTGTGCTCGGTGGTCCAATCCGAAAATTTTCTTTTGCATTTTACAGGAAAACATTTGAGTTTTTAGAATCAAAAAAAAAATTTTTTCTTTGATCGGCGGAGACTTCGGTAATCCTCCTTGGATTCGGCGGAGTGTTTTTTTCACAAATGAGGCTGTAAATTGTTGTATGTATGAAGAAAATGGGCGGGAAAGGATTCAGAGGATACAATATGACATTTATTTCAAATTTTTGTCATTCGGCGGAGGCATTTTTTAACCTTGGCGGACGATTTTTCTTCGACTTTGGTTAGTCAAAATTGGCCAAAACCAAAACTTACGGTATTCCTGGTGGCATGGCGCCTAAATACGACTTGTTATGCCTTCGGCTCACTGGGAGAATAAAAAAAAGCAATTCGGCGGAGAAAAAAATTAACCCATTTTCACAGCCTCGTTTGTGAAAGAAGGACTCCGCCGAATTCAAGGCGGATTACAGAAGCCTCCGCCGCTTAAACGAAAAATTTTTTTTTTGATTCTAAAAACTCCAAGGTTTTTCTGCAAAATGCAAAAAAAATTTTTCGGATTGGACCATCGAGCACAAAGTTATTAACGAATAGTTTTTTCCATAATTCTCGGAACACCCTGTACATGGGAAGTGCTCGCTGGGCGATGCAGTTAATCGCACTCATTATTTTTTTGATAAACTGATAGCTAGAATGGCCATACAAGGCTATTCTCTACCCTGACCGCGATTTTATTATACATATTTTTGCGGTTGGTACAGCTGTAGCTTCGCTTGGAGTTGCAGTCTAAATCTAGATTTTCCAGGGACCGATTCTCTACCATCTCCCCAATCAAGACCAATTCCACCAATACCTCCGTACGATTGATCCAGTGATGGACAAGGTTTTGGCCCAGTATCCAAACACCTTCTGTATCTCGAACACCCTCGATCTAAAGGCAGCTCTCCTTGCAGCCATGATATTTCTCTGCTTTTGCCCATTCGGAGCGCTCTTTGTCCTGGCAATGGCCTTTTATTATATCCGAGCAAGGCGTCTAGAGGTCTCCTCATCCACCTACAAGCTTCAAGTCATGCTCTTCACTTCGTTGTCAACTCATATGTTCTGCACCTTCGTCTTTATTATTTTTCCAAACATTTTCTTCTTTGCCTTTCCGACTTTTGGATTCCGCAACAAGCCTGCTCAGAGCACGGTTGCTTTTATGTTCTCCATGTCGCATTCTCCGTTCAATTGCTTTATGATAATCTATTTTATTAAGCCATACAGAGATTACTTCCATAGAGCTTTTTTGAGAGAGATTTCGTCAAAATCATTGTTTGTCTCAACAGATACGACGTATGTTCAGGAGTGGAGAAGTTCTAGAAGTGAGACCTTTTACAAGGGCGTGATCCGAACTTCCCATTGCGTGTGGCGCAAAATATGTAAAACGTAATGAAAGTTAAGAAGCTAACATTCATGTGTCACGTTTTCAATGAAAGAAATCGACATGAATGAAACCTTTCTTATAGAAACAAAAAAAACTGTAATTAATCTTAATGAATGTAATATGGGGGTGCTGTTGAACGTTATTGAGCTGCCATCTGAAAATAACATTATGGCGGTTGGAGTGTTTGTAAGTGCCGGCTTTTTGAAATCCGTCATGATTTTTTGTTTCGTGAGTAATTTGAAAGACTGCAAATACAACGATTTAAGATAAACATTACGCATATACGACATCTCAACTTTTCTATAACACTTTCAGTGTGCTGTTGACATTGTAAAGCTAAATCAAGCCGAAATTAAGAGCCAGCCGTCCGCCCTAGATCCAGCCGTAAGCGCTTATATACTCAATGTATGCTTTTAATTGTTCTTGCTCCACACCCCGATTGATTGCTTGCTGATCCTCTACTTTATCGATTTGTGCTGCTCATGGGCGTACTTCTTGATGAATCTTCTATGCTATCCGCAGATTTTCTAAAATATTACGAGACTTATCGACACATAACGTTTCATTGTTGTCGGTTTCATTTACTGTTTTTGGTAAAGAATCTCAGAAAGCTTGACGAGCGTCTAGGCATAATGTTAACGTTGAGATACACGGTAAAGAGAATATAGATTTCCTATTACAATATATTATCCATCATTATCAAGTCCAAATCCGAAAAAAAACGAATTATGATTATTTTATGCAATCCAAAAGAACAATTTACCAAAGAGAGATAAATTCGTTTAAAAATATATTACAGAAACAATTCGAAAATTAATATAGTATTATATCGTATCAATCATGACAATATCGGAATATATAATATGGTAAATTACAATTCAAAGTCTTTTTGTAATAGTATTTCGGAATAAATTTTCTTCTCTTATTCTTTATGATATAAGGTAATACATATAAAAATTATAGGACTCTAGGTTTCATTGGGCATCGTCATAGGCCACAGTAGGGAAAAAGCACTCCCCTAAAGCCAAACACGTTTGGCCCCAGTGTCTACACCACTTTTTGTGGTGTAGGCCCCATGGTCTGGATTACTGTCCGAGCCAGGGATGTCAAGGAGGGTCTATCCCCACCTATCTTGGGAGGTTTCCCGTCGGTTCAAGCGGCGGACTTCTCGTTTCGGCCGGTATTGCCGCCTAGCCGGTCGTGGCTTATATTAGCTTCACATCGACACTTCTTTCACTAATCCTTGTTGGTCGAAAATGCTGGGAATAGCGGGACGACTTTCTGAGAGTATCAGTTATAACAAAAAAAAACAAACAAAAACTGTATATTTTATGCGACTTTGCCATCCCCCTACTTTGTGCGCACTGCTCAAAACTTACCTCTACGATCCTCCGAAAACTTACGTAGTGAAGCTGAAATTTCAAAGTGGTTTTGACCTCATAACCCGTACCGGCACGTGGGACGTTTTAAGCCGGAACCATAGCGCACGACCGCGGTATAGAGGCGAGCTTTCGCTACATTGCCCACGTTGGGGACCTCGTTGACCCGCCTTAACTTCGTGCCGGCCGTAGGGCCCCCGCTCATGGCTGCTCGGAGGGGAAAGAGGACTTCGGCCGAGCGCCCCAGGTCTCGGCACCACCGATTACCGAACTCTGCGGCGTATCGATGGCTCCAGCTTGGTTTATCCGAAACAGCCGTCACCACAGGGTTAGGTCGATTTAATATTTTTGGCCAGAGGCCTTGAACATCCACCCAGTCCATCGGTTTCCACATCAACAGCCTCCGCCCGGTTCAGGGGATGGCTAGTCGCAATATACTTTTAACATTTTTGCTTGTTATAACCGATACCCCAGCGTCCCTTCCCACTTTTCCCAGCATTTTCACAAGGATTAGTGAAAGTAGAGCCTATGATCCGCCTTAGGTTACCAGTCCCGGGTCAACGGAATACAGGGCTACTCCGATTACCAGCCCTCGACCAACGGTACTAGCCCCAAGAATAAGATGGGCTCAACCCTCCCAACATCCAAGGCCGAACAGTTCCGAGACCCCCGACTTCCTCCCTAATGTGGCCACGACTTTGATGCCCCCGAAACTAGCGTCCTACTTTTCGTTTTTTATGAAGATTTTAACCCTTCATAGAGAAGAAAATTTTCTCCTATTACTAATACTGACAAAAAAATTACAATAAACAGCTAGTTATCTTATACAATAATATATTAAAATCCAGAAATCAATTACCACTCCATTATTGACAAACTATGATGATGTCCAAATTTCAGGTTCACTTGTTGCAGAGGTCCTTTGTTGTTCACAATTGGTCGATCCTTGATGAGAAGTTGAAGGAGAAGGAGGGGGTTGAAGCGAAGTTGATGAAGATGTGACGAAATCTGAAGATAAGTAATAAAACAATTGTCCAATACGACTGTAAATCAACAGGAGCAACAAGTACTGCGGGCGTAGCTCGGAAAAAACAAAAGTTCTGCGCCCTTTGTGCCAGCACTTTATTCGAAATTTGACTTTTTTCTAAACATGGAAACAAAGACTAAAAAAACTCACAATATTTGATGTGCAGTGGAAATTTTGATCCTCCGGATCCAGTTTCATGCGACGTCCAGAAAATTGAGACATTGTATTCAGCATTGCGCAATATTAGGCAAATCCTGACGGTCATAACAGAGCTTTGAGAAGAAGGGAATCCATTGACAAAGCAGCGGAGATCGATTGGAAGCCCTGAAATCAAAGAGCGTCACAAATTTTATATTATCCATGCCAAAAATAATGTCAAATAAGAGGCAATTCAAACCCTTACCGTATCTAAATCACCGTGAAGTGTTTAGTTTAGCAGATCCAATGAGAAGGAAGGTACATTATTGAAAAAATCCGACATCAAAAAAGTCGGCTGCCGTATAGTATAACAAGAAAATCGTGGAAGAACGGCAGTGACAACGCGAAATTTGTCCACGTTTATGCAAATGATGGTGGAATATTCGATGATACTGGCGTTCTGATTTTTTCGTGGTGAGACTCACCTGAGGGGCAAGCGGAAAAAATTTACATCAATTTATGCGCAACGGCCAATAACAATTAGTTTTGACCACCTTGGATAACATCTTCCGATTTGGTGTTTCTCTAATCTCTTTTTATCTCATTTTACGACTCGGAATAGAAGGAAATCCCGTTGTTGGTTACTACATTCTCTTCTAATTTTTTTGTATTTTTTTTGATAAAGAATCTCGAATATCGATGTGTAAGAGAAGAAAATTTTTCAGGAGGCAGATAAGCGCGGTGAAGCTCTAGATGCTGCTGGATCCGACCCGGACTACAAGAAACCCCAACTTTTTGGTCTGCCAATTAGTATTAAATCTTGTATTGCGGTAAGTTTTATCTATCTTTCGATTTTTTTCCTGGCGCAATATAAAATTTCTTATTTTAGGTCCAAGGGCACGATTTGTTCTCCGGATATGCCGATAATTTGGAGAAACCGCAAGCCGAAGACTCCCTGCTCGTCCAGGAACTTTTCGAATTCCCTCACCTTTTGTGGAATTGCCTTGGTCAAGGTGAGTGGTAATGGTGAAGTTCAGTTCTCGGATTGCAGTCAGAAAACAACTTTTTTGGCCGAATCTCTGCGCATTTTTCGTGAAAAAAATTGAGGCAGTTTTTGTTGCTGTAGATAAAAGTTATCATAATAATATTTATTCCATCGATTTTTTAGCCCAGCCACCGCCGTTTCTCCAAGTTCAGCAGCCCGGGTTCAGTCCCCGGCCGATCCCACACTTACGCCTCGATTGGCCCCATGGCCACAAATATCAAACATTGCGTCAGAATGCTTCAAGCTCTATGGTGCAATGACTGTTTCTACAAATACGATCCGTATGTTCCACCAATCAATTTCAACAAAGGAATGTATTTATCCAAAAACCCTCTGAAAATTGGGTATTATGTGGATGATGGATGGTTCAAAGCAACTCCGGCGGTGGAGAGAGCGGTCCTATAAACTGTGGAGAGCTTCAGACAATTGGGACATACTGTTGTGGAATGGAAACCACATGATATTTACAAGGCACTTCAATTGATCTTCAAAGCGACTACTTTTGATAATGGAAAATAAAAACACCTTCTTGATGACGCTATTTGGAGGTAAGGTGACTTGGATAGGGATTTGAGGGCAGTGTACAGAATTTGGGACGCTTGGGACATCATGTTCTGTAAAACTTGGCGATTTTTGACTAATTTTTGCCATGGATAATAAAAATCCATGGCAAAAGATTTCTTACAAGGGAATGGTCCCAACGATCCGTGGGATCCGCAAATGAAACCTAGATATTCTGAAAGAGCAGGTAAAATTTAGTAGGAATCCGTTTTTTCTACTTGCCGAATAAGTCTGTGCGACGAGAAATATCGTCGAAAAGATCCGACCAAAAAATCGAAAGAGAGAAAAGACGAACCGAAAGGCCTTCGAGGGCGTCACCAAGTAGTCTAGTGGAAAAAGTTCCACGCGCAAATCTTTTGGGGAAGGGAGGCCTTGGAGGTTCGAGTCCACCCGGAGCCGGACATCTCCGGATTTGAACCTACGTGTTCATTACTGTATTCTACAGTTATACAAAAAAAATTTTTTTTGTTTAACCCGTTTTACAAGATTTTTTTCATCCGAAGGCTTGGCAATCACTGGTCATTACCTCTTTTTATGATGCCGCCAGGTCCGAAGTTCCAAAGAAGACAAATTTATGCAAATTTATACCTTCCGGGCAGAATTTGACAAAAATAATTTGGGCATTTGTTAAACACATGTCCACGGCCATTTTAAACCAAAAAACTCAAAATAGATTTTTTCGTAAATATTCACGGGGTCTACTACACGCTGATGCAAGGACCCAAAAATTCTCTTTTCAACTGTTCTTGCAAAATTTTATGAAAAGGTGAGATTTTGGCAACATCCTTTTTGGGAAACCGAAAAAGATCTGCAAGATCCTATACAACCTTCCAGAATCGAGTAGAAGTGTCTTGAAAATACCACTATGTCGACATCGGGCTTATCAAAAATATTGCCGAAGTGTCAACTTTTCTTAAAATTTTGCAACAAACCTTGCAAAACAGGTCAATAAACAAAAAAATCTTTTCTAGTAACTGTAGAATACAGTAATGAACACGTAGGTTCAAGCCGGAGATATCCGCTCCGGGTGGACTCGAACCTCCAAAGACTTCCTCCCCCAAAAGATTTGTGGGTGGAACTTTTTCCACTAGACTATTTGGTGACGCCTTCGAAGGCCTTTCGGTTCGTCTTTTCTCTCTTTCGATTTTTTGGTCGGATCTTTTCGACGACATTTCTCGTCGCACAGACTTATTCGGCAAGTAGAAAAAACGGATTCCTACTAAATTTTACCTGCTCTTCCAGAATATCTAGGTTTCATTTGTGGATCCCACGGATCGTTGGGACCATTCCCTTGTTAGATTTCGATGAAACTTGGCACAAATCTGAGTTACAGTATAAGTCTGGATTTTTCAGGGACCAGTCCTCTACCATCTTCCCAATCAAGACTAATTCCACCTCCGCACAATTGATCCAGTGATGGACAAGATCTTGGCCCAGTATCCAAACACCTTCTGCATCTCGAACATCCTTGATTTAAAGGCAATCTCTTCTTGCAGCCATGATATTTCTCTGCTTTTGCCCATTCGGAACGCTCTTTGTCCTGGGAATAGCCTTCTATTATATTCGGGCAGGGCGTCTAGAGGTCTCCTTATTGAAGATGAACATTGCGCATATACGGCATCACAACTTTTCCATAACACTTGCAGTGCGCTGTTGACATTGTAAGCCTAAATAAACCCGAGATTAAGAGTCAGTTAACCGCCCTGGATCCAGTCGTAAGCGCGATCCTTGAACGCCATCCCAACGCTCTTTGCTACGCTTCTTTGGAGACGATAAAGAGGCTCAAAATCTTTGGTTGTTGTGCCGTAATCTTCTTTTATTATCTTCTGTTTGGGCTTTTGGTTCTCATGTATTCGCTCATCCGTAAGGGTTCCCTTTCTCCGCACACCCGGAGGTTGCAATTAATGTTGTTCTGGTCGCTGGTTGCTGAGTCAGCTGCGCTGCAGATCTTTGTTGCGTTTCCTCATTTTTATCGGCCTTCCCCTTTTCGGTTTCAGGAATATGCCCATATACTCAATGTATGCGTTTATATTGTTCTTGCTCCACACCACGATCGATTGCTTGATGATCATCTACTTTATCAAGCCATATCGCCATGTAATAATGAAATTTGTACCGGGTTCAAGTTGTGCGACCAGGATTTTTGGTTCTTAAAGGCTTGTTGCAACGAAAAACAACTTTCCACTTTAAAACGACAAACTTTATTCACTATAATTTGCCTAGCACCATTTGAACTCATTGTCAATAATACTTCCTCAGAATCGATGCAGGATTGGCTTCACCGCACCGTTGTTGGTGTGATTTGTACTCGTGCTAGCTCGATGAGAAATGGTTCTCAGCGACGAAGGCAGCCATCGCACAAGCACTATTCGGTATGGTTTTATAAAGTAGAGAATCATCACGCAATCCAGTGGAGTGTGAGTAAGAAGAAATAAGAAGCCGTAGGCACAGTACCGAGGAAGATTTCTGATTCCAATCAGCGGCGCCACGGAAAAAATTAGGCCCGGGATTCCCATAAAAGTCAGGAAGATTGTGGTCTGCGCAACCAACGACCAGAATAGCATCATCTGAAGGCGATATGTGTTGGAAGAGAACCGGTTTCGCCGGATTGATATGTACATGAGGATGATGAGGACTACACTGAAGATCATCACACCGACAATTAGACCAGAGGCTATAATCAAAACCTCGAATGTGTTGGTGTATGAGGAGAAACACAAGGTGTTAGGGTGCTCTTGGAAGATCTTTGACATCAGCGGATCAAGGGCGGATAACTCGGACCGGGCCTTGCTTTGGTCAGGAAACATGACGAAGAAGGGAAGCTGCAAATAAAGAAAATAAAGATGTCAAAAAACGTCACGAAGAAACAGTTTACTAAAGATGTTGAATATCTCTGTCGGACCCTCAACTTACTGTCGCTGCAAGGACGATGACAAGAGTAACTCCTGCACGAACAATCACCTCTCCCTTTCCCTGAATGCTAGTGCAGAATATTCGATATGCTGAACTGGTAGATTGAGTTTGATAGAATCGGTGTTCAAATTGGAAAACAATCGAGCAAATCTTCCCAGCGACCGCAGTAATCCCACCGAAGAAGTAGGCTTTTTGGTAGTCACCATTCAAATGTTTGGTCAGGTTTTCCCCGTAGTAACACGGGGCGGGGTAAAGGGGGATGGCCCCGATAAAAGTGCCAAACCAATCGAAAATTAGGGACCTGGAACGAAACCTTGGGGCATTACAATTATCTTTATAGTAAAAGAAATTTGACTGGACGTACCATATCATTTCATGAATAAGATACCATCTGTATTTCGACAGGCTTTTTGGGGATGCTGAAAAAGCTGAATAAAGGAAACTTAGAACAATAACTTCCCTATTTGGATCACGTTTGGTCTAATTTTGCGTGCATGGTACGCTTAGGACACATAAATTTCAACAAAAATTTTAGTTTGCGCTTCGCAAGCGGGCAAATGTTCGGTACGTTTTGCCGGCCAGGGAGTTTCAGAAACACGTGAAAAAACCTTCATCGGTGTCAGATATCGACAAAATTCGAGCGTCTCCCTTTTATCAGCTCTCTTCTAAAATTACAACGGACGATTTTTGGAATTCTACATTTTAAATCCAGCCTATGTCGTAGGATCCTTTGTACGACAAACACTTTTTAATAAGCATAAACAACTCACACAGCACCATGATTCCCATTGTTCCAAATACCATAACCACACTGACACCAAAACAAACGTATTCAAAGGTCTTGTAGAACGCCAGAAAGCTCACGGACGGCAATTCCGACTCGTCCAAGATGACCCCCATTACCTGAACATACGGAATTTTTGTCGAAAACTTGAGCGTATAGATTTCACAAACAATGCGTCAAATGTCATTGCTTCCGCGTCTTTGGCATATGCCATGGAAAAATAAAAAAAACGGATTTTTCTCGGAAAAATATTTATTTTTTGCACTAATGAAAAGTTCTCGCGTATCTCGGCGTAGAAACAATCATATTTGACACTCGCACTTTAAATTCTGAGCTTGTAATGATGACCAATTGGAATACGAGGAAAAGACAAGTAGAATGCTATAGGGAAAATTTGAGGAGCGAATTTAATTAACCCCAAAACGAGAGGTCCTCTGTCTGAGCAAAGTCTAGGTTAACTGGCAGAGTGTAATTGTCAATAAACAAAGTTTCATCCGGTCCATGTACTTTTTGCCACAAGATAGATACGTATTTGTACAGTAGTAGGAGTCATCCACACGTAAGATGTTTGTTTTGAGTTTTGATGGTCTGAAGTAATCCATGTGGGCGGTTTCTTGAAATGGAACGGTCAGTCGCTTACATTGAAGGTTAAGATGGCTCTTGGACCTCGAAAATACCGAACGTCATCTCGAAAATTGGAGGGCATCTCTCCCGCCTAATTTTGTTCTCTGTGTTCTCTTAGAAAAATCTACAGTATCTTCGACTAATGCCCTCAACCTGGCCTGCTTCCAATTAAGAATCCTCCGAAGTAATAAACAAAAAAGTCGGCATTCCAGAAAATAATAAAGACAACAACAGGTCAACCGAGAGGAGAAGGCATGTCCTTCCTGTGGCAATTGTCAAATGTGATCGCAGAACAACCGAATCTCATTGCAATTTTACGTTATTGTTGAAGGTTACACTTGTAATTGGCATTGGATAATGGCTGAAATTGCAATGAATGAAACCGTTCAAAGCTCAAGTGCATCGCCTAACTGCAGATAGCACACACATAAAGCTTTCAGATGTCCTTTCTTTTACTCTAGCACTAGTATATCTCCGAAACTCTTATCTAAATTCCTCGCTTTGGAGTTGTGGGTCCAAATCTAAACTCATCCTTGCCGCAGATCCTGCTTTTTGCACGCTCTGTCAACAATTACACAATAACGTCGACTGGAATTGTAGTCTTTGTGTATTGTTTTGACCAAGAAGTTGCTGTTCAAAAAACGATAAAAGTTCGTGTTGAATAACAATTTCCCTAGTCATTTCGAATATTTTAAACCTATTTGTCGCATTTTGTTTTCGGTAAATTACAGAGTACTGTGAGATAAGCCAAAGGGTACTTTGAAATTCAAGGGGACTTTTGTCTACGATAATCTAGCGGTTTTTTATTGCAAGCATGTGCAGTCCTTCTTAATATTCCGTCAACGGCTTCCTGATGCCAGGCTAATGCGCCGCCTATAGTCAAATAAAAGTAACGCAATTTGCGTTGCAAAATTGAGTTTTTGGATTGTGAGGAAGCAAACAAATTAAGCTCCTTGAATCTGCGGGGCATACTACCACCGTTTTTAAAACATTTAAAATGGGCGTCATCGTTACGCAATTTCTACACACGGTTCAAGTCAGGCTAAATTGGACCCCATGTTACTGTATGCACAATTTATCTGTAATAAAAGCTAACTTTATTTAAATATTGTTTTCAACTTCGATCACCATAAGCATCATCCGAGTTGAGGCTATAGATTAGGCAGGAGTGCAGCTGGGACCACTGGCCATCTCCATCCAGGAAAAAACAAGGCATATTTTGTCATGGCAGCTCTAAATAAGGCAATTATAATAATCATGACAATGTAGAAGCTAAATTAAACCAAACAGAGCAAAAACTCGACAAATTTATGAAAAAACCTCAAAAATTTCTTCCGCAAATGTCCAAAAAATCCTCAGGATAATCTCAATTACGACCCATGCCCACGAATCACCCCAAATCTTCTAAAATACGTTTACCTTTAAGCCGGCTTCCTATTAATCAACGACCACCTAGCGGGCATTTCCTCACCAATGGAATTATTGCAGATTCTATTATACTTCCTCCCAAAAAGGGTTCAGAATAATTTCCTCCAGCCTGGACCAAGCTTTTCGAATTGTCCAAGCCCAATTGGAGGTTACAGTAAGATGCTCTCCCATTATTTCGTCGTGATTGGGAACTCCGATGCAATTACCTAAACACCGAACAGTCCAAAAAGCTCAAAACACAACTTACTTTTTCCATTTTGCCCATCAGCTAGAACTCATTTCTGCGGCGATTCGGACCACCTGTAGTCATCTATGTCCAAGCCTAACGGTTTCCGGCTGTTTTTCCGATTCATGAAGATCCTTGGAGATCTTAGCGCATCAGATTACGCAAAGAACAATCTAAAATTCCACATAAATCAAAAAATAATACATCAAAAGCTAAGGAAATCAAAAAAAATTGTCAAAACCTTACCCAAAACGTGTAATCCAGTCCTGAATCTTTGCCCGTACTCGTCCTGATACCTCCAAAATTCTAAAAATACATCCGAAATCGCAACACGTGGCAAGAAACTTTCCAAAAAAATGAAAGAAATTTGAATGAAAATTCGAAAAAAGTCAATTTTCCCACGTATTTTCCCAACAAATTAGAAATTTGCATATTCGAAATTCACCGAAATTTCGTTTGGATTTCTCTCATTCACCGGTCGAATTTTTTCCTGGTTAACCCCGCGAACCATCCTACGATGCCAAGCACCCAGCCCGCGTCAGCGAAGCCCCCAGCGTCCACCACCGATGCCGTCCCGGTGGTTGGACCTGGGGTAGGGTCGACTGGTAAGTCCAGAGGGATTTTGGGGGTTCTTTTTTTGGGTTTTTGAGGTTCCTAAGATTCAGAGTCTGATTTTTGTCATCAAAATCCCATAAACTGCGTCATGTTTACGTATTTATTATTTTAAATTGCCAAAAGTCATGCGGAAATTTCGATTTTACGACTTTTTACCCCTTTATGACACTCTTTTTGGCATAAAAATCCCAAAATAATGACATTGTAGTAGATAATTACTCTCGTTTTCTGAATCTTGATGACAAAACGCAGCTTTGAATCCAATACCGCTTCGATATGCTATGAGATGACTTACAGTAAGCTTAGGGACAAAACTATTACATAAAAAATCTCTTTCTCTTATTCTTGTTATTTGATGTCTAACACAGCACAAGTTTGATGTAAAATACTCGAAAAGAGCTCAAAACAGTTAAGCTCAATTAGCAATTTATTCTATTTTGAGCTCAATTTAGCAATTTATTATATTTGAAACTTGATAACCGAAAAATCATAAACTGCTTTTTTGGCTGGTGGGTTATTACCGTAAACCCCGCTAAAGATGACAATAACAAGGGCTGAGAGCCTTGAAAATACATTATTGAGCCTCGAAGTGTAATAATCGGGTTGAATACCGGACCATTTCTGTTGGCTCTGGTACTTCCAGCGACTATTCATGTTCATCACCTAAAGTAATATTTTCTTGTTAAAATTTAATGTCTCGGTCTGTCGGGAAAAAAACGGCGGATCGTCGCGCCTCGGAATCGCCCATCATCGCTTTCCGACTGCAAGCCGCGGTTTGGGATTTGGTGCGCGACAGCGGCGAGGCGAGACATTTGGATGCGACGATCCGCCGTTATTTTTCCGATAGACTGATATTCGAGCCTTGGAACATTTCTGGAGCCAAAAACCTCAAACAAACAGTAAAATATTCGTTTTCTCGGCCAAAATGGTCCTACCTTTTGTGTTATACTCAAATGCCATCCAATTCCATCTCCAATATGCTCCATGGACCAGGTAAGAATTTCATTTTGATTTCTTTAACCATTTCAGTTCCAGTCAGGTCTTCCAACATGATTTAGATCTCGATGGGTCACGTTCTCCTGGCCAAGAGTTCATTTCCAGTCCTGTTGGAGCCCTGCAACATCAACCATTAAAATTGAAGATCCAAATTCTTTCATAAATTGTATTCTATTATGTATTTACATAAATGTTTACTTACATTGGTTTACATTACCCATGCCCATTGCCTTTTTTACCTTATGACTGGGGTTTTTACTGTGAGACACCACCTGATGACGGATGAACCACCTGGACCTTCATCTTTGGAGCAATTCAATCACTGGGCTGATTACTGAAGATCAACATCAACTAGAGCATGTCTGCGATGATTAATTAGGACTAGGGTAGTCTAATTCCAAGGGGTGGGGAGCTCGTCTCGTCCATGGATGGACGTTATTGAAGTTTTTCTTGGCCTTTGTCTTCGTTCTTCTTGTCAAAATCTTGTAGAAACTGATTCTCGAGGTGTTCTAAGTGCTGTTTCCAGGTGGACTTGACTTCTCGTCGTTCCGGCTCGTCGAATTTGCGGTTTCATGTCGCGTGGACTTTTTCAGAGGCTTTCGTGTAAACATCGAACATCAACAATGACGCCAATTGAGATGACGCGGGACGGATTCCAATCAACAAATTCATCTTAACCCCGTGACAAAAAACGGCCGCCAAGGCATTTGTTTTCAACATGATCACTTCAAATCAACTCCATCTTCAGTTACACCACGAATTTCATTAATTCTACCATCAAAATGTTCCATTCCATCAACATCTTCACCATCAAATTCGTTTTTACATCAAGGCTCCATTTCCAATGGCAATTTTCACAATATTCGTCCCATTTTTTTGGAGTAACGACCTTCAACATCGTCTCGGATGTGGTAGAAGAATCATTAAATATCTGAAATAAATCATTTAGATGACGGATAAAAGGAGGAAAAACTGAAATTGCCTAAGTTTTTAGACGTCTTCCGCCTATCCGACCACACGACTCACGCTATTCGCACAATTTGAACATCTACATACCAACTTTCGTCTTGATGAATATAATCCAGTACCTGTTCTTACATGATTTTCACGTCGAAATGGCCCCAAGTCACCCAGAATTTGTCCACCTGCTTCATCAACCGAAGAACAATCATTGTCTTGCTTCGGACCACCTCCTTTAAATTGATCTCATCTCATCTTCTGGAGTCCTTTTGAAGGATCTCCACGTTCCACGTTGTCGTTTGATCCGATCTTCGGATCATTCAGTGCTCTACGGCTTTCGAGCCGCTGTGTTGTCGCTTTTCCTGATCACCACTCTTAAATACTGTCTCTGGTCTCCATCAACACCAAAAATCAGCTCGGGTTTCTTGTTGGTAATGTGATTCTCGTCGCTGGACGTCATACTGGATGGATTTTCGACGCGCTTCGACTTTTTTCTGGTCACTTCTTTACGGGATTTTCGGTCAAATGTGGAGTTTTCAGTCATCGTGGTATTCAGAACCAATTTTTTTATCAACAACGTCAGGATCATCGCCTCAAAGCAAAAAACATTACTTTAGATATTGGCTAAAATTCTTGTGGGGAAAATTGACAGGATATGACATAATAGGGACCTTAGTAGTAGCTTTAGAATTTTCGACCATACTTTTTTCAATTTTTCGATTAATTTTGGTAATTTCAGTGCCTCCCAGCACCGTCGACCAGGCCTTTGGCCAACGTCCGAGCCCAGCAACCGGACGCCAAATCCACACCGAGCAGGCTGAAGTCTTGCCGCCGGTCGTGGTCCTTCCACTGGATGGCCAGCACCAATCCGGCGTCCCAGTGGAAGGAAAAGAGGTGTCGAGCCCCCTACCCGGCCCCTCTGGCTTCGGCCGAAACCCAGCCCGCACCGTTCAGGCCGAGCACCTGCCGGCGGTTGCGGGCTCCCCCCTGGGTGTCCATCACTCCGGCGCCCCAGGTGGGGAGGGAGGACTTAGCACTATTGCTAGTCCTACCTGCTCCAGCCCGATGTACTCCAGGTCGCCGGAATACAGCACCGGGAACTCAACTCTCCATGGAGTCCCGTCAATTGCCTCTTATGAGGAATTTGACGCGTATCAGGCGATGATGGCAGAGAAAACGCCGGAGCCACTTGATGACGAGAACGCCAAGCTGAAGGCGAAGATGGAAGAATTGATTGAAGAAAACCGGCAGATCCTAAGAGAAGCCGATGAACTGAGGAAGTCGAAGAAGGTCACAGAAGCCCTGTGGCTGTCAGAAATGGAAAGAGCCCAGAAGGCCGAAGCCGACCTGGAAGCCGCACAGAAGGCCATCTTCGAATTGAAGACAAAAGATTACCGAGCTGGAAGAAAGCTCGAAGAAGCTGCAAAAGAAAGAGATGAGGCAAAGGCGGAATTAGAGAAGGAAAAAGAAGAAAAATCTCGTCTCAAGAAACGTCTGAGCGAGATCCTGCGGAGCGCCGAAGCAGATGCCCGACCATCAAGAAGAGAACGATCCAGAAGCCCACTGCGAACGGCACCAACGCCCGACGTCCAGCCTCCCGCAGAAGTCATCTCGCCCCCGGTCGAACACCAGGTCTTGGAAGGCCATGAAGACGAAGGACCGCAACATGAGGCCCCGGGGCCCCTGCGAAGGATGCCCAACTGCAGAAGAAGGTGCTGTTACAAGCCACCTGTCGGCCCTCGCCTTCCAAGAGCTCCGAGAAGGTCCAGGGAACTTCATGGACTTGGGCCCATAACACAAGATGAAGAAGAGACAGAAGAAAGGCCCATGAGAAACCGTCAGCCCCCGCCAAGACTTGTCGTGGATATGACAAGTCGAAGCTATGGAACCACAAGGAATTCCTTGGTGCCTCGTAAGTTCACTGACCCTTGTTTTTTACTATTTTGGCTATCGTAAAATCCCTAAAATTAACCACTGAGGTATTTTTTGAAGAAAACAGACACTATCCACCTGTAATTCTCAATAAAGTATCTATCATTCCAGGTAGAAGGGCTCAAAATCCATACTGAAGGATGAATACAGCCGGCCCTTACCAAAATGCAACAACTTATACCTAATTACGTAAGTTTTTGGCAGTCACGCCTCAATAACCTCTATTTTTCAGTAATTGGCAAAAAATTCACTCCCAGGATTAAAAAAAAACTCACCATAAACCTATTCGGGGACCAACCATTCGTTGTGGAGCACAAGATCCCACCTACACATCGTGCAGTTGACCAGTACGAGAAAAAGTAAGTTCCTTTTTATTTCCAAAAAAATTATTATTTTTGCGAACTGCGCCCGAAAAAAGAACGTTTGCTCTTTTTTGCCATACGCTGGTGAATTTCGCGGGTATAGTATAATATAATTGCAGAACATAGTGCTAGAACTAGGTGTAAAATCGCGTGTAAACATCTTTAAGCTCCATTTTTTTCTGGACCACCCTGACTTTACAGTTTTTTTGAGTTTTTCCCCCATTTTTTGTCTAAAATATAATTTTATCCTTTTATTTTCAGCCAATGCCAATACAGGAAGGCATAAAACAAAGGTGGAGCACCCTAGCCCCCCGAATGAGCCCGGGGGGCTTTCGGAATATCAAAAAGGGTGCTCACCTTTTGTTTCCGGCCCTGGTGTGGACGTTTCTGGTCGAGCCGGAGCACCCCGGCCCTCCGTTTCACTCGGGGGGCCTTCTGGAAAATCACGGGTGCTCGGCAAGACCAGATAAAGCACCTTTTTATGGTAAATTTTGTGGATTTTGGACTAAAGTATGGTAAGTTATCATGTTCAAATTATATTTTACCTTTATTTTTTCAGAATCCCCTCAGTCAAGACGAACTGCGGGAAAGGAGGAGCACCCTCGCCCCCTGAGTGAGCTCGGGGGGCCTCTGGAATTAAATGGGTGCTCTGTCCTAGTCCTCAACGTCCATTAATGAGCTCAATTGCGCTTGGACCAGTCCGTTTCTTCATGAAGAAGATCCGACCCAACTGGTTTTTGCCAGATTGGACTCTCCGAATCGCTGAAAATGGAAAAATTCGGACCGGAATGGAGGTAAGCTTGCTTTCTTTACTTAACGGCCGCGGTAGTACAGTCCTTTTTTCTGAAAACACATAAAATTCTACACTAATTTCGCTTTTCACTGTTGTTTTCACTAAAAACGGAACTTTTGTCTTCTACGTATAAAACGACAAACAACATTTTCACAAAGCTCGGGCGCAGCACACAAAAATAGTTTTTGAAGAAAATAAATTGGCGTGTAACGGTTTTGCTATTGTTTTAACATTTTTTTTGTCAACGTGAGCTCATTAATGATTTGTGTATGTCATCTGCAATTTTTTTAGAATTACGCCAAAATGGTCTCCACTCCGGCCAGCTCGACTTTGATGAAGATGTAGGTCAACGTCGAGCTGGCAACCTTCAGGAACAGTCCAGAAGCTTTGAATTGTGAGCCCACGAGCAGGAAATGAGGTAGGTGGTGTTTTTATATTGTGATTAGAGCATTTTTAATAGAATTTTTTACGATGTTGTAGTAGATGTTCATTTAACTTGTCTTGGCGAAAACCTGCACTTTTCGGTCAAATTTCTACTTGGTGTTTTGTTTTTAACTTACGTTCTTGATGGGTTTTAAAAAATGTAAATGTTTTGTGTGATGTTGTAGTAGACACCAACTTTTTTTTGCATCTTGATTTGTTCAAAACTTGGGAACGCTTTGCTGACACAATTTACCCGCGCTCAAAAGTTATTTCATTTTCATCCGCACGGTGCATCTTTCGTATTTACCGCCGCAATTTCCCGTTTTTGCACTAGCAGCGTGCGCTTTTGGGCGCGATAAAACCCGAATTTGCATGCGCGACGTCTTAAAAAACCCCGAACTTTCGCACGGTGCGAAAGTTGTCAGAACTTTTGAGCGCGCGTATTTTGCCGTAGCCCTTTCCAAAAATGCAGAAATCTGTTTTTCGACCACCCATATTTTTTCATGTTGTAGTAGACATCTGTTCATTTAACTAGTCTGGCGAAAACCTGCACTTTTCGGTTAAATTTCTAGGTGGTGTTTTGTGTTTAACTTACTTTCTTATAGTAGACACCAGACGTAGTACTAAGCCCCTTCGAAAAAATGGAGAAATCTGTTTTTCGACTGCCCTTATTTTTTCCTTGTCTCTTTGGCGGACATTTTTATTCGTTCCTTTTTCAGACTCTTCCGTTTACATGAGCTCGTTCCCCGATTGGATCAATCCCTTTACCATGGACAGATCTATGTTCTCAAAGCCAAGTGGACATTGATTGAATAGAAAAAGAAAAAGGCCAAAATAAGGCAAAAAAAAAAAATAAAAAAAGGCAAAAAAAAGAAAGAAAAAAGCCAAAAAAAAAGAAAAGCCAAAAAAAAAAAAAAAAAAAAAAAATAAAAAAAGATAAAAAATAAAAAAAAAAATGAAAAAATGTATATTAATTAAAGCCTAAAAAATAAGAAGGCAAAAAATACAAGCAATGTTATTTATTCTCCGTCATCGCTAGTCATCACAAAAATATAACACCACTCCTTATGTCACAATGCATTCTTAGTGGGACTTGATCATGTAAGTTATAATTTCGGCTTGAATTTTACCTTGCCTTAGTTTAAAATGACATAATTTGGATCTTATTTCAGTATTTTTGGAATCTACGAAATGAATGGCAATTTACCCTTTTCGATCAAGCAGCCAGCAGAATTCGACTTCAGATCGACATGGAAATGAAGAAAGTCCATGGTCAATCCGAAGCAGTGATTATAAAATGTAAGTTTTGGTCATACTCCCGGACATTTCCGACCGTCCATATCTCAATTGAATCTAACTCAATTGCTTTGAAGCTTGGCATGTGCGCTAGTCATGACAAGCAGAATCTGCCACTTAAAAATGTTTTTTATATCTCTGTCCTTAGGCGAGTTATGCAAGTTTTCCAAATATAGGTGGACTAAAATTTCTGATCACCCAAAATAACTAGGGTTTTCCTTCAGTAGGCGACATGGTTCAGTTATCTTAAAACAACCTTTAGGACCTACAAAGACGATGAGTATACTTTTTAACACCAGGCCTATTCCCTCAAGCATATCGTATCATTGCAGCGCTTTTTTTTGTGGTAGAATCATGCTTGAACCGACAACGCGATCTTTTTGTTTTCGAACAAACGTTAAAGGACTCATTGGAGTGAGCGACACAAGATATTACAACCGCTCGATATGCAGTACGCCATTAATGCCTTAAAAAATCGCTTGGGAATAGCCGATCTCTGAATAATTGATCATAACCGCAGGCGTTTTAATTAGATCTGGCTGAAAATTCTCTATAATTCTCTTTGATACATATTGAAGAACGTAGGAAAACGGGTTCCACCAATTTTTTCTTTATTTTCTAATTACAAAATTGTTAGAAATTTGCCAAACGATCCTCGAGTTTTGGTTTTGGTATACTTTACCTGGAAATTGCAAGAGCCCGGGTCAAGACTAACATAAATTTAGTCTATATTGTGTAGGGCTAAACAATGTTTAATTTCGGCCAGTTCGGACAACTTTTGAAAAAGTTACAAGCCGCTAAAGCCGGCTGGTCAATTTGGCACTGATTTGCGCATGCTTGACGATGATTCGTCCGACTTGGTACCTCGCCTAGAATAAAACATGCTTTTTATACACTTGGTACTTCCATGACTTCACTTTTTTCCAATTTTTTCATCGAATTTGACAACTTTGTTTTAGCCGAAAAATCCAAAAATTTTCTTACAATAGTCCGAGAAACTCAATTGAAAATCATTGCAAAAATTTTCTAAGTTTCACCGATTTCGGGTCCCAAACTTTGGAAAGAAAATGTCAAAGGTCGGTACGGGGGCCTCCTTGAAGTTAGACGGGCCATATTTGGAGGACAAGAAATGGAGTGTCTCAGCTTCAATTTGGTATAAATTTTATAGAAATTGGTGCATTATTGGCGGAGAAATTCTTGAAATAAGGGCGGAAGCTTCGGCTGAACCACCCTGTAGTTTACTAACAAAGCCGTGTAATGCGCGGAATTGACAACCCTTTGCGATGTATGTTGCTATTCCTCCATTTTTTGCCGTAAATATATGCGTCTGTGTCTGTGATATGCAGCATTAGTAGTTTTAGCCCCTAGCAAACATTTGTCGGCAGATGCAAATAATTTACCTAAGTGATCAGAAAGTTTTATCCACCATTTTTTTTGAAAATGTCGAAAAAACTGCCCTCAAAGTGCAGGGATGAAAAATTCCGTTTAGGGCAGTTAAAATGTTGAACGTGCAGCCCGAGCTGAAAGGTGGTCAGAGATATATATCTGGGAGATTGTGGAATGTAGAGGACTTTAAACGTGTTTTTATAATATTAGCATTCGTGTTTCGACGTTTTCTTTATCTATTTTTTATTTTTCAGACATTTTTGATCACCAAGGCCGATTATTTGCACCCCATTTGGAAGCTCCTTCAAGATTCACCGCCAATTGTATGGAAAAAGAAAATGAAAAAATAAAAAAAAAGCCAAAAAAATAGAAAAGGCAAAAAAAGAAAGAGAAAAAAGGCAAAAAAAAAAGAAAAAAAGCCAAAAAAAATAAAAAAATAAGGAATAAGAAGAAAAAAATAAAAAAAATAAAGAAAAAAAGAAAAAAATAAAAAAAGAAGAAAAAGAAAAAAAAATTAAACTTAAAAAGAAGAAAAAGATGTACTCTCCGTCGTCGCTAATCATCCCGAAAATTTATCTCCAACTTGTTATGGATTCTTGGTATGACCTGATCATGTAAGTTATCTTTTCGGCTTATATTTTACCTTACTTTAGTTTAAAATGACGTAATTTGGATTTTACTTTCAGTATTTTTGGAAATCTACGAAATGAATTACCCCCGTTCCGACCAAGCAGCCAGCAGAACTCGATACTTTGGAAAGACATGGAATTCAAGAAAGTTCTGGTCAACACGAAGCAATCAATATAAAATGTAAGTTTTGGTTAGATCGTGGAATGTAGAGGGCTTTAAACATGTTTTTATAATACAGGGTGTTTCAAGAAATTCCGCGAAAAGTTTTTGTCGATTCCTTGGCGCTCAATCAAGATATCCAAAAAATCTTTTTGCAGGATAAAGAAGATGGGCGGTTTTTTGCCTTAAAAAATCATTTTCTACGCCAACGCGGAAAGCAGTTGATTCGGCGGAGACATTTTGGCACTTTTTCGGTCATCACACTAATATTTCTTGACTGAGCGCCAAGAAATAGACAAAAACTTTCCGCCGAATTTCTTGAAACACCCTTATTAGCATTCGTGTTTCGACGTTTTCTTTATTTATTTTTTATTTTCCAGGCATTTTCGATCACCAAGACCCGTTATTTCACCCCATTTGGAAGGATTCACCGCCAAATGTATGAAAAAAACATAAAAAAAAGTAAAAAAGCCAAGAAAATTAAAAAAAGAAAAGAATAATGGCTAAAAAAATAAAGAAGGCTAAAAAAGAAAATAAAAAAAATAATGAGAATTATGAAAAAGCCAAAAAAATCTTACAGGGGAAGTACCCCAAGTGCGACGCTCAGATTTTGATGAAACTTGGCACAAATTTAGAATAATTTTTGAAAGATATATGCGAGAATCCTGGCTCGCGCTTTGCAGAAACAACCGAGATTTTTAGATCGAAAGTCGGCGAAAATTTAAGACTTTTTGCCTAATTTCGGCACGAAAAGTTTCATGCCTATTTCTACCGTAAAGGATAATGTTTCTATAAAAAATCAAATTTTTCCGCACGAAACTGCCAAAGTTATGGCCAAAAAGCGTTTTTCTCTTTGACCGCACTCCGAGTTTCGCGTGCTCTCTCGGCGGCATAAATCGTTCGATATCTCGGCGGCGCCTGCAAAGCGCGAGCTAATACTTTCAGGAATTGATATTTAGTCCATACCCGACGTGTGTGCAAAATTTAAAGAAAATCTGAGCGTCGCACTTGGGGTACTTCCCTTGTTAATTAATTTAAAAAAAAAGAACGTAAGAAAAAAGGCTAGAAAATAAAAAAAAGAAAAGAGGAAAAGCCTAAAAAAATAAAAAGAGAGTAAAACAAAGCTCCAACAACTCCATCTTCACCTTTCTCTCTCTCTCTACTCCCACCACCTCCCTCCCCCTCCCCCTCTCCCTTTCCCCCCTTCCCCCAATCATCAGAGGCTTCTTTGATGATTAAAGTAAGCTTTTTTATCACTTTTGTAGTATTTTGTTCTTCCTTATGAGTTCGGATGCTGCACATTCTATTTTTAATATCTTTATTTTCATGAAATCCGTCGAAAATCTGACATTTGGTGCCTGGCGAAGACAAAGAAATCAATGTTATCTGGGAGAACATCCTCGAATGGAAGAATCAGGTCAGTTGGGAGGAATAAATGTGGAGAACCGAGTTGTAGAGGGGATACTAGGAGCTGTTTAATGGAGAAAGAGTTTGGTTTTGTGAAAGGCCCGCCATTACGACATATTTTTTGAAATGTTGCGGTAGGGATGACTATTTTCCCTGCAAGTGAAGTACCCCAAATGCGACGCCCAGATTTTCTTTAGATTTTGCACGCATGTCGGGCATGAACTAAATATCAATTCCTGAAAGTTTTAGCTCGCTCTTTGCAAACGCCGCCGAAATATTGAACGATTTTTGCCGCCTAGAGAACATGCTAAACGTGGCGAGCGGTTAGAGAGAAACCCGCTTTTTGACCATAGATTTAGCAGTTTCGTGCCGAAAAATTTGATTTTTTTGTGGAAAAAGCTACCCTTTACGGCAGAAATTGACATGAAACTTTTCGTGCCGAAATTCGGCAAAAGGTCCTAAATTTTCCCCAACTTTCCATCTAAAAATCTCAGCTGTTTCTGCAAAGCTAGGATTCTCGTATATATTTTACAAAAAATTATTCTAAACCTGTGCCAAGTTTCATCAAAATCTGAGCGTCGCACGTGGGGTACTTCCCCTGTTAATCCTTTTTTTTCGGGTTAAAAAATGGATAAGGCTGCGTTAGGCTGAATTTTTTTGCTGATTTACATTGTTTTT
The DNA here is from genome assembly GCA_904066235.2 of Bursaphelenchus xylophilus. Taxonomy (NCBI): domain Eukaryota; kingdom Metazoa; phylum Nematoda; class Chromadorea; order Rhabditida; family Aphelenchoididae; genus Bursaphelenchus; species Bursaphelenchus xylophilus. The sequence goes on from CAJFCV020000001.1 coordinate 9,549,035, forward strand.
TAAAAGTTTTTCGCTTCTTAATACATTGTTCTTTCAGAAAGATCTTCATCCTTCATGTTTGCATTGTGGTCGACCCGGAAGCTGGAGTGATCGGAAACGAAGAACAAGTCACTCTGCCGAAACCTGCCTTCCGTGGAAGTCGGCTTGTTTGAGTATGTACAGTACAATTTGCTTGGGGGTAAGTGAAGCTTCGTTAATAGAGGGTGACTTTGGTTGATCTATAGGCTGGGAATCCGTTTTAATGTGGGTTTTTGAAAGATGTGGATTGCCAAATTCGTCGTCATGACGGATTTTCTAGCCCTCTGGTGTAATATTTTTTTGTTTTGAGGTTAAAAGTTGATGAAGACACTTTTTGCTCCATGAATTATCTAATTTAGTGGTAAAGGACTTGCTTATGAAAGATTTGTAGGGGCTTTATGTTTTTGATGAGATTGTTAAACTCCGTTTTCAAATTTTTGAAGTAAAACATTGCTTCCAGGTTACCCAAAGTTTGTATATGAATGACAATCGGTATAAGATTGAAGAAATTTGAGTATGGAGCAGTGGATATCAAGAACAAAGTCATCATCGTTTAGTCTGCACAATGCAAGAAAATTAAAAAGTAAGTGGGTTATCGGTTATTAAACCGATCTGAAATTCCGTAGGTGGATTACAGGGGAAATCAGTCAAATAAATTATAATTGAATTATGGGATCGTGGCAGTTTTTGACCCACTTATTTTGTCTATGACATCAGATGTCTTTTGGTTTGACGTTTTGGTCTCTAATGTGAAATCAGGGGGATAAAGTAAATTCAAATGCGATAAAAGTATATGACTACTATTTTTGGGGGAATTTTAGTCACTATGATTACAATTTTTCGAGATCCCTGTATTACTTATGAGATTGTTGGACTTATTTTTGATTTTTTAGCCTGCTAATCTCCATTTTCTTACAGATTCCTTCAAGTCCCATTAAACCTGTCCAGGCAACTTTCCAGCCAAGAAGAAGAATCTACGATTTTAATTTGATCTATTTGTTTCCTTTTTATATTATCTTGTTTGCTTTGAAAGGGGAAGGGGAAATGGGAGAAAAGGGGCGGAGAAGGTAAGTACTAGGCGGGCCAAAAAGTCTTGACATGTCTGCACAGTGCGCCGTCGTGCATGAAATTTGTCGCGCGGCGACAAGAAAAATTCACGGTGCAATGCGACACCGCACAGTGCAAAAAGATTGTTTTGAAAAAGGGTAAACAACGCACGGTGCGTTCTTCATTCGCACCCCGCCAAAGTCTTTATCGCGCGACACCTCGTCGCGACACCGAATTCATGCGCCCGCACGGTGCGAAAACATGTCAAGACTTTTTGGCCCGCCTAGTAATCGGAATTGGGTTGAATGGTGCCGATGCTGTAGTTGGGCGGCCTATGACGAAATTTTTATTACTGGGCTGGCAGAGAGCAGGTAGCGTAGATGTTGATGGTTTAGTCTGGAAGTGAGGGGTAGCTAGAATTGTTTTAGTTTTTGGCCCTGAAAGGCGTTGAAGTGTAGATTATTGCAGGTTTATCGATCGAATTACTTATATCCTGTGGGACGTTGGGCATTTTCGGCATAGGAGACTGGCATCGTGGGAGGGTAGGATGCATACGTAGGAGGGGAATAGCTCCAGGAAGAACAGTTGGGTTCGTGAGGGTTGTTTTATCCTTTGTTCGGCCGTAAAAGCGCCATTTCTGTCGGTATTATGTCGTTTGTATCGTGTGTCAAAGCCGAGAATGGGAAATCAGTCAACTAGGCTGATCCTGGTCGGTAAGTTCCCGGAATCCGGCGGCCGGGTTTTCGAGAGACGTTTGAAGGTCGGAGAAGTTGTTCCAGAAAGTGCGTGCACCTTTCGTCGCAAATTTTCCGCACTGCATTTGCCTTTTTGCACCGAGCAATTCAAAAGTCTCAGCGACGTAAGCGACAAAAAGTCAACGCACTTTCTGGAACCACTAGTAGTACTACGAGCCGCCAAAAGTCCTGACAATTTTTGGGTTTTGGACGTGCGTCCGCAAATTCGTGTTTGTAGCGCGCAAAAGTGCAAGTCGCTAGCGCAAAAACGGGAAATTGCGGCGACAAATGCGAACGATGCACCTGTGAATGAAAATGAAAGAAGGATGCACGGTGCGAAAATTGTCGGGACTTTTGAGCGCGGGCAGTATTTCCTGGTCGTTTGCGGAAGTGTTCTGCTTTCTGGTCGAAATTAGTCTTCTGTGTGTGGGGGTTGCGTTCAACGGTCATCCAGGCAATCTCTTTTCCGCTGTTCTTTTCAGCTCTGTGGCATGTTCCATTTTCCCAAGCAAGCCATTAAACATTCGCAGCAACACCTTGTAATACGGAGAAAAATCCGCCTCTTGTTTTGATGTTCGTCGTTTCACCTGTTGTCCAAAACCTAGAACGTTGATTTCCGCATTATTCTAAAGGCATCTTCGTTTTGTCCTTACTTTTCGATGGGAATTTTATTCAATGAGACGGAATTTCCGTCGGAAGAATCGCTAAGGATTTATAAGTATTACGAATATACCTGGTTCTGTATAACGTTTATTATTGTCATCTACACGTTGTCTGTGATGTCAAATAGTAAGTGGATTGACTGAAGTAGAAACTTTAGAAGAAGCCAGCGCAGGCATCAGCACTTACAAATGGTATCTTATTCATGGCATGTTGTGGTAAGTTGTTTTAATTGGTGAGCCTGTTTACAACACAAAACAATTACCTTGGTATTAGGGGGTGTTTATTTGATGTATGCTCAACTCTGATCGGTGCAGTCACTTTATTCCCTCTGCCCTGTTATTACGGTGTGAATCTGGCCTCCAACTTTAGTGGGAATGCCCAATTGGTCTACTTTTTCATTGCAGTTGGCTCTTCCGTGGCCAAAGGGCTCGCTCTTCTCTATCAATTCGAATATCGGTATTATCAGGCGCTGCCCATTCACTCCTGGTATCGGAAGAACTTTGAATTTTTGCATGGAAGTTATGCATTCCATTGCAGAGTTTTATATACACTTGTTGCTTTGGGAACCGTTTTGGTAAGATGATGATTTAAAACATTGTTATAATTGCTGGGAAAGCCTCTTTGTCAACGATCGAAGTTCCCTTGGCATCAGCCCTTTTCGTGTTATGCAATTTTTTTGTTTAGATACCGAAAGCACTCGATCTCCCAGATCAAGAAGAACATAAGGCTTATCTGGCAAGTATCGACCCGTATATGGGCGTTTTATTCAAGCAACACCCAACCGCAACTTGCTTCGGAAGTGGCCTTTACAACTTCGAGTTTACTTTTCTATTTTGGGCTACATCCTCGACAATTTTATGCTTCGTTTTTGCAATCCTGAGTTATTTAAACATCCGTGAACAAAAGTTTACAGCAGCCACGTACCGGCTTCAAGTAATGTTATTTCGCTCGCTTATCGCTCAAATGGTCGCTTTCTTCTGCCTTTATATGATTCCCGGGACATTTTACTTGCTGAGCGGTATCATGAAGATTGAGAACATGCCCATCTATAATGTTGCGGGGTTCTATCTCTATGTTACACACACTTCTGTCGACAGTCTGATGGTCCTGTTTTTTATAAAGCCGTACCGGAGACTGGTGGCATCAAATCTCCAGCAAATAATGAGGAGTGTCTGTATTATACGTGAGTGTACAACAAGGCTGGATTCACTTAAAGTGGTTCCCGCAAAGCCATCGACAACGTTAACCCACCATGAAACGGCCGGGGCTTGAATTGTAACAATGACTTCAAAAATGGAAGTATTATAATGATGGGGAAGAGACTTGGACAGGAATAAAATACGTAAAGCTAGTTCAATGCTTTCAAAAGTTATTGGGCTAAACTTTTTCTACTGACTGCGGTATTTGTGATGGGATACACCGACTTCAAAATTTGTCCATTTTTTTATTACCCTGTGCATACGTCATAAAAAACGCCTCCTAGAACAACAGGTCGTTTGCTACAATATCCCAAAATTTGAGCAAATGTATGTTTTGCATTATATGTTGCAATTGTTTTAATTTCAGTTCCCGGTTTTGTTTGCAGTTTGTTAAATTAACATTAACCTAATGATGACTGGACAAAACTTTTAATAAATTTCTAAAACCCTTAAGGGAAATTTTTTAACAAAACAAACGCTTTTGTTTTTTGGCAAGTGAACTACAATTCTATTTTGAAAAGAAATAAAACAAAGAAATTTTTATAGGCTTCTTTGGTATGCATAATAGTGAATTTGCTTATGTTTTTTGGAAAAGTCGCTGGAGTGATTTCGGCGACATGTACAGTGCAAGAAAGGTCAGGGTGCGAGCCATAGCCCTGACAACCCGGTTGGACAGTGCAAAGATTTGGCGAAACGACTTTCTCCTCCTTTTGCGTACTCTCTTGTAGTCAAAGAACGTTGTAAATTTAGGTATCTAATACTGCGTTATATGGTTTTCATAAGAGCGAAAAGTGTATAAAAAACGAAGCACGTCCCTTGATAGTTCCCTTGTCAACCCCAATTTATCATATTCCTGTGGGTTTACACTGCCTTGTTATACATTCTTTGAAGGGCAGCTGATAAATTTATTTTAAGTGTCTTTGGTAAAAGCCCATCCCCGAGACTCTTGACTAAGTACTCAACTTTGGATTTTTAGGCACAAATCTCAACTCATCTTTGCCGTCTGTTTTTCGCACACTTTCTTCGATTTTGTGCTGTTACAATAACACGGCGATGTTGCCTAGAAAACGCGGAAATTGTATTCCTTATACATTTTTCACAATTCTTGTTCAAGGAACCAATTGTAAGAAATGGTACGTTGAATAACAATTTGTCTGGTGATAAGTCATTTGGAATATTCTTCACTCTTTGCATTTTTCGTAGTTAGAGAATACTGTGGGACAGGGTTATTTGAAATTTGAGGTGAATTTAGCTTATGCCAATTTAGCCGTTTTTCTATTGTTACAAGCTTGTCCAGCCCTCTTTTATATTTCATCAACGGGTTTCTGAAGCCGGCCAATGTGCAGCTTCCCTTCAAATAAAAGTAACTCAATTTCTGTTAGCTAATTGAGTTTCTGAATTGTCATAAAGCAAGCAAATTAGACCTTTGAACTTGCAGAGTATACGTACTTTTATTAATATACAAACGTTTTCTGAACATTTAAAGAGGGCGTGGTTGTGACGCAATTTCTGGACACGATTTAAATCACTCAAAAGTTATGTAAACTTTGAGCTATTGTTTTGCCAAGAATACGTCACGAAAAACGTCAGGGATGATGTCACGTGGTGTCGTTATGATCTGGTGGTTGCCGTGAACTAACGATTAGATTAGCTCATATTTCCGGTTTAATTGAGGAAACATTGACCATTGATGAACCCTAGATTGACGAGCATTCTCACTTTAAACTGTATCTTACAGAAGGATGGGGATCTTGATGGATGAATCGGAATTACCATCGGAGAAATTTATGGCCTTTTACAAAAGATTCGAGTACCTGGCGTATTCGATTACTGTGGTCGTTGTGGTGGGAACAATGTGGATAATGATTATATGTAGGTTGCAAAAATCCTTTATGTGCGAATTGTCATTATACCAGTTTTTACATATATAATGACATTACTTTAGCGTCGCCAAAGAGCCTCTCCAAATACCGTTGGTTTCTGATCAATGAGTTGGCATGGTAAGGCATAAAAGTATACATGTGTAATGAACACATATGTAAACTATTTTCAGGTCCTTGAGTTTCGATACCTTTGCTGCCTTGATTGGTGGCGTTGTTCTTTATCCAATTCCATGCTATTACGGAGAGAACATTGCTAGCTATTTGCCGAGTGAATATGTTCAAGTGTATGTGATGTGTGGAATAGCTTCAATTGTCTGCAAATTGACCGCCATTGCCTTTCAGTTTGAACATCGATACTCCCAATGCCTTTTAGGAACCTCAACGTACAAAGCATTCTGTTTGAATCTGACAGGAAAATCGGAGCTGACCATCCGTGTCATCGTTTCCTTGGTGCTGGCGATTTCTGCAGTGGTAGGTTTTGGAAGTAATTGAGTTTTATTGGAAATGCGTTTTGAGAAAAATAGCGAAGACTCTATTTGCTAACAGCTTAACTTGTAAAACGCTTCGTTGAAATTGGGCGCTACTTTGCGTATTCCCTCGTCTTCAAAGGTCGCTTTTGCGAAACGCGAAAATTTTTTTTTGAAATTGACACGTGACCTTGGTTGAACTTGTATGCAAAATTTACGACACATCTGAGCCTTGCACTAAGGGCACCTCCCTTCGAAAACTCCTCTGATTTTAGACGCCATTCCTCCTTCTCAACCCCGACCAAGACGAAGCCAAGAGCCGGCTTTCTGCGATGGACCCAGTTATGGCCAAGGTCTTCCAAGAACATCCCAATGCAGCGTGTTTCGCTTACGGCACGTCGGCCAGGAAAGCCTTGATTTCCGAGGTCTTTCTTCTGGTTGGTTATATGGCCTTCAGTTTGATCGTCATCTTCGCCATGTACGATTTAATCAAACGGAGCTCTTTTTCCCCACACACATATCGCTTGCAATTAATGTTGTTTAAATCCTTGGTTGCTCAGACTTCGGTATTCATGGTGTTCTTGCTGGGCCCGGTCCTTGTGTTTGTCGTCTTGCCCATTGCGGGGTTTAGGAATCTGCCTAGATATACAATGTATGGGTTTTTATTGCTGCTTGTTCATACTCCTTTGGATTGCTTCATGATTCTTTACTTTATCAAACCATATCGAGTTATTGTGTTGAGGAATTTGTCGATTATACGTCTTCCAAAATCTTCAAGTTTTACTGCCAGCGTCTCTAATAACGCGGTTAAACCTCATCCGACTCCGTCTTGATCACCTCTCAGGGGTTTCTTTGCCCGAAAAAACACACAATTTAATTTTTTTTGTTGAATTTTCTGTACTGTTTTAAAATACTGCCAATAAATATTTAAATTCGGTTTAATTTTCAAACTTCAACATCTGCAAAAATTGAAGTAATAATGGGGAAGAGGCTTGGACACGAATAAGATAAGGCTAGAGGTTCAATGTTTTGAAAAATCATAAACGAATATGGAAAGAAAATATATCAAAGTAATTAAGATGACATCACTTGGGCCGCTACGGTGAACTCTAGTGTCTTTGATGCCACTCCTACATAATATGAAAAAGCTTTGAGAATTAATTTCACCTGCTCCCACCGTCGCCCGAAGAATACAATAAGGGTAAGCGAGTATGGAAACTGGACATATGTAGGTTTCGGGTATAAAATTTGGGCTGATGAGGAACTGTATCCGAAATCTTAATCCCTTCCATTTGCGTCGTTTCAATGTATAATGGGTGTCTTACTAGCGCAAAGCGAGCTTCCTTCTGCGGAAATGTTGGCTGCATACCATGCCTACGAGTACGTGGCTTATTGCACAACACTCGTGTTTGTGGTCATCACAATCACTGTCATCCTAAGTAAGATAGATTATGATCCCACTCAATAAATTTTTTAGCCACTTCTCAAGGTGTCAGTCAATATCGTTGGTACCTTCTTCATGGACTGATTTGGTAGGATTGAATCTCTTTTATTGTGAGAATTTAATCCCTGTTCTTCAGGTCCTTATTATTCGATACGATGGGAACATTGATCGGGGCTGTTGTCCTCTTCCCATTGCCTTGCTACTTTGGCGTCAACGCGGCTAGTAACATCGCCGGCCACACCCAGGCAGTTTACTTTTTTGTTGGTGTCGCGACTCTCGTTGGCAAAATCTTCGCCCTTATATTTCAATTTGAATATCGATATTACCAAGCCCAGTCCAGTTCGTCCAAGTATCGCGTTATGTGCAGCTATGTGAGCGGTAATATGGAACTGGCTCTGAGGGCGGGAATTTTGGTTTTTATGATAATACTGATATTGGTAGGTTGGGAATATATCGGCCGTTTTTTGTTTGTAGTTGGGTTTCTTTGGGCTGCATTAATTTCAAGGGATTTTCCGGTGAGGGCCAATTGAATATATGTTTTTGCAAAGACAAGTGATTAGTTGGACCCACAATGACTTAAACTCAACGCGAAGTTGCTGTACTAGGCCACCAGCTCTTCCAGTGAGAGCAAAATTGGCTTGAATACTAAGGACAGGCCGGACCCGGCCCTGAGAAACCCAAAAAGTGGGGACAAAATCGATCATCTTGATGACCGGCCAAACGCATTTTATACGAAGCGAAAGCACTGCACAAAAAAATAAAGATTATTTCAGCTCCCATTTGCCCTATTCTTCCCTGACCAAGATGAACAACGAGCCCAGTTAGCGTACCTCGATCCAGTTGTTGCTCAAGTCATCAAGGAACATCCGGATTTACTCTGCTTCTCCACTGGAACAGACGCTACAAAAGTTATAATAATTCCGTTCTTTTTTTGTCGTCCTCCTGCCCTGTGTGGGGTTTCTGGCCATATTTGTGATCTATACCTCAATCAGAAAACAACACTTTACCGCTAGAACCAAACGCCTTCAGATGATGCTGTTTTGGTCGCTGTTTGCTCAGATGGGCGCTCTCTTTGCTCTAATGTTTTTTCCGGGTCTCTTCTACCTTGGCGGGCCGGTATTTGGTCTGCGGAATTTGCCGAAGGTAACGGTGCTCTGTTTTTATCCATTTTTGACGCATACAGCTGCCGATTGTCTGTTAATTTTATATTTTATCAGGCCCTACAGGCGGGCTGTGTTAAAGCACGTGTGTGTTACAAAAAGTTACGGTATCTCTGAAGACAGTACTACGCAAAGCCCGGCGATTCGGGTGGTCACAGGCACATTTGTCAAGGTTTAATACAGTAAAAGAGCTCAGCGCGCAATACCTAAATGTTTGTCTGGGTCAAATTAGATTTTCTATGTGTTATAATAAACAATACGAAGTCTCATTCCTAGAAGTTAACTGCCCTCAAATGAATTATTAAATTATGTATGTAACAATTTCATTTGAGACTAACTAATTGAAAACTTTGAACTTTCAATCCAATAAGCTCTTTGTGCTGTGCTTATAAAGAATGTTTTCGTTAAAAACATCTGTCGTCTATTATGCCCACAGGTTTCTTGATAACATGGTAATATTGTTGCGAGTATTCTCTTCAACTTTTACAGACCTACCGCAGCTTTGGATATATCGCCTGTTTCATCATATTGGGCTTTCTGGCTATTGTAAGGAGTAACAAATAACCAACTTTCAACGTCAAAGCCTCGGTGGTTTCTATAATAGGCACGATACGAGTCCCGCATATGTATTGTTAGGAAAAATTAGTCGAAATTGTGCCAAATGTCCTCAAAAATTTTGAGCGTCGCACTTGAGGCACTTTCCCTGACAATCAGAATTTTAAATACCTAAAGACTCTTTTCAAACGTTGCCTCTTTCTTCAAATGCTCTAATATTCATGTAATTGTACGATTATTTTTCCGTGAAATAAATCCAAGAATTCAATCTCACCTGTTATGGCCACACCAATCCTTTTTATTTGTTATGGGTATACTACTAGATGAGAGCGAACTGCCGTCACCTTTATTACTATGGGTATATCATATTTTCCAACATGTCGCATTTGTCATCACTCTGATCATGGTTTCACTATCAATAACTGTGATCTACTGTAAGCTCTTTTTACCAGCTGTTCGATAAGTTTTAAAACTCCAATAAAACGAAAGATTTCCAGACACAACAAAGGAAATAAGTAGGTATCGGTGGTACTTGATCAACAGCTTAATATGGTAGGCAAAGCACTCTTTGTTACAACAAATTTCCTTGCTGTTTAGGTCAGTATTGTTCGACGCTATAGCCACACTTATTGGAATCGTCCCCCTCTTTCCTTTGCCTTGCTATTATGGAATTCATATTGTTGGAAGTGCCGGAGAGGGGATTCAAATTACTTTTTTCTTCTCGGCAGTTGTTGTCCTAATCGGAAAAGGATATTCCATTATCCTTCAACTCGAATATCGATATCAGCAAGCACAGCCATCGATTAGTATTTATCGCTGGGTTTACGACAAATTTCTCTTTGGTAGCAACGAATTTATTCTTAAGGGATTCGTGTTCGCCGTTTCTGTTGAAGTGGAAACAGTAAGGAATTATATCTGCTGTTCTCTTGGGAGTAGAAACGGCTTAGCAAAAGAAATTAAAAACGAATCTTAAAAAACCAGTTTCCGCGCCTGACGTTCTTCTTGGATAGACAGACTATGTTTACCAACTAAAGCCGGGGCTAAAAAAGACCTCCAAATTTGGCCAGCGGTGGTAACCGCTTTGACCCGCAAGCCTTGCCACAAAACTCGATGCCAAATTGTTAATCACTACTTCAAGGAATTTCTTGTGGTTGAAATAATCAGCATCTACATTTCAGATTCCCATCATCATCTCCTTTCCCGACCAATCACAACAACGAACCTATTTATCCTCAATTGACAACGTTGTGGCCAAGGTAATCGATGAGCATCCCAATTTAATTTGTGTGGCCCCTGATACGAGCGTGATCAAACTAGTTCTTCTCCCCGTCCTGGTTTTATCCCTAATCCCAGTGTTTGGAATCCTCTTTTTGGTGATCACCTACTTTACCGTCACTCTCCGTACCCTATCGATCAAAACTTACCGGCTTCAAATGATGCTATTGCTCTCTGTCGTTGCTCAGTTTCTCACATTCCTGATTTTCATGATAATTCCGGGTTTGATTTTCCTGGGGAGCCCAATATTCGGTGTTAGAAATCTCCCAGTAGTTACTGTTTATTGCTTCTTCCCGCTCCTGACTTACACCTCGATTGATTGTGCCACTATTTTATATTTTATTAAGCCTTATCGCAGATTTTTAGCGAAAAAATTTCAAGCATTTAAATCTGCAATTCTCATCAATCACAGGAAGTTGAACATGGTCCGCCCCGAGCCTCGGGCGTTTTCAAATATTTGAGTTACCGAAATAACCTGTGCATATAAGCTCATAATAAACTATGACAAGTGGTTTTAACATTTTTGAAAAAAAAATTTCCACCTGTCAGTAAGGATCATAGTGCAGTAAAATACGTCACTACAGGTATTGAACTGGCCAGGAAAGGAGGCGGGTTACAAGATTTTAATTTTACTTGGCACTGAAGACTACGCCAAGTACGGGTATGTTGTTAACCGAAAAGGAGCTACCTTCCAAGCAGCTTTCGGTAGTTATATGCACATTTGAGCACGCTACTTTCACAATTACCTCGTTGCTTGTGGGTTTTACTATTGCCGTTACATGTTGTATGTTTCGAACCTCTTACAAAAAAATGTTCAGTCTTTGACAATGAACTCAAAAAATATTGGTGTTATTTGATCAACAGTCTTGTATGGTAAGGCTTGACACTTCTGTTCCACCATACTATTTGAGGCTTTTCGATGCAATGGTGCCTTTTATTGGTGCTGTTTTCTTGATTTCTCTCCCTTGTTATTTTGGGATCAATTTCACCGGAGACCAAAAAATATAATATCATCAGCCAATCTCTACATAATCAACTATGCGCATTCTCGATCCCACCTGTCATACCGCCATTTTGCTTTGAAATAAAGAACAGAAACAGTATGGGTATTTTGTTAGGAGAGGACGAATTGCCCTCACCAGAATTGTTACATTTTTACCATATTTTTGAATACGCCGCATTTTCCGTCACCGTAGTTCTTGTGACCCTTACATTGGTTGTAATATCTTGTAAGTTTTGCCAACGCAAATATATCTAAGTGTGTTTAGATTCAACTAGAGAGGTGAGTAAATATCGTTGGTATCTGATCAATAGCCTAATATGGTAAGCATTTAGGTACTACGAGAATTCGGGTCATGCTCGTATATAAATACATTAGCAACGCTTTAGGTCCTTGTTTTTCGATACAATGGCCACCTTCATTGGTGTTGTCGCCCTGTTCCCCGTCCCATGTTATTTTGGAATCAACGCTGCTGGCAAATTGTCAAAGAACCAGCAAGCCTTTTACTTTTTTGTGGGCGTATTTTCTCTTATTGGAAAGAGCAGTGCATTGGTTATGCAACTCGAATACCGCTATCAACAATCACTGGGATCAACCTCAACTTATCGGTTCTACTGCAATCTTTATATCACGGGAAAAATGGAGTTCTTGTTTAGAGCTGCTGTCCAACTTGCCTTTTCCGTGGTTATTCTTGTAGGAAAAACTTTCCTGATGACAATTATTTAGACTCCATTCGTCATCTTCTTCCCGAATCAGGAAGAACAGTTGAATATGATCGCTTCCCTTGATTCAGTGCTTGCCAACATTGTCGACACACAGCCGGGAGTTATTTGTTTCGCCGCTGGGACTGATGTGACTTTGGTCTTCATTACGCCAACGGTGATAATCGCCATTCTTCCATTTATTGGTTTGAGCATACTGGGAGTATCTTACAGCTCAATCAAACAACAACATCACGCCAAAAAGACGTTCCGTCTGCAGATGATGTTAATGAACTCTTTGTTTGTTCAATTTGTGGTGGCGATCATGTTCATGATAGTTCCGGGCCTATTCTTCCTCGGCGCTCCAATTCTTGGACTCAGGAATATGCCTAGGGTCATCGTCTACACTTTCTTCCCATTTCTTACGCATACCTCGATCGATTGCTTGATGATTTTGTATTTTATTCGGCCTTATCGGCAGCTTTTAGTCCGCAGTTTTCGTACATTCAGAATCACGACCTCTTTCAGTCACGAGAGCGTTGTGCCTGTCCGCACCACAAATGTCGTGCATCTTACACGCATACCTTGACAAAAAATTTTACAGTGTATATTGTTTTTGACTTGGACAATGAAACACGCAGACGCATAAATCGACTAATATTGACCGTTACTTTTGTTAAATTTGGATTCTTAACTGCAACATGCAGCAATAAATAGTATGGGCATTCTATGAAATCCATCAGGTCTAAAAATTTCCAAAACTCGAACCATCTTTGCTGAGAGTTCGAGCAACATTCGTGTGGTGGCGAATGTTTAAATGTCACTTGTATACTTGCGACTACTTACATGGGCTCAAATACTTCCCGAATAAAAATGCATCGAATACTTTTCTGATTAACATTCTGCAGAACACCTTTAAAATTCTACTTTCAAAACTGCATACTTGTACTCAGTATGAAAAATTGATGGATTCTTGACTTATTTTTTTGTTACCCCTGTTTTTTCTAGTAGAATTCCGCCTGTTTTTCATATCTGGAAGCTGCATTTTGAAGGTGTTGAACTTGATTTTATGAAATGGGCGCTTTGCTGGATGAAAGCGAACTGCCAACACAATTTTCTCTAACCGTTTTCCACATCTACGAATATGTGGCCTTTTTTGTTACTGTTTGGATAGTCGCTCTCACTGTGGTAATTATTGTAGGCAAGCTTTTCTTCTTTGCTTCGTATTGATCTTTACTTTAGGAAGGGTCAAAGAAATCAGTATTTACCGATGGTACCTTCTCCACGGGTTGTTTTGGCAAGTTTAAACAAATTCCATCATCGTCAACTTATAGGTCGATCCTGTTTGATGCGATGTGCACATTCATTGGAGCTGTCACCCTCTTTCCAATCCCTTGTTATTACGGTATAAATGCTGCTGGCGCCATCAGTGGAAACAGCCAAACAGTTTACTTTTTTATTGGAGTTGGAGCCGAGATTGGGAAGGTCTGTGCGATCGTGCTACAACTGGAATACCGATACCAGCAAGCTCAGCTGGCACATTCCAAATACCGCTATATTTGTAGTTTGCTGCAGGGGTGGCCTGAATTAATCCTGAAAGCCGCTCTCGTGGTATTTTTCCTTGCTGTGATCCTGGTAAGTTGCGAGTTTAGATTAGTATAGAAAGAGTTTCAAGTGCGACGGCGTAAGCACTAGATCTTTGAAAAGGTGTCAATCCCTGATTACAAAAAAGAGCCGCTCATATTTGCAGATTCCTTTCCTGATTGCTCTGCCAAACCGGCAGGAGCAATTGGCTCTTCTGGCTTCGTTAGATCCAGTTCTAGGCAAGATAATCGAAGAACATCCAAGCATTCAGTGTTTTGCCTCAGGCACTGACTCCAAAATTGTCTTGGCCATTCCCTTCTGCATTGTAATGTGTCTTCCTTTCGTTGGAGCTGCTGCTTTGTCTCTAATCTACTCTTCGATCAGACAGCATCAAATGTCGGCAAAGACACACAAGATGCAGATGATGTTGTTCTGGTCTCTCTTCGCGCAAATGACCGCTCTCTTCTTCCTGATCATTGTTCCTCTCCTCGTTTATCTCGGTGGCCCAATATTTGGAATGCGCAATATCCCCGCTTTCAGCGTGTACGTATTTTATCCGTATTTGATACATACAGTCGTCGATTGTTTTCTGATTTTGTATTTCATCCGCCCTTATCGAAGGACCTTCATTTTATATTTACGGGTCTTAAAAGCTCGAAGCATATTTTCTGAGAAATCGAGTAGTATTGTTGTGGTGGTGAAGTAATGTCTAAATACTTCTCGTTACGGCAAAATTGTTGTGTCTTCAGATTTTTCCGAATAAAAACGAATACATTCGATCGAAAATGACGGAGATTCGGCAAGTGGCCGACGCGTTGAGCTGACGACTTAACGACCCTACTTTCTAATGTTTTATTCAAATTCCGCAACATAAGAAAAAGACAGCTGCCTGAAATGACGTGTCCTGCACGTTGGCAGTGACTATAATATTAAAGCATGATACTATTCAAAACCCCCGTCTAACGGATATGGGTCACATCTGATTGTGAGGAAGGTGAGTTGCTCTGTAAAATGTTTTCTTTACTATGTGTGGTATCTAATATCTTGCACCTTGTGTCGTTAGTAATTACTGCCAATATCTGTAAATCAAGGAGGAGTGTTACACAATTTCTTTTGTGGTCCTTGCAGACATAACAAAAAGTTAAAAATATGGCTGCTCCACGGCCCTTTAAATAAATGATCGTCTTTGTCGCTGAAACATCATTCAGGAATGTCACAGGTATAAAACAGGCGGCAAGTCAAGCGGAATTTCCAAATTATATTACAAAACCGCAGTACGTTCCACCTGCAGTGCGCGTATTTCACTTTTCGCTGTACTTCTCTTCAAAAAATGGGTGCCTTGATGGCGGAAAGTGAAATTCCGTCTGATTCAACTTTGCAATTCTTACGAATCTACGAATTTGTGGGATTCGGCATTACATTGCTGATATTAGTCCTCACAGTGACCGTAATCCTCCGTAAGCTTTGATCTCCGCTTCAAAAAAATCTTTTCTTATTCAGGCACAGCAAAAGACATCAGTAAATACCGATGGTATCTCATTCATGGACTGGTCTGGTAAGTTTAAAATTTGAAGAAGTGTGATAGATTTATTTGCAGGTCTCTGCTCTTGGATGGGTTTTGCACGTTCATTGGCTCCGTTACCCTCTTCCCCATTCCCTGTTACTACGGCACCAGCGTATTTGGAAGTGTCAGCGGATGCGCTCAGAAAATCTACTTCTTCTGTGGCGTCGGCGCGGAAATTGGGAAGGTGACAGCGATCGTATTCCAGATGGAATACCGGTATTACCAAGCTCAGTCGTCCACTTCGAAGTATCGACTTCTGTGTGGTCATTTGCAAGGAAGGGCTGAAGTGGGCGTCAGATTATTAGTTTTAGTCACTTTTCTGATTGCTATTTTGGTATGTGGAAGTAGTGAATTTTTACGGGTTTTTACTAAAAGTCACTGTTATCTTCCAGGGACCCTTTGCGATCTTCTATCCTGACCAGCAAGACCAGCTTGCTCTCCTTGCCTCTCTGGACCCCCTTCTTGCCAGATTAATCGAGCAGAATCCCAGCTTACAATGCTTTTCCTCAGGTGTAGACGCCACTAAAGTCGTCATCGTTCCAGTTACTATTTTATTTATTCTCCCTTTCGTCGGCGCTGCCGCCTTGTTTGTAATCTATGTCTCCATAGAACGGCAGCATTTCACAGCGAAGACAAAGAGGCTTCAGATGATGTTATTCTGGTCCCTTTTCTCTCAAATGACCACTCTATTCCTTCTGATGATCGTGCCTCTCTTTATATGCCTGTGTCCTCCCATATTCGGATGGAGGAATGCTCCAAAAATAAGTATCTACGTGTTCTTCCCTATCTTATTACATACTCCAATTGATTGCATAATGCTTTTGTATTTCATTCGACCTTACCGGAGATTTGTTATCCGTCACTTTCAGAGGTTTAAGACAAAGAATCTTTCTAGCATCACACCTAGTGCATCGGTTCAATTGGTTACTCAGAGAGGGTCCATATCATCGTTTTCGCCATGAAGAAATCTCGTGACAAGCAGACGAACTATTTCTGAATAATACAGTTGTTTGTTACTGTCTTCGAAAAGAGTAAATTTTGGTTGTAAAAAACAATCCGTCAGATAATAATCCTATTGTACTAAGACTCCAAATACGGGTATTAAAAATTACGGTAAGAGAAACAGTATTCGCTCAAAGAGTCTCTTTATGTAGTCAGATCTCCGGCAGGTCGGTTCAACGGGTCTCTCAGAAAACGTCCAAGACATCACTATGATGCGTTATACTATGATATAATAAAAAGATAAAAGATTGCCAAATGACTTCAAGAATTTTATATTGCTAAATATAGTTTCTCGAATAATTTAAACATATCAAACCAAAGAAGCCATTATGACTAGCGCAGCACGTTTATGTACGCAAAAAGTGTAGCGATTTTTTTGAAATTTTTTGTAATAACAAGAACGACTATTTTTAAGAACAAGTCTTGAGAAATCTAATGTTCTAAAGATCTGTAGCTACGAATTTGTTATGTACTTTAACTTGAACATCCGTCCTCTAACGTTGAATGCATGCCCTTTGGGATTTTTTTGATGTTATAAATATGTTTGTGCTATTGTACAAATTGTGCCTTAAATTCTCCCTGGTCCCGTTTGTATAGCATTCTCTCCATGGGGGCTCTGCTTGATGAGAGTGAGTTGCCCTCGGAACCTTTGTTAAAAGTCTATCGTATTTATGACTATGTTACCGTAATTATTACTTGGACACTTGTTGCCTTTACAATAATTGCGATTCTCAGTACGTTTTAGAAAGCTTATATTACACGGTCGTAAAATTATTTATGATTGGCAAAATGCGAATGTTATTTTAGGCACAAATACAGGTATTGGAAAGTATCGTTGGTATCTTCTTAATGGACTCTGTTGGTACGTTACCTCTACTCCAATATAGCGCTTAAGGTCATTATTCTGCGACACGATGTGCACAGTCATCGGCCCCGTCACCCTCTTTCCAATCCCTTGTTTCTTTGGGGTCAACGCTGGCAGCACAATACAGGACCCTCCACTAATGGCATATTTCTTCGTTGGCATCTTCAGCCTGATCGGTAAGATGTCGTCAATGGTCTTTCAAATCGAGCACCGATATATGCAAGCTCAACCAGCCTCATCGAAGTACCGAGTCTTTTGTTCGTTGTCGGCGAAAACAGAAATCTTGATAAGAGCCGGCTACATACTCTTGATTTCCCTGTTGGTCTTGGTAAGGCAAAACATTCAGTTGAAACTGTTATAGGGACCATTCGCCTTGTTCCTTCCAAACCAAGAGGAAGAACAGTCTTTTCTTGCAAGAAGTGATCCAGTTTTGGCCGAAGTTATCCGAACACGGCCGATAAAATGCTTCTCCCCGGGCGTGGATCCCACGTTTATCTTCATTTGCCCATCTTTGTTGATTTTCTTTACAATGTGCTTTGGATGGGGGGCATTGCTGTTAATTTACAACTCAATCCATCGGTCTCAATTGACAGCCAAGACCCGTCGCCTTCAGATGATGCTGTTCTGGTCGATCTTTGCCCAAAATATAAATCTCAGCGCTTTATTGTATTTGCCAACCTTGCTGTTCCTGTGTGGCCATATTTTCGGGCTGAGAAACATGCCCACGATCAATGTTTTTTGCTTTTTCGTCTTGTTCGTACACACTTCTGTCGACTGTTGTATGATCTTGTATTTTATCGGGCCTTACCGTCGGTTTGTCCTGAAAGTTTTCTGTGGCGTCTTACAAAAGGAAAGGTATGGCAGCAGTGTGCTGGTTACAAGTAGGATCTGGCAAAGCGAGCCGTCTAGAGTCAAGGTAGTTCTCTGAAAATGGCAACATAATACCTTTGTTTTTTATATGACTGTTGCCATTCAAAAGTGTAGTCTTTTCACTAAAACCGAGACAAATATTGCACTGCATGGATATCAAACTTAAACCATTGTATTTTGTGTGCAATAGATGACATACTCGACAATTGTGAACTGCCTTCGAAACTGTTCTTAGATTCTATCGCATTTGTGACTTTACTCCATCGATTGTAACTTGTACGTCTGAGCAGAAGGTACAGAGTCTGCGGAGCTAATTGATGTCAAAGAATTTTTGTAGTATGCTGTAATGTGTTATCTCCTTTTTGAATATTTCAATAAAATGTGGTTGGAGAAAACTTACAATTTCCCAAAGACTGAAAATTTTTGGATGACAAGTAACATAATTCTTTTATGTCAAAGCGATGTACAAATTTTCAATCATACGTCTGTCTAGTGTATAGCATATGCTTTCACAATAATATAATACATTTCACGATTGGCTTGAAAGGTAAACGTTAGTTTTGTATTGCAAAAGAGTTTTCCGATTGTCGGAACCTGTTGGTATTTTAGCGCCACATTCGACTTCAAGTGCAAGTTTGGAGTCTGAAAAGATTATTAATGTCAAGTTCAACTTGAGCCCCAAAAAAAATTTCAAGTTTATGAGCAATTTAAAGTTCGAAGTGCTTCATAGAAACGCAAAAGACTGCAATAAATTTCTATAGTATATAATCCAAATTATTTTTAGATTGCAGAAGGAAAAGTTCAAATAGTCAGTCCAACTTATAGCAAACTTTTGAAGTCAGAGTTTCTATTGAACTTGAATTTTTTGTTTGAGATTAAACAATACCTATCACAACTCACGCTTCTAGTGAAGAAATCGTATCAGTTGATGAATTCAGCGTAGTTGTTTTTCAAGCTTGGCTTGCACCTTTTTCTTCGAAATGTACACATAAGAGGAGTAGTAACAATACAATATTACCTATATTACAGGGTGGTCGGAAATAAATTCTGGGAATATTTCAAGCCATATTTTATCTAACGTACCAATCCAAATTTAACAAAAGAAACAATCAATGTGTATAAGTAGCTGATGACATTTTTTTCGCTTTCAGGCGAACATTTTGAAAGTTTGGTAAACATCAGAAATAAGCAAATTGAGTTGCTCAATTAAGTAATCTTGTGGTGTATTACATACGCGTTGACGCACGTATTGCTAAATTGCGTAGACAAACGAGTAAATTAGTCCCGCTTATAATTTAATCCAAGTGTAGTTCAAACATCGTACGGTGTTGCATTGACGTTTCTCTACAAGAAAAGATAAGTTAATTCCTTGCTTTGGTATTGACTAAGGATACGGCCGAGACTGACAACAGAAGTGTTTGGAGTACTGCACACACAACGGGCCCAGGCCACATATCTATTCCCGAGAATTTTAGTTGAAATGCAGAGGGCGTTCAGTGAGATGAAAGGTTATTTCGCGGGAAAATACATGATCAGTAACACATACATAGCACGCAACAACACAACCTGCAGGCTTGCTTACGCATCCTCAAATCCCTAGAATATACGAAATTCAACTGCAAAAACCCATAACACCTTTTTGTAGCCTCTCAGTTTCCGCCTCTCAAAGATTATTTCAATAAAAGATTATTGCATTAAATTTGCAATTTTCCATGCCTTCTATCCTCTCCGCAATAACTTAACGCAATCATCGGAAACAGCTGCTCAATGTGTATTGTGCTGACGGCCATTCTATGTATTAGTCGGCACGTCTACGGTCGAGATGTCGAGATGGGAGTTCTGTTGGATCAAAGCGAATTTCCGTCTACGGCAATGGAGGAGTTCTACCACCTATTCGAGTACACGGCATTTGCCATCACTACCGTTGTGGTCATCTTCACAATGACAGTCATTGTAATGTGTAAGTGCGGTTTGAATTGCGTATAAGTATATTGAATCCCAACCCTACTGTAGCATTTAGCCAACACAAAAGGGATCAGCAATTATCGATGGTATCTTATCCACACCTTGCTTTGGTGAGTTAACGAGTTACAAACCACTTTTCATGGACCGGGAATAAACAACGTGTAAGAATAAACATAAATTTTTAGGTCTTTGTTCTTCGATGGGATGGGGACTTTTATTGGAGCGGTAACCTTGTTCCCGGTCCCTTGTTATTACGGTGTAAATCTGGCAGGAACTACAAGCGACGCCACACAAACCGCTTACTTTTTTATCGGTGTTAGTGCTATCCTTGGGAAGCTGTGTTCTTTGCTTTTTCAATTTGAACATCGCTATTATCAAACACAATCATCCACTTCACGTTATCACCGTATGTGCAGCCATATTCAAGGATTCATGCAAATCGTGGTCCGATTCTGTTTGATCATCTTGGCAATGGCTTTGGTTTTGGTAAGTGGAAGTGTTATTTTTGTTGAACGCAATGTTTTGCTCTGTAAATATCACGGAGAACTGTAACATAGTTTTTAAGATTCCATTTGCTTTATTTTTCCCAAACCAAGAAGAGCAACGTGCCTTGCTCAGATCTCTTGATCCAGTGGTCGCCAGCTTGATTGACCAGCATCCAAGCCTTCTTTGCATTACAGCCGGCACAGATGTAGCCATAATTCTAATTCCTTCAATAATTCTTATTTGCCTTATGTCTGTACTTTGTTTTCTAACCTTGTACATTATCTATACCTCGATCCGAACTCAATTCTCAGCGAATACCCAGCGTCTTCAGATGATGTTATTTTGGTCCCTTGTTGCTCAGATGGGTGCTTTGTTTGTCCTTTTAATCCTGCCTTTGCTATTCTTTATCGGTTCTTCTCTGCTCAGTATCAGAAATCTTCCTATCTATTCGATGTATTGTTTCTTTCCCGTGTTGTGTCATACCTCCGTGGATTGCTTGATGATTTTATATTTTATCCGGCCCTACCGTCGCTTCCTAATCAAACACATGACGTTTGCGAATACTCATTCCTATAGTATAAGTCATGTTAATGTGATCAGAATTTTACCGAAATTTTCCTCGTTTAAAGATTAGTTTTCTGGGATAATACAATAAACAGTAATGTAAAATTTACGTCTGAAACATTTCGCCGAATCCAGTCTATCGGAGTAATATTTTTAAAAAATAAAAATGTAATTCAGTCCCGTCGCAGAAAAACGTCTCGTCTCACCGCAAAATTGATGTAGTCTGCACCAAATGAAGGGCAATTACAAGACTTGGGTGTTCAGGCTTGTACAAATAAAGACCATCAGAGCATATCGCCAAGCGCTTTCCGTATGGGCCTCGCCCGGGGCATTCATGCAAGCGAGTCGCGATGAGGTGCCCCTCAAGACCTTCGGCATCGATCGGTGCCAGAGTAGGTCTGACATCCGATTTTGACAGAGTTCCCATGCACCTCGAATGTTCACATTCCTTTCTAAGGGCCTTGGTGGGGCGCAACGATGGTTCACACCTGGGTCCGACGGAATGCAAGTCGGCGTCGCTAACAATTGAGCCACCACACGTCAATCCAGCGCATTTCCTGAACCGTTTCGAAACTTCGTATCGTTTTCATTGATTTTAAAAGACGATTTCTGAGTCAGTGAAGCAAGCCGTGACATAGGATTTTTTCGATGTTGATTTTTTTTGCATAAATATGATCCACACCACCAGTAAGGAAAAAGCGAATCACAGTTTTCCTCAATTCCTCCGTTAACTGTACTTTTTATACAATTTACAGTAATTGGTCATAACTTTCTACAGTGGCGTCTCTTTTGCATACAAGTATGGCTAGTATGGTTTTTGGGTATGACGAGTACAATAAAACCAAAAAAAAAATTTGATCAGATTACGGTAACATACAAAAACACTGTATCGGTCGATAAAAATCTACCATAAAAAGTTTGTTTCAAAAAACCCACAGCCAATTTTTCCATATTCGTAATCAGCATAAAATTCTGGTCTAGAATCAATTTTAAAAAGTTTAAAAATAGGACCCCCATTTTCCGTGGTGTAGTGGTTTTTGACCAAAACTGGTAATCTGACCACCCAGGTTCGAATCCGGGTGGGTGCGAATGTAGAAAAAGACCTCAAATCACTTTTAATGAAAACCTGAGAGTTACTTGAAGCACGCTGAGCAATTTTAGGCGTTAAAACTTTCTGAATTTGGGATTAAAACGATTTTTATGTAATTTTAGAGGGTTAATACATGAAAAATAAAACTGCTTCAAACTGGATGAAATTGATAACACTTATTCTATGGCTAATTGTAAGAAACTTTCCTGTTAACTTTTTTTTGTAGAGTGCTGTATCATGGATTACTGTAACATAAAACGTATTCTACTAAACAGATGTTTTCTTCAAAATTCTTAGGTAAATGTTTTTCTTTTTTTGATTAGATCTATTAAAAAGCAAGAAATCTCAACGCTCCATATTTCAAAAAAAGAATTTCCCATGATATATAGTGCATCTTGACATCACTATCGATTGGAAACCTGCGCATTATAACTGACATGTTTCAAGTCCTACGGACATAGAAAGCACATTTGTGTGATGACCAACGTGTTCTCAAGCATTCCTATCATAATTGCGGTACACTGAAGTCTATACGCCCTGTGGCATACCATAAACGAAAACGGGTTTAATGTTACAGTAATCCATGATACAGCATTCTACCAAAAAAAGTTAACAGGAAAGTTTCTTACAATTAGCCATAGAATAAGTGTTATCAATTTCAACCAGTTTGAAGCAGTTTTATTTTTCATGTATTAATCCTCTAAAATTACATAAAAATCGTTTTAATCCCAAATTCAGAGAGTTTTAACGCCTAAAATTGCTCAGCGTGCTTCAAATAACTCTCAGGTTTTCATTAAAAGTGATTTGAGGTCTTTTTTCTACACTCGCACCCACCCGGATTCGAACCTGGGTGGTCAGTTTACCAGTTTTGGCCAAAAACCACTACACCACGGAAAATGGGGGTCCTATTTTTAAACTTTTTAAAATTGATTCTAGACCAGAATTTTATGCTGATTATGAATATGGAAAAATTGGCTGTGGGTTTTTTGAAACAAACTTTTTATGGTCGATTTTTATCGACCGATACAGTGTTTTTGTATGTTACCGTAATCTGATCAAATTTTTTTTGGTTTTATTGTACTCGTCATACCCAAAAACCATACTAGCCATATTTGTATGCAAAAGAGACGCCACTGTAGAAAGTTATGACCAATTACTGTATAAACAAAAAATTGTATAAAAAGTACAGTTAACGGAGGAATTGAGGAAAACTGTGATTCGCTTTTTTCTTACTGGTGGTGTGGATCATATTTATGCAAAAAACTCAACATCGAAAAAATCCTATGTCCTGGCCTAACTACGGCTTGCTTCAGTGACTCAGAAATCGTCTTTTAAAAGAGAGACGCAAAATTATCGGCACTTTTTCTCACCCGAAATACTATAACTGCTTTTTCTCGAAAAGGATGAAGAAAGGTGAGAAAACGCTTTTTATCGGATGGATGGTGACATTTCGTTTTGAACGAATTACCAAACAGGGGCGGGAAATTTTTTCCCTTAAGGATTGACGTGATATGTTTTTGATATCTGAAACGGTTGTACGAGCAGAGCGAAAACATTTCTTTTGTAGTATATCCCAGTCTTGCTGACCATATGTATCTCAAGTTCTCCGTTCTTGCGGCTCACCCCCACAGTCTCACCGTTCACTCTTACAACAGCTTTTTTCCTACATATTTTCTGCAGCAAGGCTGGAGATGTCGAGATGGGAGTTCTCCTGAATGAGAGTGAACTGCCAACGCCTTACTTTGTGCAATTCTATCATCGCTTTGAGTATACTGCGTTTGGAATTTCCGTTGTTGTTGTTTTGAGCACCATGGCGGTCATTGTCTTTTGTAAGCCTGTTTTAGAGGCTTTGAGGGTATTTTGGGTGACTCGCGAAACCTTATTGTTTTAGCTAGCACAAAAGGCATTAGCAAATATCGATGGTACCTGATCCACACTTTGTTTTGGTAGGTTTGACTTGCAATTGTTGTGTTTGAATAAATAAACATTTTCATAGAATGCATGGATACTTTTTCTCTTTCGCACAGTGCATTTTGGACTTTCTCCAACGCTTGTCGCCAACGCATAGTGGATTGTTTTCTATTCGCACAGTGCAAACCTCAAAGGAGCCTCTTGCACTGTGCAAATTCTGGACTCGACGCGGCGACACAGTTGAAACTTGTTTGTGCCGCAGCGATATTTTTCTTCAAAAAACGTTAAAAACGCGTTCCTCAATTTTTTTGAAAAAAAGAACGGTAAAAATGAGACCGACACGAGATAAAAAGGCATGAAGTCGGCAAGCTGCGCTTGAAAAACGCCAATCTTTTAGGATGAGGAATCCGTGCCTTACGGGTAGCTCGTTTTATTGATAATCATTATATTTCAGGTCATTCTTCTTCGACGCGATGGGAACATTCATTGGTGCTGTAACTCTTTTCCCAGTCCCGTGTTATTATGGGGTGAATGCAGCCGGAAACACTGATAAAGTTACCCAGACAGTCTATTTTTTTAATGGAGTCGCAGCCGTCATTGGGAAGATATGTTCTATGCTTTTTCAATTCGAACATCGGTATCATCAAACGCAACCCTACGATTCTTCGTATCGTATTATGTGCAGTCGTGTTCAAGGTTACATGGAGATTGTCGTCAGATTCTTTGTGACCGTGGGGGTGATGATATCTGTCATGGTATGTGAGTTTTGTCATCGTCATTTTCCAAGATGTTTAAAGCCAAATGTATCTTATTCCAGGTTCCATATGCCACATTCTTTCCAGATCAAGAGGAAGAAAAAGCCTTATTGATATCCATGGATCCTGAGATCGAAAAAATCTTCGACCAGCATCCAGGAATGCTTTGTTTTACATCCGGCACAAATGTATCTGGAATTCTCCTTATTCCTACAATCATTGTTGCAATAATACCTTTAGTTTGCTGCTTAACCTTGTACATTATCTATACCTCGATCCGAACTCAATTCTCAGCGAATACCCAGCGTCTTCAGATGATGTTATTTTGGTCCTTGGTTGCTCAGATGGGAGCATTCTTTTTTCTATTAATCGTTCCTTTGTTGTTCTTCCTTAGCTCTTCTCTTCTCGGTATCAGAAATCTTCCTATTTATTCGATGTATTGTTTCTTTCCCGTGCTGTGTCATACCTCCGTGGATTGCTTCATGATCTTATATTTTATCCGGCCCTACCGTCACTTCCTAATCAAACAAATGATGCTTTTACGCACTTTATCGCCCAGCGGCACTATCAGCCATATAAACGTGAAAGCAAATAGGATTGCTCCTAAGTTGCAATTGGCCAAAAACCATCTCAAGCTCCGATTTATGAAATAAATAACTAAACTACCACATAGTTGTTATAAACGGCGTCACGGAATTTGCGTTCATCCGTAATTAGCCGGCAAAGGGAAGAAAGAGATTGGAAGTTTTAGAAATCAAGGCCGACATTCCGGCCAGTCGATGTTGTCCATATGCAAGCTAGACGGAAACTGAACGAACCATGTTATAGTAAATTATAGTATCGAAACCTCGAGATAACGTTTTCAAAAATCATCTTCAGCTTTGGAAACGAGAGCCTTTCTCTGTCAATCCCAAGCAACTCACTTTAGTTGCCTCACTAAATTGGCGAAACAGCGAGATCTCTAGTCCAGAAGCCTCAAAAATGGGGAAAATGGTTTTTGTTTTCAAATTTATTGTTTCCGCGGGAGCTAAACCTGGATAATGATTACAGTTTTACCGTGACATATTCGTTCGGTAATGGTGGCAGCACTAACCTGACAAATTTCTTCTGGTTTAAACCTACATGATGTCTGGCTTCTTTTTCCATTATATTTTTACTGTGTCTTTTTAATATTAAACTTATGGCTTTATAGTCACAGTGTAATTTCTGCATTTCTTGAAACCTTTACCTCGGGTTTGAGTAACTATATTAAATTCACTATAATCTAGCTTGCATATGGACAAAAAATCGGCTGCCCGCAAACATCTGCACGCGAACTGGTTGCCCGCAAAAATTCTATCGAGCGGTTGTTTGAAAGACTTTTGCGACTTCTGAAATGACGCTGTAACCTTGGCACTTAATGTTTCCCGAACACTTCAACGAAATGTTGAGCAGAAATACTTCCTTTCAGAAATTAAATTGGCTGTTGTCGCAGCAAATAGCTAACATACCCTCACTCTAAAGGACATACATTATGTAAAACATTACCTTTGTTCTAATGACAAGCATCAATTGACCATATGTTATTGGGATCTGAAAAGAATACGTAATTTTGTACGTTCAGAGCGAAAACATTACTCTTGTAGTTTTCGTTTGGTCCCGCCCTTCAGAAATTTGCATCCTGTTCCTTGCGTAGTCTGGCTGACCATACCGCAAGTTCTTCATTCTTGTTTCACCCCCACAGTCCTATTCGAATAAAACAATTTCGTTTTTGCACCTGCTTTATTTTATTCCCACATATTTTTCGAATTCCACAGACTGTAAGGCCGGAGATGTCGAGATGGGAGTTCTCCTGGATGAGAGTGAACTGCCAACGCCGGACTTTGTGCAATTCTATCATCGCTTTGAGTATACTGCGTTTGGAATTTCGGCTGCTGTTGTTTTGAGCACCATGGCGGTCATTGTCTTTTGTAAGCATATTTTAGATGAGGTATTTTTTGTTGACGTTTACTTGACTATACATTGTTATTTTAGCCAAAACAAAAGGTATCAGCAAATATCGATGGTATCTGATACACACTTTGCTTTGGTAGGTTCACCTTGAAATTCTTATGTTTGAATAAATATTTGACCCGAATACCAAAAGCGAGTAGTTAATAAGTTTACAATTTCATTATTTAAGAGTGAAGAAATATTTTCTGTTCGGATAAACCACTAAAAGTTGGGAATGTTGTGAGGCGACTTTGTTGAAACGTGGATAATGTAAGTGGTATTTTCTCATTTTTTCGACCGAAGCTCTTCAAACCTAGTTATCGCTAATTGTAGAGTAGACTGTTAGCTTTGACCTAGAATAAATTTCGAACCAGAAACGGTGAATTTTACATTGTACCTGGTTTTCGTGTTTGCTCCCTCGTTAAAGCTACTATTCTATGAAACTAGCGCTGTTTGAATGATGAAGCTAAGTGCCCTGTCCTAAATTCATATCTGCCCATTTTTTGAAAATAAAAAAATTTACTTACATTATTCATGGGACAACAAACATCACATCATTCCGAACTATTGGTGGGTTGTTCGAATTCACTCAGCAAATACATCTCGAACAGGGGAAAAATAAAAAACCTCGCGAGAAGGAAACCCTGGGCCAACTGTTACCCTGATAAAGAAACAATTGACCCGGGAAAGAGTCAGCTGCCTTCGGGTACCATCAAGCTTTGATTACTGTCTTATGGGTAGCTCGATTTATTGATAATCGAATAAATTTCAGGTCGTTCTTCTTCGACGCGATGGGAACATTCATTGGTGCTGTAACTCTTTTCCCAGTCCCATGTTATTATGGGGTAAATGCAGCCGGAAATACTGATAAAGTTACCCAGACGGTCTATTTTTTCGTCGGAGTTGCAGCCGTCATTGGGAAGATATGCTCTTTGCTTTTTCAATTCGAACATCGATATTACCAAACGCAATCCGCCCATTCTTCGTACCGTTACATGTGCAGTCGTGTTCAGGGTTTCCTAGAGATTCTGGTCAGGTTCTTTTTGACTGTGGTGTTTATGATAATCGTTATGGTATGAGAGATTTATGTAGTTGTCAATTTTCAGGGTGTCTAAAGCCAAACTTATGATTCTCTTACTTCAGGTTCCATTTGCCTTATTCTTTCCGGATCAAGAGGAAGAGAAAGCCTTGCTGATATCCATGGATCCTGTGATCGCAAAAATCTTCGACCAGCATCCAGGAACGCTTTGTTTTTCTTCCGGCACAGATGTATCTACAGTCCTCCTTCCTCCTACAATCATTGTTGCAATAATACCTTTTGTTTGCTGCTTAACCTTGTACATTATCTATACCTCGATTCGAACTCAATTCTCAGCGAATACCCAGCGTCTTCAGATGATGTTATTTTGGTCCTTGGTTGCTCAGATGGGTGCTTTCTTCGTCCTTTTAATCGTGCCTTTGTTATTCTTTATTGGCGCTTCTCTTCTCGGTATCAGAAATCTTCCTATTTATTCGATGTATTGTTTCTTTCCCGTGCTGTGTCATACCTCCGTGGATTGCTTCATGATCTTATATTTTATTCGGCCGTACCGTCGCTTCCTAATCAAACATATGATGTTTTTACGCACTACATCGAGACAAAGCGGCGGCAGTGTCAGCCATACAAACGTGAATACACGGAAGGTTTTACCTAAGTTGCAATCGGCCCTCAAGCTCTGATGCGTGGAATAAATTGCTAAGTTGTCGACCGGTGTTCCTAGCACACTGTGTAAGATTATACATACCGGAAATGTCGTTACCGCCTTTCGTTACCGTACCTCACAACTTCAACAGTTGTATTATGTTTTTGTTCTATGAACCGGGTTGTAAATCTAAAAGTTACAAAGAACTCTTTCGATTTATAGATTTATGTCAAATTTAATTTTTACCGAATTTGAAAAATTAAATTCACCTGCCAGCCATAAGTGCGAACAAACTTTGAACCTAATTCGTTCATTCGTCTACGTGACAAATAAGAATCATAATTCAAAATGTATCGTATCTATGTAGACAATTTTATGGATCGAATAAACAGAATAATTACAACGATTCAAATTCCTTCAAAATGTTAACAGAGCTTAAGATGACGTGGACGAAACGTTATGATGTAGTCAAATGCACATTCTTTTGTTGAATTGCACGTGTTGGGCAGTCTGTAAAATTAATGGCTGGCAAAATGACACAACGTCGATCTGCAACTGTTTTCATTTAATTTCTTCGTCATCAAATGGCATTTTTGCGATTGTTAGGGGCCCAACCTGCCGCTCTCTTTGTCTTAAGTGATAATTCTTACTGGTAGACCAAGATTTGGTTTAAAGCCTCACAATGAAAGCCTCCATTATCAACTTTGAGCCTCGTTCCAACTACCTGAATTTTTGGTAAAAGAAAAGATAGGAATTCGTTTCTTTTAGTTGTATAATAAAATTTTTAACACAAAGTAATCGTATTTGTTCGACACTTGAAGAAACGGAAACTTGGTTACCTTTCGAAATATATTACAGTAGATTATTCAATCTTCTTACAAATAACCCATACATAAAGTAAACACAAATTGATTCGAAAACAGCGGTACTTTCTTCAAAATTTATGATGAAGTTCAAGAGCTAAATGTTAAGATACCTCATAGCTACAGTTTTTAGAAACAACTTGCACATCAAGCGGATAAAAAATTATAATAGCTGAATTTTACCACCTGTTCCAAAATTCCAAAATCTTGGTTTGACAATTCCAGGCACGGTTTTCTTCAAAAGTTATGTAAAGAAAACGCTGAGAAGGGGTTACGTAAGGGCATTTCTTTTTTGGTACATTTAGTTTCATCTATTGTAATGTGTCTTGGCTCAGACAATGGATGACCTTGTCATGTTGTCGTCAGTTACATAATCTTTTTACGGTGTGCTTAAACAAATGAAATGTAGTTTTTGTACAAATATTTGTTATTTTTGTTATCCTGTTATTGTTCTCAAACTACCCGCCAGACTCTATTGTTGAAAGATTTATGTGCTACAACCTCGATTAGGCTACGGTATTTTTTTACATTTGGATGGGAAACCACGGCAACTTTAAGGTCTTGTCTGCTGACACGGAATTTAAATTTTGGAATGCTTTAGTGTAATTTTAAACGTTGAAGAATACTTAGCGAAATGCTTTTGCATGACAGAAATTCCTCTTCCTTAACATTTATTTTACTTTTTATTTTTGGTTATTTGGCCGGCAACCTGATGACTACAACAACCCATTAAATATTATAGATATTGAGGGTCTTACACTGCACATTCCATTGTTCTGGCTTAATGTTGTTAAAGCATTTTTTGCTTTGAAGACATCAGATTCATTTTTAAAGTGTCGTCTATGTTTCAAAAATGTCTGTACTTTAAAACGCAAATTTGAAGAGTTTGGGTCTCTTTCTTCGGGTGAATTTATCGCACGAGTTGTGCTCGTGTCTGGCAACAAGACATTATTTATTGTTTAATATTTATAGATCGTGTCAACTTTATAGCAGCATCCAATGCAAAAACGTCGATAATTCATTCGTTTTCATTTTTTGATTACTTTAACGAATTACAATATCAGGTACTCGCTGGAATGCCCATCCGATGGGAGTTTTATTAGACGAATCCGAACTTCCATCACCAACTCTCTTATTCTACTACAAGATCTACGAAAATGTCGCATTCTCGATCACATTCATTATGGTTGTCGTTACAATGAGCGTCATGCTTCTTTGTGAGTTCTATTTTAATATTTTTGCTTAAGAATTGTATCTAAGAAAACTTCTGGCAAGAACGTCAACATACGATGGCTTCTTCAGACTACAATAAAGAGAATGCCCCACATCGCTTTTTGTTTTATTTCATTTGTTTCTACAATTGCCTATTTCCAGCCACCACCCGTGCCATCAGCAAATACCGTTGGTTTCTGATCCATGAGTTGGCATGGTAAGACCTTCTCCAATGAAAACAATCACAATTTAAGGTCGTTATTCTTCGACGCAATGGGAAGTTTGATTGGTGCTGTAACTCTGTTCCCTCTACCATGTTATTTCGGAGTCAACATTTCCAACAAGCTCACCGGGACACAACAAATCATCTACTTCTTTGTGGGAATTAATTCCTTGTTGGGGAAATCTTGCTCAATCTTGTTCCAATTTGAATACCGGTTCTTAAATACTCTGGCCGTGACCTCATCGATTCGACGATTCTTGGAGAAACCTAGACAGGGAAGAGAAATCATGGTGCGGGGGACAATAATGCTCACTCTATCAGTTGTTATTTTTGTAAGTTGTTGTAAATTAAGTGATTTGGAGCAGCTCGGTGAAAACTGGATCCGTTTGTATTCCCAGTTCATCATTACGAAAGACGTTTCTGTCCGCATTGAAAGATTTAGCCGTTCTGCTCACAATTTCTACGAACGAAGAGACGGTGATTCCTTTACCTTGTCAGTACTTCTAAGGGCCTCAGGGAAACTACCATGGGAGAGCCGGGTGACCGTGAACACAGTCTCCAAAGCCCTCGCGACTGCAGATTGATTCAGTGTGGGCAGAAATGAGCAGAGGTAGAACCTGTGGAACATGTCGTGTTCGAAAAAACATTTCCAAATCATTTGGGAGCAACTTTAGGAGCTCTTGATGCACCGTGAATTCTGCATACATTAACAAAATGTTTCAGACTCCAATTGCTATCAGTTTTCCCGACCAAGACCAACAACGGACTTACTTATCATCGTTGGATCCGGTTGTGGCAAAGATTTTTATTGATTACCCAGGCACTCTGTGTTTTGCCCGCGGCACCGAGGTGACCGCCGTTTTGATGGCAGCGTTTATTGCAGTCTCAGCAACTCCAGTTTTTTGCATTACACTATGCTCTTTAATGTATTACTCCATCCGTCGAAACAGGACTTCTCATCACACATATAGTCTTCAGATGATGTTATTCTGGTCTCTTGTTGCGCAGATGATCGCCGTGTTTTTCCTCATGATTTTACCGGGTCTTTTTTACCTTGGTGGTCCTATTTTTGGTCTTCGCAACAACCCCACCATTTCTGTTCTTTGCTTTTTCTTGTTTTTAATTCACACTCCGGTCGATTGCTTTATGATATTGTATTTTATAAAACCTTACCGAGTCTTCCTGTTGAAACATATTCCCGGTCTTCAAGTCTATACTTCAAGTACAGGAAGTTTCAGTATGACACAGGTGCCGGGGAAAAAGTCAGCTTTTCCGTCAAAGCATCACAAAAGCAAGATGTATCCATCCGTCGTCACAAGCTGTTGACAAAATAAACTGAGTGATAACGTCAATAAAAACAGCTCGATACAATTTAAGGCGCTGGTTCTTCAAATCCCTTGTTTTGAAAACATTAGGCAAAACAAAGATGAAGCTCCAGGTTCGAATAAAGAGATCGTATTCGGCGTTTGGAGAGCAAAAGCAACCAAAGTTTGCGCCACCGGCAGCCTGCCATATCGTAAGTTATGTAGTACCGCCGCAGGCCTGCGGAGCTTCCGTTTCGAGCATTTTTTGAACCTGCGATATGGGGTATGATAGGCAATTCATTAATTGCAGCGATTATTATGGAATCCCATGGTTTTCATACCAGGCCTTACAAATTTCACCGAGTCAGCTCGGAGTCATATTTTATGTGCATACGTGACATTTTCCGTTTTAGAATGCATTGCGATCCCACATGATGTGTAAATAATTACGTACTCTAAGGGACATGGATATGGTAAATGAATCGGCTGTTCTTAGAACTCGCCGTTATTTAGTGTAAATGCGAACGTAAATAAATGCGATTACGGTCTTTGATTTTTGATTAGATTACAAACACGGAATACACTTCCTTCCTACAGGGTTTCATATCTGCCAATGTTTCTCCAACTATAAACTTTTCACTGAATACAAAAATTGATATGCAGATGTATGATATGATTTGGAGGTGTGTTGTACTATATCTTGTAGCAACGGAAATGAAATATAACCCTCAATTCATAAAAAGATTTTGCCTTTGTTTCAGCCTCGGGGGCTGATGGGAATCTTCCTCAATGCCTCGGAATTACCATCGCCAGGTTTATTGCACTTCTATGAGATCTTCGAAGACATTATTTTCGGATTTACACTTTTCTTGGTCCCTTTGACAATTTCTGTCATGGTCCTGTGTAAGTTTTGCTCAACACTTTGCAAGAGAAGTGTTCAAAATGCTCAGGTTTTCTTTAAATTTGTTTTGACTAGCTGCTGCAAAACATCAATTTTTTGGTGAGAATTGGCCAATTTATTCGGATTTTGCGCATTCTTGCGGGATTAAAGATTACAGGTAATCGGAGGCCTCCCGGAAAGCGCACACTGGGGTTTTATACTTGACCTGTGCCCAACGTGAACCAAAAATTGAAAGAAATTCGGTTTTTGAGCACTTCCCTGCAAGGAAACGAGTCGTTTCAGCCAACAACAAAGTGATCAACCGGTACCGCTTATTCCTTATAAATGAGCTAACATGGTAGGCGACATACCCCTTGCATTTCCATTCCAATTAAGGTCCTTAATGTTTGACTCAATGGCCAGTTTAATCGGTGCAGTTACGATCTTCCCGCTACCTTGTTATTACGGTATTAATGTGACAAGCAAACTCTCGCATTCGCAGCAAATCGCTTACTTTGTTGTTGGCGCCGCGACACTAATTATGAAAGATTGCTCTATTTTCTATCAATTCGAGTACTTGTTTGTCCTATCTCTGGGGTCGGATTCAAAAGTTCGGCCCTATTTTACAACGAAAACAGTGAGAGGCTGGCTTATAAGGCATGGGGTTTTTATGATCTGCCTGGTGGCCACAATCTTGGTAAGAATCCTGATATCGAGGCCCTCAATTAGACCTTTGTCATTTTGTGATCAGACAGTACATACAGTCTCGAAAACACACGGAATTATAAAGAAAACAGGTGCTAAAACTACCGGAAGGGAAGCTTCTATCGCTTACAAATTTACACCCATTTTTCGCTGCAAAGTATTCTGTTTGTTTTTACATGTCTTTCCGGAAAGCCGTGGGACTGATTTTTGGTGTTTGCACTGTGCGAAAAAAGTCAAGCGACACCCTGAAAAAGGATTACCTAATAGGACCACTTTCAGACCCCAATCATCCTATTTCTGCCAGATCAGGATGCTCAAAGGGAGTTCATCGCTTCGCTTGATCCGTACGTCGCCCAACTCTTTGTTCAGCATCCAGACATGGTCTGCTTTACTACCGGAACCAACCCCAGGAAATCACTGATCGTCGGTTTCCTTGCCATTTCCGTGGCTCCCTTCATCGGAGTCTTCTTTCTGACCGTCATGCGCAGCTCAATGCGGCGGCAAAGCTGGTCGGCCAACACACGTCGTCTTCAGATGATGCTGTTTCGCTCTCTTGTCTTCCAACTGATCGCCTTTACTTTGTTCATGGTCATTGGTCATTCCAAGCGTGATGCTTCTGTCTATGCCTATCTTTGAGCTTCGAAATGGCCCAATTGTCTCTGTGATCTGCTTCTGTCTGCTTATTATGCACACTCCGACCGACTGTCTTATGATTTTGTACTTTATCAAACCGTATCGACAGTTCGTCTCCAAAATTTTTCGGTTTCTTCGGGGACACGGTAAATATAATTCTTAAAACGGTCAGTGTTCCGGGGAACGGGTATCTGCGATTTCATCAAAATTACCGTTTTCAAAACCCTTGTTTTTAGCTAGTAACCTCTCTCGGATAATCTTGATCAATGAGTTGTCCTGGTAAGGGATTATTTACAATTCACAAACGCAGATATAATCGTTGGTATTTGACGTTACGGCTTCGTTAATTGGCGCTGTAACTCTATTCCCTCTGCCTTGTTACTACGGTGTGAACGTGACCAGTGCCCTCTCCCATACGCAGCAGTTAACTTACTTTGTTATCGGAATCGGCGTTTATGCAATGAAGGACTGCTCCATCTTTTACCAATTCGAATACATTTTTGTGAGGTCGCTTACGCCGGATCCAAAAGCCAGAGGCAGTTCGCTTCTAGATGCGTAAATGTCACCTCAATATTAAAAGACAATTCGTTAAAGCTAACACCAAAGACGAACGATTGGATCGTTATTGCAAGGATAAATTGGTCTAAATTTTTGCACAATTTGCCTCGTGGGCAAAGCGACTGATAATGGCCGCAATTACAAGCCGAGAAAGCAGATGTCGTGTAATATACTTCTCAGACTGAAGAACGTTTGCGTGGGCGTTACATAAGTTCCAGTAAACGCAGAAATTTCTGAAATTTTCGGTATCAGCTTTCGTATTTATCTTGCCACTATTATACCGTTCGCCGTTTCAGAGTTGTTGTTTTTTGAACAAACCAAGAACTCAAAGAGTTTGGTAAGTCTTGACCACAAATAAATCTCGTGTTATACCTTACAGAACTTACTCTCTTCTGAATGGCGCCTCAGTAGATGCGATAATATATAATTCTTAAAAGTAATGCCAGGTCATAGGTTTAGGATTCTGTTTTTCTGCGTTGGATAAATAAGCCGCATCTACTGAAAATACAACGCGGAAAGGAAGATAAGGTTACAATCTGCGTTTTTTGTATTTTATTTCTTCACCAACCTACGTTTGAGTCGATCCTATTTGCAATTACTGTAGTCCTGCTGCCTTTTACAATCGCTGTGATCGTTCTTTGTAACTCACTTGAATTTTAAACTGAAAAAGGATCATGAATTTTATTTCCAGCGGTGGCAACTTGGGTCGAATATGTTATACATAATAATATACAGGTATATGAACTAAATTATGATTAAACTACAACAGCATTACTTTTCAGACGTTTTAATTACTGTTCATAAACTTTGGGAGGCTTAGGTAACTGTAATCATTTTAGCTATAATAGAATACATTAGTGGTCTTCTCCCGGTTCAAAGAAAATTTACTAGTCCTTCCGCAAAGTCGCCTGATTCTTGGCGTGTGCACTGTGCGAAAAAAGTCGAGCGACAGCAGAAAAAAGCCTATTGCACAGTGCAAAGAAAACTATTTCTTGCTTTATTTCGGAATTCGGTGCTGAAAAAATTAAGTCGACGGCAATTTTTCGATTTGGGCGTCTACTTTTTTGTGCACCGAAAATCGCGATTTGGGAAAAAATTTTTGTGAACTCTTATATGACCACCTTTATATCAGACCCAGAGATTGTGGAGATGGAAGCCCGGCGGATTTGTTTGCCTTTTCTCTGCAGTGGTATACTTTTTTTGCCAGAACGTTTAGATGTGTTGTAGGAGGACCTCCGGGTAAGCACGGTAGTTCTTAACAACTCCAGCCGAACGGCCTACCTGAGCCAAAATCTGCCAAACCGGAGGTCTTTGCCATTTCAGGGCCGCAATTTCGCCCTCTTCAAATTCTGTTGACGTTTTTCCTCGTAGAAACCCAGAAGGACAACTAAGAATATAACAAAGGCGAATAACTTGCTTTGCTGCAGCACCAACCACAAGAAAATTGCAAAATATTGCGTGCATTTATAATCTTGTCGCAAAAAAAATCATCAAAATTTCGGTTTTTTCAACTTTTTTCCATATTGTGGAAACTTCTCGAAATAATTTTTTGGCACATGATTTATGGTACACTAATGCATATTGGGACCAAATATGGCAGTTTTTTCGACAACCACAAAAGTTATTTTAAAAGTGCTGTAATCTTGTCGAGCACTGTAGTGGGCCACAGATTCACTCTACTGTAATGCGTAAAATCATAATGAATGTGAATTTGATTTCCTGAAACTGAAAAAGCTTTTTTCAGCTGAACTACAAATTTTTAGGCTGTTTCACCATATCCGACGGATGTGATGAAACTGTGGGACACTGGCAGTGTACAAACACAAACTTACGTTTTTTGTTCTTCTTCAGAGATATTAAAACATTTGGTATCGAGTACGGTTCATATCTGACCACGTTGTCTGCTATGGGGGTCTTCTTGAATGAATCTGACCTACCGTCCGCTGAATTTCTTCAATTCTACAAGGTGTTCGAGGACACTGCCCTCGGGGTTACCGTAATTATGGTTCCCTTCACAATTCTCGTCATGCTTTTCAGTAAGTCTTAAATTACCATTTTCAAAACTCTTGTTTTTAGCTAGTAACAGTGTCATCAACGTCTACCGACTACTCTTGATCAACGAGTTGTTATGGTAAGGGATCACAATTCACAAACACAGATATCATATTGTTCAAGGTCGTTGCTGCTTGACATTATGGCTTCGTTAATCGGCGCTGTATCGTTATTCCCTCTGCCTTGTTACTACGGTGTGAACGTCACCAGTGCCCTCTCCCACACGCAGCAGTTAACTTACTTTGTTATCGGAATCGGCGTTTATGCAATGAAAGACTGCTCCATCTTTTACCAATTCGAATACATTCTTGTGAAATCGCTTGCGATGGATTCGAAGACTAGAGCGTTCCTTGGACTCAAAACAAAGAGGCGTTTGGTGATGAGGCATGTCGGGATCATGGTCGTTATTCTCGGGGCAGTATTAGTAAGTCAGGCTGGTTAATGAATTCCCGAGCACAATCGCGGCGCGGTCATCTGAACGCAACTAAAGGCTCACCAAGGAAGGGCGCGTTTTCAGATTTTCTAAACATTTTGCAAGCGTTTTGATGGCCGAGAATCATTCGATAACCATTTTATTATCTCGAGTCTTTTACCGACCGCTGACAATGATATGTTATATTCATACGAAGCTGTAAATGAGGGCTAACTTTATCCCTATTTTTAGACTCCACTAATTTACTTTTTGCCCAATCAAGAAGAACAGAAACTATTTTTCATATCACTTGATCCATTTATCGGCAAACTCTACGAAGACCATCCCGATGTCGTCTGCTTTACAGGTGGAACAAACCCAGAAAAAGCAATTATAGTCGGTCTTATCGTTCTCTCCACAACTCCGTTTATTGGGCTCGTCTTTCTGATCATAATGTACTATTCAATGCGTAAAGGCAATTGGTCAACCAACACTTATCGTCTTCAAATGATGCTCTTCCGTTCCCTTGTCTTTCAGTTAATCACATTTTCCGTGTTCATGTGTCTTCCATGCATGATGATGATCATTACGCTCCTCTTTAAACTTCGCAAAGGTCCAATTATCACTGTGATTTGCTTCTGTTTCATCTTGATGCACACTCCATTTGATTGTTTTATGATCTTGTATTTCATCAAGCCCTATCGACGCGTCGTAGCGAATTTACTCAATTTTCTGCAGGGCTATGGAGATACAAAAATACAATATACAACTCATCGGTTGTTCCCCTTGACTCAACAGTTCTTTCAACGCAAGTCAACAGTTGATCTCTCAGGGCATCAGCCACAGTCAATCATTTCTAAAAATCCTGTATCTATTGTAAACAATCTGCCAAAAAC
The DNA here is from genome assembly GCA_904066235.2 of Bursaphelenchus xylophilus. Lineage (NCBI taxonomy): Eukaryota > Metazoa > Nematoda > Chromadorea > Rhabditida > Aphelenchoididae > Bursaphelenchus > Bursaphelenchus xylophilus. The sequence continues at coordinate 9,587,228 of CAJFCV020000001.1, forward strand.
ATAAAATTAAACGTCAGATTGTAATAATGGTTGTACTCGCCAAGAAAAGCATTTATGTTTCTCCTTTTGTTCTCTATCCTCCAATCTTCGATTTGTAAAATTCTTCAGAAATAAATAGTAAAGGACAAGTCGGTAAAAGGAACACCAAATATGAAGGATTGGATTTACTAATTGGACTGTTTGGATATTAAAATTTTCAACAGAATACGGTTCATTTAGTCTGTTCGAAACTTTCTAACGATTCGCTTCGGTTTTTATCCGTCTGTCGGCAAAATAAGGCTAACTTGTTGCGTTTTGGAATTGGGAAACTGCATAAATTTTGCGACGAGGCGAGACATTTTGCTGCGACGATTCCTTATTATTTTCCCCACAAACTGATAACATACAGAAAAAAAACTCACCAGCCATAAAAAAATTGAAGCCTCGAGAAGTTTCTAAACATTTGCAAGAAAACCGCAGAGCAAAGCAAGAGTTATTTCTCAGACCGAAGAACGTTTGCGTGGGGTATGCATTAGTTCCAGTAAACTACAAACGCAGAAAGTTCTGAAATGTTCGGTATCAGTTTTTGTATTACTCTTGCAACTAACGTTCGCCGTTTTAGAGTTGTTTTCCTTTGAACAAACCAAGAACTCAGAGTTTGACAAGTCTTGACTCAAATAAATCTCGTGTGATACCTTGCAAACCCGCTATGTTCCGAATGGTATCTCAGTAGATGCGATAATATATAATTCGTTAAGGTAACGTCAGATCAAAGGTTTAGGATTTTGGTTCTCTGTAATGGAGAAATAAGCCGCATTTCTTGAAAATACAACGAAGAAGAGAAGGTAAGGTTACAATCTGCATTTTTTGTATTTCATTTCTTCAACAACTCCATGTGTCTACTGTATTTGGATGTCGGGTTTGTTTCTTCGCTATTCACAAAAGTCGAAGGAGTTCTGGCTTTATGGGGCAGCTCTTGCAGCCCTCGGAGTTACCATCAAGCGAACTTTTAGTCTTTTATAGGGCCTTTGAGTCGATCCTGTTTGCAATTAGTCTTGTCCTGGTGCCTTTTACAATCTTTGTGATCGTTCTTTGTAAGTCACTTCAATCTTACTTTGGAAAGGCGTCATAAATTTTGTTTGCAGCTTCTAACAGGATCATCAATCGGTATCGATTCTTTTTGGTCAATGAACTACTATGGTAAGTACTTAAAATGCCTTCAACAGTGCTTAGGTCACTTATCTTGGACACATTTATTTGCCTAAGCGGCGCTGTCGTGTTATTCCCTCTTCCGTGTTATTACACAACTAACATCGCAAGTAATCTCACAGAAAATCAGCAAGTCGCATATTATTTGATCGGTATAGCAACGATGGCCACAAAAGACTGCTCCGTTTTTTTCCAATTCGAATATTTGTTTATTCGCTCTTTGTCTTTCGATTCGAGAGTTAGAAATGTGTTCACGATGAGAACATTTCAAGGAGCCATCTGCAGACGCATTGCATTCTTGGCCTTGCTTTTAGTGGTGGTTATGGTAAGTTTTTGACCTCTAAATTTCCGACATGTTTCGACCGATGTACATGTTATCATATGATAAATAAACTCACCCTTTTGTTGCAGACTCCCTTAGTCCTCAGTTTGCCAAATCAAGAGGTCCAACAAAAAGAACTCTCATTGCTAGACCCCTTGGTTTTCCGAATCTTCATCGATCATCCAGATGCCATCTGCATCACCTCAGGCATCAATCCCAGGGGTTCAATTCTGTGCACATTCATTATATTACTCTTGACGCCTTTTGTTACAATTTTCTTTCTCATTGTTATGTATCACACAATGCATCGGAATAACTGGTCGTCCACGACGTATCGCCTTCAGATGATGTTATTTCGATCTCTTGTCTTTCAATTGATTGCTGCTATAATGTTCATGGTAATTCCGGGATTAGTTTTTCTGGCAATGCCAATTTTTGAATTTCGCAATGGCCCCATTGTTACGACAATCTGTTTTTGTTTCTTTTTATTCCACACGCCGGTTGATTGTCTCATGATCCTGTATTTTATTAAGCCTTATCGAGTTTTTGTCCTGAGGGCATTACGGGTCTGGTTTCATCGAAACTCATTGGGTGGAGCTTCAGTAAACCCTCTGGGGCCGACTCCAGAGGTTCCTCCAGAAGCTCTAAGGGCTAGTTTTTAAGTCGCGTCTCTAAGGCTTATATGCTGAAAATTTATCCCGTATTTTTAAATAGACTATATTATAAATTGAAAACACCGCTTCTTGTCAACATATTCTTGCGTCTGTAACCATGCATTCCACCCGATAACAATCTAAACTGCCATTGGCGGCTTCCTCTTGCGGCCGCGGAGCGAAAAAAGGCGAAGGGTCTGAAGATAGCGTCGCGAGGGCTGTTCGATTCATGATTGGCGGGTTTTTGTCGCTCTCAAGGTTCCCTTTTGAGGCTTCAACCGCCAGAAAAAAAAATCGAAATTGCATCGTAAAAGAGTAGTCTTTGAGGGAGATTTTTTCTGTGAGTTGTCGACATTAACTGTTCTTTACAAGGAGACATACGCCAGATTATTAAAGATGATAAAATATCTCAAGCCATATTTACCCTCAGACCTTGCATTTCTTCCCCCCAAGTTCTCTCCAATGCAATGATGAAGCCAGAGATAAGATCATGAAGACACAACTCGATGAGCGAGGTTTTGAGGGAAGCCAAAGAAGCTCCGTCGCTTCGTTGGAAACCGCTTTTTCATCGTCTTCAAAAGGCTCGTTGTGTTGATTATTGAGGGAAGCGATGAGATGGCCTTGAGGTGGAAGATAAGAGACAGTCGGCTTTTCGAAAACTTTCATGTTTTGTCGTCGAAATGAGAAGTCTTGGAGCTTACGCAATTACGAAATTTCGGTGTGCGTAGAGAAAGTGCTGAATGCGTTGCTGGAACTTTAGAATCCTTTTGATGACGAAGGTTATGACAGTATGTTTCCTAATGATGTCACAAAGCCCTTGTATTCTTGGCGAGCCATATTTCTGATTCCAAAATCTGAAATTGTGCATCTGATTATCAACCCCATCGACCTCAGCCTCGGCTATTGAGGTTAACGAGCAGAAAGCCATTTATTTTCATTTACATCCTATTTCCCAATAATTTATGATCATTTCGCGGTAATTGCTTTGGCTACGCAAAAAAACCCCGAGGGTCTTTTGAAGAAAAGCCCAAAAATAAATTAAGCGCCCGTGCCGATGTAATCGTGCCGTTCCCGTTTCTGATTCTCGTTTCTCGCGGTTTTGTTTATCGGCGGCCAATCAGTGCGCGTCTTCGGGCGCAACAACGGGACTCATGTTGGCTTTGTGGGCGAGTCGTCTTCAGATGGGGGTTCTGCGCTACTCAAGGGCGAGCAACTTTTCGAAATGTTGTTTTATGAGGTTCGGTCGGGGCGGTTGTCAAATTTTTATTTCCTTTTTTTGGATGTAATGAGTGGTTAGGCTTCTCAAAGACTGCCTTATCTTGTGTGTGCGTAATTGATAGGCGATATTAATCGTTTATAACATTTTTTAAAGGATTCGTACCTCATCTTCTATCATTATCTCTGCTTAAAACACCTTATCGAAGCCTTGCCAAAACCGACGAAGAGTCGGTTGGCGAAAAAGGAACGGTTGAGCGCACAAACTTTGACGTAAATTTGTTTCTACAGCCGATGACAGTTTCTGATTTGCAAGCGCGTGAAGGAGAGCGAGGCGGAGGTTGAGGTCGATGGAACGTGTGCGTTGACGGATTATTTGAGATGACTGAAACAAAGGGCATTCATGGGTTAACAACGAGGTTAGAGGTTAGGTTACTGTAATTGGTTGTCGCTAAACAGTTAAGATTGAAGTTAAAATTTAGTTTGCAAATTGTCATTCTGGTAGCTTTATTACTATACCAAAATACCTGGATTTATATCAAGATCCTCTACATTCATTTTATCCTTGTTGTTCTAAGACTTCATACTGCTTCCTGGAATCTAATTTAGTCCGCATAAACTCTGCACTTGCCCAGCTATGTCTTGCACGTCCTCCAACTCCCTGTAACCTTGTCATTCCCTCATTCCTCAAGCCCGATCATCTCCTTTCGCCGCGAGTCGGAACACCGCCATTTTGTGATGCGTGAAGATGAGTTCGCCGCGCCTTTGAGTGCAAAACAGCCGGCGGCGTTGCACTTTGAGGCTGGGCGACGTTATCGATGTAGCATCTTCGCCGCCGTTGGCGGGGGGCCGGTTTCTCGGCTTACTCCTCAGTTTGGCGCAAAACAGTCAAAACAGTTCGGCGGTCACTGTAATCTCGGCTTCATCAGGTATATTCTTGGTGCCAAAAACTCTTAAAATTTTATGTCATTTACTTTCTTATTAGGTTTAGAAGTATGACTCCACGATTCTTTTCTGGTGAGCTTTTGGTTTCATCCGCAGCCCTTCATTATTCTTGTTTCTTGCGTTTAAACTTTCTTATCTCCCTCATCAGCGTGACAAGAAAAACCTCTAATCTGCATGTCGTAACCGATATAACCGATTAGCCGATCGGTCAAGATCTCATGTCCTTCGACGCAAAAGGTTAACGGGACGGAGTCAAAGACGGAAAGCGATTTGGCCTGTAATTTGAGAAAGTCGGTGTTTTTGCATAGGCGAAAAGGTTGCGCTTTTACGAGGTGGCATATTATGGGGACAAATCAGGGTCGGGGTGATCGTAAATGGGAAATAAGGGCTCAAAAATTCTCTGAGAGTGGATGAGTTGGTCTCCATGGTCTAACAATCTTAGACTCGAGGCCATGATTATCTCTTGATAACATCGTTGTAGACATAATAAAGCCGTTTACTTTTCCTTTGTCGCTTTTTCCTATTATGTATAGAACTTGGCAACTTTCTCCCACTTGTCTGACCTTTCGATCACGCCGCTTCCACCACCATATTCTTGCAATCTGTTGTCCGTGACAAGGCCGTGGCCCAGGTGACGACCATAAATATGGGGTTCGAAGCAAAACAAATGTCTTTACGGGGATCATATAAGGTGCAGATAAGGGGAGGGAAGAGGAGCTGATCATTCGCCGGTCTCTGCGATTCGCGCGGTTTCCGAGTGGGATATTCGGGGGTTGGGGTGTGAAAAGACCAAGCGGCGAAGAGAGCGAAAGCAGTTTCGGTGGGAGTGGTTACGGTAGAATAGATTTGTTTTTTTATATTCATCAGCTGCAAAAAAGTTTTCCCAAAATTCTTGATCACTTATTTGGAGAGTGGATTACTGTTTCTGCGCCTTCTTTGAGCTTCAGTAAACCTTAAAACTTCTTGCATACAGTTCCAAGAAAACTGTTAATGAGTTAGCGTCCAAATTTGAAAATTACAGTCCGAAAGGGAAAGTTTCGAGTTTTCCAAGAACCGTTGTCCATTTGTCTTTATGGGTTTTTCCTCACCTTGCGCGGTGTCAAAAACGATTTTTTTTGAAAAAGGCTCACTCAAAAAGCCATCCATTAATCGGCGTTTTGCCAGACTTTTTTTGAATCTCCGACTGTTTCAAATATGTTTATCATATTGGCTTTCCTCAAGCTTTATATTCCTTTGTCATTTTTAAGTTTACCTTGTCCAAAGAGCCGCTCGAAATCCATGTTTACAATATCGGTTAGGCAATTCAGCGATCCTGACGTCTTTAGGTTTGTGACAACCGCGTTTCGGCCACAATCCCTTTGAAGCAGCTGTTTTTTGAAGGGTATGTTGGTGTTTATTGGCTCCATTAAGCCAACTAGTGGTCTTGAGAGATCAGCTAGCATGTCGAACATCCATTTCTCTGTTATTTCCGGAATTTGCACTTATTCGTCATCTCCCATTGTGTCATCATTTACTGGAGGGCACAAGTAGCGCTGAATTGCATAACAAGTCATGTAAATCTTTTAGAAATAATCTGACAGAAAACTAATGTGGATTTGTCGTAGTAAAATGTCTCTCCTTGTCTCAGTCGTGCAATAAATATCCAGCCGCGGCTAGCCGTCGCAACACGATGATGGCTGATTCCAAGGCGCGCCGAATCTACATTATTTTCCCGACGGACAGGTATTGCACTTTTATCGCCCATTTCTCAGCCCATTGGGAACTCGTTTTTTGCCATGTCCGCAAATTAATGGCCCTTTGGTCGCTTAATCAAGTACCGCTAGGAAAAAGAAACTTCTGCCAACATGTCTTGCAGCCCCCTCTGGCAAAGAGTAATGAGGTTTGGCAAAAAATATCAGGTAGGCCTGGCGTCTGTTTGGGAACAGTGAAGAGTGCTGTGAGTGATCACGGTATCCTCCGATGGCATCGGAAGAAACCGTAATATTTGGTTTACATCAATTGTATTATACATATAAAAAGTTGTTACCATGGCACAGGTCCTCTGAGATCCCTTTGATTTTCCCGATACATAATCTTATGAGCGCTTCCCCACCGTAACATCAGCCAATCCGAACATCACACACATGACCCACATTCACCACACGAAATGTCTCAACGTACTCGAATGTTTGACAAAAACCCTGCAAACAAGTCGAACTCCCTCTTCATCCCCCTCGGAAATCCCTCTCCACTCATCGATCTTGGAATGGCGGCCCTCAGGTAGAGAGAAATCATAGCCGGAGGCGCTTGTGGCCGACGGAACCGCCGCTAATTAATCATGTTGAATGTGGCCGCCGAAAACGTTGGGGTGGCTTTTCGGGCCAAAAAAAAGGAGATAAAAACCTGGTCCCGATTGGTGTTAGTGATAAAAAACTCGGCGTTTTTCAGTACAAACTTTTTTCGAACTTTAAATTTGTTTTTGAGAGAGGTATGGTAAAGATCTTTGTTTTGGGGTAACGCCAATATAAGGACTATGTGCAATGAATTTTGACCGAAAGCCATGTTAAACGGGTTTTTACTGTACTACTCGCGGCATAAAGTCCGTGGAATTTGTACAGTGCGTTTTTACGTCTTTCTTTGATTTTTCGCCCCGTCGCCGCGACTTCCCGTTTTGGCTCAAGCAACATGTGTTTATGCGCTAGAGGACAGCAAATTTTGCGGGCAACGTCAGCGAAAAAAGTCTACAGACTTTCTGGCGCGAGTAGTACCTATGAGACCGTCTTTTTCTAGTTCGATCAGACCTTTTACGCCGACATTTCGTCAAAATCAATAGAGTTTTGAGTTCGCTATCTCTGGTTCAACCTTACTTTACCCTCTCCATCCCCAGCAAAGCTATCAAGCCACCTCTCGCCCATAACTCTCCAGATTCCCACATAAATGTCTAAAGTAGTGTTCGGCACGGGTCAAAACATCCCGGGATCGTTTTTCTCATAGCGGCCGGAGCCGAAAAGTGGTCGTTTAATGGGCGAGGGGCACACTGATTGGTCGTGCGATGAAAAAAAAAACAGAAACGGACCGGGTTTGCTCAATGTGGTTTCAATAACTTTCTGGCCAGGTTTTTCGATCAAGGTGGCCCAGATGTTATCGTAGACCAAGGTGGAAATGGCTATAGTTTTTGATTATGGTGGGATGATTTTTATTCGACACAACTTTAAACTGATTTTGTTTCTGTTTTCGTCCTATTCGGACTTACCACATACGTATATATACGTATGTTCAACGCATCCGTAGATTTTCTTATGTCATGGAGACTCCTTGATTTCGAACCCTAATAAACGCTGGTTTTCTTTTTTGATCTGCCCTGTCTACACAGCCCATTAGGCTCATTCATCAAAGCGGTTTTTGGCCCTGGGGAAGAAGGAAGCCACGAGACCTCAAACAAAACCTTGAGCTGATTGGCTTCCCCAGTGGCATATTTCTTCCGCTTTTTCATATCCTAACAGTAGCTGATGCTTAAGACAAATGTTATCCATGCATTTTATAATTCTTTCTTTTGTCGCGGTTTAGTAACCACTTTGAGTGCTAATTTTACTCTCAATTTTTAGGATGGACAACTTCAAAGTAGCCCTGGACAACGTTGAAGAATGGCTTCGACGGATGGTTGGGGTATGCAAATTCGCTCGAACCGCATCGCCCGAGGTCTTTTGCTCGGCGCTGCCAAATCACTGGAGGTCGAATAAAAGTCTTCCTCATCCATTTACTGTCCTTATTTTGTACCCGGTGCCCGATGGAACAAAAGTCACGGTATCTGCAGGGAATGAAGAAAACTGCAGTCCGGACATCAAGAATAATATTGCCGAAGTGACACAGCAAATGGCGAGGTTCACGGATCTCCGATTTGTGGGGAAAAGTGGACGTGGTAAGCCGATGTTCGAGACCTTGCAATTTTAACGCTTTTTATTCTCAAAATTTTAAATTTTTCGAGTCAAATATTCTATGATAACTTTTCCAGGGAAGAACTTCAATTTGAGCCTAACAATTCATACTTCGCCGTTGAAACAAGTCGTTATGGTGAATAATATTATCAAGGTTACCGTGGATGGTCCCAGAGATTCGAGGAATCCCAATAGGAACTCCATGAGTAAGTTTTAAATGCCTTTCACCATGAACCTGTTAATTTCACACCCAAAATTTACCATTGACATTAGAGCGTTGCTAAATCTCTCCCTTGCAGATGACCGAAAACGTCCCGGTGGTCCCCTCCATGGTCTTGGATTTCCCCCGTTCCTCAAGCAGCCCCGTCTTTTTCCTCCATTCATTCCCTCCAATCTCCCGACCATGGTCCCACATTGCTCTACAGTCCCATTTAACCCCGCAATCCTTGAATCATTTGCCGCTGCAATGGCTCTGTATGGAGTTCAAAACAATTCGAATGCCATGTTCAACTCGAATCTCAATTTCAAACCGGATCTGATTAATCAATGGGCCAGATTGGGGCATTTAAGCAACCCTTTGCATGCGCTAAATACCTTAGCCAATGTTCAACAATCCACTGAAAAGAAGGTGATAAAGCGACAAGAAAGTGTGACACCAACAAGTTCAGCGAGTGATCCCAATGAAAGTGGCGATAAACTGCCAAAGAGCCGAAGAACTCCAGAACTAAAATTGGAGACGCAAAAAACAAAGGTGAGTAATAAATGATTACTATATGTATACGTATAATGGTTTACAAAACAAAGTGGCGTCGGGCATGCTCGGGCCAACCCTTGCAATACATCATCTTTTAGTACTGCAGGTGTCATGTGCAAAATTTTATTCAATGCGCGTAGTGTTGCGTTAGAGCATACATATACATATTGGTATATATAATATATATATCCTATAAATAATATATAATTGTCTTAAAAGATATTTCAGATTTCCGAGAACACCCAAGAAATGATCCACGTGGACGTGGAGACCACGGACGATGAATTCAATCTCTCAACTGCCTCAACTACCTCATCATCGCTCAATTCACACTCACCGGACGCTCAAAAGAAAGACTCAAAGAATGCGGCCTCATTATGGAGACCGTTTTTGGATACGGCTTTGAAATCCACCTGAGATTACCTTATATTATATTATACATGATATCAGCCTTTACGAAAACAGATTGTTACAAAGTATTTACGTTAAAACACCCAAGATAAACTGAGATTATATTACTGTATATTACTGGTAAATAAACAAGACCTTGTTTTCTTAGAATAAAGTTTTATTACTGTAACAAGTAACAACCAAAACAAAACTAATATCACAAGTTCTAGCGTAGATTTGAGCCTATTTAATGACAATAAACTTCTTATTTATGCTCATTTGAATTAAGAACGTCTCATTTGTGTGTAGTACAAACACCCGCATATCAGAATCGCTGCCTCGCTGAGAACAACCATGTAGAATGTAAAGTTGTCGGCACTGAGACTCAACCATCCACCGTAATCGAATTGGACTCGATCGAAGATCCCCAATTGGACATCCATCGTCCCCATGAGCACATCCACGTGACTGAGCTTGTTTACCTGAAAAATTGATCCATAGAAGAGCTGTCGAGACAATCAACAATCTATATGACCGGGAAGCTTTTACAAAAGCCGTTCTCTACAGTAAACGTGTTCATGCCATAAATTGCTAAAAAGTTATCGGATTTTCATCATATTTTGATCTAAAATGCTACAAAACGCAAGGCAAAAATGCTGTACAAATTCGACCACGAAGATAACTTACCCGTATGATCTCAGCTCCCGCGAATTGACTGGCAAATCGGCCACAAACCCGGATTCCAACCATTTCATCGGCCGTTGTCTCAATTATCACTGGCCGCTTGCCTTCGTAGTGTTTCCTGGAAAAGGAAAAAACGGAATAGTGTTTGAAATCTGTATTTTACATTCATTATATCATTAAATAAAAGCCAGAACTCACACTGAATTTATATCCTGCAGAAACCGGCTGCCGCATTTCATCCCGGTCAACATATTACAAGCCAACAGCGTTTTATCATTCACATTCTCGCAGAATAAAGCGCCCTGTTGGACGCCAGCCACACTCAAATAAACATCGATATGTTGGGTTAAGGGGGGACCCAGATCGAAATCTTTGTCCACACATTTCCCGCCTAGAATTGCTTTTCGAGTCAACGCTCCGCTGTAGGAAAAGGCCAAGATGTGAACAATCCTGGTGTTTGTGTATAACATGACGGCCTTGATGAGTTGACGAAACTGAAAAGAATTGAATGATTGGGAAAGAAAACGATGACTAAAACTTTATTAGTTTTGTTGCAAAGAACACAGTAAGATTTACTGGAATATTAGGTCAACTTACCGACTCAACATACTCGCATTTATACCCGGGTTGGTACAATCTCCCCTTCTGGAGCTCCCCAACCGTCGTCCCGTACATCTCCGCATCTGTATAATTATTTTCTCGGAAGAAATTCACGATTGGAGCAAAGAAATCGGCCGTGCATTGCCAACATGGGGCGAAAATGATCGGGGTTTTCCTGAAATGAATTAAAATATTTCACAACTCCTAAAATAAAGTTTTACCGAGTCCTCTCGCCTCCCACGTGGCTTCCCCCTCCGAAAGAGGGGTCCCAGCCTGTGGCGACGAGATCTTCCCGAGTCAGTCGTTGCTCCCACGCGCTTCCAAATCGCAGTTTGAGGAATTCCCGGAATAGTGGAGCGAAAAGCGCCTCCACCACGGTCAAGTCCAGCAATAACAAACAACTCAAGATCGCATTCCCAATGTGCATGTGTCTGAAAAGGAAATTGTGTCCAATTTAAAAGTTTTTTTTAGTGTGGAGGTGAAATGGCTATATTTAAAATCGGGGAAACTACGTAAATTGGCATGTGATTCAACTCTTAAGGTAAACAATTGTTTTATGGCCAACAACTAACAATAAGGTAACACCTTATTGAATAAGGAAATTTATGAGTTTTTTTTTGGAATTTTGGCAATTATAAGACGCCACAAATCAAATTTCAAAACAACAAAGTCAACCAAATTCTGTCAATATTGGCGAGCAAAGTCTTTAATGGGAAAACGGCAACATTAAACGTCATGAAACTCTTGAAATCCCCTCAGAATTTGAAGTAAAACCCCGCGAAAAAGGCGTCCCCATCTCCGCAGAACGGGCGAAAATCCAAAACTATGAAGAATTAGGAAAAGAACAAACAAAAAAAGTTGAACGGCCTAAATTTCACGTCCCTAATTTGACTTCCATTGAAATTCGATGCCATTTGTCACTGGAAGCCGGGAAATGGAAAAAAACAAAAAGAAATTAGGACGGGATGTCAGGGATGATCAAAAAAGAAGGCATGGGCTAATCAAAACGTCTGAGCTCGAACGAATTGGAGTGGAATGGATGTTGAGATTGTTTATAGAGCTAAGATGAAGCTGATCTTTCATGCGATTATCGTTTTTTCTCTCAAAAATAAAAAATCTTTTACGTAAGCAATCCAAATTAACTTGAAAAGTTTGTATGGATTAGAATTGGCCGCAAATCAAACATTGAAAATTTCAGCTGCGGTTTACAAAGCTGTCTTTGTAGAGACGTGCCACGTTGTAAATTTGGGTTTCTTTTTAAATTTTGTAACCCTTACTGAACAACTTCCCCTTACTGAAGTTTTTTTCCCAATCCGCACCCTCTTTGTGTCAATTCTTAAATTACAAACTCAGGTCAACGCCCACAGACCATGAAACTACAATACTTCCCCTTTTTTACTAACATATTGGGTACAATCCATAACAAGCTTCCTTCTCGTTGCTATAATCTTTGTTGTTTTCGGAAACCCCAGCTTATGAATGGCATTTGAAAGCCCGGAACTCACTCCAAAGTCGCATTTAGAGTATTCATGGAACGTTCGGAATATTTGAAGAGTCTCAAAAAGTTCGAAGTGTTCGTGACAATGAGTACAGTAAAAAATTCATTAGGGAAAAAGTTAACAATTTTGAATTTCCTTGTGTTTGATAACCCGCACAAGATAAAATAAACCGGAGATTGCTTAAAATCACATTTAAATTAAGGGAATTGGAATAAAATTAGAAAACAATTGAAGGAAAGTAACCAATATAACAACAGCTCATGATGAATTTTCCACCCGCTCCAGAGTTAAGCCAGTTTTTTAAATTGGTTTAACAAATAAGGTGCACTAATCCTCCTCGTTGTGGTGGAGCAAAAACAAACTTAAAACCCCGCGACTCCCAGAAAACCGGCCATTTCCGAAATCTCAACTGAAAATGGGAAGAGAGCCTCCCCCTTCTTCAAGACAACGTATTAAAAATTTTTAGCCGAAAAGTATCAATGACGAGAGATGAGATAAGGCGGGCGAGTAAGTAGTAATATGAGTACAATGGGGATATTTTTAGAAAGCGCGTAATGAGTAAAGCGAAAATAGAAGTGGGGGAGGTTAATAGACTAAGGAAAGTTTTACTGTATGTCTACAAGGGACGTGTGGCTTAAGAATTAAATAAACACAGGTCAAAATTTTGAAAATTATATCCGGCAAATGTGTTATTCCCAGTCCCCACTTTCTACATCTGGCTGAGATTTTTTTTCTCTAAATTGCCATAAGTTCGCCATTTTCTTTTACGATATTACATTTCAGGCTCAATTATTATAGTAATGGGGGCAACAACGTTACAACGAAAAATCAATTTTTGTGATGCGGAAATGGACAAGTTATTATTAACAAATGAGTTTTTCGTCTATCCACCTCTCTCATTTCGTGTGATCTCTCGCAAAAAGACCGTTGAATATATGCTCAGAAACGCGAGCCAACACTTTCAAGAAAAAAATTTATCGACAGCATAGTACCCACATGCAAAAATTTAATCGAATAGGAGCCCGAACTTATATCAGATTACGTGCTTTTTATGCAGGTCAACCATTCGTCCGGATACCATGACGGATATCTTTTTTCTAGACAAAATTTGCCCTAAAAACATGCGAATGTCCGCACTTCAGAAAAGGAATCCCAAAATTGGTTTTTCGGAACAGACCCTTAGGGTTTTGGTTAAGGGAACGAACTCTTTCGATAAATTACAAACAAACAAATCACAATTACTTAAAGATGAGCTCAAAACACTTAGTGATTGAAGATTGCCAATCTTTGTGTCATCATAGGCTTCAATGCGAATTAATTATACTGTAATCCGATGATTACTAATAGCTGAAACCCTTTAATTCCAGTAAATGCAATAATAAATCGGCAGTTTCCTATGAGAAAAAGAAACAAAACAAAAACAATCTTGTTTTGTCACATTGCTGTTGACACGTAGGAAATCTCAAATCCATTATGTTTTCTCTTTATATATTCGCAGTCATAACAGCAGAGGTCCATAACAAACCCAATTAAAGATCGGCGGACTTCCTATCAGTCGAAGTGCGACCTTCCGGCTTCATTTATAGGGTCCAACTTGGGTGCACTCAGAGCAAAGTGAAGGCTAAGTTCCCAGTGTTTCCGAAAACCTCCAATTTCCACGAAAAGGTTGCAAAAATTGTTTCAGGATTTTTGGGTTCTTGGGGTCCTTCAATAGGCATTAAATTATAAAAAGATATGGAAATATTTAGTATGTAATATTATATATTGAGTAACATGGCAAGTTAAACAAGTAAGCTAAATGATTTTAATTGCAGCAAAAGCACCTGGCAACCTCTAGCTGGGTAAAAGAATTGTCAACTTGAATAGACCACAGTACGAACCGTTGTTTCTTCTACATATAGCCATCCATTACGCCTATTTAAAAATAATAAAACCTAATAAAACAGAGGACATCCCCCAGCTGTCCGCACCGTGCGGCTTTCGTCTCTTCCAAATTCAGAGCCATTGGCACTTCATGGCACCCTTAAACGCATAAATTAGCATAAAACGGGGACATGATGACATTGTTGAAGATATGTTTACAACATTTGTCACAATATGACACCCTTGACAAAATCGATATCCAGAGCAAATAAAAACAAAAGCTGTTAACTTAGCCAACAATAATCAAGAACTAAAAGTAACCTCAGCAAAAATAAGAAATTCAGTGTGCGGCAGACGAAGCGTTGATTTAGAGTGGGAAGGTTATGATTAAGAGGATTTGGGGGGTGACAGCTGTGGGAAAATAGACGTCACAAACGCGGGAGGTGCCAATAAATGTGACAAAACAGAGGCTTCCGCTGACACTGTTAAAAAAACTCAAATGTTTTGATTACAAAACAGTTATACGTTTTTTCTTTCTTTAGATACGAACTCTATGAAACACAAAAAATATCGAGTTTCCAAATCGTAAACAGCTTTTTTGAAGCCTCCCACAGATTTGGTAAATCACGTAAAGCAGCAGCGAAAACAGGGAAAGCAGAAAGTTTGTGGGAGATTAAACATTTTATCTATCTGGTTGGGGGCTTAATTGTTTGGACAGCTTTGGGAATGTCGCATGTTGAGGACAAATTGGAAACCCTCAGGAGGAAATGGAACAAATTGAAAGAGGAAAATGTTTTGGTAAACACGGCACGTCACAACTTCTTTGGAACATTTGGCTTTTAGTGAATGTAAACTGGTTTTTCTCGTTCAAAAAAAAAGTTTAATTGCATTTTAAGCCGATACACAAATGCTTCATGTTAATTTCACCGTCTAAGCAAACTTCCAGGGTCGTTAAACGGACTTGCACCCGAGTCACTCGACGTGTGTGGCATGTCGTATTAGACCAGACACGTTCTCTCTATTCTTTTTCGGAGACTTACAGAAAAATCTTTAGGAAACACGCCAAAAATCCCCGGAAATGGCATAAAAATTTTTTGGGAAACAGTTGCCGACTGACGAGGGAATGGTCTGAACTTCCCCCGGCGTTTGGGAAAATGACTAGTACAGGTGGATAGAGCAGGTCAACTTTGGTAAAAAGAGCCATTTTCCAGCTGCGGAATAAGCCCGGCCGACGAGTAAAATCGACCGAAAGTTCCACAAAAATTTCCTCTCTCACTTCCCTCGGAAAAGAAGAGCAGTGTCCGGTGGTTCGGTTAGCCGAGTGGATAGAGCATCCGCTCGATATTCTTTTGGGGGTTGGTTCGATTCCGGGGCCTCGCGAAGGACCGTGATAAGGCTTTGGTGAGCAAGATCAAACTCTAACAACCCAAAAAAAACATTTTGCCATTTTCATACGTTTTTTAGGGGCATTATACCAAAACGATAATTGTCAAAAAATGAACTTTTTGGGTTCTTCCAAACTTTCAAAGCGAACGAACGTCGAAGTTATACTCGTTTGATAGAAAACGGTATGTCTATGTTTTTGAAACGCTCTGTACCCCCACTTCGTTATTGTTAAAAATTTTTTACATAACCTATAAAACGTATAAAAAAGGAAAAAAAATTTTTTGGGTTGTTAGAGTTTGATCTTGCTCATCAAGGCCATATCACGGCCCTTCGCGAGACCCCGGAATCGAACCAACCCCCAAAAGAATATCGAGCGGATGCTTTATCCACTCGGCTAACCGAACCACTGGACACCGCTCTTCTTTTCCGAGGGAAGAGAAAGAGAAATTTTGTGGAACTTTCGGTCGATTTTTCTCGTCGGCCGGGCTTATTCCGCAGCTGGAAAATGGCTCTTTTTACCAAAGTTGACCTGCTCTATCCACCTGTACTAGTCATTTTCCCAAACGCTGGGGGAAGTTCAGACCATTCCCTCGTGAGTTGGTTCAGATCTTTAATAAAACTCACTGTATGTTTATTTTATAATTTGTAAGCGAAAACCACTTTAATTATTCATAAAAGTATAAATTAAGAGAAATGTTTACATATCTTCTACAAATATTGTTTGCGGAGCTGAGCTGACTCTCTTCTCCTTAGAGACTTTCACAACCCTTTTGAAATGAACAACAACGTATTGGCGGTAGGGCTTGATGAATATCAAGATTATGCAGCAATCGAATGGTGAATGAAGAAGGTAGAATAAGAATGAAATCACCGAGACAGTCGGTCCATTTCGAAAGCCAAACACCGTCGGAGTGAAGAAGAAGATCCCCGGGATGATCAGAAAGATTATTAATCCAATGCTTTGTGCCACGAGGGATTGGAAAAGCATAATTTGAACCCGATAAGTGGCTGCTGAGACCATGTTCCGGCCTCTGCGGACATAGTAATGCGTGTAGAGGTTGGCTCCTGTCACCAAAAACGGAGTGGCGAAGATGAAATAGGTGGCTATCATCAGCTGATCCTCTACAGTTTCCCCTTTCCCAAAACACACGGCATTGGGATGTTCGATGAAGAATTGAGCCAGGAAGGGATCACGGCTGGAAAGATACGCCCTTTCCTCTTTCTGATCCGGGATCTCGAGGACAACTGGAGTCTGAAATTATGTTCGTAATTTGTCCTTTAAACAAGTTTGAAGTAAACTGCAACTCACCACGATGACTGCTGTGAGAACGATGAATACAATTATTAGAACAGTGACTTGGAAAAGTAGCGAGTGCTTTGTGAAATTTATATACCAGAAGATTGAATCCAGCGGCGTTGCTTTCAAGAAACGGTATACAATCTGATAGGCCGTCCCAAAGATCCTCCCAAACAAAGTGATTACTGCTACTAGAGCGTAGATTGAGAGAGTCGTTGTGTCTGCGTCCGCCAAGGTTGAGACTGAATAGAAACAAGGGACGGGGAAGAGGACGACAAACCCGAGAAAAGTGGCCATAAAGTCGAAGAGATATGCCCTGAAAAATGTTGTGGAATTATGCAATCAGGGCGGTTAGAGGCCAAAGCAGTATGAAAACTTCTTTTCGTATAATTTCTGCCGATTTTTCCTTGATATTTATAATAATTCAGCTCACCAAAAGAGTTCATGGAGAATATAATATTTGTAGATGGATAACGGCTTTGTCGAACCTGAAATAATCCTCTATCATATCGCTCGTCCAATAACTTTATTCATACTTCAAAGCTACTTAAATCTTACCTTTGATGATTACAAACACAGTAACTGAAACAAAAATGGTCGAGATGACAAAAACCGATCGCTCCCAGATACCGTAAAATACGATCAATTCGTCTGACGGGAGCTCAGATTGGTTCAAAAACACCCCCATCCAGAATGCCAGACATAAACGTTAGAAAAATATGTCAGGATTGAAGTGCAACAGGTGGAAATGTTAATTTTATAGACCAGAAACTTTACGCAACATGAATGGGACTTCTCTTTAACACACTTCATTGTGAAAAAACGGAGATTGGATATGTTTGTTGAAATCAGATTACGTAACTTCAATTATAGTCTAGGATGCTCGCAAGACATCATGTTTCTTTTTTTTATGGACGAAAGCAAGGTGGTGAGGTTCTAGCAATTTCAAAATGCTGCTGAGACATAACTCATTGTCAGTGGTCAGTTTGATCCATGGTTGTTGCTGCATGTGTTTTTGTAGGCTTTGCCCAAAAAAATCCAAAATCTTTAACATTCCATCAAACATTTTTATTCACATGCTCTTTTCCACAAATAGTATTGAATTTGGAGACAAGCTGACTTTCCTGTCAGCCGATATGTTGTATACATTATACGCAACTCTTCGGTAGAAACCAAGGAAACATTGCCGATACGGCTTGATAAAGATAATTATCATACAACAATCAAAGGGAGCATGAAGTAGATAACAAATTAGTGCGACTACTGATATCTTTGGCCCATCCCGGACGCCATAAATTGTAGGAGTAAAGTAAAAGATTGCCGGGATGATAAGGAAGATCCCAGTTCCAATGCTCTGAGCCACCAGAGATTGGAATAACATTATTTGCAGGCGATACGTGGCAGAAGAGACAATATGTCGCCCACGGCGAATGTAAAAGTAAGTGCTTAAGATGACAAAAAATATCAGGAATGGCGTTAGGAAGAGGAAATATGAGGCGATCTCGATTTGACTCTTCAAGTTGTCACCTTTCCCAAAGCAAAAAGTATTAGGATGCTGGTGAAAAATCTTGGCTATATCAGAGTCCAAATTGGTCAGGTAGGCACGCTGATCGCCTTGGTTTGGGATTTGAAGGATAACGGGTGTCTGAATTGCAATTTTTTGTAAAGTAACGCTAACATAATTCTTTCACACCCATTTTTTGTTCTTACTGAGAGCAAACTCAAAGCAATTATAAAATCTGCTTACTGTGATAATGGCAGTGATCAATACAAACACAATTGCTAAAACGACGACTTGAAATATGAGTCCATGCTTTGTAAAATTGATCAATTGCAGCAATGACTCCTGAGGCAACGCTTTAAAGAAACGGTAAGCAATTTGATACGCGGTTCCAAAAATCCTTCCCATCAGAGTTACGACAACTAGCAGTAAATAGAGACCCTGCCATGTAAGGTCAAAGTATTGAAGCGTTGAGATTGAATAGTAACAAGGGATCGGGAAGAGGGCAACAATCCCCATAAAAGTCGCGAAGACATCGAAAATATAAGACCTAAACAAAGAGGACGTCTAGTAACGGAAAAAGTCTTAAAGATCTTACCATACAAGTTCATGGAGGATGTAATATTTGTAGGTTGATAGAGCTTTGGTCGAGCCTGAAAAAACATACTTACTGCCCATCAAAGTGCCTTGGTTTAAATTATAACCATGATTTTTACCTTTTAAAACTACGGTAGCGGTAACACCAACAAATATTGTTGAGACAGTTAACGTAACCTTCTCACAGACCCCATAGAAGACTAGCAATCCGTCCGAAGGCAGTTCCGATTTGTTCAGAAATACCCCCATTTAACAATCCTCCACATTCCATTCGGATAAACTGTTGGCACGACTTAGCATCTAATTCTGGACAGGTGAAGCTTTTTTTCTTGCATACAGAATTTTGTTAAACATTGAGATCTTTAATTTTAGGTCAGTCATCGCAAAGCACAACTTTTGCAAACAAAAATAATGACAAATTTAGTAATCAAGGAGTTTTTTTGAGAGGAATTTTTGATTCTTTGATTCTATCAAAGTAAAGCGATTGCATTTCTGCGCATTGAAGTGTCAGAACCTTTGCAGGTCAATTCAACTCCATACACGTCATTTGTCACACTTAACAGGTGTAGTTATGGCAATGGTCATTGAACTTGTGCTCTGGTTCAACACGAGCAAATATTTTTTGCGGATTGCGCAATGTAAAATGTTTTTGCAATGTTTATAATTCTAAAATGTTGTAAAATATTTATGTAAATTTCCGTGATCCTTGAAAGTGGTTTGGTATTCCGAAAATCGAGAGATCAACCTCAAAAAAAGAAAAAAATAATCGTATCTTTATATTTGAAAATTCTAAAAGATGCGATGTCGATATTTACACACTTGATGACACAAAACAAGGAGGAGATTTCCGAATTATTCATTTTGTAAAAACAAATTTGATTTTCCAATTTGGCAATGTTCAAGCTCAAAGTGCTGAAGTTATCAAATTAATCATTTTGCAACAACAGAATTGGTTTTCTCATGTTGAAGACACACTTTTGCAAGCCACCTCATCAAATCTGACTCATTTCTGCTTACTTCCCTGTAACAGAGCGGTGATCTTCCTCTCATCCTTTTCCACTTCTCCATCACCGCTAGCTGGCCAGATTCTCATGGGAATGCCTGCAGAAGCAAGTCCAACGCAGCGGATCCCACCCTCACCACCGGAGCCTTCGGCTTTTCTACAGTCCGAAGGAGTCACTTCAGAGGTTGTTACGGACTCATCGAATGGGCATGAACGGCCACAATGGGGCCAAGGAATCCAGTTCTTGTTGACGTCCATCTCGGTGGCTGTTGGATTGGGAAACATCTGGAGATTCCCGTCGTTGGTCTATGAGAATGGAGGAGGTGAGCGGGACTCAGTTTTTATACCTAAAACTGATGACATAAATAAAAAAATTAATAATTTTTATTTGACATGACGTTATTATGGCAATTTTTGGTAAAAGTTCCTTATTTTGGCCACACCTTATACCTTTGCGGAAACTAGTCGGAATTAGCCCAAATTTAGCGTGCACGCTCAATTCATCGTTGCCAATGCCCGGACAGAGGATTTAGTTAGTGAGGTACCTTCTTTTTTACGTACCATCTTACCCTTCAAAAACGGCTGCAGCCTGTGATTCTACACTTTATACGATGAAACATGTCCGGAATCCCAACTTTAGTGCCCAAGCTTGGGCGCAGTTCGCGGAGTACCTTTGTTGTGGCCAAAATAAGGAACTTTTTCCCAATTTTTACTTGAATTTATCTTCTATTTTCCAATTTTTTTGCATTTATTTTCCAGGCACCTTCCTTATTCCCTATTTCACATGCGCTTTGCTTGTTGGATTCCCTGTTCTATACCTCGAGCTTAGTTTGGGGCAATTTGCACGGTGCGGAGCAAGCGTTGTTTATGGCAGAATCAAACCAGCCTTTCATGGTAAGTTTTACTACTTCTTGAAGTTAACAATTGCCCTTGCATCCGTAAAAAATACTTTTTTTCAGGAATTGGCTGGGCCATGGCCATGAATTGCTTCTTCGTCGGGGTCTATTATAACATTGTCGTGGCCTGGACTCTGATTTATGTTGTCCTCATCATTGCGCAACAAAGCCACATGTGGATGACATGTAGAAACGATTTCAATACTGTGTGTAAGTTCTGTCTCCTTTTGCAGGTTTTAGAAAGCTTCGAAAACTTTGAAATTGCATTTTGCAGATTGTCAATCGCTTCAAGAAGATCGAAAATGCGCCGAAATATTGAAAGAACCGGCCTTTTACTTCAACCGACAGTGTTTCGCTGAGAACGATCTGACCGGACAAGGCCTGAGGAATGCAACGCTTTCGATTAAGAGTCCAGTATCGCCGACTGAAGAGTTCTTCGAGTAAGCTACACTATATTATTTCCCATTTTCAGCCATTATATTCTTCAACGATCTCCCACAGCCGAAGATTTGACAATGAATTGGATGGTATGTGGAGCGTATTTCGTTGTGTTCACAGTCAGCGCTTTCGCCATGTACAAAGGACCCAAAATCATCGGGAAATTGTCGTATTTCGTCGCCGTCGCCCCGTATATCATCATCGGAATCTTGTTTGTTCGGGCTGTTACATTGGATGGAAGGGATATTGGGATTCGTTATTATTTGTTGGACTTCAAACCAGATGTTTTGTATAAAAAGGAGGTAAGACTGTAAAGCCTAGGTCCTTTAATTTCACTTTCTATAGACCTGGATTGCGGCTGCAACTCAAGTATGTTACAGTCTTACAACTGGCTTTGGAGGAGTCTTGTCGTTCGCCAGTTACAACAAACCGGATCACAACATCTACAGAGACGCCTTCATCATCACCGTCGCCGACTCCTTTATGTCCGTTTTTGGAGGTACTGCCGTCTTTTGTGTTCTTGGATTTATGAGCAAATCGCTGAATGTGGAGATCGACAAAGTTGTGCAAGATGGGACTGCTCTCGCATTTGTGGCCTACCCAGAGGCATTGGCCTGGCTTCCTAGACCTGCTATATGGTCTTTCCTCTTCTTTTTCATGCTCTTTGTACTCGGTCTGAGCTCCGAATTTGGTCTTATCGAAGCCGTGGTGACTGCCTGGTCGGATCAAATCCCATTTCTGAATAGGCACAAGGGATGGTCGACTTTTGGGATGTGTTATATTATGTTCGCGTGTGGGTTGACTATGTGCACAAGGGTCGGTTCTTTTCTAATGAAAGCATTTATTAAAAAAGCATATACTCTTCCTATATTGTATTGTAAATCTGCGTCTTTTCAGAGTGGATTCTACTACTTCAATCTGGTAAACGAATATGCGGCGGGCTTCTCAATTACGACTTGCTTGATCTTTGAGACCTTTCTGATTGCCTACTTTTACGGCCTCAAAAAGTATATCAAGGATTTGCGGTGGATGTTCGGAACTCCCAAGCATGTTTTGGCCAAGGTTTTTGGCAGCACTGGATATTACGTTCAATTTATTTGGCTGATTGTGAGTCCGCTCACTTGGACGGTAAGGCAAAGTCGTACTTAATAAACTATTCTTTTGGTAACAGGTTACATTATCTTGTTTACTTCCAGGCCTTGACCGCGGTGATTGTGTACAAACAATTCTCATCGACTCGGATTCCCGGTGTCGGAAAAGACGAAAGATTCTATGCATTCCCCTCATGGATGACCAGCATTGGACTGGTGATCTCGCTGATCCCTTTCTCTACTATCCCACTTTTCATTGTCATAAATGTCGTCAAATTTCAAAGACAGGGAAAGGTAGGGCAAAGAAAAAATAAAAAATTCTCTTTCAGGGTCTCAGAGAACTATGGCGCCCCCAGCCGGAATGGCCCACCCACAGTAAGCAATCAATTGAAATGGACATTGAGAAGCTACGGATCAGACCAGAACTTTCAACCGAGTCCGATGAGAGCTCAAAGGAATCAAAATAATATTTTCTATAATTATGAGTGACGTCACTTGAGTTAACCTGCTTTGAGTAAACAAGATTTTAGTGATAAAAAGAATCTTGATAATTTCAAATATTGAAATATAATCTGAGGTTACGAAAATGTTGTAACACTATCCACTGTGAGTTCAGCGAGCCGCAAAGGTCTACGCCAAATCTCAGCTTTGGAGAGGTAAATCCGAACTGATTGTGAGATCATCATGGCGAATCTGCTCATGGCAGGTATCAATACCTCTGTTGCACGGAAGTTATTAAACCTGCAATGGAAAGGGACTCCTATATCCTTTTTATCGAATTTATCACGTTTTAAAAAAGTTATAAAACAAACCAGACGGACCCAAGTTTACGGCATTATATTTCAAATAATTGACAGCCGAGTGATTTTTGGTCACTCAGATCATTAAGACTATTCGAAAAGCCTTTGTTTATTTATTTAACTATAAAACGTCCAAAAGCGTTCGATGTCTACATGATAGCAGAAATACAGCCCCGTGACTGAGATTATTCTAATGCCATAGCAATGATACAAATGCAAAATCGAAAATATGCTTGGTTGTGTTCACTTTCCTTTAGGCCTCGACCTTGGCGTGGAACAGAATGCAGAGATCGTTGAGGTTTCTGTTTCCTTCCTCGTCCTTGTATTTGGGGTCCTCGAAAGTGCTGGGATGATTGAGAAGCCAATTGACCAGCACATTGACGGTCGGGTATTCCTCAGCGACCTTGACCTTCTGGCTGTAGTAGTAGAGTTGGCCGGCCTTCAATGGACAGGTCACATTCTGGCCTTTGCAAGCGTTGGTGTTCTCCAGACTGAACTCGCTGAAGGTTTGCTCGATCTTGGCGCGGACTTTGGTCTCCAGAGCGTCGACATCGCGATCGGGAACGAATCCGATTCTGATGACCGGCTCGCTGTTTCGTTTGAAGAGGCAACGTTGCTTGGCGTCCTTGGGGCAGCCAATGGCTTCAACGGATTTGACTTCGAATTTGGAACGGCAGGCTTTGTATTTGACGGGTTCAAAGTCGGCAGCAAGGGCAGTGACAGCCAAAAGAGCAGCGATGACAAGCAGAGATCTCATAGCTGGTATCTGGAATGATTTTAACCCAATTTCGACAGATTCAGAAGGCTAAAATTCGCGTAAAAACTGTCGGTATTAATCTTAAACGTTTTAAATTTGATGATAATACATTTTGAGTTAAACAAGAAATTCTATAGACGCAAGTTTACATAAAAAATAAGAGTACATTGACTAAAACACATCAAAAATCCGAAGCATCCCAGAAAAGTTATTGTCAGCCTTTTAAGAGCAGAATGAATCAATTCAGAACGATCATTCTTTTGGCCCAACCCCTCCGACTTTTAGTCCCAAAACGCGGCCAATAAAAGTCACAAACAGAAGGACCCTTGGAATTCTTTGATCCCCGACGCGATTGCCCGCCCAGATAAAAGAAATATTTCTGTTTTCCCATTTGAGAATATAGGCAGATGTCGCGCAATAGCGTCGAAAACTGAACGCAGTCGTATTATTATCATGCATTGTTGTTGGTCCGAAATTTTGTAATCCATCAGGCTGGATTAGAATGTCGAACGGGGAAAACAATTCCGAATTTGCCAACAGACAAAGGAGTGGCAATTCTGAACCGTTTAGACTTTCAATCCCAATTGTCTATACAAAATTTTTAACTTGGTCTCGTTTGATCACGTTTGGTCAGTATTCAATATCTGAAACAAAGATTACAAATCCCGAAAAGCATCGAAAACATGTGGGAACAAGTTCTACAAGTTCAGCAATAAACCAAAAAGAAATGAAATTTTTTTCGTTTCCATTCATTTTGGCTTGGTTCATGGTGTGACAATCAGTTCGTTCTTCCAAGTCTTCCTACAACATCGTGGAAGGAAAGGAAAAAATGTCCGAGGCCAAAGCCTCTGAAGCAACCAGTCAAGTCGCAGTTTCGACAGCCGAATCGCCAGCACCGCCAACCCCGTCCGCTTACATGGCGGCTGAGGGAGTGACTACGGATGACAGTATCAGCGAAAGCAAGGATCCGGACCACAAACGACAGACTTGGGGAAATGGAGTTCAATTTCTGCTGACCTGCATCTCATTTGCTGTCGGATTGGGAAATATCTGGAGATTCCCGGCACTCGTCTACGAGAATGGAGGAGGTAAGCACGAGATAAAGACAATCCACGAAGTCGCCTTTGTTTCAGGAACCTTCCTGATCCCCTATTTCTGCTGCTCCATGATCATTGGATTCCCCGTTCTCTACCTCGAGCTGAGTCTTGGTCAATACGCTCGCGCTGGCCCCAGCGTTGTCTACGGTCGAATGAAGCCTGCGTTCCATGGACTCGGCTGGACGATGGTTTTGAATTCATTCATTACAGCTGTCTACTACAATGTCGTGGTTGCCTGGACCATAATTTACATGTCGATGGTAGTCATTCGGCAAGATTACAAATGGTCTGAGTGCAGAGGGGAGCATAATACCATCTGTAAGCAAACTGTGTTATGTTTACAATTTCAATCATCGCTTTTAGATTGCCAATCATACAAAGAAAACCAAGCCTGCACGCAAGAGTTGGGTGCACCGTCATTCTATTTCAATCGCTCATGCTTTTTGAACAACGATACCGCGGCCATCTTGACGAGGAATACAACGTTCTCCGATAAAAATGCCGTTTCTCCCACCGAAGAATTCTTTGAGTAGGGATTAATGTAAAGTTATATTATATTTCAGTAACTACGTCCTCCAACGAGCTCCAGAGGCGAATGATTTGGGTTTGAATTGGATCATGGTTGGCTCATACTTCGGCGCCTTTGCCCTTACAGCGTTGGCCATGTATAAAGGTCCCAAAATCCTCGGAAAGCTGTCGTATGTAATGGCCGTGGTGCCCTACATTATCATCGCGATCCTGTTCGGTCGAGCTGTTACCCTGGAAGGAAAGGACATTGGTCTGCACTACTATTTACTCGATTTCAAATGGGAAGTTCTCATCGACCCAAACGTAAGTTTATCACACACAAGAAGCTGAATTTATGTTCAGGCCTGGCAGGCGGCAGCTACGCAAGTCTGCTTCAGTTTGTCTCCCGGATTTGGTGGAACCTTGTCTTTCGCCACTTACAACAAGAGATCTCACAATGTGTATAGGGACGCCTTGCTTATATCCTGCGCCGATTGTTTCATGTCCGTTTTTGGTGGAACCGCGGTCTTCTGCATGCTCGGGTTCATGAGTCAGTCACTTGGAGTGGGCATTGAAAAAGTCGTCAAGGTAAGTAGTGGGACAATATCTTTTGTTTTGTAGAGCCTTTTGTGATGTAATCTTACCATTTCTGTACCTTGACCTTTGTTTTTAAGGATGGAACAGCTCTTGCCTTTGTTGTTTATCCTGAAGCAATGGGTTGGCTACCGATTCCTAGTCTGTGGTCTTTCCTGTTCTTTCTTATGCTTTTCCTGCTGGGATTCAGCACCGAATTTGGCTTCCTCGAGGCTGTTATTACTGCATTCTCGGATCAAATCCCAATTCTCCATCGATACAAGGGACTCACAACGCTCGGAGTCTGCTTTTTCTGCTTCCTGTGTGGTTTGACCATGTGCACTAGAGTGAGTCTTCCCTCTGTTACTGCTCTCTTTCTGTGTACTATCATACAATCTCAACTTTCAGAGCGGATTCTACTACTTCAGCATAATGAATAGTTATGCGGCTGGATTCTCGCTCACAGCGTGTCTTTTGTTTGAGTCTTCGTTGATCGCTCATTGCTACGGCCTTAAAAAGTACTTGGTGGATCTAAGGGCAATGTTTGGACCTCCAAAACATTTCCTGGGAAAGTTGTTTGGACCTACTGGATTTTACGTTCAGTTCATCTGGTTAATCGCGAGTCCCTTTCTCTGGGGGGTAAGTTCAAGTTTTTTGAAAAAGTAAATCATAGTCTGTTTTGACAAAGTAAAACCGAAACCATGTGATTAGAAAAAAAGAAAAATTGATTGTGGTCCAGCAAAGATTATGGCATAACGTTAAAACTTTATGAGTTGGGTAGCCAATCAACGTTAGCCCAACCCAGGATCCCATACGGTTCTCGTCAAAATCTTGGGCTGGAATTCAAACCTTCTTAAACATGGCCAATCTGTCGGGAAAATAATGAGGACAATGTGGCGTGGACAATCGGGTCGCTGCAGTGAAAAACGAACTGTATCCCAGCGAAATTTGTCACATGTGCTGATTATTTTCCCGACAGATTGTAGCAACCAGTTCCTCTATTTTGGCAATGCTTTTGCGAGATTTTAGATCATTTTAACTGTTAAGTTAACTAACTGATCTTATGGTATGTAAAAAATGCCGGAGCTTGAGAATCACGTGGATTCGATTTTGTTCAGTCAGAGCAGGCGAAGACTGAAATTATTTCAGTTGTTACTTTTCAATTTTCCAGGGCATAACAGTGGTTACTCTCTACAAACAGGTCGTCTACCGTCCAAGTGCTGGCAAAGATCACAGTCTTTATTATTTCCCCGATTGGCTGGTGGCTATGGGATGGTTAATCTCGGTCATTCCTTTCTGCACCATCCCCGGATTCCTCGTCTACAATATCGTTCAATTCAAGAACCAGAATCAGGTAAGGGTCCCTTATATCTGCTGCATTTCTATATGGGTGCTAATTCATTAATTTTGATTACTTCAGTCACTGTCCGAGCTTTGGAAATGCCAACCAGAATGGCCCTCTTACAAATGGCAAAGACCAGAGGAATATCAGCAGTTGAAGAAGGAGAGAAAGGAAGAAAAAGAGAGACAGAAAGAGAAGGAGACGAACAAAGAGAAAGGAATGGAAGACAAGGAGAAGGAAGAGAAGGAGACGGATTCCCGGTAGCAGGAATTGAACTTCAGAAAGAACGAAACACCTCGTAGAAGGATTTATATATTATTACTGATAATTGTCCGGTTTATAGTAAACTTTGGTACAATTATTGGAAGTTCTTGATGGATAATATTCCGAAAATAATTGAACATGGGGTATTTCGGGATGTGGTTTGCCAAATAACTAGCGAAAAGGTACGGGACCAAAAAATATATTTTTTATGTAAATTACAGTAATTTCGTTCTTCGGAAACTTCAATTTCAAAACATGAAAAAAGAATTGAAACTCATTTTTGTTTGTGATTTTCATTCATTTTGACTCAGTCTAGAGTCTTGCAATTAGTTCGTTTTTCCAAATCATCCAACGACAGAATCACCGGAACTGTCGAAGGAAAGCAAAGAACAATGCCTGAGGCAAAAACTTTCGAATCTGAAAAGCAGCTTACGATCTCAAACGTCGAATCGTCCGCTCCGCCAACTTCATCAGTTTATGTGACAGCCGACGGAATGCCTACAGAGGACAGTATCAGCCACGAGAAGGAGTCAGATCAGGACCGGCAGACTTGGGGGAATGGAATTCAATTTCTGCTGACCTGCATCTCATTTGCTGTCGGATTGGGAAATATCTGGAGATTCCCGGCACTCGTCTACGAGAATGGAGGAGGTAAGGAGAAGATAAAGGCTTTCCTTGAGGTCGTATTTGTTTCAGGAACCTTCCTGATCCCCTATTTCTTTTGCTCCATGGTGATTGGCTTCCCCGTTGTCTACCTCGAGCTTAGTCTGGGTCAATTCGCTCGTGCTGGCCCCAGTGTTGTCTTCGGCCGGATCAAACCAGCTTTCCATGGTATTGGCTGGACGATGGTTTTGAATTCAGTCTTCATAGCCATCTACTACAACGTCGTGGTGGCCTGGATAATGATCTACATGGTTATGGTAATCATTCGTCAGGATCACAAATGGTCTGAGTGTAGAGGAGATCACAACACCATATGTAGGCAAAAAGATTTTGATCTAATTTTTTAGATTGTCAATCGTACAGAGAAAACCAATCATGTACGGAACAGTTGGGTGCACCTTCATTCTATTTCAATCGCTCATGCTTTTTGAACAACGATACCGCGGCCATCTTGATCAAGAATGCAACGTTCGCCGATAAGAATGCCGTCTCTCCCACCGAAGAATTCTTTGAGTAGGGATTGTTGGTAATCTAAAGTACATGTAATGTTACAGTAACTACGTCCTACAACGAGCTCCGGATGCCAATGATTTCAGTCCGAATTGGATGATTATTGGAGCATTCTTCGTCTCATTTACCCTTACTGCTGTGGGTATGTATAAGGGTCCCAAAATCATTGGAAAGTTGTCGTATTTTTTGGCCATCGCGCCCTACGCGATTATTGCGATTCTGTTTGGTCGAGCAATAACTTTGGAAGGAAGAGACATTGGATTGCATTACTATTTACTCGAGTTTAAACCGGAAGTTCTCGTCGATCTAAGAGTAAGCTTTTTGGTGAAACTAGGGCGCGATCTGCAGAGAAATGAATTGAAATTTGTTTTGCTTGATGACTTTGCAAGTGGAAGATTGTTCATTTCCAGGCCTGGCAAGCAGCAGCTTCTCAAGTTTGCTTCAGTTTATCCATTGGAGTTGGTGGAATTCTCTCATATGCTACCTACAACAAGAAATCTCACAATGTATTCAGGGACGCCTTTGTCATAGCCTGCGCCGATTGTTTCATGTCCGTTTTTGGCGGAACTGCGGTCTTCTGCATGCTTGGATTCATGAGTCAGTCACTTGGAGTCAATATTGAAAAGGTCGTCAAGGTAAGTAGTAGGCTACTGTGAAAATATATTTTGTTTCAGGATGGAACGGCTCTGGCCTTTGTTGTTTACCCAGAAGCAACGAGTTGGCTACCGATCCCGAGCCTCTGGTCCTTCTTGTTTTTCCTTATGCTCTTTCTGCTCGGATTCAGCACCGAATTCGGCTTCCTTGAGGCTATTATTACTGCGTTCTCGGATCAATTCCCGATTCTGCATAGGAACAAGGGGCTCACAACAATTGGGGTCTGCTTTGTCCTTTTCCTCTGTGGTCTGTCCATGTGTACAAGAGTGAGCTTTCCTTACTACAGCAATATTATTTTCCTACACCTAATGCAATCTCAATTTTCAGAGTGGATTCTACTACTTCAGCTTGGTGAATAGCTATGCAGCTGGATTCTCGCTCATTGCGTGTGTTTTGTTTGAATCTGCATTGATCGCGTACTGTTACGGCCTCAAGAAATATACGGCTGATCTCAGGTCGATGTTTGGACCTCCAAAACATTTGTTGGGAAAAATTTTTGGGCCTACTGGACTATACGTTAAGTTAATCTGGCTTGTCGGAAGTCCTCTTCTGTGGGGTGTAAGTTTGTTCTCTTATATCGAAACAGGCCGTGAATTACATTTTCAACTTTAGTATTTTCTTTCAATTGTCCTATTTCAGGGTATGACCATTGCTACCATCTATAGGCAGATATTCTACCGTCCGAGTGTCGGCAAGGATTATAGTCTTTATTATTTCCCCGATTGGCTAGTGGCTATTGGATGGGTGATCTCGGTCATTCCTTTCTGCACCATCCCCGGATTCCTCGTCTACAATATTGTTCAGTTCCAGTGTCAGAATAAGGTAAGAGTCTTTATATCTCCGTTTAATTGTCAACTCCTGATTTCAATTTTTACTGTTAAAGCCACTCTCCGAGCTTTGGAAATGTCAACCCAAATGGCCCGCTTTCAAACGGCAGAGACCAGAGGAGTATGAGAAATTGAAGAATGAGAGGATGGTCGATGAACAGGGGGATGGAAAAGAGAAGGAATCGAAGGATGAAACAACCTCTTCCTAGGAAGAGTATATTGCTATATTATTATTTATTTAGTGCGGCTTACGATAAACTTGTGTACGGTCCTTTGAAGTTTGTGATGGATAAGTTTCTGAAGGCTCGGGAATTGAATGGCTTAGCTAATTGAAGGGTGTATCTTATTTTGTAACGTGGTCTTATAAGCAATACGCTAAACTGAAAAGTAATCGCTTACTTTATTATAAAAATATCACAGATTATTCGTGGCAGAATCGAGAACTTGGTGGAAGTTCTCCAGGAATTTGAAGAACTCATCAGCCGGTTGTCGTATCACATGAACTTTCTCCTTCCCGTCTTCCGTTTTTGTCCTGAACTCCGCCGAAACCATGGTTCTTCGATCGGGTTTGCCAGATTTAGACGCGATCTCAACTTAAAAATACAAACTCGTAATTTAAATACGACTTCTTACCTGACATTGCGTACGAAAACTTGTCCAACTTCTCGATCATTACCCTGAAAAAGACGTTTGGAAAACTCTAATATTAATGTTTCGAAGTATTATATGGCCATCTAACAGCCCGATTCATCACAAATCAATATTAACAAAGGTTATAACTACACATTTTCGAATCAGAATTGGACATACGGTGGTTGAAATCAGTTTATTCAGAAAATAACATCAGATAATCAAATTATGAAATATGACAAACATTAAAAATTAATTTATGTCAAGGCTACTTTAACATTATGAAGAAACAACAAATTGAGTGGTAAGCCCCATTTATGAGGTCTATCGGACATGTGAGATCAACAATAAATTAAATTTACAAGTAGAGTATCAAAAGTTAAAGTCATTTCCTGTCATATCGAACAATAACTCCGCCTTCTCCAGAGGACACTAAGACTTTTCCATCGGGGCTGAAGGCAGTTTGCCTTACGCAAACTCGGCCGGTTTCCGGGCATGAAAGGGCATAATCGGGCTTCTTGGCTTCTGGTTTTATCGAATGGAGATCAACCAGTTTCACGGTGCCTTCTTCATTTCCCACTGCAAGGTACTGAAAAGACGCCAGGTTACTCCAGATAATCAATAAATCAAAAAAATAATTTACGACAATTATCTTACCTTATTATCTGGATCAATGTCAAACTTGATAAACCATATGCTGCTTTTCGGGACTTCAACCCACGCCGTGTGTAAAACATATGTCTCCGTTCTCAACAACGTTCCTTGTCCACTCACTGGCTGATCAAATCCACCAAATCTCCACAAAACAATCTGATTCTCGCATGATTTAGAGATGATAAAATTTCCATAAAACCTGGCACAGTCCACATAATTTGTATGGACATCTTTAGCCACCGCCAACGAGAAATGATTCTCAATGCTCGGGAGAGTGGCGAATGATTCGTGTTTAGACGGGTCCACACTTTCTTGAATTCGTTTTCCGACTTCAGTTTCTGGCCGAAGGTCCCAAACCCGGATGGTGTGATCCATGGAAGCGGTGAGAAGAAAGTCTTGGGTATGATGGAAGTCCTGAAAAAGAGGAGATGTAAAAACCTTGACCAAAAACACGTTCTCCCTGACATCCCCTGTTTTTATTAATTCTTAAAAATATACGAAATTGCTCTTACCAAAGAAATAACCTCGTCCAGATGACCCTCGGATCCTCCGTAGATTGCCAAACAATTCTGCAACGCTACATTCCACACTCTGGCGGTTCTATCTTTCGAAGCCGACGCCACAATCATTGAATTCATTGGTGAAGTTCTGATTTCGTTTACAGATTCACCATGTCCTCGAAGGGTCTAAAACAAAATAAATATCTTAATACACGCAGTCAACAAACATAAAGAGCCCTCTTGACAAAAGAACATACTTACAGAGATAGTTTTTTTGGCCATAGGATCAATAACTCGAATGATTCCTTTGGCCCCTCCAACCACAAGCACAAAAGTTCGAATAATCTCATCAATTGCCCAAGTTAATGCGTAGAAACATTCCTCCTTCTAAAAACAAAATCAAAATAAACAAAAAAAACCTTACATTACTATCAATAAGTTGCACCACATGCTCTGGCTTCTTTCCATCATCTGTTAAACGATAAACGTTAACTTGGTTACTTCCACAAGTAGCCATGTAATACTCCTCATCACATGGTAAGTAAGGATTAAACATGACTCCGTAGACAGAAGACTGGTGAGATTCCTGAAGAATATGAAAGTAAAACTTAAAAATAAGGAGACTTTTGACATCGATCTTACAATCCAAGACAACCAATCTAAAATAATATCAGAAAACCAGTAAAAGCATACATTCAAAGTGCAGCTATAACTATATGGAGCATTTCCACTGCTCAATTTCTTCGCATGCTTTCTTCTGGCGGGTTTCGATGCAGTTGTAACTTCAGATCCACCCATTTTGAGTACCTAAAATTAAGTTTGTACTAAATCACAAGGAAAAATGTATAGTTAAAACAGGTAAAATGGTCAGCTTTATCATAAAAAGCAAGGTCGGCTCGAAAATGCCTTATATTTATTTTCTCTGTTATGGTTGGCGCTAAATACATCGCTATAAGACCGAATGGTTTAAAGAGAGAGAAAGAAGATACGAATGCGTAATTCTTCATCCGAAACCCATAGATAACACCCATACGCCCCTTCTGAGAGGTTATTAAACTAACCTATGATATTCAATGCATTACGCTGAAAATCAAGGAACCGCGGGCAGCAACCTAAAGTAAGGTCCAGACACCCAAATTTAGAAAACGCCACAAGTTCGCCCAATCGGGGTCCAGCAATCCTGAATCTTGAATAGCAAGCATTTGTCAACCTTTCACTGTTATCAAAATATCAAACAATCAAAACCGACCTCTTTTTTAGTTCTTGACCTCCTTCTTGTTGCCTTTTCAAGGTTCACATTTTCCTTTCCAACTTCTAAAGCTTCCCAATCATCGCCTTTTGGTTCAGGAGTTGGAGGATCCTTTTTAGGGGAAGAGTGACCTTTGAAAGTTTTCGGATGAAAAACAATTTCATCGGAGGCTAAAGAACCCAAAGATTGCCGAGACTCGCTTCGAGTGGTCATGGCGGAGCTTTCTTGCATCACATCTGCACGTTGACTTGGACCGTCCGGAAATTCTGAAGAATGAGTGTCCCATTGTGAGCCCATTTTCACTCCGCGGATCCGCCCAACTTCACGGTTGCCGCAAAACTGTGAAATTCTCGGTCGATTGAGACGGCTTGCCAAAACAGATTTTTTCGTGTCAAGACTGCAGGTGGAAAGTTGGCCAAAAACATTTTTGTACAATATTTCGGATGAAGCACGAGAAAGTTTATTATTTGATAATTATTCACTGAATATTCAAATAATCAAAAGACTCGTGAGTGCATAAGCTAATTTTTATATATTGTTTTAGGTTGTTGCAGTACCACTTGGATTCAATCTGGCGAAATCAGTTTCTGATGCAAATTCTTGCGGGAAATCGACATCCACTTCTTCGTCATCTATTCCAGTCACCAGATTTTCGTCACTTGTACTTGAAGGGCCGAGTTCGAACCTCTGATAAAGGGTCTGTGTGATCAAGAGACTTCCGAACAAGACAATCATTAAAACAAAGGTGATCCAGAACTTGTAATCGAACGATCTTGGAACATCCTTGCGCATGACTTGATATGGAATGGGGACTTCATAACTGGGCAATACAAATGTTTCTAAGAATTCGGGGTCTGAAAATCCTTGAATGGCAGTTTGAATTATAGTAACAGCATTTTCGGTGGTGTTCATGATCTGAAAATGAAACGAGATGAATAGGGCTTGTTTTAGAACCATGGCTGAGCATTGGTAAGCTCATTTCTTTTGAATATTCAATTTTAGGTTAAAATCACTTACATCATAATTTGCCATTTCAAACGGAAGAATTAAATGAGTTGATAGTGCTTCGACGAACACATTTGACTGGTCTACTGTGCCTTCATCGCTGTAAAACTGGGCAGTAACATGTTCTTTCCGTTGACTGGTCATGACCCAACATGGAGCGCTAAAATTTATTTCGCATTTGATGTGGGCTTACCTAAAATTATATAATTTGACGAAGATCACCAAGTCCTTATCCTTTATCTTGCCGACTTCTGCATTGAAATCTTCGCAGATCTGCCGTACAGTACTGGTGTCGTTAAATTTAAATTCCTTCATCACAATTCCCTTTTCACTCAAAGCATCCCTCAGTTTGTCCGAGAACACGTCGATCGGATTGTTGGGACCATGTTGGATAGAGGCATTGATGTAACACACAAGAAGGAAATATAAGAACGACCGGTTGGGAAGAAGCATAATGAATGGGGAATATTTTTTTGGAGTACAGTTTGGAGAATCTTTTGAGATCTCTTCCATTTCGACCATTCGATTATCATGCTGGTTCTTTTTTGGTTCGTTTCGCTTGTTTTCTTACAAGTTTATGGACACGGTGAAGATTGCAATCCGCAGGACAATGATGCAAGTTCAATAATTTGTTGTTCGTCTGACCGTTTTACCCTTTTTAGCGGTTGTTCGAATGTCAGCTGGTTGTGACGGAATCTTTCAGTACGGGGCGTGGTATCGAATCCACCGCTAAGTTGATTAAGGACCTCAAAGAGATAACTCATGAGGATTACGGGAAGCAAAAATGCATGTATGTTATTTGGGGGCTTTTTACCTTAGGAGTTAATGTGATGTAGTGCAATACAAATGGTTTTAGCAACTTCTGGCGCATGACTTTGTGCACCAGAACTTTGAAACCATGCTCACAAAATGTTCCGAACTCTCTGATTGAGGAATTGAAAGATACGATTGAGCGGACTTTTGGAGTTTGCAATGGACTTGACGCGAATGGTAAGTCTACTATCTAAACCATTCATGTTGTTCATCATACTGCTATTTATGGATTTTTTTTGGTTTCAGCCACCAAGGAGCTGGTCAAATGCAATTCATTTGTGCAGGGAGGAACCTGCAGTCAGCATCTTGAAAGGCCTTGCGAGTAAATTTTTTGTCTCTTACCTATATTCAGATTATTTATTTACCTGCTTCTACTTTCAGTCCATCTTATTTTGATTGCCTCTATCATTACGTTGACCGCGAATGCGTCGAATTGAATCGAGACGGCCGTCAATTACTCTGTTATCTGGTTGGATGGCAAACCAAAGAAGTTTGTCTTTATCACTCCATTTGCACCCAAGAAAAGTGGACCAAGGAGGTTCACTATCACTATTAATCCATGTGATTTTACTATGAAATAACCGTCGAATAAATTGGGAATCTGGTATTGTCAATATGAGATCATTTGGTGGTAAATGCAACGTAAAGAATCGATGATTTACTCATTTCATGGGGTTTCTGAGATGTGGTTGTTATGTTGTTTGGGAGTTATTGGTACGGATGTTCTCCCTTTTCAGGAACAGCCGTAGAAATACCTCACAGACAACGACAATACAACGTTTTATCGATCAGGGTTTGAATGAAGCAGTAGAGTAGTTAATATTAGGTAAATCCGGGCCAATCGACGGAAGTATTCCAGGATAATTCTCCATGAGAGTTACACTGAAACTGCCGATATTTCGCGGACGGTTGTCATCAACTCTCGGCAGGTAGGAACCGCAAAGCGGCTCATTTTTTCAGTCTAGACGCAACCGTCTGAAACAAAAAAGTGCCTTGGCGCCAGCGACAGAACCCTTCGGATAAACAGTAGTCCAATCGACTCTTTAATATCTTCCAAAACTGATCAAGACGGTCTCAGAAACTCATGAATCCACCACCAATTGCCGAGTCGAGTGCCAAGCCCTTCCCTGAAAAGAGCAGTTTCGAGTATTAAGAGAAACTTAATCAAAAGACTATTTCCATTTGACTGTAGACGTATGGGGTAGAAGAAACTTTGTTTCAGAACAACGTGGGATGAATCTCTGCCCTCGCCGGCGGTAACAGATACAATATCCGTGCTCGACCAAATTACTTTTGTATCCGCAATTAAGTCCGTCTGGCCCCGCATGGGTTTAATCGCCATTACTTTTTTGACATTCATACTGTGAATGTAATTATGGATAAGAGATTAAAGTACCAAATAATTGTTGTAAAGTCATCCGGGTTCCAATTTTTGAATTAGTAAAATGCGTTTGTTTGTTTTATGCTGCAGTAAGATGACAAGACGGCAAAAAATCGGGAAGAAAGTCGCAATCGACGTATTGTAATTTCGAAGGCTTCTGAGGACGTTTCAGCCTTTATTTGGCCTAAAAACACCCTGTTTTAGACGTTGATTTCACTCGTTTCGTCCCTGATTTGATAGACATTGTCCTGTTAAACGCATCAAAGCCGCTGTTCAGACTGAAAGATCAAGCGGAATGAGGAACGAGATGTCCGACAACATGCCACTCTGTTGTCCATTCGGCCGAAAAAACCGCTTGTTCCCGAACAAATGACTCGAAACGCCCGGGTCCGTTGATCTGTTGGGCCGCCGATCATTCATTTTAATTGGGATAACACGAGAGTTTTATGGCTACATCTTCTCTGTTCATGGGGCTTGTTCGGCCGCTGTTTACGACCCATCCAGTTGGGGTTTTGGGGTTTAGTGGTTGTTGGTGCGATTGGCCTTGGTTTGGAGGTGATATTGGCGGATTTAAGTGATTTTTGGGGGAGATTTTGGGCGTTTGTAAGCTTGAAAACTGGTTGTTTGAAGAAACTATTGCGCAAGGTTGTCATCATCAGGCGCTATTTGTTAGTTAGAATAGAATAATACGCTGCCATAAACAAAATTTACCGGTCTAGTACAATATAAAAATCTTTGGTCAGGTCGATTTTTGATCTGTAATTCGAGACCGTGACCAACTCTTAGCACTTTCTGCACCAGGTCGGTTTTCAATTTTGCTTCCGACTTGTCACAACTGTCGTCTTGGATTGTCAAAACCTCAAAATTTAAAAACTTCCCTTCTCTTCTCTGCTCGAATAGTTTCGTTTTTCTGATTAGTTTTTGCAGGATGTCACATGTAAATCATTTCTAATTTCGCCGCTCGGATGATAATGCTTACCGAAATTCCCCGTATAACTCAAAAGTTCTTCGCCGGAAGTGGCCAAATAAAAAGGCCAAAAGGTCATCATAGAATAGAAAACATACCGACGTAAATATTAGGCTCTAAAAATATTCACTTTGTGTTCATCATTACGTCTAATCGTTCCGTTAGAATGCTCTTTGGTGTGCCGTGTTTTATTCACTTCATTGGGAGATTTCTGCCAAAGTGCCCGAGGAAGTTTTCGTGAAGTCGACGGGGAGGAAACGTCTGGATATTGCGAACACTTATGTCAGCGGAAGTGAATAATCTTGTTAAAGAAAACATTTTTGTAGACTGGAAGGCTTTGTTGGGCAAATTCCCGGACTTTTGGGTGTTTCTGACGTGCTTTCGTCAAATAATTGTGGTGCAAAAAATCACTTTTCGGCCCCAACCTTTGGTTTCTGCTTTGAGGAATGATTGGGAGATGCCGGAGTAAAATTTTATTCTAAATCTTGATCAATGTCATCAAATTGAAGTAAGTAGATGCTTGAGGCTCGTGCACTTCAGAAACCCCTAAGGTTTTGTGATCGGGAATTGTCAAAACTTGAGACGGGAAGTTCAGTTTAGAAACACTAGGCAAGTCGAGCGAGCAAGTTCCCTACAAAAAGTAAAATTTTTCCCCGAAGAAGCGGAAGAGCTATTGACTGAACCCACGGCTACCCATTCTTACAAGTTTTTTTCTTGCCAAGAAGACCGTTGAATTTCGGCTACCGCTAAAAAGTTAGAGATAAGAGTTTTAGGGGTCATTTACAGTTAGTTCAAAAACTATGTGCCAAACTTTGAGCAAAACTGAATGCATGAAAGTTATTATTTCCACTCTGGCGGTTGAATGATACACTTCGCTACTGCCACAAACAAAATGAAGGGTGCATTTTTCATCAAAACATTCCGAACGCTGCTCCAGAAACTTTTATCTTATTATCCAACAAAGCAAAACTCGATTTCCCCTAAAAGATTTACTTTCGAAGAGCAAGAGTTTACAACGCTTTTCTTTGTTTTATCAAGCGAGGCCTTCCCTCAACTACATTACTATTTTACTGTCCCAGCCTTCCAATTATAGCGCCCAATCTTTTGCCATCCCCCTTAACGCGATAATCCCGTTTGCTTGGCTCGATTTCAGCACAAATATGCGCATAGACAAATAAGAAACAAACCCGCTTCTCTCATCCCTACTAGTTTTCTTCAGGAAAAAAATAAATATATTCAGAAACCTTTTGCTCCCATTTTGAGTAGTTCCGGATGAGAGAAATTCCATTTCGACCTTTAGGCGTTTTTTGCCAATTTATTGGCCGGAAAAGATTGGCCAAACTACAGGGGTCATCGTTTTGGGGTACCAATTTTGGGTTAATGGTTTTTTTTCGCAGGTAAAATGGACTTGAGATTACTCCTACTCTATTGGATGACGCATGTCTGCGTTGTGTTTGGCAAGTTGAATGAGCTGTTTTTTCCTCATCTTGAGACAATTTTTACTCATTTTGTCTTGAATTTTCCGACTAGAGAACTTTTAAATAAGGTATTCAATTGCTTGGAATGAATTTTCAAGATATTCAACGATTTTCTTGCTAGAGAGTACACGGAATGAGGAGAGTCTGACTCACCGTCATTAATTTAAGACTCATCAGCAAATAATCGAGTGGAAAAATAATGTTCTAAACTTGGGTCGATTTTCATACAGTCCTTGCTCCTTCCTTACCCACTTTTTGTTCATGACTTTACATAACTTTCCATTTGGTCTCAAACTTGGATCAATCCCATTCCTCAAACATTTTGAGTTTTGAAATTTTACCGTTATTGGAATGTCCCTCAATTCGATTTGCTCTTCCAGCCCCAGGGCGAACGCGGAAACGTTGGCGGAATCTCCCAAGAATTGGATTTGCCCTCCGGCTTCTCGCGTCTGTGCCTCAATATCCGGCGCGGTGATTGAATAAGAAGCGAAAAAGCAAACGAAAAAACAAAACCAAACGCATAACCAAATGTGCAAAACGCTTGGGGTTGAATTATTCATGGCAAAGTTGGGGAACTTTGGTAATTTTTACTTTTTCGATTACTCTTTCGCTCTGAAAATTACTTCTAACTGGTAATGACAGTTGCGTCATGACCTAGATGGCTCTTCAGGACCATTAATTTGTCGAACTCACCGTGCTGAACTTGTTTTTGGACGTCTAATTTGAGGCGTCTAAACGTTCTTGAAGGTTGGCCCAGGTTTACTTATTTCTGTGGTGGCCGTCAGCGGAGGTGTTTGAAGTACAGAGCAATTAACGGGTTTGGAAAAAAAACTGAAATTGGAATTACCATCCTCTAATCAGGGAGACTTTCACATGACGGCCAGCGTTGTCTAAACTTTGCACGCAGCTCCTAAGCCGGCCAAAAATTTTTTAAACGCTTCGACTACCCTCTTTATGAGTTCACAAACAACTTTTGCATTATCCCATTCGAACTTTTAACCTCTTCCTTTCGAACTATGATGTGTAGAACAGCCTCTCCACAACAAATCCATAGAATCCAGGGAGAAGTTGGTCGACCCATCTTCTTTATTTTTTACCTCCTTTTCACCTCGCTTCTCCAATTATGCAAAGCTTCACCCCGAACAATGCCCTGCTTCTTGCAACGTGCAGACTAATGACACCATAAAACAAACTTTCCAGTTTATTTTCGGTCGCAGGCACAAAATGGATTGCCATTGCGTCATCAGGAGGGAGCACCTGGCCCGGGTAATCGGCGGCAAGATTAAGCGTTTTTTAATTTTTATTCGATAAAAACAGCCGAAGGTTCCTAGATGACGTGGGGTGCAGGGTTGGGTGGCCCGGGGTCAACCTTATTATGAACCCCATGTGGGGGTGTTTGCAAGTTTTTCCAGATAGCTGTCGTTTTGCGGCTTCAACAAAGATGTCATCAAAATTTTCCGTGTATGCGCAAAAGAGTTTCAGCTCATGCAAAAAAGACCGTTGGAATTTCGGACGCCCCTCAAAATGCTAGTTTGAACCCTCATTGACTGCATTGTAGTTGCAGAACTTATTCCTAAACGCGTTAGCAAGACATGTCACACATTTTAGCAGCCTCTTCTCCTCGGTTATCAAGAACGTTCCGTTTATCAATACGTCTGTTCCAATCAATTTTTCATGTATGTATTGAATGGCAAAAGCCTGCAACCTGAGGTTCAGATCTCGGTCCGGAAATGTAACTTTTCCGTACATTTCCGTGTTCTGATAGTTACGTGGAAAAAACGATTTGTCACTTAGGCCCGAGAAGTTCCAGGGATCTTTTTTTTTGATAAATCGGTGACGAATTGCGAGCGATTCCACGACCCGAAAAGCGATCCGCCCGAGGGCCGAAATAAATTATTTCCGACGAATTGGAGGCCATCAATCCTGATCCCGACATCCCTCTTACAGCGCCCTCAAGTCTCAAATTAAAAGTTCCCGGAGTTTTTTGTTTACGTTCCGACTTTCAGCATGTTGTGGGGGATATCAATCGGCGATTGATTTGGCTACGTAATTGTTGACTTCCTGGTGTTTTGAAATGAAGCTGGGGGTTATAGGGGGTTCTTGAGACGTCGAACTTTCGATGAAAATCGGAAAAAATTGATTGCTAGACGACATGTTAATCGTTGAAAATTTTCGCTTGATCATTTTCGAGGCATTCAATATATTCCGCAATCATTTTCTGCCGAGAAGAGAGTGCGCAAATTGGGGAGATCGGCAGAGGTTTTCGAACTAAAAAATTCACTCTTAAATCTCCGTTGTTTCGTTTCTGTAAACCGTGTTCTAAAAGTCTCACATTTATTTTGAAAAAGTGTAGTTTATGAAGCAGGGTTTTGTAGGCCGAAAGTTGTCAGAAATTTGATACTTTCCGACGTTTTCAGGATGCGACTTGGCGCGTCAATGCTAGACATCTTTCCAATCAATTTTTCAAAAAATGCACGTAGGGTCAAAAACACTTCTGGCCCGTAGAATTACCTATG
The DNA here is from genome assembly GCA_904066235.2 of Bursaphelenchus xylophilus. NCBI lineage: Eukaryota > Metazoa > Nematoda > Chromadorea > Rhabditida > Aphelenchoididae > Bursaphelenchus > Bursaphelenchus xylophilus. Next base: position 9,628,651 of record CAJFCV020000001.1, read on the forward strand.
TCTATCGCTTCAAGGGATGCTTCAGTTGTTTGAATCACCGTAATTTTCCAAACCCTAATCTATTACAAGCTAGTTTCTTTATTTTCAAGCTGTTATCGTGATAAGTTTCCCTTTATTTATCGGCATAACGTAGGTGTTTGATTGATTCGAAGTTGGATTTGGACGTCCCTGTCCCAATATTTTTAGGGTTCGTTTGTTTCACTTTTTTATAATCTTGAGAAAATCTTCCCTGTTCTAATCAATTTTTAGCTCAGAGGATGACTTGGGGTCTTCGAATACGTTTCTAACACTAACAGCATTAGAAATGTTGTATTTTACCCCAGCCTCTCCCTCATTCTTTGTCCAGTGTAATTCCAAGTTTGTGGGTGTCAGAGGGGGCTTACTTTCGGCCGCATCTTAAAGTCGTTTTGCGCTGAAGATGGTGGTCTTAACGATAATTCTTTTTGTTTTGTGACACACGATGGGTTTCTTTTCGGGTGGTCGATTGGGGTCAGGGTGCAATTGGGAGGCCAAGCTTGCGATTTTAGTCCTAAATTGCCTCCGGAAACTTCAGAATTTCTCAAAGTAGCTTGTCGGGAAAATAACAAGCACAATTTCGCTGGGCCGATCGCATCGCTGAGGTGAAAAGAAATTTGATTTTGCGGCGATACAGTTCATTTTCTCGGCGGCGATGCGATTTTCGATGCTACAGAGAGCTCACTATTTTTCCGACAGATCGATAATGGAAAGGTTTCGTGTCTGATTTTATAAGATTACTTTTGTAGTGTAACTTTTTCGCTCAATTATTATTAATATTGCAATATTTTTAATGGTTTTTAAACTTTTCGCTTCCCCAACGATGCTCTCTCCTATGTTATCGCCCGACCTTCCTAGCGCCCTTTAAACTCTCCAACGAGCACCCAATTTCCTCCAACGATTTGGCCCAAACAATGAACTGTTTCTTCCAAACATACGTCGTGCCGGGACATTAATTTTAGCACCAGTATTGCTATAAACATTCGGAAAAATAACTTACTTTTGTTTTGGGGAAATCTTCTTTTTCGCTTAAAGCATTTGAAGATTAGAGGCGCCAAATTCGCATTTTGGGCCGCTCTTTCTTGATGGAATCGTCGAGTGCGTGATGTCACCTCTTCTCATGGATTAGGCTGCTGTGTTTGCGGTGATTTTGGAGGGTTGCGTATGTCGTATTTTTAGGGCTTTTGCCGACTTATCGTATGGCAAATTTCGGGATAAAGAAATAAATGTGTAAGATATACTGTCATAAATCTCATCACACTCTATTCTTTGAAATTCATCTCCAAAAGTCCGAACTCCATTCTCAAGATCATCTTTCCTCCGATTGTTGCAGCCTTTAACTTCTCTTATCTTTCCTGAAACAAGAGCCCGCTGAGCTACAAATGACGTTCTGTCCCCGAAGGACATTTTGAGGTTAGATGTAACGATATACTCTTGAGAGGCTTAAGTAAAGCCGCTAAATTTGGAGACTGTAACTTGAGATTACACTAACGGTTTAAATATAAACTACGGTTATTCGGTTTGAATTGGGGATTAAATACTCTGCAGAGAGATGTATTTAAAGAGAGTTTTTAGAGCGGATTGTAGGTGATTCAAACCGTAATTCAAGTCCAAGTCGTCTGACATGTTGCCGGCTCTGAATTTTGACTTTTTGCTGGGTTACAGTAGTCGCAGTCCTTTACAAAAGTTCAGCGGATAACGAACTTCCTTGCCTCAAAATATTTTTTGATCTTTTTTGATTTTGCCGTCCACAACCTTCTCAGTATCCTGGCCTATCCCATGTCGCCAGGTCCCCAATCCCCGCATCTTTCTGCCCAATTTCCCAAAACCATGCAGGCATTCTTCCTCGGCCATTGTCTTTGAACCCGCCAGGTCCACAGATTCGGAGATGTTTCGACGCCTGAGGGGGAAAGTAGTGGAGCGTGGTGGTGTTCTGAAGAAGAGCACAACTTATTGAGTCCTCAAAAACCCGAAAAGGGCAATAATTTTTTTCGCGGAGGGATTTGGGAAAAGTTATTCGAATTTTTTCCGACCTACAACACAACGGGTAAACAGCCAGCTCAAATGGCACGATTTCCGAGCTACTGAAGTGCTTGTGACGGTAGGAGTTAAGTTACTGTTTACTGATTATGTCTCGGACGTCATTTTTGAGAAAAGTCTGACATTGCACTGTGCGGCGGCGTGTGTTTTCGAATAAATTTTGAATCATTAGTATTTTGCCGATATTATTTTTGAAATCTTCAACGTATACTTTTTCGTCATCACTAATCATTTCTCACTATAAAAATATGAAATAACCGAAAGAACGGCTTTCAATTTACTCATCTATTCATTCCGACATCCATAACCTTCCTCTTATATTTATTATAACGTCACTTCATGAATGGCTCCGAGTACCCAGTAGTGGGCTAATCATCTTACGATGACAACTTTCAGCAATATTTACCTTATGTCCGATATAAAAGTCGAACGAATTGTCTTTAATTGCCGCTTTCCCTCATTTACGGCTCTCAATTTACTTTGATTAGTGCTTTTTATTTTTTAATGGGGTTGATCCTGGCTAATGGCCGCAGGGCTTTTGAAACGAGCCTTGGATTTGGGCTAAGAGCTGAATTTGACCACTAATACAACCTTGGGTTATTTTTCAGAAGATTTTTTTGATGATACTGTACTAGATTGCCCAACGAATTACCCGCCCGTGGCCGATCACGGAGTTGTGGTTGTTTTTCGAGGGCCGACAGATGTGAGCGGGACCTTTGACTTTTGGGGCTCGCATAAGTTTTTTGTTTGGGGCCTAAAAATAATGCAAAAATGGGGGATTTGACGTTACTTTGGATTAGATTTCTTGCAAAGAAGATAATGAAGGTCTAGACCGAGGAAGTAGATTCTTCGACAGTATCATAAATATACAAGAAATCTTCTTTAAAGTTAACACGTCTTAAATATTGGCTGTTTTTTCATCTTTTTTTTATATGTATCGCTTATTACTGTATCCCATCTTACCGTTTCTTAGCTTTTTCAACTCCCACAATGTGTTATGATGTTTTCTGCAAAGAAACCCCTTCGTATTTTATGAAACGTTTCTTTTCCCTCGATTATTTGAAGATTGCGGCCGAAAAGTCTTGGCCGCGGCCCTTGAGGAAGACCCAATAACCGAATTCTCACCAATCTAGAACAAAAAATATTTTATGCGGTGCGTGCCCGTGGTCTTTATTCCAGAAGTCTTCACGCTGAATTGGATGGGAAACCGTGTTTGTTGGAGAAGGCGTTTAAAAATCGTTTGCTCATTTGCCACGCGCTTGGAGCGTGACTGGGCCATGTTGGCAACGCGGCCGACAGGTTTCTGATTTATTGGGACTGAAGGGGGCGTGCGGGTCCAAGTATGGGCCACGTTATATTCACCATGACGCTGAGTGCCCAATTTTGATGACTTTACTTTTTAAATGAAATATTGCATGGAAAAACTCGAGTTTCAAAGTGTGTAGCCCTCACAGTTACATCTTTTAACATCCACCAGCTTTCCCTCAATTTCGCAACTTCATTATCATCTCGAATTCTTGCTCCGGGCTTGCATTTCACTTCTATTGGATCAGAAAAAGGGAATATTAAATAAGTGCGAAGTGTGGATGACAACGCGGCCCCGATGCCTCCGGGGAAATCACTTTCTTTTTGTCGGGAAAATAAGTTTTCGAAAAAAGTATTGGATTTCAACGTGCTGATAATACGCCGGATGTATAGTCAGGCGTTGGGGCCATGGATCAGAAGAGGGTTTAGAGGGTCTGATCGATCATTAGCTGCATTCACAGAGAGTTTAGGTGGCTTGGTTTCAGCTAAAAATTCTCGAGGTGTAGTTGAGATATCACAATTATGATTTCCAACAATATTTTGGTAGACCCTCTAAAATAATATCTAATCAATTTTTAGCCCTAAAATCCCGTTTTTTAGGGCAAATCTTCACCTTTTGCCCTCTCAAAATTCGAGTATAATCCCATAAATCATGTTATCCGCGCAGATTTATAAATTCTTTTGTGCGCGTTGATAAATTTATACTAAACCCAATAAAACCCCTTTCTTTCCAGAACTCAAACAAGTCCCTAAATCCAATGCCAACGTTCAGAGGTCAAAAGGAAGTTGGCAACATACTTAATATGGTTCTGGGAAGCGCTTTATATTGCACTAGAGTCATAGAAGTGGACTTGGGCAACAAGGGATTAGATAAAGGATATACTGTCAGCAGGAGCGCTTTTTTGTTAGGTGTTTTTGTGTTGGCCGCGTTTTACCAAACTGTTTGACGGAATATTCCATTGGGACGCGGTTTTTAATCAGTTTACGGAACTGTATTACACTTTACATCTTGCGATTTTTCAAACTTCATTTTCAAAATTTGGATACTTCATTGAACAAGCCGTTTTTTTACCAAGTTCAAAGTATACCAGTTGTACTATATTTTTTCGTATGATCTCATCAGGCCCAACATAAAATGCTCCATTAATTATGCTTTATGTTTTGAGCCATCAATTTCCATAGTAATTTGCTCGGACTTGGATTTCGTTTGGCTTCGTTTTATTTATGATTGTTTGTAATCACGTTGAATTTGATTTACATCTATTACAATGACTCTGCAAGGGACTAGAAAGTGACATTAGATTCGAGAGGAAACAAATTTGACCTTTAATAATTTTTCAATAATTTTCTGTTGTGTAGTTGTCTTTCTTGCCTTGCTCTTTTCCTCTCAATACTCTCTTACACTCCCAAGAATCAATGCAAAATACTTTTGGCTTCATCGTATTTTACAACTTTTTTTTATTTTTCCCCACTCATAATTTTACTGAACCCCCTTTCAAATTTGATGACGCAGATTTATCCCTGATTTGATAGGGAAATGAAATGTTTTAAGAAGCTAAAAAGTTCTTGTAAACTTGTCGAGTTTCATGCGTAAACATCTCCATCTGAAGTGGTTCCCATGTTCATTGGATTAAGTTGTTGGGGATAGTCATGTTCGCCGAATTCGGGGATTTGAATTTTGAACTTTATGGGGATTTTTTTCTTACATCTAGATTACTTTAGATGTAATATTGAGAGCGCTAATTTCTGTTTTTCACCTCTTAGGCTATACTTTCTACTGTGCAATTACTTTTGCAAATGTCCATTTCTATTTACGTCCTAGACAATTAATTTTTTGTCACCCTTTTACAGGCTATAGTTTACAAATTCGCTACCAACAGCTAGTAATTTTAATACCTGTTCAAGACGTTCAATTATCTTAATTTTGTCTTTACTTCCCCCTTTCTTAAACTCCTTCTATGATCTCCCCAAGGGACCCCCTCCCCAGAATTCAAACCCACATATCCGTGGAATTCCATCAAAAATTTTATAAAATTTTTCAAAAAACGTCCAAACCGGAACGCAAATTAATTCGCTCTAGGATGCGCCGAGCTGAATGATTTGACACATCTTGTCAACGACGTCGTTTGGGGAATTTCAGGATAATAAATTTTCCGCTAGCCGGCTTTCCCGGCCCCGAGGGGCTGTGGCGACAGTTCGGCGACCATTCGCTTTTTATTTTTGGGTACTTGTTTCAAGTTATGTCATTTTATGATGTTTCGGGGATTCAAAAAGAAAAAGATTTTTTGTTCTATTGTTATATTTGGAGTTGATATTGCAGACAATACGAGAATTGGGAGGGCTTCTTGCTGGGATTCCAAAATATTTCTTTTGAGAATTAATTTGAAGCTTGTAGGAAACCCCAAAGTATTTTTTTTGTTTTTGGATACATTTAGTTTTGCCTATTTCTAAGACGCGCGTTTTAATACCTAATTTATCGCTTTTGATGGCATTCCCAATTTTTCTCCTCAGTGGTCCTATATCCATAGCATTAGCTCGAAGCTATGATGTCCATGTTTGCCTACCACCAACAACGTTAATTATAACAAACCCGTAATCCCCGCGAATTCGTGCATTCAAGAATACTAATTCTGTCGTACTCACTCGTATATTTTCAGTGCAAAACGGCGCAACACAACGACAACAATACGGTTCTTACATCGTGTTTCACCTGGCGACCGGTTCGAGGATGAAACGGTCGAAGGAACCGGACCAGCAAAACGGGTGTGAGGAGTGTAATTGCGACATTATACGCGCTAACATGTCCACAACAACATCTAAAACTAAAAACTCTTCCTCGAAGATCATCCGGCGATCGAAACTCCCTCAACGAGTTCCCGAAGAACATCCAGAAGAGGATTTTTACGACAGTGAAACTGACGACGAAGACGATGAGATTGTTTACCTCAAGTTTTCCATGTGGAATGTAATGGGATTCCCCAGATCTATCCGGTTTTACCGCCTGTTAACGTGCTTGTTAATAGTCGGATTTACGTTAAATTATGGGTGTGCTCAACAAATCTCAAACCCGTTTTTGGCCGATGATGAAACTCCAAATACTACTTACATATCACAAGTAAGTATTCGGACTAACCTTACAAATTATGGAAACAAGCAACGGCGTATTTTACAGAAAATAGCTTTACGAATACTGTAGAAAGTAATGTTGCCAAATTTTAGGTTCTAAACCGGTTGGTAGACAAATCTAAATATGATAAGCGCTTGAGGCCGACTTATGGTGGAGGTCCAGTCATGGTTGGCATCACACTTCACGTCTCTTCGATCAGTGCAGTCTCTGAAGTCGACATGGACTTTACCATCGATTTTTATCTTCGGTAAGTACCACTATTTCATGGACTGCCTTTTATTTTGGACATGTTAAATTACCATGGCTTATCCAGTTTTAAAGAGTTAGGGTAGGGTTTGGACTGACAGATAAATGTTTCCATCACTAGCAAAGAACTGTGGTTGCCTTGGCAAACAATGGCACTACGGTCAGAAATCTGAGTTACTTATTGGTGAGTCCAAAAACTACCTATTTCCAAACTGGCCAAAACAACCACAAAAACAAAATCAGCCCCAAACTGTGCATCAATCCCATCTAATACACCTATTCTAGACAAACCTGGCAAGATCCTCGCTTAGCCTTTGGAAAATTGGACCTGGGCTTTCAGAAGATCAAATCACTAACTGTGGGTGTCGAATACCTAGACCGATTATGGAAGCCGGACACATTTTTCCCCAACGAAAAGAAGTCTTTCTTCCACACCTCCACTTCTCACAATTCTTTCCTCCGAATTGATCCGGATGGCCGAGTTCTGTTGAGTCAACGGTTAACAGTCACTGCCACATGTCCAATGCAGCTGAAGCTGTTCCCTATGGACACACAAGAGTGCAAATTAGAGATCGAGAGCTACGGTTACACAACAGCGGATATTGAGTTACATTGGGGAAAGATCAAGGGAGAAGAGCCCGCCATAAAGGCGGTCGCTTTTGATTCGTTCGGATTACCTCAGTTCTACAGAACAGGATATCGAGTCAACGTTACGGAGGCTGTAACTTCATCGGGTAAGGAATGAACGACATTTAGGAGTAATTTAAAATTTGAACCAACCTAAGTTAACATAACAATGTTTAATTTCAGGTCGTTATGTCCGTCTCTACGTCCAAATGATCCTATCCCGAAACCTGGGTTTCTATCTGATGAACATAATCATTCCCTCAATGCTGATTGTGAGCATATCATGGGTATCTTTTTGGTTGAATCGAGAAGCCTCGCCAGCTCGGGTTGGTCTGGGTGTAACCACTGTGTTGACAATGACCACTTTGATCACAACTACCAACAATTCCATGCCCAAAGTGTCCTATATCAAGGTGAGAAAAACATCTAGATTGAAAAAGCATTGAAAACCAAGCTAAACTTATATTATCCATGATTTCAGGGGCTCGACGTTTTCCTCAACTTTTGTTTCATCATGGTGTTCGCGTCGCTTGTAGAATATGCGGTGGTTTCCTATTGGAATAAACGACAATCTCGGAGAAGACAACAACGAAAAGCGCGAGCTCAGAACAACGAGCCAACGGAAATGCCAATGTTTACGAATTACCCGACAACTCCAGCTGGTGGATTGGCTGTTTCCCCGAACCAAAGCTATGTCTATCGACCGCCTGGATTGCCGAGTGTTCCTCCAGATTGCGACTGTCGGTAAGTTGATCGGATTTCTGTTTTTCGACATGTTTCTTGAGTTATTTCGGAATGCCAATATTGATTTGGCATTAAAAGTTTTTGTGATGGGACTAAAAACTTTATCTCTTGTGCCGTATTTTACCTAGAATTTTCAGCGCAATCCCTCTCGTTCAATATGCTCAAATGACCAACGATAACACTTTCCATCAAACAATTCCTTTCCCGAAAATGCGGAGGAAACGGTCCATCAAGTGCCAAGTACAATGTTCTCCGGCGAAAATAGATCGATGCTCGAGAGCTGTCTTCCCATTGACCTTCATCATCTTCAACGTCCTTTATTGGACTGTGATGAGGAAGTTGGCGGAGAACGCGATCGTTCGGGACTTCCAGGAGTTTAAAAACAATGTCGAATAATGGCAACTACATTGTTCGACTTTGCCATCCGAATTTCATTTTATGTTGGTCCCATAAATTCAAAATTTCAATCTCATACCTCAAGAACTTTTCTCTCTCAAACTTTTGTTTGGTTTGGCCTTTTTGTCTTGCCATATTCTTTTTTTTTCAAATTCGGGCAACATTTTTTGTCGCCTTTATCTCAGTCATTGTTTCTAGTCAGACGTTACTTCTCTAACGGGTTAATTTTACTGTCCAATAATTAATAAGTGTTTATCTCAAATAATTGCAAATTTTATATTGTAATAAGCTTTTATTAAATCTATTAAAAGACGATTTCTGAGTCAGTGCGTCAGCCGTGGACATAGGAAAAAATCGATTTTGAGTTTTTTGCATTAAAAGGACTGTTGGAAGGTGCTAAGCAAAAGCGAACAATATTTTTTCCCAAAACCTTCATCAAGGTATATTTTTTACAATTTACTGTTTTAGAAGTAATCGCCTCCAGCTGTCGTATCTTACCTTACTGTGCGATGATTTGATGGTTACTGAAGTTTTTGACCCTTGCGGTGACGATGGAATCATTATTTTTCCGATTTTCCTACTGTAACATACCGTAATACCGTATCGGCCGCTAAAAAACGGGCGTAAAATCTTTGTTTCTGAAAACCCACAGCTGATTTTTTGATATGTTAATCAGCATAAAATTCTGCTCTAGACGCAATCAAAAAAAGTTCAAAAAAGTGAATGACAAATTTCGTGGTATAGTGGTTAGTGGTCGGGACTACCAATCCAGCCTGCCAGGTTCGATTCCGGGTGGGTGCAAATCTCGAAAAAATACTAGAAATCGACTTTAATGGAACAATCAAAGCTATTTGAGTGATACTAAGTGATTTTGGACAATAACGGCACCTGTATGTGAGCCTAAAACGGACTTATTAAAATTTTTGAGGCTTAATACGTGAAAAATAAAACGGCTTCAAACCGGCTGAAATTGATACCACTTACTCTAGGGCTGACTATAAGACACTTTCCCGTTAACTTTTTTTGGGATCTTACTGTATCGTGGATTACTGTAACATGAAACACGTTTCCATTTTTTGTATACCACATAGCGCAGAGAGCTCGTATCCCCACCATTACGCTTAAAATGATTAAGAAAGGCTTGGTTTGCGTAGAAATATTTTTTATATGGCGGTACGACTTGAAACACCTGAGTAATCTCACGCAGTTTCACCAGTTGTTGATAACGTCAACACACATTGAAGACGAGGGGAAATTTTAATTTATACATCAAGAGTGGATCTTTCTTTTATTATTAAAATATCTAACTAAACAACTAAGAATTTTGTGCGAGAATTCTGAAGTAAACCGCGGTTTAGGGGAATAAGTTTTATGTCACAGTAATCCACAATACAGTAAGATCCGAAAAAAAGTTAACGGGAAAGTGTCTTCTAATAAGCCCTAGAGTAAGTGCTATCAATTTCAACCGGTTTGAAGCCGTTTTATTTTTCACGTATTAAGCCTAAAAAATTTTAAAAAGTCCGTTTTAGGCTCACATACAGGTGCCGTTATTGTCCAAAACCACATAGTATCACTCAAATAGCTTTGATTGTTCCATTAAAGTCGATTTCTAGTATTTTTTCGAGATTTGCACCCACCCGGAATCGAACCTGGCAGGCTGGATTGGTAGTCCCGACCACTAACCACTATACCACGAAATTTGTCATTCACTTTTTTGAACTTTTTTTGACTGCGTCTAGAGCAGAATTTTACGCTGATTAACATATCAAAAAATCAGCTGTGGGTTTTCAGAAACAAAGATTTTACGGCCGTTTTTTAGCGGCCGATACGGTATTACGGTATGTTACAGTAGGAAGAGATCAAAAATAATTCGTCCAGCGTCTTCGCAAGGGTCGAAAACGTTGTAGGCCGCAAAATTATTGCATTTCAAGGTAAGATACGACAGCTGTAGCCAATTACTCCAAAAACAGTAAATAGTAAAAAATGGTACCTTGTTGAAAGTTTTAGGAAAAGATATTGTTCGCTTTTGTTTAGCACCTACCAACAGTCATTTTGATGCAAAAAACTCAAATTCGATTTTTTCCTATGTCCACGCCTAACTGGCGGCTGATTCACTGACTCAGAAATCGTCTTTTAAGTGCTCATAAAATTTTTGTCATCGTCGATGTAGATCAGGCCTAAATCTTGGGTCCAAATTCGAAGTTCCCGCAGTTCTGGCACCATTAAAACCCCACCTGTTTTGGGCCTCCAGAGAGGGGAAAGACGCCTCCGGGGGAACTCGGTTTTCCGGACCAATTTAGCGGCCGACCAATTTTCAACACTTGTCTAAATTTAAGCTCGAACAGGAGGTTGGGGACGAGATTTTTTCAACACATTTCCAACTGGATAGAACGTCACATTTCTCTTCTTGATGGATCAAAAGTTATCCATTGTTAAATGCATGGCATGGCCAAAGAATTGGCCAAACTTTTTGGCCAGCTCTTTGGCTAAATCTTTTTATATATTTTCTTGCAATAAGTAATGACTTATGAGTTTAGAATAATGAATTGTAGGTCATTTGGTGAGAATATTCGTGGGAAATTCATTGTATTTTGGAAGAGACAATTGGCTCGGTTTTTTGGGATTGTAATTCATACATATGAGCTGGTTTATAATAATCAAAGAAAAGAAAAACCCAAAAGATGAAGATTCTTGTAATTGGAATACATAGAATCACGAATGACGACATCCTCCGAACGCCGAAACCAACATCTTCGAATCAGACTAGACGTCGTTCTGGGATTAAAGTTGTTCTCATCATTGCAAAGTCCAAGGAAATGACGTTTTTTTTGCATTGACGTTTCGCCAAAGACCTGTCAAGATCTGATATTTATTATTTTTAAACCCCCTGGCTTGCGACATCTCGTCCAGCGTCTGGCTGTTAGGTCGTTTTGGCCTCGTTCTTTCAGCGATTTATTTTCCGAACCCCTAAGACTGAACTTATTAGCCGCCTCTCAACGGGTGTTTACTAACTTATTTACTGTTTTGATGGCTTAAAAACTATTATATGTAGATTGTTTAGTTTTTTACATCTTGACGCAAAAAACGATCCCAACATAGAGTGCGTAATTGTAGATCTGACATAACATGCGTGCATCTAGAATTACCACTTATTATAATGGGGCTGTATGCACTTGACTGCCTTCATCTCACTCCGAAAACAAATAAATCTTTGCGGGAAACGGCTTGTTTATGGCTGTATTTCCATACAGTTGTAATAGACATGTGCCGAATACTGAATACTTGATCATTTTGGACGTTTGGACACACTTTTTATACTATGTACAATTTATTTTCGCTCTCTAATAATCGAATTCAACGTTTTCTTTACTTATTTATAGATCAATGTATGTTATGAAAAACTGCTGTTGTCTTGGCCATCTTCTGGGCCGATGATTACCGCCGTAACCGTCCAGCTTCGGAGCCTCTTTACTCTTTATGTCCCCACATTCCACCTGACCCACAATTTTTATTACGCCCCACGTCCCCATAAAATTTATTGACTAGAAATGCCCTCAAGGGGATTCGAAGCGCCGTCGACATGGCTTTTGATATTCCGCGGACATTCTTTCTTTATGTTTGTGTCTTAAAACGGCCTCGCGAATCTTTGGAAGTTCATGCTGATCCCTCATTGTCGATTGTCTTTCGCCTTTCAACCCGCGGGCCGTGTTCAAGTGGGATGATGCAATCAAGTGGCGCAAGTTGAAGTGATCCGATCAACTTTCACTTTTTTGTTTATTGTGGGTCTTGAGAAGGAGGAGGAGGGGTGGCATCCTCACGTCGGCCACCTTCTCATTTGTTCTTTGTTTTTGCCTTGAGGTAAATAATTTTTGAGTAGATGGCTTTGGAAAGCAAAAATTTAGGATTCTGGTTTGTTTTTGGTCCGGCAATTGGCTGAAAATGTATGTGCGGAACAATCTATTTATTCAACACTCATCAAATGTATGTAATACGTAGATAATATATTCCCGGTTTCCTACGCACTTCCTCAGTTACTCCCCAATGATATAACCCCACTTTTTCCCGTCCCCTGCACAACTCTTTATATTTTTTCGAAAATTTTAAAACCCTCAGGTCCCTGGCAAAAAAAACATTTGGCACTTTTGGATGTGATAGGCCGTTCTCCATCGTCCCGCCGGAACCCATAAATCTCGGAACGTCTTTTCCGAGGTTTTAACATTCACTTTCGGGGCCTTCGATTATAATTTCCATGTGTTTTCGGGATCTCGGGAAATGTTTCGAAGCTGGGGTTTTACTTGGCAGCGGCTAAATGTCACCTGCTAATTTTTAAGGCGAATTTTGAAGGGTTCATAGTGAAAGAAGCTGTAAAACGGCTAGACTTTCTGACTATTCAAGATCTACTGCTGAAAATTAAGTTTCGTCAAAACTAGTCGCCTCGCTTAACTTCTAACCCCACACATGGGAAAACGGCGCCCGCTGTAAGTGAGTTGTCTCGAAGAAGAATGACCGGGGGCCGAGGATGGGAGCGGCCGTGCCTTCGAATGCCTTCAAGACGAAAAGTCTTATTGGATTTGGCTGCTTTCTCTAAAGCGTTTCGTCCTCCTCCTGATAAATATATCTTGTTTTTGTGGGCGGGTGTGCAATTAGTCAGCGTTCTTGAGGCCAGTGTTCCAACGTTTCGACGGTCGCGATTTGTTGTTCGCCGGGATTTCGCTTCTAGTTTTTTTCTCATGAGAAATGGAGATTTCCTTAGAGGGGATTGACTTGTTTGGTCAATTTTTGACTGTTTTTGAGTCATAATTGAGGGCATAGAAAAAGATACTAAAAAATGGAACAAAAATTGATTTTTTGATCAATTTTCTTCTTGGTTTACCTAAAGTCATCGCCTTGAAAAAGACAATATATTTCTGCCTCCCGTACATATGTTAAAACTATTTACAATTAATTCTCTCGCCATTCTACAATTACGCACGAAACAACAAGTCTAGGTCTTGTTGTAACATACAATTTTCGCAGTTTACATTTGTCCACAGAAATTGCTGCTTTCTCAATAAAAATAAAATTATTTCCGATATTTGTCAACCTGTCTGGAATTCGTCAAACTAATAGGAGGGACGTGCCTTAGGCCATTGTTTTTTTGCTGTTTTGAGGAAGTTCTCGGAGTCTGCTGACACGTAGTTTTTGTATATTTTTGCGACAGGTCTTTCTCCAATCGTCCGGAAAACATGTGAAAGCCCCACCTTATGTCCCTGAGATTTCAGAGATCTCATTTTTCGTCTCCTTGGCCACCTGAAGTCCCAAATTTTAGACAAATTGAAAATTCAGACCCTAAAATGACTTTCTTTCTAATTGAGAAATTTCGGCCAAACATGACTGAAAAAGAAGAAGAACTAAAAAAAGCCTGGGCCTAATGAAGTCGGCCTTCCTCCAAAAGGTGAGGGTTTTGAATTTTAAAACCGAGGGAACCGAATAATTTGCAGTGCCGCGTGTTTTGTCTCGGCCCGCATTCTTCAGACTTGTCATTTTCGGGAATTGCAATTCCCTCTTTGCCCCGAATTCTTGGGATATATGCTATAAATATGGGTTGGAAAAATGGTGGTTAGGCTATGATTCTGGGCAGTTATGACAGATGAAGAGGTTGGGGAAGGCGGTGGGGTCAGACAATACGATTTACAGTAGAGTTTTGAGTCTTTCAAGGGCCTACAAACTTATTAAAACTAAATGTTTGCGTTTTTCAGCTTACCAATGCCTCGAAAACCCTTTAGAACCCAGATTAATCATTGACTTAATGTTTGCTCAAGGTTTGAAACAATTCCTTAGTCCGTTGAATAAGCCATAAATTCTTTGTTTATTCTATTCCATTATTTATTAGCCGTGAATTTTCTTTTGTTTGGCAATTAGTTCTTGCTATTATTTGTTAATTGTTAACTTAAGAAAACTTAAGATTCAAGATCATTAAGATAAAATGTATTATAGCAAGTTTTTATCTTTCTATTTTTATGATTACAGCCGGATTTCTTGTTTTGAGCTCTGGAATTGACCGGTTATTTGACCACTCAGACCCAAAATTGAGGTCTGATTACCGTATATCTCTTCTTAATAGTTTTTAACTCTCGACACAAAAGAAAAGCCTCTTTTTGAAATCCTTCCGTTCTTTTCTCGTGAATTATAATTTTTGCGTTGTAAAATAACATAAAACATCAAAAAAAAATTCCAGGAAAATAAGCCACCCCAATTTATCCCTCATTCTGAACCTTTCGGGTTCCAAAAACCGTCGTCAGTTATGGGAGACGATGAGAATTCATCGACGGACGAGCCACCTACGATGAAGCCGCCGACTAGAAGAGATGAAAAGCCCGAAAATCGTCGGGAATCCCTTTGGATGTCCATGGGAATCCGATCGCCTCAGGAAGAGGAGGTCCTGAAGAGAGCCCAAAGTCTGCGAACTCGGAGATTATCGACCAAACAACGTCAAGAGACGATCGATGAGATCACAGCGGTAGCTGGACAGAACGCTTCTTTGGAACATTTAGGTGAGTTTAGGGTGAAATACTCTGCTGAAATGAACTGAACTTACAATTAAACAAATTTAAAGGGTTTTTGAAGCCAATTGACATTCGGATGGGCCAATTTCTAAAAATACGCATTACTGCTTGGCCTTCGGAGTCATAGCACTTTTAGCAAATTTAACCGGTCAAATATTGTTAGCTTGAGCAGTCAAATAACCACAAGGACGGTTTTTGGCTCAAAAAATATCCTGAGAGCATTTTTAATTAACATTTCTAAATCGAGATCCCTTAAGTTTCGGCTTTGAATCTTCAAGGCTGTCAGATTATCCATGCCGCTTGATACCCTTTATATTCACCCTTTAGGGTATTGTTTCCCCATTTTGGAAGTGTGCAAGAGAAGAGGAAAGGATTAAGGTCATCAAAATCCAAAACTCTTTCTATTCTATTGGGAACCTGTCGAGAAAAAATTTGTTTAAAGATCTCCTCCGAACCCACGTAAGTTTTCCCGAAGAGGTGGCGATCTTTGGATTGAGCGGAAAAATGAGCCCTCAGGGCGGACCCTTGGGGTTGAAAAATTCGGGGAAAGAGGAAGAGAAAGAACGGCATAGTTCTGGCGGAGCTAGGCGCATTTACGAAAGAAGAGGAAAAATTGCTCCTGACCTATTGTTTTTCTGTTTAGGATAGGTCGAAAGTGGATGTAAATGGGTCTCCCTGTGGGACAGTATGTGGACGTGGAACAGTTCTTGCGTAAGTTTCGGGAAAATGGGCGTTAATGACACAGGATGTGGAAATTGTTGACTGGGATTTTAAGAGAACATTGATTTCTTAAGTCTTTACTCGGGTTGGGGAAGTTTAAGGTGTCCAAAGTTGTAGAACAAGGTTTCTCCGGTTGGGAAATCATGATTTTAGCCTTGATTTGAGTTTTTTTGTTCTCGCCGGCCTTAACGACTGGTTAGTCAGGCAAAATTATTGCAACCGCTCTTTAATGCTTCTCAGCAGTCCTCAAAATATTTACAAACGTTCTTTGATGAGCGTCCCCAATCTCCACAATTACGTGCTTCTCAACAAAGCCATCCTTGCCCTTTTCTTTCAACTTTCGAGACCAGCCGGTCCTGCATTTTCAACACTTGATTTATTCTTGTATCGGGCCGTTCCTTGGGCCCAAATCCCGCCAAAAATTAGAAGCTCATTGTCGACAGCTGCCCCCTCAGCATGATTTTAAAACAACGTCTGGCGCCTCAGACTTTGTTTTCCATTTTGGAATTTTTGACATTGTTACGCAGCCTAAAGGCATTTCCGTGGGAGCAAAGTTCTTTGGCGCCGTTCGTTGAATTCGAGAGTGAACTTTGCTAACCAAAAATCAGAATCTAAGTATCTAATGGGCCAAAAATCACAGAGTATTTTGACATTTTGTCTAAATATTGTTGTCGGAAGACCACTGTCCTTCTTCTACAACACTTTTTAAAGCATTTCCCTTATGATCATTCATAAATAATCTCTGAACAGGGCTTTCCAAATTCACTTGTTTTTATCAACAACCATACTTGGCCAACAATACCAATTTCTGAAATAATTTTTACGAGGATTTACGGGGGAATTTTATTTATGCTCTATGGGCTCTCGACCCTCTCTTATCCATCCACTGCACTTTTTGGAATGTAAATATATTCTTTGTTGCATAAAATGCTCGTAAAGGGAAAAGTTTTGCATTTTCTAAACATTATCAAACACCTTTAGGACTATTTTGGCAGATTTAGGCCTAATATCTGTTTTTGGGATGCCTAAAAACCTTTTTCTGTCTATGGCAACATTCCCTGCGCACAATAAAGTATTCTTCATGCCATTACTCCATATCTAAAACGTCAAAGTTTCTCTTTTGTATGCGATTTCCCTGATCTCTGTCTTACATTTCTCATGACATTTGCTGACAATTTTTGCTGTTTGAATTGCAAATAACAAAAAGAACGTGGGAATAGTGTGCTGGACATTAACGTAGGTGTTTGTTGTTGGGGTGATTTTGTCGTTTGAACCAAGAAAAAAGAGATTTGACACGTTTTTGGAAATTTAAATGTAATGAACCCTTGCTCTTTGCTGAAAATAAAAAAAAAATTTGGAACTAAATTCTAAGACATTTCCCATGTATTATATTGTAGTAACCCCTTAGGCACGTCATATTTTCCGATGTCGTCTCCATATACACTTCCTGAAAAGACTCGCCGAATGATGACGAAACCTGTTTCCAAAAATTTCTAAACAGTTTTCTTCACAATCGAATTTTTCCGCGGCCTTTCCGAGCCCAAATTCTAACTGCCTGCGGCATTGCCGAAAGAATAAATATTTGTGGCCTGAAATTACGAATGGCGATGAGCGAGCGTTGAGAAGGAAGAGGATTAGAGAGAGAAAGATGACAGGAAAGAGCGGGCGAAATAGAAGGTAGCAAAGAGTGAGAGAGAAGGGAAAAGAGGAGACAAAGAAGATGGGTCGAGAAGAATTGTGGTGAGTATAGATGATGGAGGATGTGGGGAAAAGATTTAATGGATTTTTGATTACCTCGAATCTCTAATCACAAGACGGGGCTAAAAATTGGCCAAGGAAAACATGTGTCCACTTAACTTTCCTACAAGAATCATAAGCCATCCTTTTTTCTAAACTATAATTTTTTTCCGCTACTCCCATGTTAAACTACAATTGGAGTACTCGTTTCACACCTAATGCTGTGTGCTGAAATTTCCTTATGACTCGAAATTTCCTTCCAAAATCATTACGGCCGGTTTCTTACTTTCAACACCCTTTGCCTTTTCCTCAACCAAAATATAGTGCAAACAAAGAGGCGTCTAGAGAAAAGGAAAGATTACACCAACCGAAGAGAGGCACAAACATTTTCTTGGCCTTAAAAAAGCCCCGAGGGCTATAAGCTCTCCGGGCATTAGCAATGTCCAGACGGGGCGCCGGTCGTCTGAAGGGAAAAAGCGGCCGAAAAAATGGGGATGAGGCGAGGAAGGGGAGATGGCGCCGGATTTTGGTCCAAAAAATGGTCGGCCATGTTCTTCTGGATTCATGTAGATGGGCAGTCTGATAATTCAGGGGCTTCTTTTGTCATTGTCTGTGGTTTTGTTTTGGTTTAGGGATTAGAACGGATTTTTGGTCGAATCTTAAATTTTTACGATGGAAACTTGGATTATATTGGGTGTTTTACGCTATAGCCTTATTTTTGGTGCATTCCCCAAACGAAGAATCCGAAAGACTTGTTTCATCTGAAATTTTAGAGTTTCCTTGGCCGATTAAACTTCCTACACTAAAAAAATCAAATCCTGTCGACTTGAGGGCTTCAAGAATTCATTAGGCTTGCTCACTTGGACTTGCCCTCTTTTACCTGCACCAACAGCGATTTGGACTTTTTGTGTTATTTCCACTGCCAACTTTTAGCGAGAAAAGGCGTTTTGATGGCTTGTGATATCTTTACCGTGTCAACTTCCCATATTGCAATACTCGGAAAGATTTTCATTCATTTTTTTCCTGTTCAGAGATGACTTTGCTTTAATATGTTATCAAAATGTTAAATTCGAATCTCTGGTCCATTTTCTAAATTTACCTAAGGATTAGTTGTCCGAGGGACCTCATTACATCCCATTTTGGGAAAGTAATTTGGATCTTAATGCACTAGGTGCACGGGAGTTTCATACTCGGCGCACTTTCCTTGCACTTCCGGGATTCTGACTCGGCTTCTTTTGCCCTTAGGGGGTCTCCTGTTTTCCTAAATTTGTCCTCACTTCGACCTTATTTTACTTTATTATTCCCAGCAAACACCTAAATGCAAAGTCAATTTCATGTATTACGAACGTATCACTCAAAATCCATTTTTTACTTTGCTCCCATTTATTTACCAGTAGCGCTTATCCTGTATATTACACTCGACTTCCTTTGGTTTCGATTCCAAGTTGGCGTATCAGCTTTCGGTTTTGTTTTAAAATTATTTTATCGAATGTTGAATCGTATGTTGACTGCAGGCCGGCTTCCTGGGTTGAGCGAGTAAAACTATTTAAATATTTTCTGGGCCCCCGAAAATGGAGGAGAAAACGGGCGCCGATGAAAAGGAGCGAAATAACGATAAACGTAAGTTCCAGGAGGAAAAAGATGTGCATGTGGACTTCATGGGGGTGTACACGATTATCTGACAATTATCTGACAGGTTTTGTCATTTTCTATTTGTCATAATCACGTCTAGAATGCAAAATGTTGCTGCTTTGCTCCAAAATTTTACAAAATTAAATCACAAAGTAAATATAGTAATTTTAATATACTCTTGATTCTTTCGCAACATGAAATTTATTTACGATACTTGCCCCAAAATGCTAAATTAAAGCTTTTTGTTGCTTTTTCCCGCAAAGATAGCCAACTGATGTCATCTTTACATGACGAACATGCCATCATATGACGATCTGCTATTCCTGGAGGGTCTTCCCCAATTTAATGAATATTTAATTGGACTAATAACGATGTGTCTGTTTACTTTACACTTTTCTGAGACACAACAACTTCGAAATAAGGGGGAAAGGGGCGAGTGGACACGATGTAAACAAAAGGCTGTAGAATATAGGGGATTACTTAAACGGTTCAAAATAATTTGCAAAAAAATATGAGAGAAGTAAAAAAATCAGAAATCATAGTCATCATTTTCGAAATAATCGAAAATCTCGTTTCAGCGCCGGGTACCAGAGTCATGTTTCTCCTCAAGGAGACCAGCGACTCCCCAGCTCTCTTCACCGAGATGGGAGAACTGTTTCGTTCTGGGGGTACCGAGGAATGGAAGGAAACCGCGAGATGGGTCAAGTTCGAAGAAGATGTCGAGGAAGGCGGAAATCGGTGGTCAAAACCTCACGTCGCCACGTTGTCGTTACACGCATTGTTTCAGTTGAGGTGAGCAGTCTTGAAATTTATCATAGTGACTATTGGTCATCGTTTACTACAAATGGAAACGACTCTTTTAAATATTTGCAATATTTTCTTTTAGATCGTGCCTTTTAAATGGTGTTGTGATGATGGATTTGGAAGCCGACAACTTGGTTCAGCTTATTGGTAGGCCATTTTACGACCTTTTCCGTACATCCTGTTTCTTCCTGCTATTTTTATACCTTCGTCAAAATCCGACCCAAATTTCGAGCCCTCAATGAGCCAACTTTGACCGGAAAATTATATATTACTCAGTAAAAATGAGGCTTTAATCCAGCATGCAAAAAACAGATAACTGTAGTTTTAGCCCTCTGAACCTAAGCTTTCCCCGTTTTCCAAGACTTGCTTGGTCTTATTGTTTTCTAAAAGCCCGGGTTCCTCGAGATCTCTGCTTTACCCCACGCTTTTGCATGCATGTTTCGGATCTCTGGCCAACGGCTCTTTTTTTGGGGGCCTTAACCAGAGATCACACCCCGGCCGGTCGGTTCTCTGGTTTTCGAAGGCGGGGCTTAGGAGAGTTGCTCTTTTTTGATTTCTCAATGAGTCTTGAGGAACGCTGGTCAGGGTTTGCTATGACGAAAATGCTGAAAAAGCATATGTGTTTACAGTATAAAGAAGACTGTTTAGAAATCACTAAGAGTTCAAAATCCAGTAGAATTCTAAAGAGAAAATATGAAAAAAACTTGTTTCTTACAAATAAAATTTCAGATAAGATCTTGGATGAGCTGATTCATTCTGGCCAATTGGAAGAATCCGAGAGGGATGACGTCAGATTAGTCTTGAATCGTCGGCATACTCATCAGTATGAACAGGTAAGCTACACCACAAAGAAGGCAAAAAAAATAATCAAAGAAAAGTATCAAAAAGTATCGAACCTTCCAATAAGGACTAAAATTCTAGGCTGGCCGAGCTACGAATGGCACTGGAGCTCAACCTTCCGGCTTTTTGAATGCAGTCCGATCAATTTCGGATATTGGAAAGTCATTTTCGCACGGCAGGAATCTCCACAAGCACGGGCAAGAGGAAGATTCCCCGCAGAAGACCTCAAATCAGTTGGAATTGCCAAAAGTTGGATCAGTTCCTAAGGACATTACTCGCGATGGCTCTTCCAGCGATGTCTCCTTAAAGGGGAACACTCATTTTATGAAGAAACTGCCCGCAGGCGCTGAAGCTTCCAATGTTTTGGTGGGAGAAGTCGACTTCCTCAACCATCATGTTACTGCGTTTGTTAGACTGAAGACGGCGTCGATCTTGGGCGATCTTGTCGAGGTCCCTGTGCCTACGAGGTTCCTGTTCATTCTGCTTGGCCCGACCGGTCATTCGGCTCAATTCAAGGAGATCGGAAGAGCCATTGCTACTCTTATGTCTGACGAGGTTGGTGGATATTTTGACTCTCTTTACAACCATTGTCAAAAAAAAATATTTGGCTCTTTTTTATCGCATACTCATCTAATATTGATATAACTGGAGTCTAACGATCCCCATAGTTTAGATCTTTCATGACGTCGCATATAAAGCGCGTCATCGCGACGATTTGCTTGATGGAGTTGATGAGTTCCTTGACCAAGTTACAGTCCTTCCTCCCGGAGAGTGGGATCCGACAATTCGTATTGAACCACCCAGCAAAATTCCGTCGCAGGAGAAGAGAATGCAGGTACGTTTATATTTAATTGCGCTATCTTGGATTTAGGTGCCAAAAGATCTGTTAGAACAGGCACAATCGGGATCGCCAAAGAAGACCAAAAAGATCGAGCCTGAAGAAGAAGATGCTCATGGCAGTGATCCTGCATTGAAGAGGACTGGCAAATTCTGCGGTGGTCTTATGGCAGACATTAAACGAAAGTTACCGTGGTATTGGAGCGACTACAAAGACGCGTTGAATCTGCAGTGCGTCGCTACTGTGTGTTTCATGTATTTCGCTTTGCTGGCTCCAATTGTTACCTTTGGAGGGTTGTTGGAAGAGGCCACTCATCAGAGAATGGTAAGAATCCTTCTTAATATTACCATTTATGGATTTAGGCAGCCATGGAGAACATCGCTAGTGCCGCTCTTTGCGGGGTTCTTTACCATTTATTCTCCGGCCAACCTCTTACAATTATCGGCTCAACTGGTCCGGTTCTTGTGTTCGAAACCATTGTCTATGATATGTGTCAAGGTCTCGGCTTGAATTATCTGAGCTTCCGATTCTGGGTTCATGTTTGGACAGCCGTTATCTTGACCATCATGGTTATGACGGACGCCTCTTCGTTGGTATCTTATATCACCAGATTTACGGAGGAGTCCTTTGCCACTTTGATTGCCGTCATCTTCATCTATGAGGCCATGGTCAAGCTTTACAAAATCAGCGACAACTTGGATGTAATTCCGGATGCAAGGACTGGGAATTGTCATTGTTTACCGGGGAATGCGACCTTGGCCGAAGTTCAGGCAGCAGCTCATAAATATCATATGGATAGTGCTGTGATCCACGATGGCAACCGTGTTCAATACGAACAGGTAAGATTAACTTTTTAATACTCAAAAAGACTAGTTAGACCCTCTCTAACTTTTCTTATCTTTCAGCTCGCTCTTGGCCATTGTAAGAAACTTATGGGCACTTTGTCCGGCGATGGCTGTTTCGTTCTCTACGACAAGTTCCTGATGTCCTTGGTCCTCATGCTGGGAACTTTCTTCTTTGCCATCACCCTGAAGAAGATGCGTAATAGCTGTTATTTCCCCTCTTTCGTCCGTCAAGTTCTTTCCGATTTCGCGGTTATGATTGCCATTGTCATCATGACTCTGGTGGATATCGCGATGGGAGTGAACACCCCCAAGTTGAATGTGCCTTCCAGTTTCCGTCCCACTTACTCGGGTCGTCAATGGTTCATCTTCCCCTTTGATGGGAACCCACTGTGGACTGCGCCTTTGGCCATTATCCCCGCTTTATTGGCGTGTATTCTGATCTTCATGGATCAGCAAATCACGACTGTGATTGTGAACAGAAAAGAGAACAAACTGAAGAAGGGATGCGGATATCATTTGGATTTGTTTGTGCTGGCCATCTTGATCGTGCTGGTTGGGATGTTCGGACTGCCGGTTTACGTGGCGGCTACGGTCTTGTCGATTAACCATGTCAACTCGTTGAAAATGGAGTCGGAATCGAGGGCGCCGGGAGAAGTGGCGCAATTCGTTGGGGTCAGAGAGCAAAGAGTTACTGGTAAGTTATACATGTACTTCTTAGTATTGTTGTTTTTTCATTCATCTCACAATCATCTTCCAGGTATCGCGACCTTCCTTCTCATCGGCCTCTCGGTCTTCTTGACCAAGATCCTCGCTCATATTCCAATGCCGGTCCTCTATGGTGTCTTCATGTATATGGGTATTGCTGCTCTCGGTGGAATCCAACTGTTCGACCGTATATTGCTGTTGTTCATGCCTATGAAGTATCAGCCCGACACAATCTACATTCGCCACGTCCCCATCAAGAAAATCCATATGTTCACGGCCGTGCAGGCCGCTTGTTTGGCCGTTTTGTGGGTGGTGAAGTCGATAAAGAAGACATCCATTGCCTTTCCTATTATGGTAGGATTATTTTCGATCTTTTTCTTGCTATAACAATGTGTAGCGATCAATTTATCCTTTGAATTTGTAGTTAGTTGTCATGGTCGGAATCAGAAAGTTGATGGAGAAATTCTTCTCCGAGAAAGATCTCAAATACCTCGACGACAAGATGCCCGACTTCCATCTTCGCAAGAAAGAAGACATGAAGAGAAGGAGTTCCAAGCCAGAGGAAATTGAGATTGATCTGGACGAGAATCAAGGAACAATTCATGCCGTGAAAACAGAAGCTCATCTTCACATTCCCATGACTTCAGGGAATGTGATTAAGATTCCATTGGCCGCGATCCAAGACCAACCTTCGCATAACATCAATATCAGCAAGGAAGTGAACTCAAGCGGACTTTGGAGATCGATTACTAATGACTCCAAGGATAATTTGAGAGCTGGTCATAAGGATAACAACCAGTAAGTGATAGAATATAGACTATTGGTATAATAGGTCATTAATTGTCAAGCAATCAAAAACTCACACATTTTTTTCAGTTCTCCCCGACTGGCTACTCCAGATGAAGACGATGAGGCCATCACAATCAATGTTGTGAAGCCCTCTCCAGACGAAGGTCGCGCTGGGCATAATGAAAACGAGCCGCTGTTACATAAGCGGAACAAGGACGAAGCCAGTCATTAATAGGCCGGAAATACGCTTCTTTTTTCGATTATTAGATGATAGGGACCCAATTCTTTACGCAGCCAAATTCCCGGCTGATATACGGAGTTTTTCGGTGGCTATGTCGCATTTTTCCTAATCTTTTTTCGTGCCAAATATGGGTCCCTTGGCGGTTTTTTTGGAATCTCTTTTTTGGCATTTTTTGCAGTTCGAATCTCGTCGTTTTCCGATCTTAGTAATTATTATTCAAATAGTCAAACCTACCAAAACAATTTTGTGTTTTTACCCAATTCTTTCATCTCATCTTGATATTTGAATAGGCATTTTGTTAACTTTTATCGCTCAAAACGGTAAAATTCTATGAAATCGTTTTTAAACTTTATAATCATAATAAAAGTAATTTTTCTCGATTCAAAGTCGTTTCCCAATCAGATAATAAACATTTATTAACATAACAAACGTCGGACGGTCAAATATATAAAATATACATATATCTTTGTTTGGCAAGAAAAGGCAGCCGCAAAAAAGCGGTGACAAAAGAGTGGGTCCTGAGACGATTTCCCTGAATTTCAATCATCTCAACGAAGAGGAAAACGAAAGACCGTGAGATCATAGTAGAAAAGTTGGATACTAAAATGGAGTAGTTTCTATGCTTCTAAGTCATCGTTTTCTAACTTTTCATAACCGGGAATGGGTGGGCTTCCGTGTTGAAGACCCAGTTATCCAGATCTATCACACTGTCATCCTCAAACACCAAGTACAAATATTTCAAGGTCTCGGCCAAGATGAAGCTCTGCTGCACATCATCATGCACTACCGGTACTTTATCGACGTTCCGCACACCGGAAAAGCCGCCTTCGACGCGGCAATGACGATCAATCGCTTGGACTGCGGCCCAGCACCAATCTCTATAGCGTTGATCATGAGTGGCACGCCACAGGAAGAACCAGCCCTCAACGACCTCAGGGCGAAGAATGTAATACCTTTCGCCATCGCGGACAGCTTGGGCTTCCACATCTGGGGTGAAACGGAAGGCTTCCGGGCCAATTCCGGTTGCTGAAATGCGTTTGATTCATATGAAATTTAAAAATGATTGCAATGGCCATTTCCTCAACAACATTACGACTGCTCACTTGTCCTAATATAGCTTTCATGGCAAGTTTTCCCCAACTCCTTTCCTACTTCCAACGCATGCATTTTCTTCTCCAAATCCGTCTCATATTTCGATTGTAGAGCATACATTCCTGCCGAGAAACAGGCCAGATGATCCATTTTATGTTCCACTCGATTTCCGCGGAGATCCGCAAAGTATTTGAGGCCACTTGGTTTGGAAGTAAAGAGTAGTTTACTCTCTAACGCGGCCATGGCTTGATCATACATCCTTTTGGCGTCTGAATCCTGACGATCGGTCTGAAGCCAGACTTTGAGCAAATATTCGTAGTAACTGTCGCCTAAGGCACCAATTGATACGTGTTCTGAAATTGCAAATTTTGTAAACTGCTCTGAGAATTCGATTAATTTTCAAATATTATACTAGACGAATTATACTAGACCCTACTTAGACAGAATCTTCCAGTTTTGGGGTTGATATAATTGGAATAAAGCCCGTCCGGCTTCTCCACTTGATCCATCACTTCTCGGACCCGTTTAACTTTCTTCTGATAGAGATCTGAACCCGTAACTTTGCTCAGATAATTGAATTCCAATTCCAATGATCCCAATTCGGAGAGGATGGAGCATCCGCCCGATGCCCATCCCCAATTGGCCGCTCGGCCGCTGTTCATGTTGACTAAAGCCAATGGAATCCCAGTTGGAGTGTCGAAGGCGGGCAGGAGAAGATCGGCAACTTCTCGAGCTTTCATTAGGAACATCTGAAAAGAATTTTTTTTTGTGAGATTGGCAAAGAATAGCGAAACTTACGGTATCATTGCTGAGCGCATACGCTGACAGTAATCCTCCAACAAACCGGATATTTGTCTCGAAAACTGACAATGAAGATGGCTGAAGGGAAAGAAATAGGAATTGGGTTTGATAAGTATGCGCTTACCGATTTCCTGAGATCGAAGCTCTGCCGAATCCACTCTCTAGCATCGGTAAATTCATCCATGAGGCCCATCATGTATAACGTATCAACAGAATCCACAATAGAAGCACCAATATGGGCTGCACCAAAGACTGAGCCAGAATGAGCCGACTTTTTGGCGGTATTTAACTCGTTAGCGCCCCAGGCATAATTCCGATAATTGTCCCAGGCAAATTTCATCATCTGAAAGCGTTTTTTTATAAATCCAAAAAATTTCTTTTGTGACATTGTCGGCGATAACCTACTGCTTTCACATAATTTTTCTTATATTCCACATCATTTTCCGTCGTATTGGCTGTGAATTCCTTTAAAATCCTCCGGAATTCGTTGCCATCCGTACTGACCAAGCGATTTCCCAGAGATCTGACCCTCAGGGCATTCCCATCAAAGTTTGCTTCGCTCAGAACGGGCTCATTCCCGAAAGCGATGAATAAAAAAAAGAAACATAGCCCGGTGGAAACAACGACCGCCATTATGTACTTTTGACAGAGCCGAAACCCCATTTCGAATGGGCCCTCAGGACAGGTTGAGGGCGTGGTTGGCTGTGCAGGAGATGATCGATGTTCAAGATGTCATTGCGTCCGATGGAAAACGGTTAACCTGGGGGAATGAACTTTCAAAAAAACGAAATCGAAGATCAAAAACTGGGCCAAACGATTTTTAGCGCAGATTTTAAACTCGGTTGGTCTAAATTTCATATTTCAAAAATGTAAAGCCAAAAGATTGTAATCAAAAATACGACCAATTAAAATTGAAACAAGTCTCAAAATTTGAAATCAAAAATACACAGGGATAAAACAACAAATCCAGAGAGAAATTTGAAATTCATAGACCGAATGAATGAAATGTCCTAAAGGAAACACAAGACATTCTGCATTGTGCATGCACATTTAAGAGTTCACGTCAGGAGCAGAACAAACAAAACGTATCGAGGACTCCAAGTATCACATTCTGCACCGTTTGGTCAGAGCATGACGGAAAATTTGGAAACTAACTTTTATAACCAAATTGCGTGCTGATTGTAAGAATATTTCGGAAATCATTTTAATTTCAAAAAATAAATTTCCAGTTTTGAATAAATTTAGGCCAAAAATAAAATTATTAGTTTTGAAAAAAAATAATTTGAATTTTGGATTAAAAATCAGCTGAGAATTTTTATAAACAAAGTTCTTTTAGTCTGAAGTGGACACTTCAAATTTTGGACGGTAAAAACAAATGGGGAACCAAAAGTTTTGGGATTTAAATATGGCCAATATGGACACGAGCTGTCAACTTTGAAGAAAATTGAAGCTGCAGGTCTGGAACGCCTTGTTTGAAGTTTGGTTTGTACTGTCGTTTCAAGAAATGTTAGCGAAAACGCAAGAGTTTCCGAAAGTTCCAGAATGGATATCTCTAATTCGTAACAGACAACCGTCACAAAAACCATCGTCAAATCGTAAATAACAGCTTAACATCGGATTTGAAGCATCAAAACTTGAAAATCCGGCCAAAAGATTGAGAAAACCCTCAATAAAAGTTGAAGAAGTACATCCTAATCTATCTTGTTTTGCCCTCTCCCCCCATTCTGACCCGCATTTAAATAGATAGGAAGATTTTTTCGTGCCGGATTCTTGGCCCAAACCCAAAAGCGGCCGAAAGATGCCGTTTCCTCTCCCTGCTTTCCCTGTTTATTCCCTTCGAACTTTGCCTTCGAACTTGGGAATAATGGTGTTACGTAACAATGACAGAAAATTGAAGGCTTGGATTGTTATCGAAAGAGAATTATCGAATTCTTTTGAGGCAATATTCAATAATTTTAAAAGGAATTTGCGGGGGAAAGGCTGAGTTTAGAAATAGATGAGTTAGTTTAGAAAAGATGAGTTTAGAAATAGAGGAATACAAAGGTAGGATCAGAAAAGAAGATGCCCAAGAATTTACAAAAGAAAACTGTTTTGAACTTATCATTCAGAAAGAAGAGCAAATCAATAGATCTTTCACAAGGGCCGTAAGATAAAATATGACAAGTCGAGGAAACACAAAAAGAATATTTGCCAGCGATCACTCAGCCTTTCAACATTAGTCATAAGGACTATCGATTATAATTTTGAGCCTTTGCTAATTGTTCAGGACTTCTAGCAATCGAGAACAAATTTTTAAATTAAAATCTGAACAAAGATTTTTCAAAGCCAATTTCAGTTTTAGGAAGCGTTTTTTACAGCAGGATGATCCCCGTCTTAACAAAAAAAAACAAAAGAAAATAAACGTCGTCTAACCGTATGCCCAAAAAATTCAACATTTCGCACTTGAACCCGTCTTTTGTATTCTGTTTTTACGCGACAAGACATGCAAGAATCACTAATTTTTTCGCTCATAGTAGTGAAAACGTGTTTGTTACAAAAGAATAAATTATTTGGACCCAGTTCGTCATAAATACCCGATGCTTTGGGATTTGAGCTATCAAGAAATCAAAGAAAATTAAAATTTGAATCGAAAAATTTAAAAACGGGAATTTATAAAATTTCAAATCAATTGTGGTCAAATTGAAGTTTCCCCATTTTTTCCATTAAAATAGGCAAAAAAATCAGAAATTCAGAATAATTTCTGAAAAAAAACTATGTTTTTGCATCCCCATTTATCCTTGGCAAAATTAAACGCCCATAAAAGGAATATAAATATGTAGTTTGCGTGTACTCAACTGACGATTTACATACGTAATCGGCGAAAAGAAAGAAGAAAGAGAAAAATAAAGGCAAGTAAAATCTTGAATTTCTCGTTAACGTTTTTGCGAAACGAATTTAAACCTAATTCAAATCTAAAAGCGTAATTTAAATCCAAAAAAATAAAAAAGACCACAAAATTTTTTCAATTTTCCCATCTCTCCCCCATTAGCTACCTGAAACATGCCACAAACATTCCCACAAATCAGCCAAACCTCCCGTCTCCCCTGAGGGCGAAACGCGTCTCTCGAGACGCTTTTCACCTCTAGTTTATTATTTGATTCCGAGGGGTCACCCCTCCCTCCAGTTGTCGCCGAGGGTTTCCTCGATTTTCTGCAAGCACCCTGCCCTCTCACCGCACCCATCCGAACGGCTTTTAATTTTACTCTCACCCCTCTCCTTGCGATGCCCATTCCCGATAAAGGGCATGCGTAAATATGAATATGTTCTTGGAAATGCAAATATCGAGTGTCCGGAGGAAAATATTTTGCAAGGGAATCTGGACTTTCGTTTGTTTTTATTCGAGTCCGAAGGACACAAGTTTTATGCTATTTGCATTTTCAGGATCTTTTATTTTTCGAAAACAAATTGCCGGCGTTTGTTTTCGATAAAAAATTCCTTACCTTAAAAGGAAAGTCTTTTAAGAAAAGCGCAGATTTCCGTCGAATTTTACATGCGAAACTAGCTACGGGTGTTTTCCTCACAATCTAGCTGAGCTATTATACTCATAGACTTTTAGCGAGAGAGCATGCAAAATTAGGAGAGCCCGGGTACACAGTACGTATAATAAATGGCT
This sequence comes from Bursaphelenchus xylophilus, assembly GCA_904066235.2. Lineage (NCBI taxonomy): Eukaryota > Metazoa > Nematoda > Chromadorea > Rhabditida > Aphelenchoididae > Bursaphelenchus > Bursaphelenchus xylophilus. Next base: position 9,658,392 of record CAJFCV020000001.1, read on the forward strand.
CGCATTCGCCTTAGAAAGTGACGTCCTGAGCTTGAGCCGACTTTTATCCTATTCCGGGACACCCAATTCACCGACTTCCCCATAAATTTCCCCAATTTCACACATCATAAATTCAGCATAAAATCAGCATTTTTATTTACTCAAGCATAAAAATATGTGTTGTATTCGAAATAACTTCAATATTTAGTGTATTTCTCAATAGAAGATCTGAAAAACTTTGGAAGTGATAAAAGTCTAATAATCTGAGATCACTCGGTAAATTCACTGGTGAAGAAAGTGCGTTTGGTGTGATTAGACAAAAATAATCAAATCTCTGTGATTTTGATGAAAAAAGATTGGTTGAAGTTTAAAGCCGAATTGAGGTTAAAGTTGAGCCAGAACAACTACACTGACTAAAAATGAGAAAAAATCAAAGATAAATGATTATTCTTTTGAGAGACTGTAGTAAAAAAAGTTTTCATCGCTCGAAATTGCAAGTCCAATCAGAAATTTTAGGTTTTTTGGGTATGCTTTTACATGGAAATTGTGCGGAGCACAAAGCTCAAATTTTCGTTAAAAATGTACACACTGTCAAGGCTTTCAAGTCCTGAAAAATTTAGCATTCGCTTTGCAGGTGCAGCCAAGATATTCAACACTCATAATTGGTGAGATAGTGCGCGAAATGCGGAGAGCGATCAGAGAAAGAATCTTTTTTCCGCCAGAAGTTTTATTTGCTCTACATACGTAAATATTTTGGCTTGACATGCATTTTCAATTCTCGTTAGTTTCCGCAAAGCGCAAGCTAAGGGTCTAGCATCTTGCATATGCCTTATGTTAGAAAAAGATCTCAATTTGTGCCATGCTTCAATAAAATTTGAGCTCTTCTTTGTGAATAAAAAAACTGACAAAATCCTGATGTAATTCATTAAGGAAGTCCAATTACCTCGACAGAAAGAATGCATATAGTGTTACTTGTTTGACTTACTCTAACTTTCTTGAGCTCTCAACTTTTGGCTTTCTCGAACGGACTTAAAAGACGATTTCTGAGTCAGTGAATCAGCCGCCAGTTAGCCGTGGACATAGAAAAAAATCGATTTTGAGTTTTTTGCATTAAAATGACTGTTGGAAGGGGCTAAGCAAAAGCGAACAATATTTTTTCCCAAATCCTTCTATAAGGTATATTTTTTTACAATTAACTGTTTTAGAAGTAATCGCCTCTAGCTGTGGTATCTTGCCTTACAGTGCAGTGATTTGATGGCTACTGCAGTTTTTGACCCTTGCGAACACCATGGAGTGATTATTTTTCCCGGTTTCCTACTGTAACATACCGTAATACCATATCGACCGCTAAAAAACGGTCGTAAAATCTTTGTTTCTAAAAACCCCCAGCTGATTTTTTGATATGTTAATCAGCGTAAAATTCTGCTCTAGACCCAATCAAAAAAAGTGCAAAAAATGGTGCGACAAATTTCGTGGTGTAGTGGTTAGTGGGCGGGACTACCATTCCAGCGTCCCGGGTTCGATCCCGGCTGGGTGCAAATGTCAAAAAAATGCCGCAAATCAATTTTAATGTAAAAATAAGGAATGTCCGAAGAACAAAAAGCAATTTTAAATGATTATGACACCTCTGTTTTCGAGTAAACCCGGTTTAATGTAATCTTAGCGGCTGAAAACGGAAAAAATAAAAGTGCTTCAAATGTGATAAAATTCATAGATATGATTCTACAGGTTATTATAAGAAACTTTTCCGTTAGTCTTTTTTTGTAGCTTACAGTATAACGGATTACTGTAACATGAAACTATTTATAAAAAATCGATTTTCCCTTCGATGTTCTTGAAAAAAGGTTGGGATTTTTTGTTAGACCGCTCTGCCAGCAAAAAAGTCGCCTTTCGTTATCCGAAACAAAATTCCAAATTATTTCGAGTATGTTCTGACGTCATCGTTGATCGCTAATACGGTGAAAGATTATTCAGGTATTCCAAATCATCCTGCCATAAAAAATATTTTTTCTCACAGATAAGCTTCTTGGTAATAATTCTGCACATTATGACTTTACTTCCAGCTCTCTTTCGCCATGTAGAACGCAAAATACGAAATTCTGCATAATGCTACAGTAATCCGTTATACTGTAAGCTACAAAAAAAGACTAACGGAAAAGTTTCTTATAATAACCTGTAGAACCATATCTATGAATTTTATCACATTTGAAGCACTTTTATTTTTTCCGTTTTCAGCCGCTAAGATACCATTAAACCGGGTTTACTCGAAAACAGAGGTGTCATAATCATTTAAAATTGCTTTTTGTTCTTCGGACATTCCTTATTTTTACATTAAAATTGATTTGCGGCATTTTTTTGACATTTGCACCCAGCCGGGATCGAACCCGGGACGCTGGAATGGTAGTCCCGCCCACTAACCACTACACCACGAAATTTGTCGCACCACTTTTTGCACTTTTTTTGATTGGGTCTAGAGCAGAATTTTACGCTGATTAACATATCAAAAAATCAGCTGGGGGTTTTTAGAAACAAAGATTTTACGACCGTTTTTTAGCGGTCGATATGGTATTACGGTATGTTACAGTAGGAAACCGGGAAAAATAATCACTCCATGGTGTTCGCAAGGGTCAAAAACTACAGTAGCCGTCAAATCACTGCACTGTAAGGTAAGATACCACAGCTAGAGGCGATTACTTCTAAAACAGTTAATTGTAAAAAAATATACCTTATAGAAGGATTTGGGAAAAAATATTGTTCGCTTTTGCTTAGCCCCTTCCAACAGTCATTTTAATGCAAAAAACTCAAAATCGATTTTTTCCTATGTCCACGGCTGACGCACTGACTCAGAAATCGTCTTTTAAATGATTACTTTTTCAAACTCAGAACCTTTCATCGATATTAACATCCAAAACTTCTGAATGGACTCACTAAACCGGAAAATTAGCATAAAGACCAAAAAAGCAGAAACCTAACAAAGACGGAAACAACATATTTACAAACTCTGTTCATCGACCACTGTTATCGTCCCAGTCGCATCTACAGCACAACTCCATATCAGTTGCTCTAGTTTATGGCCCCATTCGGCGTGACTGTCGCCTCGGTTGTAGAATTTGGTTTGGAGTTGTTTCCGGAGTGATCCGGCTGGGCCCTGAAAATGAATCTCTCGGTGTATGACATTGAAATTTCCAGTCATATATAAGGGCCTTTATGGTATCTGTGAAAATAGAGACCCTACTAAAAAACACAATTTGTACGCTGCGTTTAGTTAACCATTCTGTTGCAAAGGTACCACAAAAACTCTTACCGATAAAACGAACAGAAGATCCTGCCGTTCTCCTTTCTTATTCGGGTCGATTCCTGTCGTATTCCAAAGGGCTGTGTACTCTCCCGAATCCGGAGCATCAGGAATCAACTCGAGATCCGAACCGCCACAATGGAGATTACTGAAATTTAATGTATTGAAAAATACGATGCAGAATTGAGCTCTTTGTATTCGTCAAATCATAGCACAATCTTACTGAAAATCGCCTCCGGGCTTCGCAGTGATATGTATCTTGTATTTGGCGTTTGAAAAAAGTTTCAGCGTCCGTTGCGAAGTGCCGAACCTCTGTCCGTCTTGTTTGAACACCACATTTTCATTGTTTTCGGCGTTTCTGAAAGGAAATTGAGGTAAATACGATGAGTCTCGATTGTATGGACAATCTTGGGCAAAGGCTCTGAATTCTTACTTAAAGCTCAAGATTAGTTGAAATCCGCCGCCATTCTTCATCGTTGTGTGAGGTTTGACTGAAATTGGACCGTCTTATTTACGGGTTTTACTCGGCGTGACAAAATTAGTTTATAAGCCACATGCACTGGGCGATAATTAATGTAATTACGGTCGAAAAACACGGCTTGATGCAAAAATAAAATCAAATTAGGTTACAGAAAATGAGAAGAAAACAAAATTTCTAAAATACGGCTGTCAGATCATTTATCATTGTATTTACAAAGGAATTTGCAAAAATCGCCACCAAGTTTTAAGTTCAAACATTCTAAACTACCGTAATACGTCCTCCAAAATCTTACGTAAGCCTCTCCAAAGAGCGTAAAGAGCGTAAAAAGTCATCAAGAAACATTCCCTAAACCCCCCGAGGCAAAACATGTAAAATCCCGGTAAATACGCGGCGAATAATCCGGAGTGTTTTAACAAAAAATGTTTGCCGTCCTTCTTCGGAGGCCTCTTTTCGTTCCGCCTGGCCGCACTACTTCTATTTTCAATTTCTCACTCTTGATTCTTGGCATGACCGCCAGGAAAAAGCGAATGTAAATTGGGGAACAGGGAAAATTAGTCCGAAAATTGTTTTATGAAAATTCGAATGACTAAAGACAGTGTCGTTACCTGGCAATGATATCGACAAAAATTTTGGAAAAAATGCAGAGAGAAGTTGGAAATGAAGAGAAAACGTGGAACAGGGTACAAACAAGGCAAGTGAGGACAAAAGTTGGTCAACTAAAAACAAGGCTTTTTGCGAATTGGAAATCAGGCGGAGAATGAGGAAAACAAAATAAATGGTCGGGAGAAAAATACCACAGTTGGAATCCAAACTTCCTTAAGAAATTTACTGTCTGAGCTCGCTCTCCTTGTCAGCATCATTCGAAATTTTCAATGGCCTTCTTTGCAAGGGAGCACGTGTCCAGTTTTTTAGCTTTCGATAAAAAAAATCTTGGCGGTTACAGTTAGCAATAAACTTTAGAAAATTATGATTAAAATTCTAGCCGATTTCCGTATGATTCTCACGTTAAAAAACTCTGCAATCACCCTGCTAATTTCATCCCCAAATGCCTTCAAAAGAGGGATGGAAAACTCTTTCGTACTGGATTAATCTCCGGTTGCAACGAAGGTTCAAACGACTTCCCGGTCTTCCAGAAGTCTTCGTTTTCTTCTCATTCATTATTCCCAAATCCAACGACCAAAAGGTGGGCCGGCCCCCTATTTTTAGACGGCCGCAATCTGTTTCCAACTAAAATTAGACGAGACAAATTCGACTCGCCGACAAATTCTTCTGACGAATAACACCGAGATTCTTCAAATTTTATGAGCATGAAGAATTGGGGCCGACAGACAATGGCAAAAGGGCCCCGACAATGATACGAATGGAAATAAATAATAGTACAACAATATACAGATTACAAGGGGGAAATGAACGAAGTGCAAAACCCAGATTTCGAGTACGCGAAATACAGAGAGCGTCATAGAAAAACCCTTTCATTAAATGTAACAGAAGTCTTACATGATAACTGACCAAAAGACTTTGAACATTCGCCAACCTTCGGCCAAAAAATTTTATCTTTTACTGAAAATCCATAGGAATACCGCAAATTTCTGTAAAAAATTTTTTTTGCAAATTTCTTGTACAAAATTTCCACGATTTAATCAAAATCTGGGACTCTGCACTTTTTTTACAAGTTGTCGGGAAAATAATTTGGATTCGTCGCCCTTCGAAATCGCCCATCATCGCTTTGCGACGGCTTGCCGCGGCTGAAGATTGCTGCGACAAATCCATGTTATCTTCCCGACCGTCTAGCATAAAGCATAATAAAAAAAACGGGTTACCAATTTCAACCATAAAACATATAAGAAGTGTCTCAAACACCCCCAACCAAACCACACAATTCAATACCGTCTTGAATCCCCTTATATAGTCCCCCGACGTCTGTACCAAGCCGTCCATACTCAAGAAATGACTGTTCCCGTATAACAAAGGGACCAAAATGTCAAAAACCTTTTTGAGACCTCTCACACCAATAGATATTTTTCATTTGATCAGCTTGAAATAGTGGTTACGAATAAAAAAAACAAACTGAACTTTATAAGAGTCAAAACGAAAACTTGGACCACTTTACAAAAATATCGATCTATTACGGCAATATTAATTTCGTTTCAAATCCCTATTTTTTCGACAATAATCCAGCCGAAAAGTCAGAAGGCAAAGGCGACTCCATTAGGCTAATCCCGGCTAATTTCTCGAATGTTCTTTTGGAAAAAGAATTTCGTTTTTTGCGACAAAACTCTGAGAAACATTTTCGGCCGAACCCCCGCTTCAGAATCCCCAGTTGAGCGGGCGTTTCGGCCGCTTTTATCATCCGAGTTTAGAGAGTTTTAACTTGAAGAATTGATAGTTTTTTGTCGAAAATTGAGTCAATGACGTACTAGTTTCCAGCAAAATCCATGATGTCATGGCTGGCGCAGAAGCGTGCGACATATTTTATGGCCGTTTTTATGTGATTTTTATGACGATGCGGCCGAAAAGAGCATACGGATTTGACTCAAGCTTGGCAACATATGTCATGCCAAAATACATTCATTATTCGCTTCTGTGCAAACACCAATTAAAACGAAGAATTGGAGGGTTTTGTAAACAGTTCCTACTGTATTTTACACTATAATCTGAATGAAAACAAACATGGTCCACAAGGCATCGTATTATAAAGAGAAAATTAGCCGAATTAACAGGATTTAGCCCAGAAAATACCGACTTATTTGTCACGGCGGTATTTACAGACATAACAATAACAAAATCTTCGGCCGGGGGGATTTGAGGAGGAGATGGGGTTGGAAATTAACGGGCAACGGATTAAGTACGTCAGGTACGTAAATTTGATAAGGAATCGGTGAGAAGATGTGCGTTTATTTTGAAAAATTGCAAATCAGATACTACTGGGGACATAATTACCTTTGATTTTTTGGCCGTAGAAAATTGGGCTGCGCTTGAGAAAAAGTTTTTGTCACTAGTGTAAAACCGGGATTCTCAGCGACGAGCGGGGAAGCATCAGAGAAAAACGCTGCAAACTCCGCCTCACGAGTAGTAGAAATCTTTGCAATAAATTTGTATAAAGGCATGGCCTTTTTATGCGTCTTTTTCAAAAGATTTCTCTGCAAAAAGTGGCCATAAAAGGTTATATCCAATAAAATCTGTTGCACAAATCATTAACAAGGCTTTCATTGTGAAAACATCATCAGAAATGAAACTTGCCTTCTCCATTTTTCCGATAATCTTCTTTCCCCCTCCGGCTATACAAAACGCGGCCGAGAAAATAGAAGATCCAATAATTCGGCGGGCTTAAAACGGCCGAAAAAGCGAGCCGGCACCGTGCTTTTATAAGGACTGCCGTCGCCGAAAAGAGGATTCTTTTCCTGGGGTTTCGAAATATATTATATTTTGTGGAATTCCGAAGAACAGATGGGGTGAGATAATCATTTTTTGGAGCCCAATAAACAAATCTGGTTCGGCGGGTGGATGGCCGGACAACAAATAAATTTATGCCAGATATTTTTTGTGGAGAGAGCATTGAACCAAATCTTGTTTTGCAGCCACTTTTCAAGGGTGAGACAGCTAAAATCTTGCAAATTTTTTTGCCAAAGGAGCATGTTGACTTTAGTGAAAATTGAGAATGATGAGGCATCATGTTTTTGCCATGTGGGGTTATAAAACAAAGTGTGAAACAAAGATGCCGCAATGATAGAAAGGCTAAAGTATTCAATCTAATCCTAATTCAGCAATTTTTTAACAGCGCAGTCTCTAGCGGCGCGGTGATAGACAAAACTCGGCTCTATTTTCAAGTTTGCTTACAATCGAAATCTTTCACGCAGGGAGGACGGAATTGGATGAAAATGGAGCCAAATTTAACAAGTGGTTTTCTATGACATACAGCGCCGGGCATAGTGATGTGTCATAAAAGGCATCCAATTGCATTCAGAGTGCAAAAAATTTGCATCCCTTTTTCAGAAACCGCCGCAATTCTTTTATTTGAAGTCAAAGAACACAATACATCTTTTCATTTTTTGGCTTGTAAATTTTACTGCTCAAAAGCGAGGACAACTCCTTGTGCCTTGATCAGTTAGCCTTCTTGTAAATCTCGGATAAAATGCAACTACGAAAGAATATAGTTTAGTTGAACATTCTTAGTGGAACATTCATGAAGATACCAGAAATAGAAATTTCACCATACCGGAAACCATCGAATTGTACGGTTTGTGTTGTCTCGAAAAGGTCGGCGGAACTTGTAGAAAGTTTTGAGATTACAAGCGAGCGCTTATAAAGTAAGTTTTTAATTCAATTCAAGTTGTTCCCAACAAAAGCGAAATCAGTCCAACTAGACACTGGAACCAACAAAAATAAGGTTTGACTATATCTGTAATAAACGCTTGTAACATTTTGAGCTTTTGTCATTGCCATATTTATACTGACAAAGAAAGAACCACAGCCTTTTTACATTTGTTCTTTTATTTAGCATTTCACCGTTCGATTATAACCTGGCCAAAACATTCGTAATATACAGAGTAAACTTGTATTCAAAGAGGTAGTCTAACAAGACATAACAGCAGTTGAATTTACAGCACTTCGGAGAGGCAGAACCGAATCATTTGGATTTATTTTCCGTGATATTCGAAACTTTATGGTTCCAACTCTCCAAATAAAACAATTCGGTCAAAATAATAGCTATAGCAAAAAGAAAGTTTTGTTCAAAAGTGGCACGGTTTAGTAGTTGTAGTAGATAAATGGAGACAAAGTAATACTTTCAAAACATAGAACTTTGTGTAAAATGGACGATTCATATAAATGAGCATCAAATAAACTTTAAAGAGTTTTAGTAAGAGTGGCCTAAATAACTTTAAAACTCAAAATATAGTAGTATATTAATATGATCACAGACTTATCACTGCTCGGAAATCGAGCAGCCCAACAAGAAGACCATCCCGGAGACGGTCTATTTCCCGTTTTGAGCATCCAATTCGGCGAAGAAGCCGCGTTTCAGATGGGTGATGATGTAGAAGGCCAATCGTCGCCAAACTTGCAGAGCTTTGGCCCTCTGTTCATCATCATCGATGGTCTTAAGCGAGGTGATGTGATCCGTCAACGCGAATTCCATGGCATCCTAGAATTCGAAAATTCAGTAAACCAAGACATTCACCTACCAAGAACAGGTCCCAATACTCGGGTTTGAAGCCTCGAGCAGCGAATTTGACGTGTCTTCGGCCAATATCATAGAGATACGGCGCCAAATCATTCATGTGGTAGATGTTCTTGACTGTGTGGGAGATGGCCTGCACGAATTTGAGTGCCTGTGATCGGAACTCTTTGGATTCCCGGTATTTTTCGCCATGCTGATGTATCGTTGGGAATAATCGTTTTGCTTCGGGGTTGTGATTGAAGATATAGACATAGATGTTGGATCCCAATTCGTAAAGGAAGGTAAAGTCATCGCTCCAAGTCTGTTTTATGATATCTTTTTCGTCCGGACTCGGCTCCCAGGCCACGATTTTATCCGAATCCATGGATCGTGTCCTGGTCGTACCGGTTTCTTGATACTGAAAATTCATGTCATTAGTAATGGTTTTTATGTAATCAAAGTGCCAAAAGAAGACAAAGAGACTACGAATTTTGGAAATGTTTGCAAAAATTTTTGCAGGAAACGACTTACTTCAGTTCGAATATGATTAAGATCGCCATTTGTGTGTCCATTTTGGACGGTGGGTGTCATTCCGTTGTTGGGCTTTGATTCCGTAACCGGGTCAACGCTTCTGAAATGAGAAAATATTAAAAATAATCGCTTGCAAGGACGTTCTGCGGACTAATGTTCTTTTTTTTGTTGATATGCAGTAAAATTTATGAACCTATGACATTATCATAGGCAGTCGTGAATAACAAAAAACCATTGACTTTGGCTCGGTAAACGTAAATGTGATAAATAAATATACGATTGACACGCAGACAATACGTATTTTACAATTTCAGTGTCAAAAAACGAATGCAAAAGTTTTGGCGGAGACCCAAAACAATTTCATATACGGTGACAAACCTCATAGTTTGTATTATATTATAATATCACTAGAACTCTTTTTTTCTCAAGCAATTTATTTTTCATTTGGATACCGACAAGAGTGCAGCCTTCCCCTGAACTCATCAAGTCCAATGTCTTCGAATATCTGTATAATTAATTCCACACGATTTAGCATCTAGATAACCCTCGGCCCCACGAAGAAAGACCTTGATACGTCGTTTCTAGAGACCTTGGCAACCGAGAATCAGAACGTGCAAACGTTGGGTGACAATATTACGACTGGGGCAGACATCGCGGAGAAGGTAAATTAGGGACAGAACATTAAAGATTTATTGCAACCGCCTTCTCGGCCATGTGGAAAGGATTTTTTTGCATGTGATGTGAGAAGACGAGACTGGTGCTGAGCAAGATTCTCTGCACTTTTTGCGCTATTCTAATAATATGGATCAAAAGACAAAGAATTTTTAATAAAAGCTGAGACGGCAAGGTCGACAATGGTGACAATAACAAAAAATATTACCAGTTCGTCCTACGCAAGCCTGCAAACTTTAATAGGTTCGACATTCCACCATTTCTCCCCTTGACACTGTCTCCGTAAACCATCAAAAAAGCAATTTTAACAAGTAAACCATCGAAGATCTCCCACAAAAAACTAACTCCGCTTCCTCCTCATTCAATTGCCACATGACCTCTCAAGACTTACAACGCAACATAAACACATGAATTTCAGTAACATATGCTAATAGCCATGATAGCTCCGGCATCTCAGCTGAATAATTCAATCCTTGTAATTTCTGAACTCAAAAGTACTATTCAAATTTAGTTTTGGAAAATTGCGCTCGGCGGAAGTACGTGATTTATGGAGTGCAATTTGGAGTGGGGGGTTGAGGAAAGTGAACTTGGAAGTTCGCTCATAATTTTTGGGAAGCAAAAAGTCCAAAAGTAAAGGCCAAAATGCCAAGAGTACAATGAGGCTGAGTAGTAATAAGAGGTAGTTTCTGGCACTAAATTTTGCATCCACTGGAAAAGGGGGGGGAGGAGCCGGCGCGGGGTGCCGTAAATGAGAGAGTGTGGGATTGGAGGAGAGTGGGGAGAGAGGTGAGGGAATTTTTATGGTATGGTAGTACTGTAAAGGTGAGAGAGTGAGGGATTGGAGGAGAGTGGGGAGAGAGGTCAGGGGAATTTTGCGGTCAAATTTCAAAAAAGATGCGCGGGTGTCGTAATTGAAAGGACGCGATGAAATTGCGGTAAAAAATGAAAAAGATGAGAGAGTGTGGGATTGGAGGAGAGTGGGGAGAGAGGTCAGGGGAATTTTGCGGTCAAATTTCAAAAAAGATGAGAGGGTGTCGTAATTGAAAGGACGCGATGAAATTGTGGTAAAAAATGAAAAAGGTGAGAGAGTGTGGGATTGGAGGAGAGTGGGGAGAGAGGTGAGGGAATTTTTATGGTATGGTAGTACTGTAAAGGTGAGAGAGTGAGGGATTGGAGGAGAGTGGGGAGAGAGGTCAGGGGAATTTTGCGGTCAAATTTCAAAAAAGATGCGCGGGTGTCGTAATTGAAAGGACACGATGAAATTATGGTAAAAAATGAAAAAGGTGAGAGAGTGTGGGATTGGAGGAGAGTGGGGAGAGAGGTGAGGGAATTTTGCGGTAAAAAATTGAAAAAGGGTGAGAAAGTGGGGAAAGGAGGAGGATTGCGGGTTGTTGCGCAACCTAGAGGTTGCGGGAGGGCAAGAGGTTGCGGGGTGTTCCGCAACCGAGATGTTATGAATGTTGCGCAACCTAGAGGTTGCGGTAGGTTAAAGAGTTTATGATTTATGTCTGTGATTTTTTTCCGGAAAAAGCGGAAGGATCAAGACTATCAAGTCCATCAATAAAATTTGATGACTCTTCAATAAACTTTTCGACTCAATGATGATGAAATAATTTTTTACCCTTTTCAAAAGGATTAAGAATCCAATAACTTTTATTCGTTTATTCAAAAACCAACAGGTTGCGGTAGGTTAAAGAGTTTATGTGTTTGTGATTTTTTTCCGGAAAAGCGGAAAGATCAAGAGTATGTATGGCCCATGAATAAGAGTTGATGACCCTTCAATAAACTTTAGAGGTCACAGATCTCCAGGATTTTCGGGGCCGTTTGGGGTCAATAGGTCACGCCTCCAAAAAGACCTATATATTCAGACAAGATATTAAGACATTTTCATTAAAGTGCATGTCGCTAGTCGCGGCAATTCCCTGTTTTTTGCACTAGCGACATGCACTTTATGTCGCGACTAGAATCATTTTGCCGAAAAATTAAAAAAAATTTTTTTAGTGAAATGGAAAAACTGTGTGAAGAGTTTAATTCAATGTCCCTCTCCGAGGACGAAACCGAAGTAAGCTTCATTTTTTTTTTATTTTTTCTTTTATTTTTTTAATTTTCTGTTTTTTTTAGTTAGCGCACCTCAGTGCGCGCCTCGTGGCGGATTTCCCAGGGTGTTCAACCTTGGAGGAGTTTCGGCTTCAAATAAGCCGAAACTTTTATAAAGCTTATTATGCCATTATATATGGCGAAGCCTCACAGGCTTCCAAGGAGGCGGCGGAAGAACTCCGTCGCTGTTTCGAGCAGACACTCGAAACAGTAGACGGGGTGGACCCCCGGTCCAATGAAAGGATTCATGGATGCCCTTAAAGGGCATCCATGAATGTGACCCCAAACGGCCCTCTTTAGGGCCACCCAATCGGCCCTCTTTAGGGCCCCGCCAGAGCCAGTTCCAGAGCCAGTTCCAGAGCCCCCCGCCAGAGCCAGTTCCAGAGCCCCCCGCCCGAGCCTTTTCAAATGACCCCAAACGGCCCTCTTTAGGGCCACAAATCATTTTTTTTTTTTTTTTTGATAAAGAATAAACATAACGACGCACATCAAGAAAAGATAGAACAAAAGTGTTCAAGCAATGAAAAAAAAAAAAAAAAATTTTTTGGATTCTGTAGCTCAAAGATAATTTTTTGCTCCAAAGATAACCTGATCACCTGGAAGATGGAGTAGAATAGATTTATTGCATACATGTGGGTCATAATTATATCACCACTTTAAAAATTGGGTGTAACTTTTTGTGATTGTTGATAGAAATGTGTCATTTGGCATCAATGTACATCAGGGTACTAGAAATTTGAAGCTGGACTCCTACTTAACCTCACCATATATGTTTCATATAACAATTCAATCGTCTTCTATCTGCTTCAAGCCTAAACTAACAACGTCTAAAAAAAAAAAAAAAAATTTTTTTTTTAACGACTTTGCCGATTTCTCCAAGAGTTTTCCCTCGCCCCTGTTTGAAGTTTGTTGAAAACATATTCTGGAACAAGATGGATTTTCTGAACCTAAACGAAAAAAATCCAATGAGTCAGTTTTCAAGATGGAAAATCTCTTCATTTTACGCAATATTTCGCCTTTCGTCTGACCCCGTCCAAAGAAACCTTCATTAAGAGTGATTTTCAGGCTCTTTCATAAGAGGTAACAGAACGCCAACTTATGTGTTGAAAGATAACCCTTTGAGCGCAAAATCTTGACGTGCATCGCAATCTTTCCACGGAATGCTAAAACCCTCCCATTTATTCGTTTATTCAAAAAAAAAAACCGTCAAGATTAAATGTTGCGTAAAGTTCCAACAGATTCAACGAAGAAATAACCGAGATCAATTCATATAAAATTTTTATCCATAACAAATGAAAAAAGAGAGATAGATATGCATTTTCAGATATCCTCGGAGAGTCTCTTATGACTTCCCCTTCTTCGATAAAAAATGTAAAAATTGAAAAGGATGAGGATCACGATAACAGCTAGCAGCACCCAGATTACGATCACCAAATTGTTATTCTTCGAAACCAGCGTATCCAATCCTTCAAAATTTTTCGGCAAACATGTTATCGCCAAATTCGGTCTTTGGGCAAAAGACATACAGTCTTCATCTTCTTCACAAGGACCCGAAATACCACAGGAGCCATTTAAATCCCCCTTGAACTTGATCTGAAAACAGAATAAAAATGTCGAAAACAGCATACCATACGGGTACTCATGAAGCGCTCAGTATCCGGTGTCGACCAGAGTATGTTTCACTGAAAAATAATACAATTATAAGATAACCGAATGAATCGCGACAACAAAAAAAAAAAAAACATTTTTTATTTCTCGACATTTTTTTCTTTGTATTTTTTTTTTTTGCGGTAAAAAGACACAATGCCATAAAAAAGTTTTGTTGCCAATTCCGAGGGATTTTCAAACTAACATTTTCTATTTTTTATACGCTGTAGGACATTTGAACGTTTCGGTTATTATCGACAAGCATTGTGGCGTCATATTCGATCATAGCAATCAGGCTAAGACCTGATTCCCCGACGGGAGTGTTAAAAGCAAGTCTTAACGAAACAGGTCCGTTTCTGATCAAGTCCATGCAGTTGTCATCTTCTAAGGTTGTTGTCATATTCAAGACAAAGATCGTAAAACCCTTTTTGTACATTTCCCTATCGATAGTGCATGAATAATCGGTAAATGCGAAACCCAAAGCCTCATTAAAATCATGATAGGCCCTAATAAAATTATCTTTTGTAAAATCCATTTCATAAGGGATGCAAGGGAATTGTTGACCATTAGCAGAGAGAGTAACGGATCTTAGGTCACTGTGTACAAAATTAAAGGGAGACTTTTTCGAAGAGTCTTGGACATCAGGGTGATTTGTTAAACCAAAAACAACCCTCCGAGGGACCTGGTCTGTACTTAAGGTTGTAACATATTCTTGTCTGCCTTGAGAAATGAAAAAGGATTTCAAATCCGTTTTCCTGATTGGATAGATTGCGGGATTTTTAATTAAAGTATTGGCAAATCCCATTCCCACACCATCGTTTAAATCCACAGTTTTCACATATAATTTACAGGAGGTTATGGTAAGACGGAACTGCGTTGCTTGATTTGTCACATTACTCTCAATACAAAACAAATTCTTTGCAGGCGTAATCTCCAACACAAGATCCGTGTGATTAAGCATTAATTTTGGAACATTTGCGAGCTCGCAGAAAAGCCTTGTTACAAAGTGCGCTTCCTGTCCTCCCACAAACATTGCGCGGCGCTTTTGGAACCCCGAGTCCGTTTCATCGTTAAATTTTACACTATCATACCATCCCAGAGAGGAGAGATAAGTTTGACTGGCAGTTGAGGGGAAATTAAGCAAAAGGTCAAAGTAGGTTCTCCAGCTTTGTAAAGAATTTGAATGGTAAACCTCCTGGCCGTTTATTAGTAGTCTCATATTTTGAATAAAGGTTGCCCCAATGCCTTGGATAGGAGCGACCTTATCATTGGCTTCAATATTTATCCAAGTTTGACCATTATCTGATGATTTTTGCATTTTCATCGATGTCATAAGAAAAGTTTTTGTCAAATCAACAAAAGAGCTTCCAGGCATTACTTTAAATTGGTAAGGAGTTTCAGAAATTGGGTTTAGGGTTAAATATTCACTAAATTGGGAATGAGACGCTGATATATTTGTTTCGGGGACATTGAAAACATCGAGAGATGACGAAACACTCTCTTCACTTCGAGCATCAATCTTCTTAAACGACATGTTAATAATGAAGCAGTAAGGCCTAATGTTCCTTTATATACTGTTTAGTACATGCCAAACACATCGGTCCTTTTCTTCTTTATCATTCCTTTGCGCCCTGATGCCTTTCGTTTCCTTCCCTCCCCTTTATGCAAATATTTATTTGAAGCCTTGCGCAACAAATTCCGAGCTCCTTGTGAGGTGTTGCGAACCATTATGGTCTTCAAATCTTCACTCTGTGGTTGAGCCATATCTCCGAGAATACGACTCCCCGTTTCCAAGGCTTCTTTTCCCAAACTCTGCCCCGCAGCTTTCAAGACAGGAGCAAAATAACGCCACACATTACCAAGAACTGATCCTAAGCCATGCCCTCTGTGTATTCTTCCCATCCCGCGATGAAACATTTTTCCCGCATAAAAGGGAGATGAAGAAAATCCAGAACCATATTGAAAACTTCTACCGTATTGAGTCTTGCCCTGAGGCGAAAAGTCGACTATTTTCGAAGAGTCAAAGGGTACAAGAACCATATCTAGTGTCCAAATAAGTCAAAACATACGTATTTATACTTTTATCTGCTTGCACCTCAACTGTAAGATCTATGACAAAACCAGAATCAAAAGTCTAGTGATTACAAAAATTTTTTATTGATGATTAACATTTTGTTTTGGACACAACAATATTTTTTTAAAAACCCACAATGTTTTATTCGTTGATATCGATCTCCTCAATGACCTTGCTACGACATTGACAACATTTGTTCACACGGACCCCAATTAATCCTGAGCAAATGAGGATTAGAAGCTAAAATCGGTATAAAATGATATATTGAATTTGATCTTACAGTGAAGAAGAAAGCAACTATTCCAAGGATTAAGCTAGCCAAGGGCCAGAATTTGATGGAGAAGTTCAAGAAACAATTTTCATCGAGCGTCTTTCCAACATTATAATTAGAATCCAAGCATATAAGGGGTTCCAGATACCTTAAAAAGGACATTTTAAAAAATCATTAATGCAAAAAATTACCCAAAAGGACGATAACAGTCAAAGTTGTTGGGACACGTACAATTGGTCCTCAAGAAATCTTGAATTCTCAGAGACATTTTGAAGAAACGAGCGTTAGACGGAGCAGAAAAAGTATTTAAGACAGAAAAATTTTTGTATTTCGGGCTAAACAATGGCTTTCTCTGCTACGGAGTTGAAACTTCACCTACCATCTGGTCTTTTATTAGGAGGTTCTTCAGGCAGCGGAAAGACGTCCTTAATGCTCCAAATTATAGAAAATGCGCGTAAAATTTTTGATCCCCCGCCAAAGGATGTGGTTTATTGTTATGGAGAGTTTGGAGAACATGTTACACATCTAGCAAAACAGGGAATTAAAGTTGTTTCAGGACTCCCGGATGATGAGCTAATAAAAAATTCAAAAAAACCTTTGCTCCTTGTGTTGGACGACCTGATTACATCGATAGACCCTCAGTACCTCACAGAGCTTTACACAAAGAAGGCGCATCATCAAAACTTGGGTGTGATTACATTGAGTCAATCAATTTTCGAACCAAAACTCCGTGTTCCACGCATAAATTCCCAATATATCATTTTAATGAGAGCTCCGAACGCTGAACTTCAAGTACGAACACTAGGCTCACAAATTTTCCCCGGTAAAAAGGGATTTATGGAAGCATATCGTGATGCAACAAAGGAACAATTCGGCTATCTTTTAATCGATCTACATCCAAAGACACCTGTTGATTTGAGACTACGTACAAACATTTTTTCGACAGACTCCATGGTGGTGTACAAAGTATAAATAGCAAAGAGAACAACCAAAAATCTAGTTTATGAAGCTTATTCAAAAGCATGTCTTGTTTCTAAAAAAATTGGCGTCGTTCAAGAGTCCTGAAAGTCGAAAATTGTTTTTAAGTTCTTGCTCTCCAGAACAAGTCCAAGCAATTGTGGAGATCTGTTATAATCTTGTTCAAGGGAACATCCATTTAACTCCCCACCAAAGGAAAAAGTTGTTGCCATACGCTACCTTTATTCGCGAATTGAGTCGAAAAAGGTCTACCGCCTCGGGGCTTAAACATCTTCAGAAAGGAGCCGGTCTTCCATTTGCTGCCTTAATTATTCCTGCACTACTTGAAGCGTCGAGATTATTCCTAAAATGAAAAAATTTTTCCTAGTGCCAGAGGATTTTTACAACAATATTCTAAACACAACAACCTCTGAAGATTTTTCTCAATCAAATGTCAACAAGACCTTGCATCAAAAAGGCAATGTGGGCACAAAGTATTTGAAATATAACCAACAAATGCCTGATTATCTTCGCAGAAAAAGAGAGATGGATAATAAACCTGTTAAGGTTACTTTTGAAGATGGATCGACAGGGGCCAAAACGGGAAAATCAATCTCAAAAGTAGATGATGATGGAGCATACGAGGAACTGTTTGCCAAAATTTATAAGGAAGTTCAGAGAACTGCTGGGAAAACTCCGAGGGTTAAAATAAAACGTCGATTTGTCCCAAAACATTCTGAGAACCGGGAAGAAGAACATGAGCCCAATTCAGAACAAATCCCCGACCTCGAATCAGAACAATCCCCTGACCCCGAAAACGAAGAAGGCCATGAATTTTTTACACCTGTCAGCCGTAGAACCCCAAAAAATACGACTCCAAAAAGTGAACGCCAACCCTTTACGGGTTGGAAAGCCCTTCCTCCAATCACTCCTTCCAAAGCCTTAGAAATTGCAAATTCTTTAAAAGGGAAACTCCGACGGGCCCCAGATACGTTTGGGATATCAGAAAAGGGATTCTTAAAAGATAAAAAAGGAAAAGCAACGACTTTTAATGCTGAAGCTCTTCTCAAACAGTGGGCCAAGAATCCTGTTGTTGGTGCTGACACCGTTCCCATCGATTTTCTAAATAAAATGTACAAGAATGAAGGTACAAAGGATATGATTCATCAACTTATGAGCGGACGGACAAAGAGGGAGAGAAAGCAAGTAGCCCGAGGAGTTTTATTGAAAAGAAGACACTACAGATTCAAGGTTCTTTCGTGGAAGTATAAAAGCACACCGAAAGTTTTGAAAAGGCATTAAATGGATGTTTCAGTTCCTGAACTTCCCGACTCTTGCAATCGTTACAACGAACTCATTTTTTGTGCTGTAAGCATAATTTACACTATTGTTTTGTTTGTATATTTTATTGTGCACGGACTTATAAATGGACGAAAACGAAATCCGAAGAATAATCAAGCTGACGCCCTCGCTAGCTTCGAGCTTCTTAGACGTGCTTTCGATAGACCAAGTCAGTCTTCCCCCAAGTACCCGTTTAGTGTCATATACAATCTCGATAAGAGCTATGAGCCAGGTTCACATTGGGTCGCTTTGTACGGTGATTCTCAAAAAAGAGTGTTCTATTTCGACAGTTTTGGAGATCCGCCACCACACGAAATTACAAGTAAATTTCCAAATACAAATTACTGGCAAAAGCCTGTCCAATCCTTGTTTTCATCAGCCTGCGGGCATTACTGTATTGCATATTTGATCCTCAAAAATAGAGGTTTTTCGGATACATCAATTTATGGTACACTCTCCCATATTAGTGAGAAACAACTGAGGAATGTGATTAGACGCCTCGAGGGAAAATGGGGAGTATAAAAGTGATAGTTCTGGTTAGAAAAGACATTTAATGTCTAAAAAAAAAACGTCATGTCTTCTTCTGAGGAGGGTGGTTCGTCTTTTATTGGTATCCCCACTGATCTGGGTCAGAAAACGTAAGTATCTTTTAAAACTTTTTGTTTATTTCAAGTACTACCGTGTATCCGACGCCCTCGGGGCCATTCCTCTCAGTCCAAATAGTCCCAAACGAATCTTGGGCCATGTATGTATTTTACAATAATGGATCTTCACGTCATTTGATAACAATAATTTATTTACAAGAAGAAATGTATGATTTATAATATTATATAAAAAAAGTAATAAATAAATAATCATTGTACATAACCGAATGGAAGAATAGTGACGTCGTCATTAGCAATATATCCCTTATCACAAACACCTTGATAAACTTTTTGTTTATCATTTGTAGTGAAAACTCCAACGTTCTTAATGGCGCGAATCTCGTCGTAGACAGCTGTTAAAGATTCTTGATATCCATCCAAAATAACTCGGTCAACCAGACCAGAAAAGGAGTCATAGTTAATGATCGAACATGTTTTTCCGTTTAAACTTATTCCGCGGAGTTTCAGATCATATTCCAACTCCCCAGTCACAACGTCCCTATATTTTAAGGCATATTGCTTGGCACCAAGTCCAAGAAACTCGAGGATATCCTTCCCTTTCTTCTCCAACTCCATATCTCCAAGGTAGTCTCCAGTCTTCAGAGGATACTCACCCGAAGCCTTATCAAAGGTGAAGATCAGACTATCTGAAAGATTGTTGTTGTTTTGCATGCACACCTACCTGTATCATAATACAGAATTTTTTCGCCTTTACTCTCCACCTGTTCAAAGAACGAGTAGAGATAGGTCCGGGCTTGGGCCGTGATCCATGTAGGGATCAACAGATTTGAAAACTCCAGCGGGGTTGTGAATTCTTCAGAGGTCTTGAAGCTAATGTATATTTTATCATCCTCCACCAAATCAACACTTTTGATCACATTGGTGGAGTTGTTGAGTATCTTGTAGAACTCGGTGGCAGTGGAACATACCACAGTCTAAAAATCAGATTACAAAAAATGTGCTCATTCGTTACCTTGGGAAGATCCGTTCTCATACTCAATTTTCCCCATAAACTATTGAGATACAACTTGGAGATTGTTCGGAGAGCAGGATTTTTAGACCATTTGCCCTCGTCAATTTCAAATCCATATCTTCGCTTAATTTCCTCCTTGAATTGTTGATTTTTTGCCTCGTCATCATAAGGTTTTCCCGAAGCCTCAAGCTTGGTTTTTAAAAACCTATATACATAGGGTTTGAATAGGGCGTCCGACATTTCATTAAATTTCAAAATTTCGAATATTTTCTTGACTTTGTATCCCTTCCTGAGGGCATTTTTAAGTTCAACTGATGTTGTAGTTGTCAAAAAGGACCTCTCTTCCTCTCCATGTTCGCATACCAAGTTTTTGTTGTAGCTGGCTCCTTGATTCTCCTGAGCACATGAATAACATAGAGGGTAGATTAACTTTTTGTTACAGGTAATCGGGAGGACAGGAAGCGCGAGATTCTGAGGAGGAAGAACAACAACTTTATACAACCCATCATGCTCAATGTCTGCTTCAGATTCCCAATTCACATCATAATTTTGAATGTATAAGGGTGTAGGTATCCCTATGGGCATTGCATAGGTCGCCATGATATAAGGGTAAAGACTCTGAATGTCGGTGTATCCTATTCCTTTCCTTTCATTAGCGTTAAATTTGAGACATTGCGTAGCAGTTCGTCCACCATGGAAGGCATCTCGGAGTCTGATAGAACCCGCCGAAAAGAATCTCTGCTCAAAATAAGCAGACATTTCGTCGTCCTCTTGTAACATTTTCCTAATCTCACATTCCTTATAAACAAGGACTTCAAATCCCAAATCTTCGAGAGCTTTTACTCTTTTTTCTGTTTTTAGTAACCCTTCTTTTACAGATATTCCAGAGGGCAAACGGTCTCCGAGATCTTTACAACAATCTTTGCACCCGTGATAATAGCAACCATTTAGCTCCAATGCCAAAGGTTTCTCATTCTGCCTTTCCAAGAACCCATCTATCGAGATTTTGTGGACCTTTCCGTCGATGACAATCTCAACTCTATAAAAATTTTTTATTATTTTTGTTTTTGTTCTAACCTTTTTTCCCCATTATCCCTAAATTGGAGATCTTTCATGTCCTTTTTGTCTCTCAGCCATCTGAAGAAAAGTAATGCCACTTTTGATTGTTGTATAAAATCTCCAAACCCAATAGTAGGAGTTCTGATGACGGTCCTTTCCTCCAGGTCTAACATTCGCCAGATTCTCAGACATGAAGAAGCAAGGGTTGGACAGTAGTATAATACATCGTCCGTAGGACAATGCTCTTGAATCATACTTCTAAACTTTACTAAGGCATGCAGCAGGATTCTGGTGTCTTGAATTCCATAATCGTACAACTGTTGTTTGAAGTTGAAAGGTTTATCCCGATTTTCTTCGTAAAAGTCAAGCAACTCTTGTCTTTTGTTCGCATTCAAACTGTCTGGACAATAATATTGAATATCCGGATGATGAGGGAGGTCAGCTTGATAGTGAGCAGGAGTGTTAAAGAGATGGGGGAATGTCCCCTTGGAATCAACTTCAAGACCCAAAGCCTTTGGCATCGATCCGAGAGGCATTTGGAGGTAATTAAAAGAGTCTGTAAATTTGACCTCTGTGAAAGCTCCAGCAGTTCCAGCGACATTAATTGTGTAATATTTGGCCCCTGTCAAGATCATATCGATCTTGGAGATGGCTGAAAAAAATATTTGAATTTGTTGCAATGACCTACTCTTGTCTTTGTTTATTTCTTTCATGAGCAAATGACAATCGAATTTGCCTCCGAAATGTGCTATTGCGAGGACTGGTATCTTTTTTGCGCAACTTTTTAGATACTCCCATACGTCTTTGACAACATTTTCGGAGTCACCATGAGGAATACTAAACGTCTTTAGATGCTCTCCACATTTTTCACATGGAGTCTCTTCGTCTCTCCATTTACCGTTTGCCATACAAGTTGTACAGGCCTTGTGAATTGATGCGAAATTTACAGAGTGTTGACTTCTGTTCGAGTTATCGTTCAAAGGAGTGGTGGTAGTTTCAAAGTCAAAGGCACACAAGTTGTAGTTGACAGGTTTTTTAGGCACAGGTATGGGGTTGACGTAACACTCACTCCCGACTTCGTGAAAGCCTCGGCATGACACGCAAAAACTTAATCCACATAAATGCCCATTCTTTTTTGAATATGCCTGATCACATTTGTCACATTTTTTGTAATAAGAGCAAATGTTTTTCTTCAGATGGTGTTCATAGCAATCCTTGTTTAAAAACTTTTTTGTACATGCGGCGCACTTCTTTTCAAAGCCATCATCCTTACAAGGAAAGTCGTTTCCTATACGACAACACTTGGTGCATTTTTTCTGGCATCTAGCTGTATGATCGATTGATTCTCTCATCAATTTCCGACAACTGAAACATAAATTGGAGAAAGATCTGACTCCGAAGAAAGCAGTGGGACTCCATATGGAGTCGTAGTGATTGTCGTGGTAATAAAGCATAATTGGAGTTTTTACATCCAAAATCTCATCCTTCTCCAGTTTCGGGTAACTCCATCCGTGCTCAAAAGATCTCCGATCAAAAACTATAATTTTATGTGGAGCGGCTTCTGGGTATTTTTGGTCCATGAAAGCTTCCCAGAGGCCAACCGTGAACTCGATGCTTTCCTTTCCTGTTAAACTTGCAGCCTTAAAATGTTTGTATGCTTCTTTTAGTTCAGCACATTCTGTTGGTTTTGTAAATTTTCGAGCCTTGTACAATTTTCGTTCAGATTTTTTATGGCCCGGAAGATCCTTGGTAGTTGCAAGCCTAGAGATGTTTATGGATACAGGAAGACAATCATTCTTCTGAGTGTTAACATGGAAAATGCCTGTACTTGTCTCCAAAAAGGATCTAGTTGTCTGTCGTGTCGGGGGAGCGCCACCGATTCTGCCATATAGAACTGTTATGTTGAGTACAAAGGGTTTCCCCAACAAGCTTGGAGTTTTGGATGACTGTGCAATTTTGAATAATTTTGTGTAAAGATGTTTAGGATCGAAAACATTTCTTTTGGAGAAATGATTTAGAGGTCTCGTTAAGTTATCGGACGATACTCTCACACCTACATACATGGCCCTTTCTGATCCTCCTCTTTCAACTAGAAATTAAATTTGATTTTTTTTTAAAGTGTTTACCTTCTCTGAGGCACTCGTTGACTGATTGTTCTACAAGCTGATTGAAACGTTTTTCAAAATCACTCATGTTTTCACTAATGTGTATATGGTACTTTTGTTCTCTTGAGTAGCATTTAAATCTCTCTGACGTTTTAACTCGAGAGGCTCCGACACGGAAGAATTGTATTCTATAATAAAATTTTTTGACTTTTTTATACGATTATTGCACTTACCCCCGACCTTTTTGAGGGAGAGGTCTGAAAAAATCGTCAAATTCAGGGAGGGTATCTGTGCCTCCTAAAAACCTTGCCATGTCAAAGCACGGATCAGAAAAATTTTCCTCGTCAAGATCATCTAGAGAAATATTGGTTTCTGAGAATTCCTTGTAAAAGTCGAGATCTTCCAAAAGTTTTTGCATCATCATTTCGCGGGGATTATGTGAAGAACTCGATGGGATGTTTGAGAGATCATCACTAAAAAATGAATCAGAGAAAAAAACAAGAGATACCTTTCGAGTAGCTGCATGTACTGCATGAGTTCTGCGGGCCCTAAGACCTTAAAGTCGGGCCTGAGAATGTCTTCAAGGGACAATGTATTATTTTGTTCTTGGGTTGTCATTTTTATTGATTCTTCATGATTGGAGTTTGTCTGCTCTTCCATAATGGTTTCCGAGCATTGGCGAAAATTGGGAGCCGATCTATGATAATCGACGGCCGGGTCTCTTATATTCGATAAGTCCCTCAGGGGTGTAAGACGCCTTCTCTTGGAAGGTGGATGATTGGAGTTTGTCTGCTCTTCCATAATGGTTTCCGAGCATTGGCGAAAATTGGGAGCCGATCTATGATAATCGACGGCCGGGTCTCTTATATTCGATAAGTCCCTCAGGGGTGTAAGACGCCTTCTCTTGGAAGGTGGATGATTGGAGTTTGTCTGCTCTTCCATAATGGTTTCCGAGCATTGGCGAAAATTGGGAGCCGATCTATGATAATCGACGGCCGGGTCTCTTATATTCGATAAGTCCCTCAGGGGTGTAAGACGCCTTCTCTTGGAAGGTGGATGATTGGAGTTTGTCTGCTCTTCCATAATGGTTTCCGAGCATTGGCGAAAATTGGGAGCCGATCTATGATAATCGACGGCCGGGTCTCTTATATTCGATAAGTCCCTCAGGGGTGTAAGACGCCTTCTCTTGGAAGGTGGTTGTTCTATTTCGTTAGTCATCTAAAAAATTTTTTTCTTTATTAATTGAATTAAGAAAGGTACGATAATAACACGCCAACAGTTCACGAAAAATATATGATAATAAGAGGGAATCAAAACATTGTAAATAGGTGTAAGGATAAGGGGAACATTTAACGATAAAAGGGGGTCAGTCGGATTTTTCTTCCTCGAAGACTTTTTCAATCTGTTTCTGTAGTTTACGAAGTGTATTCTTGCTCACATCTGTTGCCCTGTAAATGTCCATTAGTGTGTATTCTTCTCTGCACATGTAGTATAAAGTTGCAGCGATAGTTGAAAGAAGAGGATTTCTGAACATTTTTTATTTTTTAGATTGATATATGTTACCCCGTCAGCACACTTTTATTTTGAACTGTATGAACCATTTTTACTAGTTGAGCATGTCTTTTATAGGAGAGCCCTAGATAAGCGCAAAATCTGCTTGCATATTCCTCGACTCCAATCGGTTTGTTTGCATTGGCAATATTTCCGGGGATCTGTTTGAAACATTTATAGATCTTCTTTATGTTAACCGCCGACAATTCTGAGATTTCTAAAAAGGGAAAAATGAAACGCTTGGGTCATTGATAACCTTTGAAACTCCGTGGAACCCCATTTTTACGACATGTTATGTACAAGCAAGTGGCTAAAACATGTTTGTCACTAGTGTTTTTTACATAGTCTTTGATTCTGTCAAATAGGATTGAAACATCCTTTTCAATGCTTGAGGGCAGATGTCCTTTACTGGTCATCTCTTGTAATATTTTTGTATTCTCTTCAGACATTTTTGATGTAGGTGTTGTGGTATAAAAAGGCACATCATTTAAGACGTCAAAGATCCGTTCGCCGACAACGACGCCACACTCTGGGCAAATCAGATCTCCACATCTAAAATCTTCTATCAACTCCGCCTCTGTATGAAAGGGGCACGTCAAACGCTCCATGTCACTATAAAAACAAAACGGTTAGTGATTTGTATGTTAGATATGCGTTCGTCATTTTTTATTGTGCTTCCCAGCAACGATCCTAGTAACACCTTTGGGAAAAATACCCCTGCTGATTTCAAAATCGTGTTGCCTAAACCCTTGACATTTGACGCCCCCTATTTATGTGGTTTACAGAGCATTGTCTATCCTCATTCATGGGCTTCTATCGGGACCTTGGATGGGCAATATATCGATCTTACAACTGCTTACGCAATCTTGAGAATACACATCCCTAAAGGGAGTTTTAATACAATTGAGAGTTTGGTGACATATTTGAATTCGGTGGTTCAAGAAGAGCTTGAGAAGGGAGAGGGGCGTCGTAAAAGAAATGCTCCGGAAGAGCCAAAGGTTTTAAAAAAGGGTAAAAAGATGGATGTCGCATTAAAGAAGTCTGTGAAGACTGATGAGGGAAATCCAATCCCTTTGACAAAAGCCGCGGTACAAAATGTTTCTCTTCCAAACGTTTCTAATACTAATATTGCTGATGTTGGTACTAGAAATAATCCGGGGGGTATTCGAAATACTACTAGAGATACTGCTAAAAGTACTACATTTCCTCATGGTGCTGCTCAACCTAGCCCTTTGCCTCCTTCTAATCCGCCTGTTTTACAACCGTCTACTCTTAGCAATCCAATTACTACTAGCATAGCTACTCCATCTACAACAACACTAACAGGGGCACAACATACCGCTCCCTCTGCATCCTCAAAGGCCTCGTCATCACACCTTTCCAATAATATACAAAAAGGCAATTTATCTCTCGAAAATGAAAAAAAGGCCCCGAATAACAACAACTCCCAATCTGCCAAGAACAAAAGCGGCGCGACCTCCTTCTCCCCGGTTTCGACCGACCATCTGCCTACGCACAATCCTGCGATTGGTTTTATGGATGTTGAGTATCCCAGAATGTCACGCCCCCTTGCCCTGGTTGGCACGAGACGTATTGAGACTGAACCTTTGAAGGTCCCCGTCTATGAATTGAACCGCCCTCATAAAACGGTGAAAGAGCCAATCAAAGCAATGTATAACCTGAGACCTTTAAGATCTTCCGATTTCGCAATATTATACGACAAGAAAATTCAGCGTGTGAAAACACATGTTAATCATGAAGTAGTGGGGAAGATTGAGTTCTCACCCCAATTAAAGTACACTCTAGGGTTTTCGGATTATGGGGAAATTGTAAACGAAACTGTCGCTCCATTCTCTCCTGATCTCAGTGGTGGCATCAAGAACCTAGCCGTATACGTTGACGATTTAGTTGAACAGGTTATTGTCGGCAGTTTTCAAACACCTATGCTTCGTATGGTTACAGTAAAAGGCAAACCGGGGGATGTTGTGGAACAGATTTACGATCAACCGTTAATGATACCTGTTAGAGCAAGGGAGATCTCTGTATTACATGTTCAAATTAGAACTCTAGATGGACGTTTATGCCCTTTTGATTATGGCATTACTTGTTTAACTTTATGTTTCAAACCTCTGGCGGTTTTTTAAATTTATTGTTTAATAAATAATAATTGCAAGTTAAAGGGAGTATTCGTGAAAGTTCTCGTACAGCTGTAAGCATGACAAAAGGCTCTAATAACATCTGAAGGCTTGAAATCTTTTAATGGCAATGCCTCCACCTTAAACTCATCGAGATCCATCTCCCCAGAAATGTGCATAGTAATGTAATTGAAACCTATAACAATATGATAATTCAAGTTAGTCTCCAACCTTTTGAGTATCTGTCTACAAGTTCTTTTACAAGCCTTTCAATATTTCGAACAGTTGCATTCCGGGGTTTCTTTGTCTCGTACGAAGCAGAATATGAAAAATAGTTACCGATTGAACTTTCTGATGTTGAGGTACAGTTAAACAACTCCATGATAATATTTTTTCTACTATAAAAAAGAAACATTTATATACTGTGCACAGATCATGAGCATTTTAAAAAGCTTTCGTGATCTAGACGATCCCTCTGCATACACAGGGCCTTCTCGTTTGGCAAAAACAAAGAAGCTAAAATACGAAGATGTTCGGCGGATCTTGGCACGTGATTTTTCGTATAGTCTCCATAAACCGAGACGTCGAAGATTCAATCGTTTGAAGACTATCCCCTCAGGGTTCATGACGGATGTGCAAATGGATTTGGCGGACTTTCAGGCTCTTTCAAAATACAACAAGGGCTACAAATATTGTTTATTGGGGGTTGACGTAATGTCGCGCAGGTTCTTTGCTTGTCCTGTTCTCTCCAAAAAGTCTTCGGATATGCTCAAAGCATTCGAATGTATGTTCAGAAAAATGCCGCAAATCCCCCAGGTGATTTTTACGGATAAGGGCAAAGAGTTTGTTGCCAAAGATGTCAAAAACTTTTTGGATTCAAAAAACTTGGAGCTTCGCCATGGAGAAAACGCGGAGATCAAAGCAGCAGTTGCAGAGAGAGGAATTAGAACTTTAAAATCTCGTTTATACAAATACTTTTCCGCACAAAACACTTTGAATTGGATTGGTGTGCTGGACAAGTTTATTAACGCCATCAACAATACTGTGTGTAGGAGCACAGGCTTGAAACCTAAGGATATTAATAGCTCAAACTGGTTCGAAATTTGGAAAAAAATTTATCAATCTGATTCCCCAAAAGCCAAAGAGCCCAAGTTCAAGGTGGGGGATTGGGTCAGGATTTCACGGCAGGCCGGGGACTTTGATAAGGGCTACTGGACTACCTTTACAGATGAAATTTTCAAGATTACAAAAATTAATAGAACTAACCCCATTACTTTTGAACTTGTTGACTCGGAAGGCGAACCGATTGAGGGCCGATTTTACACCGAAGAACTTTCGCTGACTTCTGAAGATACTGAATATCGAATCGAAAAGATTCTCAAAACACGATTGCGTAAGGGCATTAAAGAAGGGTTTGTCAAATGGATTGGATTTCCCTCATCAAAAAATTCTTGGGTTCAGCTATAATTCCAAATTTACAAAAGTATGTTTATTTATAGCACGATTCCTTAAAAAAATATATATATATATGACAATTAAAGTTTTCTCTGCTTCAGAGGCATTTTCGCTCTTTTCGGTGTGACATTTTCCTTGTTTTTCTCATCGTAGTCCGGGAGTTTATTTACGTAATGGGGAAAGACGACTTCAGTCATCTTCCATTCGCCATTTATACATTGGCAGTTCAATTGACGAGAGAAATTTTTGATTCCCAGAACCGTGATCATAGAATTCGGAGTTATTTTGTGATGCACATCGTCGGCATTATGAGGAAATTTCTCCACATTTTTAAGATCATAAACATGTCCTTCTCGTAGAGGCGAGAACTTTGAGACGTTATTATGTGCATTTACATATATTACAATCGGTCTTTTGAACATGTCAGCTCCATTTATTACCATATCCGGACCTCCGTCAGCAGGTCTGTTGTTCTTCCAAATTCTCAGAATGATAACCGTCTCCGTATTCCTAAAAATCTTGTATTATACAAATCGTAACTTACTTATCTTCTTGACGTGCTTTTTGGCACATTTCATAAAACTCGCTTCTCTTTGTGGTTCCTCCAAGATGTTTTACAACAGTAGTGTCATCAACAAAAATTACCTTTTCGGCCAAATTTTTCTGGACCTCTGTATTATCCAGCTTCAGAAGTGTGCCCGGATATATTGCCTCACCTCCCATATTAAAATCAGGGAACGGCCATTCTAAAGTGATGTGATTGTTAAAGCAATCAGTTGCACAAATTGTCCTGGACTCCTCGCTGTTGAAGGTCTTGAGGACCTGGACGACTACAGTTTTGGATGTTGTCGTATCCATCATTGGGTTGATCAGAAAAGAGGCGCGCGTCCTCTCTTCCTCCGTCATAATAGGCGCAGCCATATCGCGAGGAGACAAAATAAGCAAATGAGGTCATTTGCTTATTTTCGCCTCGTGGAGTTTAGCCCCAATCTTTTTCTAGCTCCGCCCTCATGATTTCGATTACCCTTAACGAATATATCCGGAAGACATACGCCGTGTCCATTGATGGGGTCGATATCAATACTTTGAAGTTAATAAATTTTAGTGTAAGTTTTTAATATCATATATTTTATGTTTTTTTTTTTAGAATTTTTACATGAAATTCCGTGGGCGTAAGATTTGTCGTCTGAAACCTGTTCAAAGCAAATGCGGTGAGAAGCTGTGGTTCTTTTCGCTGTACGATAAAGATGATGGATGTGAGAGCGACACTAGATGTCTCTTTGACGGAGATGAAATTCAAATTTATTTAACACCTGTTACCAAACGTCACACTGAAGTCCCTCAATCTGATCTTATTTTTTATACAAATATTTAAAAGATTTTTTTTTTGAATAAACGAATAAAAGTTATTGGATTCTTAATCCTTTTGAAAAGGGTAAAAATTATTTCATCATCATTGAGTCGAAAAGTTTATTGAAGGGTCATCAACCTTTATTGATGGACCAGACTTACTCTTGATCCTTCCGCTTTTTCCGGAAAAAAATCACAGACATAAATCATAAACTCTTTAACCTACCGCAACCTCTAGGTTGCGCAACATTCATAACATCTCGGTTGCGGAACACCCCGCAACCTCTTGCCCTCCCGCAACCTCTAGGTTGCGCAACAACCCGCAATCCTCCTCCTTTCCCCACTTTCTCACCCTTTTTCAATTTTTTACCGCAAAATTCCCTCACCTCTCTCCCCACTCTCCTCCAATCCCACACTCTCTCCCCTTTTTCATTTTTTACCACAATTTCATCGCGTCCTTTCAATTACGACACCCTCTCATCTTTTTTGAAATTTGACCGCAAAATTCCCCTGACCTCTCTCCCCACTCTCCTCCAATCCCACACTCTCTCATCTTTTTCATTTTTTACCACAATTTCATCGCGTCCTTTCAATTACGACACCCTCTCATCTTTTTTGAAATTTGACCGCAAAATTCCCCTGACCTCTCTCCCCACTCTCCTCCAATCCCACACTCTCTCATCTTTACAGTACTACCATACCATAAAAATTCCCTCACCTCTCTCCCCACTCTCCTCCAATCCCACACTCTCTCATTTACGGCACCCCGCGCCGGCTCCTCCCCCCTTTTCCAGTGGATGCAAAATTTAGTGCCAGAAACTACCTCTTATTACTACTAGGCTGCATCCCTTTTATTCCGTCGCTTCACACCTGACTTCAAATGACACAGGAAAAAATAAAAAAGTTTCCACTTTGTTAGAGACGACTACAACTTCAACGCAAACAAATTAGGATGTAGTATGATTATAACAACAAAAACTATCAAAAAAATTCTAAAACGATACCGCCGGGAGCGAAGAAGCCGTTGCAAAATACTAATATTCCCAAGGTAAATACCCCGCTTCGCCATGAACACATGGCTATGCCAGTCGCACATGGTTATGTATATATGTTGCACCATGCTCCCTTTAGCCCCACGCTTTGTTTTTTCCCACAGACGTACATTACTTCCGCATAAACAGGCATTTAAATTTTCACTGGGTCAAAAAAACTTCTTCTTCACACAAAAAGTGTGTTTGCCCGAGGACGTGTTGCGTCATGTCATGTAAAAGGCAGAAATCATCCAGTTTGGAGGGGGACAGGGAAACATGAGAACCAGGAATCGGTCATTCAAGAGCCTCAGGGGATACGGGGATATTCGGAAAAGCGACTTGACAATATGCATAATGTCCTCACGATTTGGTTACATCGGAGGAAGTGTAAATTGGAAAAAGCAAAATTTTAGAGTATTATGTTTTGACTGCCCAAAAAATGAGATATTTTCGCTAAAAAACTTGAATCATACGAACAACTCGCTTTCGAAATTAATTTGGCCGCTTCCGAACGGATTTGATTACTGAATCAGCCCGTTTATTGCATTATCACAATTTCCTTGCAACGCTCACGTACCGGTTGTTTACGCGTCACCCACTCAATTCGGCTCTCGGATTCCCAAGATGCCCGCGAATCTCCCCCGGGGACCGGCTCCGGCGCATACAAAACGTTCTTAAGCAATTTTAACCCAATTTAGAGACCACAAACAGACGAACCGGGTGAGGTCCGGACGATAGCAGCGGATTCCACCCTGAGCCGAAGCGTTTAAAACAAGCGAAAAGCTCAGAAACTGTAGAAAAACGAAACGATAGGATGCCCCCGGGGGACAGCGGAAGAAAAGAAAGCAAATTGGCAAAGAAAAGGGGAAGATGAACGTTCCCACGGGATGCCATCGGCCCCACTTCAACTCCAACGTTTCTGAATCCTTAAACGGTATGGATCTTTGACAGAAAATGGAAATTTGGAAGCAAAGAGGAAAACAAAGAGTGGGAAGAAAAACAAAAATAAAGCAAAATGAGTTTTAAAGTAAGACCCAATATGGTGACAAAGCCCAAAAGTTTTTAAAGAAAACTTGGCACCAAGCCTAAAAATTGACTATTAATAGGCGCCGTTCTAGTTTCGCAAGCCCAATAAATTATTCTCCAACACTCTAAAATTTAAAAGGCCGGGCAAAATTTCAAAGAAAAAGAGAAAAACAAAGTCGAATCCGGCCAAATTCTCCCCGCTGTTATTCAAAAGATAGGGGTTCTGCTTGCGCAAGTCCTTGACTCAACCGACCGTTCTATGAACTTAGACTGCATTTACCGCCATTTCTAGCCTCCAGGGAGTACAGAAATGCGTAAGGGTTTCGAATCATCATGAGTCGCTCAAAGAACATCGAGCTCGCTATTAGCCAAATTTGATAGTCGTGAGGAGGGCGGTTTAAACAAATTACATGATGTTTCAGTGTTTCAGAGACGGCACATGCTCCTCGTAAATCAAATTTCAACCCTGATTTCCTAATGCTACAGAATGGGTAACAACACACTCTCAGGATTTGATGCAAAGATAAAGAAATTGCCAGAATGTGAGCTCAATTTTGACGCAAGACGCCTCAAGTCTCCTACACGTGCAAGATTGCCCTTTACCAATTCCCCTTATATCCTGACACTCGATACGCTAAACTTGTATTGTTCACGTAATCCAAAGAACGCCGGCAATTTGCACAGAGCGCAGAGACCGAGACCAAGATAACCGCCAATGTGGTGATGACGATAAACAGAAGGGCCCATGACATCTCCGAAAAGCTGCAAATGTCAGACGAACAGTCATGTCCAATACTTCAAATGTGAGCGATGTTTTTTGGAGATGAACGTTTGGAGATGGAGACAATGATAACATTTTGTATATCTTTGACTTCCTTGTTTTGCAATAGTAAGAATGGAGTTATTGATGGCTTAAGACAACTGTGTTCAGGGCATGTTTTTAGCTAAAACTCCTCAAAATCGCATTTTTTAGAACCGTGTCGAAAACAACGAATTTTTCATCCTATCTCTTTGTCACTTGATGTCTGACCCAGCTCTTCTTAAACGTCTTTAAATTCTTTGAAATTCCGGGAATTTTTGACTAGTCCCTAATTAGCCTCGGGTCGTTTTCCTGCTATTTGTTACTCAAAGATTGTTAGTGTCAGTCCGTGGGCGCTTCCAAATAATTTCCAGTTTTTTCGCGTGTTTTGAACTTCCAGCATCTGATATCCGACCTTCCTCATTAAAAGACCTAAATCTACGCAGTACAAAGAATACTTTTTTAAGATTGCTCTTTGAGAAAATAGAAATAGAGGATTTAATTGTATGGTGGGATCTTTTGTACTTTGACGTGTACAAATAACCGGGTATGCAAGGGCGTAATTAATTCAAATAACTGATGATTGATCCACTGTTTTGGAATTTAAACTTTGGAAGATTAAATTTTATTCAAACATTTTTGGATCGCATTTTACAGAAACTCAACGAAGACACAAAGATTATTGTAATAAAGATTAATAGTCGACGGAACTTTCAAATTTACACTTTTTGTATGAAAGTTCAAAAATAAAGATGGACCAAAAATGAAGAGGACAGGAGAAATGTAACCCTCAAAACTCCCACACTTACCGTCGCCCATTGATGAAGATCTTGACATGATGCAAGATTTTGATAACCATGCTTACAGGCCTCCAGCCACGCTTTATGTATATATGTGTAATCGAATTTAGATTTCGCGGTGCGAACCTTTACAACTTCCTTAAAACATTAGGGCATTAGACATTGCTACCGAGAAAAACAAGGCCGCGTACATGAGGAACAGCAGAATGCTGACAAAACAGGGAAAATACAGCGAGTTTATGATTAAATGGATGATGTATTTACATTAACAGTGTCCTTATTTAGCTTAAAATTAGATTTGTTGACTAGAAGTTTCTTTTATTGGGAGAGTTGAATATCAAGGAAAGCGTTTGATTGTTATAAATAAGAATTTCGAATACTTCGTAGTATTTGTCAGCCATTCTAATATTGCAGATTATAAAATAAAATTGGATATTAGGCCAGCCGTAAAAATTATACTTTCCGTTCGACTTAACGGTAAGTTTAAAATATTGGAACAACATCACCGAGACAATAAACAACCGTCAGAACGAAAATCAATACAAGAAAAATAGAATTTTGTTACGAAAGACCCTCATTTTTCTCCTTTCTCTGACCGCTCTCTCCGTCTTTCTGCGCGTGCCCTCTGCCTCTCGCCCAATTCACCTCCGAGATCAAACCAAGGAAAAAGAGAAAATCGCTATTTCGCGGATCGCTACGGCTCTGACGAAATTTCCTATTTATTTTGACGTGAACCAGACATCTCCTTGCACTTCATACACCTGTCAATGCAGCCCCAAATCACGTCTCGCTTCCAGATGGAAATAAGAATACGGTAGGACTGCTTAGCGAATAGTTACTTCCAAAGGATATTGGACTAAGTAATTGCCGTAGAAAGCAAAATTAACAATAAATAAGGAACCCCGACAAACGTCACTTCCTTACCCCCCAACGAACTGCTGTTATGTATTTTGACAAAAGCATAGAGCCTGAAGCAATTTGCAACAGCTGGAAATTCGAGCCAAGAAATATTCCGGGAAGTCAGAATAAATTTAAGAAAAGAGCGGATACCATAGAATGCATACCGTAGAATCTACCAGTCAAAATTTGACATATTAAGGAATATTGGATCTGATGAAAAAACAACTTGTATTTTCACCAACAGCAAGACAGAGAGCCCATTCTACTTCCCGCATCTATGTCCTAATTCTGGCTGAGCACTTCCGGTCTTTCTGCCTATCTATCTTCTCCTTTTTTTGCCACCTCTCAATTCGGACGTCTGTTCGAATCCCCCCTAAGAAGTTCTCCCAAACAAAACGTCAAATGAGCCGCCGGCCTGTTCATTTTGAAGCGACGTGACCGTTCCCTTTTCTTGATGGACTGCAAATAACCACCTCCTCGTCGTTCAAACCCCTGATTAGCCACATTAGCCGCCCATCGCAATGCGCAAACTCGGATACCAGGCCTCACTTAACTAACATAAGAGTGCGGCCAAGTATAGACACTCCAAACGAGCCCCACGGATTCTGAAAATCCGCCGAAGCAAAGCTTTTGGGATCTATGAACGCTGACGGAACACTCAAAATTCAACAAACGTGGGTATGCGTCGTGTAAATGGGACAAGAAAGAACAACTCGAGGCAGTGAAATTAAATCAAAGCTCATCATAAATCTGATTACACATTTTTGCGAGCTGCTCTTAAATAGGAAAAAAGTTTGCCGAAAAACAAGAAAAATACGTAGAAAGCTCCTCAAACTCGTAAATATGGGGTGAACGGCATAAAGGTCTTTCCGGTTCGAAAGGAAATTCGAACTTAATCTGTAAATCTAAGATCTGTTTTAGCAAAGCCAAGTACATATAGATGTACTTTTATTAAAAAACAGCCAGAAATTGTAGAAAATTGGTTTGCCCACAGTCGGCTTACCATAATTGTCCCAGAAAAACACAAATCTTATTAGTTTTGGGCACAAAAATTTCTATACACAAAGAAATGTCAGCAGCAGGTCACCGTGTCTGTCCATTCAAGCATCTCAATTTCGTTCCCCAAGATCTCCGAAAAGGGCGTTTTTGAGGTCGTTGAACAGTCATTAATTGAGTGAACGACACTAAGTGGCTACGTAAGAATACGTCTATGGAATTGAAACAATGTCAGTCTTGCTAGTTTAACTACGACGATGTTAAAATACACAAACACTCCGACAAAAGCTTAAGAAAAGGATCCATGTAGACTTTGTTTAGTCAACATTTACTTTACCTAGACCGATGTCTCCCAATTCCTTCGCCGAGACAAAAAAACATCCCAAGCGACAAGGAAGACCGAGAAGGAAATGATTATCGACTTGGCGGTCAGGCAGACCTCTAATGTTTACACATGCCGTTCCAATAAAACTCCACATCAGGAACTGCCAAAGTTGAAAAGACGAATCCAAATTAAAAATTGGAATTTGAAGAAAAATCGTAGTTTATTTGGGGACTTCCGGGGGAAGTGTTTTGCTTTCTATAATTTTATGTCCGAACAAACCATGCAACAACTAGTGAAGTTAACAATGGAGAGAGATTTTCCAAAAGAAACAGGCAAAAAAGTTACAAACTGGATTATCTATGGGGACTTTGTAATTGACTTAAAAAAAAATGTTTAAAAATAATGGCTATAATCGCTATTGTCTTGGGCTGCAAAACGTATCTAACAGTTCGGAAAGGTGATGCACTACCATGCGAAAAAAGGGTGAATACGGGGCAAAAGAATAATTGAACACCTGCACAAAAAATGTTAAAAATACAGTAGTGAATATGACGCTGCTGTCAGCAAAGATCATAAATAAAAGTAATGCTCCTTATTATGAACCTAATGAACTTATAAAGCAATTAGCTCCGCCGGAAAATAATCTCTTTGTCACAATGGCAGAAAAATAGGCATGCACTTTCAAGCAAGCGGATCCTTTTCAAAGGAGTACACCAAAGTTCTGGCAGAATAAATCCGCTAAACTCCTGCTGTTTACACAGTCTAGACGTGCTAGCCCAAAGCCAAAAACAGAAATTTTGGACAAAGATAATTGTCAACCAGGCGTGCACCACCCATTTAATTATGCATACACGTATTTTGGTAGAGCTTAAGAGTACTGTAGATTGATCCCAAAAAAACAACGGAAATTGAAAGGGTTGAACACAAGGGCAGACTAATCACGTCAGGACTGATCATCCCGACGAGAATTTGATACTCTCTTTGACAAAAAAGTGTTCCGTCGAAACAGTTGTCAATATGAAAAAAAGAACGAAAACTGGAATTATCAAGCGACCTTTATATTAGCATTATCTAAGAGACAGTAATTGTTATTACGAAATTTCAGGAAGACAGCCATCCATTGTGAAATGTGAATACTGGAAGCCCTTTTCAGATATGCATTATGACCGGAGACTTAGTCATGAGACGTGATGATGAAACATTTATTATTTTTCAAAAGGTAGCTTTCAAATATCAGCCAAAAAACCGGTACCAAACGACCAGTCAATGCTTCATTGTCAATCACATTCAACCCTTTACATCTTCAATCAAGAAACTTCTTCCAGTGTTTCCTTCTAGCTCTCTACGTCAACAATGCCTCACCTATTCCAAAAACAGTTTGACGGCCTAACTCAGAGATTCAAAACTTTTTCTTTCAAGCAATCCCCGGAAATAACTTTTATTTTTCAAGTGTGTCCCCGAATCGCTAGACGCAAAGACATATTAGTTTCCAAAAACAAATTTCTCAGAATCCATGATGAGCACTTACGACGTAACAATTAAATGCATTTGTAATAAGGAAGAGAACACTTACTTTCTATTAGATCCCACTCTTCCTTATAGTTTTTATTTACCGAACGATCTTCGTCTCCGCGAATACGGTAATAAATTGGCAGACGGCACGAACTTCCTGGAGAGGACGGAAAAAACTCTAAAGTGGTTGCTAATCGGCGTGCAACGCAATCGCTGTGTAAGATACAATTTTTTGGAGATCAAATTTTTCACAAAGACGGAAAACATAATACGACTACAATATCTTGTCGAAGAAAAGTAAAGGAATTGTACAACGAAAGCTGCCCTGATCCAGGTCACGCTACTGGCCAGTAATTGGAATTTCCCAGGAAACATTTCCTAATCCGCTGACATTCCCACAAACTTAATCCCAAGCCCACCGTTCTCGCGCACATGCCCAAAACTTTGTAATTACTCGGAATCTAATTTCTCTGACGCCCCAAAAATGGGCGTACACCGGGTTAAACAGGAAAATACAGATTCAAATTACATAGACATTCCAAATGGAACAATATCATAGAGGGGATTCACAATATGTGGGAGGAGCGAAGGAAGGAAAAGATAATAAAAACATATTTTTGAGAATCCCTAGTTGGCCATTGCACCGTAACTGACATATGGAAATGAAAAAAAGATGTGCACAAAGACAACAACGAAGACCAGACATTCCAATGTACAAACAAACAAAGAGCTAAATTGAGGCGTTCCGTTGAGACTTCCAATCAGATAAGTCGTTAGGGCCAGCCCTAAATTCCCCTTACACCTATTCATATCGAAGCTCCGCCTTTTACAATAAATACCCACAGAGAGGAAAGCTTTAAACAATCCTGAACTCGACCTCAAGTACCATAGAACAACCCAATAATTGCTTGCCAACACGTGCCAACTAATTCTCTAACAATTAGACAATTATATCTCAATCTACCACATATCCGATAATCTTTCGACACAAAGAACAACTCACCACAGAGGGCGGTTCTTGCATTCCACAACACATTGACACGATACCCTAGCATTTTCTGCATAGGTTATGGAATAATGAAATATCTTGGAAACCAGACTAAAGGTCCAATATTGGAAAAAGAATATCAAAATTTGGATGATATTTACTTGCTGCAAATTGGCAAATTGTGCCTTCCAAACCGTCGAAGCGCAATGAAAAAAATCTCAAGAATTTCTCATTAGTAACCAAGAATGTAATTCAGATCCGCAAAACGCTCTTAATTTCCTCGTATGTTAATCAAAGTAATTATCCGGTAAACTCGTGGCGTTCATTTTGATTTATTTATTTTTGATTTTTCACGTTTTGGAACAAATTCCATGTGTTGTAATCTAGAGAGGATACAGTTGTTTTTGGGATTTACAAGATTAATCAAGGCGGTGCAAAATTAATTTCAAAGAAAATACTTTGCTCGTTACTTTTCAAAGTCGGCTCCAATGGTCGCCCATGCCCTTTTTAGATTAAAAACCCCCGTTGATAACCCAAACAAAACGTTTAGAGGGACCATTGTATACTCCGCGCATTTAATTTGGATCAACCTGGATCTCAAAAACTAAGCAAGGCCTGGACTTGATTCTTTTTGTATAATAATCTATTGTCATAAAGAACATGTTTGAGCAACAAACAATCACATTTCAGGCAAGTGTAAAATTTTAAATTGCAATTTAAGATTTCGGGTGCGCAGAAAATTTGGATCAACCTTGCAAAAAATTATTTTGCTCGCTGAGGTGGTCGATTTTATTGTTGTAAATGGTGAATACGGATACTACGGAGAAATAATATTCAGAGGGTATCAATTTTGTGCAATATTTCTTATGACACGGCCTATTTAGGGAGATACCAAGGAATACGGTAAGAAAAGTCAAACAAAGCCCAAAAACTGATAATTGTAACTCCTCAAATTGCTTGCAAAGTGCACTAATATTTACTTGTAGGCCATGCAAAGTATTTTAGCAAGGCATCCAGTGGAGTTCACGGCATCTACGACTTCTACGAGACATAAATCAGAATTTTTCTGAAAAAAGTTTCTAACGGAAAGTTTACGGTACTTTTTAAAAATTTTCTGATGGGTTGTTCGATGCGCCGGCAAAAAGACAACAACATTGCTGAAATTTCTGCGTAAAAAGATTTGTCAATTTTTACTGTTTGAAGTCGCCTGACGGAGCGGGGATCAAAAACTACACCGTGCATCACACGCGTTCGGTTGGAAATTCCCTCCCTGAACTAAAACCACCGTTGTATTTGCTTTTATAGCAGTCTACAAGGTGCATATTTAATAAGCAAACAATAGATGAAATTCTCGGATGCACTGTAGCTTCTCAACGAGTCTTCCATATTTTGAATTTTTGCGGGTTCAAAATATTGCTAAAGTTTTGTGCCCTACGGAATTGATACCAACGAATCGTATGAACTAATAAAATCAAAAGCTGCCACATCATGTCCTGTATATGCTGAACCCTCAAAACAGGCACTAGAAAATTTTTAAAAGGTACCGTAAACTTTCCGTTAGAAACTTTTTTCAGAAAAATTCTGATTTATGTCTCGTAGAAGTCGTAGATGCCGTGAACTCCACTGGATGCCTTGCTAAAATACTTTGCATGGCCTACAAGTAAATATTAGTGCACTTTGCAAGCAATTTGAGGAGTTACAATTATCAGTTTTTGGGCTTTGTTTGACTTTTCTTACCGTATTCCTTGGTATCTCCCTAAATAGGCCGTGTCATAAGAAATATTGCACAAAATTGATACCCTCTGAATATTATTTCTCCGTAGTATCCGTATTCACCATTTACAACAATAAAATCGACCACCTCAGCGAGCAAAATAATTTTTTGCAAGGTTGATCCAAATTTTCTGCGCACCCGAAATCTTAAATTGCAATTTAAAATTTTACACTTGCCTGAAATGTGATTGTTTGTTGCTCAAACATGTTCTTTATGACAATAGATTATTATACAAAAAGAATCAAGTCCAGGCCTTGCTTAGTTTTTGAGATCCAGGTTGATCCAAATTAAATGCGCGGAATATAATATTTCTGATCCGCCTGTCCTCTACAAATACCACTCAGACAATTAGGACGAGTGTCCTTTCAATACCATAATTGTGATAATAACCTAATATGGACGCAGAACGCCATTAGAGCGTTTATAAAACATCGAAAACCCGAAATTTCCCAAGGACCATACAAAGGAAATGGAAGCGCAGGAAATTACATTATTAAATCATAAGCATCGGTGAATATCGAGGAATGGAAGTGCTGTTCGGTTCGAAAAGACATATGCCCTGGAGCGCTTAGTCGGTTTGAATGGAAGATGTAATATTACGGAAGTAATTTGTTGCAGTTTTTTGTGACTACAGTATGCTTACTTTTTATGTTTTCGCAAGATGTTTGTTACGGTTGGAAGATTAATTCCTGGGTATCACAAAAAAGATCTTGTGTTAGTGCAGAAACCACTAATCCGTATCATTGTAGAACGGACGATCCTTAAAAAAATATTCGAAAAATGCAAATGGGGCTTCTGACACCCCATAGTTAAAGTTAATGAACTATATGATCCGGTATTTCACACTGCAATATATCTGTTTTGCACAAACATAGGATTAAATGTGATCTCCGCAAACTCGAAAGATATTTCAAAATATGTGTTTCGGAATGAACAATAAATAGACGCAGATATCGAGACTTCTTTCCAACATTACAAATTATAATTTCCGCAATTTCGCAACAAGCTCTCTTTTCTCACTCTAATGAACTTTCAACTTTCCTTAAAGACAAACATCCCTAAAATAATAATATTTATACAGAGCGAGGAGTTTCTTTCTCAAGTCTGTGACGTTATTAAAAACGCAAAGTAATTCTGAGGAAGCATAGATCCTTTCTTAGAGCGTAAATATTTATTGTCTATGTGGGAACCTTACATTATTTACAGCAGATTTTTTGAATAAAATAGGAACTTTCACAAGGAATTTGTTACAAAATTTATTACATAATAAAGAAGGAAAAAAGTTACAAAACTTATTCCATCCGAGACCTGTGAGTATAGTATGCCATTGCTGAATTTCAGACTTTACACATTAATAATTCATTGGACAAGATGTCATACGTAAAAAACAGCAAAAAGGAAACAAATTTCACCTGTTTTCCAAAGTTCAGATGTCAGAAAAGTTACGGTCTAATTCGTTCATTTCTTGACAGGGGCTTTTCCTACGAATTTTTGATAGGAAAATAAATTTTTAAACCTACATAAATTTATAACGAGGTGAGCAAAAATAGACTGCGGTAATGCCACAAGTTTCTTTTCTTTTTGGTACACAATAATTTCGACGAAATATTTTGCCCGAGTCCAAAAGTCCCCATAATTTTGGCACCGTTTCTTCTTTCATTTTCCTCCGCATGGTGCATCTTTTCGCATTTGTCGCCTCAATTTCCCGTTTTTGCACTAGCGACGTGCACTTTGCGCGCGACAAACCCGAATTTGCGGGCGCGACGTCCAAAACCCAAACTTTCGCACAGTGCGAAAATTGTCGGGACTTTTGCGTGCGCGTAGTATGATTGAGTTACTGTGTGTTTGTTCCCTTTCCCTGTCAAAAGCTGCATAAAGAAAAATCATAAAGTATAGTGAAGTAGAAAACCCACTCCTAAGAGAGTATAAACACTCCGAGAACACAGGCCCTGTAAAGAAGGAATTAATTTTGTGAATGTTTCAAAAGGAGAAGAGACATGTCCTACATAAAGTTAGAGCTTCCCAAGTTCTCGTATTCCGAATATTCAACGAACTCCACTCACAAAAAACAGGGAAATTACATGGCCCCGAACGTACCCGTCAGCAATTGCTCTATTAATTATTCATCGACGGCCAAGTTTTTAAGAAATACCGGGAACTCCGCTTCTACCCATTCATCATCCAATTATAATACTTTGGAGACAAAAAAGAGATGTATATGTAGTAGAAGCAAGTCTTCAAAAAAAATGGAGTATAAATAACAGAGTTCGAGTTATTTGAAATTGTAGACAGAAGAGAAAACTTTGAGAGTTGAGACAAAGAAATTACGGGGGTCAGAAGCTTAGAAGTCATAAGTATTGCATTACACTATAAGTACGGCGCTAAAATTGCACTCAACAAGTACATATAACAGTATGACCTGAAAGAGTAAAGTATAGGATCTTACAGAAGTCATACTTTTGTTCACCGGTTCAGAGAATCTGACAGTAAACATCACGAGCCACAAACTTTTTAAAAGTACAAACTGCCTTTGTTTGTTACATTTATAATTTCACCTGTAGCCAGAATGTCAAAAAAAATTTTTGGCTGCTCTATCAACAAAATAAGATGGTAACAAAAAACTGCATTGTAAATGGAACCTACCCGACTTTTGTCGACGGAGAAGCGCCGGTAAACAGGTTGGCCACGAAGCTGGTTGCCTGCCGTGCCAAGGTCGGCATCTTGGCCAAGTATGAGCTCATGGAACAGCCGCTGAAATTTAATATTTTAAACGTGCAAATTTTTAATTCCCCACACAAAGAATACTGCCAAAAGTCTCGAAATTTTGTAAAATCCTTGCAAAAAACTGCTGAGTTGTTACGCAAACAAACTTCTTTGCATATTCGCGCTCAGGTGGCAAGGTCACATTAAAATTCCAAACGTGGAATTTTGTCTGTCTTGCGTTAATCCGAAATGTCGATGATTCCAGCATTACTAAAAAGACTGACTTTTTGTGAAATGTGAATCAACGCCTTCTAAAAATTCTGGTAAAATTTTTTTTTTGATTTCGTATTTTATGCAAAGAAAAAAGACGCAAATCTATAAAAAATGCAGACAAATTTGGCGAGGATTCTGCGGATCTTTTATTCTCGTATGTAACCGAATTTTTGTCTCTTTTGCATTTACCGTCGGCATAATTTATGAG
Source organism: Bursaphelenchus xylophilus (assembly GCA_904066235.2). Lineage (NCBI taxonomy): Eukaryota > Metazoa > Nematoda > Chromadorea > Rhabditida > Aphelenchoididae > Bursaphelenchus > Bursaphelenchus xylophilus. The sequence goes on from CAJFCV020000001.1 coordinate 9,701,502, forward strand.
GGAAAATTCCCAGATTAGCCGAAACTCGGTAAAAATAGAGGAATTCCAAATGCGCAAATCTTTTCCGTAGCGTATAATGTACATAATAAATCGAAATGTTTTTGCACATTACCAAAGGCTTGCAAATCAACATAAAAAAGCAACACGAGCTTGGAAAGGAAATTGCAAATTAAACTACCACAAAAAAGCCAGAGGCCATATGATAGCTATAAAATAGTTTCCATTGTCTTTCCCACAGCTGCAAAAGAAACAAGGTCTCGAGCAGCGTCTACATAGACTATGTACGACATGCCAATTATACATTCATAACAATCGAAGCCAAAACTGCTTCAAGACCCGACCCCTCATTATCGTATTAGACGATTTTTTCAAATCCTTTGTCATTGAAATTCTCAATTTATTCTGTTTTAAGACTACGTCATTTTGTGACTTTAGAGGGGTCGAAAAAATGGGACAAATTGGAACCAATGTGCCAGATTTTACCAAAGAAATATACTGCTAAGGACATGTAGATATTCATTCTAACGAGTTGAAGGAAAGGTAATAAGATCTTTTGTGTCAAAACAAGGGTGCGAAGGATAGATGTTTCTCAACACGGTCAATACGCACAACATATCAAGGAAGTACAAACACAAGACTAAGTAATAGTATCACAAAGAGCTTAAAGACGGAGCCCCAAATTCTTGGCGTCCCTAATCTTACCCATTATGAAAGAAACAACGCACATGCTAATTCTTTTTTACTTAAGTAATTTCACCCTCAGTATGAGAAAAATAAATACGTATCTTGCATCCTTGAAATGCCATCCGGGGCAACCATTTCCGGCCGTTACAGCTTCTCCTTGAAGAAAAACTTCAAAAACCAATAGAAGCGTCAAGGTTTATTCCCTGGAGCAAAGTCAAAACTAAAACTGAGGAAAATCGAGATTTATAGTTTGGGCGTTCGGCCGAAGGGCTCCCAAGCCTCCTGACGAATAATAAGTTTTCTGGGTCAACGAAAAAACTAACTCAATTTCCGACCATTGGCCTTCGAATTGGATTCAAAACGAAGAACGGTCTTTTCTACAACTTGTAGAAGAAGAAGGCAACAAAGTTTACCGCATTTTAGAGACTAAAAATAAGGCGGAAAGCAGGGCCAAGAACGTTCTGAACACAGATCAGACTGTTTTGTAAACACCCAAATTTAAGCGGAAGTCGATAAGAAATCAATTAAGTCAAGAACCTGTAAACTTTGGCAGAATTACAATCTTATCGCCCAAAGAAACCGCCGAAACTTTAAAAGTAACCACTCCACATCCCACGGGATCCCACTCCTGACAAGACTTTTGAAATCCCATCCCATCATATCTCTTGCCAAACGGAGAGAAACAATAAGTCGAACGGAAAAAGAAATACACTTTTTTCGAAGACTAGTCGAATTTCCAACAACTGGTGCCTCTTTCCGGGCTGTTCCAAAATAAAGTCTGTAATCGGAAGGGACGAGACGTTCCTCTCGAAAAAATTATTCTAATGAAATTCTTGAAAACTTTTACAACTTCACATTAGGTTAAACCCCGCTGGAAAGGGGGCAATATTGGAAACGAGAGGAGTAACGGGTCAAAAGTTGGGTTGGCAATGGAGAAAGGGTTAAAAAAACAAACCAGCTATCGTAAAAACAAAAATACGAGAAAAGACCATAAAAAAGGTGGGTACCTTTGATCTTAAGGCTTTTTGAGATCAAGTGAAAAGCAGTGTTAAAAGCGATACGAGAGATAGTCGTCAAAAATTACAAAGGTCCTTCCTCAAAGTTCCGAAATTCAACAGAAGCCCCTCCATTAAACTTATGAGTGTACCCCCGCAATAACAAGGAGAGACCGTCAGACGTGCCGGAAACGCCACAACGAGAAGAGAAACGTTGACTCGCGGGATATTAGATTATGATTATCCCAAGTTTCTTTCCCCATGGCCGCAATTTTTTCGACATTTAAGGAGATGCGAGCCGAAACGTTGGACGCTTCATTCCTGCCAAAAAGTGCCTGCTGAATTTGAAATTCGGAAAAGAGTAAAAATAGAGAGCCAAAACAGTTGGGGGCAAATAAATATAAAAGTCAACCCTATATTGCTATATGTATTACTGTTTATCGGAAGTATTAAAAGCACTTTTGAACAAAGGTCCAGCGTTCTGCAGCTGCAGAAGTTTTTGTGAAAGACGATGCCAACAATGAGAGTAATATTATAGAATGCATTTTTGCGTAGTTGATCAATTCACCCAAGCCGTTTTTTATGTACTTACACATGGTTGATGAACTCCGTCGACCTTTCGACGGTGTCATTACTCGGAAGCAAAGGCTGTAGCTCGGGAAATCTCCAGGTAAACGGTGGATGCTGAGGTGGTTGTGGAGCCTCCGTGGAGGGCTTGGACAGCTTATGTCCCGAGTTGGCCACATTATTGTGGAAGATGGAAGTGGGCACGGGGACGTGCTTCATATGTGGCTATATCAGAAAGGTTTAACTGTTCTCTCAACATGATTTTCCGCGAAAAAAATAAAATAATATGATCAGATAAACAACAAATAAGGAAGTCTCCAAAAATACTCAAAAAATGACGAACTCTTATATTGAACCACACAGTTACCCCCACGAGGTCCATCTTCCCCGGGAACTCACGTAAATTCCTTTTTCAGAAACCGCTTTATCGGATAATGAAGCCTCCCTAACCGACTTTTCCATTTTCATGGTCTCGTAAAAATCGAATTATGTAAATAAACTATTCGGTTACAGGACTGTTGCCAACATCGCCGCAGCCCATTACTGAGTAAGAACGGAAAATCGAAAAATATTTATAACCCCGTCGGGCCGCTCCCAGCACGTGATTTCTTGGTCTTCATGCCGCGAATTTACTTTTGCCACCCTTCCTTCGATTTCCAGAAAGAGAACATACGTCATTGAGAGAGTACTTTGGATAAGTCAAGTAAATTCGAAACATCATGAGTAAACAGCAATTGGCGAGTCATCAGTTAACCGTGCCAGAAGGCACGTAGGCTGGAGGTTTGCAAACGCTGATGCCCACAATGTTGGCTTATTTACGGCATGAAAAATGGGGAAGAGCGAAAGATTCAGTTTTAGAATTTGGTGGACGGAAATGTTCTACTCACCCTGAAGTTTGCTTAAAATAAAAGTAAAAAAACTATTCGTTAACCAAGAATAGTGGCAAACCAGTGATACCTCAATTATGTGTGAAGGCAGTAGACAGCGTAGAAAATAATTTTTGAGGTTTTCCAGGAAACCTTTGAAACCGCAAGGCTTCAGGCATTGTGGAATATAATAAATTGCGTTCCATGGAAAATTAATCAACCTTTTTTATTGTGCCTTTCAGTATCTTAATTTAGAAAGGAAGAAACGCCTATGCACAAAAGCAAGTATTTAAAAAGGTCATGTTAAAATTTAGAAACTTCAAAATTCGTTTTTCTGCGCAGATGACAAGCCAATGATAAAAAATTCCACCGATAAAATTGATGGATCTAATTTTTTTAATTTTTGATAAGGCTGCTTTAGCCTATCAAGCGGATAACTATACTGAAAAAAACCTCGCCACTTTCGAAACTACACCCACGATGCTATTTTAGAATATTAAGAAAAACACCGCAGATCTAATTACTGCCCTTTCACCTCCACGATTATTAACGGCGAGGCCCCTATTACAGTTCCTTGTGCCAATCTAATAACCTTCTCCTTCCCCATGACCAAAGTCTAGGTGTTCAAAGCCGTCAGGCTTCGATTATTGACCGGAAATCCAATACCTCTCCCGTAAAAGCCAATAAATGCATGAAACGCCTAAGGCGGTGCGGAGATTTCCTCAAGCGTTAAATGTTGAATGAGATAACTGGGAACAGACAGAATGCTTGTGGACATCGAAGTTTGGCTTTCTTGCTTCACACAAATTGGGAGGGAAGTCTAGAGCGACATGTGGGGTAAAAGAATAAATCTGATTAGTTGGAAGGTACCACGTTTTATATCTACGAACATGAATAAATGTTTAGAATTTAATCATCAAGACGTGGAAGATAATTTGGGTCCTATTCAAGAAATTTCATTGAAAATGCTGATTTTCGCTTAAGAAGTCAAAGTTTTTGTCACAATTAAGGGATTAAATAAAACATCTTGAAACCTGCCTTCGCATTTGAATCTCTAAAGGGCCTTGGATAATCTTTGATTTTGAAATACATAAACGCCTGAAAACTGCAAGAATACCCTTTAAAATTTCCTTCCTAAAGCTCAAGTTCCAAATTCTTCTGCAGCCTTTGACATGCTCTTTACTTTATTATGACCTTGCCGTACGTTACACAGCAAAAGAAGAGCAGAGTAGACCTCCCTGGCCCCACGAACTCCTTTCGTATTCCCGGAAGACTCATAAAATAAACAAAGCTGGAAATCTTAGCAAAAAATTATTATAAAACGGCACCCTCCGCATTCCTTGGGAAGGGTCGACAAGCTCTTAAAATCCCGAAAAGGGCATCTTCCATAATATTTTCTCGTTTGACATTGCCGGAAGCGAAGTAACTGCCTTGAAAGAAAAAACAGCCAAAATTTGAGTCACGCCGAGAAAATGGAGCGCTTTACCGATTGAACTATATATATCCCGAATTCCCCAAACCGAAATAAGATATTGTAATCGGCCGAAAGTAAAGATCTCTTGAGAACTTGGAGCTGCAGCCCCTTCTCTCCCACGGTAACTCAATCAACCTGCAATCCGTCAACAACCCAAGGGTAATCTCATTTCTTATATAATAAACCGGATAAGACTTGTATTGGCAACAAAATATTTTCTTCCTTTTGGGGAAGGCCGTTTTGTTTACTCGTTTTGGATTTCGGCTCTCCTCATTCCAAGATCAATATCATTTGCATTAATCTTGCATGAAGACCGTGAATGGAATAGTTTTGCATTTGAATTAGAAAATTTGGAAGAGGAAGCCCAAAAAAATTAGAAGCGGAACAAAGATCAGAAGATGAGAAGATACGTAAACATGCAACAAGTTAGATGGGCGTTTCAAAACAAAAATTTAGTCGGTGAAACTCGATTTACAAAAAAAAAGTTCTCGTGCGACGCTTAGATTTTCTTTAACTGCTGCACAGTTTTTAAAAATTTTAGTGCATGCTTTGCAGAGCCTCCGAGATGTTCAGGAATAACGTTTCGACACATCTATCGAAAAAGATGATTTTTTACACAAAATATTTTTTCGTATCTTTTTAGTCAGCTGTTGAAACCCCATTTTATCGGCCTTTAACCTGACGCCGTTTTTCAACAAAACCTTCTGGCAGTTTTCCTTGTTAATAATTAAAATGCAAACCTACCACATCTTGGCGTAGCTTTTGTAGTCTTAAAACAAATTAGATGGGGAAGTCTGGCTAGATTATCCACCGATATCCAAAGTCTCTTTTGTATCTGAAAAAACGAATGTTAAATCACGAGACTTATATTTTAAGACAATTCGCGGAGTAAGTTAGAAAAAAAAATATTAAAATTCCACAAATAAATGCTCTGAACATCCAAATTGTATGTAGGACGATGGGAAAACAACGTAACACGTAGGCTTTAATTCATGCCTTTAAACTACAAGAATAATAGCTGAGAAAAGATAAGAGTGCCGTTCAAAGTAAAGGATTTCCTTACATGAAACAGGCAGAAAAAGATGCTCATAAAATAGTGCGGTATACGCTTTGGGACATAAAATTACATAGGGTTCATTAGAAGGCCTCTGAAGAAAACAATGGCCCATTTAAAAGACCCACTTGAGTTTTTTCGAAACTCTTCTCAATTTAAATATTACATCCTTACATGGAAAAAACTATAAAATTTTGGATGTCTCTATAATTCTCTCTATAATTTCTGTTCGGAAGCTTCTAACTGCAGACTAACCATCACTATAAAATACAAGAAACCTCAGGTTATTAACAAACAAATCACATGACGATGAATAGTGCTCTAATTGCAAGGAATTGTGCTCAGAACCGCAACAGAATGCTATAACATATGCAATCAAGGACATGTTCAGGGACAATTATCTGGTCATTGTACGGACAAACATATAAAATTCATGAAAGCCACAGGCATATTCCGAATATTTAACAGAAATGTATAATTAGGCCCCGACTATAAAATTAAAGTGTATTTTTAAGCCTTAAAAAGATGTTGGTTCGGCTCTTAACGCTTAGACAAGTCTAGATTAAGAACAAGAACGCTAAACATTACTAGGAATTGATATCTACAACATGTTTTCCCAGTGGTCCCAACGGACCGATTTGAATAATTGCTATCGGAAGAGACTTTCACTGAGATGAACCTGGAAAGGTAAAATATTCGTCATAAAGAAGGGGGAATAAAAATATAGAAGGGTGTACCAAAGAGCAAACGCTCTAATGTGAGAAACTTTCTATTGATTATATTTTATGACAATGGCTTGAATTGTTGCGCCGACATCTGTTAACCGCCTGAACGAGCTTGAAGCCGGAGATAAAAAACAATAGTATCAAAGGCTTTCCAAATAAAGGGCACAACAACGTTAACAACACAACGTGATCAGCAAAGGAATTAATGGAATTGCAAACCTATGATCAGAATAAATCCAGAGTCCACACCTCGGACGTCCTTCAGAAGCACAAATAAAAAAATCCGCACTAACGAAAGCCCCAATAACAAAGTTAATGTACAAATAAGCGTTTTTCCAATATCTAAACAGAGATTTCAATAATTCATCAGCCAAAAAAATTGTTGTGATTCCCGCTCAAAATGGAAGGTGACAAATGAACAAGATTAAGGCCGACTGGTGACATTTTTGCCACATCGTAACGATATTACTTCACTCATTATTGGTCGATTTTGAAACTGGCACAAGATCAGAGTACACATACTGGTGAAGAGAACTATGATTTATAAGTCAACGCTATTTCGAAAATTCGAATTGAATAGAACCCTCAATGAGAGCAATCAGCCACGATCGTCATCGTTTGAGCTCTAAACAAGCCACAGTAAAGGATTAGAGCCATGTCGTCAGCCATTTAAAGGAACGTAATTAAACCCCTCTACTACGACAAGAACTGAAACAGACAGCAATGCTCTCAATCATCGTCCTCTTCACGATACACGTCTCCCAAGGCAGCTGTAACGACATCAACCTGGACTGTCGCTAATTTCATCTGCCCAATGCACGTTCATAAAAGCCATGCTTGCGGAAAAGACAAATTAAATCAACGAGTAACAAGGTGCCGCTCACAATTCTCTGGCCCACACCACTTCCTGACACCTTTTTTTGTGAACCTATTAAACGGACAAGAATCTGGGAATGTCCTAATTCAACCGCAAATCACCTTAAAATAAAGAAGTTCGTGCAAGTGGCACGACGAGGTAGTTGCACATAATATATTGGATAATAATGGAAGTCATGGGGAGAATGGTGTCAAAATAGCCGTTTAATAACTTATTTTGCCGTATAATTGAGTGCTGTGATACAAGCTTTAGGATTTTTTTGGGACACAACGTTTAGAAACAACTAGAAAAGCGGAAGTCGAGCTCTAATTGCGCCATTATCGATCGAATTTTTGTGACACTTGGCTCCAAAAAGGTGGTCTTAAAGATACGATGTTTTCACCCGATCATCCAAAATTGAGCGACTTGATAAATGGTGAATTGGAAAGAGTAGACAGTTATCTCTCTGTTAGAGGTTCAGAAATTTGTATGTGTTATTCAGTCTTTGAGATATTCGACTTCAAACTTCCCAAAATTGAGAACTTTGCAATCGCCTAGCGGGCGACGTTTAGTCACGAATCCTACAAAAATGGGCGATCAGCACTACAACATCATTCTCAATCATCATGCAAAGTTTCAGAACGTTTTCTGGCTCGAAACTCGACTTATTGAGCCATCTTTCCTGCTATTATAATGATTGAAATCGTTGCCCGGGCTTTTCGCAAAATGACAAAATCCGTGGCATTCCGCAACTAGAGATATTTTAATTATCAAACTCATCAAACATGGTGTTTTTGAAAGACAAACCAGACCTACTATAACAAGAAAAATTCACTGATAGGGTCTATAGCTTTTTTCTGTCAAGATTTTGTTCAATACTGGGCTAAATTACAATTTTTGTAATTTCTCGAAGAAGCCAAAAAACATTATTTAACAGTACGCCAAACATTTGTTTTCGTGGCGTGACGCGACCAGAGTTCCGTGAAAAAACGTTGTGGGAAGACTGCAAAAGTTTGGGCATCGAAAAAAATTGAAAAAACAAGAAATCGATCATTGATTTTTGACGCAATATCACCGAATAACGAGTCACAAAAGAAAACTTTGCCAGAAGTTTTTTTTCGAGAAAACTAATTTTTCGGGCTCGATAATTCTGTGGCACTTCGCAAAAAATCAATGATCCGAGATTCCTTGTTTTTCAAATTTTCTGAAAGAATTTTTTTGACGTGTGAGCTTGAACACTTGAATTAGGCGTAGGACCGCTTGCGAGGGGCCGTATGGAGGGCCGAAAGAGACCCCTAATTTCTGATCAACCCTTATTCATGCAAATCAACTCGGTATAGAAAACGGAGCTAAGCCTATAATTAAAGTCAAATACGTGCCAACCCAAAATTTCCCCGCAACTCATGTTGAGGTTGACTTTTCAGCCAGACTAAAGTATGTCTATTCATACTGATTGCATTAGTTGTGAAATCAGGGCACGTGTAAAACCAAGGAAACAGTAATAGGCTAACCGAATAAACTGAATGGCGCAAAAAAAGCAAGATGAAATACATCTACCAAAGTTCAGAAGTTAGGGATTGGACATTTCTGAGAGGCTGTAATGTTGGCCTGGAGAGCTTGTGATATTGCCCTTTAAAAGTTCGACAAAAGTTTGTTTTAGTACAGATGTAAAGATTGTTGGGGTAATTAAGTTAGAATGCCGGGGTCAGTGGCTTGATACTTGGTTTGTAAACGGTCAAAGAAAATTTTGAAACGAAATTTGTTCATAATCTGATATTTTTATCCCCCACTGATTCCCTACCGAAAATTACACTGTCAAATTTGCGGCGTTCTTGGAAGTGATTCAAAAATCCGCCCCTTGAATTCCTTTGCCCGAGAAACAATAGGAAACACCACTGGCCAAGAGATTTTTGATTGGACGTTCCCCCTTTCTCCATCACGTCATAACCCCAGGAGACCACAACCCCGGAATGTTCTATTCTGCACCGTGCATTCGAAACAACCGGCCGTTCCACCGGAAACGTGCAAATAGATAGAATGGCTAGAGCAAAAATGATCGATTAAGACTCGCGACACAAGTGCCAGATTCGTGAATTATAAAGGGGGATAAATCATGGATCAGGGGGCAATTTATAAATTGAAATATTACCGGGAATCTTCTAAACTTTTTTCTTTATGTCTTCTTAAAGAAGCGGATCTTAGGAGGTCCTCGGGATGCTTTCTAGAATTATCAAACTATTTTTTGAACATAAGGCAACCATGGTAGCAAAAATATTTTCAAACAATTATTCTCTCAAGAAATTCACAGACTAAAAGTCACCACTCATCCAAAATTCCGCAAATATGCGAGCTGCAGTAAATTTGGATGCTCTAAAAATATAAAATATTTCAGTAAAATTCCGTCCATCTAATTCCAAGTACTCCGAGAATTGATTACAATGGCACGAACGGATCCTTAATGAAATTGGACGACTAATCTCGTTGACGACTTTGTCGGAGAAAGGATCCAAAAGTTTGTCACATTATTGCGAGGCGGGAGGAGAGGACATCAATTAATTTTAGTTAGATTATGGCTTTCGAGGTTAATTGGATGACCTTGAAGAGAGAAAAAAATTCGAATCAACCCAGTTGAGTTCCGCTGGGCCCAGGGACCAGCACTTTCTGCACATGTCGGCGCCTCCGTGCAGAAATAAGAGAGGGTACTCTGGTGAGTAATATTGTACATATAACAGTGGTGCAGCCCATCAAAGCGTTATTTGGGACAAAAAATCCCTAACCCCTTACATTAAGAACGTCACCTTTTTAAGATGTAATCAGAGCCCTCTTAATTTAATACTAATGGCAACAGTATTTTGTTTGTATAAGTCACATGAGAACTCAAGCTACATCAAATGCAAACTCTGTTTTGCTTGCCGTTGTGTAGCTCAAGCTAATCTCAGAACAAAAAATAACTCCGTCTTAGACATTCTAAGAACTAAACACGTGGTCAGCAAAGAAACACATAACTAACGGCTTAACAAATCCAAAAGTAGAATCAAAAATATTTCGGAGTAAAAGATCTCGTCTTTTAGGAAAATGATGACAAATCAGAGTCGAAAGCATGGTCAAAAGTGATATTATTTATAAAAAAAATATTCTGAAAACCGCAATAAAACCTTGAAAAGATCTTTGTCACTTATGGGCATTATAATCAGTGCTAAACCTATAAAAGTATAGTTCAAATGACCTTGATTTTACCCGGAATCGGAGCTGAAGCTAACGTTAGGGCTGCCCTGCGTGGACAGCGGTAATCAAATATGAGAACGACAATAAAATTGAAACCTATGTACTTACCTGCACTACCTCAAATCAAATTTTCATTTCTACTCAATGCAATCAACCCTGAGGATAATTAGGTCTAAACGTGAGGGAACTGTTTCTTGCGCAATGTATACATTAGATTATTTTAATTTACAATAAATCGAGTATGCTATGCAATAATTTTTGAATTTTCAACCTTTGAAATACCCTTTTCAATTAAATTACAGCAGTATCAAAATAAACTTTTGAAATCGACTGTTGCCAGCCCCCGACGAAAACAGGGCCCCCGACGAAACGATGAACGTGCAACACCCGTAATTGCAATTTTTTTGGCGAAAGTCGGCAAATTACATTAAACTCGATGCCATTAAACTTTGACTCCGCAAATTCCAATAAAAATGTCGCTACTTTTTTTCAATGTACTTGTCTTTCTAACCTCACCCGCCAACGTCTACAATATCATTAAGTCGCGGCCATAACATAAGGTAAAATTTATTCGATTACATCGGCCCAGCTGGCCAAGGAATTTCAACGAGGAGGGCTTGTGTAATTGGAGTGATAGGATGAAGGGAAATTGATCTTTATGCAAAATTTTTCGCAAAAACCCTTCCAGGAAATTAGCCTGTTTTTTGACAACAACATATTCCAGATAGTTGCCTTTTTCTTACCGTAAACATTATTGCGAGCAAACATCGACTTCATTACCCAAAAACCCTGAGTTACAAGCCCCTAATACTCCAACTCAGCTTTATATGCGGAACTCATTACCTGAGGCATTCATTCCACAAGACGCTTTACGTTTTAGTCTCGGGATGAACGTACATGACTGGAGAAACGGAAGTCCCCCGACTTCAGAAAATTTTTATCATCCTTAAATTAGATGGTGTTATTCTTCGGGGGACTATGGGTCTAAATGAGACTTCTCATGGAGTTTTGCACAAACAAAATTCGCAGAATTGGATGTTGTGATTTGAAGTCAGGATGGAGAAGATGGAGTTGAAAGAACGGTGAGCAGAGAAATTTCTTCCCAGTATTGGCAGGCCTTTGGGTTTTCATTGACAACCTCAATGTACCATTAAAATCAGCTGATCATTCACCTTCTCCTCAAAAACAACTCGAAACCGAACTTTTATTAAGAAATCTGATTCCTTATCTGATAAGTCTTCAACAGTAATGTACAAAATTTGTGAGCACTAATAACCAGCTGTATAAAAATATAAATAGATGAAAAATAAAAAAATGAGAGCTATAAAAATTAAATATAAAATCAAGTTAGGAGTCAACAGGTCGCATTTCCTCTACTTACAAACGACGGGAGTTGCCAGATGGTCATTCTGATGGTCCGCTTTTCCATTTCGTCTCCATTGTCATAGACAATATTAATATATCTTCCTCTGACACTAGCACTGTACTGATGAGGTTCAGTGACGGTGTAGGAAGTCCCAGAGTCCAGCAGCGTTGCACCTTTCATCTGAATGACCTCTAATACGGATTCATACCAATTTGGATTGACTGGTGGGGCAACTCGAACTTGGCTGATTAGACCGGCCTTCAGGAGCTTCAGTTTGACCGAGTTTGAATTGCAGATCGCCTTCAAATCATCCAGATTTCGTATAAAGGACTTCAGCAACATGACGAAGTGGTCTACACTCTAAGATTGCAATAAAATTTATAAAATTGGTAAGTAAAGTCAAGCGTAATAAAACAATTCTTACCTCACAAAGAGGAAATTCCACCTCGACCTCAAACGAGGCTTGCCTCATCCGCGGAAAAAGCATTTTGAAACAAGGAAATGCCCGTATCAGATGGAATGGAGTACATCGGTTGCCCATGTATCTGAACTCGAGTACTGTCGTATTTGGAATGAACCTCTCGAAATGCACGTCTCTAAAGTCAAGCCTCCCATTGATGGCCAACTTCTGAACGTTTATCGCAAATATCTGAGTGTAATCTAAAAAACAACGTATTATGCAACAATCTTTTTCGCAAATGTTAAGGAACCTAGTTCAATAAGAACTCACTCTGTCGGCTTGGAGGTGAGTCCGTCAAATATTCTGCTACATGACCTTCAAATTCGGAAAGGTCCAACCTTTCGGGAAGTCTCTTCGCCAACGTCCAGCTTGTATTCATCCTAGCAATTTTACGTTGCAGACTGTGGACAAAATAATCGAAAGCAACTCGGCGTCCACCTGGGAAGAAGAACGACAAGCTGATCGTCTTAAGGTATGGTAGACCTAAAATACAAGAAACCCATCGAATGGACTTACTTTTCAGCATTGTGACAGCCTTCTTGACTACAGAAAACTGTGCCGCAGCCGCCAACCAGATGTCAAGTGTAATGTGCCTGCGTACCCGCAGAAGAGCAGTGATAAGACTGGCTTCGCTTATTGAAAATGTCGTGAATATGTGATCAGACGATACCCGAAGTGGAGAGATGAACAAATCAAAGTTCCCGGAGAGTCGCATCGTTCCAAGAAAGCTGTTGGATACAATCTAAAAGAAATCGAAATCAAAAACTGAACAGTAAACCAGTAAAAGCAAGTTCAATTTTAGTATTTTCCTATATTATCCATGAGATGCGAGATTCGGATCTCGTCGTATATTTTCAAATTCTACAAAAAAGCACTACAGTCCAACTGCGAATAAAACACTGCCATAAAAACATACGCAAATCTTTTGCTTAGGCATCAAGAAATGCGTAGAACACCAGCGCATGGTCCATTCACGAGATGCTCTGTTCAGTCTGGGTGGTTGAGACATCTTTAACGGAATTGCAGGTCTTTCAAGCTCTCCGAGCGGCGCCTTCTCTTCAACGAACTCAACAAGACAGCACGGAGTATGCAGACACTCGAAGAAGTTTGAGGCAGAAGAAAAGGGAGTATCCGCCGATTCTTCGGCCCCAAACTGGGGAGACATTTTATACGACAAAGAGCAAAACTCGGATCAAACGAAAGATTGCATAACACACAGAGCGCATCGTCACACTAACACACCTAGTCACCCATCAACCGTAAATTTTATTTACATTTCCAACATTAATTCATATTGTTAACGTACAATAATAACATTAAATATCTGATATAACCAAATGTTGAGTTACAATAGATGACGTATGTGGCCCCTGTTCCTGCAAGTCTCCTGATGATTCTTCCGACGATTTTTCTTGGCTCTGTTTAGGCGTCAGCAATGGTTCCATTCTATCCTTTGCCATCACTAATATTCGCCCATGAGTATTGAAGGCCTTAATGTTTACTTTGACTCCTGCTTGCCGGTACACGTAATCCTGACATTCCGCCTCTCCTTTTCCGCAAAAAGACAAGACTGCTTCTCCGACATGTTCGGTGTCAGGAGGGAAAGACTCAAGGATGTCGGTTGTCCAAGACAGAAATTTGATTCTGAATGTGGCTTCGAACCCGATTTCTACAGTCAAATCGATGGAGTTTGTTTGGCAATAATCCAAAAGCCGGTCAATCTGAGACTTCAAAGTATTGAAAGCGCGTTTTATTTGTTCGACGACGTTTTTCTGACTCGGCTAAAAGCAGGTGAAATTAATATATCAAAAACTCCTACCAGAACATCCACTTTTCGCGCTTTTAAGGTTCCGAAGTTGACAGCATTCAACCCCGGAAGAATTCGACGAAATCCTTTAATCAGCTCGATAAGCTCCCGAAACTCCGTTCCTTCTGCTCGATACTCAATCCGTTGAATGTGAGGGTTCTGTTGCGTATGATCCAGTCCATCAAGCTTCATTTTAAATTTGTCGATCTGGCCATCAATGATCAGGATAGTCGTGTTCAACCTACATTCAAAACAACTTGCTTAAAAATTAATTTGCAAAGAAATAAAGTAAAGCAAACCTCAAGAGAGCGACCAAATCCAAAGGTGCTTCTTCCTGCCTTTCGTCAAAATGGGTACTCATTCTGAGCAGAAACTTCTCCAAGACAAGGGAGTCTGGTACCATTGTTAGTCCATTCTTGTCGGTCTGAACACCTTTGACCTTCGTTCCAAACACCGACAGCATCGTCCTGAAGCCTTCAGGCGCGGGCTCATCCTTAGGAAACATCGTCACCTCCAATCTTTGCAGTTTTGCAGCTAAAAACAAAAAATAATAATCGTTTAAAAAAACAGACTGTTCAATTTCGTGGTAACCTTGCGCCAGAGCTTCTCTTCCACTCCGCGGAGGATCAACAAGTGTACGACTTCCGCCCTTTCTTTTAGATCTCTCAACACAACTTTTTGACTTTCCGGAGTTATGTAAGCGAAGAACTTTGCTTCGGTAATGTTTTTCCAGGTGATCATTGGTTTTGCCGAAACAAGAACATTGTATTCAGTGCCGTCTTTTAGTCCAACTGGCTTCCCGCGATTAAACCATCGACCATAGATCTGAAGAACAAATATGAAAATTAACGGGAAACTAAATGGTGTTTTTCAGAGAAAGTTTTACTTTAGCGCCTGATTCCCGCCTTCACAAGTCAATCTGTAGAAAACGGAACGGGCTATAAATCACTCATGGATAACATACTTAATTCTAATTCACTGAAATTTGAAGGCCTTTTTTTCTTTAGAACACCAACGGTACAAAATGAGTCACTTCAACCTAGAAAGCAAGCAAAAAAGATTGGAAACCGTACATACAATTGGGGGTTCCTGTACGGGACGGTCATTCGGATCAACGCCGAAAAAGGTAAACTCTTCCCAAAAGTCGTGAAGATGGCTAAATGATCCGGGTTTATCCCCGCTCCTCGATGTGGTTTGGCCGGAGGTGAGCTCGGGAGAACTGTCTTCTGGAGGCGGGGAACGTTGACGACTGAAGAGGCGGGGCCAACGCATCTTCTTCTTGGTGGATTACCAGAAGGCTGAAGAAGCTCGAATAGGTCGCGAACTCGACCATCATGGCGAGAAAAAAACAGTCGGACGGCAATTCCGCCAGAAGCAAAAACTTTCGAGAAATTATACAAGAAATGCGGGCGCAACTTGCGGCGACATTCTCTACGATGAAATGTGAAATCAGTTATTGGTTACGAAAAACCTGGCATCTGTATGAAGTTGAAATTTGGAACGTACAGAATTTGATTAGGAAAATTATTTCATCTTTTATTTACGTTTACCAAGTTATTTTATTTGGGATTGCCATTACAGACATTTGTTATAAACGTCAATGATGTAATCAGAGAGGTAATCGTCGTTCCAAACCATCGAATCGGGGGCTTCATTATCGGATTTAAATGTTACTTCATCGCTATGTGAGACCTCAACTAAAAAAATAAGACTGTCTAAGGCCAAACCGAAACTCCCAAACTTACATATAAACACTGGTGGGTCCAAAAACGAAGAATCAGATGTTGAGTCATCAGAAGATGGGATTTTCTCTTCGATTTGCGAGAATCTAGAGATTGGCTGATCTTTTTTCTCTTCAATCTCTCGCAAGACTTCGCTGAAGCGTGTACAATATTTGTTTTGTAATAACCATGGCGTATTTTACAGTAACCTCGAGAAATATTACTTACAAAAAATCTTTCGGAACAGTTTCCAATGACGATTTTGTTGGGCCAAAAGATCTAAAGGCTTCTTCTGCGCGTCTCTTGGCTTCAATTTGCTTGGCATACGGCTTCAGAATATCTGTAAATGATTCAGTCAAACTTGACAAATCAAACTTGACAAATATGTACTTATTGTTAGGTAAAACTTTCCCGGGGCATATACAGGACTTCTACGAAGCTTTTTGTGCCATCAGACTTACTATTCAAGTGCTTGATCTCTTTTAAACACTCTTTGAGCTCTTTCTTCTCCTCCTTCAGATTCTTATAGTCCGCTTTCAGCCGTTTGTTTTCCACGGATTTACTGGCCTTTTGCCCTCTAAGGCCACACAAGAGATATTTTTTGCGGCTCTCCCTCAACTGCCAGAATTTGGCAGCAATTCGTTTGGTGACATCTCTTTCCTCAGCGATTATCTTTTTAAAATCGTGGTCTAAGTCGGCCAAGTAATCCCAGGCGTCAACGTTGAAATTGGGATCAAAGTTGATTTGCATCAAATCACTTCGTGAATATTCGAGGTTCGGCTTCTGAAAACTTGGAAAATGATTAAAAATCGAGAAATATACTCCCCGCCAAAAGTTTTGACCCCCCTTCTAACTCGGCCCAAAGTGCACCAATTTGGACCAAATTTGGCACGTAGTCAAGTGACAACCTATTAGTAAAAAATATCATAGTAGGACAAACCATATAGCTGTATTTCAAAATCCAGGGACAATTTTCAAAAATCGCCTCAAAAAAACGGGACAAAGGTTTTGACCCCCCTGCAAAAAAATGAAATATCGCCAGCGGAGGTAACCAGAACCTTTTGGAACCTGTGTCCCATACCTGAACATGGGTTAATAAATGCTTTTTTGTTGAATGCTTCGTTGCATTTGATGATGCAACGCGTTAAACTGATTTTGATGTAGAGCTGCCCAAAATGGTAAAAATCTTGTACTTTCGCTTTCTAAAAGTTTCAAATTATGTTCACATCATGTGATTTTGACGTGTTATAACCTGCATTAATCTTTTCCTTTCGAAAAAAGTCCATGATGGCCCAGCGGTATCGATTCGGCCGATATCCAGTTGTCATGGTCAGCCTTGGTGAGCCATTTGCTCTTTGACTAAAGGTCTAGATGGGGTCGCTAGGTCCTCAATCTAATCCTGAGACTCCTATTTACTCTCAGCAGGGACAAAGGTTTCGATTTGACACATTTTGGAATAGGTTTCATTCACCTTAATCTTAAGTTTGCCGTTACTGTAGATGCCCCCGAGTACGATGCCATCCCCACCGCCCATTTGGCGTTCCATACGTCTCAAATGAGTATGGCGGGTGCTGTAGCGTCGTAAATTACCTGGCCCATCAAATGAAAGCCGTTTTTGTTCGCAAAAAATCCATTTGAAAAACGTGGGTTTTTCTTTAAGGTGCAGATCGGTAAAGTTGCATCTACAAACCATTTGGGATCGTGTCAGCGGGGGTTTATTCTTGTTTTGAGGGTAGACACAAGTCTCAGGATTAGATTGAGGACCCAGCGACCCCATCTAGACCTTTAGTCAAAGAGCAAATGGCTCACCAAGGCTGACCATGACAACTGGATATCGGCCGAATCGATACCGCTAGGCCATCATGGACTTTTTTCGAAAATAAAAGATTAATGCAGGTTATAACACGTCAAAATCACATGATGTGAACATAATTTGAAACTTTTAGAAAGCGAAAGTACAAGATTTTTACCATTTTGGGCAGCTCTACATCAAAATCAGTTTAACGCGTTGCATCATCAAATGCAACGAAGCATTCAACAAAAAAGCATTTATTAACCCATGTTCAGGTATGGGACACAGGTTCCAAAAGGTTCTCGTTACCTCCGCTGGCGATATTTCATTTTTTTGCAGGGGGGTCAAAACTTTTGTCCCGTTTTTTGAGGTGATTTTTGAAAATTGTCCCTGGATTTTGAAATACAGCTATATGGTTTGTCCCACTATGATATTTTTTACTACAAGGTTATCAGTAGACTACGTACCAAATTGGGTCCAAATTGGTACACTTTGGGCCGAGTTAGAAGGGGGGTCAAAACTTTTGGCGGGGAGTATAGGAGAATTTGAAATGAAGGAATCAGGGGCCTGTCCCACTAACAAAGCGTAGCGCGAATCACGAATTGGAAGCGCGAAAAATCATGCAAAAGCGAGAGAGGTGAGAGAAAAAGCGGGCTCTCTCGGAAATCCGCGCTACGGTTTTTTTGTGCTAAATACCGAAATGTGTTTACTTTTTTGGCTGTAACTCCTTTCAATGACGTCCGATTTACATGATTTCAAAAACCATCAACAGAGAAGACACACAGCTTCCAGAAAATGTAAATTTTGTCTGCTTTGACGCGGATTAAAGCTCCCCGCCAAGACGAATTACATTTTCCTCCTCAAGAATCACGATTCCAAAATGTCGTATTTTCAAGTAAAATGTATCCTTAAACTACTCATCATAACCCCCAAAGCTGATGTTGTCATTTATCAGCCCAAACTGCCCCTTCCAAGCCCAAACTGCCCATTCCAAGCCCAATTTTGACCTCCGCTTGCCATAATTTGTTTGAATCACAAAAACATTTACGTTTTAAAATTTTTTTTTTTAAAAAATTACTCGATTCGTCTCCCAGAGGGACTGGGGCGGTTTTATCAGCCCAAATTTGCCCTGCCAAGCCCAATTTTGATCTCCCCTTGCCATAATTTCTTTGAATCACAAAAACATTTACGTTTTAAAATTTTTTTTTTTAAAAATTGCTCGATTCGTCTCCCAGAGGGACTGGGGCGGTTTTATCAGCCCAAATTTGCCCTGCCAAAAAAATATTTTAAAACGTAAATGTTTTTGTGATTCAAACTAATTATGGCAAGGGGAGATCAAAATTGGGCTTGGAATGGGCAGTTTGGGCTTGGAAGGGGCAGTTTGGGCTGATAAATGACAATATCAGCTTTGGGGGTTATGATGAGTAGTTTAAGGATACATTTTACTTGAAAATACGACATTTTGGAATCGTGATTCTTGAGGAGGAAAATGTAATTCGTCTTGGCGGGGAGCTTTAATCCGCGTCAAAGCAGACAAAATTTACGTTTTCTGGAAGCTGTGTGTCTTCTCTGTTGATGGTTTTTGAAATCATGTAAATCGGACGTCATTGAAAGGAGTTACAGCCAAAAAAGTAAACACATTTCGGTATTTAGCACAAAAAAACCGTAGCGCGGATTTCCGAGAGAGCCCGCTTTTTCTCTCACCTCTCTCGCTTTTGCATGATTTTTCGCGCTTCCAATTCGTGATTCGCGCTACGCTTTGTTAGTGGGACAGGCCCCAGGATTTCTGCAAGAGATCTGACGTTTCTGTTGGAAAACAATTTGGGGCCGAACACGAGCATCATGGCCGGAAAATATTTCAATTTACCTGGTACTCTTACAAGAAAAAGCCAATTTTCGGAAATTCCTACCGTAACCTCTCGAAAAATTCTGTAAATCCAAAAAACGCTCAAAAATATTCTTACATCTGGCTCGCTCCTCAAACCCGCCTCCTTTTCCATCTCCTGGAACCATTTCTTGGAACGAATGTAGCTCAGGAACCTCAATTTAGTTCGATCAGCTGCTGTAACCTGTCTAAAACAACTTATTTAGCCAAAACAAATATTTAAACTTACTTTTCGACCACTTTTTTCTTCTGCATGTTGATGAAATGAATGAAACATCCATAAATTTTGCTGACAAAACTTTTCAAGAGTGTTGATTATAAGATTAGGATCGGAAATGATGCGGAAGTGTTCAAAAAACAGCAGAACAAGCAAAAAATATTTATTATACCATTAAACTGGAACTACTTGCTTTCCTCGGAACGCACTAGGATAATCTGCTATGAAATGCTATAAAATTCAAGGTAAACAAGTCCAATTTGCTTATTTTCGACAGGAATGAAGGCTAGAGAATGTCTGCCGCTTCTGTTTTTACTTCTTACAGCAGTCCAGGCTGATAGTTATGCGAAGATAAAACAGATCATCGCCAAATATGGAAGCCCTTATTTTACCGACTCTTTTTTGACAGCCGTAAGTAAAGGAATAAGTAATCATTGTGGGATCTTTTCACAAAATTTTAATAACTTCGCAAATGGTCCATTCCTACCTCCTTTTAGGGATGTGACAGCGTTTACAACTCCGTCATATCGAAGGCCAATTTGAGCGACGCGACTGATGGTATGGACTGCAAACTTTTATAGTCCACAACGTAATTTTAGACCTAGAATCGGCCCTGATGGGCAAAGTGATGAGTCAAACCAAATTTATTGGCCCAGCAATGGCCTTTCTGGGTCATGTTCCTAATGCCACAGATTATATTGACGTGTTCGTTGGTATCTTTAGTCCAAAGCTGACCAAGATTTACAACAACATCAAGAAAAAGAACCCAAAAAATAAGAAGGTGTTTTCAAACCTGGTGGCAAAGGTAGGAGAGGTCTATTGTCGATAATGGAGATACTTTAGGCGGCAACCAAGAAGTTCTTTACTACGAGCGTCAAACAGATCGAGGCGCAGGTTGGCCCCACAGTTTGGAAACACGCCGTACATGACTTGTATAGCGTCGTGAACTTTAATTTCTATGGTATCAAGAAAATAAATTAAAGACATTTCGGGGAAAATACTTTATATTTTCGGCTACAGTATTCCACCAAAAAATTCAAGATTTCTTTATTCCATAAACACTAAAATTTAACACGCAGTAAAGATCGCTGACCAAATACTTCCATGTTTTTGTGTCCAGAGCAGCTTGTACATTATTTACCGCTTCAGCAAAAAAACTTTTTGGTAATACCTAAATGCAGTGTAAAATGAATACGAACGGTGATAGTTACCTTCACAATAAGATTTGAAAATTCCCTTTGAGTCGCAGGTTTGGCGTCTCGAACTGTATCGTAGGCTGACTGTAGACTTGGTGACACCGTTTCACTGAGTATATCCCAGAGATCTGAGATACTCCCAACGTGAAAGCTTAGTTGAGTGAAGGGCTCAACGAATTCTGTTTGGGTCAAAAGAAGAGGAAGCATTTCGTCGTCAAACTCTAAAATTGTTGCGTTGAATGGTTGCCTCGAAAGTAGGGTTTGGTCGCGAGAATAGAAACGGTATCTTGTTGCTCTTACCTTCATGCGCGTCAACAAATGTGGCATTGTTCTGCACAGAGCAGTAAATGCTGTCAAACGCCTAAAATAATCACCGTTTAAGTCCATCCCTCAACAGACTTACCGCTGTTAAAAAATCATCCGTAAAATTTGCAGAAATGTATTTTATAACCACGGCTTTTGCACTGGCAAAATCATCCGTCGCCAAGACATTGGTGACAAGGAAAACACAGACAATTGACAGAATCTTCATCGCGAAAAATACTTTTTCCTTTATAGCCGTCTAATATATACTATTAACAGTAAATTGAAAAACAAATTAATTCTAGGGGAAGGGTAAACCAAGAAAATATGGTTTACTATATTTTCTTAATGCACTTATCGATCCTTGACAGCCATTACTGTTTACAGTGATAATTGCACTTTCCAGTTTACAAATTGAAGATCTTTTGACATAGGATTGGCCCAAAAGGCTTGACAAACGAAACAAATTGGATGTCTTGTAACACACTTTATTTGATTTTCAACATTATGCAAATCAAATTTGAACCCGCAGTTATTTTTCGCTACAATCGCCCCATTGCCTTTTTATTTTTAATTTTTTTGTTTTCCCTTTCACTCTTGACATGTTTATGAGGATAAAACAAGTAAAAAGCGACGGTTCCGGAAGAACGGACAATGGTAATGAGTTCAACCTGTTCAATAATTTGTAATCGGGGAAGTTAATAGGAAGCAAATGTTAGAATTGTAAATTATGAACACGAGGTTGACTTATGGAGAATCATAATTTGATTGGTTAGTGCAAAAAAGGAGGATCGGCATCTTAAAAAATCCTTGTTTCAATTTTTATTTTTTAAAGGCACATTTGCAGATTCCGGATCTCTTCAGTGGTACCAAGTTGGATTCTTGACGGATCACAAAACTTTATTACCGTACCTTCTGAAGCCGCTTACAAGTTTCCAAAATACAAGAGGAAGTGCACAACCATTTGTACCCATTAGCTTCTCTTTCCCATACCATAGACGGGTTATAACAAACGGAAGACCAATTTTGTTTCCAAAGCCTCCTGTTTTTACCGAGCAAAACAAGAGAAACAATCATGTCGCCACATGTAGACAAAAGCGATCCAATTTGATGGAAGATAATCCGAGCAGCTTATCTGTAGTCCTATGGTATTTAATGTTGTAGCCGTAGGACAAATAGTTACACATTTGAGGCATGAGGTCGACGTTGTTTATCGTGCTCTTGGCGGTCATTGCCACGGCCGATGACTTTCCAAAGACTAGGGTACCAGTCTCTAACTACTTGTCGAGTGCGCTGACAACTGACATTGTCACTGCTGTAGGTTGGAAAGAAAGAGTGTTTGAAATCAAATTTCAGGGCATCACAAGCATCTACCAATCAGTGGCTAACAAAACCACATTCAAAGTGGCTATAACTAGTAAGCACTCGGCCATAATATCCAATGCATTTATTCCTGGTATTTTATTTTATTATTTTGTCGTTTTTCAGACTTCAAGAATGCGGCAGTAAACAAAGTAATGTCCCAGTCAAAGTTCATTGGGCCTGCGCTGACATTGTCGGGTCACGTTAGCAGCGTCAGCAATATCCTTTCCGAAGTAACTACAGGAATTTCAGTTTGCTTAAAGCCCGCCTTCAAAAACGTAAGTGTAATCTTTCTTTCACCATAAGCTCCACTCTCTTCTAGCTGAAGAAGCAGAACGTCAAGACTACCGCCGTTTTCGATAACAAATTCTCCAAGGTATGCCTTCATTATTTAAGTGCTGATTACTTTTTAATTCTTCAGGTGTTGAGCAAGAAGTTCTTCAAGAAGTGTTACGCCGATGTGAAGGCTGCAGTTGTAAAGGGCAACCCTTCTGACTGGAAATACGCGGTCAACGACCTGTACAGTGTTATTCAATTCGCTGCGGTGGGGATTCCGAAACAATGATCAGAAAAATAAAGTTGTGTTCGGTAACCTTGAAGGCATATTCGATAATCTTTAAAGAAGATTTGGGGCTAAAGAAAAACAATAATATTTTTAGTCATCATAAAGATAAAGGTGTTTGTTGTATTCTCAAAAAGTCCAACATAAATCGTGAACACTGTAAAATACGCTAGTTTTATATTAGAGTATCCAATGAATACCTCGGTTAAATTATTTATTAGCACCCTCATTTACAGAAAATTTTTGATTGTTCCATCACCTGCCACTCTTCCTTCTGCTCCTTTTTAATCCCACTTTCCCCAGCGCAATCCTTCCGTCGGTCATTGATCCAACGTTATTTTACGTAATGCCGCCGACTTATCGGACCTGCCTCTCATGTCCAGGGTGTTTTCAGCGACACCAACCAGTTCCATAATCCGGCAAAAACCATCTGAACGAAAGTTTTTTGTCTGAAGTCCATGGGCGTGGTCGACAGGTTTTTCGGCGGGGTTCGGAAACAGGAAAGTCACCTGGATATCCCGGCTATAAAGCCCACTCAATTTCCGGTCATCTATTCAGTCGCGCGAAAAGTCAAGGGTGACATGAAACTGTTGTGTTTCCTGTTTGTGATCTGTTTCGTTCTGGTGGAGATTGTGAATGTAAGTCTTCTTGATCGGTTTATGGAGTCACTGGAGCCACTGTGACATTTCTTAGCTGCCTTAAATTTTGTCAGTAACAAGAAATTGCTTTTTTAAAACCATTATTTCGAGTAACTTTTACAAAAATCACATAGTAAATAAAGTACATCCTCTGCACACAACAAATCGCAAGGGACAATATAATGTTCTTTCGGAGGTTCATTCTACCCTGAGATTAAATTTTGGCACATAACGAGTTTGTTATCTGACCTTCTAAGACAGGGTATCTTGGCTGTAGCTGCATCATCTCGTGGAAAATCGGCTATTGTAATTTCAGGCCTGTCTGCCTCCGCCAGGAGCACAGCCAATTTACGGAAGGCGGAAACGCTCTCTTCACAACAACGACCTCTTCCAAACCCCTGATCCTCAAGCTGTCCCAATACCGGATCCGTATGAAGTCCCTGTCACCGAAAATTAAACTTCGAATAAAAATCTCATTGCCAAGAAACTTATATTCAAAAGTGTAAGATACCTTTATTGTCTGTATAAATTTCAATGAAAATGTACAAACGTATTTCAATCATAAATTAGAGTTTGCTTTTGGTCATTGAATCGTATTCCTCTTGTTTTACCAACTGGGGCATCGTATTATACACCATGAGCTCCTTACATAGACATTCTTCTGGAGACTCGGACGTGTTCATATTGCTGATTTCGAACTCTGGAAACCTATTGTAGACATTCATTGCAATCAGGATGGCGACGTAGGAGGTAAAGCCAAAGATATATTCTCCATTATACTGGAAGCAAAAAATAAAAAATCAAGATTTACACCAGAGTATGACATACCTCAACTTTATGCGATTTTAATTTGGCCTCAGGGAAATAAAGATCTTCGTGATGTTCCTTTGACAGGAAAACACTCAAGGGCATCCAGAAAGCCCGCTCAACTTCTTCGTTGATTTCTGGTTCAAATTCCTCTCGAAGGACAGCCAGAATGGGTCGGACTTGGATACCCATTCGTGTGATTAGATGAGAAATAGCTCCAACAATGATGACGGAGTCGTAGGGAATTCCGGCTTCCTAAAAAACTAAATTCAGTATTGATTACTCGGAATTTCGGTTCCTAGAATATTATTCACCTCATTCGCCTCCCTCAGCGCTGTTTCCACAAAGCTTTCGTCTTGTTCTTCTCTTTTGCCTCCAGGAAAACTGACTTCGCCTGCATGAGCCCTCAAATGAGCTGATCGGAGGGTAAGGAAGACATGCCAGTCATTATCTGAAGGCACACATACTTAGTTGGTATCATCTTAAGGAGCTATGATGGTTGCAAAAGGCGTAGCTCCCGATTCCTTGTCATCGCAATTTGACTAACGTAATAATACTTTTTCTATCACTGTAGGCTTTTTTAGCCTTTTAGACTTTCTCCGAATGGATTAGAATATATATAATATAAACTATTTACCTTTCCAATGAAGTAATATTAAAATCGAGGCCTCCTTTTGACACCCTTCTACTGTTGGTCCAGGTTCTGTGTATAAAGTGTTAGGCACGAATGCCCTTTGAAACCTTTGCTTCAAATATTCGACTTGATCTTCTACCCTTTCCATTTTAGAACTGAATAAAACAATTTTAAAAATTAAATAAAGGTTTAGTGTCCAACTGAAATAATAATATTTAGTTTGCTTTTACACTTTCAGTCTCCGAAAGACGATAGAAATGAGTAAGGTTAAATTTAACACAGGAACGGCTCTTTTTCCGCAATCAAAAAAGAAAAAGCACAAGTTTTATAGTTCGTTTGCTTTTGAGTCGGAAGCTAGACTTTGGAACTACCTGTGACACTAGGATCAAAATAACTTCAAATTCTACGAGTCATTCGATTTGCAAAGAAACAATAAGTAAGCGTCTATTAATTATTGGTGATAAGGTCTGATGATTGCAAAAATAATTTTATTTCAGTGTAATGGTACGTTTATTCCTTTCATCAGCTAATTTCAATCATAATTTAGCATAGTAATGTTCATGTACAACGATATCCTTTGTTTCCCTAATTGATTTGATTGATGGGCATCCAGCCAGTAATAGAGCGTATTTGAATTCGGTTCGGAGAATGTTCAGGACATGTTTGACTCCATCCGCTCCCTGAAAAAGCAAACCTTATGATCGGAAAAGAATTTATTTCTAGTATTTTTCGAAACGTTGTTGCATTGTGCAGTTTTAAAAATTTTTATTTTGCACAATGCAATCCTACTTTTTCAATATTTCTGTAGTGTTCTACTGCAAGAGCAGAAATCAAACTTAAAAAATTTTTTTTTACTCACTCCAACAGCCAGTCCATGCAAAACAGGTCTTCCAACAAAGCACATAGAGGCGCCTAACGCCAAGGCTTTGAAGATATCAGTTCCAGCGCGGATTCCCCCATCAATAAAGACTGGAACTCTTCCGTTGACGGCTTTGACAACTTCTGGCAGGGCTTCGATCTAAAATTAACATCAAATTAGAAAAGAAAGGAGTAAAACAAGGTCCAAGCATGGCAACCTACAGTCGCGGGAGCATGGTCAAGTTGTCTGCCCCCATGATTTGACACAATAATAGCCGCGGCTCCATGTTCAATGGCTTTAACGGCATCGTCGGCTCTCATCACTCCTTTCACAATAACCTAAAGAGGAGAAAAAATATGTTGAACCAATAAAAATCAAGTCTAAAATTGTAATACTTACGGGTAATTTGGTGGTGTTGACAAGCCAAGTCAGGTCCTTCCAATTGAGACTCTGATCGAACAATGAGTTAGTATAAGCGGATAGACCGGAAGTTCCAGAGGCTCCAGTCTTTGTCCGGGCGTGCAATTGATCCGCAAAATTGGCCATTCTACAAATAAAAAATCATCGTCTAAAAGTTTTAACTCGCGCTTTGCAGTGGCAGTTTTTTTCCAAGAAAATCTTTTTAGAAAGTAAAATTTTAATAACTGATCAAATTTCTTTAAAGTTTGATTCAAATTACTCAGCTTACTCCAAATGCTTCGGCAGTTCGAATCCGTTCCTCTCATCGGCCCTTCTCCTTCCAAAAGTTGGCGCATCAACTGTCAGCACCAACGCTTTGAATCCGGCGCTCTCGGCTCTTCTCACCAACGTCTCCGTCAACGATCTGTCCTTATAAACATACAACTGAAAGAATAATTGGGCATCCGATGGTTTCCCAGCAGCCGCGACGTCTTCCAGTTTGGTCGTTGAGATGGTGCTGTTCACCATGAGGGTGTTGGTCTCGCCGGCAGCTCTCGCAGTAGCTGCTTCTCCCTCCACATGAGCCATTTTTTGGAAAGCAGATGGAGCTATAGCCAAAGGGTAATCGAAGACGTGATCAAACGCAATATTTCCATTTTTGTCCTTGAGAATAATGTGAGTTTTTGGATCCAATTGAGAGACATCACGAAGAGCGACGGGTCGGATTAGGTATCTGAAAAGGTTTTTAAATGTTCATAGGTTAATTAAAAGTATTTTTAAGGAAAAGTCTTACTTGGAAAACATTCTGGCGTTTCTGGCAAGAGTTTGTTCATCGTCAGCTCCACTTTGATAGTAATCACGGACAGATTTGGGCAATAATTGGATGGCGTGGCGTTCCACTTCGTCTAGACTCACAAAACGGGTAAGCTGGGACATCCTCTGGAAATTTAGGATACTGTAACAAAATAAATTTTGTTACGCAAAAAATCCATAAATTTTAGAAATTTTAGCAAAAATCGATCTACAGTCTCAAGAAAATTGATTTTTCAGTATATCCGTTAATTCTTCATTATACTGTATAAATATAAATAATCACAGTAGCCTCTAAACCCTCTAATAAACACTGTCCCCACCTATCTAAAACTCCAAAAACATCCGAAAACGACCAATCTTCCCTCACCACATGTTTATATCGAAAACGGCAGAATCCGTTCTTCAGAGTTTATCAACGCCTCAAGAAATGTGGAAAACTGCCTGATAAGATTATAACCGACCCTAATCACTTGCTTTTCTTACATTCTGCAGCATAAACATGAAGAGGATCACGCAGATTCGGGGGTTAAAATACGTTAGAAATATAATCATTATAGTCGGAGTTTGTATTTTATACTCGATATTTACCTACAGGAGAACACAAAAACACTTGTTTACATTGTAATAGAGGGTGGGAGAGTGTAAAGTACGAAAGAGATTTAATTCGAAATTCTAAAAAGCTCAAAGATAAAAATAAATTCCTCTAAAAATCCTCCAAAGATCCCAAAAAACTTACGATTCCAGAAAGTCGTAGCATGATCACGAACCGCCTCAACTATAAAGTGCATGGAGAAATGAAGTCTCCAAAAGGAAATCACAACTCAAAGAGCAAAGTATTATTATCAGGAAGGTCATATGGGTTGGGGTCACAATAAGTGTTCAATTATTCATTTATCTTTCCAAAACTTGTAGTTCATCGATGGAGTCTGCGTGGGCAGAAGAGTTTCATAGTTAGCACAATTTTCTGCAAGTGCGGAGACATCCGTTTGGTTTTTGGTAAAACTTTTGCGAGGAAAACAAAGGATTTATTCGAGAATTTTTTTCCGAAATTCGATTTTTTTCAATTTTGCGATTTAAAATTCCCGCCAAAGCAAAGTATGCCAAATACGTGGGAAAATTCATGGGAATTTTCGTGGCACGCTCGTTTCCATCGTATTCACGAGCCCTAAGGCCCAATTTGGTGAAATCCGCTAGATTTTAGTTGGTTTTGAGTTTTTTGTGTTGTCCTTGTCGGATTTTGTTGATTTTCGTCGTAATTTACGTCCTTTTTCCGTGTTTTCATGGGTTTATTTTGTTTTACAGACAATATTTGCAGAGTCTTCATGCTCTAGACGAATTCAGCGCGGAGCCCCACCCATTCCCATGTTATCCATCAAGCAGAGCGATCCAAGGATTTGTTGTGTAAGTCAATTTACTTTTATTGTGTTTGATATTTAGCTGTGAGGGCGCTAACGTAGTAGTAAGACTGTTGAATTTGAAGAATTTTTTACTTTTGAATGGTGGGGGACATCGCCCTTTCTGTATTAAATGACAAAAGTTGATTAAATGACAAAAGTTGAATAAAATTGTATTCCAAATTATTATCCCCTTCCAATCTCCGGAACATGCGCTGTAGACGTTGTAATACGGACTTCCCTCTTTATTCTCTCCTCTTCTCATCAGCTATATCAGTGACAGAATTTTATAAAAGAAAAATGTCGCAAGATGCCCAAGAAAAGATCAAATCGTCAAAAGATGGCCTAACATAATATGAAACTTGAGAAAAAAGAGATAAAAAGCCCAAGGAGAAGATAAAAACGGACTTGAAAAGAGGAATTATCCCAATAAAACATGGCTGAAAAGATTGACGGCCCAGAATAAACAAAATTCAGACTGATTTAGCTGATGAGAAGGCGTTTTAAACCTAAAATAAGGTCATAAGTTTAATAGACCTTAGTATTATGAGGTCTGCAGTTCATCTTCCACTTTTTCTTCCCTCTATTCTCCCCATTTCTTGGCTGATCTTGACCTGAAATTGTATGGTCAAGACAGTCCACCACAATTTTTGTATCCTCATTTTGACTTGGAATTGCGTAATCATGGGTAATACGCGAAAATTATTAGCAACAACAGTCAACATCAAGAGCAGTTTTGGCGTTTAGAGGGGGGTATGTTTGGGACATAGATGAGGCGAGGAGTAAGATTGATCCTTCTTCATATCATACTTGATTTTTTATGAAATTTTAATTATTGTTTTACTTTCCGGTTCAATGGATATTGGAAAGCCTCTTATGGATGTTGGAGACAATGGAGCCGTTAACAAATCAGATTTGGATTCGCATGGACTTCGAACCGGATTTTTTTTTTATTATTGTTTTCGTTTGTTTGTTGTTTGTTTTCGTTTTTTTGTTTGTTTTATGTTATCATTGATGATTATTCATCAAGCAAGGGTAAAAGCGCCATTTATTCGTATTTTGTCTGCAGGAAAAGGCCAGTAGGTCCTTGATGGGCTCCAAAGATCGGTAATTTGGTGATATAAGGGTTAACATACAAATCAAATCGGGTTTCGTGGCCAGAAACCGCGATTTCTTGTCTGTTAGGTTTGTGCAACTTTGCTCAAATTGCGTAATATTGCGCAAATTTCTGCTCTCTCCCCGTGAAGATTTTTTTCTTTTTGCTCTGCTCGGACAAGAATTGCGTATTTCTTGTCTAGAAGCCTAACAGACAAGAAATCGCGGTTTCTGGCCACGAAACCCGATTTGATTTGTATGTCACCATCCTTACATTTTTGAGTTTACTCAGTGGCGTGAGCTTGCGCAATGTCTGGCCGTGGTGGAGTACTTTTATTTTGGTGACCTCAGTCTTGCTTTTCGGAGAGGGTTTTGATCGATAATGTGAGAGCAGGGTAGCTTCGGTTGATTCATCTAGTCCAACATAAACTGGTTCAAGCAGGTAAGAGGTACTTCTATTGGGACGTTACTTTTCCCACGCGTTATTCAGCCGAGCGCTTCTTTATCCAGGTAAGTCGCGCAGTACGTCATGACGCGTCACCCACTCGAAATTCGTTTCTTACTTTTTTATCGTAATCATAGCCGCATCTTGCCCTAGACATATTTAGCCATTTCACTGAAAATATAAGCCAATTAGCCTTCGTGGGCTTATTTTTCAGTCCTTGCCCGCATTCGGATCAAACCGACAGTATACAGTTAGGTTTCTTTAAATGTAAAGCTCGTGATAAACGGTTGCCCTATACTAGTTTTTAAATCCGTCAGGCCCAAAAATGTTTCTATATTATTAAAACTAAAACAGTTTAAATATAGGAGTCGAGATGGAAGGATAAAAATTAATTTAAAAAAACCAAATGTACAACTCATGACGAAGGGAGCTTGGACTGCAAGCGTTGAAATTGTTAATGGGATAATTTGAAGACGATATTACAACACGATAAGGGTAAGGTTAGGAAAAGACGAGGCTTTCATGTGGTAATAATATATTATAAAAAAACAACGGGTTTGTACAATACAACTTGGGTTCAAAAAGATGATTCATGGAAGTGGAGTATAGGCAATCGTTGTAAAAGGAAGACAGTGAAGACATGTTTTTGAAAAATCTAGACTAAAATTTCGAAAACTTTGAATTTCCCGACAAATTTTTAAATTCTTGGCATTGCACCATAAGCTAGTTAATTTGATCTAAATTTCAATATAGCTGCCCTAATTTTGAGAGCTAAATAAAGCTTCAAGTTCCAAAATGAAACGTTCCAGGGCATTTATAAATTTTTTATTTTTGGCGGGAAATTTAAACATTCAAAAAATCGAATAGTCGATCAGATGGCCTTACAAAAAAGGTGTGAAAATCGTTGCGAAACCGGTTTCAATACGAGTTATCGAGATTAATTACAATGCTATTCTAAATTTGACATAAATTCAAAGACAAGAGCCGCAAGTCTATTCAGCTACTAAATAAATAACTGTCATATGTATTCAAATATAACATAATTGCCCATCCATTATACATAGAGCAGTTTGCCGGGCTGGAAGTTCTCGGTTCGACATCTCTTCGGGCCTGCGACCAGTGGATCGATCCCAATTCGATAAGATTTCTCGATGATCGTTTGCCAACACTTGAACATGGGGAGTCCACCATGCGGTTTGAAGACTTGCCCGATCCAAGTTTTGTTGAAATAGGTGTTTTCGTAGAGGGCTGAGGAGTCGGCGAGAATCGCCACAACTCTGAATTTGGAATTAGGATTGCGTTTGCGATGTCGGGAAGCCATTGAGAGGGCGGTGACAAAGTTAAGGCCGGTCGAAGTTCCTCCATTTACACCCAACTTTTTGAGGACATGCATGGCGGCAGTGGAGGCAAGGTCTGGGACTTTGAAGGCTCTGTCGATCACTGAGGGCAGTAAACTGAAAATCAAACATTAATTTTCGGGACTTTGATTCATGTCAAGGTCTTCCTAGTGTAACATAAAAGAGTTTTAAAAATTCAAAAATAAAATGTCGACTCCAAAAATCATCAAAAAGCCCGAAAAGACAAGTAGAAATGTCTTACCTCGTCGTTTTTCCCAAAATCGCGGGTCCTGAGTACCCGAATCCAGTCCCTGCCATTCCCGGCGCCACCCAATAACAGGCTCCACTCTCGTTCGAGAACTTGTCGAAGATCACGTAATCATAATAAACCGAGAACTCCGTGTCCGACATGATCACCTTTGTCTTTGCACCATACTTCCGAACATATCTCCCAACCGATGAAATTGTCCCGCCAGTCCCGGCAGAGTGGATAAAATAGTCCGGATAAACCGGGCGCGCGCTCCGATCCACGGTCTTCAGCTGTTGGATGACCTCGTGGAACACATTCACTGATTCCAGGCCATTGTTGGCACCTGGAAAAAATTGAATGTTGAATTGTTAAAGCTCGGCGCTCAGATTTTCTAGGAACAAATTTCTTACTTTCATGGAACTCCTCGGCATGATGGGCATTCTGGAACTGATTCATGTAGAAACCGTGGTTCTTTTCCGCCAACTCCGCAGCGTCTTTGAACATTTGCGAAGACTTTGTTTTGTGTACCTCGCCGCCGTACTTCTTGATGTTGTCGATTTTCTGTTGGTCCGTTGTTTCGGGGATCTAAAAACATAAGGTAAAAAATACAGTATAAATTATCGTAATCATAATAAATCACGGAGAATGAAAAAAAATGTCAACTTATCACACTATACAAAAAATTAACTCACCACAGCGACAAATGGAACACCAATAAGTTGTGAAAAGTAGGCCTCACAAGTGGCCGTATTTCCCGAAGATGCCTCGTAAATAGTCGTATTCCTATTCACATTTCCTTCCACCAATGACCACATAAATAAACACCATGCAAACCGATGCTTCAGATTGCCGGTACGGGATCGCGACTCATCCTTGAAGTAGAAATCCATCTCCGGAGAGCCGGGAATTCGCATCTGGACTAACGGAGTGTAGCCCATCCGTTTCCGCTCTTCCCATAGTTTCTGGATTGATTGTCGAACCCAGGCCGAGTCGTCGACTAAAATGAGGTCGAATTAGACGGGCAAATTGAAAAAAATCAAAGTTTAATTATGATGTAGCCAATATGGCTAAAGATCCATTTCGGTAACAAGTATTGTAAAAACTTTTACCATGCAAAATATAGCTTTACCATAGCCTCCCAAAGACCCCTGCAAAAGATCCTCGCAACTAATCCGCACTGCGCAAAACACCAAAAAATTTGCATAAAGCGATGTCATCAAATTCTAAATTCCGCCCCCCAAACAATTAGCCTCCACCCACCTACCTCGATTGCTATCCATGGGGACCTTGGACATTTGGTCGGCGCCGACTGCCGATCGGCTGATATGAAGCGCCATGCTGGCCACCAGCACTCCAACTAGACCCATACTTTTTCGTCGCATCACTGAAAGAAAATATTCAATTAAGAAAACGGGATTACATCTGCACAATATACGACCGTCAGCAGAATGAGTGAAACCGGTGTAAACACAGAGTCGGCCCCGCCCATTCATGATGTTTTGGGGGATAAAACACATTACATACACCATGGGATTCAGAACAAATTAATCTGGGAAGACAAATACGGCCATAGTACAAGAACAAAAATTGTTTTCTTGTAAAATACGGAATGTTTCATTAATTTTTAATCAAAATTTTTCAAAGAATCAAATTTAAAAAAGTTCGAATCAAAAGTACAGTAAGCCGCAGCCGTAAACCACAAAAAAAGTCGATCACTCAAAAAGACCCCACTGTATACCCTGCATGAGTCCTGAAGCAGATTTCAAACCATTTTCTGTTGTAAAAACTAATACATACTACAAATCCCAGAAGATGACTCAAATCCTAAGCTTTTCCTTTAAATTTTACAAATCCCCGCTTAAAACAGAGTCCAACTCTTGTTTCATCCTATCAGACCTCACCAAAGTAATTTGAAAGCCAAAAAATACTGTTAATTTTATCTTGACCCGTGACTTCCCTTGACTATTTACAATTAAAAAAAATAGGGATAAATGTCATTTGGAGCTCAGTAATTTTTGTAAAATCCAGGGATTTACATTATGAACGGCATTTACAACAGGACGAAAGGGGAAGGTTAAAACAAATGTAATTCAAAACTGCCCACGATTAACAAACTTTGGCTTTAAGGAGATCATCAGTACAGTTCTTAAATTTTTAAATTTCAGAAGTCTATTTTAAAAAGGCTTGAAAATAAAACTTGAGCGATTCTATCCTTTGGCAATCATCACAAGTTACTAATTTGCCATAAAAAAGTCAATAAGCTAAAGTTAAAAATCCCTGACGTCAAACGAAAATGAAAAATTTCAATAAATCAAATCCTTCCCCCACCAAAAAACCCCACCCATCTTTGTTTAGATTCACAGTAATACATACCTCAGAGTCCTTTTAAAGAAGCCCTTCAAATCCCCACAGATACAACCGAGAGAAAGGGGATTGCTAAATTCGTATTTTTGGTGAACTTTAGAGTGTAGGCGGGGCGAACGTGGCATAAAGAATCTCCTGTTTAGGGAATTACTAATCAAAAAGAGTTTGAGTAGACAGACCGTGGATGCAATTTTAAACAACGTTGCAGCATAGCTGGAGACTCTTACCGGCTTTAAGATACCGTAGGAAAACTTTGATTCAACGTCTTTTCGGGACTACGAATCCTCCAAGAATGACGACTTCATTTTCCTTTAAACTTCGCGTGCATTATCTACGAAAGCCATACATCAATTCCCATATATCAAATCCGGCTAAACCTTTCCAACGGAATTCAAATTGGATAAAACGACAAATCCGCACTGGCAAAGCACCAATTGAACAACCAAAAATTCTAGTTTTCCCCATGGCTGGCTAGGCCAACAGGTCAGAACATTAATCTCACTCAGCTGAATGACTGTGAATTCTCGCCGAGACCGGAAAAGATTTGGGATATCTGGCAGTGACTTCACAGATAGGTCCTCTACAGAATCATGAGCGAAGTTCCGAGGCATAAGGCTAAAAAATATTTCAGCCAACAAAAGCTCAAAAAAAATATTATAGATATAGGCCCGACCTTGTCTTGTATACCAATTTGCCGAGCTCTTTATCTACCACTTTTATCAAACTTTCGTCTCAAATAACGCAACTACTACTCCTCGTCTAACGCTTCAAATAGGCATGAAATGTTTCAACAACTAAATTCTCCTAATTGCAAAAGTGCAAAATACACACTTGCCCCCACTCTACCGTACTCGCTCTAAAAGGCGTAGAAATAAAACGTACGAAAGACTTCAAGATGGATTGGAGTACTTCTTTTCAACACTACATTACTCTCAGTGGGCGGATGAGAAAGATTTCCGCATATTGTAAACATAAAAACATAAGTCCCGCTTCGACGGATACCTTCTCTCAACACATGCAAAGAGTTTCAGAGATAATTGTAGCAAAAGTACGGGTGACGAAAGAACAGTAAACCAAATTGTTTAGAGAGAGCTACTAGCAGAATTTCTATTGGTAAGAAATTAGTCTTCAGTGCTTCTGTCTGCGAAAGGCCTACGATTTGACGGTTTAATTTGAGAACAAGGTCCAAGTTTTCATCTACAAGCATTTTTTGGATTAATCAGCCTTAGAAAACATTGAGATTAATTGAGAAATCGACATTCCTGATTGCACAATAATTCCGCTGAGATCATTACTTTTCGGATGACTATCTCTCTCTACTGTAGACAATTCAATGGATTGGCCTAATCCCCTACGAGCAGGAAATGCGTTATTTCTACGAAAATAGATGTAGGTCTAAACGTCTTACATCTCCGCAAGTCAGAGTCAAAAACAGATCTGAAACCAGGTCTAAGCGCCTTAAAAAAGTAATTTTCCGGCGCAAACATTACAGTAGCCATTAAAAGTGATGATAAAAGAAACGGATTTTCGGAGTCACCGATTACGGTAAAAAATGATTCCATCGGAGGTCCAAGACCAAAATAGACCGTTTCTCATGGCGTGTGTGCACTTTGAAAGGCTTCGTGTTTATTTAGAACAGTCTCTATTCTCTACGAAAAGACATCCCTAAAGATCTCAACCTTCAACGTCAAATATCAAAGGATTTGTAGGTCTTCGCAAGCTTTGAATTAGTAATGTACGTGTTGAGTTAAACCCCGCCCATTTTAAAGTACGAATCGAATTTTCCGAACCTTGACCAAAAAATGAATCGTTTTCGTAGAAAAGAGGAATCAAAAATGTTTTAGGGTTCAAATCAAAAAAAAAACATATCTTGCAACGAGTCAGCAACGAGTCATAAAGCCACAGGAAGTTGTAAAAACTTTGGACGTTCAAGAACAGGCTTAACTTTTTATATAAAGCTTTGATTCCAGAAATTCTAAAGAGTAATACAAAACGTTATATATAATTTTTGCCATTTCCAATATTGCTAATCAGAATTACTTCCGACTTTATGTATCCAGCCCAAAAACAATGCTGACTCACAACGCCTCTGTACAAGACATTAGTCCATAAAGCCGACGATTAACCCGATTTCTTTCCCGTACAAAGGTTCTGGGCCCACGACGTCAAAAGCGCCTTTGACCATGATCATTGGGCCATTTGGGGAAAAGGAAAAGTCGCCGGGTTCAAATCCTTTAACTCTATACAGCCCACAGGGATAATCGAAGTTTACAGTCTGAGTAGATTGAAAAATTAAAGATTGTAAAAATTTATCGAACGGTAGACCTGCTGTAAACAAAACGACAAACGAGAGACTGTAGTGGGAGAAAGACGAAAATTGGCACTTCGTACGGATGGTAAATTGAACTTACAGTACTCGAGAAATAACAACGGAACGAACAAAGATTACAACCGACGGCAAAACTGCTTCTTTGATCGAATGAGGAGCTTTCGAGGATTTTGCAAAAGCGAGGTTTCAAAAGGTGCAGGAAAAGGTAAATGAAAGATGAATTTTAATTTCAAATTCAAAAATTAAATGCACTGTTTGTGGTTAAAGGTTTTGAATGAATTTCGTCACTTGAGCAAAAAGGCACGAAGAATTTTTAAAAAATCTGCGCTTGTCTTACGGAGGCTGAACGGAACTCCGGCGACTCTTGGAAATGCGCGGCTTGAATACCCCGGAAACCGTCAGCGGAGCCTTGGTTGATGATTCCAGGGCCAGGACCGACTGTGTCCTCGTAAGCTCATGGACCTTCCTAGTTTCAAAACTAGGGCTTTCCCACCTTCCGATTCCTCTTGGCCTGTCCTCGCGAGCTTCTATACACCACTTGAGGTCTGTAATTTCAAGCTGCTTTGATGAATTCCTGTTTTCAAAATTCAAAAGTAAAATAATGCCAGAGCGATCGTACGAGAAGATTCCAGATGAATACAATTATCCAATTCTAGACTACAACCCGACATTTCAGTCAATCTGACACAGGTCTGAACTAATCGTTTAAGCCGGGATTTAGATAAAAACCGGTTGATACCACAACAAGATGAAAGAGCTTTACAGAATCAAACACAAGAGTTAAATTCCAAATCCGGCCAAACCTGTGGATTTTTGAGAAGATATCTGGGTTCCTGCGAGCCTCAATTATGAAGATATCTGATATTCGGAAATTAATCCTGATTTTTTATATTTTGCACACAGAGAATTTGATACATAATGATGCAAAAAACCCTTACCTTCATTTAGAACTTCGTCGACATTAATGCTACTCGATAACGAGTATTTTACAATACTATCTAGCCACATGAATTTAACAGCTATTCAATAGAATCAAAAGGTCTTTCAGATCGAGAAGCAGATCAGAAACCCTCGAAGCCAAATTTACGGCCAATCTAAAAGTTCAGGATTGTGCTCGAAAATTTGTTCAAGCTTCTGGTGACGCGCTAAACAAGTAAATACTCTCGCTTTGTGTTTTTTCTCCGATCAGAGAAAAAGTTCGAAGATTCCCACTGAAATTTTGATGGAAAATTTGTTGGCCAAAAGGATTAAAACGTCAAGAAAATGTCCCAATCAAACACTCGATGATCGGGCGTCAAAATTGGGATTAAAACCACGTTTTCTTTGGGAAGTTGGGTTAACAGAGTAATTGAAAGCGATTGGGAGAAGCAAAGAAGTAACTTATGAACTCCGTTTCTCGTCTACAGGAATGTCCTTATTTTCAACGCTCTCTCAACGCCTTACATTTTTCTGACCGCATGGCGCACGTGGGATAGAATATTAGGAACATCCCAGACCGGTTTTCGCAAGTCTTTTGCTAGATGATGCCGAGGTATACCACCCAAAAGACCCTGCGTCTGAACATCCCCAATTTTATGCCCAGACTTGCAGATGTAAACTTAGATTTTTAGTCATCGCAACAAAAAATCTTTAAAATCAAAAAATAAAGATAAAAGTTGCCGCAGCTTTGCTGACGCACTAGCACTTTTAAAAAGGTCAAAATGACATCTTTAATTGGCAAAAGATCCAAAATTCATTGTATTTTTAACCCCAACATCCCACCTACGAGTTCACCCAAATGCGTATTCTCCCAATTACATTACTATCTGCATACCAAATTCAACCTCCCCCGAAAAAAATTCAAACTAATTTCCATTCGAAAAAAGGTTTTGGAAGTTAATGATGACATTTACCGTAGGAGCCGAGTGAAAAAGAAACGTATCGAGCCCCGAGTCCCTCAAAAAATACAGAAAAGGTCAAAGCCTCGAGGCAAGAGCGGCGAAAGACGTAAATTTTGGTAATCCATTACGTCTTTAAAGTCTCTTTGAGGGATCCGCATTCAAATTCAAGGAAGGGGACAAGATAATAAATGAGTCATTAGTCTTTGAAAGAAAAGTTCAGGAGACAAATACAATTGGCATTATGATAATAATACCAAGGGTAAATAAGTAAACAAACTGCAAGAATT
The DNA here is from genome assembly GCA_904066235.2 of Bursaphelenchus xylophilus. Lineage (NCBI taxonomy): Eukaryota > Metazoa > Nematoda > Chromadorea > Rhabditida > Aphelenchoididae > Bursaphelenchus > Bursaphelenchus xylophilus. The sequence continues at coordinate 9,740,150 of CAJFCV020000001.1, forward strand.
CGAAGGTAAAACATTAAGAAGTTTAGAGAACAATGATTAAAATTTTTTTTTATTTTGACAAATTTAGGTAAAATTGGAGCAAAAATGAATTGGTATTTAAAAAATATAATTTTCGTTATTGGTATTCTTTAAAATCATGTTTTTTATACTGAAACTAAAGCCTAAAAATAATTAAAAATGTGACCAAAAATTACAAACAGCAAACAAACAATTGCATTTTTGAATTAAAAAGTTTCGAAAGATTGTAAAAAGTATCCTCCAAAATTTCAATAAATATTTGAAAGTCACATTTGGATCACCGGCTGAGCAAATTTAAACGTTTCCAGAATATTTGGAAGCTTAATTTACAAAAATAAAAACAAATTCAAGCCGTGAATATACGTAGAAATAAGTCTCGGACCAAAAATTTTAGGTCCGGGTTATTGGCTAGCTTACTTCTCAGTTTGGCTCGGCCAAAATATGCTCATCAGAAGAATCTTCTGAGCCTTTATAGAGACTCTCTTCAACAAAGCCCATGCCAACGGCGCAATCTCGCCTTGCGACGACCGTCGAGACGAATGCGTTGCACTGAGTTGGCCTTGAAGACTAACCAGGAAATTGGGTGGCAAAGAAGGGAGAGACGAGGGATGCTGTGATTCTCGAATTGTCTAATACTCCTCAATCGCCTTATTTTCACAATTAGCGATGTCCGAGAAGTTAAAAGGATCAGAAGTTTTTGTAAGCCCATTTTGAGCTTAGACGGTACTTTTCCTGTCTTTCCTCATCGTTGTAATTGTGCTAAATCTTTTGTTAAGATAGTTGTGAAGAGCCGCTCATACGATTATCCCATATTTTACAATACTACGTAGGCCAAACCAGACACAAGCCTCGCCAAGCGCAGTACGTAACAGCAGAAATTTTACAACATCTTTATCCTCTTAGGACACAACTTCTTAAGATGTATATAGCGGGCTCAATTTCGCCTAATTTCCGTATGAAAAGCACGGCTTTTCGTTTCAAAAAATGCTTTAGAACGACTTATTAATTGTGAAGTGATCAAAGCCATATTTTTTGATCTAGAGTTTCACAATAATGTAAAACTTCAGCAATTTTTACTTGCTTGATCTATAATCTCACTTGTGACCGCTGTCGTGTAGCGACGGGCTTTTCAAGGGATTGTAGTGTGTCCGGACATAATAGGATCTCAACACATTCTCTTAAGGAGATAAACGGACGAGAATAGCGGTATAATAATTCACATGCGTTACACAAAACTTCGAAAAAAATGGAATACACATTGGGAGAAAGGGCTATAGAAAAAATATTTGTAGCCAAATTGGCCAAGCTTGAATTAGCAGAAATCTTACATAATTTACTCCAATACATTCTAAAAGTCTTGGACGTTGTGAAAAAGTACGTTCTCTTGCAACTTTTGGAATTAGTTAATAAAGAAAGCGATACTACAAGATACTTTTGTATCGTACTTTTCATACATAAGCATGAAAAATACGATACAAAAGCTTTGCGTAAAATCCGAAGAACACCTCTCCAAATATACCTGACGATTACGTCTTCTGTTTGGCCTTACAGAAGACGTTGTTAATCCCCAAATCTAAGAATGACTGTAAGAATTTCGATTCAATGACCATTTCCATTTTCTCCCTGCCTGTATGCCGACTGTTGACGACACATTTGATGATTAAAGTTTCAAATACTAGGAGCTAATGGAACTTTGAATGACATGCTCAGACGTTGGATTATGACAGTTGAGCGTGGGAAACGGGGCCTACCATATCACGGAGAGCTGTACAAAAGACTTGTGCAATGAAAATATCGTTGTGCTTATGGCGAATTTGAACAAAAAAAATGTTGTGGAGCTTAAGAAGCTTAAGGGTTGTTGCAGCAAGTTTTGTGTCAATTTTTGTGGAAAATGTTTTGCAATAGACACTAAAGATACTGTAACGTTACCATGCCTCCTTTCTTACAATTGCTGGCTCTTAATTAAATCAAAAATTCAATTTTTAGTTTACATTTTCCCAAAACGAAGATTACAGTCCCGACCGAGAATGATATCAAAACTTTGCTCTGAGAACCTGTCCCTCGAAGATTCCCATAATCCCTCGTCTTTGCATATTAAATAGCAAAAATCATAATTTTTTAATGGTAAAATCGCGTGTGGATTAGTTAGTAACTGTCATTCACTCTAAATACTTAAGTTAATTTAGCAAATGACCCATTTTGTATTCAAATAACGTCATGGATTTGCTAAAAATAAATGCAATTTGACCTGTTTCGTGATGTTCAGGCAAGGTGCCCGACAGATCAACGACACTTTTCACAATAGAACACCAAAAATCTTTGTTGACATAAGTAAGATTTTTAAGGTACGTTTTACAGAAAATTATGTAGGTCGATAAAAAATGCGAGCTAAAACTTGCAAGGAATGATTTGTGGCTGACGGTAAAGTCTTCCCGGAAAGGCACAAAAATCAAATTCCGTTCCCTTAGTACACTACTGCTGACATGATCGTTAAAACCCCGCCAGATTTCTCCCGACCAGTCACCTTTTGGCGCTTTTTTATTCCCAAACAAAGCGAATTTGCAATAAGCTGTAAATTCATAAATACATTTCAAAGTCGCGATTATTTTTTTCGAACTTGATCCCCCCTGGTAAGTTTAATCCTTGTTATAAAGAAATATTTTCACAAAAGACAAAAGAATTGGCCAAAAGATACATAAATTGTATTTACATGATTAGTGGGATTATCTTGCAAGTATTTACAGTAAAAAAAAGAAAGAAAAGTACACTAGGAAAGAGAGGAAATTGCAGAACCTTCTTGACCCGTGTTTTGCAACTTCCGTAATCTGTAGCAATTTGTATGGAAGACGGTAAGTCTTTTTTTTTTTACTTTCGAAAGTCCCTATTTTATTTAAGCAACCGGCTTTTACAAACTTTCTTAATCCGATTGATGTAATTTCCGACAAGCAAATCATTTGAAATTCCATCAAAATTTTACATTTGCAATAAAGGGATTGTTCATGACATTGGACTGAAAATGTTGTAAAAAATTTTGGTGCAAGTACAGTATAAATGTATAGGGCATTGTAATATATACATATACCATTGTTTTGTACATATACATAATACCTTTAAGTGTCAAAAATACAAAATAATCTCAATTTGATATCACTTTTCAAAACTTCCCGCTGAAACTGTAACAATAAGACGACCTTAACAGCCTATTCAAAGTACCCTTCTTCCCGCTTACTTATATGGTCACTAATTTAAATACAAGTAAAAAAGCAGAACTTCCACTTCCAGTCAAATACAAACTCTTTTCGACCCCAAGAAAGTGAGACCGCGCACGTGCAAAAAGTGAAACATCATCGACGAAATCGAAAGGAATTATTATTTGATATGAAACAGGTTTCTAGTCGGCGAAAAACACCCATAAATTGAAGTTTTTGATCCCATAGTCTCGATTTATGGCAGTATTGTAAAGGTTTAAAGCAAAGAACAAATTTCAATTTTGATTAGTATACGGCGAATTGGAATTAAAATTGATTTTTGAATTTGCGAAAAAATAAATTTAAAATTATTTTTAATTCACAATTCTCGCACCATAATGATTGCCAGTGCGGCGCATAAAGATTCTACCAAAAATCAAAATTCTCCGCGCAGATCCAAAAGGGTTTTGGAGAAAATCCGCTTTTCGTCTGACCGGCCCTCCCCATTTTGCGTGCTCTCTCGTGGACAAGACTGTGAAACATTCCAGCTGTCACAAAAGGTGCAACTCAAACTTCCAGGGTATGATTTACCACTAGTTGAGAGTCCATTTCAAACAGCAGATCACCAGAATAACTTCCCGGGTTTCGTAAAATACGATTAAAACAAAAATTGAAGAAAATCCCATTTTTTGATACAAATTCTAGTCCACAAGCCGCAAAATCGATAATCCCCAATAGAACCCCACGTAGAATTAGAAAAAAAAACAAAACTCGTTCGCATTGTGATCACGTCGAACAAACAAAGTCAAAGAAGTAGCCCCCGCACTCTCATCGCCTCCGGTCATTGTCCACTCGGCGGTTCTCGAAACAAAAAGAAAATAAAAGAACAGGACTGATTACAATATCAGCGGAACGACTACAATACAGATTGTATTCTTCAGGGTACATACGGAGGAAAGGTCAGGGAATTGTAACCGCTGCACTACAATTTGTTGTGAAAGGGACCCCTTTTTGTAAGTATGGGGGTTTGAAATTGTAGTTCAGATTAATGGGGCCAAGAAGCAGAGGGATGAAATATTCAAAAGAGTCGCAGACTATAAGATATAATGTTTGAAAAAAGTGGGTCCGACACAAAAATCTATTAGTATAATATTTAATTTTTTTAGGTTCTTCACTATCCCACTCCTCAAAAGGTTTAGTTTACATTTCCACCGATTGCCGTAGTATCCAACAGTCTTCTTTGCGAGAGAGCATGCAAAACGAGGAGTCGTGACAAGTTGGTCGGAGGAAAACATTTTTTCCCAATGATCTTTGCCCTTTCAACATAAAATTGCAAACAAGTTTGTTGAAAAGCGTATGATAACAACCAGGATTATGTTCTAGCATTGAACCCATCTTCATCCAGGTCAGTATTATGGTACGATACATATCAGTAATAATACTTGCTTCAAACGGCTGTCTATTTTATCATTAGTAACTTTGTAAATTCCAGAGATCAATTACCAAAACAATTATTGCAGAGAACACAGCGTTTTCAGGCTTAACCCAAGGGCTTCAGATTACACATACTCCAGAGAGGTTTTCGTAAATCTATTCTTTATTTACTAACAGTAAACCGATTAGAGAGGGCGCTACAGTACGAAACAGTGTAGTTTTGGGATTGAATGAGATAACAAGATATTTTTTGAAATTTCGATTTCAAAGTGTCCGTGTAATAATAAAGTTTTCAGCACAAAGACTCCTCCAATTTCTAGAAAAACTTGTTATCGCTGATTAACAACTGTTTCTAAGCATTAAAAGCGTTGCTAAGCCGATTACAGTAGCCCGGTGTTACAATGAAACTATAAATGAGTACAAAGACTTTTATGAGTCTTGATTGCACGGTGAAGGATCCCAGAAAAGTCAATCACCGTGATTCATTGATCATCTCCAACTATAAGGCCAACGTCATTTGATGTGGAAAAAGACAAGGATAAGTGAGAAACAAGGGTTTTGAAGGTCCCAGACTACAATCATATCGAAAATGGTCCCCATGAGTAGCTGTCCCAGACCGAAATGGAGTGATTAATCCCCTCGGAGACTGAAGAACATGTTTTGCATTAAAAGGCTCGCCATTTGACGTTATTGAAACCATTTCCGATATCTTAATCCCAACAAATTACGCATGTCCAAGCTCCAAAAGACCGTAACACACAGCATCATAAAGTGTTTGGTTCAGTATACCGTAAACGCAAAATTTTAATACACTTTTTTCGAACATGATAAACAACGAAGAAATGCCGTGAAAGGAATGAATTGAATAAATTGAATTAAGACGCGAAATATCAACAGAAAAGACGATAGCTGCGGAAATGAACTTTCATATAATTAACGGCATTTCTAATGTCATAGGTGCAAGAATTTACAGCAGTTTCGAAAGTTCCGTTTATTTTTGGAAAACTAACGCTATGTAAAATATAAAAACATCCCATCAAATTTCAACCTCTATGAACAACTAATCAAATATATTTGAATTCCAAATCCATCTTAACAACCTGACTATAAATACCTGCGCAACGCTTCAACACGACGAAGTATTGCGAACAGCTTTCATCGTATAAAATGTTCCATGGAGGACATTTCTCGTAACTTTTTTACTTTATTCTTTCTCTTTGTTCTGCGCGCATCGAAGATCATATTTTCTTCGTTATGATTAACAACCCTTTGAGATAATTTGTTATTACGTTATCGCGAAAATTTTGAGAAATTCCATATATTAATTAATTTAGACAACAAGGTTGATATTATCAGAGACCGTTTTCATGCTCAAATACAGGAATGCCTTCTGATTTTGTAAGTTTATGCGTGTTATTTTTGATAGTTTGATGCTTAGATCCGCCAGAGTCGGATAGCTGTTGCCGACGGTCGTCCCATCGGAGTGTTGATCTCCTTCCAACATGGACGAGCTAAAATCTTCTATAAATCGGAATTCAAGGATGCTTTCTATGATGAACAGGTAAGACGAAGTGTTTTTGATTATGGGGTATGTCTGTAGCAATCGAATAAAAAGTTGCAATTCGAAGACTTCTCGCTTTATACTTGGTCCAAACATGCCCTAAAACAAAGTTGTCTTAACTTTACGACTTTTTTTGTTTTATACAGTTTACACTTTTTGTAAATAGCATTGTACAACCAACTAACATACTTTCAGAATGAGGGTCAACTGGTTTTGGGTCGTCATTACATGGTTAAGGACAGAGGAACAGAGATCTTCCTTTTGCCTGAATATGACACTGGATACGAAGATTTGAAAGTTGAAAACAACGTTCTAAATGTTGTGAGTGTTTTCTTTTTATCAGTTGATGTTTAGGGGAAATGTTTTTGCAAAAAGTATCCGATATTTGCAATTTCGACCTTGTTCTTGCACCAACAATGTTTTTCAGATCCACGTCCCCATAAAATACGAGGATTTGACGAGGTTCATTGGCCGGGATTGTCGAATGGATGACAAGGCTTTTCGTCACAAGTTTTTGGATGAACTCGACTTTGTCGACGAGGATAATATAGAGCTTTTGAGATGTTGCAGAGGTGATATTACTGTAGGTTTATTCATTTATTTTTTTGGCTTTAGAGAATATTTTGAGCTTATTTTTGAGTTCAGGTGGCTTGTTTCGACACCGTAAACGACTTTACAGCTGCGGTGAGGGAGATGAACGACCCCACAACTGCCAAGGGGAAGAGGCTTCTCAAGGGGAAGTGGGCACCTGCACTTTTGAGAGATCGGAATGGAGAATGGGTAAGGTTTATACTTTTATTGTTGCCTTTTAGGCTCGATTAATTGCAATACCTCTTGTTGCAGACGAAATTGAAGTTCAATCCAGCTCTGGACCAAATCTACGACGAATTACAGGACTCATTGCTGACAGAATACAACAAGTTTTCTAAGACATTCTCCCCGATCCGAGTAAATTGTCGTTTCCCAGCGGATAACAAGCAAACAGTCTTGAAGCCAACTCCAGTCATAGCTCCTCATCGGAGTTCGGCGTTTCAGACTTTTGGTTCAGATCAGCCAGGGCCATCAGGTAAGAAATTATATTGCTGTAGATTATTATCCAGTGTAATATGAATTTAAGATAGGAAATGTTCACTAATGCTTTTCAGGGATTAAACAAAATAAATCCAATGGCAATTGTCGCGAATTTGTGGAAACGCGAGGATTTGCAAACATGCCCAAAAAGATTTCCAATCCCGTTTTTGATGATGTCCAAGATGTAGATGATTGTGTTGGAAGGCGGATTACGCCTCCAAAAGTTGCCAGATGGAGGGACGAGCCGCAGGAAGAGATCACTTTGGAAGGGAGAAGAGGCAAAGGGTAGGTTGAGTTATATCTATGTTCAAATTGAGTCTTGTTTCTTTCATGGTTATTTTCAGATTTGTTGGGATCGAAGACACTGGCCTGAGCGAAATTGAAAGTGTTGAATCCGAGCCTGCCGAATCCGAGGCTCGTGAATCTGAGGTGTTCGAGGATACGAATCCAAGCTTTGAGAAAAAGCCGTTTGTGATCCCTCGGAGAGGATTCAAGTCGGAGTCGGATGCCGCCAGTATTGTGAATGACTCCTCAAATGACGATTGGGCCAACAGCAGCTTCGAGGAAAGGGTTGGGCACAAAAGGTGGGATTGAGAGACAGAACATTTTTCCTTTCAGTTTGTGTGGTCCAGATCAACTGAAATCTATTTTTTTCAGTGACTCAGATAACGGAGCAGATTCTGACGTCGAGTATCAGCGCCCATTCCCCGTGGAGGTGGATGCCGCCGCCGCGGAAGACTCGGATCCGGACGAAGATTCGGGCCATCGCTTTCCAGACGACCATGTCCGCCCCACTGGCCGGCCAGATCCACTGGTCAAACCACTCCCCAAATACCGCGGCGCTCTCAGGTTGAGCTCCTCCAGATATACGGCGGCTGTGGCCGTTGTACTAGGATGTTCGGAGGACGGAATCTCGAATGTCAAGACTCATATGGGTATGGCCAAAGCGGCCGTGACACTTGTCCAAGGCACCTGGCTTCTCTGTGAAATCGTGGACCAAGTGATTGTGCGGGCCCGAGTGATCCCATCTCCGATTTATACCAGAAAAATCTACGAACGAGGCTGTATCAGAATGATTGTAAGTGAATTTGTCTTTGGTTTTGATTTGTAGTTCTTTTGTCAAGTGGATCGAATGAAGAATGGAAGTTATTTCAACAAGTACCTCGGACCGGTGACGGATGAGATGTTCGACGAAAAGATAAGGGAGAAGATCAGGAAAGGCCAGAAAGTCCCTTTCGGAATGTGGGTCGAAATCGAGTACAACGTGAATGCCGACACCTGGAAGATCCGGAAAGAACATCGACATTACAGCGGGCCGTTGGTTCTCAAAGATGAGCAAAGTTTCTTCTTTGAGAAAATTGAAAAAGACAAGACGAAGACACAGAAAAGGATGAGACACTTTTTCTGCAGGGCCATGAAGGACGAGAGATGCCCTATACAATATTATAGTCAAGATCTGGAGAGGCTTCGAATCAGGATGGCTAAGGAGAAAGGGTAAGGTCGGTTCTGGACTTTTTTTTGCTTTTATAGAACAAGATTTTATATTGTTTTAGACCCCTTGAATATATGGGCGATTATCTGATGAAAAAAGTTGCCGAATACAAAGAGGACTTTAGTCGCGTGGAGAAGAACACCACCAACAGCGACGAAGAAATTCTGGAGCCAATCCCCGTGAACTTGGATTATCTGGAGAAAACTGACTTCCGATTTGAGCCGAAGTTCCCGGAAGTGAAGCCAAAAAAGAAAGTGCTTACAAAAGAAGAAGCCGAGAAGATGATCCAAGAGAACAAGCTCAAAGTAAGAGAGGAACGGCATCGGAAAGAAGCCGAGAAATACAGATCGTTCAACGAGGAACAGGCAAGTTAAATCTTCGACGAGATTTGATAGCTCTTGATATGATTAATGAAAATTATTTGGCTTTTTAGAACTTTCAGCAAGGATTCCAAATGCCGGGGCAAAACTTTGAGAAAAGGGAGCCTCCGAGAAAAGATGGACTGGATTCGGAAACTGAACTGAATGAGGCGTTGAATTTCTCGTGGAACGAACAAAAGTCTCGGGAAACCGCTCATGGTACGTTTTCCTTTGAGTAGATTTTTTGATTATGTTTCTTTGAGTTGATATTGATAGTTTAGACAAAGAAAGCAATCAGAACCAAGCGAATCCTCGGCCCAGTCGACCACCAACGGCGATGTCGACTCAATCCCGCCAACCTCAGCGCCCCGGGCCCTCAAATGTTCTTCCATCAGCGACTCAGGAGCCCTCTCGGCCTCGTCCCGCAATGATGGCTTCAGCTAGAGCGACCCCGGGCTTAAATGATCTGAGAAATTCAGTTCATGGAAGATCGTCTGTTTTCGATGGCTCTACGCAATCGCAGCAACCTGATTCGAATCTTCAGAGACCTCGTCCGGTTCCATTCTCTTCTTCTCGAACAGAATCGAGCATCCCGGAGTCAATGAAGCGCTCATTTCATCAGCAGCAGAGTGCCCAAGTTCAGTCTGCCAGAGATGAATTCGCTGAGCAGTCAACGGGTCCAGTAAACCCGCAAGATACCCGCCCTTCCCCGCCCAGAGCAGCCAGTCGATCCTCAGTGTTTTCCCAGTCCAACTTCCACGGAACTTCTAACTTGAACGTCTCAAACACGTTTAATAGCAGTCATCCGGTCGGAAATCTCTCCGGTGTTCCTCCAACCTTTTCCGAATCTGTCAGAAAGAGATTACCGTCGAATGGAGACGCGTAAGTCTGATTTGTAGTGTTGTTCTCAGTTTTAGTGTTATATCTGACTGCAGAGAATATTAAAATCTTTTGCAGCGCGGCTAAAAAGCAGCCCGACCCCCAGCCCTCTTCTCAAGCCACTAGACGGAGTACCCGAATCTCGGCTGCTCGTCCGTCAACCGCCATTTATGTGCTGGATGAGAATGTGACCAACAATTCTGGACCGCCGCAACAAGAGAATGGACCATGGAAGAAAAAGGGATTGGAAATTTATGATGAAGTATGCGTTTATATTATTCAACGTTGGTTCATATTATCATGGATTAGAGGCATTTGTTTAATTTTTTATAGGAAAGCGAAGAAATGAGGATTGACAAGTCCCTCAAACAAAGAACCATTGAGCCCGACATTCTGGATGCCGTTTTGGGCACTGTCGTCCAGTATCCCATCCCGGCAAGCTTTGAACAATTGTCGTTTAGTTCTGTCAAAAAAGGAGACGCCGATTGTCTGATCCTCCGCCGAATCAAGGATGTCGGAGAAGTGCTTTACGAGCCTCAGAGTGGGCAATTCGGATTCATGCACAAAAACAAGTGAGTAGTTGTTATGCAATGAGTGTACTGATGGTTATATCAGTCGCAGGGCTATCTTCAATTATTTGTAATTTCTTTTCAGCATGTGCTACGATCTTTTGGTGGGAATGAAGGTCAGAGTGGAGATATTTGGTCTCAAAAAGTTGGAAAAGGACCTCTACTCTTTCATTGCGACCAGAAAGATCACCAAGGAGAAGTCGAGGGACGCCTGGAGCACCACCTACGAGCCGGAAATCAATTCGCACAACATTATCGAACTCACTACTCCTTCAGGTGTTGAGATTCTCTTGTATCTCACCAGTTTCGAGCTTTATAAACCCACAATTATTGATGGAAGATATATCGCGCGGTCCGAATATGGCCAAATTGTTTTGGGCAGACGCGCGGGAACGGAAAAGAAACCGTACTGCTTCATTGCGCGGATGGTGAATCGGGAATGGACTCTGCAGGAAGACAGTTTTTTTGTAAGTGAAGGTAATTTCTTGACGATTAATTTGATTGGAGCAAAAAACTGTTGAGAATTGAATTTTAGATCCTTAATATTGATATGAGTAAGTACCCGCGCCCCAAACCCTTCGACGAAGCTCCAAGGAAGCCAACGAAATCGTCGACTGGAACTCGGAGGAGCAGCGCCACCCTCCTCGATCAAGAACAGTTCCGGCATCGAAGTGTGGATGATGATGTCTTTGCCCCTCCCAAGAAAGGATCAACCAGTCGAAGATCGACGTCCCGGCAAGACTCGTATCAGCCGTTGTTTGGAATAGCCCGAAACAAAATTCAACAGTCGAATCGAGAAAGAAATTATGGAAATCAGGATGGATTTGGGAGAAACGAACGGAACTGGCAGAATTCAGCCAAGGAAACGTCATTCCCAGAACAGAGAAGCTATGAACCAGACTTTGGAAGCCCGCCATCCAGACAGTCAGCTCAACAATCCTTTGGTCATCAAGAAAAGTATGGAGAAAATGATCATGGAAGGCAACATTCTGGAAGTATAAATGCTCATTCGAACAGAGAAGGGTTTGGATACGACGAGAACTCGCTCGGATACAATCAGACTCAAAACTTCCCCTCCCAGTTTGTTGACTATGATGATAGCCGAGGATTCGGAAGGAACTCGAGCTTTGGAAATAGAAGAGAGGAGCTTGACTTGAGGAATGAATCAGATTATCAGCCGAGGTTTGGAATGGGCGACTGGAATACAACAGAAAGATCCGAAAGCAGAGATTTTAACAATAGATCCCAACAATCGCAACGTCAGGATCAAAGATACCAAACCCGCAACAGACAGTGGAATGACAGTTCGTATAATCGAGGCGGGGGAATGAATCCACCACGTGTTCGAGGTGGATTTGCACCACAACGACCAGCCATCTCGGAGCCAGTCCAGACCGTCAAGATTGAAGAAATAATTGAAGCCGACGAAGTGCAGGTAAGAATTACATCGGTTTAGATGTTTGTCATGGTTAATATGGTTTTTATGAAGTTTCTTTTGTATTTTTAGACTCGTGGACCAATTGTCGAGTTCCCGTCTTCTTGTGAATCGGATGGATTTGCCTCCAGAACGGAGACGCACAAACATACCACTACCAGGATTACAACTACTGTCGAACAAGCTCCCCCACCGGCCAATGAAAGCTTCCAAAATCCAATAAGTACCGCGACTGTGGCCACTCACACTAGCGCGAATCCAGATATGGTGTTTTCGGATGACGATAGTGAGGAAGAAGAAGAGCCAGAGGAGGAATATGAAGATCGGGAGGAAATGGAATACAGAGGAATCAATACGAGCAACAGACAACAGAAACCCGCGGAGAGTGTTCAGGAACAAAAAGAAGAGGTGAGGCGGGCAAAGGATGTGCATAGAGATTTAGGTGACTAGAGGGGCCTGTTTCATGATACTCTACAGAGTTAAGGTAGTGTAATATTGTGAATTTTAGCCTCAAAGAGCAGTGCCGGCCCCTCAGGAATCACTTAATCCAAGAGTTCCTCCCATGCCGAAAAGGCCAGCTAAATTGATCAGCGTCGAGGAGTTGAACAAACCGGAGCCCCAGAAGAAAAAACAGGCCTATCAAACGACGATTGAAGAAGGAGTTGCGGATCTAGATGAGGCTTTCAGTTCGGATGATGATGAAATACCAAGAGAATTGCTTTGGTCTAATTCTACCGTCCAGAAATCGGGCAGGTCAGAAGTTCCAGGTCCCGTGAATCAACCTTCGACATCTCAAGAGCCGAGCAAGGTGAATGTGGATATGGATGAACTGTCAGCAGAATTGAATAACATGGACTTTGTTTAAGTGGAAATGGGTAAAATTTTAATCAGAATATGGGTCTTGTTATTGGATTAAAAAAATTCTACGAGTAATTTTGAGAATTTAGGACATAATTTTTGATTTTTTTGTCATTTTTTGGAAACTTTTATTTTTTTATTGCCTTCAAGGTTCCGTTGATATAGTAGGATTTATCTGCTTTAAGCTGGTTATCTCAATGTGAATGTCTGCCGTTTTGAAAACACTATTAGTTAGTTTTTTTTTCAGTATTTATAATCTTGCCTCAAGCCATATCTTTCCTGTTGAACTCCAGATTTTATTTATTCCTTATGGTTATTTTTCTCTAATAAATTGTCGTGCTGAAGTCGGTGTTTTTGGAACTTCGTTTAGGGATTCTTTGGTATGTTTTATGGAGCTTCTGCGAGATTTTGAGACTTTTCGTCAAGTTGTGTTTGTTTTTCAGATTGGGTAAACGGAAACGCGTTATTTTTGAAAGTATATAAAAAATGCAGATGATAGACTGCTGTCTGTGCCCAAGGAAGCAGGTTTCATTATCAATTGACTCATTTGTGGTCACTTTTACGTGTCGTGCGTTTCCCAATTTTCAAGTGCCCCTTTATATGTGACGCAACATGACATGGCTTTCCCCCTCTTTGTTGACCTCTCTTCCTTTTCCTCCGGCACTTCAAGAAGCCAACTTGTTATATTAATCACCCAAATTCGTTTTCTCTACATGTTGCCACACCTACCGATCAGTTGGCAATTCTTCTCTAGTCCGTCACCTTTGCCTTGAACACCAGCATCATTGCCTCTTATATTAGGCTTCGACATTGGGAACTCTGATTTTCTTAAGAAAATGTGTGTTCTCGTGGTGAACAAATTTACAATATAAAACAGTCATTCTTTGATGCGGGAGAGATGCGCCCCAGGTTCAAAAAAGAAAAAAAGGAAGGATCCACTTTTCTTCTGTGAAAGTACGCACTTCTGGAAGCCTAGCAATACACTTGACCACCTGCAAATTAATTCCCGTCAGTCCCCGAAAAGGGATTTGATTTTCCCCGCTGCTTTTTTTTAGGGAGAGAGGACGGCGTGAGTTGGACGATTGGGGAAACCGAAAAATATTTTTCTCTTCGATGCAACCGTCGAAATTAGAATAATCGATGGTGCTGTTTACGAAAGTCTTATTCATTTTTTCTGATTTGAAAGCAGCACCATCGAAAACCCCCAAATCGAGTATTGATAAAAAAAATTCAAAACATTACTACTTTACAGTACTGCTTAAGGAAAAAAAGTAAAGATCACGAATCGTCTTTTTCCCCAATCGTCATAGTTCCATTCTTCCGACGGAAATTCCGTCTCATTGAATAAAATTCCCATCAAAAAGTAAGGACAAAATGAAGATGGCTGTTGAGTATTGCGGAAACCAGGCGTTTTGGGTTTTTAACAGGTGAAACGGCTGAATGCCATCGAAAGGAACCCCTCGTCGAGAGGAACCCCTTGTTGAGAGGAACCCCTCGTTGAGAGGAACCCCCGAGTAGTAAATGTTGGATATAGAGGTAATCGATAACGGGGATTTCGAAAATGATGTTAATTTTTTCTGATTTTGACTTTTTTTCTTTACTAGTAGTGTTAAAAAGTAACTTTTTGAAATTTTTCTAAAAGTACTGGAAATAGGGGTTTTCGAGGGTGCTGATTTCGAAAATCATGTTAGCTTTCCTTTTTATAGTACTCTCTGGTACTATACAGTATGAGGTGAAAATATGGCTTTTGGCGTTAATGGTGTTGTTTTGATGCTTAGTACTCCTCAAAAAGACTTTTTAAATAACTGGTACTGTTTAGTACCGTCTGGTACTATGTAGTACAAGGTGAAAATAGGAGTACTAAGCAACAGAACAACACCACTAACGCCTAAAGGCCAAATTTTTACCTCGTACTACATAGTACCAGACAGTACTAAACAGTACCAGTTATTTAAAACGTGTTTTTGAGGAGTACTAAGCATCAAAACAACACGATTAACGCCAAAAGCCATATTTTCACCTCGTATTGCATAGTACCAGATAGTACTATAAAGAGGAAAGCTAACATGATTTTCGAAATCAGCACCCTCGAAAACCCCTAAATCGAGTATTTATAGAAAAAATTCCAAAAATTACTTTTTAGCACTACTAGTTAAGAAACAAAGTAAAAATCAGAAAAAATTAACATCATTTTTGAAATCCCCGCCCTCGAAACCCCCTACATCGACAAATTTCCTCCATATTCGGAAAAATCGAGAGGAACCCCTCGCGAGGGGTTCCTCTCGACGAGGGGTTCCTCTCGAGGAAAACCAAACGGCTTAGGATTGAGTGATTCCCTGGCCTTAGACGAATATCAAAACAAGAGGCGGAATTTTCACCGTATTATGAGGTGTTGCTGCGAATGTTTAATGGCTTGCTTGGGAAACGGAACAAGCCAGTGAGCTGACAAGAACAGCGGAAAGAAGACTTCCATCGGATGACCGTTGAACGTACCCCCTACACGAAGAAGAACAATTTCGACCAGAAAGTAGAAAACTTTCGCAAACAACCAGGAAATACTACCCACGCTCAAAAGTCCTGACAATTGTCGCACTGTTCATCCTTCTTTCATTTTCATCCGCACGGTGCATCTTTCGCGCTTGTCGCCGCAATTCCCCGTTTTTGAGCTAACGACTTGCACTTTTGCGCGCCACAAACGTCCAAAACCCGAAGTTTCGCACGGTGCGAAAATTGTCAGGACCTTTGAGCGCTCGTAGTACTACTATTAGCATTTTCATGAAGTGCATGGACGTTTCGTCACTCGCCGCACTGTGCAAGAAAAAGGTCGACTGCACAATGCAATTTGATTTTTCAAACAAAATCGCCGCGACACAAGCTTTTTTCCATTGCGCCACCGCGAAACTTGAGACAATTGCATCGTGAAAAAATATTTTGGAAAGGATCGTGTCGCGCGAAGAAAGCGAAATGCACAGTGCAAATGTCCATGCACTTATGAAAATAATAATAATCTCGTTCCAGAAAGTGCGCAGACTTTTTGCCGCTTACGTCGCTGAGACTTTTGAATTGCAAGTTGCAAAAGATCAAACGAACAGTACGAAAAATTTGCGACGAAAGGGGCACGCACTTTCTGGAGCGACTAGTACTACGACCCCCGAACGTCCATAGAACACCCGGCCGCTGGATTCCTGGAACTTACCGACCAGGATCAGCCTAGTTGACTGATTTCCCATTCTCGGCTTTGAAACACGATTCAAACAATACAATACCGACAGAAATGGCGCTTTTACGGCCGAACAAAGGATAAAACAACCCTCACGAACCCAACCGTTCTTCCTGGAGCTACAGTATGCGTCATAATTATAACCGCACTTTAAAAATGAGTGTAACTTTTGTGATTGTGAATAGAAATGTGTCATATTTGGCACCAATGTGCATCAGTGTACTAGAAATGATGCCCCAAAAAATTATTTTGAAAGCTTTCCGTATTTTAGAAAAAAGCTGCAAAAACCAAAATTTTGGTACTTTTCGATGCGTCAAAATTATAACCGCACTTGCGAATTTTGGCTATTAGTCTAATGAAAACACAGAATATCAATAACTGATGTTTAGTTACGCTCCCTGAGGCCTCAATAACGCCCATCACACGACTCGGAACCCTCTGGGCAAATTTTTTTGGCGCATCCTGACCCATCTTGTGCCTGAATCGGAAAACGGCAGATTTTCGCTCAGTTACGGTAGAATACCGCTGGTTGTAGCGATGCAATTAACGGGGGAGGAGGCCCCACAAGTTTCCTATCGGATTTAAACCCAGGGAATATGCGAGCGAGTCTATGGTGGCAAATGCCTTGCTGTCAAAGGAACTGGCATGTCGACTTGCCATGGTGGACGTGGGCATTCTCCAACAAAAGTATAGCCAGATTGCCAGTACGGTACCAAATGTTCGCCTAAGACTTCGTAGTAATCAAGACCTTTCATTTGAGTCGCTGTGGCCGTCAACGGAAGGCCTCCGGCTTTTTTGAAGGCGACCCAAATCATCAGCCGGCGGCCTCTATAATTACGGCATAAGAAGTAACGCGATTCGTTTTTAATCTCATGCCATTGGTATGTAAGACCGTCAAGGCTATCACGCTACTACCCAATCTACAAGGAATATGGTACTGCAGCGGTCAAACGTCGATTTCAGCGATCTGTCACTAGTCAACCTCTGTTGTGAATGTATCCTTGGCAAATTTCGGCCGCAGGTTGCCGTAAACTGCGGTCAGCTGGGGTCACAACGTCACATAATGCCATGTGATGTCGTCGCTGTGTTTTCCGACTCTCAGCACGGTGCTCCCGCTGCTACTGGAGCTCAGAGCTTGATTTAAGTGAACCCCAGAGATGGCAGAATTAGAAGCCCGGCGGATTATTTCTTTTCAACCGGAAGCAGTGGTAAACTTTTGTCTGCCATAACATTCAGAATTGTTAAAAGCTTCCGAGGCGACCAGAAAGTTCCTCACAACTTGGGCCCAACGGTCTTACTGCGCAAAAATCTGCCGTTTTCCGATTCAGGCACAAGATGGGCAGGATGCGCCAAAAAAATTTTCCCAGAGGGTTCCGAGTCGTGTGATGGGCGTTATTGAGGCCTCAGGGAGCCTAACTAAACATCAGTTATTGATATTCTGTGTTTTCATTAGACTAATAGCCAAAATTCGCAAGTGCGGTTATAATTTTGACGCACCGAAAAGTACCAAAATTTTGGTTTTTGCAGCTTTTTTCTAAAAAACGGAAAGCTTTCAAAATAATTTTTTGGGACATCATTTCTAGTACACTGATGCACATTGGTGCCAAATATGACACATTTCTATTCGCAGTCACAAAAGTTACACTCATTTTTAAAGTGCGGTTATACAGGGTGCGCCAATAAAATCTGGACTAATATTTTTGCTTGCCCTGCGGGCTGTAACAGTACGAGAACAAAGTGGGCGATTGTGGACACGTGTAATACGTCTAAGAAGCTATCTTTAAAGTTTCAGACAATATAATCGTCTACGACACTTGTTTTGCCATTATAAGTGCTTACAACTAAGGCGCCTGAAACACGGACCCCAAATTGGTCAAAAAATGGTTGCGCTATCTTTACCGTTTCATGCTATGGGCTGAAATTTACTTTTTCTGATAGAGCTCTGGTCGGTTTTTATACACTGAAACTGATTTTGCCTCATTATGACAATTAGGCTTTTTACAGCTCGCCAAAGTTGGCTTAAAAACGGGCCCTTTTTCCCGAAAACTTCCGTTAAATCAAAGATTTTTATGTAGAAGTTTCCCTGCGTGATTCCAAACATGTTAAGCACCAGAACTACTTTTGCAAGGATAACCAGAGTCTGCCTAGTCGCCTTTCAAAGAGGACTTTTCTATCTGCCGCCTCTGGGGATGAAATAGTGACTGCAGCGGCATAATTTACTATATGCTCGCTATGCGAGTGACCTTGGACTAGATATTTCTAAAAGTGATTTGGCTACATTAGCATGTATCCAGTATACAACGCTATGTTGATTTTTACGCTTAAGGCCTTTCCAACTTGTTACAAATTGCCAAAACGTTTCAAGTCCCGAATGACCGTGCCTTGAATTCCCCCCATGAACTTTTATTTATGCAGAAACTGCCCCTTGTATGTGCGGATTTTCTTTTACACTATAACAATTCTATATGTATACGCTCTGTAATCACGGAATTTTGGAGCAACACGGGCTATAATCTGGCGTTGAGATCCTTAAAAACATCAAAATCCAAATTTTTGGGCCTTTTTTTGTTTCCGCCACCAGCGCCGCCAGGTCGGCCGCCAACCATGATTCCGTTGGCTGTTACGAAGTTAACAGCACGTACTTTATATACAATAAATTTGAAGAACGTCAGTCCTCCTTAGCAGAAATAATGGAAGAATTAATATCCCAGTCATCATCTGGAAAAAAAATTTCTGCACCTCCAAAAACTTTTGATTATTTTTTCGCTCTGGCAATAGGCACCGACCTGGGCATTATCGTTGCTTTACAGCACGGTTGTTACCCTTTCTAAAAGTGCTAAAAGTTTCCATTCGTAGGCCGTCCGAAAAGGCTACATGGAATTTAGTTTAGTCCAGATTTTATTGGCGCACCCTGTAATTATGACGCATACTGTATTCCCCTCCTACGTGTTATGCATGCTACCCTTCCACGATGCCTGTCTCCTAGGTCGAAAATGCCCAATGTCCCAGAGGATATAAGTAATTGGATCGACAAACCCGCAATAATCTACACTTCAACACCTTTCAGGGCCAAAAACTAAAAGAATTCTAGGTACCCCTCACCTCCAGACTAAACCATCAATATCTACGATAATGCTCTCCAGCCCAGTAATAAAAATTTCGTCCTAGGCTGCCCAACTACAGCATCAACCCCATTCAACCCAATTCCGATTACTTACCTTCTCCGCCCTTTTCTCTCGTTTCCCCTTCCCCTTTCAAAGCAAACAAAATAATAATAAAAAAGAAACAAATAGATCAAATTAAAATCGTAGATTCTTCTTCTTCTTCTTGGCTGGAAAGTTGCCTGGACAGGTTTAATGGAACTTGAAGGAATCTGCAAGAAAAGGAGATTAGAAGGCTAAAAAATCAAAAATCAAGTTCAACAATCTCATGATTAATATAGAGATCTCGAAAAATTGTAATATCATAGTGATAAAAATTCTGCCAAAAATATTTAGTAGCATATAGGGCTCGTGCTTTATAAGTTTCGTCGGCTTTGCAAAAAAATGTTGCAAAAAAAATTCGCTCTGAACGCCACTTTGCAACAACAGTTCAAATCGTGAACGCCTTTTTGCAACATCAGTTCACCCCGTGAACTGATTTTGCAATAATCAGTTCACGATTTTTCACGATTTGAACTGATGTTGCAAAAAGGCGTTCAGAGCGAATTCTGAACGCCTTTTTGCAACATTTTTTTGCAAAGCCGACGAAACTTATAAAGCACGAGCCCTATATACTTTTATCGCATTTGAATTTACTTTATCCCGCTTATTTCACATTAGAGACCAAAACGTCAAACCAAAAGACACCTGATCAAAAACTGTCACGATCCCATAATTCAATTATAATTTATTTGACTGATTTCCCCTGTAATCCACCTACGGAATTTCAGATCAGTTTAATAACCGATAACCCACTTACTTTTATAATTTTCTTGCATTGTGCAGACTAAACGATGATGACTTTGTCCTTGATATCCACCGCTCCACACTCAAATTTATTCAATCTTATATCAATTGCCATTCATATACAAACTTTGACGGGCAACCTGGAAGCAATGCTTTACTACAAATGGAAAAATTTGAAAAGGAAATTTAACTAACAACATAAAGCCCCTACTAAGCAAGTCCTTTACCACTAAATTAGATAATTCATGGAGCAAAAAGTGTCTTCATCAACTTTTACCCTCAAAACGACCAAATATAATAACACAGCAGAGGGCTAAAAAATGCGTCATGACGGCGAATCTGGCAATCTACATGTTTCAAAAACCCACATTAAAACGGACTTCCAGCCTATAGATCAACCAAAGTCACCCTCTATACTCGAAGCTTCACTTACCCCCAAACAAATTGAACTGTACATATTCAAACAAGCCGACCGTTCCATGGAAGGCAGGTTTCGGCAGAGTGACTTGTTCTTCGTTTCCGATCATTCCAGCTTCCTTGTCGACCACAAGGCAAACATGAAGGATGAAGGTCTTTCTGAAAGAATAATGTATTAAGAAGCGAAAAACTTTAAAAAAAACAATATAAATCAGCAAAAAATTCAACCTAACGTAAGTCTAATCAATTTTTTAACTCGAAAAAAAGGATTAACAGGGGAAGTACCCCACGTGCGACGCTCAGATTTTGATGAAACTTGGCACAGGTTTAGAATAATTTTTTGTAAAATATATACGAGAATCCTAGCTTTGCAGAAACAGCTGAGATTTTTAGATCGAAAATTGGAGAAAATTTAGGACCTTTTGCCGAATTTCGGCACGAAAAGTTTCATGCCAATTTCTGCCGTAAAGGGTAGTTTTTTCCACAAAAAATCAAATTTTTCCGCACGAAACAGCTAAAGCTATGGCCAAAAAGCGTTTTTCTCTCTAACCGCTCTCCACGTTTTTAACTTGTAGGGAAAATAGTCATCCCTACCGCAACATTTAAAAAAATATGTCGTAATAGCGGGCCTTTCACAAAACCAAACTCTTTCTCGATTAAACAGCTCCTATTATCCCCTCTACAACTCGGTTCTCCACAGTTATTCCTCCCAACTGACCTGATTCTTCCATTCGACGATGTTCTCCCAGATAACATTGATTTCTTTGTCTTCGCCAGGCACCAAATGTCAGATTTTCGACGGATTTCATGAAAATAAAGATATTAAAAATAGAATGTGCAGCATCCGAACTCATAAGGAAGAACAAAATACTACAAAAGTGATAAAAAAGCTTACTTTAATCATCAAAGAAGCCTCTGATGATTGGGGGAAGGGGGGAAAGGGAGAGGGGGAGGGGGAGGGAGGTGGTGGGAGTAGAGAGAGAGAGAAAGGTGAAGATGGAGTTGTTGGAGCTTTGTTTTACTCTCTTTTTATTTTTTTTAGGCTTTTTCTCTTTTCTTTTTTTTTTTTTTTTATTTTATAGCCTTTTTTCTTACGTTCTTTTTTTTAATTAATTAACAAGGGAAGTACCCCAAGTGCGACGCTCAGATTTTCTTTAAATTTTGCACACACGTCGGGAATAGACTAAATATCAATTCCTGAAAGTTTTAGCTCGCGTTTTGCAGGCGCCGCCGAGATATCGAACGATTTATGCCGCCGAGAGAGCACGCTAAACGTGGAGCGGTCAAAGAGAAAAACGCTTTTTGGCCATAACTTTGGCAGTTTCGTGCGGAAAATTTTGATTTTTTGTAGAAACATTATCCTTTACGGTAGAAATAGGCATGAAACTTTTCGTGCCGAAATTAGGCAAAAAGTCTTAAATTTTCACCGACTTTCGATCTAAAAATCTCGGTTGTTTCTGCGCGAGCCAGGATTCTCGCATATATCTTTGAAAAAATTATTCTAAATTTGTGCCAAGTTTCATCAAAATCTGAGCGTCGCACTTGGGGTACTTCCCCTGTAAGATTTTTTTGGCTTTTTCACAATTCTCATTATTTTTTTATTTTCTTTTTTTAGCCTTCTTTATTTTTTTAGCCACTATTCTTTTCTTTTTTTTATTTTCTTGGCTTTTTTACTTTTTTTTATGTTTTTTTTCATACACTTGGCGGTGAATCCTTCCAAATGGGGTGAAATAACGGGTATTGGTGATCGAAAATGCCTAGAAAATAAAAAATAAATAAAGAAAACGTCGAAACACGAATGCTAATAAGGGTGTTTCAAGAAATTCGGCGGAAAGTTTTTGTCTATTTCTTGGCGCTCAGTCAAGAAATATTAGTGTGATGACCGAAAAAGTGCCAAAATGTCTCCGCCGAATCAACTGCTTTCCGCGTTGGCGTAGAAAATGATTTTTTAAGGAAAAAAACCGCCCATCTTCTTTACCCTGCAAAAAGATTTTTTGGATATCTTGATTGAGCGCCAAGGAATCGACAAAAACTTTTCGCGGAATTTCTTGAAACACCCTGTATTATAAAAACATGTTCAAAGCCCTCTATATTCCACGATCTAAACAAAACTTACATTTTATATTGATTGCTTCGTGTTGACCAGAACTTTCTTGAATTCCATGTCTTTCCAAAGTATCGAGTTCTGCTGGCTGCTTGGTCGGAACGGGGGTAATTCATTTCGTAGATTTCCAAAAATACTGAAAGTAAAATCTAAATTACGTCATTTTAAACTAAAGTAAGGTAAAATATAAGCCGAAAAGATAACTTACATTATCAGGTCCCACTAAGAATCCATAACAAGTTGGGGATAAATTTGTGGGATGATTAGCGACGACGGAGAGTACATCTTTTCTTCTTTTTAAGTTTTTTTTCTTATTCTTCTTTTTTATTTTTTTTTCTTTTTTTTTTATTTTTTTTCTTCTTATTCCTTATTTTTTTTTGGCTTTTTTTCTTTTTTTTTTGCCTTTTTTCTCTTTCTTTTTTTGCCTTTTCTATTTTTTTTTGGTTTTTTTTCATCTTTTTTTTCCATAAAATTGGCAGTGAATCTTGAAGGAGCTTCCAAATGGGGTGCAAATAATGGGTCTTGGTGATCAAAAATGTCTGAAAAATAAAAAATAAATAAAGAAAACGTCGAAACACGAATGGTAATATTATAAAAACACGTTTAAAGTCCTCTACATTCCACAATCTATACTCCGGACTCTCTGACCACCTTTCAGCTCGGCTGCTATAGTAATTGAGCTGCAGTTCCAAATTTTACTGCCCTATCAAAAAGAGCGGCAAAACATTCGGTAAAACGGAATTTTTCATCCCTGCACTTTGAGGGCAGTTTTTTCGACATTTTCAAAAAAAATGGTGGACAAAACTTTCTGATCACTTAGGTAAATTATTTGCAACTGCCGGCAAATATTTGCTAGGGGGCTAAAACTGCTAATACTGCATAGCACAGACAAAGAAGCGCATATTTATGGCAAAAAAAATCGGGGAATAGTAACATGCATCGCAAAGGGTTGTCAATTCCGCGCTTTACACGGTTTTGTTAGTAACGTAAGAGGTGGCCTATAAAAGCAAAAAGCGCACCGCATTATGCAATTGAACACATATAGTAAATTCATATCCATTATACAGATAGATATCAGGATTTTCATCAAGAATGCGAAAACCAGTACCAAATTCACCAGCCCGCCAGGCTTTAGCGGCTTGTAACTTTTTCAAAAGTTGTCCGAACCGGCCAAAGTTAAACATGGTTTATCCCTGCACAATGCAGACTAAATTTATGTTAGTTTTGAACCGGGCTCTTGTAACTTCGAGGTGAAACTAGACCAAAACCAAAACTCGAACAATTTTGTAATTAGAAAATCGAAATCACTGCGCCCTCTTTGGGGGTTTGCCTTAATTTACACATATAAAGAAAAAAATTGGTGGAGAATGTTATCCTACGTTCTTCACTATGTAGCAAAGGGTTTTGTAGAGAATTTTCAGCTTGATCTAATTAAAACGCCTGCGGTTATGATCAATTCTTCAGAGATCGGCTATTCCCAAGCGTAATATCTTTTATCGCTAACTCCAACGCGGAAACAAGAAGGTCCCGTAGTCGGTTCAAGCATGATTTTACCACGAAGAACGGGCGCAGCTCCAGCTTTTGACAAAAATATACTTTTTTCCAAAAACAAATTGGCGTGTGAACCGGGCTCTTGTAACTTCGAGGTAAAACTAGACCAAAACCAAAACTCGAGAATCGTTTGGCAAATTTCTAACAATTTTGTAATTAGAAAATCGGAATTCCTACGTTCTTCACTATGTATCAAAGAGTTTTGTAGAGAATTTTCAGCCAGATTTTAAACAACGCCTGCGATTCTTCAGAGATCGAATATTCCACAGCGTAATATCTTGTATCGCTAACTCCAACGCGGAAACAAAAAGGTCCCGTAGTCGGTTCAAGCATGATTTTACCACAAAAAAAGCGTTGCAATGATACGATATGCTTGAGGGCATAAGCCTGGTGTTAAAAAATATACTCATCGTCCTTGTAGGTCCCTAAAGGTTGTTTTAAGATAACTGAACCATGTCGCCTACTCAAGGTGATCGGGAAAACCCTAGTTATTTTCGGTGATCAGAAATTTTTGTCCACCTATTTTTGGAAACCTTGCATAACTCGCTTAAGGACAGAGATACAAAAAACATTTTTAAGTGGCAGATTCTGCTTGTCATGACTAGCGCACATGCCAAGCTTCAAAGCAATTGAGTTAGATTCAATTGAGATATGGACGGTCGGAAATGTCCGGGAGTATAACCAAAACTTACGTTTTATAATCACTGCTTCGTATTGACCATGGACTTTCTTCATTTCCATGTCGATCTGAAGTCGAATTCTGCTGGCTGCTTGATCGAAAAGGGTAAGTTGCCATTCATTTCGTAGATTCCAAAAATACTGAAATAAGATCCAAATTATGTAATTTTAAACTAAAGCAAGGTAAAATTCAAGCCGAAATTATAACTTACATGATCAAGTCCCACTAAGAATGCATTGTGACATAAGGAGTGGTGTTATATTTTTGTGATGACTACCGATGACGGAGAATAAATAACATTGTTTGCATTTTTTTGCCTTCTTATTTTTTAGGCTTTAATTAATATACATTTTTTTATTTTTTTTCTTTTTTTTTTGGCTTTTTTTGCCTTTTTTTCTTTTTTGGCTTTTTTCTTTCTTTTTTTTTGGCTTTTTTTCTTTTTTTAGGCTTTTTTTGCCTTTTTTATTTTATTTTTTTTTTTTTGCCTTTTTTGGCTTTTTTCTTTTTCGATTCAATCTTTGTCCAATTGGATTTGAGAGCATAGATCTATCCATGGTAAAGGGATTGATCCAATCGGGGCACGAGCTCACGTAAACGGAAGAGTCTGAAAAAGGAACGAATAAAAATGTCCGCACAAAGAGACAAGGAACAAATAAGGGCAGTCGAAAAACAGATTTCTCCAATTTTTGAAAGGGCTTAGTACTAGGTCTGGTGTCTACTATAAGAACGTAAGTTAAACACAAAACACCACCTAGAAATTTAATCGAAAAGTGCAGGTTTTCGCCAAGACTAGTTAAATGAACAGATGTCTACTACAACATGAAAAAATATGGGCGGTCGAAAAACAGATTTCTGCATTTTTGGAAAGGGCTACGGCAAAATACGCGCGCTCAAAAGTCCCGACAATTTTCGCACCGTGCGAAAGTTCGGGTTTTTTAAGACGCCGCGCATGCAAATTCGGGTTTTATCGCGCCCAAAAGTGCACGTTGCTGTTGCAAAAACGGTAAATTGCAACGGCAAAAACGAAATATGCACCGACGTTGACCTAGACGGATGAAAATGAAATAACTTTTGAGCGCGGGCAAATTGTGTCGGCAAAATGTTCCCAAGTTTTGACTAAATCAAGATGCAAAAAAAGTTGGTGTCTAACTACAACATCACACAAAACATTTACATTTTTTTAAACCCATCAAGAACGTAAGTTAAACACAAAACAACACGTAGATATTTGACCGAAAAGTGCAGGTTTTCGCCAAGACAAGTTAAATGAACATCTACTACAACATCGTACAAAATTCTATTAAAAATTCTCTAATCACCAAACAAATAATATAAAAAAACCACCTACCTCATTTCCTGCTCGTGGGCTCACAATTCAAAGCTTCTGGACTGTTCCTGAAGGTTGCCAGCTCGACGTTGACCTACATCTTCATCAAAGTCGAGCTGGCCGGAGTGGAGACCATTTTGGCGTAATTCTAAAAAAATTGCAGATGACATACAGAAATCATTAATGAGCCCACATTGAAAAAGAAATGTAAAAACAATAGCAAAACCGTTAAGTAAAGCAAGCAAGCTTACCTCCATTCCGGTCCGAATTGTTCCATTTTCAGCGATTCGAAGAGTCCAATCTGGCAAAAAACTGTTGGGTCGGATCTTCTTCATGAAGAAACGGACTGGTCCAAGCGCAATTGAGCTCATTCATGGACGTGGAGGACTAGGAAAGAGCACCCATTTAATTCCAGAGGCCCCCCGAGCTCACTCAGGGGGCGAGGGTGCTCCTCCTTTCCCGCAGTTCGTCTTGACTGAGGGGATTCTGAAAAAATAAAGGTAAAATATAATTTGAACATGATAACTCACCATACTTTAGTCCAAAATCCACAAAATTGACCATAAAAACGTGCTTTATCTGGTCTTGCCGAGCACCCGTGATTTTCCAGAAGGCCCCCCGAGTGAAACGGAGGGCCGGGGTGCTCCGGCTCGACCAGAAACGTCCACACCAGGGCCGGAAACAAAAGGTGAGCACCCTTTTTGATTTTCCGAAGGCCCCCCGGGCTCATTCGGGGGGCTAGGGTGCTCCACCTTTGTTTTGTGCCTTCCTGGACTTGGCATTGGCTGAAAATAAAAGAATAAATAAAATTTATGTTATTTTAGACAAAAAATGGGGAAAAACTCAAAAAAAAACCGTAAAGTCAGGGAGGTCCAGAAAAAAATGAAGCTTAAAGATGTTTACACGCGACTTTACACCTAGTTCTAGCACTACCTTCTGCAATTATATTATACTATACCCGCGAAATTCACCAGCGTATGGCAAAAAAAGAGCAAGCGTTCTTTTTTCGGGCGCAGTTCGCAAAAATAATTATTTTTTTGGAAATAAAAGAGAACTTACATTTTCTCGTACTGATCAACTGCACGATGTATAGGCGGGGTATTGTGGTCAACAACGGATGATTGGTCCCCGAAGAGCTTTATGGTAAGTTCTTTTTAATTTTGGGAGTGAATTTTTGCCAATTACTGAAAAATAGAGGTTATTGAGGCGTGACTGCCAAAAACTTACGTAATTAGGTGCTGAAGGCGGAGCTCTGTCTTCAGTATGGGTTGTTCACATAAGTAACCAAGGAGCCTCGTCCTGAACATTGGGCCTTTGAGTCCTTCTACCTGAAAAAAACAGATATTATTGAGAATTATATACGGATAATGTATTTTTTCTTCAAAAAACACCTCAGCTTGGTTTATTTCCAGAGGGTTTTGGCCTAACGAGTAAAAAAAGAGCCAATAAACTTACGAGGCATCAAGGAATTCCGCATTGATGCGTAGCTTCTTCTCATCATGTCGACGACGAGTCGGGCTGGAGGCTGGCGGCTCCTCCTCCTGGGCCTTTCATCAAACACGACGGGTTCAATGATTGGGCCGAGTTGTTCAGCCTCCCTTGATCTTCGAGGAGGCCGAGGAGGTTGATTGGCAGGAGGCGGCGGCTGGCAGCACCGCCTCCTGCACTTCGGCATTCGTCGGAGAGGCCCTGGGGCATCATGTTGTTCGGCCTGGACGTCGAAGGACGGGTGCGAAAGCTCTGGTTCTTCTTCGACTTGCGTATTGGCTTCAGGTATCGGCGAGGCACTTGGCTGGACTTCGGGACTTCGTGCCCGCGCCGTTCGCAGTGGACTTCTGGACCGCTCCTTTCTTGGTGACCGGGGAGCGGTCTTTTTCAAATTCTCGGTGAGGCGTTGTTGGAGGCGGGCGACTTCTGACTCTGCCTCCCTTTGCTTCCTCTGAGCACGGTCCGCTTCGGTCAGGGCCCCAAAATATTTTCTTTGGAGCTCGCTGATCTTGTTTTCGGCTTCTTCTTCCGCTTTTCTGATTGCGGCGGCCGCTTCTTCTTTGGCCTGCTTGACTTCAGCTTGGGCCTCTTCAACTGCCCCTTCATAGTACTTGACGTTATTTTCCAGGGTCTTTTGCCTCTGCCACATCTTCCGGCATTCGGTCTTCCATAGTTTTCGCTCATATTCGAGACGGTCGATTTTGGCTTCGACCGTCTCCTCCACCGCCCAGTCTTCCCCCTCATCGAAGACTTCCAATGATTTTATTGAGGGGACCCCATGCAGCGTTGAGTGCCCTGTGCTGTAGGCGGGCGAAAACTGCAACGTGCTGGGGGCGGAGAGATCGAGTGGTGAGCTCGATCTCTCCGTGCCCTCAACCGCCGGCAGGTGCTCGGCCTGTACGGTTGGGGCGGGATTTAGGCCGAAGCCAGAGAGGCCAGGTGTTGGGCTTGGCCCCTCTTTACCCTCCTCTGGGACGCCGGTTTGGTTCTGGCCAACCAGAGGAGGGGCCATGACCGCCGGCAGGAGTTCGGCCCGCACGGCATGGACTTCAGGCTCGGATGGAGGGCACGAGCCATGACCGACGGTGTTGGGAGACACTAAAATTACCAAAATTAGTCGAAGAATTGAAAAAGCATGGCCAAAAATTCTAAAACTATTACTAAGGTCCCTATTTTCTAATATTCTCTTAATTTTCCCCACTAAAAATTTTATGCTTTTTCTGAAGTAATCCTTTTTGGTTTTAGGCGGAGATCCAGATGATGACGATCCAAAATCTTGAGGGTCCACGATGACCGAAGACTCCATATTTGAATCAAGATCCTGCGAAGAATTTGCTATTTCTCCAGAAAACATTCCACATACGTCGAAAATTGATCCACATTGAAGTGCAGTGACGGAAACCGTATTAATCACAAGAAACCGAAGCTGATTTTTTTATGTTGATGGCGACCGGAAGGCGTATTTTTTATAGTGGTGATCAGGAAATCGACAGCACAGCAGCTCGAAAGCTGTAGAACACTGAATGACCCAAAGATTGGATCAAACGACAACGTGGAACAGAGAGATCCTTCAAAAGGACTCCAGAAGATGAGATGGAACCAAATTAAAGGTGGTGGTCCGAACCAAGATAATTGTTGGTCCTTGATTGGTGAAGATCAGGTGCGGGTGGACAAGTTCTGGGTGAGTTGGGGCCATTTCGACGTGAAAATCATGGAAAACTGGTGCTGGATTGGATGCATGGAGATGAAATGGTCAGATTGGTATGTGGATATTCGAATTGAGCTAAAATAATGTAGGTTCAATCGTCGGATGGGCGAAAACGTCTAAAAAATTCCGTAATTTATGTTTTCTCCTTGTTTCCTCCGTCCTCTAAATGCTTCATTTCAGATATTCGTTGATTCTTCGGTCACTTCCAAGGCGATATTGATGTAATGGATAGGCTAAAGAAAGCATTGCTGAAGATCATTATTCCAAAAATTGTGGCGAAGATTGAAAATTTCAATTGGATCGGGGTCCTGATGTAAAAACGAATTTAATGGTGAAGATGTTGATTAAATGGAATGTCAATGCGCCTTCATTTCCACTGCGAACATTTTGGTCGTTTGAAGGTGGTAATTTGAAGGAATCTGATGGAAATGGTACGGAGTTCTGATGTTACTCAAGCCGGTAGGTCGATTTGATGGCTTTTTGATGTTTAGACTGAGCGAAGATTATGAAATCGATGTTTAGAGTCTCTGAAAAGTCCACGCGACACGCAACCACAAATTCGACGAGCCTGAACGACGAGAAGTCAAGTCCACCTGGAGAACACTACTCAGAACACATCAAGAGGTCATTCAACAAGATTTTGACAAGAAAAACGAGGACGGGTGCCAAGAACAACATCAATAACATCCATCCATGGACGAGACGAGCTCCCCACCCCTGGGAAATAGTCTAGTAAGACCCTAATCCTATCCTAAATAATGATCATGGTCCAGTTGATGTTCATCTTCAGCAATCAACCCAGTGATTGAATTGGTCCAAATGAGGAGATCCAGGAAGTTCATCATGTCATCGGGTGGTGTCTCATAGTGCAAACCCCGTGATAAGTAACAAAATGATCAATTTACGTGGATAGTATAAGATCATGTAAGTATTTATGGTTACATTTAAGACAATTAGAATTTATGTAATAATAAGGATATCCAATTGTAATGGTTGATGTTTCAGGACGCCAACGGAATTGGAAATGGACCTTTGGTAAGGGGGAAGCCATCGAGCTTTGAATCATCTTGGAATGGCTGCCTGGACGAACTGAAAAGGGCGAAAGGAAGAAAAATAAAATTATTACCTGGTCCACGAAGGAGATTGGAGATGAAGTTGGATGACAACTGTAGTAGAACACAAACAGTAGGACCATTTTTGGCCATGAAAATGAATAGTTTAGTCTTTCTTTTTGGGTTTTTGGGAATCCGGGAGACTGCGGGCTGGGTTTGGTCATCAGAAAGCAAGATTTGGGTAAAGGGGTTGGAATTTTTGTCAAAATGTTTCGAAATTTATATCAAAAGCACACTCAGAATTTATGCTAACTTGGCTTTGATTTTATTGCCTAACGGTGTGTCAAAAAAAGCATTTTTTTCAAAAATTTTTCAAAAAAATGAAATCCGCAATTTGAATTTTTTGAAATTTACCGAAAACCTGCCTTTGTGGTTCGAAATTTTTCAGTATTCCGTCTAAAATACGGCGGTCGATCTCTCGGGGTTCTAAACACTGTAAAACGCAAAGAATTTGGACCTAAAATTGCCCGTATTTTACCGTACTAAAATAGATTTCGGCGGGAAAATACAGTATCCCTACCAGCCAAAATTGCGACTTTTTATGTAATATTGGGCCTGGATATTACACTTCACGGTCCAATAGTGTATTTTCAAGGCCCTTAGGCCTTTGTATTGCCATTTTTGGCGGGATTTAGGGTAGGAACCCACCAGCCAAAAATGAAATTTATGATGTTACAGGTCACAAATAAAAACTACGGTAATTTCGAGTTGCAACTAAGTATAGGGTTTGTCAATTTTGAGCTGTTTTGAGCTCTTTTTTCAGCAATATAATTTCGATGTACTTCAAGTCATCAGATGACTTAAAACACGATTTTTGAGCCACTGAATCAGCCGCCAGTTAGGCCCGGACATAGAAAAAAATGGATTTTGGGTTTTTGATCTTAAATTGACTGTAGGCATCCTATAAACATATGACCAAAATATTTTTGCCTAATTCTCCCATTAACCTACTGTAATTTACAATTTAATGTTTTTACAGTAATCGACTATTACTCCAAAACTACGCATCGTAAATAGTTGAAATTAAGAATACTTATGTTTTAGCACATGCTCGTCAAAGTGAATACAAAATTTTGGCACTCAGGTTACTGTAACATACCGCAATATAGGTTCGGCCGCACAAAATCGGCCGTAAAAAAATTGTTTCTGAAAACCCGCAGCTGATTTTTACATATGTTGTTCAGCGTAAAATTCTGCCCTAGAAACATTTTAAAAAAGTTTAAAAAGTCGTGCCCCGATTTTCGTGGTGTAGTGGATTTTGGTCAAGTTTAGTAATCCGAAGGTCGCGGGTTCGATCCCGGTGGAACCAAAATCTGTAAAACCGCACAAAACTTCAAAAAATCGTGTCGAGGGGAATTGATAATATACATGCAGAGTACCAAAAACTGTATCATGGGTTATTCGCAAATTAGAAGGCATTTTTCGGAGTTAAAATTATTATTTTGGTCTTCGCGGATTCTGGCCCAAATTTAGTTAAGCAAAATGGCTAAAAATGATAATATATACCTTTTCTAGCCTTCTGAGTTCAATGCACCCAATTTTTCGGACCTAGGATTACTGTAACATGGCGAAAACGGATTTCGGCCGCTAAAATCGGCCGTAAAACTGTTCATTGCGAGTATACGCAGCTAATTCTTCGATTTTTCGAATCAGCATGAAATTCCACACTAGTGACACTCAAAGTTGACTTTCTCAGTTAAACACTTTTTTCACTGTGGTGAATTACTTTCAAGTTTGAAAATTGTAAATAAAACTGCATTAGTTCTGGATTAAGCCAAAAATACTTCAAATCTGAATTTAAACGATGGATCCACACATTTATAGACCAAAAACCCAAATTTTTAAATTTTTTTTTTCAACCAAAAAATTTGTATGTAATCTTCAGTGCAAAATTTCTGCGAAATAAAAATGGTCAGCTAAGAAATATTATATAATGATTCTGGGGCAAAATTTCACGCTGATTCGAAAAATCGAAGAATTAGCTGCGTATACTCGCAATGAACAGTTTTACGGCCGATTTTAGCGGCCGAAATCCGTTTTCGCCATGTTACAGTAATCCTAGGTCCGAAAAATTGGGTGCATTGAACTCAGAAGGCTAGAAAAGGTATATATTATCATTTTTAGCCATTTTGCTTAACTAAATTTGGGCCAGAATCCGCGAAGACCAAAATAATAATTTTAACTCCGAAAAATGCCTTCTAATTTGCGAATAACCCATGATACAGTTTTTGGTACTCTGCATGTATATTATCAATTCCCCTCGACACGATTTTTTGAAGTTTTGTGCGGTTTTACAGATTTTGGTTCCACCGGGATCGAACCCGCGACCTTCGGATTACTAAACTTGACCAAAATCCACTACACCACGAAAATCGGGGCACGACTTTTTAAACTTTTTTAAAATGTTTCTAGGGCAGAATTTTACGCTGAACAACATATGTAAAAATCAGCTGCGGGTTTTCAGAAACAATTTTTTTACGGCCGATTTTGTGCGGCCGAACCTATATTGCGGTATGTTACAGTAACCTGAGTGCCAAAATTTTGTATTCACTTTGACGAGCATGTGCTAAAACATAAGTATTCTTAATTTCAACTATTTACGATGCGTAGTTTTGGAGTAATAGTCGATTACTGTAAAAACATTAAATTGTAAATTACAGTAGGTTAATGGGAGAATTAGACAAAAATATTTCAGTCATATGTTTATTGGAAGCCTACGGTCATTTTAAAACAAAAAACTCAAAATCGATATTTTTCTATGTCCACGGCTAATTCAGTGACTCAGAAATCGTGTTTTAAAGTATTGATATTTTTTTTATATTTTTAATCCCTAAGCTTATGTTAGTTAAAAAAAATCTTGAAATTCTCAAAAAACCCCAAAAAAAATCCCAAAAAGCATTGGACTTACCCGTCGGCCGTTCCCCGACTCCAACCACCGGGACGGCAGCGGTGGAGGAAGTCGGGGCCATCGCCTGAATGGCGGATTCATCGCCGGAGCGGATTGGAGAGCTTGGGGAGCTTGAGCTTGACATCATAAAGATGGGTGAACCAGATTCGGAGAATTACCGGTAAATGAGAAAAATGCCAACGAAATTTTGGTGAATTTCGAATATGCAAATTTCGAATTTTTATGCAAATTGTGGGAAAATTCGACTTTTTTCGAATTTTCATTCAATTTTTTTCAGTTTTTTGGAACGTTTCTTGCAACGTGGCGAAATTTCGGACTTTTTTGTGGAATTTTGAACGTTTCAGGACGGGTTTGGACAAAGGTTTTTGACTGTATGGCATACTTTTGGTGAGTTTTTGAAAATTTTGTTCGATTTCTTTAGCTTTTTGATGTATTTTTTGAATTTATATATTTAATTTTAGATGGTTCTATGGCTAATCTGATACTGAGCTCTCCCAAACCTTCAGCCTCGGATGAACGGCCACAAATTGCTACCGATGGTCGAAATCGCCATAGAGAAACGAGTTATAGCTGATGGACAAAATTTAAGAAGTAAGTTGTGCTTTGGGCTTTTTGGATTGTTCGGAATTTAGGCAGTTACATCGGAGTCCCCCGTCCACGCGAATGTCACGAGGGGCATGCGGTGGCCGAAGCTTTGTTGCGAGGAACCAGAATCGGCATTGCTTTGATGGCAGCGGACGGTTACAATTATGAGAAAATTGGCAGATCGATGATGTTGAATAGTTTGAAACCGAGTCAAGGGTAGGTGTATTGTAGGCCTATTTTAGAAGATTATGGGTGGTTTGAGGGTGGTGTTATGTTGAGAATTTTTATGACATTTTCGGGATAAATTTGAATTCCTTCAAAAATTTACTATAGCTGGATTAAGGAAAGCCTGTAGTATAGAGAGGGCGTTTCATCTTCCTGAACTCGTTCGAGCCTTTTCTTGGAATATTTTGATTATTTTTTTTTCTAACGTTGTTATGATTATTATAACAGTCTCATTTAGGCATACTACGACGAGAAATCCTTCCTGGCGCATACTGCATTTGGAAGATCAGTGCTCTCCACAATTCCATCAATTTTGTATCCAATCGAGACTTCAATTGTGGGGACAATAAATTGATGATGTTGTAGTAGGCAGAAGTTGATGACTAATGCTGATGATTATTATCTTCAAAGATCTGTTGTTGTAATAGTATTTATCTGGGTTTTCTCAATGTGAACGTCTGCCGTTGTGAAAACACTCTTGGTTAGTTTTTGTTAGAGTTTTTTTTTAAATTTTGCCTTGAGACATAGCTTTCTTGTTGAACTCCATATCTTGTTTATTCCTTTGGTTATTTTTCTAATAAATTATAACGCTAAATTTTTTGAATGTGATACTTTGTGGAATTTCTGTGGCTTATTGAGGCCTTTCGTCAAGCTGTGTTTTTTTCAAATTGAATGACAAGAAACGTGGAAACTTGTGTGCTTCCGGAGGGCTTTTTGGAGTTTGTGGGTCCAAACCCCTTGAAGTTTACAAGTGGGCCATGGATTTTTTTCTAAAAGAGTTTGAAATGACATCAGATGGAAGAGAAATCAAGGGGCAAGAAAGAACGAAGGGAAAACATGATGGTATACATGGGAGAAGGACAAATTTATTTTTACTCAATACTTGGTATCTGTCTGTCGGGAAAAATGACGCTGATTATTGTCGCTGAAGTGAAAAATAATATCATTTTGCGGCGACACAATTCCTGTGAAAGCCGCTGAATGCTTGGCGGAGACTTGCAACATGACCACTTTCCCTAATTTTGGCTGTTGCTAACCCCACTTTTCTTAATTTTTGAGACACCCCAAAGTATCGTCAAATTGTCGTTGATCCGAGAAGTCGTAGCGAAATTAATTTCTGCACGCGGCGCTGTCCTTCATTATTTCCCGACAGACATAAGAACCAGTGGTGTCAGACGTTTATTCCGGGTTTATAGTGGGATTGGAACAGATACCGCATGATGGCTTATTCTAGTTTAGCTGATTTTGTAGTTTTGTCGTCAGTTCTTCGAGCCTTTTCCCACTAAAAACTGGCCACTTATCAGCACAAAATCCAATTCGAAAATCCGCTTCTTTTCCGGAATAAACCCTTTGAAATTTGTGAAGGCTAGTTGGCAGTCTGTTTCATCATGATTATTCTTTCCGAAGCTATTAAATTAAATCCTTTTTTCTACGATTTATTTTGTACTTGGATATTAGATTAGTTCCAAAGAACGGGATTGTTTTCGTGTTTTTGCTGATAATGTCAAAGCCATGCCGTCAAATCATTAGTCCCACTAGATCATAGAGCCGTCAGAGAGCAAAAACCCAGACTGACGGAGGTCCTGCAGGTCAAAAGAACATAAATTTAGAGATGAGTCTATCTTCACTCCTCTAAATTTGAAATTTTTTATGTGATAGGCCGACAATTTCTTATTCTTTATATTAATTTAGCCTTTATTACCCTTCACCATGCTATTTATTTAAATTTCAGCTCCAAATTTTTCTATGAATACCCAAAAAATCGAGCCAGTTCTGTCCAATGATGATATTACACTTGCCAAAAGAGAGAATAAAGCGGATCCCAACGAACCCAATAGCTCCGCATTTATATTTGCCCATAAAACTCGGCTAGTGGTATTATTTCTAACTACGTTGTGTTTAACCTGCATCTTGAGTAATTCGTTGGCACTAAATTTTACCGTAATCTGTATGTTCAAGGATAACAGTACAGATGAGCCGATATCAAATGGAAATTTGACTGGTATGGTACCAAATTATTTTCATTTTTGTTTCTCGTGATTGTCTTATTAAGTTAATGGACTAAAAATTTCAATTTTAGATGTGGTTCCGGAGTTATTGTACAGCGAGATCCAGAAAAGCTGGCTTTTTGCGGCCGTGGCTATGGGCACGCTGATTGGGACAATCCCGTTGACACTGTTGACTCCAATTTGGGGGATGAAGTAGGATTTTACTCATCAATTTTATTTCTTTTTTGTAACTTCCAGTTTTCAAAAAATTTTGCTACAAAAACTTAAAAATAGTTTTTCATCTTGTCATAACAACTCCCCATCCATTTCAGGATAATCTTTACAATTTACGGTCTAATCTCCGCCGGAGCCACCTTGATTTTCCCCTTGATGGTTCCCTTCGGCTTCGGCGCCGTTTTTATTCTCCGATTCTTCCAAGGAGTCGCTGTCGCCACTTCCTGGCCCGCAATGGGTGCTATTATCGCCGAATGGGCTACTCTCCGAAAGTCGGGCACTTTTGTGGCCTGGCTTTCAGCCCATCTTCAGTTGGCCCAGATCTTCACCATGCCTGTGGCCGGAGAGTTATGCGAAAGTGAATGGAGTTGGCCGGCGTTGTACTATTTGCAGGGGACTGCGACTGTTATTTGCTTTGCCATCTTCTGGTGGTTCTTTGAAGATTCTCCGACCATCCATCGGTAAAATTAGTTGCCGCAGCTTTGATGACATTACTTTAGACATGTCAGTGAAAAAGAGCTGAAAACTCTGCAGAAAAACAAGCTGGTTTTGATTGGAGCTGACAACGACAATCACAAGATCCCTTATAAGGAGATTTTAACCGACCGGTCGGTTATTGGAATCCTGTTATCATTGTTCGGAGCTACTTTGGGTTTCCAGTTCTTTTATCAGTATGGTCCGGTCTATTTAAATCAGGTAAAATTTGGCCAATGTATTGTCAGAAAACCTTGCCGTCTTTTATATTTCCACATTTCTTTAGGTCCAAGGTCTGGACATTCAGAATACGGGATTTTCGGCCGCCTTTCCCTTCGTAATCTCGATGGTTGTCAAGTTTATTGTGGGCCCATTCAGTGATAATATCCCATATGTTGGTGACAAGGGCCGAGTTATTATTTTTGCATCAGTCTCCTTGTACTCGATGGGCGCTTGTTTCATCACTCTGGCCTTTCTTTCGGCCGAACAGAAGATTTTATCGCGGGTTTTCTTCACCGCGGCCATTGTTTCAAGCGGAATGAATTCGGTGGGAGTCTCCAAAAGTTGTCAACTGGCAAGTTACTTCTTGATTATGGTTTTCAGAACTTTAGAGGTTGATTTTTCGCAATTTCTTGACTTCTTGATCATAATATTTGTATTACACTTGATATCAAACCTAATTTTAGATCTCCGGCAGATTTATTCACTTCATGATGGCGTTAAATATGGTAATTACGAGTGTAATTGTCCTTCTGATCCCCTTGATGGTTGCGGTTTTTGCTCCGAATGGCACCGCCGGCGAGGTAAACACTTTTCCGCCTCTTGAACCCCAAATTTCAGTGGGCCGCCTTGTTTATTGCCACCGGCATAATTGTCATCACTTTCACCACAATCTTCAACTTCACAGCCGAAGCGAAATTACGGCCTTGGGCAGTAACGTCTCCTCCAAGTACAACAGAAGATAAAGGATACGGTAATGAACAATATACTGTCCCATCGATCGCTCAGTTGAATGTGGAAGCGTTGGAAAACGGTGAAGAAACGCCAAAGACAGGGGATTCGAAGCGAGTAGACGAGAAAAATGATGAGATACCGGTGTTTACTGTCTAATTCAAACATATTTTTTGTTCTTTTTACATATGAATTTTCATCAGTTGAGATTAAAAATTAAAATTGTTTGTTTTCAAAAGGACATAATTATTTTTGAGCTGATCAATGATGATTGTATTTTAGTAAAAATTTCAGGATTATCTGGAAGTGTTCTAGAAGAAAAGTGCAGGTTTTGTATGTATATCTATGACAGTTTTGTTTTCATAAACAAATTATTATATTATCTGATTTTTGGAGTTTGCTTTTCTACAGCAATACGCAGAGACGTACATAGCTGATAAATTTCTTGTTTCCATTGTCAAGCTGCCAAAACCTATTTTCTGGTATAAACAGAGTTTTCGTTAATCTTCCACAGCACGCCGCATAAAAAAAAAACTCTTGTTTGCTGAGACTTGGGCCTTCGCTGCAGACTAAAATTCATAAGATTTTATTTGTTTTGGTGATATCACTTACAGAATTTTTTTCAAATTGCTCACACAAATACTCACTGAATGACTTACTGTTTGTTTAACGATAAGAAAAGAACAAAAACTTTTATTCGCTACACTTTTTTGAAGGGTTAGAGGCTGAAAATAAAAAATTAAAATTTGTTTGGAAATTTGGAGGCGAAGACAGTACCCCATTAAGGTTTAAATTGTCTCAATTTCCCGGTAAACGCCTTATCATTCCCATAATTAAACCCTTGACTGGTATCTACTCGAATTGCTTAACTAATAGCAATTTGAGTAGGTATTTATCTCTATTTTCCGCTTAATTTGTCATTTGCTCGAAGAAATGCCTTTAGGGCACACGTATTTACCTGCGAGTTCAATACTCCAGCACTCTTGTCCCTCTCCCCGCCCCAAACCCTCTCACTTCCCCTTAGCCACCCTCTAATTACACCTCCCCCATTCAGTTCTAATTCGCAGTCTGAATACGGTAATTCCGGGAATGACAACACCCTCTATCTTAATGACTTCCGTGTTATGTAAATACTCATTGAATCAGCTTCAATTCTTGATCTGGAACTTATTTGTTGTTTGCCTGAGGCGCTGTTTTGCCCGTTCCTCGGCCTCTTCAAGGTCAATGATAAAATTGGCATAAAATGGAATAAAAAGGAGCGCCCCGAGAGAAGTCGAGGTTATGAGTTCGATTATTATTGGATTACTGTCGTTCAATTTGGCTGCTGGCGTTGTTGTTCAGACAGCCTCGGGACCAGTGGATGGATTGGAGTTGGATTTGGAGGGAAAGAAAATAAATGTGTATCTGGGGATACCTTATGGAGAAGCGCCCGTCGGGGCTGGAAGATTCAAGGTAAGAGAAAATTGGGTTGGAAATAAGAAAATAATTCAAATCCCATACATAGTCAATGAATTTTCAACCAATTTTGCGTCATTTCAGAAGCCTCTCTATGTAAAACCTTGGGCTGGAACCAAAAACTGCACTAGTTTTGGCTTCAGTTGTCATTATTTCGAACCAACTCCTCGGCCCTTCCTAACCAACCCGCCATTCTCAGAAGACTGCCTTAACCTCAATATATATGCCCCAAGTATTCCAACAGGGTCATCCACCAAACTGCCAGTGTTATTTTACATCCATGGAGGTGGATATTTAACGGATACAGCCGCATTTTTTGGACTAGAGATAACAGCCAAGATATTACCCAAAAAAGACGTGATTGTGGTCACAGTTAACTATCGATTGGGACTTTTCGGATTTCTTAGTACTCCAGAAGGCACCGTGCCGGGGAATCAAGGACTTTGGGATATGGCGTTGGCTTTAGAATGGACTTATGATAACATTGAGAGATTTGGAGGGGACAAGGCAAAGATTACGGTGGGAGGACAAAGTGCGGGCAGTATGGCGTCGGAATTACTCTTTCTGTCACCAAAGAGTCAAGGCAAGTGGAATCAAGCAGTTCCATGGACTTCGCCATTTGTTGGAAAGAGAGTTGGGGAATCAAGAGATCTTCAATCTTTTGCCTTGTTGACTGGTCAAATCACCAATGGTTCGCGCACCCTAGCTCACGTGCATTGGAATCCGCAGAGACTTGGATAGGAGCGACTTGAGCTAACTGATTCAAATCAAGAAGGCTTGATTGAAGACTCCAGACCCTCAACAAGCCTCCGCCGGCTCTGTTTCTTGCGGTTATTTGGGACAACGAGCTAGAATTATGGTCCTTCAACCAGGCCAAACTAGAAGATTTTTTGATTCCTCATTTTCTTTGATCTCTAATTGACGACTTTCTATTGCGAATTATATGTTTTAGGCATGATCAATCAGCTAATTCTCATGTCTGGCACAAATTATGATACGATGGCACCTCACGCCGACCCTCAACTCTATGCAAATATCTTAGAGTTTGCCAAGGAGGAAGGTCTCAAATCAAGTTCTGAAGCAGACTTGGTCGAATTCTTAAGTGCATTACCAGCTGAAAAGATCTCCCTTAATTTCGGCGGGAATACAAAAGATCATCCAAATATAACAATGAAACCTTGGACAGTAATTGATGGGGAGTTGTTGCCAAGGTCGCTGGATGAGTTAAGAAAGCAGGCTCCGAAAGTTAACGTTCTAATTGGAGTTACAAGGAATGAAGGATTAATGTTTGGTAAGACAATTTGCAAAGGAAATGTTCCCGCTGCAACGCTCAGACAATTCTTGAAAATTTTGCTTACGCTTTGTAGAGAAGAAGAATTTAGTTTAGTGATAGTTTGAGCGAATTTTTATTAAAGCATTGCACTTCGAGCACTTCTCTGTTTAAACCTATGTATTAAATACTTCTATTGTCATCTTGCAGTCAATAATCCCAATCTAACAGCCTGCGCTATGGAGAAAATCAGCGAATACTGTGACGCCAAGCATCTAAAAGTTACTGATCTTCAAGAAGAAGATCTTTTTCATCATTTTGTCCATCAAGATTTGCTCTCAAATTCAACCGAATACACCCAGGAAGTCCTGGATATAATCTCGGACCTCACCTTCAACAACGGGATATATCAATGTGCTGAAGGTTTGGCAGGAGAAGATGAACGGAATACATTTGTTTATCGATTCGATTTTTATCAAAAACGAGACGCCACAACGGTATTTCCAAGGGTCATTGAAGGTGAGGATTTGAACGTTAAACTTCTGTATGATTACTAGCCATTACTTTCGCAACGCACGTAGAAAAATCCCTGTGGTTTATGCAGAAGAGTTGAAAATCTCGTACTTGGCTTAGCAAATTGTGTTTTCAATTTGAACCAACTTTCATCCAGTTTTATTTCCTTCCCATCGCCATGAATATTAATTTTACATGCTGTAATATTACATACTTTAGGTGCCACCCATTGCGACGACCTGCGGTACATTTTCGGCATCGATCTTATTCGAGAATATAAACCGACAGAGGAAGATTTGGCCATGACCGAACAATTCAGTGATTACATCGCCAACTTTATAAAAACCGGGTGAGAAATATCAAAGAACATTACATTACGCTACTCTAATATCAGAATTCAACTCGTCTTTCAGAAATCCTGGTTCAAATTGGCCGAAAGTCTTAGGGAATTCGGGAAATGTAGCCAATCTAATAATCGATCTGAACAATACTCGAGTTTCCGACGATTTATTTGATGGCCGGGCCAAATATTGGAGAGATTACGGTAGTTCAGCTCAATTCATAGCAAATACACTAGTCATTTTTGCCGGTTACCTATTTCTGGTGCTCTAAGCCGTAAATTTAGCAGATGTATTAAAATTTTACCTCAAAATAAGTTCATTATACTTATAGGGCTATTGTTAAAAAGTAATAAAATTGATCTAGATGAACAGAATTATTCTTCGCTTTCCTCGGCTTCACAGAACTTGGAGTATGCAGCTTCGTCCATGAGATCTTTCAGCTCTTCGGGGGATTTAAGGTCAATCTTGAATAGCCAGCCTGAAAATATCATGTTATGTCAAGTATAATATAATCACCAAATTATTATATACTTTTAAATTGCCTATGAGGTCCATTTCCAACCCAAAAAAATTTCTTAGACACTAAAACAAGACCAAAACAAGAAATTTTACCTTCATCATAAGGGGATTTGTTGATCAGCTGCGGTTTTTCGTCCAATGCATTGTTTACATCGGTGATGGTGCCCGAGACAGGACTGTAGATGTCTGAGGCCGACTTTACTGACTCAATGGCTCCGGCTGTGTCTCCTTTCTCCACTTGGGCGCCTTTCTCCGCCAGCTCCACATAAACAACATCTCCGAGGGATTTCTGAGCAAAATCTGATACTCCGACTGTGCCTTTGGACCCGTCCACACTGATGTATTCGTGCTTCTTCGTGTAGAACCGGTCTGAAATTACAAAATACACACAATAAACATACATGATTACAAATTTTTACGAAATTTTCTTAAAGTAATATAAAAATTTGGGGCGTTTTATAAAAATTGACAAAACTTTCGATCAGAAATGCATCGTACCTTAATTTAGTAAAATAACAGAGAAGCTCAGCAAGTAATCGTACATTAACATACCAAATAAACCCGTTGTCATCGAGAGTTGGCGCACTTGAGTTGGCCGAACCAATGAACGAACAAATCGACTAAAAACCATGGAAGTCATCTTCTTCTACCCGGCAACGCAAATCTGACCAGTCCCAAGCAAAATTAGCCTGAAATTGGGAATTGAAAATGGTTTTGGAATTGCAAGGACACTCAAAATTTGAGGTGAGAAAAACGGTCGAAAATATTCAAATAAAAAACCGCCATAAATTTTACATGAGAAACCAAAGTTTCCAAGATAATTTTCTTTTAGTTCCAGCCTTTTTCCCCCAAAACAAAGTTGGATCCAGCCGTAAAACCAGAAAACAGAAACGTGTTTACATTTTTTACCAAGTGTAATGTAAAAGTAATGATAAAACCCCGATTTTGATAAAGAAAACGAAAGGTAATCAAACGGACTTTGGTCGCGACTTATGAAACTTTAAACGGTAAACAAAAACAAGGCAACTTTTGGTTGCTACTCTGCCAGCTGATGTTTCAGAAACCCCGATAACAACAAATTAGCCATTATGACCCAAAAAAATCAATTACGACCTGTTAATGTCCTGCTTTAATACCTGAATTGGCAGTCAACTTTCCAGATCACTAGGCAAAGTATAAAGCCATCGTCCTTTAGCTTTTGGATGACTTGATTCAAATCTATTATAACAACATGGCAGGATATTTACGACAGCTGGTCATATTCGATGGCCTTGTCATCATGGATTTTTTTACTTTCAATAAATATTTTAATTCCCCAGAAATGGTATCGGACTTATTTTACCCATAGACCAACAAAAAACTCGGTCGCCTACTCAAAATTATGGTTTGTCTTCTCTGAATCGACGCGAAATCAAAAAAAAATCTTCTCCCTTGACGCTCCTTCCTTCCTATTTTCGCATTCTTTGAACCACAAGTGCAGCTGTACTCGTGGTGTCTGCAATCACCAGGCTGTCTAATTTACAGCGATAGACTTTGATCGGGTTAGAACAGACACGCGACATAGAGAAGATAAGATAATATGCGAACAAATTGTAATTTTAGGGGATCGGGGATTGCACAATAGATGGGAAAAAATCAAAAGGGTTTTCGGACAAGTGGGACAGAAAATTTACACCGAATTTTGAACTAAAATGAGTGTCCAATAGGCATTGATTGTACAATCAGAAATGGCAATCGGGTCGGGCTTTTGGGCATGGAGCACGGCCTAATGAAAAGCAGGCCTGGCCCGTTTCCAAATTTACGAAAGTCTGGCCCTTTCTCCATGTCTGTGTATAATACCCTATCGATTTATGTTATCCATCACCAACCCCTCCAAAACTAACAATCAACATCTCCCAGCCCTAAAACTACACCAAAACTTAATATACTCCCCGTACAATGTTTTGACCCCCCTCCTAACTCGGTCCAAGGTGTACTAATTCGGACCAAATTTGGTATGTAGTATACTCACAGGTTAGTAACAAAAAATAACATGGCTGGACCTACCTTATAGTTGAATATCAAACTCTGGGGGCAATTTTCAAAAATCACCTTAAAAAATCGAGGAAAAAGTTTTGACCCCCCTTAACAAAAAGTTAGATATCGCCAGCGGATGCCACACCAAACTTATTGTAATCGACGTCGCATACCTGAATACAGGTTAATATATGGTTTTCCGTTGAATGCTTCGTTGCATTTGAGGATTCAACGCGTTAAACCGTTTTTGATGTAGAGCTGCCCAAAATTGTAAAAATCTTGCCCTAGCGCTTTCCTAGAGCTCTAAATTGGGTTTATATTATGTGATTTAGACCTGTGTTAACCTTCTCCTCTCGATAAAAGTGCGTGGTGGCCTGACCGTGTAGATTCAGCAGATACCCTCTTGTCATGCCCAGCCTTGGTGAGCTATTTGCTCCTTGACTCAAGGTCGAGATGTGGTTATTAGGTCCTC
Source organism: Bursaphelenchus xylophilus (assembly GCA_904066235.2). Taxonomy (NCBI): domain Eukaryota; kingdom Metazoa; phylum Nematoda; class Chromadorea; order Rhabditida; family Aphelenchoididae; genus Bursaphelenchus; species Bursaphelenchus xylophilus. The sequence goes on from CAJFCV020000001.1 coordinate 9,784,518, forward strand.
AATGCAATCCTGAGACTCCTAGATACTCTCAAAGAAAAAATAAACTCCGGCTGACACGGTCTCATATGGTTTGCAGGCGCATCTTCGCCGATCTGCACCTTAACGAAAAACCCGCGTTTTTCAAATGGATTTTTAGCCACCAAAGACAGCTTTCATTTGATGGACCAGGTAATTTAAGACGCTACAGCACTTACCATACTCATTTGAGACGTATGAAACGCCAAATGGGAGGTGGTGATGTCATCGTACTCGGGGTCATCTACAGTAACGGCAAAGTTAAGATTAAGGTGAATGAAACCCATTACAAAACGTGTCAAATCAAAACATTTTACATTGCTGAGAGTAACTAGGAGTCTCAGGATTACATTGAGGACCTAATGACCACATCTCGACCTTGAGTCAAAGAGCAAATGGCTCACCAAGGCTGGGCATGACAAGAGGGTATCTGCCGAATCTACACCGCCAGGCCACCATGCACTTTTATTGAAAGGAGAAGGTAAATACAGGTCTAAAGTACATAATATAAACCCAATTTGGAGCTCTATGAAAGCGCTAGGGCAGATTTTTACAATTTTGGGCAGCTCTACATCAAAAACGGTTTAACGCGTTGAATCCTCAAATGCAACGAAGCATTCAACGGAAAACCATATATTAACCTGTATTCAGGTATGGGACGTCGATTACAATAAGTTTGCGTGGCATCTGCTGGCGATATCTAACTTTCTTTAAGGGGGGTCAAAACTTTTTCCTCGATTTTTAAAGGTGATTTTTGAAAATTGCCGCTGGCTTTTGAAATTCAGCTATAAGGTATGTCCTGCTATGTTATTTTTTGTTACTAGCCTGTGAGTATACTACATACCAAATTTGGTCCGAATTAGTACACTTTGGACGGAGTTAGGAGGGGTGTCAAAACATTGTACGGGGAGTATAATAATGAAACCCGCAACCCCAAAAGGTCGTTCTTATCAAGTTTCAAAAAAGTTACGACAAGCGAAGTCTGGCGTGAACTGTGATCTCAAGCCGCCTACAATAATACAGGGCGCAAAGAACTCTGAGGTAAACTGTGATGTCCGACAAAAAATAATACCCTCTAAGGTCAGGGATACTGTTAATACAAAAGTTCTACCCATGTCTGCGCAATAGCCAAACTAAAAAATTAATATTGTACCAGACCTTCGGATTTTCCAAAAATCACGTTTCGCATCGCAAAAACGTAATAAACGCAACTTGGGCCGGTCAAAAGTTCAAACCCCGTTCAACGCGTTACATTTCAACGAAACCCTCAGGAGAAAGAAACAACAAAAGAGATTCTTGCAGAGACGATTCATAATTGATAAAGGCCGGACGATCTACCCATCTCATGCTCGTTTGCGGGTGTAAAATCATGGGAATGTGTTGTCTGTGACCTTCGCGGATTCCTGGTAGCAAAACGGGCGAGGGTGAAGATCGGAAGAATCATATGGTGTAAAATTTATTTTTCTTAGTTTTTAGGGCAATGGAATCAGATTTGCAATGGTTAAAAAGATGCAACGATTAGAATGGAAAAAGTTTAAACTATTCCAAAAAAGATCAAATGATCCAGTACTACCAAAAACACCTGTAAAAGAGAGAGAGAAAGCCCATACATACGATTAAAAATGGTTCAATATAATAAACTCGGTCTTCAAACATTAATCTCATAAATCCAATAAACGTTTCGGTTTTATACCAAATCATAATCCCTCATAACGAGAACTCCTTTTTTACTTTTCAGCACGGTTTAGTTATTACAACAAATAATGTAAGATAGAAAAGTTAATTACAACTGCACCTTTTCCAACGTAAGAAGGGAGATGCTACCCGATGTTATGAAATTACAGTATAAACAATATCTCCAGATCATACAATCAACCAAGATGAATGTGAATTATGTGGATCCCTCGCGTTTGCTGCTACCAGCCTTCAGCGTTATATCCAGACAGAAAGGGTAATGTTTGAACTGACTTCTGGAGTCTTCCCTCATCTGATCGTAGAAATCCTTTCGGCATCCGCATCCAATACTGAAAAAAGTTAGACTACTAAATATGCAAAGAAATTTTTTTCTGTCCTCATAATCCAGGATGCATATTCAATAAGAAACAGATCCGAATTCCTTGTACGAGATAAGCTCCTCCTAAATTCAAACACAAAGTTGCGAACGCTTACCTTTTCTCCTCAACAGGACCAAACTTCCCGTTCCAGACTGGATATGCAACACCTTTATCACTGACTGATTGATTAGCTATTCTTCGGGTACCAACAAAATCAACTGGTGCTTGTTTCGGAACCAACTCAACCAATCGTTTGGTAAACTCGGTTCGCATCTTATTCGGTTGCTTCTCGAAACCTGGTGGTACTGACATTGTGCTGAAACAAGGAAAACGAAATTAACCAGATTCAACGAGACAAAAACAGAAAGGAATCTTATTTTAAAGCCTATTACAATATAACAAAACCCTATAAAATATAGCAGCTTACTCTGCGTTTTTCTGCAATTGGAACTCACAATCCAGATGATTCCGCACCAAAGTCGATGTCCTCTTTTCTTCTGACAGAAAATCGAGAAAAAACAATACTGACGTAAGACTTGACGCCTTTTGCAAGACTTGACTCAAACCCAAACTTGACGCAAAGAGCAAAACCTGGCCCATCGGAATGAAACTCGCAAATTGGCCAATTTTTGCAGTGGAAATTTGGCTTCGAGATAATTATGACCGGGGGTATGGCCATAACGACGCGTCTTCTTCTGAGGCTTACCGGAAGGATTAATCTGACTAGAGTAAGTTGTTGAAAGCTGTCTTCCAGTTTTTTTGAAATGTTATTATGTTGGAAATGAAGAAAGATGTAATTTACAATGCTGTACGGTCCTCTTTGCACATGTGTTTTTCTACTGACTTTGTTTTTTCAGTTGTATTTTAATTTTTTGATTTTTGGAAGATGTAAGATTGTTTTCTTTTAGAATTTATGGGTATTGAAACATGTATACGCTCCTCCAGCTGTCCCAGAAGGTCAACCCCAACGGCCTCCTGACTTGCAAAACCTTCAGAAGTATGAAGTCGTGCGGTATCCTCAGGAATTCAAGACGAAACCAGTCAAAGTAATACTTTTGGAGGATGTGGAAGGTAAATATTACTTTTTTTCTTGGTGTTCAGGTTGAAAGAAGGTAGAAATACATGGAAATCTGCTCCCATAGTTCTTTCTTGATGTAAAGATGCCGTTAATGCTTTGTTTTAGGTGTTGGCCATCAATTTGACGTCGTTGAGCTACCTCGTAGTCAAGCCCACAACGATATTTTGTTGCCCAGGAAGGGAGTTTACGCTTCTCCATTTGACTTGGAGTATTATGGCCGCAAACGTGAGGTAAGTTAACTTTGGATGTTTTATATTCTTTAATCTTTAGGTTTCTATATCTAATTTTACATTGTTTTAGGAGATGAAGGAAGAATTGGAATCCCGAATCCGAATCCCATATGACTTCATTTTGATTGGCCGAAAACTAGTGGATAAACTCATCCCGATCCATGTTTCAATGGAGAACAAATGGGAAATAACGCCAGAAATTATAAGCGCCTCGCTTTTCGAAAAGGTATCTAAATTTATGTTGTGATTAATGTTTTTGAGTTTAGGATGTTGTTGCCAAGCCTGACGCTATCGTTGTCCCGCCTCAAAGTGCTCTAAAGGGTCCAGATTTTGAACAGGAAGCCAAATTGGTCAGGTTTTACGTTGTGGTGGGTCGTATTCATTCTTTAGCTGATATCTTTAGCTTTCAAATCAATATGTTGTGCCAATGGTTGGTCGAATCTCTCATGTTACAACGGATGATAATGCTGAGGTACGTTCATTTTAAATCGTAGCTTTGATTCGGTTTTTAGTCGCTTTACCCTCAAGGAATCACTTTTCCATCCGCGGAACAGTTGAAGAAACATGGATTAAAGCCAGAACAGCCGTACTTCCATACCAAGGGACCGTTCACGGAAGATGATGATATTTTGGACATCTTGAGGAGGAGGGATGAATAAAATTTAGGGGCTTTTTTATGTTAGGTGTTTTCGCATTGTTTACCTTTGTTGATTGTTGAAGGATAATAAAAAGAGCGGTTTTATATATTTGTTTTGTCATTTATCGGTTTATCGTCCTATTTATATCTACAAGTTTGTTCCAGGATAATTTTTAGTATTATTTATGTCAAATGTAATGTAAAAATACCGTAATTGCTTTCAGAAACACTCAATATACGACATAATCAGACCGGTGAACATTTCTCATGACCATCTTCACTTAATTCCCTCTCTTTCATCACTACCATGTAGATAACGCCTAGTTTGTAAATATGAACAAGAGAAGCTACGATCATTCGCTCGGATCTCAATCCACCTCTACCTCTCGCTTATACGAAGACGATGATCATATCTATGAGAATATTGGGCCTGATGGGAGGATTCCATTCCCTTGGAGAGGCGATGTTTATCATGATGAAGGCCAGTCAAATCAGAATTGGATGCAGCCGAAGGGTGGGTTTATATTAGTATTGTTGATGTTTCGAATATTTAGGTATCCATCACTGGCGCAATTACCGACGTCGTTGGCGGTGGCGCAAAAAGAAGTTTGATCAAAGCGCAGACCTTGAAAGGGATTATCTCCAAGAGACTGTCCAGAAAATGGATGTCACTTTAGACGCTCCGGCGACGAAAGAGGCCATTGGGAAAGTAATCGCCAATAAATATGGACTCATCGAGAATGATGACGGCACTTGTGTGCCTCTCAAAAGTGATAAATCCGCTAATCGGAACTCGATAGATACTAGTCTGATGCCTTTTAAGATCAAAAATGTGACTTATGACTTGACGGAGAGAGAAGATGAGCCTAAAAATGGTAAAATCTCGTTAAATTTGTCTTTTTTTTGTCATGGATAATATAGTTGATCAAAAATATTTGTTTTTTAGAGCCAAGACCTAATGGGATCCTAAAAGAAGAGCCCCGAAGTTTGTTGAGCAGTATGGTTTCAACAACAAACAAGAGCTGGTTGCCGTCATTGCCTCAGGATTTTGATGAGAGTTTGTTTTTGGAATGGGGAGAAAACTTTTGGTTCAAGGTTAGAAGATTGATCATCAGGTCCAAGCGAAAGGTACGGTCAACATATATCATCATTTAAAAAAATTTCAGCAAGTCCGTTTTGATCCTTTGGCCCCTCGATTTGTTCTCCATTTCTCGACCAATGAACGTCTCAATATCGCCCCACCTATGGCCAATATGTCCAATCGTCTGAAATTACTCCCAAATAAAAGGTTTACCCATGTCTTGGTGGACAAGATGTTCAGTGTAAAAGATGGGATCATATTGGAGCAGTTTATCCACGGCATGGTATTCTTCTTCCCCGGGGTCCTAAAAAGGCATGGCGCAGAGGAAATCACTTGGTGGACGAGATGGTTTGTAAGTTTTTGGAAGTTTTGGGCATTGAATTATATTATACATGAAGGGTAATATCACTTTAATGTTTTGAACAGTTTAAAAGCTGATGAACCAATTTTAAGATCGAAAATAACGAGGACGCGGTGTTTATTGCCAAATACATCGAGTCGAACACAATAATCCGAGCCGCCAATTTCGCCCATTACCTGGGAATCGCCGCTATGGAAGCCTGGGCCTGCCGAGTGCTGGTGGAACGAGCCGAGGGAATGAATGTGGAGGAATTACGAGAACTGCTCAATGAACCCAACGTCCTGGACTGCCATCAAGATTTACTTATTGGAAATAGAAATGACGAAGATATCTGAAAGCATGGTAATTGTTACTGTAAACTAGTCATAATATTGTATTTTGTGATGTTTTGGAAAATTAAAGAGGGTTTTGAGCCTAGAAATGGTTGAGGATCTATTCTTTGTTATTTATAGAAGCCTTAGACAGTGCCTGACAAAAGAAATTAAAAGAGTTTTTTTTATTTTAACAAATTAGGCAAGTGCAATATAAATAATGTTCTTTCCGTATAAAAGGCTGCTGCAATTCCTGCAGACTTCAAACCCAATAACAAGAAGGAGAATCCTGCAAAATACGACGGTTTTTTTGTATGAGAACAGATGAAGTTAATTATTTTCCATCTTCTCCATGGTCAAGTCCAATCACTCAAAAATAAAGGAGCGCTTGCTGATAAGAAAGGCAAAAAAGCTGCTCACAATGAAAAAAGTCTTGTTTTCTTGCTGTAAAGGGCAGGGGATCCCTTGCCATTAATTTTGTTGTTATTGTTTTTGTTGAATTATGGATCTGACCAATGGATTTTGGGTTCATCAACGGAAAGTCAACTTCGGATTTAAGTGAGTCGACTTCATTCCATCATAAGATAGTGTAAAAGTCTAAAGAAATAATTTTTTGTTTTAAAGATCTTTGAGACCTGCAGAATTACCTGAAATTTGACTTGATTAAGAGATTAGTTTAGTACTACAGTAATAAAACTCCGATTTGAAACGATGCTGCTGGCCGAGAAACCAATTGTTTTCCGTCTCTCAATGTCATTCATAGACGAACCGATCAGTTTCTACACCACTATCCTCAAGCCTGCTGATTATTCGGCATTCAAATTATGCGCCACCAAATTTCCGGCGACTTTTCATAAAATGTTTGTGGATGAAGGGTAAGATAAATATAGAATTGACGGTTAAAAATTTTAGAACAATAATTGACGTGGTGGCCCAAACAACGGAAAAGAGCTTATATTTGAATCTGCGGAATACCACGGTAACACAATGCCCCTCAATCTCGGTGGTCCTTCAGAAAGCCGGACTCGAGGAGACAAATGCCCATTTGAAGTCGATTATTCACGATATGAGGGCGGGTTTAAAACACAACAGTAGTGTGACAGCTTTGTCGATTATTTTAGAATGAAAGAACAACAGTTGAGACGGAGTTGAATGAAGTCCGAACCGAAAATCAACGACTGAAACAACAGTTATCGTTGATGAATCAAACGGATCAGTTGGTAAAAAAGGCGTTAGCCCAGATGGGAAAGAAGTGCTGTGATAAAGCGGATGATGAAGATATTGACGAGGAGCATACGGAGACTGAGAACAACGACAAGCCGAGTAAAGCGTTTTCCAAAGCCAAGTGTCTCAAGTGCGACACTCCGATTGTCTTTAAATTTTGCACACGCATTAGGCATAGGACGAGTATTTATTCCCGAAAGCTTTAGGTCGCGCTTTGCAGGGCAGCCGAGAATGATCCTCACCGTAAAACTCTCAAAAACGCTTCGAATTTTCACCAACTTTTTTGCCCAAAAGATCTAGTTCTTTCTACAAAACGCGAGCTAGGAAACCGGAATATGTATTAGAAAAGACGAATCAAATAGTGTACCAAATTTCATTAAGATCCGAGTTTCGCACTTTGAGCACTTCCCCCGTAAATCCACCTTACTTTAGCTGATCCAATAACAACTTCAATCCTCCCATCCCTCCCTACTCCAATGAATACATCCTCCGAGTCGAGTTCTTCGGATATTATACTGGGGATTGCTTCCTATCTCCTGTGTGCGGTCTGTGAGAAAGTCTCCGTGCCAGCAAAACATTCAAATGAATTGAGTCAGCATTTCCTCCAAGCTCATGCTGATAACCAACAAAACAGATGTCTCGTATGCCCCGAGGACGCGAATGTCCTGGATCTGGAATCTCATGCCAAATCACATGCCCAGCGGGTGTATGCGTGCGAATATTGTGGGAAGAAGGGGAGGAAACATTACTTGAAGAGCCATGTCAGAACTCATACCGGCGAGAAACCGTATAAAGTAAGGTCAAAGGTCTGAAATAAGGACCGAAAAATGCTAAAGGGCTGTGCCCATGGTTCACGCTGTTTTTTCACACTTTGCATTTTAATAACAGGCACTAATTTGAGCAATATCTCCGTATTTTAGTCCAACTTTACTCCAATTTCAGTGTCAACATTGTGGCCGTCGATTTGCTGACCAGTCAACGATCCGCCGTCATCAAACAACAGTCCATTCGATTGAGAAACGATTCGTTTGTCCCATTTGCAACCGAGTAATCTCTCGGAAAGACAATTATCGAGTTCATTTGAGGAATCATGGGCTGAATGGAGAATCAAATGCCGATGAAATCATCGATGTTGTAGATGAGAGTAGTCAGAGTAATGAGGCCAAGAATACAGCCTGACACCTATCACGTGTATATACAGTCCATGCGTTTGTTGTCCAGATATTCTCGTTATGTATGACACCATATTACAATACAATCATAAATTTATTACCAATTGAAACACAAATTTAGAAGCCTGAGATGGGTACTGTAAGATAATAAATAATGAGTTACAGTTGAAAATGGAAGAGAGACGAACATAATGGACCCGATTTGATCGTAATATACAGAAATTGGAAAGGGACAAGTCTAAACCTCGGAGAAATTCTCAGAGGAAGACTTGACCCAACAGTATGGCAATTTGGTTTTTGGGGAGAGAAATGCGAAAATCATGAAGACAAAGACGAATACCCTGAATAAGACGATATTTACAATATTGTGGCAGCATTATTACTACATTCGACCATAGTAAAACGATAAAATATTCAAAAATGAGCTAAATTGTAAAATTTCGGCCGTGTTTTCGGCTGGACCGACCTACGATTGCCTCGTGGGAACTCTGGACCGGCCCAGGAATACTCTCGCATAGAAATCCCCATAACTGTTGAATGTTTTTCCATTTATCGTCCAGACCGCGCAGGCCACGCCCACTGACAACTGAGCCACATATTTCCCGCAGAACATCAGAAGATCCGGAGATTCATTGGTGAGGGCTGCTTGATTGATTGGACAGAGTTCTCTGGGCTGAGTGAAACCAAAAGATCCCCTCTGAAGGTGCAGACACCTGGTTCCATACCAAGATGTTAACCATGAGTCCATATTAACTGCTTGATAGAACAAGAACACGCAGTATGCAACACTGGCCATCATGTATAACGCCGCGAACATGGTGATTCGGATCATCAATCGGCTGATCTTCCCAGAAGCCGCTTCCAATTTTCCCAATGGAGCGGCTTTCTGACCTTTGATGTAGGATCTGATCCGGAGGATCGAGATGAAGCCACAGCCGAACAAGAAGAAGCCGGACACTGAAAAAAACAACATCATTAGACCGCCAAGGTTCTTTTGAAACTATAAACCAGAAAAGCAACAGCGACAATAAAGGTTGACTATCAATTTTTGCCTTCGACATCAAGTATAATATACTCACCGATCAGAGCGGCTTGTGGGATGGCCACAAACCTCAGCATTGCCTGCGGTTGGAGATTTCCCACCGAACAAAGCCCTGTGAACATATCTCCATCAACAGAATTCGTCACAAGGACCGCGATAGCAGCAACGGCTGGTCCTCCCCAAGCCAGAAGAGAGAAATAAGAGCCAAAGACTTGTCCAACCGGTGCTTCTCCCCATTTCAAAGTGGTAACCAGGAACCACGCAAAGCACAGACAGAACCACCAAACCGCAGCGGCCGTGGAGAAGTAGAAATTGATGAACGCGACGGCCGAGCAAGCAAAGTTGTCTACTCCTTGGGTGACCAGGGCTGATTGGGTCGAAGAAAGGGCTCCACAAGAAACGGGACCGCCTAAAATAACAATCAATACATCTCTGACGTCTCAAAATAAATCACCAAACCTAATAGCACTTACCAGCAACAGTTCCGACCAGATAAGTCACACTGACAAAGAAATAACAGACGCCCATGTATAATATCGCCCGTTCTGGGAATTCGAAGCGCTCAATGTCGATGAGGAAAGTGACGACGGTGAATAGAGTGCATACCAAACATACTACCGCTGATAACCATGCAGTTAGACGAAGGAGACCACGTTCAGGAGCTGTGAAACCAAAAATTGGAACAAATTCATCTGATTCACAAGGCAAAGAGCATTGCTGGATGGAAGAATTGGCAATTTGAAGGCGGTAACTGAAAAGATAAGTTTGTAAATGACATACTCCTTCAATTAAAATGGTCTGTAAGCAACCCGGACTATAAAAATCCAAGAAATTTATATTTTCCATCAAGACCCACCTGCTCTTGCTCAAAACCTTCATTGTGTGCGGACATTCCAAAGTCTTCTCTGGAGGACTAACTGTGCTGCTCACTGGCGCACTTCTCGTTGTATTTTCACCCACACACATCTCATTTGGGCCCGGGAACTTGTCGCAATTGAAGATTTCCGGCCATGGATACCCAAATTTCTTCATCAGATCTTCACATCCGGTTTTAGCGGACAAACAAAGATGCCGACAAGGTGGGATGGGTTCGTCTAACATTGTACAAACTGGAGCGAACAATGTGCAGAGGAAAAACTTGAAATCCGGAGAGCACTTGACCTTGACCAACATCTCATAGGACTTGATCTCAGAGTTGGCTTCGTCCTGAGTTTGATGCTTCAGAAGATTGGGAAAGATAGTCATGTTGTATTGAATGTCGTTGCAAAGGTCCATCGTGATAGGAACACATTTGTCGTTGTGTCGGACTGTCTGAAAAATAACAGTAAGAAATTAGGTCTCAAATTTGTATTATCCTTGAGAAAATCTATCGAAAATGGCCAAAAAATCCTGGAAATGAATAATAAACCTTAATCCTCACCTGATATTCATCGCTGACCTTGCGAACTTGTCCGAAACATCCATTTTCGGCCACTAAAACTAGGAGAACCAGCAAAATCCAGGTCAAATTTGATGTCTCCATCTTGTTTGGCCGATGAATCCCGTTGGATTCGATGACCAATTGGTTTATTGGGGCTAGTCGTCTACAACAAATTGAAATTTTTAGAACCAATTCGAGCAAATTTGTGTCCAACACGAGAAAAAAATAAAATATAAAAAATAAGTCAGGATGACGCCTTTTTTGGAAAACAGGTTTCTGAACGAATGAAGGTCGATAGAATGGGCGATTTTAGTTTACAAATGAGGAGGGTAATGTGTTTCACGATGTCAAAATTTAATTTTTATATTATCCATTACCAAATATGTCATAATGACGCCTTTCTGCAACACTAATGACACAACCGACTCCAAGTGACTCAGAATTTGACACACATCCAGAACAATGCCCTCGGGCTTGGAATTTCGCAAACCATCGGAACTCCCCGCCCCTAACCTAATTAAATTGCCCTGCGGCAATAAACTTAACCATCTTCCGGCGGTTCAAATAAACCCCGCTTATAATGCGCGAAGGGCGAAAAAACTCTATAAATATAAAAAATTGGCCCATTCCCAACTTCATTCCACAAAACCCCGGAAGACAAATGCCCTCGGGGCTTCGGGTCACTACCATAACACCCCGGGTTTTGGCCGCTCCCCCGAGGGCACCCGGCAATCGCGCGCACAACTTCTTGTGGCACTCAATTTGGGTAGTGAGCGGATAGCCCAAATACAGTGGTCTTCGGTCCGGCGACTGATTTAGAGCTATTTTACACTTGATATTAGACTTGGCATAGTCCAATATATAAATTGCCCAAGTCGAATACAAAATGAGCGTCATCAACCATGGTCCATAAACCCAACGCCATCTTCAGAAATTATCAGCGCACCTTTCGCAAAGTGTTCCCAAGCTCATAAAATCAGAAATTGTGATTACACTCGGGTTATTAGAGGTTTTTTATGAATAGGTGGTTTCTTTCGCCAATTAATCAAAAACATGGTCGCGCGCGCTTATTACAACACAAACATCCCATCAGGGGTTATGGAGTGCTGGAAAGGGAAGATAAGATCAACTAGACAATAGATTATGGGACTTTGTAGACGGAGCAAGGTCATGGATAATATAATTTATAAAACGGAATGACCCTCGTTATGATAACTGTTCTTATTTTGTTCCAATATACTGTAATAGGGCTGTTTTTGGATTGGGCAGAGCTTTTAGGATTTTAAAACATCTCCAAAATGCAAAGTTCACTTTCTTTTCCGGCTACCCCAAACTCCGTACCAAAATTTATGAAACGCCGTCGGATGTGTTCAAATATTTTTTTCGGATCGAAATTTATGGTCCGTGAGCGCTTCTGGGAGAGCCTCAAAAAACGACTGCCGAAAGTTATTTGTTACATCATAATCCCTGCGCCGACTTTCGACTGCACCGTGCAGATTTTTTATGGACTGCACTGTGCACTCTGATTGTTTTTGCACTGACAAGGGAAGTACCCCAAGTGCGACGCTCAGATTTTCTTTAAATTTTGCACACACGTCGGGAATAGACCAAATATCAATTCCTGAAAGTTTTAGCTCGCGCTTTGCGGGCGCCGCCGAGATATCGGACGATTTTTGCCGCCGAGAGAGCACGCTAAACGTGGAGAGCGGTCAGAGAGAAAAGCGCTTTTTGGCCATAACTTTGGCAGTTTCGTGCGGAAAAATTTGATTTTTTGTAGAAACATTATCCTTTACAGTAGAAATAGGCATGAAACTTTTCGTGCCGAAATTCGGCAAAAAGTCCTAAATTTTCGCCGACTTTCGATCTAAAAATCTCGGTTGTTTCTGCAAAGCGCGAGCTAGGATTCTCGCATATATCTTAGAAAGAATTATTCTAAATTTGTTCCAAGTTTCATCAAAATCTGAGCGTCGCACTTGGGGTACTTCCCCTGTGAGAAAAATTTTTTCGTTCTATTAAGTATTGACGACCTTCGAAAATGAAATAAAAATACAAATTAGTAACGAAAATCGTGAAAAATTTTAATAAATAATTCAAAAGGCAGTAAAATGAGCAAATTTAGAGGGTTATCAACGTTATCAGTAGTGGCAAACGGTGTGCCTCTCATTTCTCATTGATATGATGAATGTGGGGAGCATAAAATCATGAGAAAAGGTTGTCAAGTGGACCATAAAATTAGTACTGGTGAGTTGATTGGGGTGGAAAGGTAAACAGTTGTAAATTAGATCAATTTAGGGTAAATACAAGGTTTTTAAGAATCTAAAAGCATTCCTTTTTGCATCTCAACTCCTTGAAGGCCACGCGAAGTGATTTCCCACACACTCACGGCCAATATGGCCAAGTTTTGGAACGTTTTTGTTGTTTACAGTACCCTAATTAGCCCAGAACTTTTCTTTAGTGTTTCCCAGCTACAAGGTACCCTGTTTTTATGGGGAAAATGGCCAAAAAGTGGCCAGGAATGAGTGAAAAGGCAACCTGGACTCTTCCGATGACCGATTGGCTTGTCCCCATCTGATTTGAATCTGAATTTAGATGAACAGCGGAGTCCATTCTGAATATTAATTAGGTGGGAAGGTGGGAGTTTTACGCAGTGTTGGCCAGGAATTCGTGGGAAAGGCTTGTTTTCGACAGTTTTGGGAAAAGAAAGGAAGAAGAATTAGGATTTTTGATCAAAATACACCAAATCATCATCGATAATATAACTAGCTGTAGAAAAATAAAATTGAACCATATTTATCTCGATTTAGACTAATTTTACGCCTCAAGGGCCGTGTTTTACAATCCCATTATCAAACTGCCATCAAAATAAATACAAATGATAATATGATCATCAAATTGGGTACACAAATCATCGGTAAACGACCTCAAAGTGTCCCACTTCTCTAAATGAGATTATAAAAATCCCATTAAATTCGCAAAATGAGAGGCCGGAAAGTTGGATCTGATCCGACGGAAGATATATGGGATAATCAATGGTCCTCAGGCAATCCAGGACGCCATTTGGTGTTCCGGGGGCAATGGAGAGGTTTTTTGATAGAAAAGGTTGGATAAATTGGGGAACGGGAGGATTTACAGTGAGCCGGTGATGAGAATGGTAATTAGAGGATTGCAGAAGCCTTATTAGAAAAAAAGGTTATATGCCACATTAGTAATTGAGAGTGGAACTGACTGAAAATCGCAAAAAATATGTGACTTTTTTGGTAATCTCGGTTTAAAAAATCTTATTTTCAAAAACGCGCCCTAGAAGTCTTGCAAATAGCTTATTGTTAGAAAACGATGTTTTGAATTTGAGATTGCCTTTGATCCACTTCCCATGCAAAAATTTCTTATGTTGCTCTCCCAAGGTAATTACAGTAACCCTCAAAAAAAAACAAAAAGAAAATCCCAAGATTAAGCCTTTTTGCCCCCTCTGATCTTTACCCCCAGCCATCTTGCACAACAACAAGCACTCTGTTCATCGAGCAACACCAGTTGCCGCCATCTTGTTTATGGCGCAGTCCCCCACCTTACGCAAGAGGCTTTCGAGTAAAGGCAAAAAAAATGTTGCGAGTGACTCGATCGCTGAGGGATTGATTCATTTATTCTCTGTGTAAGAAGACGGATGAGCGGACATACGGCGAGTGACTGTAAAAAAAGAGCGTCGCAGAATTGATTATTCCAATATTGCTGCGAGATAACGAAGAAAAAATACTTTTTGAATATTTGAATCGGCTTCGGATGTTTACTGTAATTTTCCGAGAGGAACTATAACAAGCCCTAGAAATATCTTTAGTCATCAAAATTCCCCTATCCAATACGATCTATTAGGTTGATTTTTGTGATTTTAAAAAATTTTCTCCTAGTATAATATAAGTGAAGTTTAAAAATAGAATAAAGATTTCATAATCTACAATTTGGAGACATTAGATCCCCTTAGAAGTCGTATTCCCACCTTTTTTCGTCAAAAATTCCCCCATCCACCTGTTATAATCTACCGATAATAATATAAAATGATCCATATTCATCGACATCCCATTCTCCCCCCGACCTCCTGCGGGAAGAAATAAATCATTCGCAACTTGGTGGGAGCTGTTCTCAAACCCAATTACAAGCCCATAAAAACAATTGAAGCGAACGGCCGACAAGTCGTCGAAGGAAAGGAAGGCGATTTGTCAGAAACATAACGACTCGCCGTTTAATTCGCTCAAATTTGAAGACGGATCTCGAGAATGGACATTAGGAAGTAGAAGAGGAAGTTACAGTAGGACAAAGGTTTCGGAAATTCGATAAAAATTTTTTTGGTAAATGATTACAAATGATTTTTTGGACGGGTTTTGAAGGTAAAAAAGCAACAGTAAATTCCGGAAAAATTGGTCCAAGAATGGGAATAAAGTCTTCTCAAGCTACTTTTATCCCATTTTAAGAGCTATGGATCAGAAAAATTACAGGAAAAACACGAAAATTTTATTTACCCATTTAGTGTCTAAATTAATATAAACGCCGCAAAACGCTGCCAATCGCCTCAAAAGTTGCCTAAAATCCTTTGCAAATCATATCTGGCTCCTCAGCCTTCCAAAGTTTCGAAATTTCCCTCAAGAATAATCGAAAAACTCGGGACATTCCTCTCCAAAAATCTCGGCGTTCAAAAAACAAACGTCGAAGAAGCGAAAAATGCCAAGGAAATAGCAACATCGCGGCCGCGAACTCATGGAGAACCCAGAGAAACAGCGGGTCGAGGGGCCAAGAAACCTCCGAAATTTTCTCCGTGGGACCATAAATCAAAGCCCGCGAAACAAAAGCCCCCCCCCCCCCTTTTTTTTTACCCTTCCCGGTCGAATGAAACAGCACAAGAAGACGGGCGATTAATCGCCGCCCTTTTCGACAAATGACAGATAGTGCGAATACGATGCCATTAAAATTTATAAGCGCCTCCCGCTTGCCCCGAATATAATCGACCATTTTTTTGAGTTATTTCGATTAGCTTGGAAATTAGGCCGGAACGTTGCGCAATCTTTGCAAATTGTGGTGGAAATGCAATTTTTTGGATGATTAAAAGAAGTTAAAACGATATTTTGACTTAGAATGTCTTGTGTAAAATAAAGCGTAAGGAATTAAGAACTCAGTAAATGATTCCACCACGAAATCGATTCATTCTTGCATTATATCATCAAAAAAACCGAGAAGCGTTTTAAAAAATACCAAGCTGATCAGAAAAAAGCCCAATCGCCTGCAAATTTCGGTATAATGAGAGGCCGAGATGGCGGTATAATGAATGAGGTCCGCCTGCAATCGAGATGAGGGTCGCGTTCGCTTGTGCTCCCAAAAGATTAGTGGTATTTGCGCGGGCGGTCAGGCAAAATGAGACTCGGCGCTATAGCGGTCATGAACTCGGAGGGGTTAATTAGGTGGCCAATGACAACAAACAATCATAGTAATTCCAAGAATAGACACCGGAAAGTCATAACAACTCCAAAAATGGAGATTGGATTTGGAGAACGCACTGTGCAAAGGGGAAAATATTTTTCTGCACGATGCAAAGATGGCTCCAAAAAATCATAAATAAATATCTGTACTGGGCAGAGAATAATAATAACCAAACAAGATCCTAAATTCTCCAAAAATGCTCTCGTGAGTAAATACCACTTCCCCATCCCATTGATCCCGTCCTTTGATATCGATTTCCCTCTCATTTTGCCGAACTGTCAACGCACAAAAGTGACAGTTCGAAGGGGGATGGACTCGAAAGAAAAGAAAACGGAAAGTAATGAAAAATGGAGACGGATTACAGGAATGGGCAACGTGAATAAGGTGGGACATTACGATGATTTGTTGGAGAGTTCATAAACAATTTTTTCAAAAGATAACCATAAGATAAAAGCCAGAGGAATGGGAACAGTGTTCCCAACCATGATTTCAGTTACAACCTTACTTAAAATTTTAAAATTTTTCTTGTCATCCATTTTTATTAGCAACAAGTACGATATAAATAAAATTTTAATTTAAAAGTGATGGATATAGAAAGCCGTATTTTAAATCAACTATGGGTTATCGGAAAGTGAGCCTTGCCCTTTCTCTCGACTGTTTGACATGTTTTGAAACCGTTCCATCATTTTGTCTGCGCCGAACTCAAGCCAAAAACTGGGAAGGGGCGAGGAAAGAAGAGGGCGCATCATTTTTGGCCTTTCAAATCTCAATTCTTTGTTTAGAAATGGAACAATGAGAGAGAATCAGATACATTTAGTTCGAAAACCAATAATATAGTTGTATAAAACAACAAAAAATTATATTTTTAAAAGTGCTCTGACACTATTAGCTAAATTTTCGATGGAATTCGTAATTAAATCGCTTTCGGAGTGCCCAGTTTGTAAATCATCGATTTAACTCCTCCAAAACCCCTTTCTGGACATCAAAAATTATAACAATGACCCCTCAAATCCACCAAGCATTGCGAAGATCACAAAAAAGCGACGCAAAGAAAGAAAATGGCAAAAAATGCGGCTGATTCGGGCCATTCCAGGTGTTTGGCAGAGGTGGGAAGACGGGAAAATGACATTTGCATATCCATTGTTCTCTTCCATTTCAGAGCCCAAGTTCACGCGATGATTAATCTCATGAGCGGGCCCTAAAATCGCAAATGGGCCTGATGGCCAAGAGATTTGGGGATGAAAAATTTTGGAAAATAAAAAATTTGAAATGCGGAGAAATGCGCGAAACGAATCGAAGATGACAAGCGTCACGAAAAAAGAAACATCTGCTCGGATCGAAATTGAAATTCAAAAAAAACGTCGGAAAAATTTCGAAAAATGTCAGTGGAATTTTTTTTTGGATGGAACGAAATTTGACTGGTAAAAACAACGATCTTACTGGTAACAAAACGAGTCGATTTTGGATCCCGAGGCATCATAATCTTTCTCCTTCAACTCAGAACTCGTCAATTCTGCAAATAATCGGCCTAATCTTACACCAGAAAGCCCTAATCTGAAGAGAATCGAGCCCACAGAAGGGGGTCCACTTTCGTCTCAAATTGGCGGCGCTTCAAAAACCCGGAGAAATTTGTTTGTTTAGCCGGAAATTCGGACAATACACGCAATTTTGGGGGATCTTATCGTATAGAAAATTAGTCACTGGGCACTAAAGAAAACATGCCGATTTGATTCATTTTGTAGATGAATCCAAATTTACGTTCTTCAAAAACAAAAAATTCGACAAAAATAAAGTTAGATTACCTTATTAAGCATCTCGCAAAAAAAAGATTACAACAAATGTGAGATCACTGTGTTCCTTGCAATGCATTCCGGAGTTCCTGAGCCAAGACGACACGGGCTCGAAGATCGTTGAACAGGCGGACTGTTTCTTCATAGGCTGGGAGGGCAAGGGCTGAAAATATTTACAAAATTATATTACACATGACGAAGATAATAGGCTTAGATGAAACCTACGGATCTGGTATTTCTCAATCGCTGCCTCAATCGCTTTCAACTTCTTTTGTCCAACATTGCTGGGGATTTTCATCTCCTGCGATCTCAGATGAGGTCCAGCGGATTTGAACTCTGCAAATCGAAGATTCGGGACGTCGTTGGAGAAAAGATGGGCCGACATCAGCTGTGTCTTTTGTTGTTTCTGAGCTCGGCGACTTGAGCGGACTTGGCTACCGGAAGTCGATCCATTCCTGAAAAAAACGAGTAATTTTCTAGTAAAGACCCAGTGCAACATCAAATAAGTAGAATAAAATAAACCCACGGTTCAGGACTGGCACTCCGTTCCACCACATTGATTAGCCTCTGAAGATCCTGGGTTCTCTTTTCTCTTTCCTTTCGGCGGCTTTCAATTCTCCTCATCTGAGCCCGCAGAAGTTCTTCCTCCTTGATCTGTCATGAATTAAAAATGTATACTAATCGAAACATTACATCTAAAAACATAAGCAAAAAGAAAGAAAGAAGCTTACCTCATCCTCCGTTCTGCTCCACAACATTTCTAGCTGCTGTTTCCTTTTCCTTTCATTCTCGGCATCAAAACTATAGATAGGGCCTTCCAAGCAGCGATCTCTCTTCAGAATGTTGTATATTCTGTAGAATCGCTCTTTCAAGTCTTCCATGCTGAAATCGCCATACTTCTCCCGCTCAAAACGAGAACTTATAATTGCCCATCGAAGATCGAAGCGTTCGCAAAGATCAAACAAATATTCTGTCGACTCATGTGTCCACTTCTCTGCTTGGAAATGTCGCTCATATTCTTCTTGTGAGAAACGGGGGAGGTTCAACCTCTAAAAGTTATTAGTAACATTTCCTAAACCATTCAGAACCGGAATCAAGGTTATGGAAAAAAATTAAAGGCAAAACACCGAACCACTGGCCATACTAGTCAGATATCCTTCTTTTTCAACTTGATCTAAACTCCAAAACAATAAAAATAAATAAAATTTACTTTATTCATCCTCGCAAATATGTAGGGTTCCGCTGGATTCCGATCTTCTCTCTCCCAATGTGAGAGCTTGAACCCATCAGCTCTGCCCTCATTCTCAAACTCTTTCCACTTCCACTTCCTCACCTTACGGAACAAAATCTAAAAACACTACAAAAAGCTTCGGGATCGACCTACCATTTTCTTCATCTGATGTTTGTCCTCAAGTTTCTTTGTCGGAATCGCAGTAAACAAATTCTCTTCATTTGGACCATGAGCAATGAGATTGAAAACTTCTCTGCTCATTCCTGTGGGCCGTTTCATTGGTGGCCGATTCAACTAAAAACAAAATCTTCAAGTGTAATATAAACATACCCTAATGGATTTCGACTTGGCAATATCATCTTTTGCCAATCCAACAATATCCTTGACATCTTTGGAACCCATTTGTGGACGGAAATGCTGAACCAGCAAGAAGGACAAAAAAAATTCGAGGAGAAAATATTATTTTCATTTGGGTCGAGTGTTCCCCTAAAAGGAGACAAGTGTTTCGTCTATGCAGGAGAGAAGAGGTGATTGGCTATGGAAACACCGCGACCGTAGAAGGAATAGAACGTTCGAACATTGAATAATATGACAGATGGGAAAACATACTTTTTTTCAGCATGTTCTAAGCAATATTTATATAAGAAATCTCGAAACTGGAAATGGACGTAAGGACTCTGTTTATGACTGGTTTGCTTTTGACATTGACCGTGATAACCAATCGAGATTTCAATTTTTGTCTAGATGTCGCTGCCAACTCCATCAATAACGCGAAACATCGATGTAAGCATCAGATGACTCTAACAAAGTCATTAAAAATGAGAAAATTGAGTCCCTGACAGCTGATGTAGTAGCGGAAGAACTACTCATCTCTGACGATTTCATTCTCGATTTGGTCAGCTGTATTTTTTCTTTACACTATAAGTTCGCAAAGACTGCATAAAACATTACGCAATGTAACGGAGAAATTACGAATTGGCGGGTATTTTAGTGGAATCATCATGACGGGGAGCAGATTATGTAAGGGACTTTCTGAGCAGCATTTGATTATTTTGATGGTTAATTTGGAGTTGTAATTACTTTCATACAAGCAGTACAAACAGTAAAGGCAACTGGGGGAGTTTGCGAACAGTATTAACAAAGTAATCTCCAAAAAATGTTGTTCGCAAAACAAAAAAACCCCATCCTAATTTGGCGTCCGATTTTTTGTTAGTAAATTCAACCCATAGATTAGCGATTTTTTTCCAACCAGTTATAGTACATATAAAACTTACAGTAAGATAATTAAAAATTTATTCGAAAAAAATAAATATTTGCGATCGGTAAGAGTCTAATCTTATGCTCTAAAAATTATTATGTCGTAACAGAAGATCGAATAGAGAAATCACAGAGAAAACAAACGGAGAGATCAATTAACACAAGTACAAGTTCAAATTATGGCATTCGGGGAGAAAGAAGCAGATCTAGAAGCGATTTTAACCATGACATCGAGTGGATCAAGTGTAATAAAAGCGAGATTAGACATTCGCTGTGAGTTTATTGAAGTCGTCTATTGAGGGGGCGGCCCAGAAGGGGATTGTCGAGGATTCGAGGGGATTCCCGAGGAAATCCAACGGCATTTCATCGACCGAATTGGCCGTGGATCCATAGAGTTCGTAGGTGCTGAGAGAGGGCGGATTGGAAGGAGCTTGAGAAATCAGGGGAATCGTCGAAGTTTGAGGGGGATTCGAAGCAAATTGAATTGTTTGGAAGCGAGGGGAGGGTTCTGGAATTTAAATTCAGATTAATTTTGTCACCAGAATCGAAAATAATCATTGCTTGGTTGGTATAATATAAGCCAAAAATTAGATGTTTTCCTCACCTAAGGGCATGAATTCCCCCATACTCTGGTTGCTCTCGTCCTCTTCTCTACTTGTATTTTGTCTTTGCCTCCTATTTCCTCGGTAGTTTCCGTTAATTCGCATTTGTTTCATCCGTCTTTCCTTGCTCCGGCGGTTTTGGAACCATACCTGAAATGGCCCATTTTACAAAGTAGGCATAAAAATCATTTAAAGTTTCTATATGATCTGGTAAAACACTGCAACTCCTTCTAATTATCTCAATTTTTCTGCACGTTTTCATCAACTTCTTCACCTACGGTAAGTATGAAACTACCGTACTCCCAAGGGAAAAGGGATCTCTCGACTTGGCACTTTTCTCATGGCCAAATGCCCCTTTGTCATTTCGATTAGCTAACCCGCCTTAAAAGTGCCGACCCATCCCCCTTGACCACACGGCCGAATTTGCATTTCTTCCGCCTGCCTGAACACTTAATTCTCTGCATTAGCAGGTGTTAATTTTTGGGGGAGAGGACAAACATAGGCAAGTATTTACGAAGCAATATGTCCTATAAGGATGTCAACACACATCAACGAACGACTTTCTTAAAATAAGCTTATTTTAGGCAGAATAAATTTATGGACATCCAATCTTGGTCCCGCAACGAAAACTTAATATTTTGGGTTTTGAATCGGAACTAAAAGAAATCAAAAAAGTAGAGCCTGTACAGCAAAAATGCAAAATTCCAACAGTTTTGATCAGCATTATAAGCAACAAAAATGGGGTTAAACTCGATTGTTAAATGTCATGTACAATATAAATTTATGTCAAAATATTTTCCCATATATCCCAAAATACCTACAAAAAGGTTGGTCGGTCCCTGAACTCGAATTTTCTTGCAGGCATGTCTAGTGGAGATTACCGTAGTCCCCGGGGACATTAGTTTTCATTCGCCGGTCTTATTCGATTTCGGCCTTTTCGAGTTTTTTAATCCGTTTTCGCGTCTCGAGAGCTCCGAAAGTCTTTAGAACTAATTAAACTCAAAGATACGACCATCTACGGTAAAACTTTTCGGCTCTTTACATATGTTTAGGTCATAAAAAAACATAAATTTTACTTGACTAAAGTAATGAATTACCTGTATCACCCTCATGTTGAGGCCCGTCTCAGCAGCCAACTGCTCTCGAATATGTCTTGTGGGCTTGGGAGTTGATGCAAAGGCCGCTTTTAGGGTTTCCAACTAAAAAATTAAATTATAATCCACATCAAAGAAAACTTTTTTTGAAAAGGATTGGTCAGATTGTAAAATCCAGAGTATAAAACTAGGAAATGAAGTAATAACTAACCTGTTTGGCCTTGATAGTTGTCCTGGGTCCTCTTCTTTTCTGCGATAAATGGTTTTCATCGCCTTTGGAACTGTTTTCCTCCGCTCCGGAGTTGCTCTCATTGCTCACTGTTGCCGTATCACCTGTAAAAATAAATTGTGAAGAGACAGCAAACCAATGATCACTAATTTTGCGTTTTGGATTACGGTAACATCGCCCTTTGCAAGAATAAATAAGTTTTGTCATGAATAACGTAAATTGATTTTCCTGAAACAGCTTGAGGAGACAAGAAACAAGACTAGACCAGTTTATTGAAACAAATATTTCCGCCAGAAACTGCCCCAGGCATTAGAACCGGTCGAATCTTTGGTTGTGGCCACTTGTGTCCCTTGGGCCGTGCAATTCTCGGGTTTCCATCGATGAATTGTCTTTTGAATGAGCTCCTCATATTCTAAAACACATCTTCAACGATTATAACGTCATCTACTTTGTAAATCGTCAACATCTTCACAAAAATCATCAGTTTCTTTAAGGTTTTCAAGAGGAATTTCCATGAAAATCGGCTGATAAAATTGGTTATCGATGGATTTCATCAACTGAATCTAAAATCTCAAAATTTTCGCAATCGTAGGATGATTACTTACTTGTATTTTGTGAATCAAAAATTGGAATCCAGGTGGATTCTGAAGCCATGTTTCCGTCGAGTCCAAATCCTCCACTTTCCAGCAATGGATGTCGATGAATTCCCCTTCAGCCTCATCTCTATCAACATCCATTGTCATATTCAACCAAATCACGATAGCTTTGTAAGATCGAGGAGATATCAGAGCCAATTGTTCCGGAATTCTGATTAAATTTTCGCTTTTCCAATGAAATCGAAGCAAAAACACAGAATTTGAGGGGTTTCGGAAGAGAATTCGACGGAAATGAAGACCAAACTCGGGAAATTTCAGAGCATTTGGAGTATGAGTAGACAGCCGAGAGAAGTTAGTAGACATCAGGCGATGTTACAGTAGTTTTTACCGCAAAAAATCAGTCGATTTTGATTTTTCAACCAATTTAGCGGGAGAAGTTGGCTCAACATTTGATTTTTCAAAAAATAAAATTGAAATTTTGAGTTTCTTTTTATTCGACCCTTGCCATAAGCCTTGAAAAGTAATTGCCGACAGCAAAACCCACCATGATCATCGCTGTGTTCATCAACTTCTTCATCGGAACTGCATTCGTCATTAGAAGATCTGTTTGTCATCGCATTTCCAAGGATTTTACTGGGGTTGTAATCGTTTTTGCAGACGAATTTCTTTCCATCAATAACGTAAAGCTATAACGATCTTGTTTTTATGCGTATTTTACGTTCCATGAATTTTTTTGAGTCCCACCACGAAAACCTGATCTTCCCCAATTCACTTCGTAAAGCTTTGTTTTGGATTGCGAACGCTGTAAGCATGGCTGCGAACCGGGCCAGCCCGGCCCGGCCCGGCCCGGGCCTGCGGGCCGGGCCTAAATCTCCAAGCCCGGGCCCGGGCCGGCCCGGAAAATTTTTGTACTAGGCTGGAAAGAAACAAAACAGGAAATGAAGGGAAAATTATGGCACATTTTCGCAAAATGTAATAATTTAGCAAAACCTATACATAGTGCAATTGCCGCTCGACTATTTTTATAAATTACTAATTGTAAGTCGCCATAAATTGTCTTACCATATGGTTACAAAAAATCGTAAAATTTTATGTATAGTCACCGAAATTTTAGCAAAAATATTTTATCACAAATCTTTTATCGGATTTGAAAAAACCTACAAGCGTATTGCGTATTTTTGAAAAATTTTCCTTTTTCTCTGTTTGCCAGCGTATTAACTTGAGGTCGCACTTTAGAATTTCCGAAAAGTTTTTCAAATTGACTTGAAAATTATTTTTTTATTTGGGCGAGAGGTAAATAAGGTCACTTTACTTTCGCTATCAGCATTGTGTTCGAAAAAATGAAAAATTCTATCGAAAAAGCTTATTTTTTCACCTTTTTTCCGGGCAAAACTCAGATTTCAAAAAAACCGGGCCGGCCCGGGCCGGGCCGGGCCTGAAAATCGAAGCCCGGGGACGGGCCGAGAAATTAGTCGGCCCGGCCCGGGCCGGAAAATTTTGGAAGGCCCGGCCCGGAGCCATGCCTAGAACGCTGTGAGAAGTAATAAATTACATTTTTTGGTGTTATTTATGGCATGGACTACATCTGCAAGCGGGTATTTCTCGGTAATATTATACTTGGTCATATGTCATCCCCCGACATCCGCAGAGGTCCGTGGTGGAAGGACGTTCCAGCAAGCGTTCGGAGGTTCGCGTTTTGACACTTTTATGATGTATGACCAACTTTTTTGAGTCCCCAAACTTCATGCCCCAGGGGATAAGGCGGGCAGTATATTTTGTTTTTTTACTGTACGGTAGAATACATTTTTGGAGTGGAAGAAAGAAAGCTGTGAACCGAAAATATCAGTAGCATATGACTGTGTCCAAGGAAGGTCGTTTCATTCAAGATATCTTAAGTTGGCTTACTTTAGTTATGGTTGGGTCCTGCAGCGAAAACCTCTGCTTTATTACTTTTGTGTCAGAACCAAATAGAAACGTAGGCTTTTAAACAAGTAGGAGTAGGCCTTTTCTAATAAAAAAATGCATTTTTTAGGAGAAATAACAAAATTTTTGCAATCTATGTTCTAAGGACCATACATCCGCCAAATCAACAACTTTTGTCCGGCAGTGTCTTCGAAGTTCTTCCTTTTATTTTTTTGTGTTTATGAATTTCCCCGACCACTTAGCGACTGAAAAAACGACTGAGTTCCCGGGCATTCGGCTGTCAAGGGCCCTTAGATTGACGTCCCTGGATCCGATATCAAAATTCGAAATCCCCGGGGGATTGGGACTCAAAAATATCACAAAAACGGACTTGGCCAGAAAAAAATTATTACGCAACTTATGCTGATTTTTTGGAATGTTTAGGCGAAATTATAATTTAATTAGAAAATGATGACATTTTTTGATGCAAAAATATGTTTGACAGTCATTTCACAAGTGTTTTGCTATCTGAATTCTACTTTTCTATTCCTCTTTTTCGCTTATGACAGCCGAGATTGAGAATTTAAATTTTTTTGACCGTCAACTTGTGTTATGACATTTTGGCAGCCGTTCCTTCAAAACTTGAAGTCCCCTGAGGCCAAAAAACGTATGGTAGTTTCTTTGGGAGCCTTTGATGGCTGTCAACTCGACTTCCCAATTCAACAAGCCATGCGTTACCTTATTTAGGCCGTTTTATATTACCCTAGACGCTTAACCTAGTCCTACCGTAATCCCGACTTTTGCTGTAACTGCGCTTCATAATATATTGTCAGCAAAAAAATCATACATCCCGGGCGTCTTTTGGAAGGCGCCGACATCCACCAACCGGTCAATTTGTCAGTCCGCGCGAGTCTCTCAATATTTCTTTGGCCGGAACCGAATTTAAATAAAAGCCGAAGACAAACAGAAAAAGTCGACGAAGATAAATAGAGACGTGGGCTCAGATTCTGAAGCCGCAAAAAAATTCTAGAACATGCAAATTAGGTTGGTGGGAGATCAAAATGTTTACCTAACAGAGGATTTCTTGGGGGAAACTTTGTATTATACTGAGCAAAAATCGCTTACTAAAATATTACGCGGTTCATACGCCAGCGGTACTATAATATATTTACCAAAAAATAGTGTTTTTGTTTTCTCGCTTTTACATATTACACTAGGCAAAAGTGTGTGGGAGTATGGGCTTTGACCACTAACAGAGGCAAAGTTTATATTTTCCGCACCTTATGGTATTCGATTTTCTCAATTATTATACCTTTTCACCTATTATTTGGTCATAGTTAACGAAACTTACCCTTTCCCCGGTATCCAAAGTCCTCTGACAAACGGAGCAGCAGAAGCAGCGGCAATGGAAGATCTGATTCCTCGCTTTCCTCACCATTTCCTCTCTTTCGATCACCATATTACAGCCGGCACAACGGGCGCCGTACCTTCTGAAAAACGAAGCCATATTTTTGATCGTCTAGTATAACATAAATTTTTTGTTCAAATTTTTTTTCTAACTTGTTACATAGGTTACATCGTCCCTCAGTTTCAATTAAACCCTAAGCATTTCCTCAGCCAAGTTTTTTAAAATTTTCGGCCGCTCAGTTGTGTTCGTGAGAACTTTTTACAAATAAAAATAGATCCCCCAAAGGTAGAGTAAGGTAAATTTAGATGGGTTCTTGACCCGGCTCCCACATAAAAAAAGTTCTCAGCTCGTTGCGGGGGACGAGTTGAGTCATCGGAGGGGTTGTCATAACTGTGGGAGATTTCGATGGCTTTTGGTGATTATGACGATGAAATTGTGAGACTGGAGGTAAAGATGGAACAAAATAGGGAGAAATAGAGCATTAGGGGGGTTTAACAGCTAAACATTGAGCTACTATATGAGTAGTGAAGTGAGGGTGGAAAAAGAAAATGTTGAAATCAAAATTTTAGTTCCAGCTTTTTTATATATAATTAATCCCAACGCTGCCATGAAAAAACACAGTAAACGACAGCTGAAAAAAAACGTACCGAATGAAGTCGCGCCGACATAAAATCATGTCATCTCGGTAGAAACAACTCTCGTTTTGGGGCTCTTTACAATCGGCGCAAAGGAGGCAATGGGAATGCCAAGTTTGGTCCAAAACATGGAGCAGAAACTGGTCGTGGATGGGCTGTTGACAGGCCGCACAAAAGTTGGGACCGGGCAGAGAGGTCATAACTAAAGTTGGACCAGATTTAGGCAATTTCAAACGATTTAGAGGAGATTTATATTTTTTAGAGGTAAAAAACAAAGAATTATCAAAAATCATCGTTTTCTCGAACCATTAATCATATTTCAGATCGAAAAATGAAACTCAGATGTTGAAGTTTCTACTCTATAAATACGCGGTCATTGCGAAGTAAACCAGTAAAAAATTCAAACAAAAATACGCTCTGTCAATCCCAAACATAATAAATGGGCTTTTTTCTAGCACAAAAACACTTTTTTGTTGCACCTGAAATGCTCCAAATCAACGTTCGACTCGAAAACTAATTGGAAAGACCTGAAAACTGAATACTTAATCCCAAAAAACAATTGGCCCTTACCGTAGATTACATTACTTTTTCGTAGACAACACAATTTTTTCACAAATCAGGGTCAACTCGATGAATATGCGAATTTAGTGCGGAAAGGGGGCTCCGCCAAGACGTAAGGAAATATAATATAGTAAACGTAGAGGAAGAGGCGAGACCTCAGATATAATCAGCGAAGGAGATCTTCCGGGTCGAAGAATCGAGTCAAAGAGCTCAAAAATTAAATTTAGGAGGATCACGGACTCAGTTATGTTGTGGAAATACGTATTCCTCTTTTCTTGGATACAAGAACTCGTCCAACACATCATGAACCCGCAAAATCCACTACAATATCACAAAAAATGGTTGCAAAAGAAAAGAAGAACTAGCAAACGTCATGAAAATAAGACGGCTACTTGGTATATTCAGCGAAAAGATAAGAATCAAGAGTTCAGTCCAGCTCCCGACTTTAAGCGCAGCATTTGTTTGAACAGTCAAGCCATCTAAAGTAACGGTCCAAGAAGTCCGAATCTCTCCATCAACCGCAACTTTCCCGCCAACCCTTGGCCCCAAGATTGCCGTCTCCAAACAAGAGTGGGCTGTCATATTCAGCTGTCCGCAAAGCCCCCACAAAACCCTTATATAGCCGCACAGTGCATTGGAGTTATCTGCCCAAAACACCCGCCTCTTGAGGACGTTGGGGGAAGTGTTGAGAACAAATTTGAGATTAGATGGCCTCAGGAGATGGGATGACAAGTGGTTCAGAGCGATAAGAGACATCCAGCAATATATCGAAATTCAAGGAGAAGATGGGTAGGCTCAGGCAATACAAAAAGTCGAACTTCCAGTTGTCGGATACTGTAAAACGGAGTTGTGAGAGGAAGATCTGCCCCGTAGAGACGCTAAAATTCAATCTCAAATCGAACGTTATTGAACTATGTATTTAAAAGAGCTGCTAAAAAAGAAATTCTGCAGCTTATCACAGAAGCAAACTTCCATTGCGCATAGTCTAATTGACTTAACTTTTTCGCCTCCACTTTTACTCTGCTAACAATTACAGTAACCCTAACTCAGATTTACCGCCAAATGAGACAACAATGCCCACCCAAAATCCTGAACAGCAACCTTGTTTTGCACTCCGCAGCCCTGGCCGGGCCCTTTATAATCCCCGATCGAACGATAAACCCGGATAAAGGCCGGTCATTAAAGGAAACCTTCCTTTAAACTTGTCCCAAATTTGTCTCCGGGGACAACCGTAAACCCCAAAAAGCGAATAAGCGAAAGGGGGGCGAGGCCCTCGAGTTCCCATCCACGAATACAAACTGGATTAGAGGAGGAAACTGAAGGGAGAAGAAGGGGAGGAGAGGAAGGGAGAGAGGTCTGGGACCAGTTCGGATGTAACAACAAAGTAAATTGTGAATTTCAAAATGTGATCAAGACAGGTTTCAGGGAAATTGCCAAAGTCCGAAAAGTCCTTTATATCACTTTTAACACAACATTTTATCGGCTACAATCTTGCAAGCATAGTTCTATTAAGGCTTTGGATTTTTGACTTCACTTAATCTAAGTTTACGCCAGCCCTTTCTAGGGTACATGTCGAATTATTAGCTCTCACTTTGAAGAAGTCACAGGCAATCTTACCCCCTAAACTCATCAATTGCTGGCACTTTTTTTTTGAATTTCTCTGGGCGTTACGTTAACACGTTGTTTAACGTCCGGTGTAGTACGTCTATGCAAAACAAAAACCTTTTCCGCACAGAACCGTCAAAGATATGAGTTAGTAAAGTTTTATCCTCGACCAAGTCATCGTAATAATGACTGTCACAAAGATCGTTGAGTATCTCTGCAAAGAGTAAAGAAAAATTTTCAGGAAAGGTTTCCAGCGTATTGCAGATGAATTAGAAAAAATTGCCAAAAATTTATACAAAAATTGCATCTTGCAAAGCTCTTTTTTCTAAATTTTGAAAGCAACGGAAATTGATCATCGATTTCATCGACGTCGAAACCCTTTGACTACCCCAGATATAAATTACATTCCTCTCCCAAATTTCACTCCATACAAGTCCAAACAAGCCTCCGACCGACAGCCGCTTTTACAATGAGTACCTCGGAAATACCACCCTTGATTTACATCTGCCCTGCTTTTTGGCGAGAAGAAAATAATATTAAATTAATTTGTTGGAATAACAAATCAGCAGGTACGGTAGGCATTCGGTATGATCGTTTAAAATGGACGCTGTGGAAAATAAGGTGGGAATTTACCTGACTTTACATAACATGGGAACGGTGGGGTGTCATAAAAATAAAAATAAAAATAAAATGGAAAAACAAAACAAATTAGGATTAAGAATGGGGTGATTTTTTGAAGAGAGCTCGATTTTGGGCAATTCGCGGACTCATCTCAAATTTCGCAAAAACGCTCTCCCGATCTCAGAAACTATGACTTGAAATTTTTTCTTACTTGCGCTATGAAGATTCCGCTGAAAAATTCAAAGTTTTTTGAAAGCATCTTCTAAGATAACGGATAAGGAAAGGTCGGGAGGAAGAGTTTTTAGCCAAATCTTTAGGAGCTTAATTGATTTTTTGATGATTCTTTTGTCCATAAAATCTCGAAAACCATTGAAACTTTTTTTTGGACATAAATTCCCTGTCTTTCCGCAAACAAAAGATCTTGCAAAAAATTCAATCACAAAAAAATTAATCAATAAAAAGCATTAACTTAGAACACTCCTGATCAACGCACACATATAGTAATTGACCTCATTCCCTCCAAATTAACCTCAAATCTTGTGGAACCAGTCAAGCGATCGATAACCACTTGAAAGTGGAGCTCCAAAAAGAGGAGAACCCGCCTTTTTGGCCGTGGCCTCTCCTGGCCCGACTCGAAAAACATCTTCAAACAGCGAATCCGCACATCTCCCTGCAAGCTCCGCCCCGTTTCCGGCTCTGTTCGAATCCGTGGGCGTAAAATCAATGAAGTTTTACTTTTTTTATTTTTTCATACACAGGTTGAAACATACGGCGATTAAAATAATTCCAGCCGCTGAATAATTCAGGGCCCTTCATTGAGACATAATTAATCAGAACTACGATTATTGCACGGCCTCCGCGTTTGCAAACTGGTTAGCAATTCACTTACTCATGTACCTGTGGTAAACAAGTGTTATTGTAATAACAACTCGATACGTGCCACGGGTTGATTCCGCAGGGCGCAGGATGGGAATTAGGTCCACCTACGGAACGCCCACTGACTCGAATCATATAATTGATTTTGCATTTTTGAGAGCGCAGAATCAATTTAACTTAGGGACAGGTGAGTTACTGTAGGGCTGTCAAATTATGGTTACTAATTGTAAACTTTTCGTTTTAAAAATTGAATGCCAAATGAGGTTCTCGGGTTCCAATAAAAGTTTCTATGTATACAGGTTGGCACAAAAATAGAAACGATTCCTATAAAAAATTTAAACGGCGTTTTTTAAAGACATTGAGTGTTTTCCAACAAGCTTTGAAGATGAAGGATAATAGAGATTGAAAAAATAGTTAAAATTTTTTTGACCATGTCTTTTTGGACCTTATTAGCAATGTAGAAGCGGGATTTTACTGGTAATTTTTATGTCATTTTCCCAACTGCTATCATAAAATTCGTATTCAGACCTTTGTTAGTATACATGCTATACTTGATCTACCTTTTCTGAACTTCAAAGATACCAAAAATGAAAAGAAATCAAATGTAAATATCAAAATTTCTACTAGATCACCTTTACAATTACTTTACAATTACAACGTCTACTCCTTTCCACTAAAAAACTCCCTTTCAACCTAAAACTCACGCACTTCACATTGTCATGACCAAATTCTTCTGCAACGTGCAGACTACGCGTTCAAAATTTTCCAGGTGCAATCCGCATCTTATTCACTCTTTAGCCCTTATTATAAAAACACAAAAATAAAAATCTTGGTAAACATAAGGTATTACTACCATGCATAGTGCAATAGTAACATCAAATTTGCTATGCATTTGTCATAAAAAATTGCTAAAACGCAAAAGTCAGGTGCCAAATTCAACAACATTACCGAAGAATGATGAAAAAAGCTACAGTAAGAAAGCGGAGGGCTTGAAAAAATGATGCCCGAAACAATACTGAAGACGCAATTAACGGGTCGTCGTTTAATGTGATGCTGTTGGAACGGTTTAATTTCCTCCACGACTGGTTCCCCAAAAACTTATTTTTCGTTTTTTGAATACCGCTGATCGAAATTGGGTGATAAGGAGACGCGACGAAAGTGCTCAAACGCAAATTAAAGGGGCAGGAAATGTGTTCTCGGGCTGACGTTACAGTACAGAGGTCCTGAAAGAGGTTGGGAAGCAAGTTTCACATCAGAATCGATGAGGGAAATATTCGAAGTGGATGGAAGTGAATTAATCATAACTCTCGAAAAGAAGACGCCTGTTAAAAACGATGTACATCGTTATATGTGAAAATAATGTGTGTCATACAGGAAATAACATCAGCATTCTTCATGTCATTTTTCTTGAAAAAATGACTAAAGATTTCAAAACGCCGGAGAGATCTCTTATTGCAAGGAAAATTTTTTTTATCAACTGCATAAAGAAACAATTTAGATGACTTTAAAAATTCAAATTGATAGTTTTTGCCTTTATCGAAGTGCAGCGCTCAGATTTCCTACAAATTTTGTCTAAATAACAGCGAATCATTTCTTTTTGGACATAAGAAGCAAAAACTTGGAAAGAGAATAACTTGCTGTAAGTTTTGTCGTCCTCTGGTCTATCAGCAATTTTCGCAACTCCACGCACCCGCCAATCACACGCATCACAATCACTAAACACCGCATCAACGCATAATAAAAGACCCCAGATCTGCCCTGAAGCCAAATTTAAGGAGCCACGGATCTGTGGAAGGCTTTATTCAGAAGTCTGTTCCCATTGTTTCTGGAACACTTTCTCCAATTCTTCACCGTTCGATTCATCCCGGGGATTGTAAAACAAGTGAGGAATACAGGAGAACAAAGGGAATCCAATTTATCACTTTCTTTTCAGCGGATACTATTCGAATAATGAGGCAGCAAATATCAGCCAAAATTATGCAATTGAAAGCGTATTATGGTTACAAGATAGCGCTTATATAATATTACAAATGTAATCAAGGGTAACGCACTGAGATTCCTGCACTTTTTTATTAGCGAACGTGCAACATTTTGATGACAAAAAAGCACGGTTCACACTTTGCTAGTTTAAGCCGAGATTTTCAAAAATATTTTATTTTGAAAACAAACCAAAATTTTTGCCGATTCTTATCATAACATAAGCTTACAATCTTCCCTCAAGTCAAAAATTAAGATTAGTACAACTTGAAAAAGATCGAATAACCATCAATATAATCCCTTACCCTGCATACTATGCACGTTCTCTTCGTAAATCGTTCCCTCGTTTTCTAGACTATTGTTCAAAGTGTATCCGATTCATAACATGAACGCTCCATAGCCATCTGAATCATCGTGTTTCCGCGTTTTTGAATGAAAGTGAAAATAAGAACGAGATTTCAAAAATTCGAATAAAACCCCATTAATGACGCGAACGTAATGACGGCGTGAAAGCTTTGTGAATCGTCGAGGAATGGAGCGATCGACGGTGGAGATTGCTGAAATTAAAAAGGGCTTATTTCTGACCAATAACTTCTTAACTGGGCATTAGGTAGGGATAATTAGGAAAATTACAGTACACCTTGAAAATAAATTTTACTTACAAAGAGTTTAACCCAGACGTCTTCATATTACCACAGACCTACCAGATCTCTAGCTTATTTCAGTTGTTTCAGATTGCATTCTGATAGAACTTGTTCCGAATACACTTTGCAAACTGAATGACCAAACTCATTGTACTCCTGTGCGGAAGATAAATTTAGCTCCGAACATGGGAACTGACACTTCAATCGGGCGCCGTCCTTATCATTTTCATAATTTCTTTGATAAAGAAAAAAAGGCTCGTGTGTTGCGTGATTGCTAATAAAAATGTGCAACTGACAATCAGGCTATGAAGGAAGTCCGAAGCTCTGCAAAACCATAAAAGTTATTGTAACTTGGGGCAAAGAGCAAGTCAAAACCACAAGAGAAACAAAACGCGATATATCAATCCACTATCTTTCAAAGTATCCACTATGAAGAATTAAGAGTAAGGTAATAGTTTCATGTAAATTTAAATCATGAGTAACCACGACATTGTAACAACCACCTTAACTGTAGAAGACTGATAAAAAAGTGACACCCAGAAAGCCCTGAGGGCAATAAAATGGAGTGCAAGGAATAAACTGTCCATCAAAACGATGGACTCTCGGGAGGTCAATCCAATCTGCTGATAGTGTTTCATTTCCCAGGTATAAAAGCCGAGCCTCCGGCTAGTCCAGCATCCGACTCCCGAAGTTGAATCCCCATTCACAGGACTTCTCCCGATGAAGTTCTTGTGTGTCGCCCTTGTGGCGCTTGGCCTGACTTCGGCCTCCCTGTTCTCATCCAACGACGAGTCCTCGACCGCTGAATGGCAGTCCAAGGCCTTCGCCCAACCCAACCATGCCTATCACTTCAACTACGACGCCCAGTTGAGCGCCGGTTATGCTCCATGGATCAGCTCTCAACGTGCCCAGCAACGCTTGAACGCCCAGATCCGCGTTGATTTCGCCTCTGAAAGATCCGCCATCCTCAGAATCCAGAAGGCCCGTCTTGGTCAGCTGAATGATGAAGTTGACTCTTCCCAACTCCAGAACATTCAGCAAACCGAGCGTGCTCAGATCAGCGAGGATAAGATGGCTCAGCTCCGTCTGCCCGTTCAGTTCACCATTGCCGATGGCATCGTGGAACGTGTCCAGTTCGCTGAGAACGACCCCACCTGGTCTCGCAACATCAAGAAAGCCATGATCAACCTCATGCAGTTGAACCTTCAACAAACCTCCTTCGAACCCCTGAAGAAGGCCACCCAAGAAGCCGACTCCATTCCCATGACCTTCACTGAGATGGAGACCACCTTGGAAGGTGAATGCCCTGTGCAATACACCGTCTCCGAGACCGGTAAACAACAATGGAACGTCACCAAATCCGTCCAATTCAACGCTTGCCGCAAGGTCTCCGACATTGCCTACGGTCTTCACTCTGAGCACACCCAATCCCAGCTGTCCATCAAGCAGCAGCAACAACTCTTCGATAACCAAAACTCTGTTGAGCAATCCGCCAACAGCCAGGAAGAGCGAATCCAAAACATCCCTCAAGAGAAGTTGGAACGCTCCACTGTTTACCGTTATCAGCTCCGTGCCAATGGAAAGAAGATCGCTCTGTTGACTGCTGAAACTGCATCCAGCTATCAGATGAAATCGACCAACTCCGAGAACCAGAACGCCCAACAAGTTTTGGCCTTGGCCCGTATTCACTTGACCAAGGTCGAGGAGAAGAAGCCCGAACAAGCCGAACAGAAGCTCAGCGAGGAAGAGACCCTCCAATACAACAGCCAATACGAGTCTAACGAGAAACGTTTCTTCATGTATGGCGATGAGGAGTTCTCTACCAACCCCTTCAATGCCGAACAATCCGAGGAATCTCGCGTTAAGCTGATCAAGAGCAACATGAAGCAGATCATCGAAGCCTTCGAGAAGAACGCTCATGAATCCAAGCAAGAGACCATCAACAAGGTCACTGAGGCCCTCCACCACATCCGCAGATGCTCCCAGAAGACTCTGAAGCAACTCCGTGAAGAGCACGCCAACCAAGTTGAAAAAGAACTCTTTGAGGATCTGTTGGCCATGGCTGCTACCCGCAACCCCATCGCTATTCTCGCTGAGAAGATGAACAAGATGAGCACCGTCCACTTCGTCAAGGTTCTCAAGTCCATCTCCGGAAACTTGCTTGTCCCATCTGAACGCATTGCCAAGCACATCCAAGATGTCTGTGAGAAGACCAATGAACAAGAAAACGTTCGTCAACAAACCTGCTACGTCGCCTTGTCCGCCGTTATTGGACAATTGAACCAACAACAACAACAGGCTCGCGTTTCCGCCGCCCACCCCACCAAGAAGGAGGAACAACAAGTTGAAGTCAAGCTTGCCGAGTTCCAGAAAATCTTGGAAAGCCAATGGGAAAACGCTCAGAACGACTACCAGAAGGTCTTGGCCTTGAAGATGCTGGCCAACGCCGCTTTGGAGAAGACCCTTCCTTTGTTGGAAAAGATCGCCCATGGAAAGAAGGAATCCACCTTCATCAGAACTGAAGCCATCGACTCGTTGAGAAGATTCAGAAACACCCACCCTCAAAAGGTTCAGGAGATCTGCATGCCCATCTTCGAGAACACCAAAGAAAAGCCAGAGATCCGCATGGCCTCTCTTTCCTTGGTTGCCTCCACCTTCAACGTTCAACCCGATGTCGCTCGTCCAATTGCTGACCAGATCATCTACACCTTGAAGAACGAGCGCTCCGAGCAAGTCCGCGCTTTCACCTACACTTTGTGCCGCGCCTACGCCCAATCTCCAGTTGCCTACGAGCAAGAAGTCGCCCAGAAGCTCCGCCAATCCTTGAAGATCGCCAACATCCAGGAAGAAGAGAGCCTCAGACGTGCCTCTCGTCACATCCGTGTCCCCATCTACAGCCAGACCGAGCAAGAAGGCATCTTTGTTGGTGCTTCCTTGGCCTTCAGCCCTGAATCTCTTCTTCCCACTCATGTTGCCGCCTATGTTGACAGCATGCTGAATGGATTTGTTAACAAGCACAGCATCTACATCTCTGCTTGCCAACAAAACGCTGACCAATGGATCCAACGTCTGGTACGCAAGGCCCGTTCGGTCAACCGCTCCAGCTCGAAGAGAAGAAACGCCTCGGAATTGAAAAAGTTCTTGGAATCCATCAAGATTGAGAAGCGCGAACAGTCCACTGAGACCCCCTTCGCCATGATCTCCATCCGTGTCAAGGATGTCGACCAGATCGTCCTTCCTCTCACCGACAAGACCTTCAACATGCTCTTGGAGAACACCGAACAGGCTCAATGGATGGCCGACTTGTTCCAGATCACTGAATCTGCTGAAGGCCGCTTCAGTTCCATGATCTCTGCCCACGAATCTGGCTTCGTTATCCCTACCTCAACCGGTTTCCCACTTGTATCTCAACAATTGGCCATTGTTTTGGCCAACGGAAAAGCTCAAGGAGAGATCAACGTTGACTTCGGCTCTCACATCAAGACCCACTTGAACATCAAGCGCGCTCAGATCGCTGTCGAACATCAGCAGACTCTTCGTGTTGTCGACCCCATCGCCAAGAAGGATGTTGGAGTTGCCTCCCACAGAACTGTTGAACTCCAGACCCCCAAGAACATGAAGATCAAGATCGAGGCTTCTTATGCTCAAGGTCTTAAGATCCAATCCTCCACTGAAGAACAGAAGGTTCAACTTCTCTCCCTCAGATCCCTTCCTTACACTTTTGTTGGACAAAAACAACAAAAGATCCAGTCCATCCAGAACCGTCAACTCCAATCTCTTCAACGTGAACTGAAATACGAGAGCCAGAGCTTCAAGATCTCCGGTCTTGTTCATCAGCCACTTTCCTGGACTCAGCCTTCTGAGGTTCTGAAGACTCTCTTGGCTGCCGAGAACCATCTGACCGTTGACTACTACCCAGCCAAGGGATACGAAGGATCTGTCAGCTTCAAGGCCCATGGTTACATCTTCAAGCCAGTCAAGATCGAAGAGGCTCTTTCCGCCCAGCTCAAGCAGTTCAGCAAGCAACAACGTCAAGTCGTCGACTCTGACAAATGGACCGCTGGTTTCGAACAGCAATCCGAAGATGACCAATCTCTTGAACAAGAGCAGGAACGCACCAACAACTTCATGTCCAACTACCACAAGAAGATCGCCACCGCCGGAACTTCCAACAAGGCTTACAAACACCGTCTTGTTTTGGTTGCCGAATCTGGAGAACACAAATCTGAACTTGAACTTGAGGCCACTTGCGACGCTTCCTTGACCGCTTGCCGATTCCAAGCCAAGGCCCAACGCCCAGCCATCAGCTACCTCCAGGAGTCCAACGAATGGAAGGCCGAGGTCAACGTTGACACTTTGATGCCTGAGAACCTGAAAGACAATGCTCACAACCGCTTCTTGGCCCGCGCTCATGTCCAATGGGGAACCCAATTCGACCAGAAGATCAAGGCTTTCCTCTCCGCCCGCCCTCAAGCCCACTTCCCCGAAGATGTTGCTCTCTTCTTGAACCAAATCGACGTCTCCGCCGATTACATGCTCCACCAGAAATCGCAGAGAATCATCGAGCGTCTCTACGAGTTGGTCAAGGCCTACTACTACCTTCAAAGCGAGGTCTACCCCGCCCAGAAGCTGTCTACTGATGCCGAGAAGAACGGACACATCCGTGCCCGTCTCTCCGTCGAGCCCGTCAACCGCCAAACTCTGAACCTGACCATCCAATCGGCCAACGAAGTCTTCCACTTGGAGAACGTCTACTCGCCAGTCAAACTCGGTCTCTACGTCCAAAGACAGGAGCGCCGCCCAGCCTACCACTCCGTCCAGTCCATCCTGAACCGTGCCGCCGACGAATCTCGCGCCGAATGCCATGTCCAGAAGAACAACATCATCCAGGCCTTCAACGACGTAGAATTCCGTGCTCCTTTGAGCCACAAATGCTTCAGCGTGATCGCCAAGGACTGTCAGAACACCGGAGAGCCATTGTTTGTGGTCCTCGCCAAGCAACAGACCTCGGACAAGAAGAACTCCAACAAGATTGTCAAGATCATCGCCCAAGACGTCACCATTGAGGTCCAACCCGCTTCCAACAAGAAGGATGAGCAATCCTTGAAGCTGTTGTTGAATGGAGAGAAGGTCAACGCTTTCGAGCACCCCATCGAGAACATGGAATACGACGGAGAAGAGCTGTACGCTCGTCTTGACGGTGTTACCGTTCGCTTCGATGGCCGCAAACTGTTGGTCAAGGTCTCCCCTGAATTCTCGAACGCTCAATGCGGTCTTTGCGGACACTTGAACGGAGAATACGACGAGACTTTCCGTCTTGCTAACAACCAACAGACCGACGATGTCGCTGAGTTCCACCGTTCCTACTCGGTCCGTGACGAACAATGCGACGACAAGCACCTGAACGAGTTCTACGGAAACCAACAACAGAAACAAAGCCGATTCCGCAAGATGAACGAGGATTCTGACGAAGAATGGGAGAACAGCCAAGCTCAGGACTCCGACGAATGGGAATCTGGAGAATACAGAAAGGAACAGAAATCCGAGGAGGAGCAGGATGATGAGTACGATTACCAGAGCGGAAAGAAGAACACCGTCGGTAAGCCTTTACATCGATTTTACTTGATTCATTAAAGCAAAAAGACGAAAATTGTAATAAAAATCTCGATTTTAGCCCCCCAGAACGTGATCGACGTTGTTGAACGCAAGCACGAGATCTGTTTGTCCCGCAAACCCGTCGCTCACTGCCCACCAGAGAGCTACAGCAACGAGGACAAGGAGAAGACCGAGCAACGCGATTACGTCTGCCTTCAGCGTCACTCCACCGAAGCCCGCCGTTTGTTGCGCGAGATCCGCCGCAACCAAAACCAGGATCTGCAGAAGTTGGCTGACCGTTTGGACATCGACTTGGAGGCCACCAACTCCCCATTGGAGGTCCAGATCCACCGTGAATGCGTCCGCGCTTAAACCGGATTATAATATCGTCAAACTATGTTTTGTATCGTTGTAATGACCCTTTCTTGAGGATTTGACAAACTATCATAATAAACAGGCATCAGAAAATAGTTTTTTCGGAGTGAATTACCCCTCTGACCGCAGGTTGCATCACAAATGAATAAAACAATTTACGTAAGCCTGAAAACTAAAAACAACACAACAAAAAACATATTAACAACAACCTTAGAGACCGTTGCTGCTTCCCAATTTGACGGAGATGTGTTCCTGGTCCTTCAGGGACCTAGTTCTTCTCTTCCAGTTCACCTCCAACTGGACGTCGGAATACAAATCACACCTCAATTGGGCCACCAGGGAAGATCGGTTCACCAATTGCAAGGAGTTTCTCTCGGGTGGAGGGCCGTTGTAGAGCAAACTTGACAGATCTTCAAGCCCAATCTCACAAATTGCCAATGACACTATATCTTCAGCGAGATCGTCCAGAACTCGGTTCATTTCCAAAGTGTACTTGACACCGGGGCTCATAAAACGCTGGATTAAGCTGTCGTACTCCCGTATTGACGGGCTGAAACGGACGAACACACCGGAACTCGGGACATCAACTGCCAATTTGATGTTCTTGGTGACGATCCTGGTCATTGTTTGTTCTAATAAATCTAAAATATGCCGTTCCACTTGATAAAACCGAGTTTCCATTCCCGGAGATC
Organism: Bursaphelenchus xylophilus; assembly: GCA_904066235.2. Taxonomy (NCBI): domain Eukaryota; kingdom Metazoa; phylum Nematoda; class Chromadorea; order Rhabditida; family Aphelenchoididae; genus Bursaphelenchus; species Bursaphelenchus xylophilus. Next base: position 9,824,293 of record CAJFCV020000001.1, read on the forward strand.
CAAAAAGGCAAATGGTGAAGGTATCCACTTCAAATTTCCGTCGTCTGAAAAAGTAAAACATCAGAAATAGACAGTATAATGCCTGAAACAATAAAATCAGATGTTGAACCAGAAAAACAAACCCACCTAAACACATTGAAAAGACATATAATCAACTTACATCTCAATCTTATCCAGAAGGAATAATTTCCATGGGCAAGGCCATATTTCCAGATGTTTAACCCTGTGGATGGCACAAAAGTCAAAGATGCTCGGTTTACACCCTTCCTGGAGCCGAACTGTGACTCGATCCAGACTCATGGCTGGAGTTGTTGCTAGGACATCCGCTACTCGATAGTATGAAGTATTATCACACGACGTAAAGTCAATCGTCTTCAAATTAGGGGCCAATTCTGCGATCAATCTGCAGATACTGTTCTGATTAATCTTGAACTTCCATTTAAGAATGTCTAAAATCGAAAAAATGAAAGAAAAAGACTTACCATTGCATAAAATTCTCGTATAAGACTCAGTTGGGCAGCCTTTGGAGAACCCATACATTGTAATCATGGTGTGTCCGTCTTGATCAACTTGAAAGGAGATTCCAGAGAACACCGGAACCACCAGTTTGATTATATCCACGTAATCTCCGCAGAATACGTAATCATGCTCGTTAACCAAGTAAGAGGTCGCGTCTTCCAACGGGTTGATCTTGATGCCCAACCTCACATCTCCAATATTACCCCTTATAGCTCGAATTCGGAGAGCGTACAGGTTCTTCAAGGCAGCTGAATAGATCCCACGACGGCCAAAAAGCTGAAACAAGTCGCTGGTTAATCTTCCGAATCCATCTCCAGCCTCCATTAGCTGTTTTCAAACTATATTATCTTTGAGCTCTATGTCGAAATAAGGAATCATTCAAAAAGGGGTAACTTACTGTTAGACGAAGTTGCTTCTTAATCTCCTCGTGCTGATGATCCGCCCTGGCATCTTCTAGGTTAATAAAAGAGGTGAAATATTGGGTGAAGAAGGAAAACGGTTCATGATTTAACATCTGAAGCTAGTGTAAGACCGGAAACCAAAGCAGAGCCACGAAAGCTTGATAAGGATTGTAGAAGATTGGTCCCACAAGTAGAACAAAACGAATGGCAAGACAACCAATCCGGAGATTTTATGGGGCAAGAATCTCCGAAATTGTGACATTTTATATGGTCAAAGTTGCTTGTTTTTATTGTTGACAAATCGTTTGGGCTTTTTGTCTGCAGACGAAAAGTCCAAGTATCGACATGCCATCTCCCGTATGAGCTCATCTCTATTTTAGGGCTGAGGTCTGACTTTGCACTGTTATTGCATGATAATTTAGTGTAATATAAAAATTTTTGATATGCAGTGAATTTTAGGTAACAACTCAATATTTTGCCCCTTCCCGATGTCTGTTGCGAATTACAGATGCTTTCAGCAAGTGTCCCTGTCCTCTGACTTTCCCCGACATTCTCGAAGGTCCGATGATTCGAAACCAGATTTAGAAGAAGTGTGAAAGCTGGAGAACGAGGTGATACGACGAAAAGAGAAAGTAAGTCCGCCGACGTTGCGCAATCAAAATGTTTTCCCAAGTGAGAACCTGTTTCGAAGTTTTATTTTATGTTATTCTAGATTTATTAGCCGAAATCTTTGAGCGATGGGTTTTCGAGTATATTTTTAGGCAACAAAAGAGTTTTATGACCTAAAAATGGGGTTAGTGGGCTTCAAATAGGTTGTGAAGAAGCTTTTTGGCAGTAAAATTATGTGTGTGACATATTTTTGAGCAAGTATAATATCGGGAGATGATTTGATCAAGAATTGTCTAGTCTTATGTAATTTTTATCTTACTCCATTGCTTGTAGTACATTATTCCACTGTAAACTCTCTAGGATACAATGATTTATTACAGACCCTCTCCCCACCACCTCTTCCTTATATTAACCTTCCCTCATCAATCTATCAAGCAGACTTTTGGCGTCCGAATGTCTGAATCCATCCTTTCCGATGATCCAATTTATCCTCGAACACCTTACTCTCACTCGTTTCCTCACTTTCAACATAAAAAATGAAGGTGGGATCTCAACGCACTTCAACTGGATATAAAAGGGTCGTCCGATTTCACTCTTCATTACTAATCAACATGAAATTTGTGTTACTTTTTATTGCTGTGGTTATCGGAGTTTCTGCGTACGACTTTGACAAGGTCTTACCTGGTCTGATTGGTAAGTTGTTTTTGTTTTTTGGTTTGATTTTAGTAAGCAAGAATGATGATGTTCACGGTTTATAATACCCACATTGAATTTTAGAGAGGACTCTTGCCGAAGGTCCCAAGCATGTGGATATCCTGAACGAAAGAGAGAGAAAGCTCTACTTGGCCATTCTCCGCCCGAAAGTCAAGCCTGATCGGCTGAAGAAGGCGTTCGCCAACCGGAAAATCAAGGGGATGTTCTTTGAAGCGATGAGGGTCGTGTTGAAGGAGAATGGAATCAGCCCATTGGCTGGGGACTTCTTGGGAACTGTAAGTGTTTATATTTTGTTTTTAAAGATTATAGGTGGTCTTCTCGCAAAGGTTAACATGCAATAGTTAACTTTTGATTTTTTCAAATGTGCCTCAAAAGAATTTACGTCAATATTGGAATACTTTCTTCAAACGATTCTTATAAGTCATCTAAATCAATATAAAATCCCCATTTCCAGGTCTACGAAGTGAGTAAATCCGCCAAGGCCAAAGAAGATCCCCAATATTTTGTTCCATTCGTAGTCGGCTCCTTCATGCTTCTGGAAGATTCGGAGAAGGAGCTTGTAGCCAGAGGCGACCCAGAGTTAATCCGCCAACTTCAGGAATTCGCGGACAAGGATGAGAAAGTTACCGAACTTTTAACCACTTTGGTCGCATAAAAGTTGGAAACGAAATGGAAATATTTTGTTTGAGAGACACCTGTCTTCCCACAGCTGTAATTGTATTCTTTAATAAGATCTTGTTTGTACATTTGAGAATAATAAAGATGTCAGCCATTAGTTTTGGGCAGTGGTTGGGGGGTAAATTTTGAGAGTAGAATTTCTAAAACTTTACAGACACTGTTAGAATTTGAGGCTTTACGTGAAACGTTGGACTTCAGTATGGCTTCAGACTGGAATATTTTCAATACTAATTTTGATATTGTAGTGGGAGATTAAAAAATACCGTAGTTTGTAGTGTGAGAACCAATTTATCTTGGCTTTGTATTCAGTCTGAAGTTCTGGGAAACACTTGAGATATTTATTATTCTTGATGCCGTGATGACTTTTGATGTGTAAAATCTATTGTATTTTTTTTGTTAGCCGCCGGATTCATATTGGTTGCGAACAAGAACAGTATATCAGTCTGTCGGGAAAATAACGGCGGATCGTCGCAGCAAAATGTCTCGCATCGCCGCTATCGCGCACCAAATCCCAAGCCGCGGCTTGCAGTCGCAAAGCGATGATGGGCGATTCCGAGGTGCGACGATCCGCCGTTATTTTTCCGACAGACCGATAAATGGACCGGAAACTGTATTTCCAATTTTCAATTGAAGACATAGTTGATATGTAACATATAGTTTAATATTTGCCCGTTTATACGATATCTGGCTTCTCTCTGCAGGTTTTCTTTTTAATTCCCGAGCAATAAATCTTGACCATACCGCATAAAATTTCTTTCAAAATAGTTGTTGCTCTATAAATTGCATATTCCATCGTAATCGGGCCTGTTTCATCCCTTGTTGCATCAGATTGGAACGCTCCATCTTATTTCTGGCCCCTTTCCTGTAGTCATACCAACTTGATTGACGAAAAACAAATTCGGAATATGCGAATGCCCAGAATTGGGAATAAACAATTGTGCGTATCCGCTGAAATATAAATAAAATGACGCCGTGGGGGATTTGGAGGGACAAAGGAGGGGCAAGGGGAGACCGGGGAAACCGTTTTATGGAACCACCGTTTAGTCTGGGCATTCGAATCGCTTTCGAATTTGTCTTGGAGATCTAGGGCGATCACAGTTTGAGATTTCGAACTTTAAAGAGTGGAACGGTGATCTTAAATGCCCTAAAAAAGGAAAGGAATTTTAGGGTGCTGCAACGAGTTGAAGGTGAATTTTTGTTCAGATTCTGAAAAATGGTGTATTCTGAACCCTTTGTGACAATTAGTTTGCCTTAGTACGCCTATTTCTAGGCCTATCTGTTCACTTTTTCCACTGTCTTTATCTACTCGTAACTTCTCCAATCTTCCCCGAATCGCCATTTTCTCTACTTATACCTCATTCTGTCCCGATTATATACTCCAAACCGGCTCGAAAGCTACCAGTTGGTCTCCTAACCGTCTAATAATCCCATATTTTAATCAATCTTCTCACTCAAAACAGGTGAAGGATATGACACCAGATCACATCCCTTAATATTCCCGAACAACAATTGTCCCTCTTCGAGATTGTTTTGAGGTCCGAACCTTTTTATATTTCTTTGATCCCACTCTTTTCCCTTAATTTTTCAACAGGATGAGCAATATAAATTGGCATCTCGGACTTTCGACATGTCTTTTTTGATATTCTTCTTGGGTTTCCGTTGTGTTTTTGAGTTCAAATGTTGTTGGTTTTAAGATACGTTAAGGCAGCAAGCCCTGTTGTTTTGACATCAATTTTTTTTATATTACTTTAGATATTTGATGACCTAACACAATATAAAATAACTCGAAAAATCTCAAAATTTTATGAAATCTGTTTCGAAGTTGGTACAGTATCTAAAAAGATGTACGGGTTAGATGGTTGGACACAAATATTCCATGGATTTTATTAAGTAGCTTTGCTTATTATTTTTTGATGATTTTAGATGAAAAACATTCAAGAAAAGTGTCGTAAAAATGGCTTTTATTGAAAAAGTTTTAATCAGCGTAACTTTGCAGCCTCTTAGATTGAGAATCACCTCCTACCGCCACTAACATACTTCATTGGTTGAAGAGTTCACCTTATTCCCGCCGATTGTTTGCCCAGTATAATATAAAATTCGGACCGGAAGAGCGGATAAACTTTCCAGGAACGTTCTCTGGTCGTTATGTTTCGTGATATTGGGCACGGATACCATACCTGCTGCTCCCTTTTGTCACACTGACATGGCAACGTCAGCGGTCACCAGTCGCCGGCCGTTGCTTAGGGACAAAAGTGTGCATTGTTAAGCGGTTTGCGAAAGTTTTTGTAGGGAATGCTTGTATTGTGTGTGTTCAAGGAGCGGGAAGGGGTGTTTAAGTGGTTTGGGAGGGAAATTGAACCCTGAAAATCGTCGAAATTATTGAAAAAACTTCTGAAATTTTGGGTGTCGAATAGTAATTATAGCTAAATAAGGTCTGGAATCGACCTAAAGTTTGAGGTTACGGTAAATTACAGCTAGATTTTCATCTCGTCTTGCTATTTTAGTTAATTTTTTGAGAAATCAAAAAATTTTTTATAATGAACTAGGCAAAAATGATGATTTTTTGTAAGAAATGAGGATAAATCTGAAATGATTTGCCAAGAGTGGGATCCAATAGTGTCAATATACTTTCAATGTACTTGCAGTTCACTTATTAAGCGCAAAACATAAAAAACGCCGCCAAAAGTCTCGCGGGGACTCCAGAATTATTTGATCTAAGATGGTCTCCATCTGATAATTCACTCTCACTTTCATGTTTCCCTCTACTTACTTCTTAGTAGCTTGTTATAAGAGCGCCAAAAACAACAAAATATGTTTTTGAAATTCTTTGGAACCTTCCAATTAGTGGATTCTCAATTAGAGATCTTCTTTCAATTTTTGTTTTTTCCGTTATTTTTTGAGACAATTTGTATTTTATATGAACAGCATAGGACTCAAGAAGTCTGTTTACTTGATTTGCAGTTACTTCTTGGCGATATTGGCTTTAAGAATCACTTTTTGGAGGGAAACGACTAAAGTCATCATGGATAATGCATTGATGTTCATTTGTAAAATTAAGGCTATTTTTGATATTGCAAGTACTCGACATTTTTCTTTATTAGGCGTATTTGTCGCGTTATAAGGGCTGTTCCAGCTACTCAGCATTAATTGTCGGGAGATTTTCAAAGACAATTTCCTAATTAATAATTTGCTATTTTTACTCGTTGATTTGTATCATATATATGACTTCGAAAAACCTTTATTCAGAAATATCATCTTTTTCATTATTATTACTATTATTTTTATTGCAGATGAGCAATATTTGAAACTGAAAATAAGATGATGATACAATCAATCGAAAAAACGGATGGGTTCGATTGGAGATGCGGATGCTAAAGAATATCAAGAAGATTCTGCTGTGTGGAGTCTGCTTCATCGGTGTTACGTACATTTACACGCAGTTTAGTCCAGGTGGGGATAATGTAATTGAAATGACGTCATCCTGAATTCAAGCTTTGATAATTTATATTATTTTAGTTGACTTCATAAACTCAAATCAAGTGTTCTCCACAAATTCCGCCGACTTAATAACGCAAATCATTTTGCAAAATGATAACAATTTCACCGTCGACGACAGCCTTGATCACGGGATACCATTCACACATCCGAAAAAACAAAATGAACAGTTTTATGTCCGAAGTGCGTTCAGGATATCTAATACGACGATACGATTAACAATCTTAAGGAATTTATATAATCGGTAAGGATTTTTCTTTTGAAAAATTATATTGTACATGACACCTGTGGTCAAAATGATACGTTTTGTTCAGACGGCTTTTGTATTACAAATTTGGATCAGCTACAGGCTCAGTACAACAAATATGTAATTTGAAGGGCTGTCGTAATACTTACGCTCCAAATTGTCGGATCGTCGGGATCATTGGGGTCATCAAGATTGAGCCTCGGATAAATGAAAGTCAAAGTGATACAATTCAATTATGGTCCACAAAAGGAGAAGAAATCACTCTGCCAATTATGTCAGTACACATTAAAATGTTTTCTGATTGAGTCGGACAACTTTTCCGACCGCATTTTACATCCATCTTCCCTATTTCTGAGTCCCACCACGAAATCGTTTCATCTAAAAAATAAGTATTCTTTTCAGCGATGTCCGACCGCGAGAACCCGTCCACAAGCTAGCCGTTTGTCTGCAGACCATCTTCCTTCACGATGAAACTTCAGTTTTCATTCAATTTTTCGAGCATTGGATTGCTCATGGTGCCACAAAATTCTACATTTATCGACAAAACTACGCTCAGCACGTCCAATACATATTAGATTTCTACAGCTCCCATCCGGGGCTTGATGTTGAATATGTTGATTGGTCTGAATTGCCGAGCAACGACACTCATAATCCAAATGAGCTGTTGTTCAGGTAGGTCAACATAATTTTTTCCTTGATTTTTTTCTTATGTTTAGGTATGCTTCATCAAAGGTTGTATTTGTTTCTTTTTAGGACTGAGGTGTACATGGGAGTGTTTGATTGTCTCCATCGAGCTCGCTATACCGCTAAGTATGTGGCTCAATTGGATCTGGATGAAGTTTTGATGGTCGGGAATACAGATTTGATCCGTCATCTGGACACTTTATACGAGAAACATCCCAATTTAGCTACTGTTCAGATAAAAAGCCGGAAAGCCGAGTTTATTGTGAGTTTTATCTTACCCTGCATAAGTTTAGATTATGGGTGACGTAATGTTGTTTCAGAATTACGATTGGCTCTTACTCCGTGATTTTCGTAATATGACGTTTTCTGGGTTCCATCAACTCTCAGTAGAGACCAAGTTATTTCCTCCACCCGCCTATTCCAAGCTTATTCATCGGCCAGAGCGGGTGATCAATGGGCATCATCATTTGTTCACCGAAGGAGAACTTATTCCTGGTGGAAGAGGTGTCAAATACAGAATGATGGTCGCCAATGAGGCTAATTTACAGATAATTCATCTGCGGTAAGTCTAGAACTTGTTTTTTTCTAGTTTTCCTAGGTCTTTTATATTGTACTCAATATCAATCTGCAAAATTTCGATTCCAGACGAGAACGAGACAATTTGTTCAAAACAAAGACGATGCGAAAAAGTGAAATCCTCAAACCTCTTGCTCAGAAATGGGAAGTATCTTTTAAAAAACATATCCAAGATTACTCAGGCCCTTCCGAGATCACCCCCAATTCCAATATGAAGAAGGTCGAGAAGTGCAGAAAGAAGTTGAATGACAACACCAGGGTGATGTGTGTATCCGTTTATTACTGTGCCAAGGATCTCATGTTGAAAAATTTTTACAAAGCTCTCAATTCGTGGTATACTTTATGAACCGGTACTTTTTTTGTCTACTGTAATATAATTGATCTTGTTCAACACTTAATAAGTGTTATGAAAATACAGTACAGTATGTGTAAAATTAGGAGTTTTTTGATGAAATAGTAAATTTTTTGATTATCAGAGGTTGGAATGCTGCTGGTAAAATACGGCACCGTCTTGTTGGAATATTCTATTTTATTTGAAACCTAAAATTAATAAAACTTTAATATTTTTTGAGTGGAAGGTTGGCGATAAACGTTCTGAGGTATTTCTCGTACCAGGGGGCGTTCCTTGCAAGGCTTTCTCACAGAGAAAGTCACTTTGTTCATGATGATTTAGACGCTTCTACAAAAATCGCTTTAAAAGTCGTGGCAAGATACGTTTTGTTTTGTTTTTATCGTTTTGTTTCGATAACCTGTTCTAAAACACGCTTAGTTCACCTTTTCATGCTTGAAAACACTTCGAAATGCCCTTCGAATTCCCCAAGATTAGCTCTGAAACCTTGACATTTTACCCTTTTAAACGTGTTTTTCGAAGGTTCTCGTCGAAAAAACCGCTCCGTTAATGACCCTGATTCGAATCCGGTATCGGTTTAAAAGCGGCGCCGGCTTCCAGTCCGTTCTCAACGTTTAGCAAGCTAGTCAAGTTTGATAGCAGTCAAGGTAAGTGGAATGTAAAAAAATTATATGAACTTGAAAAATTGGTAGTAAATAGTAATATGAAGACAGTAGCTATCTAAATGATCACCATTTCTATTTTTTGAACAAAAATTTTAATTTCAGATGAGGTTATTGAAGGCGTTGGCACCTCTTTTCCTCCTATTCTCATCATCATTTTGTGCTGTTAATCGAGAGAGTAAGTCATCCCATAAATTTTTACTTTATAACTTCGTATTTTAGACCATTTCGGAGAACCCTGTGCCCTATGTGAGTGTTTTATCGAGTACTCTGACCGTGATGTGGGAATGGGAAGGATGCCTTTTAAGGTGGTCACCAACTCGTATGACGTCACTGAAGACAAATGTTTAGCTGGGTGTTTGCAAGATTCTGTAAGTGGCTCTTAACCCTTTCCGGACGAGTCGGCACCTCCATGCAAAAATGAAAGAGGGTACCCTACTGAGTAACGGCATAATAGTGGTTCAGCCCATCGAAGCGTTATTTGGGACTTATGACAAAAAATGTCCTAAAAAGTACCCCCAGTTGACATAACCCTTATAAAATTTTACTAACGACCTGTAAATTGGAAACTACCCCTAAGTAGTCTATGACTCCTACTACTGTTACATCCAAGAACTGTCCAAATCGGACCACTACAGGATTAGTTATCGACTTTTGGAAATTGAATTCAATTTTGATGATATTATCCATGCTTTTAGGCTTGTAAAATGGCTGTCTATGGATTTGTTGGTGGCCGCTCGGTCTTTTCCTGCGAATATTACGACCTAATCGACGTCCAGAAGCCCATTTATGCCCCGTATACCAACATTTATTTGAAGAGAACCAGCACTTGTCAGAAAGAAAGTAAGCAAATTTGTTTGTAAAATACGTTCCACCTTTCTATATCCTTTAAATGAACGTCTTTTAGTGAGCAAATACCCTCCAGTTCAAATCGCTCAGAACGACGTCATTCCACAGATGAATGAAGAAGTTAGCGCGAGAAAATCACGATTTATGCGGATGAACCAGCGAACAAACCCATTTGCGATTGGAAAATAGGCAATGAACATGTTTAGCGATTGTCTTAATTTATTTTATTTGTCTGTATAAACTGCCAACGTAATCTCGGTGGATTGGGAGAGAAGAATTGGGATCTCTGACACATATCTGGAGGGATCTCTTATAGCCTCCACAAGAAAAACCCCAAGATTTTTTTAATCCTGTATCCCTTTTGTATCCCTTCTGATATTTATCCCGTGTGTGGAGCACGGTGACAACGCTATGTTCGTCAAGAAACAACAGTTGCGGTTATTTTGCTTTTTTCCGCATCCTCCTTTGCCATTTTTCATTATGAGCACGGCTAAAACAATTTTTTTGTTGCATTTTATACGAGTTTGATATACCCCTAAACATAGTGGTCTATCAATTTACAATGGCTCATAAAATCGTCCACTCTCCCGTTCATCTTCCCCAAATTTTCGTAAAACATTTGTTGTCCCATCAACAAATCCCTTTCCTCCCCCAAATTGCAGGTTTCATTAACTCGTAATCCCCGTCGATCCGGGGGATCAACTTTCCATGAACCTGTCCATCTCTGCCTAATTTGCTTAGGAAGTGGCGATTACGCAACACCAAGCAATTGGGCGCAAAATGAGCGAACATCTGCCTTCGAAGGGAGAAACGATCAAATTCCATGGGTATATTGTTTGAGGAGATGGTATTGTATTGTGCATTGTTTTTATTGGATTAGAGGGGATTTGGGGATTATTAATTGGTCATTCAATCGCCATGGGTAAGGAAGATCTTGCTTGTGCAATTATTTTATTGTTCAAGACTCGTCATGGATTTCCGGAATTTGAGGGAAGAAATTATTTATTACATAAAGTGAGACACACAGATTTTGATGAGTTGCGGAAAAACGTCCTGGGATCGTCTGCGACTCTGCACTGTGCATCAACCCGAAAACACATTTTGCACCGTGCATCCGGTTCGAAAAGCGCTTTTGCACAGTGCAATTTCCTTGTTTTTGCCTTATTGTCGCGCGCGATTCCCATTTTTCGCAGCGACAAATCAACTTTTCGGAGAGCGACGGAATTTGGGGCCGCAAAAAATTCCGAGGACTTTTTTCCGCGACTAAAAAGCCTTATGGACAAAACCCCATTTTTCGTCTAGCCGACTCTCCTCATTTCGGATGTTCTCTCGTTCGAAGACTGTCGGATATCTCTGTTGCCACTGAAAGGGACAAAAAAAACTGACACTGGAGGAAAAAGCATTCTGCCACTTTCCTCCTCCCGTTTTTTTATTATGATCTCCGGTCTAAAAAAGTGAGATAATCGTTAAAAATCTTAGCGCAATCTGCAAAGCACGAGCCAAAATTTTCAGATGTCGATTTATGCCCCACGTGGATTATCCACATCAAATTTGAAGCTAATCCAACATTCTCGCGTGGAGCTCTTCCTATCTCGAATTGCAGCCATCTCGTAATACCGTAATCCAACGCCGACTTTGCAAAGATACGAAGTGTCGGAAAGTTACGTAAACCCGAAATGTCGTTTATAATTGTCATCGTAAACGGCGCTTCTTTTGCCAGTGGACATTAATCCCGCAAAATCAAATGTTGATGGCCATATGGACACGTCCAATAAGGATTACCAAGGGACATTCAATTTGAAGGGAGACAACTTTAAATTTGAGTGTCGTCCATATTTCAGAGCATTGGTCAGTTTGCGTAATTTGTAATCCAATTTCACCTGTAAATCCATGTTGGACCATCTGTTAAGCCGTGTGTTTGCCTTCGTATGTACATTGCGATCTTCAACAAGGTGTCAAATAGAGAGCTTGGCCGTATTAAGTGGGGCCAATGAGCGAAAAATAAACAAATATGGAGATTTTATATTGACAAGAAATCTCATTGAAAAAAAATATTGAAAAAATTCATAAAATGTGTTATGATGACATTTTTGAAATTTTCAGTAGACACCGAAATATAGGTCTCTGCATAATCTAAAATAAACTTTTTTTTTGCCCTATTAAAATACAAAAACAGTCTTATTTACCCAAAATCCCGTCTTTGATCTGGTATGATATCCAAATATCCGCTCCATCATCTTCCCACCGCCCCCTCTACACCCACAATTACATAACCAATCCTTTGCTGCAAATGTCATGAATCTCATTAGGCGGCTGACCTCAAATGAACCGCCTCGAACTCCCACAGCGATCGCCTCCAGTGGGGTTGCGCAAGAGGAGACCGGTCCTTATGGCCCCGCTTAATTAATATTCCTTTGATCCGATGGGGGGTTCCGGTTGGCCAAATCTTTTTGTTTTCCAGGAACAAATCTTTTTTCGATTTTTTCAATAACCGAAAGAGGAAATGCCAAAAATTGAGAACTAGGGGAAGGAGAATATTTTTATGGAAATGAGGCGAAAAAGGGAAAGCGATTGAAAAAAATGTCTTTATTGATGGTACGGTAAGCGGCAAAGGGCATAATAGTAACGTGTTGGGATGATTTATCGGGTTTTTAAAAACTTTTTTGACCTTATATTACCCATCCTTCCCACTTGAACTGCTCTCTTACCCAATGCTCGAAAAGCATCCAATTAATGGAGAATGATGGACAAAAGAACACTTAACATAATGAACACAAAAACATCGAGAGTAACTGTAATTCTTGACTCAAAGAAATGATTTTTTTTGGAGATTCGAAAGGAAAAATAAAAAAAAAAATGAATATTTATAAAAGAAATAAGTTGAACGCCGACAAAATGTATCATAATCTGTCTGAAGACATCAAGGAGGCCTTGTAACTCTAACAGTCAAAAAAATTCATGAAAATTAACCATAAATTTATCCATTTTTACCTAATTTATCCCACCCATTTTCAATTATTCCAAATTCTGACAAATCTAGGCTAATTTCTCCGAACGAAACTCAGTTCACGCCTAATTGGGCATGATTTATAGCCCCGTGGGATGACCTGGCCATATCCCGTGTTGCGCAATATGGCGCACCTGCTCAATTGGATTACGGTAATCAGAGTGAAAGGAAGAATTGGGAGAGAGGAGGACAGGACAATTGGATCAAATTAATGGCCATAAAAATTGTGTCATAAAAATGGCCGGGACAAAAGTGGGAAGAGGGAATAATTTTTGGGTTACGGTACGGTTACAAAAGGATTACAATAATTTTGCCACAGTAAAATTTCGGAGCAAAAAATTTTTGATGCCGTAACAAAAACAAAAAATCTTGAAAATTAAAAAGTTACAGTAATCCATGTTCAATTTCCGGTTGACCCGAGTGCCCTCGATCTCCACTCATTCCTCAGTAAATCAAGCCATCTGCATGGCTATGTTGTGTAATCTCCCCAACAAGCAGATCGATGACACCTGCCTTGGCTATCTTCTCCTTCGAGTGCACTGTTCTCAGTTACAAGAGCGATATGAGAGTCCGGTCAACAGGTCATCGAAAACACGAAGAGACCGAGAAAAGGGAGAGGGCAGAGAGGAAACGAGGGATTACATGAATATCCGATTGGATTATAACTGTTGAGAGTAATCTTACACTTAATTCGACGATCATTCGAATTTCTGAGTATGTTATTTTGAGGCCGGGGAACGTGATTTACATGACTTGTTGTGGTGAAGCAAGGTGTGCTTGGCTAATTTATGATGGCTTCTTGTTTTGTTGGTGAATTTTGAGAGAGGTTTTTGAAATTTTGCCAATATATCGCTCGCTTAATTACTTTATGGCATTGAAAGAAAATTTCTTCGTATAAAATGTCGCCTGTCCAATTGTAAGCTCATGTTTTTCCTATATTTTTTGGCATTTTTATTACTGCAACTTACCGTTTCATATCGTTCCACCAAGACATTTTACCATAAAATTTCTTTTTCAATATTTTCTCATCAATTCCAATAAAATTTTGCAAATATCAAAAAAAACTACAGTAACCCTAAATCCAACTCCTACAGTAATTGTACCCCTTCTTGACTCATAACCCGATGTTTACATTGGAAATGTAGCCCTGAAATCTGGGTCCTCAAGAAGTCCTCAAAAAGGGGGCGGAGTCGAGGGTCGAAGGTCGAGAAACAAAAACAGCGATTGCGTAAGGGTCGCCGGGATTGACCGGCCACTCCGGGACGGCAAATGAAATCGGTTGCTTCCGTCCATCCGGTGGTCGAGGCTACAGTTTGGGGGAGTTTTAGCAGAGAGATGATTTGTGGGTTACTGTAATCAAAAATTTTTGTTTTTCCTCAATTCCAACTTTGATGAATAATTTCAAAGAATTTGATGATTGTAATTCAAATAGCTTCAACTTTATCGTTCATCATTAAGCTTATTAGACCGCAGTTTTTGAATATCAACCATTTTTTACATTATTATACCATCAATATCTTTATACCCGAATCCTACCGTAATCTCCTTCAAAGTTGCTTATCGCCCCCGCAATCTATTCAAATTTGCGTTCAGATAAAGATTCCAAAACCCCTCTCTATTTACTTTATTTATCTCCCATCAACAGCATAATAGATTTTGCTTGGACCGGGTCTCATTCCCTGAGGGCTTTTGGGCTGACAGTCCCCGGAAACGCCCAAAGATTGTCACCCGATTGTCATATGGCGCTTCATAAACTTTGAAAATAGTCGTTAGGATGTATAAATTTGGACTGTTGAAGAAACGTTTATTGCCTGCGTAAAATACGAAGCAGGAAATTTTTGGTTAAATTTATTTAATACGTCTTATAAAAAACAGTTTATTTTATTACAGTAACACACGATGGAGATGCAATTGGCGGAGCTGATAAAACGATTCGCTCCCTCCAGTCCCCCTCAATTCAGCCCCATTCAGCAACAGCTCAACGCCCTCTATTGTGAGTTGATTTAAACGGCCTCTTCAGTTATTAAAGACCCCGTTATAACGCGTTAAAGTGGGTGGAAACACGAGATATCGTGATTAAGAGATTTCGACGGAGCTTTCGACAAGTTTGTTGAGGTTTGATTTGGTCTTGAACAGGTTGTTACCGTAGAAATAAAGTTTTCTTTTTGGTGACGAAAATTTGGGAAGACGTCACAGAAAACTAAAAATTTACTACATTTAAATCCAAAATATAAATCAAGACCTTATTTTTATTCCATTATCTTCAGCAGTCCAATGGCTCCTTCTTCAACGTCAAAACACCATGTTTTCTCCCATTTCTCCCTTCCTAAATCCTCAAACAATATCACCCAAATGTCAAGTTGATCTTCCAATAAAAGTAAGTGCAAGTTCATGAAAATAAAAACCTATTTTCTCCTAATATTGCCCTCGCTATGGCTATTATAAGATCTCTGGGAATATTTTTTATTTTTTGTGCAAAATTGTTGAACTTCATGGAGAATATATTTTTGTTGATAGCCAAAATAGGTATGGGGGAGAGCGGAACCCGCCGGAACTGTCTCATAATTCTCGAGGAGGAAACCGGCCATTTTTTCGTCAAAAAACGCAACAATTAGCCGGAGGGGGTTTGCGGAAAATAACTGCGGACCGGGCTCACATTCGAAGGGAGGTTGTTACAGTAATATTCGGGGGTGATTTTGGGTCATACTTATGAAACTTTGACTTTTAAATCTTTTAAAGTTTGCTTGATGACATCTAAAGTAATATAATTTCAGAGCGAACCAACATCGACTCGATCGCCCACCTCTTTCTCCATCGATGAACTCCTCAAAAACGAATCGCCCAGCTCTTCGCCTAAGGTAAAACACGTTGCCAAACAGCTCACATTTAATTCAAAAATATCATTTCAATGCAACTAAAATAATATAATTTCTAGGACCACAATCCTTTCGACTCCTCGGACTTTAAAGATTATACAGTAGAAGATCTCCAGATTCTGGATGGACGTTGTAAACGACGTCAAATCATTCCGGAAGAGAGTGATCAAGGGCCGAACAGACATATCTGCTCGGAATGTGGGAAGGGTTACGCGACGAGCTCTAATCTGAGTCGACATAAGCAAACCCATCGGTCGTTGGACTCGCCGTACGCAAAGCCTTGTAAATATTGCGGACGCGTCTATGTTTCAAACGCTGCCTTAGGGTGAGTTAAAACATTTAACATTTTTTACATGTATGATTATGATGTGGGCAAAAGTCCATTGGTTCTACCGAAATTAATGTTCCGTAATGTCCCAGAAACCAATTTTATTGCACCTACCACTAGTTAAACCCATTTTTTATTTTCAGAATGCATCTCCTTACCCACGATCAACAGCACAAGTGCGAGGAATGTGGGAAGATGTTCAGTCGGCGCTGGCTCCTCAAGAACCACATGCGCTCCCACACGGGACAAAAGCCCTATCGTTGTGCGCATTGCGGCAAGGCTTTCGCGGACCGAAGCAACCTCAGGGCACATATGCACACCCACACTGGTATGTTTATATATTCACAGCTTTCAATATTTATAAAAAGCGCAATCACAGAAGTAATTAGTCAAATTAAAATAGAAATAGCCAAAGTAAAAGGGCCATTTGATTCGAAGGGAAGACTTGACCATGAGTCAAGTGTTATCCTCAAGCAATCTAACCCAGGGGTGGTCAGTGGGCCGGGCCGGCCCGTGACGGGCCGGCCCGGCCCAAACGGGCCGGCCCGGCCCAAACGGGCCGGCCGGGCTCAAAAATGGAAAATTACAAACGGGCCGGGCCCGTCACGGGCCGGGCCGGGCCGGGCCGCGGGCCTGGGTTTTTTCCGGCCCGGCCCGGCCCGTCTAAATTACAATGCCAAACCGTTGGCATTCATTGTTTTCGCGCCGGGAAAATTAATTGATGTTGTTATAGTTGCTGTTTCTCAAGTTCTAAAACGTTTACAAGTCTATAGTTCCATTATAATACCACAAAACTATCACATTGATCCTTTACTAGCTATATCAACGCCTTTTTTGCCTAAGTTTAGATCCCAAGCTTGGGCGCAGTTCGCAGAACCCTCTATAAACGGGCCTGCACGGGCCGGGCCGGGCCGGGCCTGGAAAAAGACTAGACGGGCCGGGCCGGGCCCGTAATTAGACGGGCCGGGCCGCGGGCCGAAAATCGGAAAAATAGGGTCCGCTGACCACCCCTGATCTAACCGGATCTGACGGTATCGACCGTTATATCCATGTCTGCAGTAACCTCCGAACGCTTTACATAGGGCAGTTTCATAGAGGGAAAAACATGACCATGAGCCAAGTTTTACCCTCGCCTAAAACCTTACCGGATGCCAGTCGAAAAAGACGACGGGCACATTGAATACTTTCCCCATTGCTACAGTAACCCTATTCCCGCATATTACGACTCATAACTCATTCCACAAGTCCATAACTAATCTCCTGCCCACTTGATCATGGCTTAACATCAACAATGTCAAAACTCTTTTTCCTTGTCATGTCGCGGGGCTTACGCGAGTCAAAACGATTGTCCTATTCCGTGTCCGGCAAATATTTCATGCGGCAATTTCAAATAGAGAAATGTCAGAAACGGGCCAGGGGATTCCGGTAAACGTTGAATTGTAGACAAATAAGTGGTGTGTTTGCGGATGGCATCGTCGAAACAAGTACATAGTATAGTCAGACGGAGAAGTAAAGTATTCTTAATACTTTAAGGAAATTGTAAATGATATTCTTAGGGAAAAGGAAACTTTTAAAGCAGTTTTGATGACAAAAACACTAAAAGAACCATGTTTTGGTACAAACACAGTTCGAAACGTAAATTTATAGGAAAATAAACTTGTGTTTTACCATAAAATTTCATTTTCAGGTGAGAAAAAGTACAAATGCACCAGCTGTAACAAGAATTTTGCCCTAAAAAGCTACCTCAACAAGCATCTGGAGCAGGTTTGCGGTCGAAAGAAGACCTCTCCCGACCTCAGTGACTGCGAAACCATGAGTAATTTGAATTCCGTTGACTTCAAAATGGATGAAGACGTCATAGTTGACTAAATCTTCCCCTTTTCCTCATTTTTCTCAATAATTCAGTCTAAATAACATTGTTGTCATACCAGTCCACATTGCTGCTCCAACAACAATTTTCACTTCGATCTGAGCTTTCCCGTGATCTCTGTTATAAATTTTGCCGACTTTCGTACCATAACTTTACTGAAATAATAAATGAAAATCTACAATTCGGCGTGCAAATAGTGGATGGAGTTGTTTCTGGAGCGGTTCTTCACGATGACCGAGGCACTTTTGCTGGTCCGTTGGAGCAGAACGCGGTAGGCGTTGGACTTGAGGTTGTACAAAATGGCTTTCTGGAATCAGAATTTGTTACCTTGACAAGAGATAAGGAGGCTATTCGTTCTTAGATCGGGAAAAACTTACTGGATCAACTTTAGAGGAGTAAATGGAGACGATGACGCCATCGCTGGTCGTATATTGCTCCTTCAGACTCCAATCCAATCCCAATTCCATGTTTGGAATCTCCGCTGGGGAACTCGTGATACTCAAAGGGTACATAATAGTCAGCGCGATGGTTAATATGGCCGATTTTCGAAAGCACCTTACCTGCTAACCGGTTTGGGCATCCTGCTTTTGCTTTTATAGCCGACCAGTCTGGGAGTCTTATAATCTTTGGAATAATATATTTTTTTGCTTTTCGAAGCCCTTTTAACCACCGAAAATTAATTGAGCTTGGGCAATGTCTGACCATGGTGGAGTTCTTTTATTTTGGTGACCTCAGTCTTGCTTTTCGGGGAGAGATTTGATCGATACTGTGGAAAAACGGCATAGCGTCGGTTGATTCACCTAGACCAACGTAAACTGGTTCAAACAGGTAAGCGATACTTCTAACAAGGAACGTTACACGCGTTATCCGGTCGAGCGCTTCTTTCTCCAGGTGAGGCTCCCGCAGTGCGTTACCCACTCGAAATTTGTTTCTTACTTTTTTATCGAAAACGCACCGTGCAAAAATTTGTTTTTCTTACGGTAAGTGTCGAAATTATCTGTCTGTCGGAAAAATAACGGCGGATCGTCGCATCAAAATGTCTCGCCGCTGTCGCGCACCAAATCCCAAGCCGCAGCTTGCAGTCGCAAAGCGATGATTCCGAGGGACGACGATCCGCCGTTATTTTCCCGACAGACTGATATAAAAATCGACAGCGTTGAACGCAAGAATCATATTCATTTTTTCTGATCGTTACTTATAAGTGGTGCCGTTTAATACGGGCAAATGAATTTCGGAATAGGGAAAATTTTTATATCATCGCGGTTGCACATTACATCAGCCTTTCATGGATGTCTTGGTCGTTTTGTCACGTAAACAAATCTTCTTTGTGTGGTTGTCACCACTTCCGCCTCAGGCGTTCCTTGATTGTTTTCCTGATTGTCCTCGATCACTTGATCCGCTTGTTGATCAACATGTTCTTCATCATACTCTGGTCTCTTGTTCTGGGCCTGATCATAATTCGGGTAGAAGTCTTCGTAGTCTTTTCTTGGCGCCGGCGCAGCTGGCTCGGCTGGAGCGGCCGCTGAGAGGATGGATTCGGCCATCGGGGCGGCGAAAGTGCGGCCAGTCGGAGCTGGCGGAGCCGAAAGTTCATTGTCGTGGAGACGACTCTGGCGGACTGGCTCGGGAGTGGGGGAAGTTGGCTGGACTGGCGCCTCAGTTTGTTGGACTGGCTCTCGTTGAACTTGAGCCTGAGGTTGCAACGGATGGGCAACCGGTGGAGGGAGCAATCCACTCTTCGGTTTCCCATTCTTCAACTCCCCAGGACAAGGACAGAACTTGGCATTGAGTCCGGCCTCGCCCTTAGGGCCTTTTTCGCCTCGACTTCCGGGCTTTCCCTCCAATCCATCGTAGCCTCGAGGTCCATGTTTGCCTTCAGGGCCAGGTGGTCCATACACATAATTCCGCTTTCCTCGAGTTCCTTGAGGTCCAGTTGGACCAACCGAGCCCTTAACACCCTTCGGGCCCGGTGGTCCAGTCCCTCCTTGGGCCGGTCTTCCGTCCGTTCCTTTCTTTCCCTGCTTCCCGGGCTGTCCCGAATGGCCTTTGAAACCTTCGGGACCTTGTTCTCCATCTGTCCCGTCTTTTCCCGGATCCCCGGGCTTTCCTTTGCCGCCGGAACGACCCTGATATCCTTGAGGACCGGGCGGTCCAATTGGTCCAGGTGGGCCAGCAGGGCAGATCACGCATTTTCTGGCTTCTTCCATCAGAAGAGCTAAAATTAAAAATAAAGAAATCTGGTGGCTTCTAGAGTAGAAAAATCAACAAAAAAAAATAAAATGATGACCCACTTTGAGCATCCAGACCGGCCGGACCATCGAATCCCGGGTTTCCTTCTTCTCCGTCTTCTCCTGGGAGTCCGGGAAGACCCGGAGCCCCGGCTACAGGAGGAGGGCAGTGATTGTGACCAAGTTGACGTCTTGGGCGACCTCCAGACGCCGAGATAATACTTCGCAATTGATTTAGTTGATCGTCGAACACCCGGGAGTCATGCTAAAACATAACCTTAAGTTGCTTTTCACTGCAGACAACATCATGGACTCTAAACAAGCTCAACTCACATGAAATCGTTTGAGTCGACTTTCGAACATCAAGTGCATTCGTTCAGTCTGTTGTTGGACCAGTGGGAACAGGACAATCTGGATCATGATTGTGGCCGAGGCCACCAGAATCGTCGCCCCTCCGATGGCCTTGTACAGCATGGCGGACGGGTGACTAAAAGACGGATCCGAAGGGATTCCGTTTATAAATTGAAGGAACAAAAGGATGGCGGAAATCGGGGTCAATCCCCTCGTTTTCTTCGTCGATGGAATGACCTGATAAAAGGTGGGATCACCGATGGAATCCACCTGGATTTTACTTTTCATGGTTCGCAAAACTTTCGGATTTTCACACAAAACATTCTGCACCTTTTTAGAACTCAAAATATCTCAAGCCAATTACAATAATTTACTAACATCTTCAAAAACTCCATTTATACATCAATTATAATATCAAGCAAGCGTTGATTACACCGGGGATTGGAGATTTAATACCTTGGCACAATGCTTTTGAGGTATCGCGAAGGGAGAGTTGTTCTTGGCTGGAGATTTTCTTGGTAGATTCAACGACGTAAGCGAGGGCAAAGTCGAGTTCAGAGAGGCGCCAGCTGCTTGTCGATATACTTCATCAAGTCGTGTTCGATCATAACTTGGATTCTGATTACCTTTCGGTCGACTCAAAGCCTTGACTTCATTGATCGATTGGGCCAATGGAAGGGGTTTCGGCTTAAAAATACAAAGTTA
Source organism: Bursaphelenchus xylophilus (assembly GCA_904066235.2). Classification (NCBI taxonomy): domain Eukaryota; kingdom Metazoa; phylum Nematoda; class Chromadorea; order Rhabditida; family Aphelenchoididae; genus Bursaphelenchus; species Bursaphelenchus xylophilus. The sequence continues at coordinate 9,845,441 of CAJFCV020000001.1, forward strand.
CAGTAAGCCAAAAAAAAATCATTACAGTAATATTTAAAAATTCAAAAATAGTCAAAGTCATCACTTACCGTAGCCCTCCTCTCCTCCTGAATCGTTTCCATCCTTCTTCGTGGATCCGCTCTCCAATATGGAGAGTCCAATTCAGTTGATGGAATGACTTGACCAATAATTGGGGACGAATTCATCAGGTCACAAAAATCCATAGACAAACCCGCATTGAAGCGGCGGTTCCTACCGCTTGGGGACTTCAAATTTTCAACCGAGTCATCCTCAATTGGGGTGTTGGCGGGAGACTTTGTGGACTCTGGGCTGCTCTTTTCATTTGACCCTTGAGCTAAAATTGGAAAAAATCACAAAACAATACCCATCCAATTGCCATCACATCCTTGTCAACCTACGAGAGACAGTGCTTGTGGCCGTAGTATATCCAGTTTCATCCGATTCCTCAACCACATCGCTCCATTCACTTGACTCTCCCTGTATTTCTTCCTTTTCCTCCAGGTTCTTACGCAATGTTGCTGTATAATCCTCGGAGGACTCGTCTTCCTCATCGTATACCAATCTATGCTTCTTATCCACGGGTTTCGATCCTTGAGGGGCGGCTTCAGCGATATAATGGACCACTCCGGCCAATGTTTTCGGCTTCACTGTGATCTGGAAATTAGAAACTGATCAATTACAAAAAAAAATTCAAAAATTTGGCAAAGCCCTCACCCTTTTCGGGCTTCGTTCAGTTTCCCTTTCCAGTAAAACATCTTTCCGATGAGATTTTGTTGGAAATTTATCAACAAGGTGAGACTCGGCAATCCTATTCACCATGCCAGCAACTAACTCAGGACGCACCTTAATCTAAAACATAAGACCCAACCTCATAAAAACGGCAACAACACCTATCTCTTAAAAATTTACCGTCTTGAACTTTCCCTTCTTTTCTTCATTGACCATTACAACATCCTTTCTCTCCGGTCGTGGAGGTTGTTTGCTGTTAGCAGCAATCGCATTTACATACCCAGCCAGAGTTTTGGGCTTGACCTTGATCTACAACATGCAACATTGCGAAATATTCCAACTTCTATTACCGCACCTTTTTCTTCGCTTTCTCGACTTCTTCTTCCACATCATACAAAGTAGTTGATTCAGTTGCATCCTCCCTTGCCCTATATGAACCATCGTCGTCCTCAACCTTCTTCTCCCTTCTCTTCTCAGGACTTGACTTCTTTTTTGGCTTCTTTACTTTTGGATAAGCATCAATTTCATCCCCTTCTTGCGTTTTATCGACTACCGGGGAAACTCTTTTCTTCTTATGACTCTCTCGTTTCGATTTCTCTTTGTTCTTCAGTCTCCTTTGAGGTGCCACATATTCCAACGGTTGACTTGGGGCCGAAGTATCTTGATCAGAAATGTCTGAAGTCACAGATGTTGTCGACGAAACAGTTGAAGATCCAGTCGATGTTGTCTGAAATTCATGAATGATAATGTAACCCAAGCCACAAGACAAAGGATGAAAACCAAATTACTTACACTACCAGCAGCTGAAGAACCAATCAGTAGTTTCTGTGGAGTTGGCTTTAACTTCTCTTCTCCAACAATACTATCAGTTTCTTGAACAGTAATCACAGTTACATCCTAAAAATAACAAATCAAAGTAACGCTCCTACTTACGTTATTATCGCCACCTTCTCTCATATTTTTGAGTCTTTGTAGTCCTTGGACCTTATCCTTGGCCAAGACTATGTTTGTGATTTGCTGGCTTCGCGGAGCTTCAAAGTGGACTTGTCTTTCTATTTTATGGTAGTCTGATCCTTCTAGAGGTAACCCATCTTCCTTCTGAGGAAGTATCTCCCCGTTTTCTTTAGATTTTTTCTTTTTTAAAGCGGCTATTGTATCTTCAATCACTTTAACTTGATCAGGAGCAGAAAGGTTATGATTGCAACAGCGATGGTCGTCCGGAGCTGAAATTGGTTGAGTTAGAGAATCCACGGTAAGAAAAAAAATCCATGGAATTTCTCTTGCCTTTTGAAGGATGTTTTGAAGCCAAATTAGTCAATCGTTGTAGCAGTGCCGCCACAAGCATGTACAACTCGGCCTGACCTCGACAAATTGCCTCTTGTCTTGCCTCCTCATCCATTGCTTGTAATCGTTGACGAGTAGCATTTTTATACGCCTAAACTTCAACAACAATAAGCTGAACCTACCCATCTCAACAGCACCATGGCAATACAACCGCAAATACAGATGCCGACCGAAGTGAGAAAAAATACAAAAACCATCCAAATGTAATGTCGATGCGGAATCCCATTTTGTGCGTTTATAACGTCCATCGCCAAACGGGAGTTCAGAGGAAAAGGTAGAACGTCAATGAAACAACCGATAAATAAGAAAACACAATTGCTGGGAAAGGAATCGGTTGCGGAAACCCCGATTCGACATCATGCAAATCTCTAAATAAGAATTCGGAAAAAATAATACTAATTTCATACCCATGAGAAGTTCCCAAAAAACTAAAGAATTGTTGAGTTCCTTGCCAAACCGATCTCTATTCTCAACATCTCACTAGTCAAAACGTTGTTGATGCCCTAAAAATCGATAAACACTCAATAAAAATTACCTTGAATTGCATCTACGAAGTGAGCATTCGTAGATGCATGCTGTAAATGACCGGAAAGACTCGCCTAAATCCAGTAGCCATGTCGAATTAGCTGCAACAAGATACAATTGGACAAACCTTCTCGAGAAAATATTGTTTCAAAATTCCGTCACAATGACGCATTTTCAAGACGATCGATCACTCGAGCCGTTGACAAATTTTGTGGACTGCAAAAGAATATAACTACCGACTTAGCATTGGAAATAATTTATTTCGTATCGTCTCGGTACAAGTTGGACACAAACGTATGCCACGAACAAAATAAGTCTATAAAAATCCCGTTTTTCTTTATACTCATTGAGTAAGCGTTGTCCAGACATGTGGCTTAAGAGTGAGCATTTTCTGTTCATTCAGAGGTTTCTGGATCCTCACCTGAAAATCATGGATTAATATCAAGTAATCAGTTTTCATTGCTCACAAATAGGCCTTACCTCAAAACTGATTTTCCCTCCCGTTTTTCGTCGTCCGATCAGTAAATCTCTGGTGTCACTAAAGCTAGCGTTCTCGTCCAATGCATCCAGGACAATGTCCGCTTCTCCACAAGGCTTGTCCGACCTTAGGAAGCCTCCTTTTTGGTATACGAACATCTTCAGTGGGTATCTACAGAGGACTCTTTGGAGTTGTTTGGCTTTTCGATTGATTTGAAGTTGGAAAACTTCTTCAAACTCTAAAATACATCACCCAATATAGCTAGAAGTTCATTCTTCTATCCAACCAACCCACAAAGTCTTACCAGGTTCAGTGGTTCCATAAACAATAGCCGTTTTTCCTTTTTGATGCGCTTCATGGGGAAATGGGAAGTCGTAAGAGACAAAAGTAGACGCATCCGAGTCTTTCCAGCCATCTGGTAACTTCAACGATTCTATTTTTGTTATCTTGAGTTCTAGAATGTCAGCCGGGACATCCAGATTTGCCTCCAAAACGGGTAGCCTCACTTCGGTTACCTTGAACCTAAACCAATATAAAACAAATTATTATATTCTAAAGCTGTCATAGAGACGTCAATGCAATTGCTCAAAGGGTCATTTAAACTTACGAGACAGGTCCATCGTTGCCTTGGGCAACTCGGGAGCATACTTGGAGATCAATCCGGACCTTTTGAATGAGTCGTTCGTACATCTGAACGGAGCTTGTGTTCTTTACCGCAGTAAGTTTAGTTTTCATTTTTACAGCCATTTCCAATTGTTTCTTTAGATCAGGGATCAATAAAGAAGCCGGAGACACACTAACGGCTGACATTGAAGCCGGTATTGCACTAGGTGAAGATAACCGCTGTTGATGAGCTGTTATCCGCTTGATATCGTCGTCTAATGCCTGTAACAGCTTTATGAAAACAGCCCAGAATATTGCAATGTAAAGCGGAATATTGCGTAATGAAAGAAGCACCAAGTATAATATAATCTGACTTACTTTGGCGGCTTTAAGACATTTCGATGCAGCATTAAGATCGCCATTCTGTTTATACATCAGCGCAGCCTTCTTGAACTTTTGTTGCTTTTCTACCAAGACCTTTTTCTGTTCCTCTGGGCTATCTTCGGCTGGTTGTGTTGGTTCTGGCGGGATCTGACTAGTTCTAACTGGAACTTCCTTTGGCGTTGCACTTGGGCCGGGTTGCATTTGTTGTGGTACCGGGGATGGTCGGGGAGCTGGTTGAGAAGCCGGAGCACTTGGAGTTGTCTTAGGATACTCGGACATTGGTTTAAGTGGACCAAATCCAGGTGGAGCCGGGAGTTTGTCCGGCTCTATTGGATGTCCTCTTTGAAGGCGGACAAGCGCTTGGTTGATCTGATTACCCAACCGCTGGTTCATTTTCATTTTGACATTCTCTCCTTTCGATTGGAAGTCCTCTGCCAGGAATTTAAATTTGGCTAACCGGGCGCGAAGCTCCTCTTCCAAGGACATTGGGCCAGTGGGGAAGGGAACCGGCTTAGCGGGAGCTTGATTCTTTCTCTAAACAATGAAGAATCAAAAAATTAAATATTAACTACCTTGTAGGGCGGAGGAGTTTTTGGGATTCCTTCCAGATCAGCCATGGTAATATCGGTTGTATCACACATCTCCAGCGCTTGTTGAAACATTTGTACAGTCTCCGCGCATTCCGCAGCATACCCGGAGTTCCCATCTTGATGCGCGGCTAATCCATTGGCCGTAAAAGCGGCCATTCTCCTCGTGATGGTCGCTTTTGCCAGTGTTTTTGGATCCGATGGAGATGGATCTTGCGGAGTAGATTCAGTCTTTGCATCAGACCCAGCTGGAGCTCGAGGTGGAGGAGGTGGAGGTTGAACTTGTACTGGCCCGGATGGAGGTGCGGGATGCGAAGGGGCTGGCTTAGGAGGAGCTGGTCGAGACTTTGACTCAGCTGCCATGATGGCTGCTAACTCGGCTTCTTCATCATCTCCAGGCTCATCATCTGGCTCACTAAGCTCCAAACTAACTTGTCTTTCCTTAACTGCAGCTGCTCTTTCTTCTAAACATCAGAAATACAAAAGGTTTTAAAAGCAACTTACGTTTGGAATCTTGTTCTACCCGTCTTTGTTTATGCGAAACAGTCGGCTCTTGGACTTCATCTCCCATAAGTTCATGCAGTTCTGCCTAAAATAATAGTATTGAAGAATTGTCAAAATATTTTGACTTTCGCAAAAACAACAACAACAAGTTGGCAAGGTGGTTTTCACGTGAACGAAGAACGTTATCACCGCCTATCTCCATTTCTTTCTTCATAATCCATAAAGGATGAGTCATGTAAAAAAAACGATTCGAAGTATACTAAATACTCCATAAAAAGTATAAACACACACCAATAAATCATCGTCGTCCACATCATCATAATCATCGACTGGTCGCTTTGATGCTTTGTTTTTGAGCTTTTTCACTGAAATTCATAAAAGTGATATAGTATTGATTGACATCGATAATATATAAAAGTGGAACAAATATGATCATACGTCTTTGTTTTTGCAAACTCAAACGCACCTTCCAAAAGACCTAATATCCAAAAATCAAGACAAACATAATAGATCTTACCTTTCCCACCGACCTTGTCCATGTTTAACGCAGCCAGCTGTCTTTCCAGCTCTTCCTCGTCGGAAAAGCTGCCGTCAACACCCATTTTACACGGATTTCACAACAACTTACTTGTGTGCTGACGTCTAACTTGTAAAAGAACTAAAACCCGTGAAGAACGAAAAATATTTTTATTTTTGGCACTTCGTCATAAACTTTATTGGATTTTCGGATGAAATGTCAAAATAATATTGACTATTCAAATGACGTTGAAAACTTCTGGAATTTGAATACAGTTTTTGTGATGACGGACTGTAATCTGTGAAAACATTGATTCATCTCAGGAAATGTGTCTTCGAGCCCTTTTCTCGCTGTCTGTTTTGTTATCCATGGTTTCGGCCGAAGAAATTTTGAATAAGCCTGAATGCGAGAGATGTATATCCGATCGCGATCAATTCAACAACCACCCGGAAGACTTCCGTGCTGATCTTTTACACATGTACACTGAAAACGTGGAGCAGGTGAGAGCTTTCGTTAATCATGATTTTCTTTGTTTTAGCTCATAAAGGAGTGCCTGGATGATGAAGCGTGTAGTGACAAGAAGTACATGAGTATGCGAAAGAAGAGCAGGTTTTATCGAGATGCAATTCGGAAGGGATTCCGGATCAATGCGACTTGGGAATGCGAGCTTGATGGCCTATGTTAATATAACCTGATGTGTTGTTAGGAAGTAAATCTAGTTGTCTCCTTTTTCAGTCTTACCGGCTGTGAGATCCACAAAGTTACGTAAAAGGTCATTGTTACGTAACTGTTTTGCTTTGAACTCTCGATCTGCCGCATTTTTGGCGGCTTTTGGCATTGTGTATTTGGCCGATTCCCTCTGTGTCCATCGACACCTGAGGCAAACCGAAGTCCCGTTTCGTCATTCTACTCACTTTCGGCTGTCAGGGAAGGCGGATTCCGCTTTATCTAACCTTATTTTGACCTATTTTTATATTATACTAACCATGGTCTACAATATTTTTGATGGAATCTTCGAGTTTGACTGGAAGAACGGTGATTGTCGACGAATTGAAGAAGTGCAGCAGTCGGTCTTGAATGAAGTAGCCAAGCAAGTCTACGAAGAGCAACGCACTCGACTCCAGCAGTTGGCCCGTGATCCAGTGCATCAAGCCAAAGCCGTGGGATCCCAGCCCTATGCCAAGAAGATGAACAGACAAGCAACTCCTCCATTGGTTTTGCCCGTAAAGAAGAGACGAGATTCGGTGGATTCTGGATTCAGCGAGTGCTCCAAGCCGCCTTCGCCGACCCCGATCTTGGAAGAAGCGTTGGCTGGTTGGTCAAGACCGACTTCATCATTGGCAAGTTGGACCCGACAGTCCTCTCCCATCCCGTTGGTAGCAACTCGTCCAATTCCCCTGGTTCAGCCAAGGAATAGTCGGAAACCGTTGGAAATGTTGAGCGAAGAAGAGCGCAATGTTCGTGAACAGCGCCTCCAGATCAAGGCCAAGACCTCCATGTGCCACGACTTTACCACCAAAGGCGAGTGCAAGTATGGTTCATTTTGTCGTTTCGCTCATGACAAGGAGGAGCTTCGACCGATTGAAGTGAGTTAGGTCTTATTGTTTTTTTTCTGTTTATAGGTAGACTTAGGAGGAAGCGAATTACGTAACAGTAGGTGTCGCGGTGGTTTCTTTACAATAAAATAACCCTAATCTAATGGTAATGCTGTTTAGACTCATCCCAAATACAAAACCAAGATTTGCCGTAACTTCGTCAACCATGGTCACTGCGCCTACGGATGGAAATGCCAATTCAGACACGACGTCGCCGACACTTCCATCAACTCGTCGACCTCTTCGATCCCGTCTCTGATCTAACGTCGTATGTTTATGTTATTCTTGATTTGAAATCAATCGCCTTCAAGGTCATTTTAACGATTATTTATATTTTCTTAACTTATTTATGGCGAATATTTTATTAGTTTATGTTAACATACTATTGTTATCCCTCTTTTGTCATCTGTACCCATGTGTATAGCCATTGTATTGTTTTTATCAACCTTTTCAGCCCTTATTATTGGAGTGTGACCAAGTCATTCAATAAATTCAATTAACGATTGCCGTTGGTTCTTTGATTTGTTCCTCATACTATAATATATTATGGAAGAGAGAAAGCAAGCCTAAAATCAATCTATTACTTTATTACAAATGTTTGCAAGATTGAAAAGTTATTAGGGGAATATACACCATTATAGATGAGATATTAAATTCTGAAATGACCGAGACTGGGTCTCAACAATAGTGGAAGTATGGGTAATGGAAGATGGACTTTCTTTGGCACTTCAAGCACTTGACGATGCAATTCCCTTCGCTGTAATCGAATGATCGGACCATGCATTTGGCGCAGGCAACTGCTCTCAGGCATTGGAAGCAGACCACGGGGCGACGGCACTTCTCCCTCAGGCAGATGGCACAGTCTTCGTTCGTAAAGTTGATGTGTCCCTTTTGGAATAATCTATAGATCCCATGACCAATCCCAATAAGAGCTCTTTCGTGTTGTTCAAAATGGAGGGAGTATTCAGAGGACACTGGGTAATAGCAATGATCGAAGTTCTCCATACAGTCGCAGATCCTTTTCACCAAATTCATGGCTCTTCTGTGGGTATCTGGGTCGAAGAGAGTCATGTCCGGAATGACAATTTCATGGAGACCACACTTATCCATCATCGGACGAACAATGTTACGGATCACGTTGCATTCAGTTCTGAGGTCCACGAACAAAGACGCCATGTGCTGTTTGACGCGCTCATCGAACTCTTCGAAGGTATTCCTGCAACATCTTTATCAACTGCTTATTGGCAAAAAAATCGGACAAAAAAGCAAAACACTCACCGCGGATAGAAGTAAGTGTCCTTGTAACGATGGTCAATCTGCCAGGTGTTTTTCTCGGGATGGATAACAAAACAATCGTCGCTTCTCGAGTCATCCCAGTCGCTATCATCGCCGTCGTCTTCGAAGAGTTTCAGGAATTCAGATGCCAGCTTGTCGTCTAATTCTCCTTCCTCCTTTTCCTCAACCTTCATTTCGTCAGCCGTTGCACCTGACTCTTTCGTAGTTGGTGCACTAAGTTCAGTTTTCTTTTGTCCCGGAAGGTGAGAGACTAATCCACCCCGATATGAGCACGGCGGATCATTTTCGACATCACTGTCGCTGGAAATCTGATTTTCGAGGCTGCGTTGGGCATCACACCACTCCGAGAATTGACGGAAGGTATTTCCGACTTCTTGTCTAGGCTTGCATTGTCCCCGTCTGAACATGACACAATCTGTGGCTCCGCACGCCTCTACTGGAAAAAAGAACCATCGAATCAACAAAAAAATGATAACGGCAAGAAGTTTCAGCACGAATTTCAACGTCAAATAGGTCAAACAGAATCCGTTTAGAGATAAAGGTACTCTCGACAGATTCTCGTCAAGCTCTCTCCTCAGCCAGGACGAGATTTTTACAAGCGAAAATTACATTATTCTCCCCATAACTAAAGCACCTTGTAGCAGATCCCGTAGACAAGAAACGATAACATTGAATACGCGCAGACTGGTTGGCTATGATCGATGCTGATCTACTCCAAAACGGCAAACAGAAATTCGTTTCCTAGCCAAAGAAAATCTTGGCGACATTTTATACGACAAGCTTTTTGAACAAAAAACGAAGCCCGCTACCGTAACCGACTTGATGGAAACTCCCGCTGGGAGATGCCCACTGTAACCCATACAATGAGAATACTAAACCGACAAGTTCTGATGACATTTTATTTATGAAAAAAACCCTCAGTTATGATTAACGGTTAAAACATCCATGTCATGAGATCATTGGTCTTCTCATAGACACAAACTCCCTGTATGAATGGAAACGTTTTCTGATCATATTCAAAGGAGCAGTAGGTTGTTTCTTTTGCTGAAACTGAAAATGGTCCGTATTAATTTGATGTACATATAGCATTTACCATACATACAACCAATCTCAAACTTACTTCCAACTTCTTGGAACAGCTTTTTGTATTCCAAGCACTCGGGTGTCTGCGATTTTATGTTTCTATACGTTCCTATTCCGTTGCAGTATGTTTCATCGTCTGAATTAAATACAGAACCGTTTGTAGGGCTATAACGACAAATTTTAGTTAATTTTATATGCAGCATAGCGACATGGTAGGAAATGTCTTACATGGCAAGGCAAACTGTCGCATTAGCTGCAAGGTAACCGCAAGGACATCCGAAAAGTCGATTTGTAAAACAGCAATCGTATTTATGGTAATGTTGAAGTGCTCGGGATGAGATGTAGCCGGATTTATTGTTGTATTCTTCAAAATTGCTCATCTTTATGTATCCATGAAAAAAGTTCGTGCTCATTCCGCAGTTCTCGTCTGTGTCGTTAGGCTAAAAACCTTGTTTTTGATTAAGACTCCATCAAAAAGGTCGATGTTATGGAAAGGACCACAAACTTACAACAATTGGGAAGCGGTTGCTAATACCACATGGCGTTGTATAAGAGATCGATTGGATCATGTCTTCCGAAGTCATATTTTCATATGGACAGAGCTCAATGTTGCGAATGAGGTCGGTGAGCTAACGAGAAATGAATTTGGCATCGATTCACTTACTTCCTCAATACGAGAACCGTTCAGCTTCAAAATGTGCTCATAGTGGTACAGAAAACTCGTATGGCCCTTCACTACCCAGGGATAAAGTGCCAAGTTTGTAAATGCCATCGCCAAACACACAATGGCTATGATCTGAAGCAAAGACGGGAATGTTTATTATAAACATAACTATTCCGATCGCAACACGTCCTTTTTATGCACCACTTACCTCTCCGTAGAGAATGAGTTCATGTCTGACTTCAGTCAGATCGATTCCTTGACGCGGAGGCCAAACTCTTGGCCGAGGTTCGACTTGGGGTGAGAATCTTACCCTCGAACTATCCTCAAAAAAGGAGGGAGGATTAACCTGCGATGGAGTCGACATTCAACCAGCTTGTCAAATAAATCGAATAAAAATAATAAGGATGTCGAAAAAAGATCCATTTTTGTGTAAAATGACTTTATTTTTCCGTAGCGACATGTTTCAGTCTACCTAAAAGAATACAATGATATTTTACTGATCAACGGCAGCGGCCTTTTCCTTTCTTCGCTTGCGAGCCAACAAACGACGCTCACGCTCGTATTCTTTCATTCTAAGGATGTAATCGTCGTATTCGCAGAGGTCGTACTTGTGTTTTATATCGGAGCAGGGATGTGCCGCCAATGGAGCCCACTCACGCTGAAGACGTATAGATAACATAGAAAGATATTATTAAACCAAGTGTTTCCCATATTTTCTTTAACTAAACTGCTCTCTAAAAACACAAAAAAAGTAAGCACTTACTCTACATTTGTATACATCAATAAGAATATGAGCACAATAATCTCGCTCTCCAGGGCTTAGTCCCCATCGATTCATCTCTTCCCAAGTCGCTTTCATTTCTCGTTCTTTTCGGCCTTTGGGGAATCCGGCTAAAGGATCAAATGTTGGAGGTCTATCAGTTCTTGGAGACTCCAAGGGATGGATATAATCCCGTACGGAGATGGACAACTTCTGGCCCATCCTCGATCTATTTCACCTAAAATAACACATTGCTTTGTTACATCTGGGGAAGTTAAACACAAACCACAGGGGTTTCAACTCGGAATTTAATACAACCAAGTAGATGGTTTTACATGATTTTAACTGGTCAGCAAAAATACAAATTACAAAAACAAGAAACACGAAAAAAGCTTATAAAGAATACTTTAGCTCCCAAAAACCCCCAATACAAATGCACATCAAAATAAAAAAGAACAAGAACAACTTGCAACAGAATGCCAAAGAAAGCGACATTTTATACCCTCAAACGTATTAGAACGGAAGTCGGCCAGCATGACTTTTGCCTCATATGTCACATGAGCTCATTGTATGATTGCAAGGATAAAGAGAAGGAACACAACATTTTACTTTTTGAATCTTTATGATGTTGTACATATCGGCTCCACTAAATTTATTTCGCCATTGAAACATAGCGCCCTTTATTAAGAGGCATTGCATTCTATAAAACTTCAAAGGCATACGTATTCAGTTGATTTTCTCTCCAATGCTAGGCCTGATACTTGACTCTCTAAACTTTCGACATCGGACTTCATTTTTTTCTTCTCCATCGAGACCTCTGAGATGTTTCGCTTAGAATTTTCTTCCGGTACCCGCGTTTTCCCAGCGCGTTTTTGTCGGCGAGATCTTTTCTGAAATACAGAATGGTCGAATACTTACTGATCTGCACTAAAACTATGACCAAATGTTTTTGGGAAAGGGAGGTACTTACAGACTTTTTCAAAATATTTTTAATTTTCTCATCGGATTCGACGTTGACACTAAAATTGAAACTGGATGCCAATCTTTCCACAGCCTCTGCTTCCTCTTGTTTTATTTGTTTCAATCTTTTTCTTTTGGCTTTTAGAACCCTCGATAATGTGACGCCGTGCGAGCAATTAGTTCGTTTGATTACGGCAGTTTCCGAAGCAAACTTCTTCGTCTTCTTTCTTTCCCGCATCGACCATTTTTGCATTTTTAGTTTCATTCTCTTCTCCTTCTTCATTTCCAACATACGAGTTAAGGCTGACTGGGAGAATCTTTTGTGGACCATCTGAAATTAACTAATTCAACCTGTACATGTTCAGGAGTTCGCGAAGATTTTTATAAAATTGAGAAATCATTTACAAATAAATCAAACATAAAGGTGAATATAGGAAAGGTCTTCCGAAGAAATATTGGCACAACGACTTTTAGAGCCCTCTCCCAAACGAGGTATTTATTTTTTCGGCGATTGCTTGGCTTTTTTGCCTCCTGCCAATTGTCTGCTGATCCGGCGGCGTTCCCGCGCGAATAAATAAAACGTAGATAAGGCTTATTTATTAGTTTAGTCATCAGCAGTTAAAACTAAGTTTATCTTAACGTCCGTATCTTCCACAGGGACTTCTTCCAGGATCTGCTCATTCAATGCCAACGCTACCCGGTAAGGCGCTGTGGCGTTTGGGAAATTGAGGTTATGCTCTCTAAAGAACTTGTCGTAAAATCCCATTCCATGGCCTAGACGGTCTCCTGACCTTGTAAATGCCACTCCCGGAGCAAGGATAAGATTTAGGGGACCTGGAATCATCATTATCAATAGTAACTCATCTCAAATACGGTGGAACCTCTGTACAACAAATTTATAACAATTAGACTAAAGTGAACCTCCGTGAAACGAAGCCGCTTTTTAAAAAGCAAATTTTTGGTCCCTTGCTTGTAGTGCTTTGACTGTAGTTAAGTTTAAGTTAATTACCAGTGTTATCATAAGTGGTTCGTCCATCGATGCTCTCAAACTGTCGGATATCCCACAGTGTTGGTTTTAAGTCATCGAATTCTTTTACAGAGTTTATCTGCACCATGAACATCTTTGGATTTCCCTTTTGGAACCTTAAAAACATTGATTCATTTTCTTTTGCATAATTTGAAATTTAATAAGTGTGTCATAACTCTTACCATGGAATAAAAACTTCCTTGTTTTCTAACAGAGCCAATTTGATAATCTCATCGGTCTTGATTTCGCCGGCTGTGTTAACGTAAATGGAGATCCGTTGAGATTGCACGAACCATTCTGCTGACCGTACCTAAAATTACTTAAAATGACTTTGATTCTTCCCTCCTGCTTACTTTATCGAACACCGCTTTACTCTGCCGATCAATCTCATCCTCACTAATCTGCGCCAATTTCGTGGCCATTTCTTTCCTCAAAAGCTTCTTGGCCGCCTTCAAAGTCATATTCCAAACCTTTATTTACCGAGTACAAATGCCAGTGCATGTTCTAAATGAGAACGCTTGTTTATATTTATCCATACCGGCGTCGAATAAACAGCTCCTCCCTCTTTTCGGCGTTTTTTCGATCACTCACACCTGAAGGAACTGGTCGAAGTTGGTCTTCGAACGTCATCGATAAGGAAAATATTAAATATTGATGTGTAATTTGAAATTTCCTTTTGATTACAGAATATACAAGGGGTCTTTTGATGACATTTATTTTGTCGAAAGAGACATATTTCTCAAAAATAAACATAAAATTAGTATCTTCTGTATCCACTGTCTCGCGCATCGCCTCCGAATGCTCCAGCGCCAGTCTTTGGAGGGCATGGACAGTATTCGGCGTCCTTTCCGGGTCTTCCAATGGGTCCCTCACTACCTTCGGGGCCTGGAGGACCAATTGGACCCTGAGGTCCTGGACCTCCAGGTGGTCCCTTTGGTCCGGCCGGTCCTGGTGGAGCGTCTTTTCCGGCGTTTCCGGCTGGCCCAGCTTCTCCACGAGGTCCTCGAAGACCCTTAGGGCCTGGTCTTCCAATTGGGTGTCTTCCATCAAGACCTTTTTCTCCTGGAGGTCCTGGTGGTCCCTCATGTCCAGCGGGTCCAGGAGGTCCTTGCTCACCTGGAGAGCCGGGTTGCCCATCTTTTCCTGGCTGTCCGGGCTGTCCGTCAGCTCCTTTCATTCCTCGCATTCCGGGTCTTCCCAATGGACCCGGAGGTCCTTGAGGTCCAGCTGGGCAATTGAAGCAGGCTCCAGTGTCTTGGCTTTCAGGCGTGACATCATCCGCGTCCTTTCCGTTAATTCCATCTAATCCGTCAACTCCTGGAAGTCCTGGAGCACCGGCAACGCCCTTAGGACCTGGCGGCCCCGGAGGGCATTTGTTGTCCGCTCCGGACTTGCATGCACATTGATCGCTGGGAGCTGGACCAGCTGGCGGAGCAGCACTTGGAGTGGCCGGTGGGTTGCCTCCAGGTCTCCGCCCTCCCTCCTCATAGCCTCCGGATTGTCCTGATGGTCCAACTGGACCTTTCCCTTCATCGTATCCACTTCGTGCGCCTTCGTATTGCCTTTTGTGACGGTTCAGGTTGACCTTCTGGGCAACGTAGATCATGTCCTTCCACAAATCGTCAGTAGTGACTTTGAAGTAGTCCATCTCGACATCGAATTCATCCCAGGTGGAGCTGAGGTCGATGTGGATGCTGTACATGAACAGCATGCATACCAACAGAACGACGCCACTGATGGCCGAAGCGGCGAAAGTCGCCGTCTGAACCTTCATCCCGGCTGTTTAAGCTCAAATGCCATTTACTGTGGGCTTAAATAGTTTGCAGTCTATGTGGGCGGATCTTAGGATGAGATGAACAAGGGGTGACTTGGGAATCAAGTCATTTCTGGATTCTGTGCGTGGGCAGGCCGCGCCCGAAGTAACAAGACATAATAGCAGCGATGCAGATGTCACCGATCCCTACCGGTTTTATCTGGATGTTTCAGCAAACCTGGGATCAATCTGCTAGCCCGCCATAATCTTTCTTATCCTCGGGCGCAGCACGCCCTTTCTCAATTTTAAGGGCGGGGCACTCATAGACTGCAGTGACCGAGGAGACACCCAAAAACAGCTCGACATTGTTTTCAAGAATAATAAACCCCCCGAAAACATCCGTTATCCCGGTTTTGGAATCGCGGATCTTCAGGAATCAAGTGATTTATGCTTGACTGCACTGTAATCGGGTTCAACCGTTACCAATTCCCATGAGAGACAGAAAAAGAACAAGTTGTTCCAGATCAGCACTTACTCGTCACGCCACAAAGACCGTTGGATGCACGGTGCAAAATGTTTTTTCGGGTTTATTCACAGTGCCTGGACACTTCTTCGCTTTCGCAAAGTGCATCTTGAACTTTTTCCCACGCTTGTCGCGAACGCACTTTGGATTTTTGCCTTTGCGCACCGTGCAAACCTCAAAAAAGCCGATTGCACTGTGCACATTTTTGATCAAAATCGCAGCGGTGCAGTTGAGAAAAGCTTACGTCGCAGCGATATTTCAAATGCACAGTTCAAAATCAAAAAAAAGGTGAGTGCACGGTGCAAGAACTCGCGAATTTTTGTGCACGGTGCGGACCGCGGAGCAATGTCCAGGCACTTTGTGAAAATGCAAATGATAGACCCCATTAGATTAATGATAATGGTGGAGAGTCACAGTAACTTTGATCATTCCTATAACAACGAAGAAAATAAAATCATGTCAAAATTGCTTATTTTCAAGTCAAAGGTATTTTTTGATTGTTGGGAGTAAAAGTTCGGCTTATCGCCGCACACTTAGACGTCATTTACAATATTTTCGACCCACGAGCAACCGCTCCCAATCCCATTTTTTATTGCTGACCTTTTTTTTTAAAAAACTTCTCGGCATCCGTTACGACGCAATGGCGCCCGAAAAATCTTCGCTATTCGGATACCAGCGGTGAGATGAAAGTAAAAGTCGACGGGGAAGTGCTTGTCATTTTTAATAAATAAATCAATAAGCCTTAGTTATTGCAATTGGTAGGTCAGCAGCAAAAGGAATGGATAAAATACAACTGGAATGGATGGGAAATGTGTGCAACTTGAGCTTTTTACGTGGAAAACACGCAGTCTGGCAGTGGATACGGTAATTTTCGGGGTGTTGGAGATGACTTTGTCTTCCATTGGACGGTCATAATTGTACTCTCCGTAGTTCCTGGAAGTTGTTTGCAATGAAATTAGAGATTAGTATATTCGATATGTTCTATTTAGTATCAAAATCATACCAGTTATCTCCTTGCCTAGTGTCATAGCCATCTTCAACTTGATGATCATGCCAATGAGGAGTTGCGGTGCTTGTCATCGCCTCTCGAGTAGTTGTTACAGTGGTTGTAGTAGTCTCTTCAGTTGTTGTGACAACTGCCGTGGTCTCAGGAACTATCGGATATTCATCTTCCCCTTCCATTTGATCAATTTCTTCGTCTATCAGCATAAACCTCCTGGTAAGAAAAACATCCTCGCTCATTACGAAAGGATACTTTGTGAGAATCTCGGGGAAACTGTCATTCCTCGATGTCAAAGGTTCATTGCCTCGGAAAGTTCGCATCTTTCGATTGATCCGGAAGCAATGACTACAAAAATATATTAAATATCTCCATGAGACACCTACCCAGTAACATGATCAATGACATATTGTCCGCCATAGATCTCGTTCCACTGAAATATGGACACCTCATTGCCAGAATAATATATCTGATTGAAGGACCCTTTCAGTTCTCCGGTCGTTTGATCAATTACACAGTAAAACTAAAATAAATGTAAAGGAGAGCACAACTGCCTTACATTTCCAGTAAAACACTCTTTTCCCATCGCATCCGTAGTTTCCGTGGTTAACAAAGGGTCAGGGGAGGCCGACAAATAGCTCTTGATTAGTCCATAAGCTCCGATATCCGCGGCGCTGGGCCGTCTTGTATATACAATTTCATGCTTGGGAGCAAGTTCGGTGAGGTCAATGTATGAGGTTGGACTGAGAAAGACAAAATTTTTGAAGACAAACGCTTTGTCGGCATGGGGAACACGCAGATGAAGGACGAGTTTCTGGAGGTCTCTAAAATGTTCAAAAATGACAACGTTTATCGTTTGTTGCGCAATGGTCTTCAAGTCAGTGAAAAAGTTGTTAAAAAATGTCAAGTAAATAATTGCAAACGTTGCGTAAGAATCAACTCTGGCAATGGTTAATTTTACATACTGTCGGAACAAAAAGTCCTGATAATTTTGCACTGTGCGGATTTGAACGTTTTGAGTCGTTGCTGCGAAAATCTCGAAAAAAAGTGCTTTGCATGGTGCGTTTGACCCAAAAAGTGCATTTGCACAGTGCATTTTTTTGCCTTACGTCGCGCGCGATTCCCATTTTTCGGAGAATTCCATCGATTGCGACCCCGCATCGATTGCGACCCAGCATCGATTGCGACCCCGCATCGATTGCGACCCAAAATGGGGTAAAGCGACCCCGGGATGAAAATTCCTTGATTCTCTTCGGGAAAAACTTGCTTTAGGGGTTTTCGAGGGTGCTGATTTCGAAAATGATGTTCATTTTTCCTCTAGTACTACATAGTGCTGTCTGATACTATATAGTACGAAGTCAAAATATGGCTTTTGACGTTAAATACTCGATTTAGGGGTTTTCGAGGGTGCTGATTTCGAAAATGATGTTCATTTTTCCTCTAGTACTACATAGTACTGTCTGATACTATATAGTACGAAGTCAAAATATGGCTTTTGACGTTAATGGTGTTGGTTTGATGCTTAGTACTCTTCAAAAACACGTTTTAAAGACTTGGTGCTATATAGTACTGTCTGATACTATATAGTACGAAGTAAAAATAGGCTTACTAAGCACCAGAACAACACCACGAACGCCTAAAGGCCAACTTTACACCTCGTACTACATAGTATCAGATAGTACTATATAGCACCAAGTCTTTAAAACGTGTTTTTGAAGAGTACTAAGCATCAAACCAACACCATTAACGTCAAAAGCCATATTTTCACTTCGTACTATATAGTATCAGACAGTACTATGTAGTACTAGAGGAAAATGAACATCATTTTCGAAATCAGCACCCTCGAAAACCCCTAAATCGAGTATTTAACGTCAAAAGCGATATTTTCACTTCGTACTATATAGTATCAGACAGCACTATGTAGTACTAGAGGTAAAATGAACATCATTTTCGAAATCAGCACCCTCGAAAACCCCTAAAGCAAGTTTTTCCCGAAGAGAATCAAGGAATTTTCATCCCGGGGTCGCTTTACCCCATTTTGGGTCGCAATCGATGCGGGGTCGCAATCGATGCGAGGTCGCAATCGAGCGGGGTCGCAATCGAAGGATTCCTTTTTCGAAGCGGAAAATCGTTTTTTTTTCAGAGTGAAACCGCGCAAAAACCGCACGGTGCAAAATTTCAGGATTTTTTGTCCCGACTAAACGACTCCTAAGATTTTGTTTAAAATACACTTTTGTCATCCTTGTGTAAGAATACGGATTATAAAAAAGACATTCACGAGATGCTATTTTATGACATTTCGCATTACTTTCGAACCCATCCCATCAACGTTTTTTGAGAAAAGGAAGACAAAAAACTAACTAAAATGCACCACAGAATCGTCAAATACATGTATGTGCATACTTTTTAATAAGGACAACTTTGTTCTCAGTCACCCGAACCACGCCATATGGTCGACTTCGATGATACACCGGAAGTATTTTCGGGCGACTCGCCTCGAAGCCATCAATATGTCCCCGATTCAGCGGGTTGCCATACTCGGTGAAAAAAAGCCAATCCATTATTTCGGCCTCTAAAAAGTAAAATCATTCAAATGTTACTCGGTCGATGGTGCATTACATTAATAAATTACACATACGCCTTGATGACATACCTGGACTTGGGTCGGAAAAGACCTCAACATAATGCTGGAAGTCGCCCTCTTGGATATGACGGTTGCACTCTGGGTCGGCTGAAGAAAGTTCATATGAAATCGTATGTAAAACATATAATTATCTATTTAAAATTCATCGACTCCAAGTTTGATGGTGACTATGTGTAATTTCCAGTGAAAAAGTTTAACATAATTAGTCTAGCCGAAGAAATCAAAGTATTTCTTTGGGTCATATTGCGTATTCTTACCTCGACTTTTTGCTATTAAATGCATCATCCAAAATAGAAATACCCACAAATAAACAGAGTAAGTGCTGTAAGAGCTCATTCTTTGATCTGAAGTCGTTGGAACGTCTAGAATTAGCAAGAAAAATCAGATTCAGAGTAAAATTTATCTTTTCTCCATCAAAATTAAACAAAAAGTACTCAAATCCACAAAAAACGCGTGTCCCATTAAAGTTGGGGCCAAATTATGCCGAGTTGACTTAAAAGGGCGCAGAACGCTAAAGAATTCAGGCCGCGCCCCAAGCCCTGACCCCGACAAAACGGGATAGCGTGCTCGGAATGTCCAATCCGGTCCGGAGGTTCCGGCCATTTTTCTCTGTGCGGCCGTTCTCTTGTCAGAGATTACGAATGGGACGAAGAATTAGGTTGGAATGCAAATTTAATCCAATTCGGGAGGACAAAGTTTATTCGAGGGATCAATTGGCCGGAGAGACAAGAATTTCAGCACATGAGTTCAGAGATTCCGCATTCGCGCCTTGAGGGTTGTCGCCAAATGGGACCTTGATGCGGATGTATTGGGGGGCTTGCACAGTGCAGTTGTTGCCCATCATATCCTAAAAACTACATAAAAACGATCAAGTCTTACCTGAAGCGCCTGTCTTTGACCATTGACTTTGAGAACGGCGAAGAGAGTGGACTTCATCTGGCGGAAATCAGCGTCCTTCAAGATGGAACCATCCCACAGCTCGAACAAATGTCTGACATTCCTGTCTTTCTCGTCTGGAGTCTTGTTCTCGTCGTATTTCAGCTTCATGTAGCGAACTTCGGTGGGAGAGAAGCGAACTCGGATGTAGATCTTCACCCAACCCTTCGGAGGCATCTTGTGCTTTGCATTGGTAGGGCTAAAAGATGAAATGTACAGTACAATCTAAAATTGCATAACAAACAAAAGGGTGTGTCTTACGTTTCGATCCGCCAATGCTTGGTCTTGTGGGTTCCTCGGCCGGTTTGTTTGGTCGATTCATTCTTTCCAGAATTGGAGGAATCGTCCTTGAGTTCGGTCTCTGGCGGACGAGCTAGATCGTTTTCCTCGGGCATCTTGCTATCAACTCACTCTTCACACCACCGCGAACAAAAATTAATGACATTCCAATGGAAACGTCCCGTTTTTATACCTAAAATTTACATAAAAGTTGATATTCAAGGAGAAAACAAAGAAAAAACAAAACTAAAGCGGCTTGATTCAACTTTGTCAACTGCCACAAGATTACTCCCAAAACCTAAATTTTCAAGAAAGACCGCAAAAGATCGTAATAAACTTTTATATAACGCTCCACTTACATACATAATATAATTGGTTGAACAAAAATGACAACTCGAAGATGTGGAGGAAACCTAATTGCATTATGTTGATCAGGTTGACTCCAAAATCTCATGGACCACTCGAAGATACCAATTGATGAATCCTGATTTGTGACCAACAACGACGAAGAACACAAAGAGAAGGATGGCCAAGAGAAGGTGGAACAATTCAATAAGGGAATCCTGTCGCTTCTTTGGGTCAGTTAGGAATGAAAGCCATCCTTCGCCTGAAACTCGAGTGGGCTTTCCTCGAACTCGTGGTGCTGCCATTGGGGTTTCTGAAACTAAATTTTTACACAATCGGGTAAAAGCTAGGTAAATCGTACATCACCAGAAAGTAAAAGATCTTGTTTTACGACAAAAAAATTGTCGATCAACAGATTTTCCGACAGAGCGAGCCTCGTGTCATTTCGTTCCCCATGAGTCAAGTGTTTCCCTTCTTTACCTAATTGCTGTAAGAGAAGAAACCTCTGGCTACGTTGATACGGTATACAACATTTCTGATCTAATTTTACACATCTGAGATTCACCATTGTGTCTTTCAAATCCTTTAGAACTACCACTTAACCATTTACTTACGAAAATATTTGCAGGATTACTCAATTAATTTCATAAAGGATTACCAACTCAATTATTGTGTTATATCCCTGCAATCTTAATGCTATTTAACCGAAAGTTTAAAAGATAGAGCTTAACTTCTGTCTGGGTTTTGGTATTTATCATTATAGGTGAATTATGTATAATATAATATATGTAATATAATATACAATAATTGAGGAAACTTTGTCGGGTCCAGAAAAAACGTGTGTAACGAAAAATTTGGGTATGTGTACTCAGATAAAGGGGCTAAATTCTACTCCAAGATAGACTTACACGGTTGTTGACCGACTATTTTTTTCTTCCGTATTACCGTAACCCCAGACTTAAAAGTTTCTTCTTTTTCTTTGTTTATTTCTAAAAGTGCGTGGTTATGTCTTCATCTATGTGAATGTTAAAAAAAAACGTTTTCAATTGCTAATCAAAGGACCCAGTTTTTTTGCACTGTGCAAGAAATAAATAAATCCCCTGAAGCACATTTGATTTATCCGGAACGTACGACTAATTGACAGTGTAAAAAAGGCTGTGACGCTTTGCTGGTTACAACTACATTCTTCGGAACGTTGCACTTTTTTGATGGTTTTAAGAAAACGAATGAGAAATTGAAAAAATTACGATGGGAGGAGAAATCTTCGTTTATTCAGACCATCTTGGGTGGCATTCGGAAGTTTTCATTCACGCGCTTTTAGGTTTTACCGCATAGTTGATTATGCTGTGTTGTTAGACGTGTTTAAAAACGCGGGCATGGAGTTCGAGAAGATCAGATTTATGGCAAAATATTTGGTATTTGGTTGAATTTTTTCGAAATATACGAATTTTTTTGTGTGGTCTACCGCTCAAATTGTATTCCCAAACCAAGTTCAGGCGCTGGAGTTTGTAAGCAATGACTCGATGTGGCCTGAATTTTTTGCAAAAACAGCCTTTGCCACATTTTTTGTCGAGTTTGATTTCCTAAGGTACTAGTCGCGCCATAAAGTCCTGACACATTTTGTCGCGGGTGTCGCGCGAGAAAATTGGCAAGCTCGTGCGAAAGTGCATGTCGCTAGTGCAAAAACCGGGAATTGCCGCGACGGGTCCGAAACGAAAACAAAAATGCACTGTGCAAATTTCTCAGGACTTTACGTCGCGATTAGTATGTGGCGCGACCAAAATAAAAGGTTTCTTTTGCAAGCATGGCCCCTCAGGCGCTGGACGTGCCAGTTTAAAGTTATTTGCACCACAAATCTTTGTGATCTCCGTATGGCCCCAATTAATCCATTCGCTCTGCAAATATCATCCCGCGTATCTTCCAATTCCCCAGACGACCTCACACTTACTTTTTACTGTATTTACACTCATCACCATTTTTTAAAAACAACTAGTGCTTTTTTGCTGGCCCGTCCAAGAGTATAAATACACTTGAAGAACATCAAATTCTCAAGCTATTTGAACAGAAATTAATTTTTGCTATGTTTTTTTTTTATGTTAGGAGTTATCGGTTTGAGAACTTTTGTTACAAAATCGTTGTTGATCAACAAAAAGTAGTTCCCAGAAGTGAAACCCCCTCAATTTAAATTCGTGCAGACGGGTGTTCTGAAACATCAAATTCCTCGGATTACTGTGCTCGCGTGGATTCCCAAGGTGTAACAAGTACCACTAAAAATATTAAAATTCCATTTTAGTCTTTGAATTACGCAAAGGAGAACATTTCGTGACGACGAAAGTACATTCGTCTACGAACACTTCCAAAAAAGAAACATTTTACAGTAGTAAAGTGCGGGCAGACTTTAAAGTAATATGAGTTTTAGATATTCTAATGAACTTAAACTTTGCATTCTAAAAAACTAGTCATAAAATACTGCTTTAAATACTGTTGTTTGTTGCTTGGTTCAAACAACAGTATTTGAGTGCTTAATTTGGCAGCTTTTCAAATTGAGTGCTTAATTTGGCAGCTTTTCGGATACCCTTGGTAGTGCAATGACAGCCCACATTTACAGCGTTCTGTATCATGTGAAATTTTACCTGTAACTTTTTGGCAAACTAATTGGCATGTTCCCAATTCTTTTAGCGATTTCGAGTCTCAAGTATGCCTCATACATGTGTGTATTATAATTATAGACGCTCAAAATTTTTGTTATCGTTGACACCGAATTTTAATGACAGCATAATGTCAGCTACGTGCTAGTTAAGGTTTTGTCTTTACGTGTTATTTCTCTTCTTGCAGAGCCAGAAGCTTATATTGTTGACCAGTTTACAATGGCGACTTTTCATTACCATCCCCATGACATGAATCCCTATGCTTGGGATACGCCTTTGAATTCATCCTTTCCCAGCGAAATTGAATATAACTCCGTTGAAACGCTTGAGAGCATAATAAACGTTCTTTACAAATGCAGTTCGTGTGTTGGAGGAATACTGACCTTCATATTGTTGTACCTGGTCCTCTTCCGAAGTCGCGGCGAACTGAAACCCTACTCGAAGATCCTGTTGCTATGTGGAATGAGCGATTTTGGATATTGGCTGACAGATTCGACAGTTCAGTTTGTACGCAATCACTCTTTGCTATGAGAATATTTTTGGTCAGATAATCATAGTTTAATTTTTAGGCTTGTAAAATCAATGATGGGGTTTTATTGGTCAAAATGAATGGTCCAGCAAAGTATTTAAGTTACAATGGGCAAGCCTTCGCGCTGACTTTATACGTTATGCATCTGACTTTAGTGGCGACCATCCTACCGAGTCAATATTTCAGTCGGTATTACGCTATCACAAGGTGAGACTTGGGCAAGACAAGACTTACGATATTTCCCGTAATTTATTATACAAAGCCTTGTTCAGAGGTCGGACTTTGACTGGCTGGCAAACCTTTGGCCTTTACTGTCTTTCCATGTCAGTCTCCATCCCAATGGCCTTA
Source organism: Bursaphelenchus xylophilus (assembly GCA_904066235.2). Classification (NCBI taxonomy): domain Eukaryota; kingdom Metazoa; phylum Nematoda; class Chromadorea; order Rhabditida; family Aphelenchoididae; genus Bursaphelenchus; species Bursaphelenchus xylophilus. The sequence goes on from CAJFCV020000001.1 coordinate 9,869,502, forward strand.
ACTGCCTATCCGGGCTATCGTTATAGCGGCGATGGAAGACCCGGATTTAATTACGCAACTCTCTGGTATGACATGAGGCCAGTTCCGACGCTCTTAGTCGGCGATACTGTAAGTTTTACATTCATTTTGTAAGGGTTATTTGAAACGATTACAATGTCTGAATTCAGCGTGATTTCTACATGCAAACCTATTTTATGTTGGCCTTCTTTTCGCTTAGTGGAAGTTATGTACTGGCTACGTATTTTGGGGTGCTGACAATTCGAAAACTCAAACAAAACGCGCATATGTACACTGAGAAAACGCAGAAAATGCAGGAGCAACTAAACAGAACGTTGATTGCACAAGTGAGTAGTTTGATTGCATTGCTAGATGTTAGATTATTTTAAGACAATCATCTGTCGGGAAAATATTGTGGATTCGTCTCGACTTGGAATCGACCATCATCGCTTTTATTTTGCTCCGACTAATCCATGCTATTTTCCCGCCAGACTGATAAATCTTAAGTTTACGAGTTTTAAAGAAGAATGCCTCGCCCAACGTGATGTTATCCCCTCCTTGAACTTTATTCCTTTCCAGAGTATCCTTCCCTTATGTGTATCTGTAGGCCCAGCCATTGGAATTGTTGTCCCCTCCTTCACAAGATTTGATACTGGTGTTGCTGCGCTTATAACCGGCAACATTTTGTCATGGGTTCCCGTCTTCAATCCGCTGTTCACTATTCTGGTGATAACTCCATACCGCCGCCATTTGAAGGCATTGATATTTGGCCCAATCAACAAGCTGAGTATGCTCCTTGGACGACCCAGTATGGTGGTCGAGATCTCTCCCACTTCCGTCGCATCTCAGACCAAATATACCAGCAAACTAATGCGTTAAAGCCACATTGACATACAGTTTACCTTAATGATACTGAGTAATAAACCTTCAAGTACAAGACTGTTGGCACTTGTTATAGCCGTTCACACATGCCGTCATTTAATCTCGTCGCCAACCCGATGGCATCTGTAATTTCCCCCGATGATTTTACGGCATTTTGGGGGTTGTTTTGATGGTTTCTTTCCCCCTTCCAACTCGACTCTCATCCCTTCTCTGGCCGCTCTCTCCGCAAAGCACACTCTCTCACCCACTGAAACGATCGAGACTCTCGGCGCTCTATCGACCTTCTTTTCCCAGTCCGTCGACGAATCGCCCATCCCCGGATTCTTTCCGTTTTTTATCCCCCAAAAAAGTTTTCCGAGATTTTTTACAATTTTTATCGTTTTGCAAGAATTTTATCGAATATTACTCGGGTTTCAATTCGATGGGGGTGTAGATTACTCGGAATTTGAAAGGAGAACGTTTAAAAATAATATCCATGGTAGATTAAATCCCTCGGTGCTATCTGGATGTGCTTAAATATATATAATTTTGTCCAAAAATGTTTAACAATCAGCATTTTTTCGAACTTCAATTCAACTACCCAAACATAATGAAAGGAATGTACTGACGCATGACTCTTTGCCCTTTATGATTACTCAGTTAACCATTCTAGATGACCTTACATTCCAAATTACACAAAATTCAAAACAAATTTTGAAATCGAAATTGGTTCTCATCAAATTCTTTTCGTATTTTGAGAACCATCGATGCTTTTTGTATTTTTTGCTGATGAAGACATTTTTTCATAACCGAAGATTTACTCTCCGTTTATTATATTTGGTTGATGGGGATAGTTGACAGAGTTTGATGACGATAAAAATAATTTTACGAACAAGAGAAAAATTTCGATCTCTTAACGAACAAATTTTCCGTCGAATATAATACAAGGCTTTTCAAAATCCGTTTTTAAATTAGCTTTATCTTTTGTTATCGTTAGCATATACGCTATCCATGCGTTTGTTCAACCGTTACTACCCTAAATCATAATATTTTAGAATCCTTATCTCTTCAAATACCTCATCCGCCGCCCCCAGCTCCCAGTCCGGTCCGTCCTCAAACTGGCGCTCGAAGGATGAGAGCGCGGCGAAGGCGGAACCTCCATTGACTGATACCTCAATTATGCAATCAATCTCATGGTTCATCTTCATGATAATCTTCAGATCAGTGTACGGGTTCTCGGAGGTCTTTCCCACTCAAGTTCTCAGCGCCTATGGGGCGAGGGGACCCTTGAGGAATGGAGGAAAAAACGAGGAAAACGATATTCTTGAGCAACGAATCAGTCAGTTACAAACAGCACCGCCAGGTAAGAATTCTTAAGCGCCGATTGAGGTAATAAAAATCTCAATCTGTAACTTCGTAACTATACAATCAACTTGTCCTTCTCCAGATTACAATATCGGAGTAATCCAAGTTCGTCTCAGTAATTGGACCACAACTCCTCCACCTCGACCTCCCATGACCTCAGCCCTCCAATCGGGCCCAGAGACCCCTATTCACCCTGATCCTACCCGTCGAGTCAAAACCCGGCCCCGTCAACAACATCGTCGACGTCCCTCAGACAATCCAGTGCAATATGACGACGACTACGTCGAGATCACTCCCAAACCAAAGATGGCTCCCATTGACAACACATTCCTCTACATGCTGGCCGCTATACTTCTGGGACTTGTTTTGCTAACCACGACCATCTACAGCATCATGTGGTGCATGTCGTGTCGAAGAAGTCGGCCGGATAATGGAGTCGACATGCCAACCATGACATTCCCGCCCAGATATCAGTACTATGACAGCTCTCCATGGCATGGATCGGAGCATCGCGGATCCTCCGAGATGGAGAGACTCTTCAGGTAGGTCGGAAGCTTATTTAAGATACTACCCATGAGGATTAGGGAAAATTTGGGAGTCCACTTGCAAACTCTAACTATATTATATAAAACAATCAGCTGGTTTATACAATTGGCAATTTCCTGCCGGTCTTCCACAAGACTAATTTTTTTATTCTGACAAGTTGAAGATACCTTGTCACAACTCGCAAAAGTATGCTAACAGACTGTAAATAACAAAGGGCAATAGACGACATTACAATTAAAACAAACTTACCAATCGCCAAAGAATTCGAAATCTGCAAGGTCGTGAACGGGGAATACAAGCGAAAACAAGAGAGGGAAGTTGTCAATGGAGACACTGCAGCCGGCCATGCGACGACAAAGAAAGCAGTGCCCAGAAACGGCACGTAATTTCAAAATTTCCAAAAATTTCCGGCAATTTCTCGAAAAGGAGCGCAACTTTTTGGCCAATCAGCGATCGGCAAAATGGGCGGAGCTTGAAAAGACGTAAACATTCCTGAGGTTTCTCCAACGTTCCGGCCACAACAAAATGAGGGTATAAAAGCCGGAGCGCGCGGCTAGAGGTCAAGTTCAATCAAAAATCGTTTGAAGTTTCAAGTTCCCGACTTACCTCAAGATGTCTCTGTTGCTGTGGGATCCATTCCGCTCCTCCAATGGCTACGCTCTGAACCCGTGGCGCGCCCTCGACTCGGAGCTGCACCAGCTGGAGCGCAACCTTGGCCAGTGGGACTTCAAGGACGGCTTCACCTTCAGCTGCAACGTTCAAGGATTCAAGCCCGATGAGATCGAGGTCAACCATCAAGGCGACGCCGTCACCATCAGCGCTCATCATAAGCAAGCTGGACCGCATGAGCAGTACGAGAGAACCCTGAAGAGAACCATCCGCATCCCTGATGGCTACGAGAAGGAGAAGGTCCAGTGTGATTTGAATGAGAAGGGCGAGTTGGTGATCAAGGCCCCGAAGATTGGAAATGGCAAGGAGTCCGAGAAGAGGTCCATCCCGATCAACTTCAAGAAGTCCAAGGCTGTTGAGCACAAGAAGTAAATCTCAATCAGATCTCTTATTGTTGTTATTTGTAGTTTCTATGTTTCTAAATTGTAATTTTTTGGAGAAACCAATAAACTTGTATTCTATAAGCTATTTTCGGAGTTTTTGTGGATCTAGATATACTTCAATAGGCTTGAAAGTAGGAGGGGATTACTCAAAATTGTAAGGCTTGTGCGCTATTAGAAGCCAATGTTATTTGATTTCAGATCGGATTTGGAGTTCAAGCGACCTCCGCTAGTGGCGCCTCCTCCACCGCCGCCTCGGGTACCCCCACCCCCCGTTCCGCAACACCTTCGTCCTCATCCATCTTGTAAGTTTCTTTGTTCAGCCCCTGACTCTCTTCCGTTTCTATCGCTTTAGGGCATGTTCAATCTCTGCGGACCGCCGGAAGCGGGATCTCCTTGAGTTCGCTGTCTCCGTAGCCAAAATTGATAATTGCGCAAATCTTTACATTCTTTGTCATCGTCTTTCTTTTTTCTGGAATTTTATGAGTTTTATGTAGAGGAAAGCGAAACTAGCTAGGGTAATAAAAGTTGAAACAAATTAAAAGACATTCGACTTCGGACCTAGTAATATCTAAATTTCCGTCTTACCTAACCTTCTCTTCTGATTACTAACTTAAAACGGATTCCCTCTCTAATCCACGTTTTTCCCAGAGTCGCCATGAGTAAACTCTTGTTTGGCCCTAACCGTTTTCCCGCTTAAACCTTTGCCTAAACCTCACCCGACTCCTCTAAATTCTGAATTGTGGAGCTGCAGATCAACGTCGACGGCCCCACTACACGCATCGAGACTCGCCGGTGGAGCGAGAGATTCGGCTTCAGATGTTGAAGAGACAGATAAGCGAATCCACACTCTCCACGCGGACACGGACCAACAGCTTCTGATCCGACGATTCTTTTCTGGTGAGGTTTTTGTTTATACCCTGAGATTACCCCCAACTTTCATGTGATATTATTCTATATTACAGTAGAACACATCACTTTTATAATAATCCTCGTTTGTTTCGCGGAGATAACGGTACGCTACCTCTGCCTACACGACCCAATTATTTTTAGGCTTTAAACCCGGTTTAATCAAGTCGTTAAAACATCCAGATTAGTCTGAAATTGTAAGTATATATAAGCTATTCAACCTCTGTAGTTCTAATACATTTCAAATAGTCGTTATACCATGGTGTGTATCTATATTTCACGTCTTATATATTACGCATTTTACCAATAAAGAAAAATAAACGATATAAAAACTTTATAGGCTAATAAAACGGATAACTGGAAGATTCACAGGATAAAATAAATACCCATTAAAATAAATTAGAAATTCTTTAGGTTCTTGATAGTGACGTCGTTGACGTTTAACATAATTTAAATGATGCTCTGGACTTCAGGGCCGAATTTCTGCCAATGCTCGAGAATCTGGAATTAATTATATGACGCAATGCATTAGAAGATTATTGCTCATAAATAAAAAACATAAGAAGCCGTTTCACCCAATGGTGATCAACTATTTAACTGCTCATTTAACAATATAAAAACTTACATGCTGTTCGCTTTCCACCAATGCTTCCAGATAAGCGATAAATGCCTGCTTAAGGTCGGTTCTCCTCTCCTTACACAATCTGATGTACTCTCTTCTGATAGTCTTACTCATCTCCTGGAAATCTTGTTCCATCTCGTCCACTCGTTGTTCACAAGCTTCCACTTCGGCCTTGGCCACATTAGCGCGATCAGAACGGCCAGCCAAGTCAAATCTTGCTTTGAGTTCTCTTTTCTTGGCCAGATTCTGCCTCAGGGTCTGCCAGTTTTGCCAGGCTTTCACACGTTCGAAGAAAAGTTCCTTCAAGACCTGAGTCATGTGAAGGTGTTCCTGAAAGCATCAAATAATTCGTTTTCAAAGTCAATCAACGCAATCAACTCCGTTAGGATTAATTTAGAACAAACCTGGATAGCCTCAGCCAAAATTTGCGAATCCGTATCAGCTTCATGTTTCTGGACAACACTCAAGTTCTCTTTTGTTTCGGCCAATTTAGACAATGTTCTGGCCAGCGCTGTGTTCTCTTCGCACGACGCAATCATCGACAAAGATTTAGATAAACTGTCCGAGGATTGAGACAGCTCTCTTCGGAAGGATCCCAGCTGATCTACAATCGAATGCAAACGAACTAGCATATCGTCCAATTCCTCGACATTGCCGTGCATTTGCTCGAACCAACGATCATTCTCATCCATAGGATAAGCAATTTTGTTTAAAGCGTCTCCAAAAGACTAAAACAGGAATCATTAAGTTATAACGACACTTACCTTGAAGATCTTCTGCATTGATTTGGCGCTCAAAGCGGCCGTAAACGTGGCTTTCGGTAGATTTGCATCAAGTGTCAAGAAATCAACCACATCGCAGTCAACGACTAACCGGGGAGATCGACAGAGACGACGGAGAAAACGTTCTAAGAGTCGAGCTCTCTTCTCGGCAACATCCCTAAAGAATATTTATATATATTTTTCTTTATATTCATTCCCGCAGGGAATTAAAAGTAATGAACCCATACGTTGTATATCCCTCATCGTTTGTGGTGTTCAACTTGGTCTTCGTCAAGGCGGCCAACGACTTTTCCGGCGCTAGAGGAATGGCTACCCCTTTATGCTGATACTTCTCCACCAATTTATCTCGGAGCCCAAGGAAATCGCTAAACCTCCGCCAAACTTCGTTCATGGACTTGGTGTAGTTTGGAATTCCGGATACCTAAAATCAAAATAAACGTAAATTAAACTCGCGCTTACTCTGGTCTCAATCTTGTACACAATATAAGCATTGAACCCCTCGCTTTTCTTCTCGTAAGCTCTAATGCTCACAACAATGTTGGCGTTTTTGAAGACAACCGCCTCTTCATCTACTGCTTGTTCATCGCTATCTTCTGTCTTTCCCGCTCCGTTGGCCTGAGCAGGCTGCACAAGAGGTGGAACATTAGAACCCCCTAATCCAAGAGGCTCTGATGGACGACTAGATCCGTTCTCGGGCTGTGCCGTCCCATTGTTTTCCGGCTCTATGGCTTGTTCCGGATTCTTTCCATTTTGCTCTTCTACGGACGAATTTAAAACCAATTTTGATGTGTTGGAAGTGATTGTTGCCTGGAAACAACACTTATAATCCCAAATCGAAATTTATAAGACAAAGAAATCGAAAAGCACTTACCGAGGAATCGTCCATTGAGGGATTTCCGTATTCATCGTCCGAGATGGGAAGGTCATCTTCATCCGAGAACATGACCGGTTTCGGAACTCCAAACTAAAATTAGTCACCATTAGCTGGCTAAACAGGTCATGCAGAACCCTCTTAGGCGAAACAGACGAGTCAATTTTTAACAATAACAAGCCCAGATCTCATGCCTCATAAATCTTATAAAACAAAAAAGTCCGTCTTTTTAATAAACAAAACGCTAAACTATATTTGATAAACATAAAGGCAGGGTATTCCTCCCGAAGATTGTCTGAGCTACTTCGTAATGCCCATTTTTACAATCCGCCTGAGCAATCCCTAAAAATAATAACATGTCGGGTCAAAAACCGCGGAAACTGCGGAAACTCTAAAAAAATTGATTATCGTGAATCAAAGTTTATATAAACGGAGAAGGACCTGCTGGATATTTACGTTTTCAACAGTTTTCGTGAGAACACGCGTATTTTTCTCGCACAGAACAATTTCTAAAAGGGCGAGCCGCGCCCGAGCCGCGCAGGTTGCAAAAAGACGCAAATCAAAAATGGTACAATACGAAGAACCGGTCGGTTAACGAAGACGTTACAGTTGTATATTAGAGCCCTAAGAGAATCTATGTACCTACCTTGATTGCATGCCTAAATTGCACTTCAGCTATTTGTTCATGAACAAGATCCGAATTGTCGAACCATGACATCAAGTTGAGTCTAGCCGGACTGGATCTGGCATGGACGCTAAACCTTTTCTCAAACTGCTCCAAATGCGATTCGATGACTTTCTCAACCAACCCATCCAACACTTCCTTCACTATCCGATTAACGTCTTCCCTTTTCAAAGTTTCTTCTCCTTCTGATACCGTAATCGCACTGCTCATGGAAGAGACACTTCGACAGATTGGCATGGGCAGCATTTCCCCATATTTGAGGAGATAACCGTCGTTAAAGTCATGGAATGGATCCTCCGGGACTTCGGACATTGTGTTAGACGTGCTGGCGATAGACGGCGACATTGATCTTGCATAGGTAATGACTGCTGACTCTCTCGAGAAATTGGAGTCTGTGTCAACTAATTTTCTGACGGCTTCGGTTTCTTCTGTCTGACATTGCTTTACGGGATCAATTTCTTTGTAAGAAACATCTAACTTGAGGTCTACAAACGATTTTTCAGAACGCTTATCTAACCATGTCGAGCATACTGTGCATGCGTCATCTTGCCGACGTATAAGAGAATCTAATTTTTCCATTGACAGTGAGGTCGACCCTTTGCGAACTTCGGTTTGCGTCCTTTCCACACATTCTGACATCTGCGGCTTCATCAAAAGAGAATCAATCCATGTTACAGCCAGACTAACTTGATAGAACATCGTTTCATCCCATGTAACTCTGCAGTTCATGGTTTCCGAAGTAGTGTTTGCAAAATCAACATCAGTTTTAATCTCGCTATAACTGATGATGTCTGACATTGTGGTTGGAAGTGTAATGTCGTCTGCCAGTAATTCCCCTGGCTTGTTAAATTGTTCTAAAAGATCAGTAAGACTGAGAATAGCTTGGCCATCATGTGCTGATTTGATGTCATGGCAAACGTATTCTGTTTGTTCAAGGCTTGCTATGAGAGCATCACAGGACGTTATAGATAAACATTGCGTATCATGAGTGTTATAAGCCATATTAACTTTGCAATGTCCATCCTTATCATTCTTTTCTCCTTCCGACTTATGAAGTTGAATATCACAGAAGTTTTCGGAATAGTTCACTTGCTCTACCGTAACCTCGGGTATAAAAATTTCAGCATTCTGTGATCGATCTGCTTTTTTCATTGGGAAAAGATCAACGTCGGTCTGAGAAATGCATAACTGAAATCCATCTTTCACACATTGCTCCTCTGCGAAAGTAATTTCAGTTATTTTATCATCCGGAATATTCATCGTTAGTTCGAAACAACCCCCAGAAATTGTCATGGTCTCTGTTGCTGACTGTTTTATGGGGTGAAATACGAGAGCTTCACCAGAAACATTCTCATCCTGTTTTTTCTCCAATACAATCTCAGTCGAGGTTGCACCGAAGAAAAGAGTTTCTGTACAAACAGTACCTATCCTCTTGCTAATCTCTCCAAAATACTCTCCAGAATTTTTTTCGATTTTTTCTTCAAGATGAATTGAGTTGACCAACATGTTATCTTCTTTGTTCTCGGCTTCTTTCTCCATCTCGAAGCATCTACAAACCTCACTGTAGCTGTTTGATTGCGTAACATTTGTCCTCCAACAGGCACATGCGCATTTCCGGCAGTTCTTCAGGATCAATGGTGGACTGATTTCCAAGTGTTCGAAGAGCGAGACCTCGGAATAGGCTCCACTCTCTTCGCTGCCTACATCAACATCAACTGTCAGTGGAGGCACGGAATCTTCTTGTGAACTTGGAAGCGGCTCTTTTGACTCAATATCATCCCGGTTGATAAGATTCTCGCTGGACTGTCCAGACAGTTCAATAAGACGCATAAGTTCATGGTCTTCCATTTTAGGGTCTGTGGATGGTTTAACAGACGATGATATAGGCGTTCCTGTTACAGTTTCTGCCAACGTAACCTCCAAAAGTTCACAATTCTTCTCATCTGCTACTTGAATGGTTTGTTCGATTGAGTTTACAGAGAATGAGCAGGTATCTTTGGCTGTCAATCCAACTGTAACTTCACAGTTGCCAGTTTCTGCAGCTTGAGCACTTTTATTGAAGTCGTTCTCAACCGTCGTTACAGAAAATTCACAGCCTTCCAACTGGGTAATCGAGGGGATAACCAATGTCTCTCCGTTACCATCGAAAGCGGCTTTTTTCAATTCCAAATTTAGACATGTAACGCCATAAGAAAGGCTTTCATATTCAGAAGACTTCTGGGTTAATACTATTTCCGCCGTCTCTCCACTTGTTTCGTGTTGATGTAGATCAAAATACTCAGTGGAAACTGCAAAGAAACCGTACTCAATTGATGTTTCTGGTCGAGTAAACTGGCAATTGGCCGTATCTTCACTCTGATCAAAGCAGAAAATGGCATCGATTTCCGTCAACTCAAAACGAACATCGTCATTTACCGTATCCTTCACGATTCCAACTACCATAATATCTCGGTCAACTGGTCTTTCAATCAAGTAGAATGCCATTGAATCTAATCTTGCTTCATGAAATGTCTTCTCTACGTCCGTATTAGCACCACAGTTTTCGTTTGAAAATTCGATACTTGTTGTGGTGTACTGTATGTCATACAACGAATGCCTGATAGTGTCCTCAACTTCAATCATGGATTCCTTTCGCTTCATCGAATAGCGGTGATAAATGCTGTTGATCTGTTGGATCAATTGATCCTTTACTTTTTTCGGACGGAGGACAATTTGCGGTTTGTAAATTTCTTCGGACCCATCAGTTTCTTCGGTTGGTAAAGCGACTTCTGATGTTGATTCAGATGGTGGAAGAGGTCCATTAGATCCGTCACTGATGAAATCGTCTTTAGGTTGGTCGGTGGACTTGATTTTGGATGACGTTGATTCCTTTCCATCAACTCTTTTATCATGTCCAATATTATGATCATCATGAAATTCCTTACTGCTCACTGGTCTCTCAACCCTTCTTATTCCATTATTTTGCAGCTCTATCCTGACTCTCTGTTCTCCTTCCACATCATTTGGAATCCTGGCTTTCTCCACTTTGGGAGTTTGATTTCCCCCAGTGCCCATGGCTACATCTTTGAGGACCTCTTTTAACGTAATCTTCGGAATTTCATGGACAACATTTACCGTCCAAGTGGAGTCATTGTCAAAAGTTGAGGTGTCTATACTCTCAAGAGATTTACCTGTACTCGTTGATGGGGTATTGTCAGCATCAGAATTGGATTGGAACGAGCTTTGAGGTGATAAAGGAGGAATTGATGGTAGATGGTCCTCTGAAACATTTTTGGTCTGGCTCACAATTTGATATTACCGTTTTGTCCAATTGCCTCATCGTCAACGCCATTCGAATTCGAAGATCCACAAATTTCGTCGACGTAACTGTCCACTGGGTCCATGTGAATATAGGAATTCCTGGGCGCATTCTTATGCAGATTGGTGATCTCATTCGAATCGAAGATGCTTTCCTGTTTCTCATCCTCTTTGTTGTCGACAAAAGGTTTATTGCGTCGCAATCGTTGGAAAAATCCAGGTTTTTTGCGTCGCCGGGATTTGAAGACGGGCTGACTGCGCCGCTGATTAATCGACGATTTATTCGCGGGTTTGGCGGGCTCTGTGGAGATGGCGGAACGCTGAAATAGTCTTGCTTAAACATCGCTCATTTGCGGCTAAATTTGCAGCAAAATCGGACTCACCATGTATCCATACATCTTTCATCAACGCGTTTCGTCAACACTCTTTGATGGAAAAACCGGTTGATGGAACAACTCCCTTCAATCAACGCCCAATAAATTTTTCTTTTAATATCCCGCTAATAAATTGAAATTACAAACTTCGCGGGGCGAAAAAACCAATGTAATGTCATTAATTTTAACTATCAATTATGAAAGTGCAAGGCATCTTGAATCAGGATTTTAAAATTTTAGAGTTAAAAACGTGTTTACAAAAAAACTGTTGTTTTTAATCGAAACAGAATCAGAGCTAGACGAATTTACAGCTAGGAAGTTAACGGGTTAATGAAACTTCGGAAAGGAGAGCAAGTGGAGGTCGATCAAAAGAATGGACCACAAATTGCAAGTCAGGAAAAATGATTCTGCCAAAGAAAGCAAAAATGACATTTTTGAAGTTTTGCTGTAAAAATAAGCGCTAACAAGCACATTTAGAAGAAAATGACTCAGTAATTCGTCCAACTCGCTTAAGAAGTGGTGAAAAACTGGCTACTACTGTATTATATTATAGTATGTATTTCAATAGTCATCAGTCCAGAAATCACCGAAACTTAATAAATGTGACTCCTTTTAGTCCAACAATCCCGAATCTCGCAATACAAAACTTCCTGAAGCTCGCACGCCCTTCCGGGCAGGTAATTACTATCAAAATCAAAACCACCCAATCGGTATCAAAAAGCAGCTGATTCGAACGAAAAAGAACAACGTCTCGAAAGCAGAAAAGGAGATTCAATGACTTTTCTCCTTCAAAAAAACTTCCGAATCCTCGATGAAGGATGGGGCGAGCGTCAGCGCGCTTCTGAAGGCCAGTGTTCGTATCGCTGCCGTCTTTGGTTTCGAATTCGAAGTCGGTGATTAGGGTGATTTTGATTGCGCAATTATTTTTATCGGATGAATGGCCAGTTTGGGATGCATTGGTCTGGGAGAGCGCTAAATTGATATGTGACAGCCTCCGAATAAACAATGATGAGATCGCGAAGTGAACCTTGAAGTTGTAGTAAATTTATCCATTGTAAAATTAAGTTCATTTGAAAGTCAGTTTGAAGAAAAGTTTTAACCATCGTTAAACACAATTTGAACGCATTTTTGGCTCGTACTCTCGCTGTAAATTGCAAACGTCATGACAATTTATTTCTTCTTTCGTATAAGTTTTCGCACATTCCACGAATACTGGGCGCAAGCTGCTGAAAAATATTTTTCCCAATTTGATAAAAACAAAGCTAATGTTTTAGTTTACTTCTTATAAGAAGTAAACCAAAGTTTCTTATAGTTATAAAGCTTTTATATCTATTTTATACAGCTCTGTACAGTTTTAGATTTATTTCAGACCATGACTTCTCGACTTCGGCGTGTAAACCAGTGGCTTCTCTTCTCAAGGCAATGGCATGTTATTGACGGTTCAAATCAGGTAACTTTCTTTTTGTATTATTGTAATCTTACATTTAGGATGTGTTTGCACTTGGAGACTTGGCAGCCCGGCATTTAAGTGGGAAATGGAAACCAATTTACCATCCTTTAACGGATTGTGGAGATAATGTTGTTATAATTAATTGTAAAGATGTCGCGATGCATGCGTTCAATTGGAAACACATGATGTTCCACTTTAACAAGGTCAGTGAAGTGTTCATTAAAGAAAATTTTTTGGCTATTTTATATTATCCATGTTTCAGGAATACCCCAAGAGTAAAAACGACATTCCGGCCTTTGAAATCCACGAGTTTGAGCCAACAAGGATAGCGTTTGCTGCAGTCTACAAAGCTCTAGGTCGAACACCGATCCGTCGAAGTCAGATTGAACGTCTCCATCTTTTCGCTGACGATGAAATGCCCGAATTCATTAGGAAAAACATTGGAAATCAACTGCGACAAGTGCAAAAGGTACCGAAAAAGTCGACAGAATACACGGATGAAGAACGGGCGAACTTCCCACTACTGTTTAAACGAAGGCCGGATCATTTATTGGATTGGGAAAATCCTCCACCAGTCATTGAAAGGCACGAAAGCAGAAAGTAGATTAGGATAGTACCGTTTTTGTTATTAATGTTTCGTTGTTTTTGAATAAAGTGAAAAGTAGAACTGTGATTGAGTTTGTGTTCGAGCCGGGGTTACATTTTATCCTATTATCTTGCGGGAATTTTACTAACTATAATTTTAGTTAGATTTTTTATGGAGTTTTGAAGTAATCTTACATTAGGAGAATCCTTAACTTTTTTTGGTCACTAAATTACTCCACAAATTTCTGGGTAGCTTAGAATAAAGACGACTTCTTTCGTACCGCTGATTTTATGCTTCTAAGTCCACTAAAAACCAAAAATTTGTTTGGTTTGAGCACTGAAAGGGGTTGCTTTTTTCGTAAAGGCCCGTTTTCCCCGCATCGAAACGAGAAAGAAAAGGAGCGGAGTGCGTGCTTCCGTGGCGCAATCGGTTAGCGCGTTCGGCTGTTAACCGAAAGGTTGGTGGTTCGAGTCCACCCGGGAGCGAGTACCTTTTTGCCTCTATTTTTGTCTCCTTTTTGTAATTGAGAAGTACAGGATTTTTGTGGTTCCGCATTTACATGAACATCACGAGTCCTTACAGCGGTTGTTTCATCAATTATTTTTGTTTCAGATGTTATTACCGACACCTTCGCAGGTCTTCAGACTTCTCGGTTCAAGAACAAATTTACAGTATGCTTTCCACAGAACATTGTCCACAAAACCTGAAGATGTCCAGTTTAAGCCTTTGACCGAAAACCAGTTTGATCGAATATCCGAGGAGACTTTGGAGAATTTGAGTGAATATTTTGATGCACTTCCAGAGAAAGTTCCCATCTCCATGGATTATGATGTCTCTTACTCGATGGGAGTCTTGACTGTAGTATTAGGACATCCTGGAACTTATGTTATCAACAAACAGACTCCTAACAAACAGATCTGGCTGTCTTCTCCTTTATCGGGACCTCAAAGGTAAAGTCATTAAGTGGAATTGAATGTAATCATGTTACAATTGTAGATACGACTATGTTCAGAACCACAAATGGATTTACAAACGGACTGGAACTTCACTTCATGAGCTTCTGGAGCGGGAACTTTGCGCGATTTTCGATCAAAAGCACCTAGGGATTCAGAAACTTGAGGAAAAGAGTGTATAAAATGCCTTATTTTTGATTGCCAAATAGAATAAATTTACTTATTTCGAATAGTTGTCAGTCTTCTACTCACTGAATGGTAGTCCCCAAACTTTATCCATCTTATGTCGCACTTCTGATAGTAATTATGGTTTAGATGAGTGGCCGTATAATGTTCTTGAAATCACGGTGGTTTGGCCTTGCAAATAAATGTAGAAGTATTTCCTCGTCGATGCAAGGCTTTGTGTGTGAAGACTATCATCACAGACCAGCTTTAAAGGAGCTGGTGACACCTAGAATAACAAATCAGAAGGAGGTGTTGATCAAAGTCAAAGTAAGATTTTTTTGTTTTGTTGTCCGTATTTTAGGCGTCGAGTGTAAACCCCATTGATGTTTGGATGTCCGAAGGGTATGCGCATGAGCTGATGACTGCTGTACGCAATGTTGAGACAGGGAGATTTGCCGCGAACGCAAGACTCCCGATTACTTTTGGACGAGATTTCAGTGGAGTTGTGGTGGAAGTAAGCGGTTTTTTTCTATTTTTATCTTCATGGCTTTAAAATAACATTGAATTAACACTTAGGAAATCTTGTTTTAGGTTCCCACCGGAAGTGGTTTCCACGCTGGCGATGAGGTAATCGGAGTGGTCCCACCTTCTTGGCCAGGCGCTCATGCTGACTATGTGGTCACCAGAACTGATTGTATAGTTCCCAAACCAAATGCAGTGGATCATGCACATGCCGCTGCAATGATTTACGCAACAGCAACGGCTTGGTCATCGTTGACTACGGTAAGATTTATCTGACCCATTTTTTTTATCTTTAATCGAATTATAAGGGCGTTAAAATGTGATGTATTTAGTTCGGTCGTCTGAACTCGGTCAACTGTCGCCATCAACGAGTCCTTATACATGGAGGATCTGGTGGTGTCGGCACTTCGACAATTCAAATACTCAAATATTGGGGTGTCCAAAAGATTGTAGCAACTGCCTCCAAGAAGAATCAGGATCTTGTGAGGAAACTGGGGGCGATTCCTTATGATTATGCGGATCCAAATATCAAGCATGATCTCTTGAAGGAAGCCCCGTTCGACCTTATCCTTGATTGCACCCCCAGAACAGAGCTGACGGATTGGTCTGACACACTGCTTGGATTGTGGAGAAACTCTATTCATCTCACCCTGACTAGCCCATTGATGCAACAGACGGATCGTTATGGAGTTCCACTCGGATTGGCCACGACTACCGGAACCTGGCTCTGCAGGAATCTGGAGGTAATAAATAGATTTTAAAAAGAATTAATTTTTTACGTTGTAATCAATTTCAGAACTTCCGAAAAGGCCGCGCTTTCATCTACGCCTACTTCATACCCGACAAGGATGCCCTCAACCTGTTGTCCACCATGATTGATGAGGGAAAAATGGTCCCGATCGTGGAGAAGACCTATCAGAGGGACCAGATCGCCGAAGCCTATGAAAGAGTGGGTCAAATGAAGGGTGGCGGGAAGGCTGTCATCTCATTCGAATAACCATTAGGAAATTAGATTTTCGATAATAAAATAAACCTTTCGGTGATAATGTGGTATAAGATTTATTAATTCAGTGCTATATTCCAATTACAATAAGGTCCAAAACTGACATACAATATATATATAACAATACCGCAAGGGGTTTGAGGTCAATGGAGGATGCTTTGAGATCAGTACAAATATGAAATTTACCCGGAAACAAAGATCAAAAAACAGTAAAGAAACTAAGGCCATTCATTATTAATAACGTAGATTTATATTACACAAAAAAGTATCCCTTCTTCAATTGGGGTTCGAATCCATGGATTTCATCATACGGATTATTCCAGAAACAGCCCCTTCCAACAAAACTTGGATCAACCTGTCGCCCTCCAAGCTCTGCTCTGGTCTAAATATGTCCAGATCAATGTAACTCTCTCTTCCCAGATAATAACACGACGTTTCATTGAATCGCCTTAATTTTCCCGAGGGTCCAGGGAAACCAAGGATGGATAAGGTCCGATTGATAGGCCTGGGGTCATACTTGTAGGAGTCCCTGATCGACCACGAGAACTCTTTCAATCCATGGACCACAGACTAAAATTTTAAGAATTATTGATTTGACCTTATGTCTCTACAAACACTTCAGTTATATAATAATATCACCCACTTCAACATCTCGCTCCATCTCACACCAGGACTTGCTCGGTGCCAATATAACATGTTCGGCGCGATCAAAGAGATTTGTCTTCAAGATTGCTCGGAGCACTTGTCCTACTCGGCCATCAGATGGCAACTGAAACCAATTACATTATACATAACATATTATACTATTCATAACACATAACATTAGTTCATCAACTCACAACTTCCACTTACCTTGATAACAGTGCACCCATTCTTTTCCACGGGCTCCGGCCAGTCTCCACATAAAATCAAGAGGAATTTCGTATTGGCGGGGACACTGTTCAGGATATCCCATAAAGAATTTGATAAAGGAGTACAAGGCAAGCTTCCTGCTGGCTCTCTAAACGATCTGTAGCTCGAATCCAGAGAGTCGGAACTGATGTTTGATCGGTTGAACCGTTGCATGTCTAGATTTACTTGTTTTATGACATTAAAAACCATTAGTTATATTGACCATTACAGCCAATAATATACTCTTAATACAAAAAATAATAATAAATATACTCACCACCCATGTCCCTGTAACTTCCCCCGCTTAGATTCAGGTTCTGTGGTCTCACCGATCTATAATTCGGAGGGGGTACCGGCTGAAAAACATTCTTCTGTACATTTTGAGCTGTCGCTTGATTCTGGAACCAATTATAATAATAAAATTATAAAATAATACAAATTCAAATAGTCAACAAATCCAAATTAAAAATTCACCCTTCTCTTACCATTCCAGCATACATTGAGTCCATGTTTGACTTGTTTCCA
Source organism: Bursaphelenchus xylophilus (assembly GCA_904066235.2). Classification (NCBI taxonomy): domain Eukaryota; kingdom Metazoa; phylum Nematoda; class Chromadorea; order Rhabditida; family Aphelenchoididae; genus Bursaphelenchus; species Bursaphelenchus xylophilus. Next base: position 9,886,955 of record CAJFCV020000001.1, read on the forward strand.
TCCCTCAAGTCTGCATTATTGCTCACTCCCAAACAGCCTTCTGTTGCCACATTGTTCTGAATGAAATCCAGTAACACTTTCTTCTGCTGTTCGATGGTTGTGTTTGCTGGCCCTGACTTTGTAAATAAAGTCGGTACAAAGGACAAGAGGCTTGGTATTTTAGGTACGGTTGGCTGTGCGTGGGTTACGGTAGGAATCGGAGAAGGCTGTGCTAAACCTTGCGCCTGACCGGTCGACATCGGAAGAGGATTTCCAACAGAAAAGGGCGAGAAAATCGGTGGGGGTTGAGCAAGATTGGCATTCAGCGGTATTTTATTCATATTGTACGGGGCCTGAACCGGGGGTCGTCCTGGAATATTAGTAACTCCTGAGTTTGACACTTTTGGATCTCCTGAGCTCTTGGTGATGTTGAAGAGCCCACTAACGCTCACAGAAACCCCTGCATTTGAAGTTGGGGCCGGAATGGAATTTGCAAATGATTTATAGGGGAGCGTAGAGGCCTCCGAAGTCACTGTGCTCGTCACGGCCGGTCTATTTCTTGGTTGAAGTCTGGGATCCAATGTTCTAACCGAGCTGGGGACAATTGCTGATGCTGAGAATAAGGACGAGATTCCACTAGAAGATGGAGCTTCCGTACTGTTATTCAAAGTCACAGTCGCGCTTGCATTTGCATTCTCCTTCACATTAAAATTAAAGAAAGTTCGGATTGGCTGCTGAATATTCATCGATGTTATATTAGGCTGGTTACTCAGGAATTTGCTCCCTTGTTCGCTGCCAAACCCACTCGGTGGCTCAGTTGTACCATGATTTACACTGCTATTCGATTCCTAAAGAACAAAACGTAATTCAGAGACAATTGCTTATCTTACCGCCCAACTCCGAGCTGCCTGCTCCAATCCTTGCGGATCGAAATTAGATGGTGGGAGTGCTGACTGGGGATTGTGGAGAACATTCACGTAGCTGGCTCTATTTGTTACTTGGATCGAGCTGATCGGAGGCGTCGGGGGCTTTGGAAGTTTGGAAGCCAATGAAGAATTGAAAAATCCGTACGATCGAGGATCTTGAGGGCTGGGCTAAAAATGCAACATGATGCAAAACGAAGCTTTTACCGTGGGGGCGGTCGAGCTGGAGCCAACGCTCGATGAACGAGATTCGATTTTTGGCTGAAGGCTTGGATTGGACGCAGAGGAATTTAAGCCCTTATTAAACGCCAATAACAATTTTGGAGGAGAAACAGGAACTTGTGGTTGGGAAGTCAATTTGGACTTTGTGACTTTTGCCTAAAATTGCGAAATAACTATCAAATTGCATAAGTCTTACATTGATGTTAACAGTTCCCTTCTTTTTCTTCTTCTTTTTGGATACTGCCCCTCTCGCCGTCGCACTGTCGAATAGGAGAGTAACCGAGTCATCCGAATCGGCCGAGCTCACCTCTCCATCCTCCACTTCCATAGGAGGGTTGTTCTCCAATACAATCTGGAATACAATGTTGCTGTAGAGAAAAAAGCTGGCCGAATAAAATATTAAATCAAGATTCAACCCTACTTCACACATCTTCATCATCTTTATTTTAATTTTTGCGGGAAGTTATATTATTTTAGTGTCATACAAAAACTCACAATTTCGTCCTTTTCTTCGGAATCTGAAGCAATATCCATTGGATCATCGCAGATAACCGACATTCCCTTTGCGAGTGCCTGAAAGCGTGATGTCTTGAAAATATTTTTTTATTTAACCGTAAACAATATAAATGTAATAAATGATTAATAAACCCAATCATTGAACTATTCTCTACGAAGAACAACTAAGAGGTCGCTAAACTGTCAATTGAGTGCATCACGAAGTCCTGATCGATACTCTAAATAATCTGTCATAATGACACATTTCTTCGATTAATCCAGAAAATGTGTCATAAAAGGTTTGTTTTCTTGTGTAAACTTACAACCGAGAATCGTCTGACTTTATTGACGATCAGTTTCATCCCTTTGCCCAAGACGGCCTTCTTCTGATGTCTGGTTGCATTACTTTTGAAGAAATCCTCCATATTTGGAGGTAAAAAGCTCTTGAAATTGACGAAACAAGATCCGAAATGCGTTGTGGATCTAACATTGAACCAGTTAAAGTTGCCCTGATCGATAGGATACCCGGAAATGAAGACATTGCAGTAATCATTATTCATTTTCTTGGAGACACGGTTCCGCAAAGAAACCAGAGCTCCAATCACTCGGCCACGTTCTTGAACATCTACAGTCTGCGCCATCCACGAAAGACAAGGGAAGACGAGGACAGAAGAGTAGTCAGCCTGCTCCAGGAAGTCAGCTAGATGATAAGTGAACTTGGTTAAGTCCGAACACGAGATATCCACCTGAAATTCAATGACCGTCATGTGTATGTAATTCAGGGGTGGCAAACGGGCCCCATTTTGTCAATTTTAGGACCGGTACCCCAATACTAGTCCTGTCGCCGGACGAATCGGCGACAAGCACTCTGCGAAAACGAAAGTTCACTTTGCACTGTGCAATTTTTGGTTTTTGCACCGTGCTTTTTGGGGCTGTCGCTCGCACCCTGACTTTTTTTCGCACAGTGCAACGCCAAAAATCAATCCGGCGACTTTCCAGAAATACTAATATAAAAAATGGTTTCATTAACTCCTGCCATTTCATCCCCAAACTCACACTGATGTAATCCACCTCCTCCAGAGTTATCTTCGGCCAGTATCTTCCACATACGACCACCGCCATGGGTGATCTATCAACCAGCGGGGCAAATAGCTGCTGATATCGCCGTGTCTCTTCTCTGTATTGTTCCTAAACGTTACGAGATACATCTGTCGTAGTTTTAGCTTACAGTAAATCCAAATGAAGGACCTCCATCTTCTCCCTGATCACTTTCCGAAATACTGTAAGCGTAACTTTTGATGATGTAATACAGACATTCAATGACCTTTGATTGGTCGGGCAAAAGATATAAAGGGATTTTGAGGAAAGTGGACGGCCAAATAAAGCGATTGCCAAATAAACAAGCACCTTTTTGATTAAAGTAATCAAGATCCTCGCTTAAACTGCCCTGATTGGGGTCGATGGGGAATCCGGCCACGAAAAAATCGATACGAACTCGACTCAAGATCTTGTTCATGATCTGAAAATAGGTTCATAACAACATTACATAACAATTTTAATACGACACCCATCTTACCATAGTAAAAACGACAAAAAGCCTTTAATTCAAGACTCAGATAAAGTGATGACTACAACTTTAAACTCCCTCAATTTCCAGCGTCCAAACTACAGTATCCTTACCCATTTGTAATAGTTGAGAAGCCCATTTATCAGATTCCGCCGTTGAAATTGAACTGAATCGTCTCCCTCGAACCAAACGGGATTGGAAAAAACGATCATGGAATTGTGCGGAGTCTGGTGCATCGTACTGGCAATTCCTTTCAAATACTTACTAAACCCCGAGAACGGCTTGTCATACTAAAACATAGGACTAGACGTATCTATCCGCCTTACTCTCACAAAATTGGGAGAATCTCGCGGAGTGATCCAAAAAGGCCCACATAAAAACAAAAGAGCATCATCATCGGGGAAGTTAAGGCTGTAAGACGCTTTAAAAAAGCCTTGAACACCGTTGAAGCATTCCGGATATTCTTCTTCCGTTCTTTGGAGGTCAAGATTACTTTCCGAAGAGGGACCGGATGCACTTTCTGGCTCGACAATGTTTTCAACAGGCTCTAATGGCTAAAATACGAGATAAAAGGTTAGAAAATCAAGGAGGCATCATCAGGAGTCTGTATGGCCAGAGGGGAAGAGGAAAAAAGAAAGGAGATCTTACCGCGATCTCGTCCTCAGATTCAGCGGAAACCTGCCCTTCTTCATCGGAATTCGCATCAGAATTCATACCACACTCTGTGCAAGTTTTACAAACTATCAACTACCGTGAAGTGATTTATTTGTATCCACGTCTATTACCTTTCGTGTTTTTATTATCAAATTTACATAAAATTTTCACAATTTTGCGAATTTTCTATTTTTATAACTAGCTATTGAAAACCAGAGAAACAATCGCTATGAAAAGGTTTGTTGCAAATTTTAGTAGATTTTAGTATCTCTTTTCCACCAAAAAAAACCGAAAATTTTATTACACAGAACCGTGAAGTTGGTCCCACAGCGAAAAATTTGCACGCCAATATTACGGTGGGATTTCTTTTTCTTTATTTTCCTTTCGCAAATTTCTAGCCCTTTTACTCGTTTTCAATTGTTTTTGGTACCCTTTACGTGTAACTTGCTTTGTTTTCGTAAATTTGTATTGTGATTATAATGTAACGATTGTATTCCAACTTATGCGTGTTATTTCAGGTTTCTCTAGGGTTGAAACTCCCGAAACCATGAAGGTGTTCGTGAACTCCGCCAGCGGAGATGTTGTGACTCTCAACGTTACCCCCAAGACCACCATCGCCGACATCAAGGTAAGCGTTGCATCAGTTTGTCTTTTTTGATTTTGAATTTTGAGCATGGTTGCAAAACTTACTTTTAATAATTCAGGCCGATTTGGAATGTGTCGACTCCGTTTTGACTCTTGGACCTAAGATTTTGGACAACGAATCCGCCACCTTGGAAGAGTTGGAAGTTGCTGAACTTAGCACCCTCAACTGCAGTGCTCGTTTGCTCGGAGGTAAGTGTTTACAATTTCATTTATTTGGCATTTAGAGGGGAACCGATAGGCGACGCGCATTTCTCGTTCACTTTTGATATAGAGTACAATGAGTATTTTTAACGAATAGACGACGTTTTGCAAGAGTAAAAATATTGTAATCTTTGGCTTGCTGAATGTTTTTCTTTTCAGGTAAGGTTCACGGTTCCCTCGCTCGTGCCGGTAAAGTTCGTGCCCAAACCCCCAAAGTCGAGAAGCAGGAGAAGAGGAAGAAGAAGCGTGGACGTGCCTGGAGACGTCAGCAATACAACAAACGATTCGTTAACCAAGCCGTTCAAGGACCCGGCCGCAAGCGTGGACCCAACTCCAACACCGCTTAAGCCCGCTCTCTGATTTAATGGGTTTATAAAAGTAAAATTGGTATATTGTTGATGTTACTAAACATTCTTTGTTTTTAATACATTTGTTATCCGTATAAGCATGTTATTTTCTGTTCAGTTCGGGGTTTACAGGCAGGTCTTTGTAGGGAAGCTTTGAAGAGAATCCAACTCACGGGGTAAGTGGCCGAAGTTCGACGCTAAAATTTTGATGAAGCGTGCAATGCTTTCGTGTGCAATATTCAAAGAGTCTTAGCTGCACTTGGGTCACCTAGTATCAATAATAAGACCGCCAAAAACAAGATTCTAAATTTATTATGGCAAATACTGAGGCATCTACAGGCTTTCATATTGAAAATATAGAGATAAGATCTACAACAATATAATGAATAACAAAAATGGAAATGTTAGAAAATGAATATGATGCTTAGCTCTATTGAGGCTTGAAGTGTTCATTGTAGGCATCGCGGGCACGGTCACCGGCGTTCTTGAGGGCTCCATCGATGTTGGTGTGGTGCTTTTGGTGGAATGGGCGAATGCATCGCAGGTACAATTGGTGGGCACCGAGAGTCATGGGGAGGTATAGCCAGAGGAGGAAGGCGCACTTCAGGAGCCAATAGAATGGGAAATAGTAGGTGATGCTGTGGGAGAAGAATTCGAGCACGTTGAAGAGGGCAAACACGACCCAGTAGGTCAGCCATTGGGTGTCATCATCCTTGGTAATGGACTCGATGGCCGTGATGGAAACATAGGCCGGGTACAGGAAGCCGATAAAGTTGCATACCAATGCAGCAAAGTGACCGAACAGAAGATAAAGGGCGTGAAGCGCGGCAATACCTACAAATAAAAGGACAGTTGTTGATAAAATTTACTAAATACTAATCAAATGACAAGAACGACAAACCTCCAACAATGTGAAGTCTCTTGACACCAGTCTTTTGCTCGAGAGTCTCCAGGACTTGAGTGGCCTTGTTGGGTTGATGAAGAGTCTTGTCGACATCGTCAATAAACTTCTGAACTGGGGCTGGCAACGGCATTTTGACCTAAAAACAACATCAAATAATTTGGATGCAGACAAATAAAGGTATTTACATACTAAACGCGAACAAGCGTAATAATAAAAAACAAGGTAACATAAGAAATGGGAAGGATAAAGAACGAGTTCAGCAAACGTTGGTTCAAAAATGATAATCACTTGGGGACTGACAGCTGGCATCTCATTTTCTGTCTCATAAACGGGTTCTGCAAAAAAGTCGAAAGCAAATCCAATTCAAAACTACAGCAATAAAATGCACTTCTTTAAACTGTCATTCACAAATTGGAATTGAATTGTCACTATCAATTAAAAATATTATTTTAGACAGTATCATAACACAAAAATCGGAAAATCTCTACGAATGATTACAAATTAGACAAAAACGCGATTCGACTCCTTTGACGATAATTTTGTAATACTAAATAAGGGAACGTTTCTTTCGAAAAATCTCCATCACTTTTGCTTTTGTCTACACTGGAAGGGAGGTTAGTCATTTGGAGTGAATAAGCAAAAGAAAACTATAGGAATCTCGCGTGCCCTGATTTGGAAATCCATAGAGATAACCATGGAATGTAAAAAAACGCAGTAGATACGTGATTTGACAAGAATAAAACACTTCTACAAAGAATTCGAGCTTACAAAACAAAACCTAGAAGATCAGAAGTTTCATCATCATTATAAAAACCAAACGTAAAAATTGCACCTTGTCTTATACCTATTCCCCTCCAAAAAACAGCCGTCTAAAACGCTATCCCTATGTCCACCCATTACTTTCAACCCTTTTGTTTCTTTGGCGGATCGAAATGTAAAAAACATTATTCCGAAGATTCGCAGCCCTCAGGCAATTTTCTTGACAACAGAGCCCATCTCTAAACCAAATTCTTCTCCACAGACCAAAAGAACAATATAAATGTTTGTTCTTTCTTCCTGTAACACGAACACAAAAAAGATCTTCTGGATATTGTGTCGGCTCACTCCGGCCTTTTCCCGAAAGAAGAAAACAAAAACAACTTACAGTACTGTGAACTCGAGGCTCTTCGTTCTCTTCCGCAGCGAAAATCAGATTGTTGGCATTCCGTAGCAAAAAAGAATAGCATGCGGAAAATTCGGAAAACGAGTCTTCTGGGGGTCGACTCCCTCGGTGTAATGCAAATTACATCGATAAATCGGCCTTCAGGGTGTGAATACTAAATTCTTTGGAACTTGAGATTTGAATATTCATATTTGCCTTTTTTTTGGGTAACTTGGGGTCCTGGGATCAATTGACAGGCGCGGACGCACAGGGTAGAGAGTACGGTAGAAAAGGAGCGTGGTTAGAGAAATTATGAGATAGAGTGTGGAAAGGGAAGAGATGTCAGAGAAAATGTGTGTCCTTTTGTGAGAGAGTATGGAGATAAGAGGGAGTGGTTAGAGAACGACGATGGAGTTCTTTCCATAAAGAGACGGCTAGAGGGCTATAGAAATAGCTGATGTATTGTGGGGTATATAAGTCATGTAATGCATATACCTTTTATGTTTACTATATTTACGTGATATGCGATAAAAAAACGGCTTATCGAGATATTCGTTTATGTCATATTTGTATACATACGTACTACCTTTGTCATCATCAACTCATGATGTCTTCGCAACTTAATTTGTGTCATTAATACCGTATTATAGAGTCATCTTTACATATATTCGGCCTTCAATTATCAATAATATACGGGTATTCAATGAGTTTTATGTGATCACCATACCTACCGTAACCCATCGATTGATGAAGTAGTTATCGGCTGTGGTAGAAAACATGTCATGCGCTTTAAAAAACTTTTTCCGATTCTCTTCGGAGCAAATTAATCAAATTGACAAGTTTCTTGATGAAGATCCACCAGTCTCGTCGGCCAAGGGGAGTCCATCCAATCGAAGTAAGCGATGTGTACTTTTTATAGTTTTTTGATTTTTAGAGGGTTATATGCAAAATCACTACTAGAGAGTATACTGTAACTAATGTATACTTATTTCTAGAAGGGAAGCCGTCTTCGCTGTTAACTCCAGATGATGAAGATCTCTTGGAGAACAACTCGGAAGGAGAAGACATCGACGACAATGGAGATAAATGGCCAAACTGGGAACCTGACTCTGTAATTAATTCATTTTTATTTTTAAAAAGTAAAAATCCACTTATTCCTTCGTAATAATTATCCGTATGTTATGATTGCACTGTGCGTTATTAAAAACTATTTTCAGAGTGAGTTCAGCGAAAATGATGCGAAATTGTCGAGTGTGGAGAGTAAATGGCTTAGAAATTGTATGATAGCCTCGTCAGCCAACCTTGAAGTAATCGTTATTGGAGCTGTTCAACGATTTGTGGTGTTGGAGAGGTCCGAAAAGGACGAAAAACTTCGGGTTTTGTCCTGGGTTAGGATGAATATGCAAGCTCATGTAAGGTTTTTCGCCGATTACGTTGTTGATTCATAGAGTCGTTAGTTTTCATCCGTACCGTTACAGAAGGACGCCTTTATCACCGCCATTGAGGTCATTTCCTTGGCCTCGACGCGCAAAACCGAAGCCTCAACTGTGGATTGGCATTGTCTAGCGGTCGCCTGCAGCTCCGGATACGTTCATTTCTATACTGATCGGGGAGTCGAGATCCTCTATGAGAAATTCTCGGCATATCCGATTAGGGAATTGAGATTTGGACCTTCAGTTTATGAAGGGCAACAAGGACTGTCAGCAATGTCTATGGGAAGAGTGTATATTGTGGAAGGAATGTCATTGTTCCATGGTCTCAGACACGCTAGGAATGAAGTGAGTACGGGTTCGATTTTTTTTATGGTTTTTAGATAGCTCGAGGAGAGAAAACCTTTGAAGAGATCTGTAATTCATACTCTTTTATTAGTCATGCAGTGCAATTAGACTATCTGAAACAACCCAGTTACTTCCAATTGTTGAATGTTAGTCGTCCCGAAGACTTTGATCGGTATTTTGGAGCATCTTTAAGTGATTATGGCGAAAAGGTGGGTCTTTTTTCCCTCTTTTTTGTCATGAACATTTTAGGCTAGGTTAACAAAAAGTGGCGCCTCAAATTATATGAACTTATTCTGCGCTACGAATTCAAGTTATGCCGCCTTCTTATCGCATGACAAAGAGACAGAAGGCACCAATATTCTCCATGAGGCCTATCATACAATCGCTGCTCAAGTAGGTCTCATTTTTTATGTGGAAACAGTTATGTTGCATATTTTAACATACGAACTCTTCAGATGCCCTCATTCGGATTCAGATCTTTATTGGGAATTGGAGTTTCAAAGAAAGACGGTCCTCAAAAGGATTCTGTTGCGGATGCCAAACTTGGAAATGCTGACGTCTTGGCCAGACTAGTTGATCCGGGTCGTAAATGCGAGGCAACAGTAGTAGCTCCGAGGAATTGGAATCTAATGGCCATTTCGGATGGGACCGCGAGAGTTTTGCTTTTGGATGTGAGTTATGTTTTACTTGATGACTAAAAAATTTTTAGTTTTAAAAAAGTTTTACTAGTCGCGACATAAAGTCCGTAGAATTTTTCGCGGCCCCCAAATTCCGTCGCGCTCCGAAATGTTGATTTGTCGCTGCGAAAAACGGGAATCGCGCGCGACAATAAGGCAAAATCAACAAAATTGCACAGTGCAAAATGTGTTTTCGGGTGAATGCACAGTGCAAAATGCTTTTTCGGGTTTATGCACAGTGCAGAAAATTCTACGGACTTTATGTCGCGACTAGTAAAGCATAAATAAGTCTTCAAAGGCGTATTTTACCCATAATTTGATTATAATGATATGGAAATTATTTATAGACCAAATACCGCACAGTTGTTAGAATTTGGAAAGGCTACCGTAATGCACGGTGCGGTTTTATCGAATCCGCCTCTTCGGATCTCGGAATAAATAAGAGAAATAGAACCAAAACACTGTTCTTGGTGATCTTCGCCCCAAAAAGAGGGCTTCTGGAGATTTGGTCAATGCAAAATGGCCCCAGAGTGGCTGCATTCAACGTAGACCCTAAGGGAAGACTGCTCTCAATTCCGTCAAGCAGGGATTCAACTTTGATGGGACCCTCGGAAAAACAACTCTCTGGTCCTTATAATGATGTTACTGTTGTGTTTTTGAGTTCAAATGGAACTGCACAGGTACCTTGTATTTCTCTTGTATTATTTTTGGCTTTTAGAGAATCCAAGTTCCGTTTTATTTGTCCGCTATGGATTCTACCGTATCCCAGATGCATGATGACAATTTGCTGAAAGATTTTAGTCATTGTGAGTTAAACGAGAATGGAAAGTTGCATGTGGAAAAGGCCTTGGAGACTGTAAAATCATTGAAATCAACTCAAAGTCGGATCAAATTTGTGGATAAATTGATTGAGAATTCGGAAGCTTGGAAGGTCAGCACTGATCAGCTACTTGATTTCTTGTCTGGGATCAAAGAGGTGAGGATTTTACAATCATTGATTTTAACATTTCTCCTTTTAGTTTGATCATGGGTTGAAAGCATATTCGGAGGCCTTAATTCGATTATTAGATGTGTATTTTATTTCCGTGCGGACACCTGTAGAAGAAAGACCATCCGGCGCCTCGTATGACACCTTGGTGCAAGATCTCGGCATATCAGTTGATGAATATAACGAGTTTTCCCTCGATATTATACTTGATACCCAAAGGAAACAAGATCCTTTTGAGAAGTGCACATTCTCTGAGTTCAGGCAGATGTTTAGACTCAATAATATGGTGGAAGCAAAGTGAGATTTTCTACGTTTTGATTTTGTTTTTTAGTGATAGTAGTGATCTGTTTTGTTTCTAGATGGCTAGTGACGGCTGAGGCCGACGAAAAGTTCTTGGCCAGGATCTTACTCCAAAAGGTGTTATTCTTACGTAAGGATGATGTTATCGGCAGTATTCAAACCATATCGGAGAAATTGAACTTGGATCTGGTAAGCAATACAATAAGTATGATAATGGTGATTTTTAGAAGCTCTTGGCTAACTTATTCATTTCGGTATGGCTCAGTGAATGGAATATAAACCCTTGGGTGCTGCTGGATAACGCTAATGTTGTGATGTCATACTTCAAAGATCATTTACATGACGTAAAGATAAATCATCTGGCCGAAAGTTATGCCATCAAAAGGTATGTGAAAGATTTATTTTTATTCATGTTTTTGTCTTTAGTGAGAACCCGGAAGCGTCATTGAGTCTGATGCTGGTCACCAGGTTCGTTGATGGAATGGTTCGCTTGATGTCAGATGAGTCGGTGGAATTCGAAAATATGGACGAAACTACCAATTCTTGGTATCTGATGACTAAGAATTTAGTTGCCAACACGCTTCTCAGTCGACTGGATGAAGAGCTGAGACCATCTCTTGAGAAACTGACTTCGAAAGGCTTCGGATATTATCGAGAGCAGGTATGGTGACAGTATTTTTGAATATGACTCGGATTTTAGATTGGACAATGGGCAGCGAGCAATAATATACCAGTGGATTTGCTTGTAAGAGCGTTGAGAGAGAATAAAAAAATAAAAATTGGTGGGGAAGATGAAAAGGACGGAGAAAATAAGGTGGAAGAAGAAATGGAAAAGGAGGAAGACGAACAGATGGAAGAAGAATATGCCAAAGATTTCAAGATACTCAAACGACTTCAAGAAATTTTCCCAGAGAGTTTCAATCGGTAAGAATTTGAATTATGCACTATTACTTGTCATGGGTAATATAAAAACTCTACTTTTAGTGATCTCTGCCTGTGCGATTGCGTTTGGGAGTCGGCCAGTACGTGGTTTAAGGACGAAAATAACAGGAAAATTAATTCGCTGTCTCAATCAATGTCATATCTGTCAGCTATCAGCTCATCTCCAAGACTTCGCCATGGTCTTGCGTTTATTTTATGGGACACTTTTATTCGATCACCGTTCCAAAAATTGACTCAAATGATTGTCGAATCCCATGGAAAGCCTCTGAAAGAACGACTTTTGAAACGAGATGTTTTTGTGACGGAATCCGAGCTTCTAGAATTTGTAAAGGCGATCAGAAACTTGCTGAATGTCTTGCAGAAAAGTGTAGTTGATCTGGATTATGCGCCACATTTGCAGTTACAGTATGAAGAGTTTTTGGAAGATTACTTGGAGAGCTTCAAAATCAAGTAAGCGAGGTCTGGGACTGATTTTATTAGCATTAGAGGCATGATTATATTATGATGTCTTACAGGAAGAACAGAAAACACACCCTGGCCGAGCTGGTCTCAGGCCAAACCCCCGTGAATTATCATCTAGTCCTCCATCATCTCCATCTTGCCATCATTATCGAGCTCCAAATCGCCCTTGGCCTTCCCGTTCGTCTAGAGCAAGTTTTTGATGGAATAATGCACCGAGCTTTCTTCGAACCCCTACATTCCCACCCATTGATCCCGATGTCTGATACGGACGATAGAAACAAAGAACGACGGCAAAAGTTCCTGGAAGAAATAGTTACGGCCATTGGAGTGGAAACGTCTCAGGAATACTATGAGAAATGGGAATTGATCAATCAACTGGCCAAGGAATGGTCATTGGATCAGGATTTGCTGAGAATAAAAGAAGTCAAGATGTTCTATGAATATGGATTCGATCGAGAAGCCGAGAAACTGAAGGCCTCGGTGGGAAAACAGAAGCAATTAGCGTTCGAGATGATCCCTCTGGCGCTGGGAAGATTCAAAGCCTTGCTGGATTCGAATGACGAGTTGAAACAGAAGGCTCAAAGGAAACTGCGGCCTGGGTAAGAGTTTATTTTGTTATAAAATGAGGAATTCACAGAGTTTTCATCTTCCAAGGATATTAGTTTTACCTTATTTTACGTTATCCTTTTTGCAGTTCTTGGGAATATCTCCGAGTCCTCTCCGATCAGTTCCTCCCGACCTTTGAAGTCTCTGTGGACAAAACTCACTCCTTGATGAGGACTGTCTCCAATCTGCTCAACTACAATCTCTCTGGGAGCCAAAACAAAAATGTGATGGAGAAGAAGATGATATCCGACATTTGCGACTTTCTGCAATCCCTAAAGTGACATATCGTATAGATGAATACATTGTAACGTCTTTTAATGTAGTTATACGTAGGTTTACCCATTTCCAAACTTATTACGAGGTCTGATTTTATAGATTTTTTTTAGTTATTTTTGATGGGAAACATTGCCATTTTTAGAGAAGAGCGATGTTTTGTGTTTTGAGTTTTGTCAAATTAGAGTAGTTGACGCAATTGTAGAAAAAATTATGACGATAACACTTGTTTTTGTTATTCATCGTAAAAGTAGTTGAGTTCTGCCACGAAAATCGCCAAACTCATTTTTTATTTTCTTTTTTTCGTCAATTATTGGCAAAATATCGCAGGTTGAAGGTGGAATTGTTTCTCTTTTGTATCTTGTTTGTAATTTCAAGACGGTTTTTGTAGGTTCTCATCAATTTCGTTTCCGGGTTTTTAGGAGATTCTACCAGATTTTGTGCCTTTTTCTTTTCGTTGTCATAATACTCTGTGATTTTGTTTCTTACCGATAAACGTGTACATTACTGTTGTTGAGGCAATGACAGAAAATTATAGATTTGTTGACCTTTGCTTCTCGGCAGCCTTTTTTCCTTGATTTTCTCGTCTTCGATTGATTTCTGCCGTTTTTCTGCTTTGTGGGGCTAAGAGTTGGCTTCATTTCATACAGTCCTAGCTTACATGGACGTTCTAAGGGGTGTTTTACAACGGTTTAGATTATTTTTATGGGGAAAACTTTGATATAGCTCTGATTTCGTATATTAGTTTCTAAAATAAGGGGATTTCTCTCCCATTTCCTTATTAAAAGTTTAGAATGCAGGGCCAAATAACCAGTTTAATCTTATCGGCTATTATTATGGCTGCATTATAATATTAGAAATGCGCCGATATTTGCTCTTGAATACTTGGTCCCGCCAAAGCTTTTCTTTTTTTGTCTAGCATTTTCGACGAGAGGGAAAGCGCGTGGTGCGTCTCTTTTCTCCATGCTGCTGTGCTATGCACCCTGACGTCCGACTGGATTTTTTTGTGGGGACTCGACGATTTTCCTCGGTTTCATCAAATTTTCTTCTAGAACCTGACGCAACCTCCGGATTCTCGTGCCCTAGCTGTGATCGGGCCCCAATTTTTAGTCGAATATTGTCCTAGACTTTCCTGTATTTTTTAGATAGATTTTCATTGAAATGTCCCCTTTTTTCGCTGAAAAATCCAAAAAAATGGCGTTATCTTGTGATTTGGCGGATTCTCGTCGGAATACTCGGAATGACTCGAAATTTACACTTTTTTTTGGCACAGTAGGTCAAACATGTCCTCGGAATTTTTATAGGGAGTCAGAAAATAGCAAAAACATGATAAGACTTACGAGTTTCGCCCCTCTCCCCACATCAGATGTCATGGATAATATAGGGGTGTCGAGTCCGGTTTGTTCGATTCAACCTGAGTTTTTTGACTTCCTAAAAGACTATAAATGCTAATTCAAGGCCCGACGATCAATTTTTGAGTTGGTTTGGCTTTAAAACTTGTGAAAACCTAAGGCTGTTCGAGGAAGGAGAAGATCTTTGGATTCGTTTGGTCTTTGGATCGCTTCTTGGTGTTTTGTCGTCGGATTCACTCAAGGGTCCAACCAGGTAAGACTTTCTTTGTTTTCTCTTGCAATTTTAGATATTCGGAATATGTTTTGGAGCTTGCTGTGTTCTTCATGGCCTTTTTTCTGTGCTTATAAAATTTTCTGTGGTGGAGATTTTTTTACTGCAATCTTTTGGTTTGTTTATGCATGTTACGTGAACGGATAATTCTGCCGATCTTCCACTCATAATCGCCGTTTTAACCCTTTTTTCATGGCATCGATTTTTTGCTTTTCCGGTGTCTGATCGGCTGTTTTCGTTATCTTTTGTATGTTGTGTTCTACTCCTCGTACTAATTTGCGTTATGGATGATTTGGTGTTGAGATCTAAACTTTGCCTTTTCCAGAGTTCCGTATTACATTTACACGAGCGGTCGTCTGTACGTTGCACTCGAATTGTTGGTCAACTTATCGACTTTTTAAAGTGCCGGTTAATTTCGAGGTGTTGAGAAGAGTTTGGCTGTGGGAGTACAGGTCGAATCAATTACAAAGGGAAGTGGAGATATCTCTGAATCATCAGCAATGTATGCCTCTACCTCTTCGAAGCGTCCCCGACCTCCTCAAGAGTATCAGAACGGGCCTCCCATGAAGAAACCGTATGCCGCTCTTCCCCATCCTCAGCAACACCAACCCCAAATGCATCAGAATCACCAACCACCTCATCAAGGAGGTCCGGCCCCTTATCATCAGGCTGCAGCTTCTTCCAGTCATAGACAACACTCCCGTCCAGACCATCATAAGAACCTGGCGCAGATCGTCGACAATGCTGGAGTTAACCCGTATGCCGAGAACTTTGCCAAAACGATCTCGAAGAGGATGAATAATCCATACGTGAACCAGTTCAAGTACCCTTATATACATGATGTGAGCTGTTACAACAAGATCACGAAAATAGGACAAGGGACATTTGGGTGAGTCGCTAGTAATTTGGTTTGATGCTTATAAAACAGAAATTCTTCTGGCACTATTGCTCGTTTTTTGACCTTTGATTTTTACTAAATTTTACAAGGTTGTTCCTTCTTGATTGTCCTTGATACACATTTTGATCATTTGTAAGGTAATTTAATTTCAGGGAAGTTTTCCAAGCCCGCTGTCTAAAGTCGAAGCGTTTCGTGGCACTGAAGAAGATTCTGATGGAGAATGAGCGGGAAGGCGTAGGTTTCTGTTTTTGGTGACTGACTTCTTCTATTCACAGTTTCCCATTACTGCCATTCGAGAGGTGAAGATGTTGCAGAGATTGAAGCACGAGCATATCACTGACCTAATAGAGGTCTGCAATTCGAAAGGTAAGTCTTTCTACTTGCGAGTGTTATGTTTTTAGAAGGAGAATGAAACGGGAAGTCTAACTCATAATCTTTTAGGCGCAAGTTCACGGGAAAAGTCGAATTTTTATTTGGTCTTTACCTACTGCGACTACGATTTGGCCGGTCTCCTCTCCCACCAAGCTGTAAAGATTGGTCTGGAGGAAGTGAAGATTCTGATGAAGCATCTTCTGAATGGACTCTTCAAGATTCATAAGTCCAATATCCTCCATCGAGACATGAAGGCTGCCAATGTTTTGGTTAGCAACGAAGGAGTCCTGAGGTTGGCCGATTTCGGACTTTCAAGACCCATATTGAGTAAGTCAAGATTTGTGTTTGAAGATTAAATGATTCCCTTGGCTTATGCACCATTTCACATTGAAACCATTTCAGAATCTTCAAGCAAACAGAACTACACGAATCGAGTGGTCACCCTGTGGTACCGCCCTCCCGAATTACTCCTTGGATCCAAGAATTATGGACCACAGATTGATATCTGGGGAGCGGGGTGTATAATGGCGGAACTCTGGACGCGAACACCTATCCTTCAAGGTGATACGGAACAGAAACAGCTGGAGATTATTCAGAATGTTTGCGGAGGAATAAACGAAGAAGTCTGGCCGGATGTGAAGCAGCTTCCCTTGTATAGGAGGGTCGATCTGAGACCGAAACAGCCACGGATCTTAAGGGAAAAGATGAGTGGCTTTACAAAGGTAAGGATAATGCTTTTTTTGTGTTTTTGGAGTATTTAGGTTGGTCAAGGATTGGGGGAATTTAATGGTTTGTTGTTTTAGGATGAGCATGCCCTGAATCTCCTGGATAAACTCCTCACTCTGGACCCATCTCAAAGGATAGATGCCGAGAAGGCATTGGACGACGATTTCTTTTTTACTGATCCAATCCCAACGCGGACAAACATTAAACATGTTGTGGATCAGCTACCGGTAAGTGGTTTTATCGAATAGATGTGATGGGTCTTGTTTTTTTGTTTTTATGATGATATTTGCAGAAGAACATCTTTGAATTCACGGCCGGTCGAGGTGCACACGCGAATCGCCGTCCCCAAAACCATACTATGCAAAACGGGAACGCCCAGAACCACCATCGTCAACAGCCCCGCCATCGGCAGGACGACCAGCTCACGGACATGGTGTTCTAGACGTCTTACTTGACCTATTTGTTGTTGAATCGGTAATATCGTGTTATAACAATGTCTTTCATCGTTCCTCCGCTCGGATTTGTCTTTATTGGAGGGGCGGGCTAATAATCAGATTGGATTTGAGAAGTATATTGAACGAGAGGAAGCAAGTAGGATGTCAACTTTAACCTTCAGCCTAGTCCAACTCCAATTCTGTTATAACACGGTGTCACGGCCCTATAATTAAATGTTTTCTTATTATTTCACATCAGTTTTTACATCCTCTTTTTTCGATTAATCCGGTAATTGTCGCCGAGTACAATACAAGTGCTCGGCAAAACCTTGGGAATTGTTTTTTTAAGCTGTCTGGCTTCGTTGTTGTTGTATTCAGTTTTGCTAGTAAATTGGAACAAATGTCTGTCTAACTGCGGCTTTTCATTAAATGATTTTGACATCACGTTTTTGTTGATGTTTTTGAGGTAAAACGGAACGGGATTTTCGACAATTTTGGCGATAGCTGTATGACGTATGGTGAGGGAAAGCTTTGACCATTCGCAATGTAGTCGGAAAACTTCATTAAACACCCGTTACCTTCTAAAAATCTTGATTACACACCCGAAATGTCTAATAATCATTCCAATTTCCCATCATTTGGCAGTAATTCCGATCTTCTGATTGCCACTGGATGCTTGCAGTGAGCGCATACTGGAAATCTCTGTCTTGAAAATCCAAAAAAAAATTAAAAAACAGGTCATCCTACACAGTCTATCGTCTCTATTACCACCAAGATATCAGAAAATAATATAAAAATATATTTTTCCAACTGTATTTTATTCCAGAATAAATAAAACGGGATTTAACGTGCATGGCATGGGATTTCATGTTAGTCACTAAAATACTAAAATAAGGAGAGATAAAAACATTCGTCACTACAATAATTTGAACATGTTTCACCGTATAATATGCCCCTCACAGGCTGCACCTACCTTACATGCCGAGCTGCGCCCATAACAAGAAACAAAATATTGTTTTTTTGTGAGGAAAAAGTTGTGGAGTAGAAAGGATAGTATAATGGGTGATCTGGAGCCGAGATTCGAGCGAAATGATACTCGAACAATGGGCCGGAAGCCCCTGCCTACATTGGGAGCTATCCCTGTCAAGAATGAAAAGGGCCAAGTGGTAATGAAGAAGGTGAAAGTAGAGCGATATGTTGCAGGTCAAGCGTAAGTTGTGTTTCGATATTGCTTGTTGAATTTAAGAGGGGTTTGGTCAGCTTTTGATGTTATACTTAACGAAGTTGCCTTCATAGATGTTAGTACGCTTGTTTCAGACCGCGATATGCCCAGAGTTCGGATGAGGACGAGGATGACTTCACATTGAAGCGGGATGAAGAAACAGATAAAGAGGAAGGTCGGGATCGTCACCGAAGTACCAATCGACGAGAGCGGAGTCCGGACGATCGTAGAGAACGGAGATACCGCGAGGACAGATACGACGATCGCCGGAGAGATCGTAATTTTGATCGGCGAGATGAGTAAGTAAAAATTGTTTGCCTTTTCACTTTAGGTATCAGTTAAAAGATTATGCTAATTATAATTAATCTTTATTAGTCGTCGCCCAGAAGTGGAAGCCCGTGTAGTGCAGAAGGCGACTCGAAGGGAATCCGATTCAGAAGATGAGGAAGAACGGGAACGCCGCCGAGCACGAGCGCTTCAAAAACGACGGGAGAAAGAGGCCGTGGAAGAAGCGCCAATTGAACAAGAGGATCCTGATGAAGATGAGGACGAGGAACGAATGCAGAGAAAGCGCGATAAAATTAGAGAACAGAAGATCAAAAAAGAGAGCAAGGAAGATATCAGAAAGAAGGATATCAAAAAAGAGGTGGGTTTGATTTCGTATTACAACTAGATAAGGCGGTTTACACATAATGCGGTTGATTATTTACTCGCAACGCCTCTACAAGCACAGTAAGGTTCGCGTTCAAACTTCTGCTCCCCATTTGGCTTTCCATCCGGCTCCGGTGGCCCCACTGCCCACTTTTTTGTCGCCCTTCCTTTGAATTTTGGAGTGACTTTCAGGGAACATTACTGCTCCTAGGTGTTCGCATAGGTTTCCATCTTCTTCGAATCTGAAGATTGATAAATAAACAGCCGTGTTGTGCCTATTAGACATAGTGGATATACTGAATTTTGTTTACCTGAGGCCTACCGGCTTGTCAATGATCTTCTTGAGTCTCTGAGCAACGAACTGAACATTAGGGCGATCATTGGGGTCGATACTGGTCATCTGGTCGAATAGTGTCTTCCAAGAGTCTCCATGCCCCTCTAGAACTGGTTTAAGTTTGGGATCGGTCTCGAACTGGGATGGGAAACCTCCAGAAAGAGCAGCAAGCGGGTTCTTGCTCATTCCATTCAGCAACATCCACATAGTGATACTAAAAAACATCGCGCATAATCTTACTCTTACCCCAATGACCAGACATCGCTGGCCTTTGACCATCCTTCCCTGGCAATCTCCGGAGAACAATACTTCAGTCTTACCGGTGGTATCCGATTAAAATTAGCAATTCTTCTTTCCGGCAAAGCGAACGAATGCTTGTAGTTGGTAATCTTGGCCATCATAAACTTTTTGTCGACTACGAAGTTCTCGGGTTGAATCGCTCCGTGCACGATCCCAGCATTACTCAAATGAAGAAAGCAGACAGCGATTGCGGCATCAAAACAGAATAGTTTCTTCTGGACCTTCGTTACCTACAACATAACATTACTTTTTTTTCGTTTTTCGTGGCCATTCTTACCGAGCTTTTCTCGATGAAGTCGCTTAATCGTATGCCATCATCTCGCTCGAGGATCAACTAAAATGAGATAAAATTAGGAAAAGATTCTTGATGTTCTCCCTGGCTAGACTAGAACTCACTCCCACTCCAGTGTGTGATGCACAATATCCAATGACTTCGACGGCAAACGGAGACCAATTTATCATGTGTCTGAAGAGTCGGTGCTCCTGAGAGATCTCTTCCAAGAACTGGGCGTTGAAATTGCGGCTCTTCTTGACGTAAACGTTCTGATTTCGGCCTCGGGTTTTAATTTCTCCATTGAAAATAAGGTAATCCTTTCCTTTGAACGGCTTTTTGTCGTGGATGACACAGGCTTTCTGCTCTTCGAATATCCAGGGCTTACGTTTTTGTGGCGTCACGATGACTGTCTCGCCATCCAAATTGACTTTTTCATTGGTTAGATATCTAAAATGAGATAGATAAAGAATGATACAAGTGTTATACTTCAAGTAAGCCGGGATAGTGTATTGCGGATGCTTGCCGTCGATCGAATATCCATCCGAATTGTAGATCAGGGGAAAGGTCTTGATGTCCTGCTCAGATCTGACCACCAGATCCACTTGTTTCTTCTTCTCGACATTATATGCAATCAAAAAATCTCCGTCCTCGTTCAGGATTGTATAATAATCATCGCGGCTGAGGTAGTAATGGAAGAAGTCAATCTTTTCGAGCTCTGCAGGATCAATTCCCTAAAATATTATAAGATTAATGCAACGGAATGCAGTATTATATCTGACTTGTGTGCGTAAGATGGCTTACCCTTTCCTTGGGACGAGCATCTGCTTCGGCTTCCTCTTTCTTTTCATCTACGCCGGGATTTTCTCCTTCCTCTGCTTCCGCGGTTACAACGGCGTCATTTTCGGTGATACCATCGGAGCCAACTTTTGTTGCCAAAGTGATAACTGGGCGTTTTTTACGTTTCCTGTCATGTGGGGAATTGTCGTTGAGGCGGCTCGATTTCTTTCGTCTGTAAAGGTTTCCTCGGCTCAAATCGTCTTGTTGAGTTTCTGAAAAAAGAAGGTACAATGCTTCGAATTTTTTTTTAAAAGACACTTCGCGAGTTGCTGAAGCAGGCTCAAATGGGGGTCTGCCCTAGAATTTGACCCCCACTTTTTTCTGTCTTAACTGATGACATATAGGCTGTTAAACAACTTGGTGAATTTTTTTCGAAAAATTCGTCATCATGACCGAGATATGACACATTTATTGAATTTCGTTTAATGTGATATATTGTGCTAATTTATCGCCGAAACATTGCAGAACTGAGTACACATACGTTATAGGCCATACTGAACAACTTTGTAATTGACCCCAAGTTTGTCAGGTTACTGTAACATACCGTAACGCCCATGCTTGATCAATAAATCTCGATTTTCTCGATTTTTTTCAATAATTTTCTCGGAATTTTTTTGCATTTTTGGAATCAGCATCAAATTCTGCATCGGATAGACTATATGCGCATCTCCAGATAGGTGTACAAAAATGTCGTGGCGCAACCGGTAGTGGGTCGGACTACCATTCAAAAGGTCCCGGGTTCGAGTCCGGGTGGAAGCAAGAATGCTCAAACCCGCTGGAAATTGTACCAAAACAGTTTTAACCTATTGGAAATGTGTTTAAAATAAATAATAATTAACACTGTTGCCTAAAAAGGCTAAATTTTGGATTTTACGAAATTTTTGAAAATCATGATTTTTGTGGGCCCAAATCTGCCGAAGAAATGAAAATTTTTTGTAAGCGATTTTTTTGTTTAGAAACAACGCATGGCACATAGAAAGACTATTCCTCAAAGGATTTCGTTCAGTTTTGCCCAAAACACCAAAAAGTTGAACTTTTTCGTTTTAATCGGAGAGCACCGCCAGAACCCAGTAAGCCGAAGTGACGTCATTCAAACGTGGATACACATGTTTTCCACTATGGGGAGTCGAATTCTTAGCAAATTTTACAAGCTTGAATACTGTAACATCATGAAATATGTGAATATCTACAAATTTTCAAATGTAAAATTTTTTGTGGAAAATTTTCGCGGCTATTAGAAGGATATTTGAAAGCAGCGCAAAATACTGCCCTATAAAATTGGAAACGATTCCGCGTAAGGACTCCTGAAAGTCATTATTTCAATTTTTTGTCAAGTGCCAAAATACGAAATTTTTTTGGTGTTTTGGGCAAAACTGAACGAAATCCTTTGAGGAATAGTCTTTCTATGTGCCATGCGTTGTTTCTAAACAAAAAAATCGCTTACAAAAAATTTTCATTTCTTCGGCAGATTTGGGCCCACAAAAATCATGATTTTCAAAAATTTCGTAAAATCCAAAATTTAGCCTTTTTAGGCAACAGTGTTAATTATTATTTATTTTAAACACAGTTCCAATAGGTTAAAACTGTTTTGGTACAATTTCCAGCGCGTTTGAGCATTTTTGCTTCCACCCGGACTCGAACCCGGGACCTTTTGAATGGTAGTCCGACCCACTACCGGTTGCGCCACGACATTTTTGTACACCTATCTGGAGATGCGCATATAGTCTATCCGATGCAGAATTTGATACTGATTCCAAAAATGCAAAAAAATTCCGAGAAAATTATTGAAAAAAATCGAGAAAATCGAGATTTATTGATCAAGCATGGGCGTTACGGTATGTTACAGTATCCTGACAAACTTGGGGTCAATTACAAAGTTGTTCAGTATGGCCTATAACGTATGTGTACTCAGTTCTGCAATGTTTCGGCGATAAATTAGCACAATATATCACATTAAACGAAATTCAATAAATGTGTCATATCTCGGTCATGATGACGAATTTTTCGAAAAAAATTCACCAAGTTGTTTAACAGCCTATACGTCATCAGTTAAGACAGAAAAAAGTGGGGGTCAAATTCTAGGGCAGACCCTCCTTCCACAACTGGCGAAGTCTCTTTTAAAATCCGTCGATTTGTTCGAAAGCTGAAATCAGCGAAACGCGCCGAGGTAGGCAAGCTTCATAGAAGTGAAAAAGTGGTGTTATACCTGCTTGATCGTCCTCTCTGGTCTCAAAAGTGCGAGTTCCTCGACTCCTCCGTGTCCGACTAGCTCGAGGTGCATCTACTTCTTCTGCTGTCATGACTGACGTCCTATGTCTGGGACGTGTGCTCTTTCTGCGCCTTCGAGTACTTGTTTTTGGCTCATTGTTATATTTCGATGATGCCTTTTGAGTGGACTCACAGGAACCAGCGCCAATATCCTCTTTGACCGTCTTCCTTGTCGTCCTTTTGGATTGTCTAGAAATGAATGAGTATAATAGGTACTGAACTTACTTTTGCTTCTGCATTGATGGTCTAGGAAGCTTGGATCTGGCCAAGGAAAGCGCCGTCGAAAAGATCAACCGTCCTCGGGATTGACTTGGTGCTAAATGATGGCGATTCGGGGAGTCTGGGGAGAAGTTGTTTCATTTGGGAAAGTTTGCATAATTTAGATTTGAAATCTGAACAATTTTTATATTGGATTTTAGGTGAAAAAAGAAGAATTGGAGCTCGAAGAAGAGGAAGAGGAGTCGGAAGAATCGAGTAGCGAAGAAGAATCGAGTGAAGAGGAAAGCGAAGAGGATGATCGGCCCATGCTCAAACCAGTGTTTGTTAGAAAGTAAGATCGCTTGCTCTTTGTGGTATTCAATGAAATTTTTTTCAGAAAGGATCGTGTCACCCTTATTGAACTGGAAGAGGAACAGAAAAGACTTGATGAATTAAAAATACAAGAAGAGAAACGAAAAGAAGAACGGAAAAAAGAGAGTGTAAAGATCATGGAGCAGACCCTAAAACACGAAGAAGAGATGGCCAAGGCTAAGAAACAGGACCTCAAAGATCTGGAGGCGGTTAACACGGACGACGAAAATGTGGAAGTGGCCTATGAACGATGGAAGATTCGGGAGTTAAAGAGATTGAAAAGGAACAGAGATGAAAGAGAGGCGTATGTTTGTCGAGTACAATATAACTATTTTCGGTTACCTTGGTATTCATGCCAATGTATTTCAGACTGGCACGAGAGAAGGAAGAAATCGAGAAGGTTCACAATATGACAGAAGAAGAGCGCAAAGATTACCTCCGAGCCAATCCAAAGATCGTGACTAATAAGCAAGACAAGGGCAAATACAAGTTCCTACAGAAGTATTATCATCGTGGTGTGTTCTTTTTGGATCAGGAAGATGAGATCTATAAGAGAAATTACGCCGAGGCCACGGGAGAAGATGAATTCGACAAGTCGATATTACCCAAGGTTATGCAAGTCAAGAACTTTGGAAAGGCTTCTCGAACCAAATGGACCCACTTAACAGCCGAGGATACCACCGATCATCAAGGGGCGTGGTCTCAGACCACTGGGTTCACTCAAAAGTTCACGCAGAAGCATGCCGCAGGCATGAAGGATGTCTTCGACCGACCCACGGCCAAGAAGAGAAAGATCAATTAAACACTTGATCTCTAATGTATTATAAGGGTAATCAATCGATAAAAGGTATATACAGTAATCAGAGTCGGAATTTATTAACAAAAACAAGAAACAATCCTAAACATCAAGTATAATATACGAAATCAACGAAGATGATCAGCGACTTCATTTTGTTCTCCTTTGTAAAACGCTTCATGAACTGGATTAGTGGGTCGGAAAACCTTTTTATCGACCAATGACACTAAAGATCCGGGTTCGAGGCCAGCAAAAATTTGGCTCGGAGACTTTCTGTGAGGTGAATCGATGTGTCGGGGTTCGTATTTGTACCCAACAATGTTGGCGAGTTCTTCAGAAGCGGCTCTGATTTCGTTTTCATCCGCAAGGTAACTGAAAAAGCGATTAAAAAGTGAAACCAAAGTTGATAATAATTTTTTCTACAGCAACCTTACCCTCGGGTTTTAGGATTTCTATAGAAATTCATGAGTGAATGCGGAGGTTGTTTCCTTCTGGGGATGGGAGTGCCTGATTCGAAGAAGGCCTTTGGGTCGATGGCTGCTCTCAAACTTTCCAGATCATAATAGGCCAACCGAATGCGTCCACCGACCTTTTCTATGGCCGAGATCACCGTCTGACTGGCCCATTGGACTTCGATATCAATTGGGGTTGTGAATACTTCTGCTCCCTGATGATGAGAAACATTAAAAACATTAATAAATCATTTACTCTTCCATTTAGTGGACAAACCCTATAAAACATATACTGTCCTTACCTCATCCGTGAGATCAATTCCGAATTGTCTTAGGTCCGGATCCAATTTCAGTCTTTTTGTGTTGAAAATTTGTGTGACATCGATCGTTCTACTAGTGTCCAGCCAATTCAGATCAATCAATCGTTGCAATTCGATCAAAGACAACGGGATGTACTCCCTTCTGATGTTCACATCTCCATTGAAATGCTTCTCCCCCGGGAATCTTCTTTGCCATGGTTTGTAAAAGTCTCCCCAGACCCATCCCAATGGCGGTTTGGCTGCTCTTTGGAGTTCTCCGACCGTGTGACCGCCCTGATTGTGGATCTGGGCTTTCACGAGGCGACCCTGTAATGATTCGATTGTAAACGGTATACATTACAGAAAATAAAAACTGTTATATTTTTACTCACCTTAACCCTGGCACCAGGATTATCTCTGAGATCGTCCAACCGTATCCTGGGGGCTTGTTCCACATACTTGGCGGCCCTTTCATTCTGACTGATCTCCAACTTTGCCAAGCGTTCGGCCGCCGCCTTCACGGCTTTGGAACTCATCCTAAACCAAGTTGACCATATTAAACAGAACAGAAAAGACGCAAAAATAAATAATCTAGGTCCTTAACCCATTCAGTCAATATCTGAGTACATGCGATTTATTTAATTTATCCTAAAGAATTCTTTGTGGAGATCGATCTGTGTCTTCAGAGAATCGAAGAATTTTTTCCAATATAACGGTTCGGCCTTGTCAAAGTTATCTGTTCCAAGGTCCGTGGAGAAATATACCTAAACAAACCCAATAAGCGTAAAAACAACAATTTTTACCTGTTTCCCATTGAATAATTTGGCCAATTTCACAGTTAATTGTTGAAGGAAAATCAAATGATTTGGTGTGGGATCTCCAGAAATGTGCAGACTAAGCTCTCCGAGGGCGAAAAACAAGATCTCAGAGATCCTCCTTCGGCCAGCCCACAAAACAACACATTCCTTTAGGGCTATGGCCTCGGCTTCAAACTCTTCTTCCAGAACTCTGAACTTGAATCTGAGTTTATGAGACGCTTCAGAGTTCAAATTCAGACTCTGAATGGCTGAAGAGACTTCTGTCATAGCTAAAGATCGTAATTATATTAACCATGCCCAGTGCAATGTAAAGTCTATCATGGAATAAACCTTTCAGGGACGCAAACTCGCGTATTTTACAAAAATTTACCGGTATCAAATTATATATGGCAAGAAATGATAACAAGAAAAATGAAAGCAATAACAAATCAACAAAAAATCCATCCTAATATTCGTGTAAACGGACCAACTGTGCGTTTGCAAAAATGCAGGCACAAGCAGTTAACATGTCACCTTATACTCTTGATCATCTTCACCACCTTTGCCATCGAATATAAGAATCCCTTTCTAAACCCAGCAGTAGTCGCGTTCTTAACCGTCTGCCTTATTGCTGATCTGGCAACAATCTGTGAAGTCATGGCTGCCGCTTGCTCACAAACATCATGCCGATGGGCAATGGAGAAGACCATTTCTTCGATATCTCTTCTCCTCGGATCTCGTCCTGCATAATAATGTGCTGACAATCTGTTGAGAACTGTGGAGGGAAGCAGATTGAGTCGATGATAGAGGGCTGGGGTGCTGAGATCATGTTCAAAATTCTCTTTATTACTGTATACTCGAGGGTCGCTCTTTAGCAAGGGCAGGTAGAGCTCGGAGAACTCATCAAATGCCCCATCAACAAGCTTGTTTATCTAAAAATGTAAGCTAAAGACAAGACAAGAAGAGCACTTACTTTTCTTCGATCCTCACCAAACTTCATCCTAAAATCACCGTTATAACTAATCGCGGTTATTGTCCTCAACAAATCTGTAAGCGTAAAAGCTTCCGGCATTTGAAGGAGAGCAATCTGCAAGGCGGATCGCCGGTTCTCGTCCAAACAAGTCTTCAAGCTTGCTTCTGGACGTATAACATCTAATACCGGCTTATGTAGACGACCAGCGGCATACAGCCAGCTCCATTCCAAGAGATCTTCTTTTAGGTCCTAAAGAATAATATAAAGCAGACGCCGTAATTGCCGGAAAAAATCACCCAACAAAAAAAATTAAAGAGGAGCTTTCTCACATCATGTTCTACCTAAATGCCAAATCAAACAATTCCACTTACCTCCGTGTCAATAACGCCGTATTTGATCAACCTTCCAACTGATCTGACCCTTGTATTATAAAATAGTCTTGCCCCAAAGTATCTCTGATATGTCGTCAAGCGTGATGAACCTAGCCAAGCAATGGAAGAGTAATGTGATCTATTCCTCTCCAGATTTAGTTGATGGAAGTGCTCTGTGTCCTTTGTAACAACAATAAAGTCCACCATTTTTTCTTCCTTTTTTTCACTGGCCTGTTGGATTGCTCCAGAGCCATAGGCAAATGCATACTCAACAAACTCAAGAGGAAGACAGTCGATGAGCTCCAGGGTCTCTTCAGCTGCAAATCGTTTGGTTTTATTTTCAACATAGCCTAAAAACGGGGTAAGGAGAACTACAAGAATACTTACGATCGGCTCGACCGGGCTTTCCCATCCTTTCCTTACCAGAAGCTGTCTTTAGAACTTGTTTCGTCCATGCACATCTAGGTTTATTTCTTTTCCGAAATTCAAGGAAAATTATTTTTTGCCATTAGACCTGCGCCCTGGAGCTTTTGACAAATCCGCAGTTTGCAGCTTCACTCTTATACTGATAGAATTTTATGGAAAAAATAAATTGTCTGTTCGATGTTGTAGAAGTTTATTTTCATGAGATTCAACTTCGGAAGTATTAAAATGTTTTGTCCCGCGTATTTATATTACACATGATCCGACTGGCTGCTGTCCCAACGTCACATTTTTGTTGCTGCTTTTTTGGTGTGATGGGAAATGAAGGTTAACATAACAAGAAGGTAATAGCTTTGTCCTCTATTATTATGAGTTATTGTTTCATAGTCTAGTCTAATATCCAGGTGGAGTTCTTGGTTCGGGACAATGATCGCAAGGTCCTTCCGGCCCTCTTTCTCCTGGTGGGCCGGTTGGTCCGGGCTGTCCTCGGTTGCCTGGTGCTCCAATAGCTCCGGTCGGACCGGGTTCTCCAATGCTGCCCTCGGAGCCTGGGACTCCATCAGGTCCGGGTTCTCCTTTGGCACCGGGGGGTCCCTGAGTCCCTGGCTCTCCGGCGGGTCCCGCTGGTCCGTTGACTTGGGTAACACGGCCTGGAGCTCCTTGAGGTCCGGGGGGACCTGGTGGGCCAAGTGGTCCTGGTGCTCCTTGGGGTCCAGGTAGTCCAGTCTCTCCTTTTTTGCCGTCTGGAGCCTTGTCTCCTGGCTTTCCTGAAAATAATTTATATTTTACTTGTCAGATTGAGGTAGCAGTTAAAACCAAGATTTAAAAAAAATTGTATTATCTTACCTTTGGGCCCGACAGGTCCTTTAGGTCCTGGAGGTCCGACTGATCCAGGTGCTCCAGGCGGGCAGATAATGCAAGGTTCCTTAGGTGGCAGGGCACTCGATAAGATCTGTCCTTCCTTTCCTGGCGCTCCATCCGCTCCTGCTGTTCCATCGGTACCGGGAGTTCCCTCATCTCCAGGCTCTCCTGGTGGGCCAGGTGGTCCTTGTTGGCAAGGACAACAGCCGGCTGGTTCGGGGTTTGAAATTGGGCCATAGCCAGTGGAAGCGGGCGCTCCGTAGCTTTGTCGTTTGGCTCTTCGTTGATGGAGTTGGAGTTGATGCATTTCCAAAGTAATGTCGCGAGATCTGGCTTTGCAAAACTCGGTCTCAATTGTGATATGAGATTGGAAGTGTTGGACGTAAGTGTACATGATGGGGAGAGTGACAATTGAAGCGATCACGGCCAGAGTCGAGATGACGGTAGCGATGAAAGCGACTCGTCGCATCTGACGTTGGTCCTCGCTCTCATACAGACCCTCCATTCTCTAAAAAGAGCTCGAATATTATACTTCTAATAGCAATTATACAATGTAAAATTCAGCTTTTGAGAACTTACCGTCGTTGTGCGAAGATCGGGGGTGGGAATGCCGAAAAAACCGCTGCAGGCAGGATTTATTTATCTGATTTCCGTCGCCGCCCCAATTTTCGGCGATTTCACTTTTTTTAAGTGCCGTTGATATCGAATATCCAGGGCAGGGAATCAATCCGGAACTTAATACCTTGGGGAATGCGTTTATTTGGGATCATTAATTTTTAGCGACAAGGATTGAAATGATGAGAAATTCTTGCGTTGAGTTGATGACAACTATCTATCAATTTGTGCTGATAAATTTTAATGCTAGTGTGTTTCTAGGTAGCTTTTGTCTGCACATTTACGGTGAATAACTTATTTTGTTTTCCACTTTTGTAAAAATTTTTCGGATCCGGTTTCTGAAAACGGAAAACTGGAGTAAATTAATCACCAAATGTGTTAAACGGATTGTCGGACATACGATGGGTTGATTAAGATGGGAATGGGGAGGAAGACGGAACGGCGACGGGCTCAAGAGGTCGTTAAAACGAGATTCTTAGTACATTATTCTCCCGAAGAATGTAATTCATTTATTAAAAACAATTGCTTGACAACTACCGGATTACAATGTAACTGAAGGCCTTTTCTGATAAATTACTCTGCCAGATTCTCAGCTGGAGCTCCTCCAACATGTTCCACGTCTCTGCCCCATCGGAAAGCGAAGGGTCCCACGTCAATTCCATCGAATCCGAATCCTCCGAATGGAGGGGGCGGGGGAGGTCGGCCCCAGCCTTGATTGAATTGAGCTGAAGTCCGGGTGGGGATTGAGCCTCCGCTACGACAAATGGAACGCAGTTCTTGACCGTTGAGACAGGTCTGGCAAGAGGCGCGGCAGTTCTCCTTCATCCAGGGGTTCTTGTTGCATTCGCCGGCTCGCGCCCATCCCGAACATTTATTGTTGTAATCGGTACAGGCTGAAGATACGCTTAATTGTTATTTGAGACTAGTCATTGTAATCCAACTTGGATCTAAACTCACTTCCATACACATACTCTTGCGGGACACATCCCCCACAGCTAACCTTGCAATTACACGCCATCCAAGTGGCATTTGTTCGGCATTGTCCGTCCATGGCCCAGATCGAGCAACAAATGTTTTCGTTGAAGCATCCCGGAGACGTGCACTTGCTCGCCCATCCACTAGTGGGTGCTGGCCTCGCTGGTTGAACACTCTGCCCACCTCCGCAGACACTTGCTCGAGGGGAACTGCACCGTGCGCATGATTTGCGACAATTCTCGAACATCCAATTTTTATTTTTCGAACATTCTCCTTGACGCGACCAAGTCACGCAGTTTGGATGACGATCCGAACACTCGACTCCAAGATTGTACTTGGGACGACAGGTTCCACATGAGGCCTTACACCAAGAGCTCATATATCCAGGGTTCTTTCCGCATTCGCCTTGACCTTGCCATATGGAACAACATTCGTTCTCATTGAAGCAGGTCTCATCGGTTTGTGGGGGAACGATGGGTGTAATAACGGGGGATTGGGTGGTGGCTGGGGTGGGGGTAGTCTGGACTGTTTGGACGCAAATTCCGCCACGGCAAGCGCCATTGAAACAGGGTTGGTCGGCTGGAAAGGAAAGGATGATTTTAATTACTCCAATAAATAAGTGTTCCAAAATTAAAAAAAAAGTGGTAAAAGGCATAATGGCCTTTTTGATGAGCGTTAAAAAGTCGAGTTACCTTCATTAAGTCCAGTACAAGATCCGCCGACCTTCACCTTGGCTGCGCATCGTGGCTGTCCTCCACTTCTCATACAGAACAAGTACTTGCTACCTCCACATGATGGGCAAGTGGGTCTTGGAGCATATTCATACATAAAGTCGGTGTATCTGTTAGAAAGACCATCTCGGTTATACCAAGGAGTGAATGGGGCCATTGAAGCGCCGTTGAAGTGCTGAGGAGCGGAACAGGCCTGCATGTCTACTGGGTAATCCGATTCGCGTTGGGCTCTGGTCTAAAAGAAAACGTTGTGTTAGTATAGGTTTATTGTTTCAATCAATTTATCACAATTTTTTCTCGAATCATAATTTTCTCGACATAAAATTATATTATCCTACCTGTCTGCTTTGTCGCCACATTTCCCAAATTAGATCCACGAATGAATGATGCATGAAGAAGATGGGATCGTTGGAAGATGTAGACTGATCCAGCATATCTCCTCCAACATAGATATGGACATTTCCGTGAGTATATTCAAGCCAATTCCAGTCTGCTCTGATGGGACATCCTTGACGGGGAGCAGAGTAGGCCATGACATTCTCGACCTGAGTCTGGGCCATTACGTAGGCGATCTCGGTCTCGCGGAAGAGAGATCCTTGAGCTCCGACGGCACGGCGGGCGTTAGGTCGGTTCTGAAAAAATTAGTCATCTAATGGTAGGTTCAAAGTAAAAAAATCAATTTCTTATTTAATCAATTATCGTAACCCGAGTTTAGTTTCAACTTACATCCATAGTGGTCCAGGGCGCAAACGGTCCTCCGACAACATTTCCGCTGGCGTCAGTGGTACCGGCAAAGTCATTGGTCCACAAAATTGAATCTTGAGGGCGGGGAAGGTTGTTATCTAATACTGAGTCCCAATAAGGAAGAGCGACAGTTGGATCGACGGCTCGGAGGGCCAATTCGTATCTGTAATTACATTAGAAATCAAAGCAAGAGGTTTATATGACAATTTCAACAGATTTCCCTTGAGATCTTCTCCTGGCAAACATCATTTTAAACGAATTCTGAGTATTAAAGCTTATGAAACTTACCGTTTGATAAATTCCCTGTGCCACGCTAAGAAGGCCGGCCCAGAATGAGCAGCTCCGGAAGTCGCAAAGTCCGAATGCACCTTGCTGATTCTCCCGTAAGCTCCATTATTCTTGATCGTCCTCACTGCAGCATGATATCTTTGTCTTTCGTCATCCGTCAGGGTCCTGTATTCTTTTCGAATGGCCTTTCGAAGAGGCTGACCATTCCTCAAAGTACAGGAACTCCCGCCAGACCCTAAAATACGTAAGGATGTAAGAACTTCAATAAGAGGCAAAGCGAAAGTTGGTGGGGTATTTTTAAGACGTCACATTACCTCCTAAGAAGCTGCAAACACATCCAAGGTCAGTGCATTGTTCCAGCGTGGTTGGTTGAGTGGGAAGATCAAAGCCTTGCGTGGCCATACTGGGGTCAATGCCTGGGGGTAAAGCCACTCTGGATGTGGGGTTCTTGGCTGCCGGACTCGCCTATAAATCACTCTGATGTTATGCATAATTCTAAGATAACTTTTGTCAAGATATTTTTATGTCATCAAATCTTTTATAGGTTGCATAATACAACAATTGACATATTTTCACTCTAAACAACCGTACACTTGACCTTACATTAACTTACTCTGGCATTTTTGTCCCATCGAGTCAGCTGTTCGCAAATAATCTTCAACGATGGGGTTGGGGCTTCAGCACAATTAAGCTGAGCCCAAGTGTAAGATATAGGGAGGATAAACGCTATTAATATCCATGTTTGAGAAGTCATTTCTGAAGGTAGGATATGAGTAACTCTTTATGGTACTGTAAAATACGCTACGCATATCGTCGCGTGCTCTTTTTTGATTATGTAAAACGAAAAAATTATGAAAAGGGTCTGAAATATTGAAAACAAAGTCCCTAATGTAAAACACTCCACTGTTTATATGCTGTTTTTTATAACAGACTAAACAAAAGTCAATTTACTACCCAGAACCTCCATTTCCTTAGAAGCCACCCTTCTTACCACCAATATTTTCACTATAGTATACACCTGTGACACTTAAAGTAATCAAAAAGACTCGGAATAATTGCCCTTTGACTCATTAAATTTAGCGAACGCCGTTGAAAACGCTCGTCAGACGTGTTAAAGAGATATTCAAGTTTGCGTAGGAAGGAATACATCAGAAATATTACACTACCATCAAAACCAAACGTTTTTTTTCTGATTTTAATGGTTTGAAGACATTGGGAAATAAGATCGATGAAAATTGATATGCTGTAAAAGAAAACATGGACCGACCGGGTTGGTTAATGCAGTAGGAAGTAACCGCGGCGTTCCAAGAATGGCAGACGGGGGCTGAATTTACGGTAAATTGGAGAAAACAATAAAAAGAAGGGTCAAGTGGAGATGCAGATGTTTTGAAGGCGTCTATGACGAAGATAACAGAACTTTTGGCTATTTTTAGGTGGCATTAAAGTTGAATTACATCAAAAAAGATATGCTTTATAACTGAAAACGACATTTTTTAAACTTTATTTCAGTCAATTTGGTCTAATTTTTATACCGAACACATTAATATTACATAGTAACCCTTTTCGCGAAAAAAATTTTTCCTCAGTTTCCTCAAAAAAATCAAAAAAAATCGTTACGATTAGATTCTACGGTAATTGCACTGAGAATTCGATTACGAGACGAGAAAATATCGAAAAATAATTTCAAGGTCATCAAAATTGACTTTGAGGAAAAGAAAAAAAGTAAAAATTACTCTCAGAAATAAGGGAATACGTGTTTTAATTACTTGTTTCAACTCCAATTTTGTTTACAGTTGAGGGAGAGATCAAAAAAACTAATTTTTAACTCGTAGAACATCACGTTTCGACAATGCATATTTGAAGATATTGAGGGCAAATTAGAGGTGATCTAGTAAATGTAACGTCATCAAAGATAAAAAATACCATTTTCATTGTTTTTATTATCTATTATAACCCCTGAAAATCACAGTATTCAAAGCTCATAAAAAATTTTATTCGGAAAGGGTAAATTTTGGAAAAAAGTCGTCAATAAATGATCCGAAAGTCATCGAGAAAACGTCGCTAATTTCAATAAACGATTCGAAAGTCATCGAAAAAACGTTGCGACGCGACAAGACAAGCAACACATTCAAGTTCAGACTCCAACAAAAGCCAACTACTCAAGGTTAGGGTAAACATAAACAAGTAAAGAGATGACAAGCTTTAAGAAGCTACTTTATGATTAATATTACTGAAAAGTTATGTCTCGAGGTTTGGCTTACTATTAGAAATAACTTTGGCTTCCAATATTTATTCAGTATCAAATTCAAATTCACAATAAAAATAAAACGTAAGATCAAAAACAATGTAGAAAGCGATTAGAGAAGGCTTTGAGGTCAAAAGATGTATGGTTAGATAAAAGCCATCTCAAATTTAGAACATCAATTGTCTGATCTGTGTCTGAAGGAAGATTCGAAAACCTCGCATGGGACTGTAGTACTAATAATACTGATCTCGTTTCTTTTTTCACACTTAGACGATCATTGGTCGGGTAAACCTTGGAACACCGACATTCCAGTAAATTTGAGGTTGCCCAAAGTTTGTGCGGGAGAGCTAAAATTGAAGTAGTGAACTTGGATGCCATTCACTTCAAACTGACAGACCATGCGATGGAAATGAGCACGATGTTTTCTGTTTCGTGGTTGCCCGTTGTCGATGGATTCAGCGTAGTCGAATTGAGATTGAATTCCTTTACTAGTTAGACAAATATGACACTGAGCAGCTGCACGAAGAATCTCCGTCTCCTCTTGACCCGACAGTCCACTTGGAGATTCGGCCTAAGCGATTAAACAAATCAATGAAAATTGATGAAGTCCAAGACAAAACATCAGAAATACTTACCAATACCAACCTGGCAGCTTTTGCAAGTTTCGGCAAATATTCTTGGGCTGTTATCATACAGAGTTATCATACATAATGGATGGAACATGGGCTCATCTAAAATGAATGGAGATATACAGGGTGACAAAGAAAAAATGCAACTCATATTTATGGCCATATTTTGTCTAAAACACCAAACTTAACCAAAGTAACGGTGAATATCAGAAACATAGAGTATTGTTAATAGTATGCTCAGCCAGTTTCAAGGTGGCTGTTCTTGGCCCCGAGATAGAGCTCAAAACGTGCCTTTAAATTTTGGGCGATTCGCCGAAGCTTTTTTGGGGAAATCGGTCCCGTTCTTACCGCAGCGATCAATTAGCGGCTCCAAACTTTTTTGGCGTGAACTAGAGGTCCTGGCTTCTAACTAAACAAAAAACAAAGTCCACCGGATTCAGATCCAGCAAGTAGGCGGCCATTTCGCAGACCACATAAATCGGGAAAACAGGTCCTTTCCTGGTCTTGCGTCTTTTTTGCTTTATGGATGATGGCGGAATCCTGCTACGGTGTCTGTTTTGAACCGCCAAAGTGCTACTGAGCCCACGGAATCACGATGGTGTACAAAATGTCGCTGGTAGACTTATCGGTTTGGTTCTGACCCCTTTATCCAAGAAAACCAAGGGTATCACACCGCTGGCGCAAGACTTTGCCCCAGGCCACGAGAGGTCGGATTTTTACTGGGTTTAAAAATGGCGGATGGTTTTTGACTCTCAACAGTCAAACTCGTGCAATTCTGGTGGTTGTAGGCCTGCTCGGTGTTGAAATATTTCTCATCCGCGAACAGGACCTTCTCTCATCGCTGAGCTGCGGCGCGACGGTTGAGTTTTCGACATTTTTTTAGCCGTGCTTGCTTGTAGTGTTCCGTGAGGCGCTAAGCTTTTTGGAGCTTGTAAGGCTTGCTCTACGGTACATTGATAACCATTCGTCGATCCGCTGTTCTCTTGATGCCGGTCTCCCGGGCAATTTTCTTCATGGACACCATCAGATTTTGCTTCACTCGCTTTTTGATGATCTCAGGGTTGGCAGAAGTCTTCAAGATGCGCTTCCTTCTAATTTCTAAACACTTACCACCGTGGCCAAGCTCGTTGAATCGTTTGCTGGCTTTTCGTACGGCAGGTTTTCCTACACCGACCAATTTAGTAATCTTTCACTGTCCTTTTTCTTTTCGTGACACGTTTAAAATCGGGGTCCCTCTGTTTGCGACTCGAAACAAACATGCTAATCAACCGATATGGGTATGAAAATTGAGAGACTAGGACAAAAAAACACGGAGAGTTTAATGGTATTTTCGCGGCAGGAGCCCTGAAAAAAAGTTGCATTTTTTATTTGTCACCCTGTATAGAGAACACAGACAATTTACCCCTCCGAAATTACTCGATTGATCTCATCCTCCCTCGCGATCGGATTTGTTAGCCTCCACGAGGCCTCGTGGAGGCTAACAAATCCGATCTTATACTAGACATCAATGGTGACCAAGCATAATTTAAGGTGTTGAAGTGAATTGGCAAGATGATTACTACCATTGAGAGAGCATCAGATGGTTTGATAATACTGCCTGGTGTTTTTGTTAACAAATCCATTTTATACCAGATATCAATGATGACCCAAGATAAAATTAGGGTGAAAGAGATGACTGACAGGGGTCGTCATTAAGAGGCCGTTGAATTTGTGACGAAAAGTTGCCAGCCACAGAAAAGGTTATAGAAATCCGAATACGAGTCAATGCAGAATCTCCGTTTCAGATACCCTTTTATGATTGATTTGACCCGAAAACCTTCGGATCAAAGGTCACCCGGTAGAATTCATGGATGAAAAATGCAGCAACAGTTCTATTTAGACTGTTTTAAGCTGGTCAGACAACTGCTAAATTTTCTTGCTCCAGCTATTCTGAATTAATTCTAGAAAAAGCTGGATTTGGCTGAATCTAAGGCCCGTCTTCCCGAGTCGTTTGATGGCGAACCGCTTTTCTTACACTATCGTCAGAGCATAAAACACAACTTCTACAAAAGGTGGTTACGACCAGAAAGAAGAACACTGCCGCAACGTGCGAGGAAATTCGGGTGCCCATAAACGTCCCGGTGCCCAATTTGCAGTGATTCCGCAGCCGGCCGGATAGGAAGAACAAAAATAGAGGATGCAGCACTGACGACGTTGAAGGTCGAAGTCCACCGGATTCCGGGAGCTTACCCACCAGCGGAAGCCTGGGTACTAGCATTTTCACAAAGTGCCTGGACATTTTTTCGCTGTCGCACAGCGAAAAAATGTTCCACAGTGCTGTCGTCAAAACCGGTGTCTAGTATAATATCAGAGTTTTTCGCCCAGTGTCGGCGTAATTTGATTCCAAAAAAGCTGAAACTTGCCATGCTAAAATCTCAGGCGATTAGCTTTCGAATGGTGTATGTCTTGTCAATTCACTCCGTCATCACTAATTCACTTTTTTTAAAACCGGTGTCTAGTATAATATCAGAGTTTTTCGCCCAGTGTCGGCGTAATTTGATTGCAAAAGAGCTGAAACCTGCCATGCTAAAATCTCAGGCGATTAGCTTTCGAATGGTGTATGTCTTGTCAATTCACTCTGTCATCACTAATTCACTTTTTTTAAAACCGGTGTCTAGTATAATATCAGAGTTTTTCGCCCAGTGTCGGCGTAATTTGATTCCAAAAAAGCTGAAACTTGCCATGCTAAAATCTCAGGCGATTAGCTTTCGAATGGTGTATGTCTTGTCAATTCACTCCGTCATCACTAATTCACTTTTTTTAAAACCGGTGTCTAGTATAATATCAGAGTTTTTCGCCCAGTGTCGGCGTAGTTTGATTGCAAAAGAGCTGAAACTTGCCATGCAAAAATCTCAGGCGATTAGCTTTCAAATGGTGTATGTCTTGTCAATTCACTCTGTCATCACTAATTCACTTTTTTTAAAACCGGTGTCTAGTATAATATCAGAGTTTTTCGCCCAGTGTCGGCGTAATTTGATTGCAAAAGAGCTGAAACTTGCCATGCTAAAATCTCAGGCGATTAGCTTTCGAATGGTGTATGTCTTGTCAATTCACTCCGTCATCACTCATTCACTTTTTTTAAAACCGGTGTCTAGTATAATATCAGAGTTTTTCGCCCAGTGTCGGCGTAATTTGATTGCAAAAGAGCTGAAACTTGCCATGCTAAAATCTCAGGCGATTAGCTTTCGAATGGTGTATGTCTTGTCAATTCACTCAGCCATCACTAATTCACTTTTTTTTAAAACCGGTGTCTAGTATAATATCAGAGTTTTTCGCCCCGTGTCGGCGTAATTTGATTCCAAAGAAGCTGAAACTTGCCATGCTAAAATCTCAGGCGATTAGCTTTCGAATGGTGTATGTCTTGTCAATTCACTCTGCCATCACTAATTCACTTTTTTTTAAAACCGGTGTCTAGTATAATATCAGAGTTTTTCGCCCAGTGTCGGCGTAATTTGATTGCAAAAGAACAGAAACTTGCCATGCTAAAATCTCAGGCGATTAGCTTTCGAATGGTGTATGTCTTGTCAATTCACTCAGCCATCACTAATTCACTTTTTTTAAAACCGGTGTCTAGTATAATATCAGAGTTTTTCGCCCCGTGTCGGCGTAATTTGATTCCAAAGAAGCTGAAACTTGCCATGCTAAAATCTCAGGCGATTAGCTTTCGAATGGTGTATGTCTTGTCAATTCACTCTGCCATCACTAATTCACTTTTTTTAAAACCGGTGTCTAGTATAATATCAGAGTTTTTCGCCCAGTGTCGGCGTAATTTGATTGCAAAAGAGCTGAAACTTGCCATGCTAAAATCTCAGGCGATTACCTTTCGAATGGTGTATGTCTTGTCAATTCACTCCTTCATCACTAATTCACTTTTTTTCAAAACCGGTGTCTAGTATAATATCAGAGTTTTTCGCCCAGTGTCGGCGCAGTTTGATTCCAAAAAAGCTGAAACTTGCCATGCTAAAATCTCAGGCGATTAGCTTTCGAATGGTGTATGTCTTGTCAATTCACTCAGCCATCACTAATTCACTTTTTTTTAAAACCGGTGTCTAGTATAATATCAGAGTTTTTCGCCCCGTGTCGGCGTAATTTGATTCCAAAGAAGCTGAAACTTGCCATGCTAAAATCTCAGGCGATTAGCTTTCGAATGGTGTATGTCTTGTCAATTCACTCTGCCATCACTAATTCACTTTTTTTAAAACCGGTGTCTAGTATAATATCAGAGTTTTTCGCCCAGTGTCGGCGTAATTTGATTGCAAAAGAGCTGAAACTTGCCATGCTAAAATCTCAGGCGATTAGCTTTCGAATGGTGTATGTCTTGTCAATTCACTCTGCCATCACTAATTCACTTTTTTTAAAACCGGTGTCTAGTATAATATCAGAGTTTTTCGCCCCGTGTCGGCGTAATTTGATTCCAAAAAAGCTGAAACTTGCCATGCTAAAATCTCAGGCGATTAGCTTTCGAATGGTGTATGTCTTGTCCATTCACTCCGTCATCACTAATTCACCTTTTTTCAAAACCGGTGTCTAGTATAATATCAGAGTTTTTCGCCCAGTGTCGGCGTAATTTGATTGCAAAAGAGCTGAAACTTGCCATGCTAAAATCTCAGGCGATTAGCTTTCGAATGGTGTATGTCTTGTCAATTCACTCCGTCATCACTCATTCACTTTTTTTAAAACCGGTGTCTAGTATAATATCAGAGTTTTTCGCCCAGTGTCGGCGTAATTTGATTGCAAAAGAGCTGAAACTTGCCATGCTAAAATCTCAGGCGATTAGCTTTCGAATGGTGTATGTCTTGTCAATTCACTCCGTCATCACTCATTCACTTTTTTTAAAACCGGTGTCTAGTATAATATCAGAGTTTTTCGCCCAGTGTCGGCGTAATTTGATTGCAAAAGAGCTGAAACTTGCCATGCTAAAATCTCAGGCGATTAGCTTTCGAATGGTGTATGTCTTGTCAATTCACTCCGTCATCACTCATTCACTTTTTTTCAAAACCGGTGTCTAGTATAATATCAGAGTTTTTCGCCCAGTGTCGGCGTAATTTGATTGCAAAAGAGTTGAAACTTGCCGTGCTAAAATCTCAGGCGATTAGCTTTCGAATGGTGTATGTCTTGTCAATTCACTCCGTCATCACTAATTCACCTTTTTTCAAAACCGGTGTCTAGTATAATATCAGAGTTTTTCGCCCAGTGTCGGCGTAATTTGATTGCAAAAGAGCTGAAACTTGCCATGCTAAAATCTCAGGCGATTAGCTTTCGAATGGTGTATGTCTTGTCAATTCACTCAGCCATCACTAATTCACTTTTTTTTAAAACCGGTGTCTAGTATAATATCAGAGTTTTTCGCCCCGTGTCGGCGTAATTTGATTGCAAAAGAGCTGAAACTTGCCATGCTAAAATCTCAGGCGATTAGCTTTCGAATGGTGTATGTCTTGTCAATTCACTCCGTCATCACTCATTCACTTTTTTTAAAACCGGTGTCTAGTATAATATCAGAGTTTTTCGCCCAGTGTCGGCGTAATTTGATTGCAAAAGAGCTGAAACTTGCCATGCTAAAATCTCAGGCGATTAGCTTTCGAATGGTGTATGTCTTGTCAATTCACTCCGTAATCACTAATTCACTTTTTTTTAAAACCTGTGTCTAGTGTAATATCAGAGTTTTTCGCCCAGTGTCGGCGTAATTTGATTGCAAAAGAGCTGAAACTTGCCATGCTAAAATCTCAGGCGATTAGCTTTCGAATGGTGTATGTCTTGTCAATTCACTCCGTCATCACTCATTCACTTTTTTTAAAACCGGTGTCTAGTATAATATCAGAGTTTTTCGCCCAGTGTCGGCGTAATTTGATTGCAAAAGAGCTGAAACTTGCCATGCTAAAATCTCAGGCGATTAGCTTTCGAATGGTGTATGTCTTGTCAATTCACTCCGTCATCACTCATTCACTTTTTTTCAAAACCGGTGTCTAGTATAATATCAGAGTTTTTCGCCCAGTGTCGGCGTAATTTGATTGCAAAAGAGCTGAAACTTGCCGTGCTAAAATCTCAGGCGATTAGCTTTCGAATGGTGTATGTCTTGTCAATTCACTCCGTCATCACTAATTCACCTTTTTTCAAAACCGGTGTCTAGTATAATATCAGAGTTTTTCGCCCAGTGTCGGCGTAATTTGATTGCAAAAGAGCTGAAACTTGCCATGCTAAAATCTCAGGCGATTAGCTTTCGAATGGTGTATGTCTTGTCAATTCACTCCGTCATCACTCATTCACTTTTTTTAAAACCGGTGTCTAGTATAATATCAGAGTTTTTCGCCCAGTGTCGGCGTAATTTGATTGCAAAAGAGCTGAAACTTGCCGTGCTAAAATCTCAGGCGATTAGCTTTCGAATGGTGTATGTCTTGTCAATTCACTCCGTCATCACTAATTCACCTTTTTTCAAAACCGGTGTCTAGTATAATATCAGAGTTTTTCGCCCAGTGTCGGCGTAATTTGATTGCAAAAGAGCTGAAACTTGCCATGCTAAAATCTCAGGCGATTAGCTTTCGAATGGTGTATGTCTTGTCAATTCACTCAGCCATCACTAATTCACTTTTTTTTAAAACCGGTGTCTAGTATAATATCAGAGTTTTTCGCCCCGTGTCGGCGTAATTTGATTGCAAAAGAGCTGAAACTTGCCATGCTAAAATCTCAGGCGATTAGCTTTCGAATGGTGTATGTCTTGTCAATTCACTCCGTCATCACTCATTCACTTTTTTTTAAAACCGGTGTCTAGTATAATATCAGAGTTTTTCGCCCAGTGTCGGCGTAATTTGATTGCAAAAGAGCTGAAACTTGCCATGCTAAAATCTCAGGCGATTAGCTTTCGAATGGTGTATGTCTTGTCAATTCACTCCGTAATCACTAATTCACTTTTTTTTAAAACCTGTGTCTAGTGTAATATCAGAGTTTTTCGCCCAGTGTCGGCGTAATTTGATTGCAAAAGAGCTGAAACTTGCCATGCTAAAATCTCAGGAGGTTACCTTTCGAACGGTGTATGTCTTGTCAATTCACTCCGTAATCACTAATTCACTTTTTTTTAAAACCGGTGTCTAGTATAATATCAGAGTTTTTCGCCCCGTGTCGGCGTAATTTGATTCCAAAAAAGCTGAAACTTGCCATGCTAAAATCTCAGGCGATTAGCTTTCGAATGGTGTATGTCTTGTCAATTCACTCCGTAATCACTAATTCACTTTTTTTTAAAACCTGTGTCTAGTGTAATATCAGAGTTTTTCGCCCAGTGTCGGCGTAATTTGATTCCAAAAAAGCTGAAACTTGCCATGCTAAAATCTCAGGCGATTAGCTTTCGAATGGTGTATGTCTTGTCAATTCACTCCGTCATCACTAATTCACCTTTTTTCAAAACCGGTGTCTAGTATAATATCAGAGTTTTTCGCCCAGTGTCGGCGTAATTTGATTGCAAAAGAGCTGAAACTTGCCGTGCTAAAATCTCAGGCGATTAGCTTTCGAATGGTGTATGTCTTGTCAATTCACTCTGCCATCACTAATTCACTTTTTTTTAAAACCGGTGTCTAGTATAATATCAGAGTTTTTCGCCCCGTGTCGGCGTAATTTGATTCCAAAAAAGCTGAAACTTGCCATGCTAAAATCTCAGGCGATTAGCTTTCGAATGGTGTATGTCTTGTCAATTCACTCCGTCATCACTAATTCACCTTTTTTCAAAACCGGTGTCTAGTATAATATCAGAGTTTTTCGCCCAGTGTCGGCGTAATTTGATTGCAAAAGAGCTGAAACTTGCCACGCTAAAATCTCAGGCGATTAGCTTTCGAATGGTGTATGTCTTGTCAATTCACTCCGTCATCACTAATTCACCTTTTTTCAAAACCGGTGTCTAGTATAATATCAGAGTTTTTCGCCCAGTGTCGGCGTAATTTGATTGCAAAAGAGCTGAAACTTGCCATGCTAAAATCTCAGGCGATTAGCTTTCGAATGGTGTATGTCTTGTCAATTCACTCCGTCATCACTCATTCACTTTTTTTTAAAACCGGTGTCTAGTATAATATCAGAGTTTTTCGCCCAGTGTCGGCGTAATTTGATTGCAAAAGAGCTGAAACTTGCCATGCTAAAATCTCAGGCGATTAGCTTTCGAATGGTGTATGTCTTGTCAATTCACTCCGTAATCACTAATTCACTTTTTTTTAAAACCTGTGTCTAGTGTAATATCAGAGTTTTTCGCCCAGTGTCGGCGTAATTTGATTGCAAAAGAGCTGAAACTTGCCATGCTAAAATCTCAGGCGATTAGCTTTCGAATGGTGTATGTCTTGTCAATTCACTCCTTCATGACTAATTCACTTTTTTTTTTAAACCGGTGTCTAGTATAATATCAGAGTTTTTCGCCCAGTGTCGGCGTAATTTGATTGCAAAAGAGCTGAAACTTGCCATGCTAAAATCTCAGGCGATTAGCTTTCGAATGGTGTATGTCTTGTCAATTCACTCTGCCATCACTAATTCACTTTTTTTAAAACCGGTGTCTAGTATAATATCAGAGTTTTTCGCCCAGTGTCGGCGTAATTTGATTGCAAAAGAGCTGAAACTTGCCATGCTAAAATCTCAGGAGGTTACCTTTCGAACGGTGTATGTCTTGTCAATTCACTCCGTAATCACTAATTCACTTTTTTTTAAAACCTGTGTCTAGTGTAATATCAGAGTTTTTCGCCCAGTGTCGGCGTAATTTGATTGCAAAAGAGCTGAAACTTGCCATGCTAAAATCTCAGGCGATTAGCTTTCGAATGGTGTATGTCTTGTCAATTCACTCCTTCATGACTAATTCACTTTTTTTTAAACCGGTGTCTAGTATAATATCAGAGTTTTTCGCCCAGTGTCGGCGTAATTTGATTGCAAAAGAGCTGAAACTTGCCATGCTAAAATCTCAGGCGATTAGCTTTCGAATGGTGTATGTCTTGTCAATTCACTCTGCCATCACTAATTCACTTTTTTTTAAAACCGGTGTCTAGTATAATATCAGAGTTTTTCGCCCAGTGTCGGCGTAATTTGATTGCAAAAGAGCTGAAACTTGCCATGCTAAAATCTCAGGAGGTTACCTTTCGAACGGTGTATGTCTTGTCAATTCACTCCGTCATCACTAATTCACTTTTTTTTAAAACCGGTGTCTAGTATAATATCAGAGTTTTTCGCCCCGTGTCGGCGTAATTTGATTCCAAAAAAGCTGAAACTTGCCATGCTAAAATCTCAGGCGATTAGCTTTCGAATGGTGTATGTCTTGTCAATTCACTCCGTCATCACTAATTCACCTTTTT
This sequence comes from Bursaphelenchus xylophilus, assembly GCA_904066235.2. Classification (NCBI taxonomy): domain Eukaryota; kingdom Metazoa; phylum Nematoda; class Chromadorea; order Rhabditida; family Aphelenchoididae; genus Bursaphelenchus; species Bursaphelenchus xylophilus. The sequence continues at coordinate 9,931,114 of CAJFCV020000001.1, forward strand.
TCAAAACCGGTGTCTAGTATAATATCAGAGTTTTTCGCCCAGTGTCGGCGTAATTTGATTGCAAAAGAGCTGAAACTTGCCATGCTAAAATCTCAGGCGATTAGCTTTCGAATGGTGTATGTCTTGTCAATTCACTCTGCCATCACTAATTCACTTTTTTTTAAAACCGGTGTCTAGTATAATATCAGAGTTTTTCGCCCCGTGTCGGCGTAATTTGATTCCAAAAAAGCTGAAACTTGCCATGCTAAAATCTCAGGCGATTAGCTTTCGAATGGTGTATGTCTTGTCAATTCACTCCGTCATCACTAATTCACCTTTTTTCAAAACCGGTGTCTAGTATAATATCAGAGTTTTTAGCCCAGTGTCGGCGTAATTTGATTGCAAAAGAGCGGAAACTTGCCATGCTAAAATCTCAGGCGATTAGCTTTCGAATGGTGTATGTCTTGTCAATTCACTCCGTCATCACTAATTCACTTTTTTTAAAACCTGTGTCTAGTGTAATATCAGAGTTTTTCGCCCAGTGTCGGCGTAATTTGATTGCAAAAGAGCTGAAACTTGCCATGCTAAAATCTCAGGCGATTAGCTTTCGAATGGTGTATGTCTTGTCAATTCACTCCGTCATCACTAATTCACCTTTTTTCAAAACCGGTGTCTAGTATAATATCAGAGTTTTTAGCCCAGTGTCGGCGTAATTTGATTGCAAAAGAGCTGAAACTTGCCATGCTAAAATCTCAGGCGATTAGCTTTCGAATGGTGTATGTCTTGTCAATTCACTCCGTCATCACTAATTCACCTTTTTTCAAAACCGGTGTCTAGTATAATATCAGAGTTTTTCGCCCAGTGTCGGCGTAACTTGATTGCAAAAGAGCTGAAACTTGCCATGCTAAAATCTCAGGCGATTAGCGTTCGAATGGTGTATGTCTTGTCAATTCACTCCGTCATCACTCATTCACTTTTTTTAAAACCGGTGTCTAGTATAATATCAGAGTTTTTCGCCCAGTGTCGGCGTAATTTGATTGCAAAAGAGCTGAAACTTGCCATGCTAAAATCTCAGGCGGTTAGCTTTCGAATGGTGTATGTCTTGTCAATTCACTCCGTAATCACTAATTCACTTTTTTTTAAAACCTGTGTCTAGTGTAATATCAGAGTTTTTCGCCCAGTGTCGGCGTAATTTGATTGCAAAAGAGCTGAAACTTGCCATGCTAAAATCTCAGGCGATTAGCTTTCGAATGGTGTATGTCTTGTCAATTCACTCCTTCATGACTAATTCACTTTTTTTTAAACCGGTGTCTAGTATAATATCAGAGTTTTTCGCCCAGTGTCGGCGTAATTTGATTGCAAAAGAGCTGAAACTTGCCATGCTAAAATCTCAGGCGATTAGCTTTCGAATGGTCTATGTCTTGTCAATTCACTCTGCCATCACTAATTCACTTTTTTTAAAACCGGTGTCTAGTATAATATCAGAGTTTTTCGCCCAGTGTCGGCGTAATTTGATTGCAAAAGAGCTGAAACTTGCCATGCTAAAATCTCAGGAGGTTACCTTTCGAACGGTGTATGTCTTGTCAATTCACTCCGTCATCACTAATTCACTTTTTTTTAAAACCGGTGTCTAGTATAATATCAGAGTTTTTCGCCCCGTGTCGGCGTAATTTGATTCCAAAAAAGCTGAAACTTGCCATGCTAAAATCTCAGGCGATTAGCTTTCGAATGGTGTATGTCTTGTCAATTCACTCTGCCATCACTAATTCACTTTTTTTTAAAACCGGTGTCTAGTATAATATCAGAGTTTTTCGCCCCGTGTCGGCGTAATTTGATTCCAAAAAAGCTGAAACTTGCCATGCTAAAATCTCAGGCGATTAGCTTTCGAATGGTGTATGTCTTGTCAATTCACTCCGTCATCACTAATTCACCTTTTTTCAAAACCGGTGTCTAGTATAATATCAGAGTTTTTCGCCCAGTGTCGGCGTAATTTGATTGCAAAAGAGCTGAAACTTGCCGTGCTAAAATCTCAGGCGATTAGCTTTCGAATGGTGTATGTCTTGTCAATTCACTCTGCCATCACTAATTCACTTTTTTTTAAAACCGGTGTCTAGTATAATATCAGAGTTTTTCGCCCCGTGTCGGCGTAATTTGATTCCAAAAAAGCTGAAACTTGCCATGCTAAAATCTCAGGCGATTAGCTTTCGAATGGTGTATGTCTTGTCAATTCACTCCGTCATCACTAATTCACCTTTTTTCAAAACCGGTGTCTAGTATAATATCAGAGTTTTTCGCCCAGTGTCGGCGTAATTTGATTGCAAAAAAGCTGAAACTTGCCATGCTAAAATCTCAGGCGATTAGCTTTCGAATGGTGTATGTCTTGTCAATTCACTCCGTCATCACTCATTCACTTTTTTTAAAACCGGTGTCTAGTATAATATCAGAGTTTTTCGCCCAGTGTCGGCGTAATTTGATTGCAAAAGAGCTGAAACTTGCCATGCTAAAATCTCAGGCGATTAGCTTTCGAATGGTGTATGTCTTGTCAATTCACTCAGCCATCACTAATTCACTTTTTTTAAAACCGGTGTCTAGTATAATATCAGAGTTTTTCGCCCCGTGTCGGCGTAATTTGATTCCAAAAAAGCTGAAACTTGCCATGCTAAAATCTCAGGCGATTAGCTTTCGAATGGTGTATGTCTTGTCAATTCACTCCGTCATCACTCATTCACTTTTTTTAAAACCGGTGTCTAGTATAATATCAGAGTTTTTCGCCCAGTGTCGGCGTAATTTGATTGCAAAAGAGCTGAAACTTGCCATGCTAAAATCTCAGGCGATTAGCTTTCGAATGGTGTATGTCTTGTCAATTCACTCAGCCATCACTAATTCACCTTTTTTCAAAACCGGTGTCTAGTATAATATCAGAGTTTTTCGCCCAGTGTCGGCGTAATTTGATTGCAAAAAAGCTGAAACTTGCCATGCTAAAATCTCAGGCGATTAGCTTTCGAATGGTGTATGTCTTGTCAATTCACTCCGTCATCACTCATTCACTTTTTTTAAAACCGGTGTCTAGTATAATATCAGAGTTTTTCGCCCAGTGTCGGCGTAATTTGATTGCAAAAGAGCTGAAACTTGCCATGCTAAAATCTCAGGCGATTAGCTTTCGAATGGTGTATGTCTTGTCAATTCACTCAGCCATCACTAATTCACTTTTTTTAAAACCGGTGTCTAGTATAATATCAGAGTTTTTCGCCCCGTGTCGGCGTAATTTGATTCCAAAAAAGCTGAAACTTGCCATGCTAAAATCTCAGGCGATTAGCTTTCGAATGGTGTATGTCTTGTCAATTCACTCCGTCATCACTCATTCACTTTTTTTAAAACCGGTGTCTAGTATAATATCAGAGTTTTTCGCCCAGTGTCGGCGTAATTTGATTGCAAAAGAGCTGAAACTTGCCATGCTAAAATCTCAGGCGATTAGCTTTCGAATGGTGTATGTCTTGTCAATTCACTCAGCCATCACTAATTCACCTTTTTTCAAAACCGGTGTCTAGTATAATATCAGAGTTTTTCGCCCAGTGTCGGCGTAATTTGATTGCAAAAGAGCTGAAACTTGCCATGCTAAAATCTCAGGCGATTAGCTTTCGAATGGTGTATGTCTTGTCAATTCACTCTGCCATCACTAATTCACTTTTTTTAAAACCGGTGTCTAGTATAATATCAGAGTTTTTCGCCCAGTGTCGGCGTAATTTGATTGCAAAAGAGCTGAAACTTGCCATGCTAAAATCTCAGGCGATTAGCTTTCGAATGGTGTATGTCTTGTCAATTCACTCCGTCATCACTAATTCACCTTTTTTCAAAACCGGTGTCTAGTATAATATCAGAGTTTTTCGCCCAGTGTCGGCGTAATTTGATTGCAAAAGAGCTGAAACTTGCCATGCTAAAATCTCAGACGATTAGCTTTCGAACGGTGTATGTCTTGTCAATTCACTCCGTCATCACTAATTCACCTTTTTTCAAAACCGGTGCCTAGTATAATATCAGAGTTTTTCGCCCAGTGTCGGCGTAATTTGATTGCAAAAAAGCTGAAACTTGCCATGCTAAAATCTCAGGCGATTAGCTTTCGAATGGTGTATGTCTCGTCAATTCACTCCGTCATCACTCATTCACTTTTTTTAAAACCGGTGTCTAGTATAATATCAGAGTTTTTCGCCCAGTGTCGGCGTAATTTGATTGCAAAAAAGCTGAAACTTGCCATGCTAAAATCTCAGGCGATTAGCTTTCGAATGGTGTATGTCTTGTCAATTCACTCCGTCATCACTCATTCACTTTTTTTAAAACCGGTGTCTAGTATAATATCAGAGTTTTTCGCCCAGTGTCGGCGTAATTTGATTGCAAAAGAGCTGAAACTTGCCATGCTAAAATCTCAGGCGATTAGCTTTCGAATGGTGTATGTCTTGTCAATTCACTCAGCCATCACTAATTCACTTTTTTTAAAACCGGTGTCTAGTATAATATCAGAGTTTTTCGCCCAGTGTCGGCGTAATTTGATTGCAAAAAAGCTGAAACTTGCCATGCTAAAATCTCAGGCGATTAGCTTTCGCACGGTGTATGTCTTGTCAATTCACTCCGTCATCACTAATTCACCTTTTTTCAAAACCGGTGTCTAGTATAATATCAGAGTTTTTCGCCCAGTGTCGGCGTAATTTGATTGCAAAAAAGCTGAAACTTGCCATGCTAAAATCTCAGGCGATTAGCTTTCGAATGGTGTATGTCTTGTCAATTCACTCCGTCATCACTCATTCACTTTTTTTAAAACCGGTGTCTAGTATAATATCAGAGTTTTTCGCCCAGTGTCGGCGTAATTTGATTGCAAAAGAGCTGAAACTTGCCAGGCTAAAATCTCAGGCGATTAGCTTTCGAATGGTGTATGTCTTGTCAATTCACTCCGTCATCACTAATTCACCTTTTTTCAAAACCGGTGTCTAGTATAATATCAGAGTTTTTCGCCCAGTGTCGGCGTAATTTGATTGCAAAAGAGCTGAAACTTGCCATGCTAAAATCTCAGACGATTAGCTTTCGAACGGTGTATGTCTTGTCAATTCACTCCGTCATCACTAATTCACCTTTTTTCAAAACCGGTGCCTAGTATAATATCAGAGTTTTTCGCCCAGTGTCGGCGTAATTTGATTGCAAAAAAGCTGAAACTTGCCATGCTAAAATCTCAGGCGATTAGCTTTCGAATGGTGTATGTCTTGTCAATTCACTCCGTCATCACTCATTCACTTTTTTTAAAACCGGTGTCTAGTATAATATCAGAGTTTTTCGCCCAGTGTCGGCGTAATTTGATTGCAAAAAAGCTGAAACTTGCCATGCTAAAATCTCAGGCGATTAGCTTTCGAATGGTGTATGTCTTGTCAATTCACTCCGTCATCACTCATTCACTTTTTTTAAAACCGGTGTCTAGTATAATATCAGAGTTTTTCGCCCAGTGTCGGCGTAATTTGATTGCAAAAGAGCTGAAACTTGCCATGCTAAAATCTCAGGCGATTAGCTTTCGAATGGTGTATGTCTTGTCAATTCACTCCGTCATCACTCATTCACTTTTTTTAAAACCGGTGTCTAGTATAATATCAGAGTTTTTCGCCCAGTGTCGGCGTAATTTGATTGCAAAAAAGCTGAAACTTGCCATGCTAAAATCTCAGGCGATTAGCTTTCGAATGGTGTATGTCTTGTCAATTCACTCCGTCATCACTCATTCACTTTTTTTAAAACCGGTGTCTAGTATAATATCAGAGTTTTTCGCCCAGTGTCGGCGTAATTTGATTGCAAAAGAGCTGAAACTTGCCAGGCTAAAATCTCAGGCGATTAGCTTTCGAATGGTGTATGTCTTGTCAATTCACTCCGTCATCACTAATTCACCTTTTTTCAAAACCGGTGTCTAGTATAATATCAGAGTTTTTCGCCCAGTGTCGGCGTAATTTGATTGCAAAAGAGCTGAAACTTGCCATGCTAAAATCTCAGACGATTAGCTTTCGAACGGTGTATGTCTTGTCAATTCACTCCGTCATCACTAATTCACCTTTTTTCAAAACCGGTGCCTAGTATAATATCAGAGTTTTTCGCCCAGTGTCGGCGTAATTTGATTGCAAAAGAGCTGAAACTTGCCATGCTAAAATCTCAGGCGATTAGCTTTCGAATGGTGTATGTCTTGTCAATTCACTCCGTCATCACTCATTCACTTTTTTTAAAACCGGTGTCTAGTATAATATCAGAGTTTTTCGCCCAGTGTCGGCGTAATTTGATTGCAAAAAAGCTGAAACTTGCCATGCTAAAATCTCAGGCGATTAGCTTTCGAATGGTGTATGTCTTGTCAATTCACTCCGTCATCACTCATTCACTTTTTTTTAAAACCGGTGTCTAGTATAATATCAGAGTTTTTCGCCCAGTGTCGGCGTAATTTGATTGCAAAAGAGCTGAAACTTGCCAGGCTAAAATCTCAGGCGATTAGCTTTCGAATGGTGTATGTCTTGTCAATTCACTCCGTCATCACTAATTCACCTTTTTTCAAAACCGGTGTCTAGTATAATATCAGAGTTTTTCGCCCAGTGTCGGCGTAATTTGATTGCAAAAGAGCTGAAACTTGCCATGCTAAAATCTCAGACGATTAGCTTTCGAACGGTGTATGTCTTGTCAATTCACTCCGTCATCACTAATTCACCTTTTTTCAAAACCGGTGCCTAGTATAATATCAGAGTTTTTCGCCCAGTGTCGGCGTAATTTGATTGCAAAAAAGCTGAAACTTGCCATGCTAAAATCTCAGGCGATTAGCTTTCGAATGGTGTATGTCTTGTCAATTCACTCCGTCATCACTAATTCACCTTTTTTCAAAACCGGTGTCTAGTATAATATCAGAGTTTTTCGCCCAGTGTCGGCGTAATTTGATTGCAAAAGAGCTGAAACTTGCCATGCTAAAATCTCAGGCGATTAGCTTTCGAATGGTGTATGTCTTGTCAATTCACTCCTTCATGACTAATTCACTTTTTTTTAAAACCGGTGTCTAGTATAATATCAGAGTTTTTCGCCCAGTGTCGGCGTAATTTGATTGCAAAAGAGTTGAAACTTGCCATGCTAAAATCTCAGGCGATTAGCTTTCGAATGGTGTATGTCTTGTCAATTCACTCTGCCATCACTAATTCACTTTTTTTAAAACCGGTGTCTAGTATAATATCAGAGTTTTTCGCCCAGTGTCGGCGTAATTTGATTGCAAAAGAGCTGAAACTTGCCATGCTAAAATCTCAGGAGGTTACCTTTCGAACGGTGTATGTCTTGTCAATTCACTCCGTCATCACTAATTCACCTTTTTTCAAAACCGGTGTCTAGTATAATATCAGAGTTTTTCGCCCAGTGTCGGCGTAATTTGATTGCAAAAGAGCTGAAACTTGCCATGCTAAAATCTCAGGCGATTAGCTTTCGAATGGTGTATGTCTTGTCAATTCACTCCTTCATGACTAATTCACTTTTTTTTAAAACCGGTGTCTAGTATAATATCATAGTTTTTCGCCCAGTGTCGGCGTAATTTGATTGCAAAAGAGCTGAAACTTGCCACGCTAAAATCTCAGGCGATTAGCTTTCGAATGGTGTATGTCTTGTCAATTCACTCTGCCATCACTAATTCACCTTTTTTCAAAACCGGTGTCTAGTATAATATCAGAGTTTTTCGCCCAGTGTCGGCGTAATTTGATTGCAAAAGAGCTGAAACTTGCCATGCTAAAATCTCAGGCGATTAGCTTTCGAATGGTGTATGTCTTGTCAATTCACTCTGCCATCACTAATTCACCTTTTTTCAAAACCGGTGTCTAGTATAATATCAGAGTTTTTCGCCCAGTGTCGGCGTAATTTGATCGCAAAAGAGCTGAAACTTGCCATGCTAAAATCTCAGGCGATTACCTTTCGAACGGTGTATGTCTTGTCAATTCACTCCGTCATCACTAATTCACCTTTTTTCAAAACCGGTGTCTAGTATAATATCAGAGTTTTTCGCCCAGTGTCGGCGTAATTTGATTGCAAAAGAGCTGAAACTTGCCATGCTAAAATCTCAGGCGATTAGCTTTCGAATGGTGTATGTCTTGTCAATTCACTCCTTCATGACTAATTCACTTTTTTTTAAAACCGGTGTCTAGTATAATATCAGAGTTTTTCGCCCCGTGTCGGCGTAATTTGATTCCAAAAAAGCTGAAACTTGCCATGCTAAAATCCCAGGCGATTAGCTTTCGAATGGTGTATGTCTTGTCAATTCACTCTGCCATCACTAATTCACTTTTTTTAAAACCGGTGTCTAGTATAATATCAGAGTTTTTCGCCCAGTGTCGGCGTAATTTGATTGCAAAAGAGCTGAAACTTGCCATGCTAAAATCTCAGGCGATTAGCTTTCGAATGGTGTATGTCTTGTCAATTCACTCTGCCATCACTAATTCACCTTTTTTCAAAACCGGTGTCTAGTATAATATCAGAGTTTTTCGCCCAGTGTCGGCGTAATTTGATTGCAAAAGAGCTGAAACTTGCCATGCTAAAATCTCAGGCGATTACCTTTCGAACGGTGTATGTCTTGTCAATTCACTCCGTCATCACTAATTCACCTTTTTTCAAAACCGGTGTCTAGTATAATATCAGAGTTTTTCGCCCAGTGTCGGCGTAATTTGATAGCAAAAGAGCTGAAACTTGCCATGCTAAAATCTCAGGCGATTAGCTTTCGAATGGTGTATGTCTTGTCAATTCACTCCTGTCATGACTAATTCACTTTTTTTAAAACCGGTGTCTAGTATAATATCAGAGTTTTTCGCCCAGTGTCGGCGTAATTTGATTGCAAAAGAGCTGAAACTTGCCATGCTAAAATCTCAGGCGATTAGCTTTCGAATGGTGTATGTCTTGTCAATTCACTCCGTCATCACTAATTCACCTTTTTTTAAAACCGGTGTCTAGTATAATATCAGAGTTTTTCGCCCAGTGTCGGCGTAATTTGATTGCAAAAGAGCTGAAACTTGCCATGCTAAAATCTCAGGCGATTACCTTTCGAACGGTGTATGTCTTGTCAATTCACTCCTGTCATCACTAATTCACTTTTTTTAAAACCGGTGTCTAGTATAATATCAGAGTTTTTCGCCCAGTGTCGGCGTAATTTGATTGCAAAAGAGCTGAAACTTGCCATGCTAAAATCTCAGGCGATTAGCTTTCGAATGGTGTATGTCTTGTCAATTCACTCCGTCATCACTAATTCACCTTTTTTCAAAACCGGTGTCTAGTATAATATCAGAGTTTTTCGCCCAGTGTCGGCGTAATTTGATTGCAAAAAAGCTGAAACTTGCCATGCTAAAATCTCAGGCGATTAGCTTTCGAACGGTGTATGTCTTGTCAATTCACTCCTGTCATCACTAATTCACTTTTTTTAAAACCGGTGTCTAGTATAATATCAGAGTTTTTCGCCCAGTGTCGGCGTAATTTGATTGCAAAAGAGCTGAAACTTGCCATGCTAAAATCTCAGGCGATTAGCTTTCGAATGGTGTATGTCTTGTCAATTCACTCCGTCATCACTAATTCACCTTTTTTTAAAACCGGTGTCTAGTATAATATCAGAGTTTTTCGCCCAGTGTCGGCGTAATTTGATTGCAAAAGAGCTGAAACTTGCCATGCTAAAATCTCAGGCGATTAGCTTTCGAATGGTGTATGTCTTGTCAATTCACTCTGCCATCACTAATTCACTTTTTTTTAAAACCGGTGTCTAGTATAATATCAGAGTTTTTCGCCCCGTGTCGGCGTAATTTGATTCCAAAAAAGCTGAAACTTGCCATGCTAAAATCTCAGGCGATTAGCTTTCGAATGGTGTATGTCTTGTCAATTCACTCTGCCATCACTAATTCACTTTTTTTAAAACCGGTGTCTAGTATAATATCAGAGTTTTTCGCCCAGTGTCGGCGTAATTTGATTGCAAAAGAGCTGAAACTTGCCATGCTAAAATCTCAGGAGGTTACCTTTCGAACGGTGTATGTCTTGTCAATTCACTCCGTCATCACTAATTCACCTTTTTTCAAAACCGGTGTCTAGTATAATATCAGAGTTTTTCGCCCAGTGTCGGCGTAATTTGATTGCAAAAAAGCTGAAACTTGCCATGCTAAAATCTCAGGCGATTAGCTTTCGAATGGTGTATGTCTTGTCAATTCACTCCGTCATCACTAATTCACCTTTTTTCAAAACCGGTGTCTAGTATAATATCAGAGTTTTTCGCCCAGTGTCGGCGTAATTTGATTGCAAAAGAGCTGAAACTTGCCATGCTAAAATCTCAGGCGATTAGCTTTCGAATGGTGTATGTCTTGTCAATTCACTCTGCCATCACTAATTCACCTTTTTTCAAAACCGGTGTCTAGTATAATATCAGAGTTTTTCGCCCAGTGTCGGCGTAATTTGATTGCAAAAGAGCTGAAACTTGCCATGCTAAAATCTCAGGCGATTACCTTTCGAACGGTGTATGTCTTGTCAATTCACTCCGTCATCACTAATTCACCTTTTTTCAAAACCGGTGTCTAGTATAATATCAGAGTTTTTCGCCCAGTGTCGGCGTAATTTGATTGCAAAAGAGCTGAAACTTGCCATGCTAAAATCTCAGGCGATTAGCTTTCGAATGGTGTATGTCTTGTCAATTCACTCCTTCATGACTAATTCACTTTTTTTAAAACCGGTGTCTAGTATAATATCAGAGTTTTTCGCCCAGTGTCGGCGTAATTTGATTGCAAAAGAGCTGAAACTTGCCATGCTAAAATCTCAGGCGATTAGCTTTCGAATGGTGTATGTCTTGTCAATTCACTCTGCCATCACTAATTCACCTTTTTTTAAAACCGGTGTCTAGTATAATATCAGAGTTTTTCGCCCAGTGTCGGCGTAATTTGATTGCAAAAGAGCTGAAACTTGCCATGCTAAAATCTCAGGCGATTAGCTTTCGAATGGTGTATGTCTTGTCAATTCACTCCTGTCATCACTAATTCACTTTTTTTTAAAACCGGTGTCTAGTATAATATCAGAGTTTTTCGCCCAGTGTCGGCGTAATTTGATTGCAAAAGAGCTGAAACTTGCCATGCTAAAATCTCAGGCGATTAGCTTTCGAATGGTGTATGTCTTGTCAATTCACTCTGCCATCACTAATTCACTTTTTTTTAAAACCGGTGTCTAGTATAATATCAGAGTTTTTCGCCCCGTGTCGGCGTAATTTGATTCCAAAAAAGCTGAAACTTGCCATGCTAAAATCTCAGGCGATTAGCTTTCGAATGGTGTATGTCTTGTCAATTCACTCTGCCATCACTAATTCACTTTTTTTTAAAACCGGTGTCTAGTATAATATCAGAGTTTTTCGCCCAGTGTCGGCGTAATTTGATTGCAAAAGAGCTGAAACTTGCCATGCTAAAATCTCAGGAGGTTACCTTTCGAACGGTGTATGTCTTGTCAATTCACTCCGTCATCACTAATTCACCTTTTTTCAAAACCGGTGTCTAGTATAATATCAGAGTTTTTCGCCCAGTGTCGGCGTAATTTGATTGCAAAAAAGCTGAAACTTGCCATGCTAAAATCTCAGGCGATTAGCTTTCGAATGGTGTATGTCTTGTCAATTCACTCCGTCATCACTAATTCACCTTTTTTCAAAACCGGTGTCTAGTATAATATCAGAGTTTTTCGCCCAGTGTCGGCGTAATTTGATTGCAAAAGAGCTGAAACTTGCCATGCTAAAATCTCAGGCGATTAGCTTTCGAATGGTGTATGTCTTGTCAATTCACTCTGCCATCACTAATTCACCTTTTTTCAAAACCGGTGTCTAGTATAATATCAGAGTTTTTCGCCCAGTGTCGGCGTAATTTGATTGCAAAAGAGCTGAAACTTGCCATGCTAAAATCTCAGGCGATTACCTTTCGAACGGTGTATGTCTTGTCAATTCACTCCGTCATCACTAATTCACCTTTTTTCAAAACCGGTGTCTAGTATAATATCAGAGTTTTTCGCCCAGTGTCGGCGTAATTTGATTGCAAAAGAGCTGAAACTTGCCATGCTAAAATCTCAGGCGATTAGCTTTCGAATGGTGTATGTCTTGTCAATTCACTCCGTCATCACTAATTCACTTTTTTTCAAAACCGGTGTCTAGTATAATATCAGAGTTTTTCGCCCAGTGTCGGCGTAATTTGATTGCAAAAGAGCTGAAACTTGCCATGCTAAAATCTCAGGCGATTAGCTTTCGAATGGTGTATGTCTTGTCAATTCACTCTGCCATCACTAATTCACCTTTTTTCAAAACCGGTGTCTAGTATAATATCAGAGTTTTTCGCCCAGTGTCGGCGTAATTTGATTGCAAAAGAGCTGAAACTTGCCATGCTAAAATCTCAGGCGATTAGCTTTCGAATGGTGTATGTCTTGTCAATTCACTCCTGTCATCACTAATTCACTTTTTTTTAAAACCGGTGTCTAGTATAATATCAGAGTTTTTCGCCCAGTGTCGGCGTAATTTGATTGCAAAAGAGCTGAAACTTGCCATGCTAAAATCTCAGGCGATTAGCTTTCGAATGGTGTATGTCTTGTCAATTCACTCCGTCATCACTAATTCACCTTTTTTCAAAACCGGTGTCTAGTATAATATCAGAGTTTTTCGCCCAGTGTCGGCGTAATTTGATTGCAAAAGAGCTGAAACTTGCCATGCTAAAATCTCAGGCGATTAGCTTTCGAATGGTGTATGTCTTGTCAATTCACTCTGCCATCACTAATTCACCTTTTTTCAAAACCGGTGTCTAGTATAATATCAGAGTTTTTCGCCCAGTGTCGGCGTAATTTGATTGCAAAAGAGCTGAAACTTGCCATGCTAAAATCTCAGGCGATTACCTTTCGAACGGTGTATGTCTTGTCAATTCACTCCGTCATCACTAATTCACCTTTTTTCAAAACCGGTGTCTAGTATAATATCAGAGTTTTTCGCCCAGTGTCGGCGTAATTTGATTGCAAAAGAGCTGAAACTTGCCATGCTAAAATCTCAGGCGATTAGCTTTCGAATGGTGTATGTCTTGTCAATTCACTCCTGTCATGACTAATTCACTTTTTTTAAAACCGGTGTCTAGTATAATATCAGAGTTTTTCGCCCAGTGTCGGCGTAATTTGATTGCAAAAGAGCTGAAACTTGCCATGCTAAAATCTCAGGCGATTAGCTTTCGAATGGTGTATGTCTTGTCAATTCACTCTGCCATCACTAATTCACCTTTTTTCAAAACCGGTGTCTGGTATAATATCAGAGTTTTTCGCCCAGTGTCGGCGTAATTTGATTGCAAAAGAGCTGAAACTTGCCATGCTAAAATCTCAGGCGATTAGCTTTCGAATGGTGTATGTCTTGTCAATTCACTCCTGTCATCACTAATTCACTTTTTTTAAAACCGGTGTCTAGTATAATATCAGAGTTTTTCGCCCAGTGTCGGCGTAATTTGATTGCAAAAGAGCTGAAACTTGCCATGCTAAAATCTCAGGCGATTAGCTTTCGAATGGTGTATGTCTTGTCAATTCACTCCGTCATCACTAATTCACCTTTTTTCAAAACCGGTGTCTAGTATAATATCAGAGTTTTTCGCCCAGTGTCGGCGTAATTTGATTGCAAAAGAGCTGAAACTTGCCATGCTAAAATCTCAGGCGATTAGCTTTCGAATGGTGTATGTCTTGTCAATTCACTCTGCCATCACTAATTCACCTTTTTTCAAAACCGGTGTCTAGTATAATATCAGAGTTTTTCGCCCAGTGTCGGCGTAATTTGATTGCAAAAGAGCTGAAACTTGCCATGCTAAAATCTCAGGCGATTAGCTTTCGAATGGTGTATGTCTTGTCAATTCACTCCGTCATCACTAATTCACCTTTTTTCAAAACCGGTGTCTAGTATAATATCAGAGTTTTTCGCCCAGTGTCGGCGTAATTTGATTGCAAAAGAGCTGAAACTTGCCATGCTAAAATCTCAGGCGATTAGCTTTCGAATGGTGTATGTCTTGTCAATTCACTCCGTCATCACTAATTCACTTTTTTTTAAAACCGGTGTCTAGTATAATATCAGAGTTTTTCGCCCAGTGTCGGCGTAATTTGATTGCAAAAGAGCTGAAACTTGCCATGCTAAAATCTCAGGCGATTAGCTTTCGAATGGTGTATGTCTTGTCAATTCACTCCTGTCATCACTAATTCACTTTTTTTAAAACCGGTGTCTAGTATAATATCAGAGTTTTTCGCCCAGTGTCGGCGTAATTTGATTGCAAAAGAGCTGAAACTTGCCATGCTAAAATCTCAGGCGATTAGCTTTCGAATGGTGTATGTCTTGTCAATTCACTCTGCCATCACTAATTCACTTTTTTTTAAAACCGGTGTCTAGTATAATATCAGAGTTTTTCGCCCCGTGTCGGCGTAATTTGATTCCAAAAAAGCTGAAACTTGCCATGCTAAAATCTCAGGCGATTAGCTTTCGAATGGTGTATGTCTTGTCAATTCACTCTGCCATCACTAATTCACTTTTTTTAAAACCGGTGTCTAGTATAATATCAGAGTTTTTCGCCCAGTGTCGGCGTAATTTGATTGCAAAAGAGCTGAAACTTGCCATGCTAAAATCTCAGGAGGTTACCTTTCGAACGGTGTATGTCTTGTCAATTCACTCCGTCATCACTAATTCACCTTTTTTCAAAACCGGTGTCTAGTATAATATCAGAGTTTTTCGCCCAGTGTCGGCGTAATTTGATTGCAAAAGAGCTGAAACTTGCCATGCTAAAATCTCAGGCGATTAGCTTTCGAATGGTGTATGTCTTGTCAATTCACTCCGTCATCACTAATTCACCTTTTTTCAAAACCGGTGTCTAGTATAATATCAGAGTTTTTCGCCCAGTGTCGGCGTAATTTGATTGCAAAAGAGCTGAAACTTGCCATGCTAAAATCTCAGGCGATTAGCTTTCGAATGGTGTATGTCTTGTCAATTCACTCTGCCATCACTAATTCACCTTTTTTCAAAACCGGTGTCTAGTATAATATCAGAGTTTTTCGCCCAGTGTCGGCGTAATTTGATTGCAAAAGAGCTGAAACTTGCCATGCTAAAATCTCAGGCGATTACCTTTCGAACGGTGTATGTCTTGTCAATTCACTCCGTCATCACTAATTCACTTTTTTTAAAACCGGTGTCTAGTATAATATCAGAGTTTTTCGCCCAGTGTCGGCGTAATTTGATTGCAAAAGAGCTGAAACTTGCCATGCTAAAATCTCAGGCGATTAGCTTTCGAATGGTGTATGTCTTGTCAATTCACTCCGTCATCACTAATTCACTTTTTTTAAAACCGGTGTCTAGTATAATATCAGAGTTTTTCGCCCAGTGTCGGCGTAATTTGATTGCAAAAGAGCTGAAACTTGCCATGCTAAAATCTCAGGCGATTAGCTTTCGAATGGTGTATGTCTTGTCAATTCACTCTGCCATCACTAATTCACCTTTTTTCAAAACCGGTGTCTAGTATAATATCAGAGTTTTTCGCCCAGTGTCGGCGTAATTTGATTGCAAAAGAGCTGAAACTTGCCATGCTAAAATCTCAGGCGATTACCTTTCGAACGGTGTATGTCTTGTCAATTCACTCCGTCATCACTAATTCACCTTTTTTCAAAACCGGTGTCTAGTATAATATCAGAGTTTTTCGCCCAGTGTCGGCGTAATTTGATTGCAAAAGAGCTGAAACTTGCCATGCTAAAATCTCAGGCGATTAGCTTTCGAATGGTGTATGTCTTGTCAATTCACTCTGCCATCACTAATTCACCTTTTTTCAAAACCGGTGTCTAGTATAATATCAGAGTTTTTCGCCCAGTGTCGGCGTAATTTGATTGCAAAAGAGCTGAAACTTGCCATGCTAAAATCTCAGGCGATTACCTTTCGAACGGTGTATGTCTTGTCAATTCACTCCGTCATCACTAATTCACTTTTTTTTAAAACCGGTGTCTAGTATAATATCAGAGTTTTTCGCCCAGTGTCGGCGTAATTTGATTGCAAAAGAGCTGAAACTTGCCATGCTAAAATCTCAGGCGATTAGCTTTCGAATGGTGTATGTCTTGTCAATTCACTCTGTCATCACTAATTCACCTTTTTTCAAAACCGGTGTCTAGTATAATATCAGAGTTTTTCGCCCAGTGTCGGCGTAATTTGATTGCAAAAGAGCTGAAACTTGCCATGCTAAAATCTCAGGCGATTAGCTTTCGAATGGTGTATGTCTTGTCAATTCACTCCGTCATCACTAATTCACTTTTTTTAAAACCGGTGTCTAGTATAATATCAGAGTTTTTCGCCCAGTGTCGGCGTAATTTGATTGCAAAAAAGCTGAAACTTGCCATGCTAAAATCTCAGGCGATTAGCTTTCGAATGGTGTATGTCTTGTCAATTCACTCCGTCATCACTAATTCACCTTTTTTCAAAACCGGTGTCTAGTATAATATCAGAGTTTTTCGCCCAGTGTCGGCGTAATTTGATTGCAAAAGAGCTGAAACTTGCCATGCTAAAATCTCAGGCGATTAGCTTTCGAATGGTGTATGTCTTGTCAATTCACTCTGCCATCACTAATTCACCTTTTTTCAAAACCGGTGTCTAGTATAATATCAGAGTTTTTCGCCCAGTGTCGGCGTAATTTGATTGCAAAAGAGCTGAAACTTGCCATGCTAAAATCTCAGGCGATTACCTTTCGAACGGTGTATGTCTTGTCAATTCACTCCGTCATCACTAATTCACTTTTTTTTAAAACCGGTGTCTAGTATAATATCAGAGTTTTTCGCCCAGTGTCGGCGTAATTTGATTGCAAAAGAGCTGAAACTTGCCATGCTAAAATCTCAGGCGATTAGCTTTCGAATGGTGTATGTCTTGTCAATTCACTCCTTCATGACTAATTCACTTTTTTTTAAAACCGGTGTCTAGTATAATATCAGAGTTTTTCGCCCAGTGTCGGCGTAATTTGATTGCAAAAGAGCTGAAACTTGCCATGCTAAAATCTCAGGCGATTAGCTTTCGAATGGTGTATGTCTTGTCAATTCACTCTGCCATCACTAATTCACCTTTTTTCAAAACCGGTGTCTAGTATAATATCAGAGTTTTTCGCCCAGTGTCGGCGTAATTTGATTGCAAAAGAGCTGAAACTTGCCATGCTAAAATCTCAGGCGATTACCTTTCGAACGGTGTATGTCTTGTCAATTCACTCCGTCATCACTAATTCACCTTTTTTCAAAACCGGTGTCTAGTATAATATCAGAGTTTTTCGCCCAGTGTCGGCGTAATTTGATTGCAAAAGAGCTGAAACTTGCCATGCTAAAATCTCAGGCGATTAGCTTTCGAATGGTGTATGTCTTGTCAATTCACTCTGCCATCACTAATTCACCTTTTTTCAAAACCGGTGTCTAGTATAATATCAGAGTTTTTCGCCCAGTGTCGGCGTAATTTGATTGCAAAAGAGCTGAAACTTGCCATGCTAAAATCTCAGGCGATTACCTTTCGAACGGTGTATGTCTTGTCAATTCACTCCGTCATCACTAATTCACTTTTTTTAAAACCGGTGTCTAGTATAATATCAGAGTTTTTCGCCCAGTGTCGGCGTAATTTGATTGCAAAAGAGCTGAAACTTGCCATGCTAAAATCTCAGGCGATTAGCTTTCGAATGGTGTATGTCTTGTCAATTCACTCTGCCATCACTAATTCACCTTTTTTCAAAACCGGTGTCTAGTATAATATCAGAGTTTTTCGCCCAGTGTCGGCGTAATTTGATTGCAAAAGAGCTGAAACTTGCCATGCTAAAATCTCAGGCGATTACCTTTCGAACGGTGTATGTCTTGTCAATTCACTCCGTCATCACTAATTCACTTTTTTTAAAACCGGTGTCTAGTATAATATCAGAGTTTTTCGCCCAGTGTCGGCGTAATTTGATTGCAAAAGAGCTGAAACTTGCCATGCTAAAATCTCAGGCGATTAGCTTTCGAATGGTGTATGTCTTGTCAATTCACTCCGTCATCACTAATTCACTTTTTTTAAAACCGGTGTCTAGTATAATATCAGAGTTTTTCGCCCAGTGTCGGCGTAATTTGATTGCAAAAGAGCTGAAACTTGCCATGCTAAAATCTCAGGCGATTAGCTTTCGAATGGTGTATGTCTTGTCAATTCACTCCGTCATCACTAATTCACCTTTTTTCAAAACCGGTGTCTAGTATAATATCAGAGTTTTTCGCCCAGTGTCGGCGTAATTTGATTGCAAAAGAGCTGAAACTTGCCATGCTAAAATCTCAGGCGATTAGCTTTCGAATGGTGTATGTCTTGTCAATTCACTCCGTCATCACTAATTCACCTTTTTTCAAAACCGGTGTCTAGTATAATATCAGAGTTTTTCGCCCAGTGTCGGCGTAATTTGATTGCAAAAGAGCTGAAACTTGCCATGCTAAAATCTCAGGCGATTAGCTTTCGAATGGTGTATGTCTTGTCAATTCACTCTGCCATCACTAATTCACCTTTTTTCAAAACCGGTGTCTAGTATAATATCAGAGTTTTTCGCCCAGTGTCGGCGTAATTTGATTGCAAAAGAGCTGAAACTTGCCATGCTAAAATCTCAGGCGATTACCTTTCGAACGGTGTATGTCTTGTCAATTCACTCCGTCATCACTAATTCACCTTTTTTCAAAACCGGTGTCTAGTATAATATCAGAGTTTTTCGCCCAGTGTCGGCGTAATTTGATTGCAAAAGAGCTGAAACTTGCCATGCTAAAATCTCAGGCGATTAGCTTTCGAATGGTGTATGTCTTGTCAATTCACTCCGTCATCACTAATTCACCTTTTTTTAAAACCGGTGTCTAGTATAATATCAGAGTTTTTCGCCCAGTGTCGGCGTAATTTGATTGCAAAAGAGCTGAAACTTGCCATGCTAAAATCTCAGGCGATTAGCTTTCGAATGGTGTATGTCTTGTCAATTCACTCTGCCATCACTAATTCACCTTTTTTCAAAACCGGTGTCTAGTATAATATCAGAGTTTTTCGCCCAGTGTCGGCGTAATTTGATTGCAAAAGAGCTGAAACTTGCCATGCTAAAATCTCAGGCGATTAGCTTTCGAATGGTGTATGTCTTGTCAATTCACTCCGTCATCACTAATTCACCTTTTTTCAAAACCGGTGTCTAGTATAATATCAGAGTTTTTCGCCCAGTGTCGGCGTAATTTGATTGCAAAAGAGCTGAAACTTGCCATGCTAAAATCTCAGGCGATTAGCTTTCGAATGGTGTATGTCTTGTCAATTCACTCTGCCATCACTAATTCACCTTTTTTCAAAACCGGTGTCTAGTATAATATCAGAGTTTTTCGCCCAGTGTCGGCGTAATTTGATTGCAAAAGAGCTGAAACTTGCCATGCTAAAATCTCAGGCGATTAGCTTTCGAATGGTGTATGTCTTGTCAATTCACTCTGTCATCACTAATTCACTTTTTTTAAAACCGGTGTCTAGTATAATATCAGAGTTTTTCGCCCAGTGTCGGCGTAATTTGATTGCAAAAGAGCTGAAACTTGCCATGCTAAAATCTCAGGCGATTAGCTTTCGAATGGTGTATGTCTTGTCAATTCACTCCGTCATCACTAATTCACCTTTTTTCAAAACCGGTGTCTAGTATAATATCAGAGTTTTTCGCCCAGTGTCGGCGTAATTTGATTGCAAAAGAGCTGAAACTTGCCATGCTAAAATCTCAGGCGATTAGCTTTCGAATGGTGTATGTCTTGTCAATTCACTCCGTCATCACTAATTCACCTTTTTTTAAAACCGGTGTCTAGTATAATATCAGAGTTTTTCGCCCAGTGTCGGCGTAATTTGATTGCAAAAGAGCTGAAACTTGCCATGCTAAAATCTCAGGCGATTAGCTTTCGAATGGTGTATGTCTTGTCAATTCACTCTGCCATCACTAATTCACCTTTTTTCAAAACCGGTGTCTAGTATAATATCAGAGTTTTTCGCCCAGTGTCGGCGTAATTTGATTGCAAAAGAGCTGAAACTTGCCATGCTAAAATCTCAGGCGATTAGCTTTCGAATGGTGTATGTCTTGTCAATTCACTCCGTCATCACTAATTCACCTTTTTTCAAAACCGGTGTCTAGTATAATATCAGAGTTTTTCGCCCAGTGTCGGCGTAATTTGATTGCAAAAGAGCTGAAACTTGCCATGCTAAAATCTCAGGCGATTAGCTTTCGAATGGTGTATGTCTTGTCAATTCACTCCGTCATCACTAATTCACCTTTTTTCAAAACCGGTGTCTAGTATAATATCAGAGTTTTTCGCCCAGTGTCGGCGTAATTTGATTGCAAAAGAGCTGAAACTTGCCATGCTAAAATCTCAGGCGATTACCTTTCGAATGGTGTATGTCTTGTCAATTCACTCTGTCATCACTAATTCACCTTTTTTTAAAACCGGTGTCTAGTATAATATCAGAGTTTTTCGCCCAGTGTCGGCGTAATTTGATTGCAAAAGAGCTGAAACTTGCCATGCTAAAATCTCAGGCGATTAGCTTTCGAATGGTGTATGTCTTGTCAATTCACTCCTGTCATCACTAATTCACTTTTTTTAAAACCGGTGTCTAGTATAATATCAGAGTTTTTCGCCCAGTGTCGGCGTAATTTGATTGCAAAAGAGCTGAAACTTGCCATGCTAAAATCTCAGGCGATTAGCTTTCGAATGGTGTATGTCTTGTCAATTCACTCCGTCATCACTAATTCACCTTTTTTCAAAACCGGTGTCTAGTATAATATCAGAGTTTTTCGCCCAGTGTCGGCGTAATTTGATTGCAAAAGAGCTGAAACTTGCCATGCTAAAATCTCAGGCGATTAGCTTTCGAATGGTGTATGTCTTGTCAATTCACTCTGCCATCACTAATTCACCTTTTTTCAAAACCGGTGTCTAGTATAATATCAGAGTTTTTCGCCCAGTGTCGGCGTAATTTGATTGCAAAAGAGCTGAAACTTGCCATGCTAAAATCTCAGGCGATTACCTTTCGAACGGTGTATGTCTTGTCAATTCACTCCGTCATCACTAATTCACCTTTTTTCAAAACCGGTGTCTAGTATAATATCAGAGTTTTTCGCCCAGTGTCGGCGTAATTTGATTGCAAAAGAGCTGAAACTTGCCATGCTAAAATCTCAGGCGATTAGCTTTCGAATGGTGTATGTCTTGTCAATTCACTCCGTCATCACTAATTCACCTTTTTTTAAAACCGGTGTCTAGTATAATATCAGAGTTTTTCGCCCAGTGTCGGCGTAATTTGATTGCAAAAGAGCTGAAACTTGCCATGCTAAAATCTCAGGCGATTAGCTTTCGAATGGTGTATGTCTTGTCAATTCACTCTGCCATCACTAATTCACCTTTTTTCAAAACCGGTGTCTAGTATAATATCAGAGTTTTTCGCCCAGTGTCGGCGTAATTTGATTGCAAAAGAGCTGAAACTTGCCATGCTAAAATCTCAGGCGATTAGCTTTCGAATGGTGTATGTCTTGTCAATTCACTCCGTCATCACTAATTCACTTTTTTTTAAAACCGGTGTCTAGTATAATATCAGAGTTTTTCGCCCAGTGTCGGCGTAATTTGATTGCAAAAGAGCTGAAACTTGCCATGCTAAAATCTCAGGCGATTAGCTTTCGAATGGTGTATGTCTTGTCAATTCACTCCGTCATCACTAATTCACCTTTTTTCAAAACCGGTGTCTAGTATAATATCAGAGTTTTTCGCCCAGTGTCGGCGTAATTTGATTGCAAAAGAGCTGAAACTTGCCATGCTAAAATCTCAGGCGATTAGCTTTCGAATGGTGTATGTCTTGTCAATTCACTCTGCCATCACTAATTCACCTTTTTTTAAAACCGGTGTCTAGTATAATATCAGAGTTTTTCGCCCAGTGTCGGCGTAATTTGATTGCAAAAGAGCTGAAACTTGCCATGCTAAAATCTCAGGCGATTAGCTTTCGAATGGTGTATGTCTTGTCAATTCACTCCGTCATCACTAATTCACCTTTTTTCAAAACCGGTGTCTAGTATAATATCAGAGTTTTTCGCCCAGTGTCGGCGTAATTTGATTGCAAAAGAGCTGAAACTTGCCATGCTAAAATCTCAGGCGATTAGCTTTCGAATGGTGTATGTCTTGTCAATTCACTCCGTCATCACTAATTCACCTTTTTTTAAAACCGGTGTCTAGTATAATATCAGAGTTTTTCGCCCAGTGTCGGCGTAATTTGATTGCAAAAGAGCTGAAACTTGCCATGCTAAAATCTCAGGCGATTAGCTTTCGAATGGTGTATGTCTTGTCAATTCACTCCGTCATCACTAATTCACTTTTTTTAAAACCGGTGTCTAGTATAATATCAGAGTTTTTCGCCCAGTGTCGGCGTAATTTGATTGCAAAAGAGCTGAAACTTGCCATGCTAAAATCTCAGGCGATTAGCTTTCGAATGGTGTATGTCTTGTCAATTCACTCTGCCATCACTAATTCACTTTTTTTTAAAACCGGTGTCTAGTATAATATCAGAGTTTTTCGCCCCGTGTCGGCGTAATTTGATTCCAAAAAAGCTGAAACTTGCCATGCTAAAATCTCAGTCGATTAGCTTTCGAATGGTGTATGTCTTGTCAATTCACTCTGCCATCACTAATTCACTTTTTTCAAAACCGGTGTCTAGTATAATATCAGAGTTTTTCGCCCAGTGTCGGCGTAATTTGATTGCAAAAGAGCTGAAACTTGCCATGCTAAAATCTCAGGCGATTACCTTTCGAACGGTGTATGTCTTGTCAATTCACTCCGTCATCACTAATTCACCTTTTTTCAAAACCGGTGTCTAGTATAATATCAGAGTTTTTCGCCCAGTGTCGGCGTAATTTGATTGCAAAAAAGCTGAAACTTGCCATGCTAAAATCTCAGGCGATTAGCTTTCGAATGGTGTATGTCTTGTCAATTCACTCCGTCATCACTAATTCACCTTTTTTCAAAACCGGTGTCTAGTATAATATCAGAGTTTTTCGCCCAGTGTCGGCGTAATTTGATTGCAAAAGAGCTGAAACTTGCCATGCTAAAATCTCAGGCGATTAGCTTTCGAATGGTGTATGTCTTGTCAATTCACTCTGCCATCACTAATTCACCTTTTTTCAAAACCGGTGTCTAGTATAATATCAGAGTTTTTCGCCCAGTGTCGGCGTAATTTGATTGCAAAAGAGCTGAAACTTGCCATGCTAAAATCTCAGGCGATTACCTTTCGAACGGTGTATGTCTTGTCAATTCACTCCGTCATCACTAATTCACCTTTTTTTAAAACCGGTGTCTAGTATAATATCAGAGTTTTTCGCCCAGTGTCGGCGTAATTTGATTGCAAAAGAGCTGAAACTTGCCATGCTAAAATCTCAGGCGATTAGCTTTCGAATGGTGTATGTCTTGTCAATTCACTCCGTCATCACTAATTCACTTTTTTTAAAACCGGTGTCTAGTATAATATCAGAGTTTTTCGCCCAGTGTCGGCGTAATTTGATTGCAAAAGAGCTGAAACTTGCCATGCTAAAATCTCAGGCGATTAGCTTTCGAATGGTGTATGTCTTGTCAATTCACTCTGCCATCACTAATTCACCTTTTTTCAAAACCGGTGTCTAGTATAATATCAGAGTTTTTCGCCCAGTGTCGGCGTAATTTGATTGCAAAAGAGCTGAAACTTGCCATGCTAAAATCTCAGGCGATTAGCTTTCGAATGGTGTATGTCTTGTCAATTCACTCCGTCATCACTAATTCACCTTTTTTCAAAACCGGTGTCTAGTATAATATCAGAGTTTTTCGCCCAGTGTCGGCGTAATTTGATTGCAAAAGAGCTGAAACTTGCCATGCTAAAATCTCAGGCGATTAGCTTTCGAATGGTGTATGTCTTGTCAATTCACTCTGCCATCACTAATTCACCTTTTTTCAAAACCGGTGTCTAGTATAATATCAGAGTTTTTCGCCCAGTGTCGGCGTAATTTGATTGCAAAAGAGCTGAAACTTGCCATGCTAAAATCTCAGGCGATTACCTTTCGAACGGTGTATGTCTTGTCAATTCACTCCGTCATCACTAATTCACTTTTTTTTAAAACCGGTGTCTAGTATAATATCAGAGTTTTTCGCCCAGTGTCGGCGTAATTTGATTGCAAAAGAGCTGAAACTTGCCATGCTAAAATCTCAGGCGATTAGCTTTCGAATGGTGTATGTCTTGTCAATTCACTCTGCCATCACTAATTCACTTTTTTTCAAAACCGGTGTCTAGTATAATATCAGAGTTTTTCGCCCAGTGTCGGCGTAATTTGATTGCAAAAGAGCTGAAACTTGCCATGCTAAAATCTCAGGCGATTAGCTTTCGAATGGTGTATGTCTTGTCAATTCACTCCGTCATCACTAATTCACCTTTTTTTAAAACCGGTGTCTAGTATAATATCAGAGTTTTTCGCCCAGTGTCGGCGTAATTTGATTGCAAAAGAGCTGAAACTTGCCATGCTAAAATCTCAGGCGATTAGCTTTCGAATGGTGTATGTCTTGTCAATTCACTCCGTCATCACTAATTCACCTTTTTTCAAAACCGGTGTCTAGTATAATATCAGAGTTTTTCGCCCAGTGTCGGCGTAATTTGATTGCAAAAGAGCTGAAACTTGCCATGCTAAAATCTCAGGCGATTAGCTTTCGAATGGTGTATGTCTTGTCAATTCACTCTGCCATCACTAATTCACCTTTTTTCAAAACCGGTGTCTAGTATAATATCAGAGTTTTTCGCCCAGTGTCGGCGTAATTTGATTGCAAAAGAGCTGAAACTTGCCATGCTAAAATCTCAGGCGATTACCTTTCGAACGGTGTATGTCTTGTCAATTCACTCCGTCATCACTAATTCACTTTTTTTAAAACCGGTGTCTAGTATAATATCAGAGTTTTTCGCCCAGTGTCGGCGTAATTTGATTGCAAAAGAGCTGAAACTTGCCATGCTAAAATCTCAGGCGATTAGCTTTCGAATGGTGTATGTCTTGTCAATTCACTCCTTCATGACTAATTCACTTTTTTTAAAACCGGTGTCTAGTATAATATCAGAGTTTTTCGCCCAGTGTCGGCGTAATTTGATTGCAAAAGAGCTGAAACTTGCCATGCTAAAATCTCAGGCGATTAGCTTTCGAATGGTGTATGTCTTGTCAATTCACTCTGCCATCACTAATTCACCTTTTTTCAAAACCGGTGTCTAGTATAATATCAGAGTTTTTCGCCCAGTGTCGGCGTAATTTGATTGCAAAAGAGCTGAAACTTGCCATGCTAAAATCTCAGGCGATTACCTTTCGAACGGTGTATGTCTTGTCAATTCACTCCGTCATCACTAATTCACCTTTTTTCAAAACCGGTGTCTAGTATAATATCAGAGTTTTTCGCCCAGTGTCGGCGTAATTTGATTGCAAAAGAGCTGAAACTTGCCATGCTAAAATCTCAGGCGATTAGCTTTCGAATGGTGTATGTCTTGTCAATTCACTCTGCCATCACTAATTCACCTTTTTTCAAAACCGGTGTCTAGTATAATATCAGAGTTTTTCGCCCAGTGTCGGCGTAATTTGATTGCAAAAGAGCTGAAACTTGCCATGCTAAAATCTCAGGCGATTACCTTTCGAACGGTGTATGTCTTGTCAATTCACTCCGTCATCACTAATTCACTTTTTTTAAAACCGGTGTCTAGTATAATATCAGAGTTTTTCGCCCAGTGTCGGCGTAATTTGATTGCAAAAGAGCTGAAACTTGCCATGCTAAAATCTCAGGCGATTAGCTTTCGAATGGTGTATGTCTTGTCAATTCACTCTGCCATCACTAATTCACCTTTTTTCAAAACCGGTGTCTAGTATAATATCAGAGTTTTTCGCCCAGTGTCGGCGTAATTTGATTGCAAAAGAGCTGAAACTTGCCATGCTAAAATCTCAGGCGATTACCTTTCGAACGGTGTATGTCTTGTCAATTCACTCCGTCATCACTAATTCACTTTTTTTAAAACCGGTGTCTAGTATAATATCAGAGTTTTTCGCCCAGTGTCGGCGTAATTTGATTGCAAAAGAGCTGAAACTTGCCATGCTAAAATCTCAGGCGATTAGCTTTCGAATGGTGTATGTCTTGTCAATTCACTCCGTCATCACTAATTCACTTTTTTTCAAAACCGGTGTCTAGTATAATATCAGAGTTTTTCGCCCAGTGTCGGCGTAATTTGATTGCAAAAGAGCTGAAACTTGCCATGCTAAAATCTCAGGCGATTAGCTTTCGAATGGTGTATGTCTTGTCAATTCACTCCGTCATCACTAATTCACCTTTTTTCAAAACCGGTGTCTAGTATAATATCAGAGTTTTTCGCCCAGTGTCGGCGTAATTTGATTGCAAAAGAGCTGAAACTTGCCATGCTAAAATCTCAGGCGATTAGCTTTCGAATGGTGTATGTCTTGTCAATTCACTCCGTCATCACTAATTCACCTTTTTTCAAAACCGGTGTCTAGTATAATATCAGAGTTTTTCGCCCAGTGTCGGCGTAATTTGATTGCAAAAGAGCTGAAACTTGCCATGCTAAAATCTCAGGCGATTAGCTTTCGAATGGTGTATGTCTTGTCAATTCACTCTGCCATCACTAATTCACCTTTTTTCAAAACCGGTGTCTAGTATAATATCAGAGTTTTTCGCCCAGTGTCGGCGTAATTTGATTGCAAAAGAGCTGAAACTTGCCATGCTAAAATCTCAGGCGATTACCTTTCGAACGGTGTATGTCTTGTCAATTCACTCCGTCATCACTAATTCACTTTTTTTAAAACCGGTGTCTAGTATAATATCAGAGTTTTTCGCCCAGTGTCGGCGTAATTTGATTGCAAAAGAGCTGAAACTTGCCATGCTAAAATCTCAGGCGATTAGCTTTCGAATGGTGTATGTCTTGTCAATTCACTCCTGTCATGACTAATTCACTTTTTTTAAAACCGGTGTCTAGTATAATATCAGAGTTTTTCGCCCAGTGTCGGCGTAATTTGATTGCAAAAGAGCTGAAACTTGCCATGCTAAAATCTCAGGCGATTAGCTTTCGAATGGTGTATGTCTTGTCAATTCACTCTGCCATCACTAATTCACCTTTTTTCAAAACCGGTGTCTAGTATAATATCAGAGTTTTTCGCCCAGTGTCGGCGTAATTTGATTGCAAAAGAGCTGAAACTTGCCATGCTAAAATCTCAGGCGATTACCTTTCGAACGGTGTATGTCTTGTCAATTCACTCCGTCATCACTAATTCACCTTTTTTCAAAACCGGTGTCTAGTATAATATCAGAGTTTTTCGCCCAGTGTCGGCGTAATTTGATTGCAAAAGAGCTGAAACTTGCCATGCTAAAATCTCAGGCGATTAGCTTTCGAATGGTGTATGTCTTGTCAATTCACTCTGCCATCACTAATTCACCTTTTTTCAAAACCGGTGTCTAGTATAATATCAGAGTTTTTCGCCCAGTGTCGGCGTAATTTGATTGCAAAAGAGCTGAAACTTGCCATGCTAAAATCTCAGGCGATTACCTTTCGAACGGTGTATGTCTTGTCAATTCACTCCGTCATCACTAATTCACTTTTTTTAAAACCGGTGTCTAGTATAATATCAGAGTTTTTCGCCCAGTGTCGGCGTAATTTGATTGCAAAAGAGCTGAAACTTGCCATGCTAAAATCTCAGGCGATTAGCTTTCGAATGGTGTATGTCTTGTCAATTCACTCCGTCATCACTAATTCACCTTTTTTCAAAACCGGTGTCTAGTATAATATCAGAGTTTTTCGCCCAGTGTCGGCGTAATTTGATTGCAAAAGAGCTGAAACTTGCCATGCTAAAATCTCAGGCGATTACCTTTCGAACGGTGTATGTCTTGTCAATTCACTCCGTCATCACTAATTCACTTTTTTTAAAACCGGTGTCTAGTATAATATCAGAGTTTTTCGCCCAGTGTCGGCGTAATTTGATTGCAAAAGAGCTGAAACTTGCCATGCTAAAATCTCAGGCGATTAGCTTTCGAATGGTGTATGTCTTGTCAATTCACTCTGCCATCACTAATTCACCTTTTTTCAAAACCGGTGTCTAGTATAATATCAGAGTTTTTCGCCCAGTGTCGGCGTAATTTGATTGCAAAAGAGCTGAAACTTGCCATGCTAAAATCTCAGGCGATTAGCTTTCGAATGGTGTATGTCTTGTCAATTCACTCCGTCATCACTAATTCACTTTTTTTAAAACCGGTGTCTAGTATAATATCAGAGTTTTTCGCCCAGTGTCGGCGTAATTTGATTGCAAAAGAGCTGAAACTTGCCATGCTAAAATCTCAGGCGATTAGCTTTCGAATGGTGTATGTCTTGTCAATTCACTCTGCCATCACTAATTCACCTTTTTTCAAAACCGGTGTCTAGTATAATATCAGAGTTTTTCGCCCAGTGTCGGCGTAATTTGATTGCAAAAGAGCTGAAACTTGCCATGCTAAAATCTCAGGCGATTACCTTTCGAACGGTGTATGTCTTGTCAATTCACTCCGTCATCACTAATTCACTTTTTTTTAAAACCGGTGTCTAGTATAATATCAGAGTTTTTCGCCCAGTGTCGGCGTAATTTGATTGCAAAAGAGCTGAAACTTGCCATGCTAAAATCTCAGGCGATTAGCTTTCGAATGGTGTATGTCTTGTCAATTCACTCCTTCATGACTAATTCACTTTTTTTAAAACCGGTGTCTAGTATAATATCAGAGTTTTTCGCCCAGTGTCGGCGTAATTTGATTGCAAAAGAGCTGAAACTTGCCATGCTAAAATCTCAGGCGATTAGCTTTCGAATGGTGTATGTCTTGTCAATTCACTCCGTCATCACTAATTCACCTTTTTTCAAAACCGGTGTCTGGTATAATATCAGAGTTTTTCGCCCAGTGTCGGCGTAATTTGATTGCAAAAGAGCTGAAACTTGCCATGCTAAAATCTCAGGCGATTAGCTTTCGAATGGTGTATGTCTTGTCAATTCACTCCGTCATCACTAATTCACCTTTTTTCAAAACCGGTGTCTAGTATAATATCAGAGTTTTTCGCCCAGTGTCGGCGTAATTTGATTGCAAAAGAGCTGAAACTTGCCATGCTAAAATCTCAGGCGATTAGCTTTCGAATGGTGTATGTCTTGTCAATTCACTCTGCCATCACTAATTCACCTTTTTTCAAAACCGGTGTCTAGTATAATATCAGAGTTTTTCGCCCAGTGTCGGCGTAATTTGATTGCAAAAGAGCTGAAACTTGCCATGCTAAAATCTCAGGCGATTACCTTTCGAACGGTGTATGTCTTGTCAATTCACTCCGTCATCACTAATTCACTTTTTTTAAAACCGGTGTCTAGTATAATATCAGAGTTTTTCGCCCAGTGTCGGCGTAATTTGATTGCAAAAGAGCTGAAACTTGCCATGCTAAAATCTCAGGCGATTAGCTTTCGAATGGTGTATGTCTTGTCAATTCACTCCTTCATGACTAATTCACTTTTTTTTAAAACCGGTGTCTAGTATAATATCAGAGTTTTTCGCCCAGTGTCGGCGTAATTTGATTGCAAAAGAGCTGAAACTTGCCATGCTAAAATCTCAGGCGATTAGCTTTCGAATGGTGTATGTCTTGTCAATTCACTCTGCCATCACTAATTCACCTTTTTTCAAAACCGGTGTCTAGTATAATATCAGAGTTTTTCGCCCAGTGTCGGCGTAATTTGATTGCAAAAGAGCTGAAACTTGCCATGCTAAAATCTCAGGCGATTACCTTTCGAACGGTGTATGTCTTGTCAATTCACTCCGTCATCACTAATTCACCTTTTTTCAAAACCGGTGTCTAGTATAATATCAGAGTTTTTCGCCCAGTGTCGGCGTAATTTGATTGCAAAAGAGCTGAAACTTGCCATGCTAAAATCTCAGGCGATTAGCTTTCGAATGGTGTATGTCTTGTCAATTCACTCTGCCATCACTAATTCACCTTTTTTCAAAACCGGTGTCTAGTATAATATCAGAGTTTTTCGCCCAGTGTCGGCGTAATTTGATTGCAAAAGAGCTGAAACTTGCCATGCTAAAATCTCAGGCGATTACCTTTCGAACGGTGTATGTCTTGTCAATTCACTCCGTCATCACTAATTCACTTTTTTTAAAACCGGTGTCTAGTATAATATCAGAGTTTTTCGCCCAGTGTCGGCGTAATTTGATTGCAAAAGAGCTGAAACTTGCCATGCTAAAATCTCAGGCGATTAGCTTTCGAATGGTGTATGTCTTGTCAATTCACTCCGTCATCACTAATTCACCTTTTTTCAAAACCGGTGTCTGGTATAATATCAGAGTTTTTCGCCCAGTGTCGGCGTAATTTGATTGCAAAAGAGCTGAAACTTGCCATGCTAAAATCTCAGGCGATTACCTTTCGAACGGTGTATGTCTTGTCAATTCACTCCGTCATCACTAATTCACTTTTTTTAAAACCGGTGTCTAGTATAATATCAGAGTTTTTCGCCCAGTGTCGGCGTAATTTGATTGCAAAAGAGCTGAAACTTGCCATGCTAAAATCTCAGGCGATTAGCTTTCGAATGGTGTATGTCTTGTCAATTCACTCTGCCATCACTAATTCACCTTTTTTCAAAACCGGTGTCTAGTATAATATCAGAGTTTTTCGCCCAGTGTCGGCGTAATTTGATTGCAAAAGAGCTGAAACTTGCCATGCTAAAATCTCAGGCGATTACCTTTCGAACGGTGTATGTCTTGTCAATTCACTCCGTCATCACTAATTCACTTTTTTTAAAACCGGTGTCTAGTATAATATCAGAGTTTTTCGCCCAGTGTCGGCGTAATTTGATTGCAAAAGAGCTGAAACTTGCCATGCTAAAATCTCAGGCGATTAGCTTTCGAATGGTGTATGTCTTGTCAATTCACTCCGTCATCACTAATTCACTTTTTTTAAAACCGGTGTCTAGTATAATATCAGAGTTTTTCGCCCAGTGTCGGCGTAATTTGATTGCAAAAGAGCTGAAACTTGCCATGCTAAAATCTCAGGCGATTAGCTTTCGAATGGTGTATGTCTTGTCAATTCACTCCGTCATCACTAATTCACCTTTTTTCAAAACCGGTGTCTAGTATAATATCAGAGTTTTTCGCCCAGTGTCGGCGTAATTTGATTGCAAAAGAGCTGAAACTTGCCATGCTAAAATCTCAGGCGATTAGCTTTCGAATGGTGTATGTCTTGTCAATTCACTCCGTCATCACTAATTCACCTTTTTTTAAAACCGGTGTCTAGTATAATATCAGAGTTTTTCGCCCAGTGTCGGCGTAATTTGATTGCAAAAGAGCTGAAACTTGCCATGCTAAAATCTCAGGCGATTACCTTTCGAACGGTGTATGTCTTGTCAATTCACTCCGTCATCACTAATTCACCTTTTTTCAAAACCGGTGTCTAGTATAATATCAGAGTTTTTCGCCCAGTGTCGGCGTAATTTGATTGCAAAAGAGCTGAAACTTGCCATGCTAAAATCTCAGGCGATTAGCTTTCGAATGGTGTATGTCTTGTCAATTCACTCCTGTCATCACTAATTCACTTTTTTTCAAAACCGGTGTCTAGTATAATATCAGAGTTTTTCGCCCAGTGTCGGCGTAATTTGATTGCAAAAGAGCTGAAACTTGCCATGCTAAAATCTCAGGAGGTTACCTTTCGAACGGTGTATGTCTTGTCAATTCACTCCGTCATCACTAATTCACCTTTTTTCAAAACCGGTGTCTAGTATAATATCAGAGTTTTTCGCCCAGTGTCGGCGTAATTTGATTGCAAAAAAGCTGAAACTTGCCATGCTAAAATCTCAGGCGATTAGCTTTCGAATGGTGTATGTCTTGTCAATTCACTCCGTCATCACTAATTCACCTTTTTTCAAAACCGGTGTCTAGTATAATATCAGAGTTTTTCGCCCAGTGTCGGCGTAATTTGATTCCAAAAAAGCTGAAACTTGCCATGCTAAAATCTCAGGCGATTAGCTTTCGAATGGTGTATGTCTTGTCAATTCACTCTGCCATCACTAATTCACTTTTTTTTAAAACCGGTGTCTAGTATAATATCAGAGTTTTTCGCCCCGTGTCGGCGTAATTTGATTCCAAAAAAGCTGAAACTTGCCATGCTAAAATCTCAGGCGATTAGCTTTCGAATGGTGTATGTCTTGTCAATTCACTCTGCCATCACTAATTCACTTTTTTTAAAACCGGTGTCTAGTATAATATCAGAGTTTTTCGCCCAGTGTCGGCGTAATTTGATTGCAAAAGAGCTGAAACTTGCCATGCTAAAATCTCAGGAGGTTACCTTTCGAACGGTGTATGTCTTGTCAATTCACTCCGTCATCACTAATTCACCTTTTTTCAAAACCGGTGTCTAGTATAATATCAGAGTTTTTCGCCCAGTGTCGGCGTAATTTGATTGCAAAAGAGCTGAAACTTGCCATGCTAAAATCTCAGGCGATTAGCTTTCGAATGGTGTATGTCTTGTCAATTCACTCCTTCATGACTAATTCACTTTTTTTAAAACCGGTGTCTAGTATAATATCAGAGTTTTTCGCCCAGTGTCGGCGTAATTTGATTGCAAAAGAGCTGAAACTTGCCATGCTAAAATCTCAGGCGATTAGCTTTCGAATGGTGTATGTCTTGTCAATTCACTCCTGTCATCACTAATTCACTTTTTTTAAAACCGGTGTCTAGTATAATATCAGAGTTTTTCGCCCAGTGTCGGCGTAATTTGATTGCAAAAGAGCTGAAACTTGCCATGCTAAAATCTCAGGCGATTAGCTTTCGAATGGTGTATGTCTTGTCAATTCACTCCTTCATGACTAATTCACTTTTTTTTAAAACCGGTGTCTAGTATAATATCAGAGTTTTTCGCCCAGTGTCGGCGTAATTTGATTGCAAAAGAGCTGAAACTTGCCATGCTAAAATCTCACAAGGGAATGGTCCCAACGATCCGTGGGATCCACAAATGAAACCTAGATATTCTGAAAGAGCAGGTAAAATTTAGTAGGA
The DNA here is from genome assembly GCA_904066235.2 of Bursaphelenchus xylophilus. Classification (NCBI taxonomy): domain Eukaryota; kingdom Metazoa; phylum Nematoda; class Chromadorea; order Rhabditida; family Aphelenchoididae; genus Bursaphelenchus; species Bursaphelenchus xylophilus. The sequence continues at coordinate 9,964,201 of CAJFCV020000001.1, forward strand.
ATCCGTTTTTTCTACTTGCCGAATAAGTCTGTGCGACGAGAAATATCGTCGAAAAGATCCGACCAAAAAATCGAAAGAGAGAAAAGACGAACCGAAAGGCCTTGGAAGGCGTCACCAAATAGTCTAGTGGAAAAAGTTCCACGCACAAATCTTTTGGGGGAGGGAGGCTTTGGAAGTTCGAGTCCACCCGGAGCGGATATCTCCGGATTTGAACCTACGTGTTCATTACTGTATTCTACATTTATACAAAAAAAATTTTTTTGTTTATTTACCTGTTTTGCAAGGTTTGTTGCAAAATTTTAAGAAAAGCTGACACTTCGGCAATATTTTTGATAAGCCCGATGTCGACATAGTGGTATTTTCAAGACACTTCTACTGATTCTGGAAGGTTGTGTAGGATCTTGCAGATCTTTTTCGGTTTCCCAAAAAGGATGTTGCCAAAATCTCACCTTTTCATAAAATTTTGCAAGAAAAGTTGAAAAGAGAATTTTTGGGTCCTTGCATCAGCGTGCAGTAGACCCCGTGAATATTTACGAAAAAATCTATTTTGAGTTTTTTGGTTTAAAATGGCCGTGGACATGTGTTTAACAAATGCCCAAATTATTTTTGTCAAATTCTGCCCAGAAGGTATAAATTTGCATAAATTTGTCTTCTTTGGAACTTCGGACCTGGCGGCATCATAAAAAGAGGTAATGACCAGTGATTGCCACGCCTTCGGATGCAAACAACCTTGTAAAACAGGTTAAACAAAAAAAATTTTTTTTTGTATAACTGTAGAATACAGTAATGAACACGTACGTTCAAATCCGGAGATATCCGCTCCGGGTGGACTCGAACTTCCAAAGCCTCCCTCCCCCAAAAGATTTGTGCGTGGAACTTTTTCCACTAGACTATTTGGTGACGCCTTCCAAGGCCTTTCGGTTCGTCTTTTCTCTCTTTCGATTTTTTGGTCGGATCTTTTCGACGATATTTCTCGTCGCACAGACTTATTCGGCAAGTAGAAAAAACGGATTCCTACTAAATTTTACCTGCTCTTTCAGAATATCTAGGTTTCATTTGTGGATCCCACGGATCGTTGGGACCATTCCCTTGTCAGGCGATTAGCTTTCGAATGGTGTATGTCTTGTCAATTCACTCCGTCATCACTAATTCACCTTTTTTCAAAACCGGTGTCTAGTATAATATCAGAGTTTTTCGCCCAGTGTCGGCGTAATTTGATTGCAAAAAAGCTGAAACTTGCCATGCTAAAATCTCAGGCGATTAGCTTTCGAATGGTGTATGTCTTGTCAATTCACTCCGTCATCACTAATTCACCTTTTTTCAAAACCGGTGTCTAGTATAATATCAGAGTTTTTCGCCCAGTGTCGGCGTAATTTGATTCCAAAAAAGCTGAAACTTGCCACGCTAAAATCTCAGGCGATTAGCTTTCGAATGGTGTATGTCTTGTCAATTCACTCTGCCATCACTAATTCACTTTTTTTTAAAACCGGTGTCTAGTATAATATCAGAGTTTTTCGCCCCGTGTCGGCGTAATTTGATTCCAAAAAAGCTGAAACTTGCCATGCTAAAATCTCAGGCGATTAGCTTTCGAATGGTGTATGTCTTGTCAATTCACTCTGCCATCACTAATTCACTTTTTTTAAAACCGGTGTCTAGTATAATATCAGAGTTTTTCGCCCAGTGTCGGCGTAATTTGATTGCAAAAGAGCTGAAACTTGCCATGCTAAAATCTCAGGAGGTTACCTTTCGAACGGTGTATGTCTTGTCAATTCACTCCGTCATCACTAATTCACCTTTTTTCAAAACCGGTGTCTAGTATAATATCAGAGTTTTTCGCCCAGTGTCGGCGTAATTTGATTGCAAAAGAGCTGAAACTTGCCATGCTAAAATCTCAGGCGATTAGCTTTCGAATGGTGTATGTCTTGTCAATTCACTCCTTCATGACTAATTCACTTTTTTTAAAACCGGTGTCTAGTATAATATCAGAGTTTTTCGCCCAGTGTCGGCGTAATTTGATTGCAAAAGAGCTGAAACTTGCCATGCTAAAATCTCACAAGGGAATGGTCCCAACGATCCGTGGGATCCACAAATGAAACCTAGATATTCTGAAAGAGCAGGTAAAATTTAGTAGGAATCCGTTTTTTCTACTTGCCGAATAAGTCTGTGCGACGAGAAATATCGTCGAAAAGATCCGACCAAAAAATCGAAAGAGAGAAAAGACGAACCGAAAGGCCTTGGAAGGCGTCACCAAATAGTCTAGTGGAAAAAGTTCCACGCACAAATCTTTTGGGGGAGGGAGGCTTTGGAAGTTCGAGTCCACCCGGAGCGGATATCTCCGGATTTGAACCTACGTGTTCATTACTGTATTCTACATTTATACAAAAAAAATTTTTTTGTTTATTTACCTGTTTTGCAAGGTTTGTTGCAAAATTTTAAGAAAAGCTGACACTTCGGCAATATTTTTGATAAGCCCGATGTCGACATAGTGGTATTTTCAAGACACTTCTACTGATTCTGGAAGGTTGTGTAGGATCTTGCAGATCTTTTTCGGTTTCCCAAAAAGGATGTTGCCAAAATCTCACCTTTTCATAAAATTTTGCAAGAAAAGTTGAAAAGAGAATTTTTGGGTCCTTGCATCAGCGTGCAGTAGACCCCGTGAATATTTACGAAAAAATCTATTTTGAGTTTTTTGGTTTAAAATGGCCGTGGACATGTGTTTAACAAATGCCCAAATTATTTTTGTCAAATTCTGCCCAGAAGGTATAAATTTGCATAAATTTGTCTTCTTTGGAACTTCGGACCTGGCGGCATCATAAAAAGAGGTAATGACCAGTGATTGCCACGCCTTCGGATGCAAACAACCTTGTAAAACAGGTTAAACAAAAAAAATTTTTTTTTGTATAACTGTAGAATACAGTAATGAACACGTACGTTCAAATCCGGAGATATCCGCTCCGGGTGGACTCGAACTTCCAAAGCCTCCCTCCCCCAAAAGATTTGTGCGTGGAACTTTTTCCACTAGACTATTTGGTGACGCCTTCCAAGGCCTTTCGGTTCGTCTTTTCTCTCTTTCGATTTTTTGGTCGGATCTTTTCGACGATATTTCTCGTCGCACAGACTTATTCGGCAAGTAGAAAAAACGGATTCCTACTAAATTTTACCTGCTCTTTCAGAATATCTAGGTTTCATTTGTGGATCCCACGGATCGTTGGGACCATTCCCTTGTCAGGCGATTAGCTTTCGAATGGTGTATGTCTTGTCAATTCACTCCGTCATCACTAATTCACCTTTTTTCAAAACCGGTGTCTAGTATAATATCAGAGTTTTTCGCCCAGTGTCGGCGTAATTTGATTGCAAAAAAGCTGAAACTTGCCATGCTAAAATCTCAGGCGATTAGCTTTCGAATGGTGTATGTCTTGTCAATTCACTCCGTCATCACTAATTCACCTTTTTTCAAAACCGGTGTCTAGTATAATATCAGAGTTTTTCGCCCCGTGTCGGCGTAATTTGATTCGAAAAAAGCTGAAACTTGCCATGCTAAAATCTCAGGCGATTAGCTTTCGAATGGTGTATGTCTTGTCAATTCACTCTGCCATCACTAATTCACTTTTTTTTAAAACCGGTGTCTAGTATAATATCAGAGTTTTTCGCCCCGTGTCGGCGTAATTTGATTCCAAAAAAGCTGAAACTTGCCATGCTAAAATCTCAGGCGATTAGCTTTCGAATGGTGTATGTCTTGTCAATTCACTCTGCCATCACTAATTCACTTTTTTTAAAACCGGTGTCTAGTATAATATCAGAGTTTTTCGCCCAGTGTCGGCGTAATTTGATTGCAAAAGAGCTGAAACTTGCCATGCTAAAATCTCAGGAGGTTGCCTTTCGAACGGTGTATGTATTGTCAATTCACTCCGTCATCACTAATTCACCTTTTTTCAAAACCGGTGTCTAGTATAATATCAGAGTTTTTCGCCCAGTGTCGGCGTAATTTGATTGCAAAAAAGCTGAAACTTGCCATGCTAAAATCTCAGGCGATTAGCTTTCGAATGGTGTATGTCTTGTCAATTCACTCCGTCATCACTAATTCACCTTTTTTCAAAACCGGTGTCTAGTATAATATCAGAGTTTTTCGCCCAGTGTCGGCGTAATTTGATTGCAAAAGAGCTGAAACTTGCCATGCTAAAATCTCAGGCGATTAGCTTTCGAATGGTGTATGTCTTGTCAATTCACTCTGCCATCACTAATTCACTTTTTTTTAAAACCGGTGTCTAGTATAATATCAGAGTTTTTCGCCCCGTGTCGGCGTAATTTGATTCGAAAAAAGCTGAAACTTGCCATGCTAAAATCTCAGGCGATTAGCTTTCGAATGGTGTATGTCTTGTCAATTCACTCTGCCATCACTAATTCACTTTTTTTTAAAACCGGTGTCTAGTATAATATCAGAGTTTTTCGCCCAGTGTCGGCGTAATTTGATTGCAAAAGAGCTGAAACTTGCCATGCTAAAATCTCAGGAGGTTACCTTTCGAACGGTGTATGTCTTGTCAATTCACTCCGTCATCACTAATTCACCTTTTTTCAAAACCGGTGTCTAGTATAATATCAGAGTTTTTCGCCCAGTGTCGGCGTAATTTGATTGCAAAAGAGCTGAAACTTGCCATGCTAAAATCTCAGGCGATTAGCTTTCGAATGGTGTATGTCTTGTCAATTCACTCCGTCATCACTAATTCACCTTTTTTCAAAACCGGTGTCTAGTATAATATCAGAGTTTTTCGCCCAGTGTCGGCGTAATTTGATTGCAAAAGAGCTGAAACTTGCCATGCTAAAATCTCAGGCGATTAGCTTTCGAATGGTGTATGTCTTGTCAATTCACTCTGCCATCACTAATTCACTTTTTTTTAAAACCGGTGTCTAGTATAATATCAGAGTTTTTCGCCCCGTGTCGGCGTAATTTGATTCCAAAAAAGCTGAAACTTGCCATGCTAAAATCTCAGGCGATTAGCTTTCGAATGGTGTATGTCTTGTCAATTCACTCTGCCATCACTAATTCACTTTTTTTAAAACCGGTGTCTAGTATAATATCAGAGTTTTTCGCCCAGTGTCGGCGTAATTTGATTGCAAAAGAGCTGAAACTTGCCATGCTAAAATCTCAGGAGGTTACCTTTCGAACGGTGTATGTCTTGTCAATTCACTCCGTCATCACTAATTCACCTTTTTTCAAAACCGGTGTCTAGTATAATATCAGAGTTTTTCGCCCAGTGTCGGCGTAATTTGATTGCAAAAAAGCTGAAACTTGCCATGCTAAAATCTCAGGCGATTAGCTTTCGAATGGTGTATGTCTTGTCAATTCACTCCGTCATCACTAATTCACCTTTTTTCAAAACCGGTGTCTAGTATAATATCAGAGTTTTTCGCCCAGTGTCGGCGTAATTTGATTGCAAAAGAGCTGAAACTTGCCATGCTAAAATCTCAGGCGATTAGCTTTCGAATGGTGTATGTCTTGTCAATTCACTCTGCCATCACTAATTCACTTTTTTTTAAAACCGGTGTCTAGTATAATATCAGAGTTTTTCGCCCCGTGTCGGCGTAATTTGATTCGAAAAAAGCTGAAACTTGCCATGCTAAAATCTCAGGCGATTAGCTTTCGAATGGTGTATGTCTTGTCAATTCACTCCTGTCATCACTAATTCACTTTTTTTAAAACCGGTGTCTAGTATAATATCAGAGTTTTTCGCCCCGTGTCGGCGTAATTTGATTCCAAAAAAGCTGAAACTTGCCATGCTAAAATCTCAGGCGATTAGCTTTCGAATGGTGTATGTCTTGTCAATTCACTCTGCCATCACTAATTCACTTTTTTTAAAACCGGTGTCTAGTATAATATCAGAGTTTTTCGCCCAGTGTCGGCGTAATTTGATTGCAAAAGAGCTGAAACTTGCCATGCTAAAATTTCAGGAGGTTACCTTTCGAACGGTGTATGTCTTGTCAATTCACTCCGTCATCACTAATTCACCTTTTTTCAAAACCGGTGTCTAGTATAATATCAGAGTTTTTCGCCCAGTGTCGGCGTAATTTGATTGCAAAAAAGCTGAAACTTGCCATGCTAAAATCTCAGGCGATTAGCTTTCGAATGGTGTATGTCTTGTCAATTCACTCCGTCATCACTAATTCACCTTTTTTCAAAACCGGTGTCTAGTATAATATCAGAGTTTTTCGCCCAGTGTCGGCGTAATTTGATTCCAAAAAAGCTGAAACTTGCCACGCTAAAATCTCAGGCGATTAGCTTTCGAATGGTGTATGTCTTGTCAATTCACTCTGCCATCACTAATTCACTTTTTTTAAAACCGGTGTCTAGTATAATATCAGAGTTTTTCGCCCAGTGTCGGCGTAATTTGATTGCAAAAGAGCTGAAACTTGCCATGCTAAAATCTCAGGAGGTTACCTTTCGAACGGTGTATGTCTTGTCAATTCACTCCGTCATCACTAATTCACCTTTTTTCAAAACCGGTGTCTAGTATAATATCAGAGTTTTTCGCCCAGTGTCGGCGTAATTTGATTGCAAAAGAGCTGAAACTTGCCATGCTAAAATCTCAGGCGATTAGCTTTCGAATGGTGTATGTCTTGTCAATTCACTCCGTCATCACTAATTCACCTTTTTTCAAAACCGGTGTCTAGTATAATATCAGAGTTTTTCGCCCAGTGTCGGCGTAATTTGATTGCAAAAGAGCTGAAACTTGCCATGCTAAAATCTCAGGCGATTAGCTTTCGAATGGTGTATGTCTTGTCAATTCACTCTGCCATCACTAATTCACTTTTTTTTAAAACCGGTGTCTAGTATAATATCAGAGTTTTTCGCCCCGTGTCGGCGTAATTTGATTCCAAAAAAGCTGAAACTTGCCATGCTAAAATCTCAGGCGATTAGCTTTCGAATGGTGTATGTCTTGTCAATTCACTCTGTCATCACTAATTCACTTTTTTTTTTTAAACCGGTGTCTAGTATAATATCAGAGTTTTTCGCCCAGTGTCGGCGTAATTTGATTGCAAAAGAGCTGAAACTTGCCATGCTAAAATCTCAGGCGATTAGCTTTCGAATGGTGTATGTCTTGTCAATTCACTCCGTCATCACTAATTCACCTTTTTTCAAAACCGGTGTCTAGTATAATATCAGAGTTTTTCGCCCAGTGTCGGCGTAATTTGATTGCAAAAAAGCTGAAACTTGCCATGCTAAAATCTCAGGCGATTAGCTTTCGAATGGTGTATGTCTTGTCAATTCACTCCGTCATCACTAATTCACCTTTTTTCAAAACCGGTGTCTAGTATAATATCAGAGTTTTTCGCCCAGTGTCGGCGTAATTTGATTGCAAAAGAGCTGAAACTTGCCATGCTAAAATCTCAGGCGATTAGCTTTCGAATGGTGTATGTCTTGTCAATTCACTCTGCCATCACTAATTCACTTTTTTTTAAAACCGGTGTCTAGTATAATATCAGAGTTTTTCGCCCCGTGTCGGCGTAATTTGATTCGCAAAAAAGCTGAAACTTGCCATGCTAAAATCTCAGGCGATTAGCTTTCGAATGGTGTATGTCTTGTCAATTCACTCCTGTCATCACTAATTCACTTTTTTTAAAACCGGTGTCTAGTATAATATCAGAGTTTTTCGCCCCGTGTCGGCGTAATTTGATTCGAAAAAAGCTGAAACTTGCCATGCTAAAATCTCAGGCGATTAGCTTTCGAATGGTGTATGTCTTGTCAATTCACTCTGCCATCACTAATTCACTTTTTTTAAAACCGGTGTCTAGTATAATATCAGAGTTTTTCGCCCAGTGTCGGCGTAATTTGATTGCAAAAGAGCTGAAACTTGCCATGCTAAAATCTCAGGAGGTTACCTTTCGAACGGTGTATGTCTTGTCAATTCACTCCGTCATCACTAATTCACCTTTTTTCAAAACCGGTGTCTAGTATAATATCAGAGTTTTTCGCCCAGTGTCGGCGTAATTTGATTGCAAAAGAGCTGAAACTTGCCATGCTAAAATCTCAGGCGATTAGCTTTCGAATGGTGTATGTCTTGTCAATTCACTCCGTCATCACTAATTCACCTTTTTTCAAAACCGGTGTCTAGTATAATATCAGAGTTTTTCGCCCCGTGTCGGCGTAATTTGATTCCAAAAAAGCTGAAACTTGCCATGCTAAAATCTCAGGCGATTAGCTTTCGAATGGTGTATGTCTTGTCAATTCACTCTGCCATCACTAATTCACTTTTTTTAAAACCGGTGTCTAGTATAATATCAGAGTTTTTCGCCCAGTGTCGGCGTAATTTGATTGCAAAAGAGCTGAAACTTGCCATGCTAAAATCTCAGGAGGTTACCTTTCGAACGGTGTATGTCTTGTCAATTCACTCCGTCATCACTAATTCACCTTTTTTCAAAACCGGTGTCTAGTATAATATCAGAGTTTTTCGCCCAGTGTCGGCGTAATTTGATTGCAAAAGAGCTGAAACTTGCCATGCTAAAATCGCAGGCGATTAGCTTTCGAATGGTGTATGTCTTGTCAATTCACTCCGTCATCACTAATTCACCTTTTTTCAAAACCGGTGTCTAGTATAATATCAGAGTTTTTCGTAATTTGATTGCAAAAGAGCTGAAACTTGCCATGCTAAAATCTCAGGCGATTAGCTTTCGAATGGTGTATGTCTTGTCAATTCACTCTGCCATCACTAATTCACTTTTTTTAAAACCGGTGTCTAGTATAATATCAGAGTTTTTCGCCCCGTGTCGGCGTAATTTGATTCCAAAAAAGCTGAAACTTGCCATGCTAAAATCTCAGGCGATTAGCTTTCGAATGGTGTATGTCTTGTCAATTCACTCTGTCATCACTAATTCACTTTTTTTTAAAACCGGTGTCTAGTATAATATCAGAGTTTTTCGCCCAGTGTCGGCGTAATTTGATTGCAAAAGAGCTGAAACTTGCCATGCTAAAATCTCAGGCGATTAGCTTTCGAATGGTGTATGTCTTGTCAATTCACTCTGCCATCACTAATTCACTTTTTTTAAAACCGGTGTCTAGTATAATATCAGAGTTTTTCGCCCAGTGTCGGCGTAATTTGATTGCAAAAGAGCTGAAACTTGCCA